>BSBN01001332.1:27691578-29138157 GCA_027924645.1 Cunninghamia lanceolata
CCTTCGGGGTTTTTCCAGGGACAATTTGTCCAAAATGTTGTGTTGATTTTATTTTTCTATCTCCGTGATTTTTCCGTGAAGTTGCAGCTGTGTTATTATTTAATATTTGCTGTAAATTAATTAATTTTTCGGCAGCCAAATAATCTTATAAGATAGGAAATTAATAATCAGTAGCTGCAATAGATTTTTCACACATATTGTGAGATCGAGAAAACACTAGACTTTACCTTTGCCATTGTGTTCTCTATCATTTAAATATAGACCCTTTGACAAAGCTGGTGGTGAATAATGTCTTGACAGTCAATCTAATGGTACTCTATATTTCATATAAAAGAAAGCTTCAATACCTTTATTGGATTCTACCATTAATGTTTTGTACACAGAAGAAAACTTCAATGTGTTTGTTAGATACTAAGACTAACAAATTATAGTTGTGTTGTATGTTCACAAATTTCCACATTGTCCTGGAATATATACAGAAGAGCACGTGGAAGCTTGGAAACCTGTAGTGAAGGATGTTCATGGTAAAAAATGTCTCTTTCCAAAAGAGTCTTATACACAGTCATATGAATTTTTAGGAAAGATATTTTAATCAACTTTTAACTGGATTTATCATTAATAAACAATGTAAATTGTTGTTTGAATGTACTCAAATCTATTATTTCAAATATCCTACACCATAACAATATGTAAGATGAATATTTCCTTGATAATAGCTACATAATAATTTGCATCCTAATTTACAGGATGCAGCTATCCTTTGAGTTGTCCTCCATCATGGCAGTTTGCACCTACAACAATTACATTTCCTCATGTTTTTGTAACTCTACAATTGGCAGGGTCTCTAGCCGTATTGTAGTTCTTGTTTTCTATTATATTTTATTATAATATTCTAATTTGTGTCAATAAAAAAAAATTATTGTTATGTTGACAGAAGTTATAAAAGTTTTTTATCTTCCATTTATAAAATATGGTTGGAGAATGTATGATATATTTTTAGGTTAGGTTTGATGATTAATCTAAAGGTAAATCCTTGGAATATAATTGTAAAGAAAATAATTGTACATGTTACATTTAGCAAAATTAAGTTTATTAAAAAATGCAATCAATAATTACAAATTAATTTTGATTAAAATAGAACTAGGTTGATAATTACAATAAATATTTTGAAATCAAGTGTATGGGTTAGGGGTACTTAAGTCCAAAATGGATGACATGAAAATGGTGTTGATGCCATGTAAACTTGATTAACTGCTATCTAGAGATTTATTCTTCAATATGCTAACTAAATTAGAATATGCAATGACTCAAAACTCTCTATGGTTCATATTCAAGTGTCATTGGGTCAATCCCAATCTGTGCATATTAATTCTAACATGCAAGGTTGATTTGTTGGAATGTACTCCAAAAAATTTACTCACCTTTGCTTTCTTGATATCTAATTTATCAATATGGTGTCTAGCGACACTATTGGGGAGATTGCCTATTCTATAGGTGATCTTGTTCTCCTAGGTCAACCCCCTTCACAAGTTTGATTGATAACAATGAGTAATATGAAAGACAACATTTAGCAATATGTAGATGATGTAGAACTAATGTAGAACTAATTTGTTATCCTCATAAAAAATTGAAATGTGCTATTATAATCCCCTCAGGGCCTAAATTTGACAGTCCACCTTGCCTATCAAGCAATTTTTTTATGATGGTTATCCATTCAAATGTGCCCTTAAAAAATTATGACATACCTTAGTGTGTGTGTATATATATAATCACAATTCTATATAAATTTTTATAGCCTATCCAAAATCTCTCCTTTCATATGATACAATCATTTTAGAATTTTGATTATATTTTACCATAAAAATGTCTAAATGTAACCATATGGCCATCAAATTTAGGCCCTAAGATTCCCCTGTAACATATATATTAAATTGATATGGATCTATTTTTTTTGGCAGTTACTAGTTATGCTCCACTCTAAACTGAGCTTTAAGTAAGGAGGTTCAATTTCCAAATAGAAGGCTCGGGAAGAGGGGAAAAAATAACAATTTAATTTATTATGAAAATCTTAATATTGAATCTTCTTAGCTGAACAAGTCAGAGGCCCACTCTTTCAAACAAAGAATTGTCTTACATGGAGGAGATTTCATTGAAATAGTCTTGTGTCTAGTCTAAGTTTGTAGGGTTAAAACAAGTTAATGGCTACGACTCTACCAATAGCATTCTTTTATGCTTCCACTTGTGATCAGGGAGATGAAAATGGAAAAATCTGGCATGAACAATTTGGATTGTGGATAGCAATTTGAATCTCTGGGAAACTGACTCTTAACTTTGTCCTCTTAACAACTCGCTTCTCTGTAATTTCTCCATCGCTAGCCCTCCATAATGCTCATGGAATATTGTGTTCAAGTGGAAGATCAAGCTTTTACATCAAAGTAGAAACATCAGACACAAGACTATTTCCATGAATTCTCCTCCATGTAAGACAATTCTTTATTTGAAAGCATGAGCTTTTGACTTGTTCAGCTAAGAAGATTCAATATTAATATTTTTGATGATTTACCACAAGTTTTTTGATGATTCAGAAAAGAGTGAAGATTACAATCGTTTGATATGTGAGGGGGAATTGGTCTCCTGCCAACCAGGGCCTCACTCTCTGTCTTCCACAAGGGAGGGAAAATACAAACGGTTATTACAAACCAATATGCTTTTCAAAGAAAATTTTCCCAAATTTAAAATGTAGAGACCCCCCCAAAAAAATTCTATTTATTTTTTAGTGCTTTGAGCATAGCTTAAAGATATTTTTTAAAAAATACAAAATAAAATATGAGTTTCCAATTTTACAAAGCCTGAAATAGTGATAATTGAGCAAAATATTATGCAGAAATAATGTGAAGGGGATGAGCATGGGGGACTAGAATGGGAGCTCTGGTAGCCTAAATGCAGGAACCAAGGCACAAGGATTTCTCCACTATGAAGGGTGTGTAACGAGTGTCACAGCAAGAAGATCAGAGTTAAAGTTCAGAGCAGGAAAAATTTGCAAAGGTGAGGGCAAGCAAATTTGGCAGGGCCGACTCTGCACCTGGCGCTTGTCCTTGCACCTTCAATGGGTGTAAGTGCCTGGGATGGGCATGAGCACTAGGAATGGCGTGGTCTCTGTACACTCGAAATCATAACTTCGATTGCCTAAGGGTTGTCGGGTCGAATTTCGGTATGCACACGGACCCTTTCCTCCTTGCCACAGGGTGATCCACCACGTCACTCTCACTCATGTGGAATTAGCCAGTCGAGAGGAGGTGATACACAGCGGCGATCTAACTCATTGGAGAGCTGGACTTCACGGAGAGGGGTCGACAAGTTCTTTGGCCTTTATTGTTGTGCATTTTGTTGTATGTTCATTCAACAGTTGTTGTAGTTGAAATAACCCTATGACCCGAAGGGTCACTGGTTACTCTTCTTCTATTTGGATTCCTTGAATTCCATCTTTGTGTGGGTAAACAGTTGTTTTTGTTGATGGTTTCTACTATTTCTATGTCTTTGAGAAAGGTTCTTTGCAGTTGCAATTGCCTAGTTCTTTCTAACAACAAGAGGATAAATGGGTCTCCTTGTGGTAGAACAAGGTCTGTTGCTGTGGTTGTGGATGGATCTCCTTGATCTCATCACGAATAGCCCTCACCCACTCTCCTCTCACTCCTAAGCACATTCGTGAATCAGGAGAGAGGGATATGAATGATTACTAACCTCAACTAGATCTAGGGTTTGACCTAGGGTTTTGTTGACCTAGGGTTTGACTTTGTTTAACTATGGTTACCTCGTGATGGAATCAAGGGTTTGCAATGTTGTCTAATCTAAAGTATCTATATGAGTGCAAGCTAAATGATATGCAAAACATCTTTTTGGTGTTTTTTAGAGTATTTTGGAAAAAGAAATGCTTCTAATATATGAAAAGGAAATATGTATGAAATCCTATATGATTTCTCAAATGCAAAGTTAATCTATGTTTTTTTTGGGTTTTTTGGTGCTTTCAATGCAATCTAATCTAATGGAAAGGGAAAATGCTTCTTCTAACAAAGTAGATCTAGAAATATGAAAGCGATTAATCTAACATGCAAGATCTAATCTATCAAGGAAAATATAAATGTATTACTATTCCCAAGAGCAAATGTGATTATCTAATTACTATGAAAGTAATGAAAGAACCTGAAAGAGATGAAGATTTGTTGACTCCACTACCCTTAGTAATCCTTGGGTAGACAACCTCAAATCCTTCTGTGGTAGCAAGTGATCCTCTTGACAACCAAATGACCCGATGAAGCAAAAATAGTTAACTCTATATTAGGGATCAAAAATCATGCAAACAGAAAAAAAAAAAAAAAAAAGGGGCGGCTAAAAGAGAGCAAAAACAAGAGAGAAACTCAAGTTTCTTCATGGGTCCAAAAATGGCAGGATCGCCCCTTTTTCTAGTAGGGTCAACCATGGGTCACCCGGGGGACGATCTTGGGTCACCCGAGGAGATCCGGGCTGGACAGAGTCAAATGGAGAAAAATAGGCTGTGAGATGGTAGAAGAGAGGAAAAGGATGAGTTCTACATCAAGAAACATGTCAGTTATGTGGAAGAATCCAAATCTCTGCTTGTGTTTGTAGGATCTCCAAGGGAGATCTGGAAATAATAGGGGGAGATTTGGATTGGTTGGTCGAAAATGAAAACTATTAGTGGGGGATGGAATGGGGTCTAGAAGGCTTCTAGGAATAGAGGAAAAATAAAGGGGAAAGATGAAAACTCACCTACAAGACAGTCACAAGGCTTAGGATCAAGGTTAAAATCTAGACAACACAAGTAGACAAGTGTCGTAACAAGTGTCGAAAAGCGTCGTAAAGGGGGAGAGAGGGAAGTTGACAAAGAAGAAACAACACAAGACAAGAAGAGGGGACACATCATCAAGAGACCCGCTGCTCAAAGGATTTATTTTCATGCTTACATGTATGTGACAAAGATTTGAATTATCATAGGGGTCCACATGGAGGGAGTGCGTAATTTTTGTTCTTACATATTTGCCCCCTTGGGGACGGTAGTCTACATGAAAGGTAGGTACTGTTCCTGAACTAGGCCTTACCTGTTGTCAATTTTTCCTACAATTTGTACCTGCAATAACTAGTGTTAATCTGACATTTAAATATATCAAAATGAATAATGAAAACTAAAATGACAAATCTTACCATTCATCGTTTGAGTTCGACTAGTTGCTTGCTTTTGTCAGTTCAGACCTATAGGTATGAGAGCACACAAAATAATGCATGAAACAAATGGATAAAAGCAAAGAACTAATCTAAAATGTATAAATGAAATTAAGCTAAGGGAAAATAAAGAGAGACAGACTGTGAGATCAAAGCAAAACAGCAATGGAATCATTTGTGTGAGCAGTCGATAGAGAGGTATCATCAAGGAGATCGCAGAGATGACCACCTCTTTTTCAAACATGGAGAATCAGGTATGCAATCAATGAAAAACTCTTCTCTAAACTCTAGGTTGAATTTTGTGAAAAATCTCTTAAAATTGTCCATTTTTGGTGATTTTTCTTGTCACATTACGTTCATCTCATCATTTAGAGCAAGATTAGTCTTTCATTTTATGAAATCGGTTGAAAAACAAGGTTTTTGGAGTGATTTTTTCTCGAGGGGCTCGCTCCTAGGGTCACCCCTTTTGTCAGGCAGGGTCGCCCCTGGAGATCTTGTTTGACAACAAGGTCACCCAGGGAGATTCTGTTTGATAGCAGGGTCACCCGGGGAGATCCTGAAAAACACCTAGGTCACCCTTGTTGGACTAATTTTTGACTTCATTTAAAGTTATTTAATGCTTGTTTTACTCTCATCTGACATGATTTGGTCACTAAATCTGCTTGTTTATTGCAATTTTGAAGGTTTATATGATTTTTTTGTGTAAGGTTTTCTGTAGTTTTACAATTTTTAGGGATTTTTGTGAGTTTATGAGATCTATTCTAAAATTCTCTTCTAATTTTGTAGGACATGCGCATCTGATGGAATGCCTGCTGAGAGAAAGGGTGGCTCTCAGGGATGTTTGCTTCATTGAGTACAGAGGATCATGCAATACTGAGCCAGAGTTTGCCATGTACCTATGATTCATCCTGTATCCCGCATATGTTGTGATATTTTGACTTACTGGGATGCAGATAGGAACACATTCAGGTTCTCGTAGATTTTTGGAGAGTGGACTATCACTCTTTATGATGTATATCACATTCTTGGAGTACCTGTGAGAGAACAACATTTATCTCTTCATGTTAGCGAGTCCTATGAGGACAAAGCTTCCTAGGATGCATTCATGGGGGTTAATCACCTTGGGGACCAGATAGGAGTTCAGCTTACTTCTGTGCCATGACTCTGCATCCCACTCTTGAGGAGTTTCCTGATTGGTTTGATTTCTTCGAGGCTGTCGGGAGACAAGGCCTCGACTTGTCTGAGGTGATGTAGGGCACCCATTATTTGACATTTAGAGGAAGGCATAGTTTATGCATGGGGACCTGATATCCTGGTGATGATCTACAAATATTTTTATTAGATCTCTCGGCAAGGGGATCTAGCTTTTAGCCACTCTTCTCTAATTTTGACATGGGTTTTTGAGCATATGAGGCCTTATCAGAAGCTCATTCCTCTTCTGAATAGGTGACTACTGAGAGCAGCAAGGTGGGCACATATTGATCATTTTGATGCTACTCTTCCCATCGTTGCTACCCTAACTAATGATGACATGATTTCTGATCCTTATCATGACTTGGAGGGGGCTTGGGCCCGAGATGACGAGATGAGAGTGTACTGCCATGAGGTTTCAGAGATCACAGACTGTAATAGTCAGGTTGAGGCTCATCGGGTGGATCGTGTTCCACAACAGTTCGGCGAGGACGTCCCTGAGGACTTGCCCCAAGTGTCCACTTGTTACAGGACCGTTCAGGAGATGGGGGAGATTGGGAATTTAATTTGGACTCCTTTGACTCTAGGCATCTTTATCACTAGGACTCCTAGAGGAGGATGGGGGCTAGGGAGAGGGACTCCTTCCTGATCTCTAGTTGTGACAATTGACTCAGAGTCCACTGACGAGGACTATGTTCCTGATAGTGACGATTCATCAGATGAGGCCCCCATTGAGGATGAGGATTTTGATGACATTGGTGTTTCAAATGAGGTTCCTGACATCCCTGAGGGTCCTTGTGTTGTTCCTCGACCTCCTCATTCAGATGAGGTGATGTGTTAGCTTGACCTTGACAAGCAACCTAGAGATCCACGTAAGTTTTGTCTATTTGTTTTCACTTTGTCCTTTCTCCTTTCATGTGGCACTGACTTGGTCTCATCTTGATTTGGCATTTTAGGCAATGTCAAAGAGTGGAGGGAGTTGGTTCAGGAAGTTAATGTTGGATTCACCTTTCCCTTTACTAGGATGACTCATGATCATCTTTTGGATGATCTTGGTGTGCCCCTTGCCACAGGATGACACACTGACATTTTTGCTCCTATGTACCATGGGTGTCAGATGATTATAGAGTTGAAGACCCAGGTTGACATGCTTCAGGGTGAGAACAAAGTACTTTGGGAGATAACTCACCTTAATTTTGGGTGTCCTGGTACTAGTGTGGCGGGGCCTTCATAGTCACATGTTCATAGCAGAGCACATCATTCTCATAGATCTCATGGAGCGACGAGTGGTACTCGTAGATGGAGGAGCCGAAGCCCTGAGGGTTTTGTTGGAGGGAACCATCCTTGACTTACTTTTCTTGAAATTTGTGCCACCTTGCATGGGGAGCCTCTACTTCTCTTGAGAGTGTTTTGTCTTAGCTCTTTGATACCATTGTATGTATAAACTGCGGATGTATCTATGAAAATTTATCCTTTTCTATGGTTTTTCTCATGTTGAATTCTGTACTCATCTCTTATGCATGTCTAGAAGTTTTTAGGAACTTTTTGATTATGTTTGACCTTTTCAACTCTTTTAACAAATACAAGTATGACAATGATGATATGTTTTTGTAGTTTTGTAAGACATATATATGATATGCATTTTACGATATGATAATAAGAAATGTTGTAAATGAAACTATAATACTTACTAAATGTCATGAGATATGACACTTGACTTTATTGCTTTAAGAATCTTTTTCTGATTTTTGGCATGAATGCAATGTGAAACAAACACGGTGACTGCTCTTGAATATGATTTTTGATTTAGGGGATTGTGAGTTGGCCTAATATGAGAGGTCTATTCAGGGCTATGAAATAGAATTTAGGGAAACTCAAGTGGGGAGTGGAAATGAATATGGAGTGTTTCTGATTTCTAGGCTTTGCTAAAGGCTAAATATTGATCCTCATCTAGATAAGACAAACTGATAAGCTTTCAACTTAGACAAGCAGCAAATTTTATTGGTGTTTTCTGGACTTAGATCATGGATGGCAAGCAAGGTAGACCCAAGGTAAAGGATATCTGAGAAAGAACAAGGATCCCTAGATAGAAGATGATCCTAGAGACCACTAGCCTCTTTGGTTTTGCTCAGCTAGTGTGTGTGTGTGCTTTGTACCTTTCTTTCTCTGTTAGAATGTCACCCTTGAGGCTTCAAGCGTAGACTAATCTCCACCCAAGAGTACGGACATTCAGCAATCTTCTCTCTTTCACTCTTTTTTTGTATCTATCTTTTTTTGTATATTCACCTTTTTTTTTGTGTTTTCTTGACTTGATTTTTCTCATTTTTTTGGATTTTGATTTTTCAAGAAATGAATGCTTTTTGGAACTTTTTCTATGCAATGCTTTGATCTCTCAATTCTCACTTTTTACACTCTTATTTTAATCACTCATTTTTTCAGTCACTCAAATTTTAGATTGCTTCCTTCAGAGTTTTGATTTTCCTAGTGTATTTGGCCAAGAAAGTTAAGGGGCTGAGTGCCACCTAAAGTTTTTGTAATCTAGTTGGACTTTTCCACTACTAGTGAAGAATTGGGAAGGCCTACTTGCAAGCTTCCTTTGAATACTATAGGTTTGAATACTGACTTTGTTTAGACCTAACATCTTAACTTATTAAGACTAGGATCAGTGTAAAGCTAAGAGCTAGGCTTTGATTAGAATCACTGGGAATGAAGGGGGATAATGGTGATAATGAAAAATGGGGATCTCTAGGTCGTAAAAGGATAACATATATCTAGACAACATTAGACTCCTTGCTAAATGGAAAATAGTACAAGAACAAGTCACAAACTGTAATGCAAGATGAACAGAATGATGCAAAAATGCAAGAAACAAATTATTTTTGACATTTTTTATTTTATAATTTTTTTTGTATTTTTATGTCTTATGATTTTTTTGCTCTTTTAGACATAATATTTCTTGAGGTGAAAGGCACTGACTATTTCACCAAATTCCTCTCCCTCCATTGTGCACAAGAGATAAGCATCATTTTTTATATCTTCCTTAACCATGTAGGGATGTTTCCAGTCTTCTGAAAATGCTCTTTTTCATCTCCTTATTTTTTGTGCTATCTCTTCTTAGGACAAGCTCTCCTATTCTATAAGGTTTGTCATTTGGATCTATTGCTTCCAACTTGGTGGTTTCTCTTGGCATTGTGAGACGCAGTAAGTCCTGAAAGGCATGTTGGTGGGAGGGAGTCCAATAGAGGACTCCGTCGCAATTTAGTAATTCTCCCAATAGATCGAATTGTTCTTGCATGTAGACTTTTATGTTTGGTCTCTCTTGGATTCTTTGTAAGAATTGGAATAGTTCAAGAGGCATATGTGGCTCCCTTTGCTCATCAAGAGGGAAAAAGCTTATACTTGTCCTCCCATTGGGTTCTAGTCTCAGATCCATGGCATACCCAATATAACTTTTTGGTAGTTTAAAAATGATAGGGTTATCGATACTGACTGTCACTATCATATTCCACTCTTAATGGAAGATACCTTCACTTTCTTCATCTTCATCAGAAAGTCTTTCAACCATTTCTATTTGTACCTGAGGTGCTTCCCATTCACCAAGTTCATTCGACTGAATGGAGGTGGAAGTGGTGGGTTTTTCTTGTGGCTGTGCTACTACAAACATCCTAGGTAACACCCCTATAGCATTGGTTGATTCGTTATCCATGGAATATGCCTCTTCCATGGGTAATATTGGTTGATGCAAGTCCTTTGTTGGTGTGAGGGGCTCATATGATTATGTTTCTTCAGGTGTATTGGGGACACATGATTCACTTAGTGGTGATAACGGTGTGTATCCTTCCGTCATGTCTTCCTCTACATCTAAGAAAGCATGTGGATCTGCATTTCTCAGATCTAATGTGGTGGTTTGAAAGATCGGTCCTTCCATTCTGTGAGGCTTCTCCCCTATACAAGGAAAGAGTTTGTCTAGGCCTCTTGGACATCTATCATGAGTATTTCTAAGGGGAATTGGAGTGGTCCATCTTGTTCGATCAACTCCATGATTTCAATCATTTTATCCTTGGAAACCATTTCCCTTTGCTTTGGTAATGGTTCATTCCCTAGAGTTTTGATTTCTGTGGTATTTATGGTCTTTTCTGGAGTTTCCATCCATTTGACGCATATTGACTAAGGTGTAGGGTTTGGGATGGTTAAGTTGTTGGTAGGGAGTTCATAATCTATGGGAATACCTCTGCATTTGTTTGAATTATTTGACTTTAACAGGCTAAAAGGTTTTGGATCTCCCTGTACGACATACACTTTCCCTAAGTGTAAAAAGTGGACTTCTTGAAATAGTGTAGAAGACACAGCTTTCATCCTGGACACAACTTTCATCTTGTGTATACATGGCCTCCCAAGAATCAAGTTGTATCACATGTCCTTATCTATAACATAGAAAGTGGTTGGAATGGTTTTGGGTCCCAAATTCACTGGAAGGGTAATCTTTCCTATGGTGGTTGCTTTCGAATTATCGTATCTGCTTAGAGTGTCTCTTGAAGCGGTAATGTTGGTATGTCCATAGCCCATTCTCTCTAAGAGGGAGAAAGGAACTATATTCACTACAGCTCCATCATCGATAAATGTTCATTTGATGTACATGTCATAGATCCACACTTGAAGATATAGTTCAAGGTCCCCTTTTTTAGTTAACTTTGCCTCAGAGGGCATCTATTGCAAATTGAAGAAAAACCCTAGATCTTTAAGTTCTGAGTTTGTTGGGCTAAGATCGTAGTCCACATGGTTGATTTGCTCAGTAGGTGGTGGCATAATTTGGTCAAGATACTATTGCTTGTAGCAATGCAGAGCAATGTGAAGGGGAACTCCTGAGTAAATCAATGAATGAAATGTGTGCATCCATTTTCTTTAAGTCTTCTATGACCTTGTAGGGTCCAATTAGAGTTGGTATCAGCTCTACCACTAAAATGGTGCCTTCGTTTGCTTCTACTTGCTCATTTTCTTCCTCATGATCTTCCTCTTGTTCCTCATTATGCATAATCTCAACCAATCCCATCAATCTAGTTTCTCCTTTTTGTCCTAGTTGTGGTGGGATTTCAAGGTTACTACACTAAGCTGATTTGTTTTAATTTGTCATTTCTCTATCCTAGTGCGTGGGGAACGAATCCTGATAAATTCTCATATTTACATTTTGGGGTGCTATGGGAGCTTGATTTTGTCTTGTATCTTTGTTATCTGGGGTGACCTCTTGTGGGTTTAAGAACATTTCTATAAACAAACGTTGTTGGTCTTCTAGTAGTCTTGCTATGAACCTGTTATACTCTCTCCAAGATTCCATGCTATGCCCCCTTGTTCTATGAAAAGAACAAAACTAGTTGAACTCATAAGGGGGTCTCTCATATCTCCTATCATTTCCATTCCCATTTCCGTTGTGATTATAGCTTTGGTAGTTGTCTTGAGGATAGTACCCACTGTTTCTAGGTTGATCTATGGCATTTATGTTAGGAGGCTAATAATCCCTCCCATTGTAATCATCTTTTACCTTTTTGAGTGGGGGTTGATCTGTCACCCTGTCTGTGGTTGAACTCCTAGTGTTTTTGAGGATTTTAACTATAGAGGTATTGTTTCGTATGTCTTCCTTTGTTAGCTTTCCATTTGAACCATAGACTTTTCGACCATTGTCGATGGCAGCTTGATCAATTCTTAAAGCACTTTCCAATGCTTCTTCGTAGGATTTGTATGGCAGTTTCTAAACATCTTCTCTCATGTCTTTGTTAAGGGCATGCAAGAAGAGGTTGCATAGTTCTCGGTGGTCCATGTTCGGAGCACTAGTTGAAGAATAGAGCACTTGCCTCCATCGGGTGACGAAATGTGCTATGGATTCATTCAGTTCTTGTTTCATTGTAAGGAATTCTCTGATCCTTATTTTGATGAGTTTGTTCATGTCAAATGCCATGGAAAAATATTTGATTAGTTGTCTGAATGAATGGATCAAAGCCTCTGGGAGATGATAATACCAATCCAAGGTGATGCCTTCAAGCATTTTTTGAGAAAATTTTTATGACAACCCCATCCCAAGGGAGGAGTTCTCTTATGGCCATGGTGTAGGCTTTAATGTATGAATTTGGATCTCCTTCTCCTTTGAATTTTGGGAGATCTGGTAGTGGTTGAGGTAATTGCACATTCCTTATGTTTTGGTCTAGAGGCTCTTTCAAATATTCAAGATACGTTCCTAGAAAGGTGCTTTGAGATTGCGGGGTTGTTAGTAACAACCCTCTAGGTGGGTTTTGATAACCCATTGTCGAGTTCAATAGATTGTTTTGAGTAGGGGGTTCCCATTTAGACAAGTGTCATTACTAGCATGTCATAAAAAATAAGTGAAGTAGGGGGGATTTTGAGATGCCCCTTGGTCCTGTTTGTGAGACTTGAGTCTTCTTTTCAGAGTAGCTTGCTCTACTTCCAGGATCCTGATTCTTTGCACTAGAGTTGCGATTAAATTTGCAGGAGTTACAGCTCTAGGGGCTTCTTCATTTCTAGGATGTTCTCTTTGACTATTTTTATAGTGGTGGGCTTCCTCTCGTGTGGCCTTTTCTTTTTGTTCTTCTTCTAAGGCAATCCTCAATGCCTCTTGAGCATCTTTAGTTTCTTGTAGACACCTTTCCAACCTTCTAACCTCTTCATCAAGGTGAGTATTTGATGTACTTGTGGAAGGTTGTTCTGGTCGATGTATTTCTGACCTCACCTTTCTTGCTTTATGTAGTGCATTCGGTATGGATGAGTCATTTTCCCAAGCTAGGTTATTGAAGGATAGAGAACACTGGACTCTTCGTGACCATGTTCATAGTCAAAGTCTTCATAGTCATAACAATTGGTAATAGGTGCATTAGGATGAGGTGGCACATACCTATCAAAGGAAGGGGTTTCAGGTTCAATTGAAGGAATGTTCCCTTGGTTGAAGTTTGGTTCCGTCATATTTGGGGGTGCCATAGACACCACAGAATAAATGGAATGGATGATGGCGCAGCTGATGGAAGTCAAAGTAGCTATGAAAGGCAATGAAAGAATGTTTGTGAAGCATTTAAGTGTTTGTGAAGTGTTTTAAGAATTTTACAATGGGAACGCAAACTACAAGATCAGAAGATTCTGTAGTTCACATCAGGTTCACAAAAATATGTACGCTCAAAATCATGACTCCAATTGCCTGAGGGCTGTCGGGTCAGATTTTGGCACGCACATAGACCCTTCCCTCCTTGCCATGGGGCTATCCGCCACATCACTCTTGCTCACGTGGAACTATCTAGTTGAGAGGAGGTGAGACACGGTGGGGGTTTGGCTCATTGGAGAGCTGGACTTCACGGAGAGCGGTCGGCAAGTTCTGTGGCCTTTGTTGTTGTGCGTTTTGTTGTATGTTTCATTCAACAGTTGTTGTAGTTGAAATAACCCTATAACCTAAAGGGTCACTGGTTTCTCTTCTTCTGTTTGGATTCCTTGAATTCCACCTTTGTGTGGGTAAATGGTTATTTTTATCGATGGCTTCTGCTATTTCTATGTCTCTGAGAAAGGCTCTTTGCAGTTGCAATTACGTAGTTCTTTCTAACAACAAGAGGATAAATGGGTCTCCTTATGGTAGAACAAGCATCTGTTGCTATGGTCATGGACAGATCTCCTCAATCTCATCATGGATAACCCTCACCCAGTCTCCTCTCACTCCTAAGCACATTCATGAATCAGGAGAGAAGGATATGAATGATTACTAACCTCAACTAGATCTAGGGTTTGACCTAGGGTTTTGTTGACCTAGGGTTTGACTTTGTTTAATTGTAGTTACCTCATGATGGAATCGAGGGTTTGCAATGTTGTCTAATCTAAAGTATCTATATGAGTGCAAGCTAAATGATATACAAAATGTCTTTTTAGTGTTTTTTAGAGTATTTTGGAAACAGAAATCCGTCTAATCTATGAAAAGGAAATATGTATGCAATCCTATATGATTTCTCAAATTCAAAGTTAATCTATGTTTTTTTTTGGTTTTTGGTGCTTCCAATGCAATCTAATCTAATGGAAAGGGAAAATGCTTCTTCTAACAAAGTAGATCTAGAAATATGAAAGCGATTAATCTAACATGCAAGATCTAGTCTATTAAGGAAAAAGTAATGTATTACTATTCCCAAGAGGAAATGTGATTATCTAATTACTATGAAAGCAATGAAAGAACCTGAAAGAGATGAAGATTTGTTGACTCCACTACCCTTAGTAATCCGTATGTAGACAGTTGCCTCAAATCCTTCTATGGCAGCAAGTGATCCTCTTGACAACAAAATGACTCGAAGAAGCAAAAGGAAGCTTCAATTAAGCTTGTATGAGCTCGATGAGAGCTTGGATTGATCACAATAGCATAGAATGAAGTAGCGTGATGCTACTTGGTTGAACAATAAAATAAAAAGGCACCTTCATTCTATAAGAGCATTCGAATGCTAAGTTGGAGAGCAAAATTGGCAAGAGCTGTGTGGACAATGAATTTGCCTCCATTTGTGCTTGGAGGAGGGGGGTATTTATAGGTTCAGAGGAAGGGATTTATTGAAGAGTTAGCTCATTTTATTGATGATTTAAGAAAAATAGATTGGGGAGTTAACAAGGTTGATTGCCCAGTGAACTTAGCTGATTAGAGAGTGATGAAACAATGATAGCTTATCACTGAAGAGGAAATGGAGGTGAGGAAATGCATAAGATTGATTAGAGAGTTAATTTGAGATCAAATAGAGTTAATTATGCATGTGTGGGTGCATGAAATAGTTAACTCTATATCAGGGATCAAAAATCATGCAAATAGAAAGAAAAACGGGCGAAAACAAAGCACAAACAAGAGAGAAACTCGTGTATTTCTACGGGTCCAAAAATGGTAGAGTTGCCCCTTTTGCTAGTAGGGTCACCTCTAGGCGACCATGGGTCGCCTGGGGGGTGACCCTAGGCCACCCGGGGAGATCCAGGCTGGACAAGGTCAAATGCAGAAAATTAGGTTGGGAGATGGTAGAAGAGAGGAAAAGGATGAGTTCTACATCAAGAAACAAGTCAGTCATGTCAAAGAATCCAAATCTCCACTTGCATTTGCAGGATCTCGAGGGGAGATCTAGAAATAATAGGGGGAGATTTGGATTGGTTGGTCAAAAATGAAAACTATCAGTGGAGGATGGATTGGGGGACCTCTAGAAGGCTTCTAGGAGGTGCACTAGAGGAAAAACAAAGGGGAAAGGCTGCAAGGCTTAGGATCAAGGTTGAAAGCCATAAAATGCAAGTCAACAAGTGTCAAAAAGCATCGCAAACAGGGAGATAGGGAAATCGACAAAGAAGAAACAACACAAGACAAGAAGAGGGGACACGTCATCAAGAGGCCTGCTGATTAAAGGATTTATTTTCATGCTTACATGTATGTGACAAGGATTTGAATCATCATAGGAGTCCTCGTGGAGGCAGTGCGTGATTTTTGTGCTTACAGTCTCCAGTTGGTCGCTCCTCCAATGGAGGATGGCTCAGGTTAGTGGAGGCTCATGGTCTCTTCTTGCAACACTACCACTCTTCTTTGCAAACTGAAGACCTCTCCTTCATGCAGATAGCAAGCTTCCCTCTCTTTTCTTCTAGTGGTGACCTCTAGATTACAAACCCTCATTTGTAGGTTACAAACCATCGTTGACCTCTGTTCACTGAAAACAAACATAAAAATGAATAGAGATGGACAGAAAATATAGCAACTTGTCCAACAAATTCTCTTTCAATCTAGAAATACGAAAGCAATCTCAAAAAAATATGTGCAAACAAGAGAAAATCACTTGCTTAAACAAATGAATCGACCCAAAAGTTTGGAAGAGGCCGAATAGGCCACTTGATTTTCTAAAATTTTGACAAAATCAGCCAAATTTTTTTGACAAATTCATCAAAACATTGTAGGGGTCAAAGTGACCTATGCAAAAAAATTCAATTTCTTTACAATTTTGATCATAAGATTCATTTTCACTCCAAGACACACCAATTTTCATCTCACCTATGGATTCCCTCAAAAAGGAGAGTGTCTATAGCATGGCTCTAATACCATGATGGAATAGCCAAGGATACTCTATAGAACTTGATATTCACTCTCACAATATGGAAATTGACAAATAGAGATAAGAAATCAATGATATTGATGAACCTAATTTGAGCATAAACATATATTAATCTCACTTGATAATTTACATAGGAATGGCTTTTTATATAGACATGGATGAGGCACTCCATCTTGCATGTGGATTGACAAGTGCCCCATGATGTGCCACATTCATGAAGACAAGTGTTCTATAGGTGTGAACCTTTGGATCACTTGGAATGTGCAAACCAACAACCTTTTGACCAAGTCATCAACCTTGGTAACAAATTTTTAATGACTACAAAAGTGATCTTTGAGGTGAGATGGTAACTCTTCTAACCTCAAAATGTATGCACATGAGGTTTTCCAAACAACTAGGTAACCTCTAAAGGCCTAAAAGGTTGCACATTCAGTTAGACAAGATGTTGTCTAACCTCATCAACCTAAGTACACTTAAGCTATAGTGAATAGATAAATTAATCACTCTAACCGATTTTAGGGCTTCAAATCATGCCATTATAGGTAGTAAACAAAGGAATGTATCTAGTACAACATAGGAAGGGATTGTAATGCACATCTTCATGCAGTCGTATGTCTCTATACCCATTTGCAATGATTTAGGGGAATGTATAGTCGTAGTTATGTATTTCACCTTCACCACATTTGTTGCTGTGTTTGTAATAGTGATTTGATAATGTGTGAGCATTTAAATCAATACAAGCTTTGTGTTGGGTCATTTCTATTATTGCAAGTAAATCATTACAATTCTGCTTGGGATTAATAAGAATGTCCACTATACGAAATGTAATTTGAGAAATGTATGTAAATAAAATTTTGTTTTCTATTGATTCTTATTAGATCCATTTCCTTCCTCTTTATTATTCATGACTTTGTTGCCCAATGGAGTAGACACTGGTCCATATTGGGGAAGAATCAATCACTCTTTTCAATCAAACCCTCATCCTATTAGCTGTAGGAGTAAGATTAGGATTAGACTAGGTTCCACTTGTTGTTCATGATTCAATATAATAACCAGGGATCAATCTAAAGAAATATAAAACTGTTCAAATAATATGAGAATCATTTTTTCATGCATGCTTGCACCCTAAAAGTGTGCATGTGGAGTTAAGTGGATTCATCTCAAGGGATATTGTGCTATTATCATTTGGTGGTACATCTATAGGGTGTAATGATCAACTCTACTAGAGGTTTTGTGCAGCCAGTCATCTTGGCCTAGTGACAGTTATGAGGGTCAAGTGTACATTAGGTATGGTTGTGGGTGTATTTGTGTTCTATTTATACCTCTAGGAATATCCCTCCTGGGTCTAGCTAAGCCTAAAGTGCAGGAGAGTAAATCCACTCTTGTTAGTTGGCCTTTAACCATCCTTAATATGTTGATGAACCCCTATTCTACTTTCCTAATGACATTCCCTAACCTAGGAAGTGAGAATATACTCAAGGGTTTTGGACCTGTGGTTTTTGGTCCCAACACCCCCAATGTGGCAATGCAAAATCTTTGCCCTGCTCACAAACTTCCCTTGTGGTGGTCTACAGGTAGGATGTGGTTGAAAATAAAATGAGGCTCATTATGGTCATCATAGTTTGATTGGTAGATTCAATTGATTGTGGTCATCCCTCCCTGATTTACATCAATGGGTTTTGGAGTCATGGAGGCCTCTTATGGAGGACAAAATTGAACTATTCCCCTATACAAGGGGTTTCTTTATAGTGATGTTTCAATCAATAGAAGACATGACAGTGGTGTCGGAGGGCTAGTCTTGGATGTGTGGTGAACACTCAAGTCGTGTTTTCCATCCTTCAACCCTCTCATAGAACCATTAAACATTATGTCAATTTGTGTCAGATTGCCTAATCTCCCCGTGGAATTTTGGGAGGTCTCATTCTTTGAGGCCATTGACAATGCTATTAGACATTTTTAGATGATTGATTCTACCACTGTAAACCTTGGCCACACTAATTTTACCTACCTTCTGGTTGACATTGATACCTTCAAGGCACTCCTTGCAAATGTGACTTTATGGTGGAGAATAGGTCATGGACTCAACCCCTTGACTATGAGGGTATTCCTTTTTGATGTAGAAGATGTTTTGCCACTAATCATCTAGCTTCATATTGCTCAAGATCACTCTCACCACAAGAATGTGGGTTTGGCTTTGTAGTGGTGGTATGCCCTTCTCAACCACTTGACTATTAATGTTCCTACAACTTCTAACTCATGGGATGACAAGAATTTGAGTTTGATTCCTTAGGTGTCGAATGATGTGGGCCTTGTGGCCCCTTTGGTGATGGATCCCACCAAGTTTGGTGTGGCTTTAGAGTTTTTGACTATTCTTTATATCCCCAGTTGACTACGAGGGATCCTGTGCACTTTCTTGATCATTGGAGGCTAAGCAACTTCCTAGTTCTTTTGATTTCCTTTCTTCCTCTTCGAGGGATGGGTCTTGGGTTATGGCATCTTTCAAGGATTCCCCTCTTCTTTCTCCTCGGGTTGAATATCTAGATAATTTTGTGTCTTAGACCATTGTCCAAAGAAAGAAAAAAGGTTCTCCTAATTCGATCGTTGTTTCTCGTACCCGGGCTAAGGGTGTGCAACATGCAAGGTCGGGGTCTAATGTTGTGTAGTTTGTCAACCCCTTGCTTCTCCTCTATTGTGATAGTCTATTTGTAGCTATTGTTTTATGTTTGTAGTATGTTGTTGTTTTGTGTTTTTTTTTGTTCCATATCTCATGGTACTCATTTCTACCACCTTTTGACCATTTCTTTGTAAAAGGGTCCTGACCCTTTCAAAAACCCATTTTTTATTAATATCAAAAACATATGTCAAACCATCGTGCCAACATTTGGTAGCAACTAGGTTACCATACAATGCTTGTTTTCTATTGTACTCCATTATTATTTTCCAATTTATGTCAATAAAAAAATATTATTATTATGTTGATAGAAATTATGGAAGGTCTGATATTCTCTATTTATGAAATATGGTTGGGGAATGCATGATTTTTTTCTAGGTTAGGTTTGATGATATATCTAAAGTTAATTGGAATATATAATTGTAAAGAAAATAATTGTACATGCTACATGAACCAAAATTTAGGTTTATTAAAAACTGCAATCAATAAGTGCAAATTAACTTAGATTAAGGTTTATTAAAAAATGCAATCAATAAGTGCAAGTTAATTTAGATTAAATTAGAGCTAGGTTGATAATTACAATAAATATTTTAAAATTAAGTGCATGGGTTAGGGGATCTTGGGTCTGAAATTGATGACATGAAAATGATGTTGATGCCATGTAGGACTAGTTCATCAATATCAAGAAATTTATTCCCTCAATATTAGAATATGCAATGACTCAAAAATTTCTATGGTTCATATGCAAGTGTCACTCGGTCAATTCCAATCTGTGCATATTTAATCTAACGTGCAAGATTGATTTGTTAGAATGTACACCAAAAAATCTACTCACCTCTACTTTCTTGATATCTAAATTATTAATGTGGTGTTTGGCAATGAGTAATATCAAAAGCAACATTCACCAATATGCAAATGACCTATTTATTCTAATAATGATGTGGATCTAATTCTTTGTCCCTATAATAAAATGAAGTGTGCTATAATAATCCCCCTTAGCGGGATCCTAGCATATTTATTAGATTGATGTGGATCTGACTTTTTACAGTTACTAGATATGGGCCAGTCTCAACTGAGTTTTAAATAAGGAGGTTTGGTTTCCAAATAAAAGGTTCATCACGAAAAAATAGCAATTTAATTTATCATGAAAATCTTAACATTGAATGTTCTTGGCTGAACAAGTCACAGGCCCACGCTTTCAAACAAAGAATTGTCTTACATGGAGAAGAATTCAAAGAATTGTCTTACATGGAGAAGAATTCATGGGGGCAGAGTCTTGTGTCTAGACTATACTTTTAAATTTGTATGGATAAAACAGCAGTTAATGGCTACGAGCCTATCAATAGCATTTGTTTATACTTCCGCTTGTGATCAGGGAGAACAAAAAGGAAGCATTTGGCATGAACGATGTGGACTGTGGATGGCAAGTTGAATCTCCGGGCCCCCTGAAAAAGAACAATTTTGGAATGCATGTTGAAACTGACTGCCCTCTTAAATATTTGCTTCTCTTTGATGATATCTCTACCGCGGCCCCTCCATAATGAGCACCGTGAGAATGCCCAAGTAATATTGTGTTGAAGTCGCAGGTCAAGCTTTTACATCAAAGTAGAAACATGAGACACAAGCCTGTTTCCATGAATTTTCCTCCGTGTAAGACAATTCTTTGTTTGAAAGCGTGGGCTTGACAGTTGTTCACTTAAGAATATTTAATACTAGTATTCAGTGAATATGGGTCATTTAGTTATGATAATTTTTAAATATTATACAATTTAATAGTCAAAGGTCAATTTTGATTAATAAAAATAGGATAAATATTTATATTTATCACCTTTTAATATAGACCAGGTCTGAAAGTTGAACCTGAACTTGTTCAACTAAGAATATTCAATATTAAGATTTTTGGTCATCTCTAGAAGTTTTTTACATTCAATATTAAGATTTTTGGCTATTTTTAAGGGTAGGTGGTTAACATTTAGTGAACAAGGATCATTTAGTCATGATTTAATGGTCAAAGGTCAATTTTAATTAGTAAAAATAGGATAAATATTTATCACTTTTTAAAATAAATGAGGTATGAAATTACTATTGATTGTTTGACCATTAAACTAAATAATATTTAAATAAAATGATTAATTACAATACTTTATATCACTATAATAATTTATTTACTTTATTCAAATAAATTATTTCTACAGTGGTACTATTATGTAAATTTATCAAAATTTTATAAATTTACAATATTAATTATAAATTTAAAAAATTTATAGTTTATTTTTCAATCTTTATTCTTAATTATTAGGATTCTCTCTTATTTCAAAATTTAAAATGCATCAACATTTTTAAATAACAGAAATAGGACATTGAGAATGAAACATAGTAATTTTAAACAATTGCATTTAGTATGTACAAATTTGAACTAAACTAATTAGTCTTCTATACATTTTTAATTTTTTGATTTATTATTTAATTTATTTAATATTGAAAATTTTGTATTTTAAAATATATATATAATTGAAATGGTGAAATTTGTATATTTATACCATTTGTCATTTATTATTATATGGTGTAATCTTGTGTGAAGTTGGACTCATTCCCATAGCTTTTTACCCATCCTTATATACATGCCTTCACATATTTAGCCCTCAATTTATTCCTTATATACATGCCTTCACATATTTAGCCCCCAATTTATTCTTATATACACACATTGCTATACATTCACTGAGTCTTGTGTTTATTACGCATCTTCGTACATCTACCTTGATATAATTATTGTCCACCTAGATTTTGACTCTTTGTCCACCTAGAGTCATTTCCATGGCCACGGACTTGACCTCTATTTTTCTAAAATTCAAATTCAACTCTTAGCCAACTATCACCCTTATTTTTCTGATTGGATCTAACTAAGTATGTTGATGGTACACATTTTGTGAAATTTGATCTTATGTGCTAGTTTTTAATGGCATTCAATTGCATTCATTTCACATCTCCTTGTCCTCCAATCTTATTTGCACATCATTCATATTACAATTTTTTAGTTTGTCCAATAAAAGAAATCTAGATCTACACAAGTATTTTAGGAGCATATACATGTCTAAAGAGTGTTATTTCAACCTTGTACATGCATTTTTGTTGGTTGCCATAAAGAATGTGTCTCCTAGTGACACAACGACAACCCTTCCAAGGTATATTTCTAAATACCGTTAATTTATAAATATAGAAAAGGATAGAGTAGATGGAGATCACTCAAACAAACTGTGAAGCAAAAATCCACATTACATAAAGTTAGATTCAGACCTGGAAGATGAGTCTGCAATTATAGATTAGACCCAAGATAGAACATAGGACAAACACAAAATCTAAGGAGTTAAACAAGGAAAGAAGTGTTATTTTCAAACCAAATGCTAGCCAAGTTCCAAAATCTTCAATAAGAACCATCATTCTTTGGTCATAAAGTTAAGTGTCATTATTTATTACATTTATTTTCATACTTGTAGCATATAATTTCAAAATAAATTAGTCCTTATACTTTACATTCTAATATAGGTTAATTTATGCTTATTTGGATACATTTTGTAAGATTAACCTAAATCATACTTCAAAAAAAAATATTTTCCTTTATAATTTAATATACAAAAGGTCAATTGTGACATTTCTATATTTCTATTCAAAGGGTTGAGCTAAATTGAATAAAGCATTGGATTCTCATTGTGGAGATCCAAGTTCAAATCCACAAAGGACATGTAATGTGTAATTCTAAGTTTCAGCTCTTGATTTTTTGTAGTTGGCTTCTAGTATGGATGTGGTTCTAAATAAGTAGATCTCTAAGTTGTGACTCTTGATTTTCTATAAATAATTTCTAGCACGGATTTGTAATCAATACTTGAAAGAAACTTGTATTAATCTCATGATACTACTTGAAAGGAACTATATATTCATTTGAAAGTTGCTTTTCTGAACTCATATTTATAAACAACTTGCAATCAAAAGAAAAAGTTGTATATTCCTTTTATTGTATATATATGCACATGTGTCTATTGATTTTCCATAAATAATTCTTGGTATAAAGTTTTAATTAATACTCAAAAAAACTTATATTACTTTAATAATACTACTTGAAAGGAACTATATATTTGTTTAAAAGTTACTCATATGAACTCATAAATAAAAATAACTTACAATAAAAAATATATTCCCCTTGCACACACAAAAATTAATTACCACTAAAAAATAATGTACAAGTTAATAACTATCAACTCTAAATGAAAACCATCTTAAAATATTATATTTAAATTAAAAGTATACCTAGGTCTTTAGGTTCTCTCATAAACAAAGGAGATATCAAGTTCATACCTAAAGCTGGCGATCTCGAGGATATCAATGATTGGAGACCCATCATGTTGTTGAATGTCTCCTATAAGATCATTGCTAAGGCGTTGGTGCTCAAACTTCGCTCGATGTTGCCTCTCATTGTTCAACTCTTGGATAATATCATTGCAGTTTGGGAAGGAATGAACTGGGCTCATCGCTCTCAACAACCCGCGTTGTTTATCAAGATAGATTTTTCTAAGGCTTATGATTGCATTGAGTGGCCTTTCATTCTTGTTATGCTTCAGGCTCTTGGATTTGGACCTCATTTCATTCACATAGTTCAAATGTTCTTTGCCAATGCCTCTGCTTGGATCACTATCTCTAGCCGGCAATCTAACTCCTTTGGTCTTTTCAGATCTATTAGACAAGGTTGCCCCCTTGCTCCTGCTCTTTATGTTTTAGCTCTGGAGGGCTTTGGTTACTTGTTAGCTCATGCAATTCCTCAATCCCATGTTAAGGGAATTTCCCTTCCCAATTCTGCTCAGTGCAGCTAGTGAATGGTCATTTTGCTGATGACTCTTTCCTCACTCTCATTGAGGATGAGGAAAACATCAAACAAACCCTTCAATGCTTGGATATTTTTTGTCAGACCTTCAGTTCAAGCATTCAATGGCAGAAAACTTTGTGTTATAGGAAATCTTTCCTCCCTAAACCAGGTTGGCTAGATTCTTTTGAATGGAAATGGATTGACCACAAGGAAATCTTCTATTTTTTGGGCATTCCTTTTGCTTTCCAAGCCTCTCCCTTGGAGTTGTTATTACTAGAATTTAAAAAATTACATTATTGGATTGCTAAACCCTCATCGTTGGTAGGGAAATTTCAAGTCTGTTCCAAAATCTTAGCATCCATGCATGTTTTCCATTCTTCATGCTGGGTCCCTTCCAAAGCCTCTTATTTGAAAATTAAAAAACTGCACAGAGATTTTATGTGGGCTTCCCATGACGACATTTAAGTTTTTCACCAAGATGCTTCAAATTTATGTTGCCTCCCTTGTGAGGTTGGAGGACTTGATTTAATATCCATTCACCAATAAGGCATTGCCTTGTGTGCTAACTGGATTATTCGATCCCTTCAAGGCAATGAAGCCTAAAAAGTTCTTGTTAGACACTACATTTGCACTAGTACTCTTACAAGCCAATCGACATGGAAAGGATTGGATATAGGTATCCTTCTCATTATGACTAAACATGTTTCCATTCAAGGTACTTTTATTATCAAGAACATTTGGAAAGCTTCCAGGGAAGCTCTCAAACCTTCGCTTCACTAAACTGGAGATGATTTTCGCAATGGCTTATCCATTAGCCATCAATCCATTTGGTGGTCCCCTATTATAAGCAATCAAGACCAACTGCTTGCAAAGTTTCCTTGGGTTCACACATTAAAGTTTTTAAAACATGGGATTCATGTTTTGCCTAAATTTTTGCATCGTGCTACCAAGAATTTCTTATATTGGCTTGAGTTCAAGCATAAGTAAAGGCTTATTAACATAGATCATGAGACTTACCAGTTTTTCATAGAGGTTATTCCTTGTCACATGATTCATAAGTTGGGAATCAAATCCCTCAAACCATGGTGGAAGGACTGGAAATCATACCCAGATAATTCTTTTCAAAGTTACAAACCTTGTAAAGGTTACTCTTAGCTGTCTCCCCATTTGCACATGGTGGAACAACTGATGTACCATTAGCATCTTCAGTCATGTCATGGGACCTGGCACAAACGGTTTCAATGTGTTTGGTCTACTGTGGTTGAGCCTAAGTTGGCTCATTTTGCTTGGTGTTTGTTGTATCAAGGCCTTTCCCTAGGGGATCACCTAGCCCATATGGGCATTACCATTCCTCATTACCCATTCTATGGGTAGGTTTAGCACCTTTTTGTTTTATCCCTTGAGCTCAAGAAGCGTGGAATTGGATTCATGATTTCTTTTGACCTTTCAGACCTATTGCCTTTTCTTGGCATATGATCTTACCCGCAAATATGCTCATATTTGACATGCTTTCAGGAAGGAAATTCCTTTTAGCATTTGGAAAGATAGAAATCCTACTATTTTCAATCATTGTTCTACTGATGAACACTTTTCTTTGTATACTAAAGCTCTCATGTGTTCTAATTTGTTCGGATATAGATTCAGGTGCAAGCTAGTAAAGTTGCGTTTGAAGTTGGTCATCTTCAAGAGCTGTTGGACCATTGGGGCAATGCTCCCTGCATTGTTTCCCAGGTCTCTCCTGACTCTTCCTCCTCTCAAGAGCATCGGCGTGGTCACAGTCAGTCCTCTTGATGTGACCAGAGGGACCGTGGTGGCAACCATGGTGATCATAATCGTGCCTCTCATCTTGTGGCCCTCAACCCTCTAGGGACTCTGCTACCCGTGGGAGATGGTTTTTTCCTTTGAGAGTGGCCATATCCACGACGGGATACTGGCTAGCTTGACACAGGCAAATTTCCTTGGTTGGAGCTTGCCATTTCCCAGTTCGCACTTAGCCTCCTAAGGAGAATGAAGATGCTACTGCTGCTCTCGACGGTTGGGAGCCTATTGAGGATGCCACCCCAAGATTTTTGTGGGAAATCTGATGACACAAATCATCCACCCTCTATTGGTGTTGCTCTTGCTACTTAATGTTCTTCAGGCTAGGCCCTTTATTTGTGTCTTTTTATGTCTGCCTGTAAAGGCTTTGGACATTATGTCTTGATCACCTTTTGAGTCTTTATGACTACGTGGGTGTGAATTTTTACCATCCTATTTTTTTATGAATATGTATTATTTATTCCTTTAATATTCCTTTAATATAAATTAAATAAGATATCCAAAAATAATAATAATTAAAAAAAAAAGTGTATATATATATAGGTAGTCAAATATATATTTAAAACACATTTTACAATTTTATCCTAATCTTTGAGCAACAGTAATTTCGTACAACCTTGTGATTATTGTCGAACGACTTTTTCTTATTAGATATACAATTTTGACCAACTACTTATTCACCTATTTCTTTGCGCCTTCAGCTGTGACTTGGAAAATTGCTTCAATAAAGTTTTTCCCTTGCCAGTCAAAGTCCCTCTGGAATTATTGTAGAAGAGCCGGTTGGTTAATTAGATTTAACGTACAGTAGTTGTTAGGAAAATATAATATCAATTGCCCCTGAAAATTGAATTAAGGATTTCATCACGAATATACTGCCCGCATAAGAGTTATTTGTTAATCCCAATTGGCTTCAAAGGGGTGTTTAATGGCTTTGAGCATGTCAACAACACTTGCTATTTATATGGTATCACAGTGTCTTGTATTACAAATTTCAATTATAGAAGCAGAAAATGTGTCTGTTAGCTTCGAACTACATGGCGGAGAACTTGTCCGGCTGCTAGGTAATGCCAGAGTTGTGGATGAAAATGTAATCCAACTTACAGACAGCACAAAAGGTCTATTTGGCTCAAGTGCAAGCAGAGTAGTTTACAATAATACAATTCTGCTATGGAATGCTTCTACTAAATCATTTGCCAACTTCACCACTCATTTTCAATTCCAAATCAACTGGACTCTCAAGGGTAACTGAGTATACTGATTATGGTGGCGATGGACTTGCTTTCTTCATGGCCTCTCTAGATTCTGGTAATCACCTCTTGTTCGGAACTGATGGCGGATGGCTCGGCCTTTTTAATAGCGAGAATAATGGTAATTTTTCCAACGAACTTGTAGCTGTTGAATTCGACACATATGAAACTTCTTGGGATAAAAATGACAATCATATGGGAATTGATGTCAATAATATTACGTCTAATGCCTCTGTTCATCTAAATCAAAGATTGAATAATAGTAAGATATGGGACGCTAGGATAGATTACCACGGCCAAGAAAATTTGTTGGAAGTGTCTGCTGGATGAAATGGCCAAGTATCAGGCCAGTTGTCACATAAGATAAATTTGACAGATTATCTTCCTGAAAGTATTGTGGTGGGGTTTTCAGCTGCAGCCTATATGTCGAGCGAGATTCATCGAATAATTTCTTGGAACTTCACTAGTGTTATTTCTGTTATTTCTGGTTCGTCAGAAATAGAGTCATCTAAGAAGAGGAAAGTTTCGTGGAAAGTAGGTATAACAGTCGGCTCTACCGTTTTGGTTGCAGTGATTTTTGTGTCCTTCACCATTTATCGTTATAAATGGTGAAACAGAGAGAAAATGACGGCATGGAAGAGGAACAGCAGCAGCTGGATATGGATATTTCATCTAAACATGTTCTACGGAAATTTACGTACGAGGAGCTCAGTTCAAGCACCAGTAATTTTAGCGAGAAAAAAAGGCTTGGACAAGGAGGATTCGGGGATGTGTACAAAGGCATTTTGGTGAGTTCAGATGAAATAGTTGCAGTGAAGCGCATATCTGCAGGATCAAAGCAAGGGAAAAAGGAGTACCTTGCCGAAATAAGCACAATCACCCGTCTGAGGCATCGCAATTTGGATCAGCTGTTGTGGTGGTGCCATGAGAAGGCCCAACAACTGTTGGTCTACAAATACATGCCTAATGGAAGTCTGGACAATCTTCTTTTTGGTGAAAGGAGAGAACAGCTAGAGTGGAGACCTAGAATGGAGCCGCAGATATAGAATCGCCACTGATATAGCCAGTGCACTGCTTTATCGGCATGAGTTATGGGATGAATGTGTAGTGCACAGAGATATTAAATCCAGCAATGTTTTGCTCGATTCTGAATTCAATGAGAACCTGAGGGACTTTGGATTGGCACGCCTGTGAAGCATGATGAATGGCTTCAAACCACCAAGATCGCAGGGACTTTGTGGTGCAGGGGCACCTAGCTTTCATGATGTAAAAGGGTGTTAGATGTTAGGTTTTTGTGTTTTGAGTCACTTTTGTTGTAATAAGGTCTATTTAGACCATGGTTCATGTTTTTAGTCATGGGGTGAGTCTGTGGAAGTTGAAAATTTGCAAAAGTTGTATTTTTGTGTGTTCAAGGGAAGTTGAACAGTCAGGTAGTTGATAAGTAGTTTGGATCCATTTGTTTTTTTTTTGAAAATGTTTAAAATATGTCTTGGGATGTTCGAGGAAGGACTGGAGACATTTTTGGAGATAAAATAATAAGACAAACTCTATTTTTTTTTTCTACATTTTACATGATTTCTTGCTGCTACAGGAGGTAGTACGGCCTTGTACGACCTATAAGTGATCATCTATGCATTGTGATTCATGAATTAGTGAATCTTCTCTCATTTGCAGTTGGTTTCATCATTTTTCATTGGGATTTGAGCATTTTAGAGCAATTTTCCTAAAACTAATTTGGAACCCTTGTTTAACTGCCTTGAAGGCAAGAAAAATGTAAAACTCACCATTCCATCAATGAAATCTCATGAAACTTGGTGGAATGGATGGGGTTAGGGTATTTTAGGTGTCTACAATGTTGCAAGAGCAGGGGAGAGTGATAAATGCAAGTTTGGTTGATGCCCTAGGATGAAAATCTCATTTTTTTGGGTATAGAATGTGCAAATGAGCTAGGGCTTGTAGAAAAAGCTTTTAGGAAAAGGTTTGTAATGGTTGGAATTGCTTGGGTAGACCATCTTTGACATGTAAGAGGTGTTGGTGTGAAGATTTGAAGTCTAGGATTAGAAAACCCTATGGTGACCCATCTAAACTAGCCTAATTAGGCCTAACTTGTAGCATAACAGTCCTATTTTGACCCTTGTGTTACAAAACACCCCCATCTGCATTTGAAGTATGTTGTGTAAGAGGACAATGGGTATCCAAAACCGTTTTTAGTTCATGGGTTTGAGTTTTTTCCTTCAAATTATGTCAAAAATACCCCTTTTGCTGTCCTATAAGGCATAGTGGAAGATTGTGAAGAAAATCACTTTGTTTGAGGTGTTAAGACTTTAGCCAAGGATTGATTAAGTGATTTGGATCTTTGATACCCTACTTTGCATCAAATTGGTATCAGAGCATAGGTAGGTCTATAAGGGAGAGAAAGTGTGAAGTGAGAAAAGAATAAGATGCCTCCAAAGAATAACACTATGGCTAGGGAAATGAATGAGATGAAAGAGAAGAATGCAAAAGAGATTAAAAGGTTGAAGGAACTCCAAGATATCATGGTAGCAAGGCTTGAGGCTGTTGAAACCATTTAGAGAAGAGGTATGGTTCTAGGTGATGAGAGTGACCCCGAAGAAGAAGGGGAAGAAGAGAATGAAGAAGAAGAGGAATTGGATCCTGAACAGTAGAAGTTTGCCAAGCTACTAAGAGTAGTCAAGGAAGATAAACACAAGGTAAAGATTGATTTACCTATGTATGGAGGTAATTTGAATGAGGAAGAGCTTTTGGATTGGATTGCAACACTTGATAATTACTTTGAAAGTGAAGATGTATGTAAGGAACAAAGGGTAAAGATAGCAAAAACAAAATTAAAGGGTCATATTTTATTATGGTGGGATTATGAGTAGACTGAAAGGAGGAAGAAAGGTAAGATAAAAATTATTTCTTGGGACAAAATGGTGGCCAAGCTTAAGGGAAAGTTTCTACCGAGTGATTATGCAGCCACTTCTAAATCTTAAAACATTATGAAAACAGAAATAAAGAATGACTTGGTTGTGGAGATCCAAGATTGGTGTAAAAAGTATGTTACCATGATGGTTGGAGAAATGTTTCACTCATTTCTTACAAAAGGGGATGTTGATCATTCTTTCATACTAGAGGTTAATACACCTAATCAAGTAGCAACTACATGAACACAACAACCAATGGATGAGATGGGAAACAAAGGTGAAGAGGTTAAGGAAAAATTGCAAAGGAATATGGACAAGTCCAAGCATACACTAAAACTAAAGAAGAAGGAGGTTCATTTCAAGGATGGAGGAGGTCTGACTGCAGGTAATGATGTAGGTTTCACAACATTCTCAGATGTGGAAGGAGTCACAGAGCATCCAACAAGTAGCTCTCTACAGTTGGAGCATAACCTAGGAGCCAAAGAATTCAAGAAGACAAGGGATGATGCATATTTCTAATTTTTGGTTCATTGGAAAGGTCTACCAAATGGAGATGTCACTTGGAGGTCAAAGGATGATAGGAACAAACTCAAATCTGTTGTTACAACACTGTCCTCAAGGGGACTTGAGTCTATTTTTCTCGTGGAGTATGGTGCAGGGGCACCTAGCCTTCATGATGTAAAAGGGTGTTAGATGTTAGGTTTTTGTGTTTTGAGTCACTTTTGTTTTAATAAGGTCTATAGAGACCATGGTTCATGTTTTTAGTCATGGGGATCAATTTGTCGAAGTTGAAAAGTTGCAAAAGTTGCATTTTTGTGTGTTCAAAGGAAGTTGAATAGTCAAGTAGTTTGGATCCATTTGTTTTTTCTTGAAAATGTTTAAAATATGCCTTGGGATGTTCAAGGAAGGACAGGAGACATTTTTGGACATAAAACAATAAGACAAACTCTATTTTTTTCCTGCATTTTACAAGATTTTTTGCTACTATAGGAGGTAGTACGACCTTGTATGGCCTATAAGTGACATCTATGCATTGGGATTAATGAAGTGGTGATCTTCTCTCATTTGCAATTGGTTTCATTATTTTTCATTGGGATTTGAGCATTTTAGAGCAATTTTTCTAAAACTAGTTTGGAACCCTTGTTTAACTGCATTGAAGGCAAGAAAAATGTAAAACTCACTATTCCACCTGTGAAATCTCATGAAAATTGGTGGAATGGATGGGGTTAGGGTATTTTAGGTGTCTACAATGTTGCAAGAGTAGGGGAGAGTGATAAATGCAAGTTTGGTTGATGCCCTAGGCTGAAAATCTCATGTTTTTGGGTATAGAATGTGCAAATGAGCTAGGGCTTCTAGAAAAGCTCTTGGGAAAAGGTTTGTAATGGTTGGAATTGTTTGGGTAGACCATATTTGACATGTCTGAGGCATTGGTATGAAGATTTGAAGTCTGGGATTAGAAAACCCTTTGGTCACCCATCTAAACTAGCCTAATTAGACCTAAATTGCAACGTAATAGTCCTATTTTGACCCTTGTGTTACAAAACACCCCCATCTACATTTGAGGTATGTTGTGTAATAGGATAATGGGTATCCAAAATAGTTTTTAGTTCATGGTTTTATGTTGTTCCCTTCAAATTATGTCAAAAATACCCCTTTTCTTATCTTACAAGGCATAGTGGAAGATTGTGGAGAAAATCACTTTGTTTGAGGTGTTCAGACTTTAGCCAAGGATTGATTGAGTGAGTTGGATTTTTGATACCCTTATCTACATCACTTTGGGGTACCTAGAACTTGAAAGTGCAGCTACAGGAATATCTAGCATAGAGTCAGATGTGTTTAGCTTTGGTGCAGTTGCTTTGGAAATAGCCTGTTGAAGGCCGTCACTGGATCATAGCCTCGAAAGCCCAAAAATATAGTTTGTGGAATGGCTTTGGGAGTTGTATGGTGAAAGCAGGTTGTTCGATGCAACATACAAGAATTTACTGGGAGTGTTTGACAGGGCAGAACTGGAACAACTGATGGTGATAGGATATGGTGCTCTCATCCAGATCCTGGTACAAGACCCAAAATAAGGCAAGTGGTCCATCTCTTGAACTATGAAGTATCAATGCCTCGTCTACCCAGCACACTACCTAAACTCATATATTCCCCTCCAGAACAAGGTTTCTTTTCTCAGTGGTCAGATTTTTTTGCTCCTCAAGATATGGGTTCTACCGATATAACAATCACTTCCATTGAGTTGTCATCGTCAACAAATGCAAGCAATGACATGTCCCTAAGTTGATAGCTTTGATGATTTGGTAGTTGGGTTATTTGTACATCTACATCAAGTATTGCTACTTCCCTGATTAGTTTTCTTATAGCCATAGTCAATCAGGGGTATTTTCTAGTTCTCAATTTCTAGATTTGTTACATTTCTAGTCATATGTTATTGGTTTCTTATGTTGTTTTGGATTCTACGACTGTAGTTTTCTTTGTAACTCCTTTGTGTTGCTTTGCTTCTTTTGTTCAGAGCTTGCTTCAAGTATTGGTTGTTCAACCATTTGAATGCTTTGTAATTTTGATTGCTACTTGGCAGCATTTATTTGTAGAACATTTTTTTAATCTAATAAAAAGGAAAAAAAATTCACATTTCCATAACGTACATAAATCGGTACTTTTTAGTATGTTTTGTGTTTTATGGTTGTGGGTATTGATCTTCCAGTAATAGGTATGGTGCTTATATGAAACTTATATGCTTATTTTGTAGAAACAAAAGTTCTAAAAATTCTTTTTAAAGAAAAGGCTTTAGTTTAGTATTTTTGAATGGATTTAAATTCACAATTGGTTATGAAAATTTTAACCTCTATGTTTAAATGGAAAAAGTTAATGATCCTAATAATTTTAGTGATCTTGACAGTGGGCATTGGTCCTGTAATTCTTATCATTTAGAATATAAATTGGTGTACTCTGACTAAATATTTAGGCATCTTCAGCAACAGTTGGTAATCTATAATTTTAATTTTAGGAGCATTCATACTTCTTGGTGATGTATCTTATATATATTTAAATCTTACTCTCATATAAGCAATTTAATCAATCATCAATCTTATATGATTTGCATCCTTTGCATTGAATAGAATTATTATGTCATATCAATTTTCTTTCTGCGTTCTTTTAACCCTTATTGATCTTTGGTGGCTATCTCCATGGTCAAATCTTAAATGATATCAAAGTGGGTAAAAGCCTTATATTAGTCTTTTTTAAAGATTTAGTATTGCAGACCTTTTCTTCTTAAAAAACTGAGTATGCTCTTCTCTTACATCGAATGATGATTTGGAGAATCAAAAAAGTTTGATAGAAAGACTAGATTATTAGGGATTTATCTTTGTGTCTTTGTATTGCAAGTGTATTTTGAACATAGGTGGAGCAAAAGCTCACCATTGAGTCTAGATTGTATGAGATAGTAGATTTTATTTTGTTGCATCCAAATTGGACGTACATAGTCATAGGTATGTAATCTCTATAGAGGTGAATACTTCAATCAAGATGTTATTTGGAAATTAAGCGCAACCTCTACACAAAGTTATGGGATTGAATTAAACATTGGTGAGCCTCTCGTCCCTTTCCTACAAGCTACAACCCCTTCTCTATACCATGAATCTATCCCCTAGGCCTACTATCATGCCATATTAGATGACATTAGGTAAGACCACACTCATCAGTGCTACCGAGTTGGATCCAACTATCAAGTCATTCTTTGGTCCAATAAACCAATAAAATCATCTTATGGGCATGATTGAGCAAAGGAATTAGGCTCACCACTCTAATGAATCATTATGCATCAACCATCCCTAGAGTGTTGGCCTACTACAAATAATTAGAGCTCATGCAACTTGGACCATCAAATGTTGATCATGCCACACCACTAACTCATCTCAGGATTCACTAGATCTGAACAACCTTGCAAGCTCTAACACCTAGGAAACGCCATGGACCATCTGATGAAGATCTTATCAATTTCTCTTAAGCCCTCTACTACATAGGAAGTCAGCCACATATGCAATTCAACTCACCTAACTCATAACACATATGATCATTTACTCCATGTACTCGTGGGTCACCTTAACATGAGACCATTTAGAAATAAAATTAGAGTGCAAAAGTTTTGAAAGAGTGCTAAATTTTTGTACTATAGCAAGAAAAGAATTATGACCAACTATGGGGGAGGTAGTAGTGGCTTGTTCTCAAAGTTTCACTCTCCAAAATCCAATCAAAGTCAAAGAAGCCACTCCTATGGAGATTTTCATTCTTAAAAGCAAATTTGATGTTAGAAAATTCTATGATGTGACTCCTCTCAAGGAGAAAAGAAAGAAAGAGTTAAACTTTTGGAGTCCTTTAGGTTGGACACAATTAAATTTTGATGGCACTTCTAAAGAAAACCTATCTATCTCAAGGGGATGAGCTCTTCATTGAAATCATATTGGATATATGTTAGCCCTAAGCACTTGCTTCACTAGCATTAATACCAAAAATTTGGTGGAAGTGGAAGGTATGGTAATGGGTCTCACACTAGAAGTTTAAAATGATGTGAGAAATCTAATTATGGAAGGAAACTCGAGAATCATCATAAATGACCCTAAAAAGTGGAAATATTTCTCACTAGAGACTTCAAAATCTAATCCATGAGGTTATAACCCTTCTTAGAAGATTGGACAACATCCACCTTCTTCACATTAAAAGAAAAGGAAATCACACATCCAATTGGTCGGTCTATCTATCTTTACAAAACATTATATGCCTTAACTCTTGAAAGAATAGCATTACTAACACTTTTAAGGAATTTTTTTTAATTATTTTCTAAAAATCACAAAAGGTTGATAATATTCAATAGGAGTCTTTTCCGCCTTGGAGTGTTTGTAGTTTCAATTCGAAGAGAATTTTATTATAAGTATGCTTTGGATTTACATACATGAATTTATAATTTTTGTATGCATGAATGCATAATTGTTGCATGCATGCATTCATGCATATGGATAGATTTCATGCTTCTAGAAAAGTATACATGTATTTACTAATTACTACATACAAGGTGAAAATCTAACATTTTTTTAAGAAAATGATCTTTGTCTAAAGCATGCATGGAAAAACCAAAAATCTTTCATGCATGCTTTTTGTCTTAAGTAGTCTTTTTAGAAGGTAGTTACCATATTCTTCATGGGTGAAAGTTGAGAGTTGTGTCCCACTTTCAGCCAATAAAACAATTCTGAGCAGAAAGTTTTTGGGCGGTAAGGTTCCGCCTGATATGGTTCTGCCTGGAACCATATTGGGCTTATGTGACACCTACGTGGTTGTACCTTTCTGAGCAGAAAGGTATCGGGTGGTAAAGTTCCACCTAATAGGGTTCTGGGTAGAACTATTAAAAAAAGAAAAAAAAGGCAAAAATGTAATTTTTGCCTGGATTCTTGTCGCCACAAAGATTTCTACCTAGAGCCCGTAGTAGCTAGTGACTCAAAAAGCCTATTGACTTGATAACAGTGCTCTAGGTAGCCTTTGACATCTTCCTTGCCATGTTGATTTAAGGCTTTAAAATGATAAAAACAATGCAAAAGGCACATAAACTGTTTGACAAAATGCCTCGGCAAGATGTGGTTTCATGGACTACAATAATGGGTGGATATGCACAAAATGGACTCGTTGAGGCCTAACTCAACTTTTGCTAGCAAACTCCTAGCATGTGCAAAACTTGTGACAGCTGACCTTGCCTGTCAATCAATTTTTTAATGACAGTTATCTATTCAAAGGTGCCCTTAAAATACTATGATATACCTTAGTATAAGTAAAATTATATGTAAATTATATATATATATATATATATATATATCATAATTCTATATAAATTTTGATAGTTTATTCAAAATTTCTCCTTTCATGTGATACAATCTTTCTGAAATTTTGATTGTATTCTATGGAAAAAATCTCTAATACAGTCATACGGCCATCAAATTTAGGCCCTGGAAAATGAATTTATGTGAGATGCTATCATTATGACTACACTGCACACATGTATGCAAAATGTGGCAACATATGGAAGGCACAAATAATCCTGTGACTCTCTGTTTGCAAATGCTTAATACATATTATAGTATCATATGAAAGGAGAGATTTTGGACAAACTATCAAAAATTATATAGGATTATGTTGATATATATATTTGGTTTTTATATAATTTACTTATATTGAGGTATGTCATATTATTTTAAAGACAACATTGAATAGATAATTGTCATAAAAAATTGCTTGATAGGCAAGGTTGACTGTCACAAGTAAAATATTGCCCACCAACTTCAAGCTTATTTTATTATTTTACTCCACTTTTCTATTGATTTCCATGACATATTACCATACAAAGAATTGATTGGTAGGTTATTTCCATCCTTTCATGAAATTTTCAAAGATTTATGACATATGGTCTACTAGGCTATAAACCTAGAACAAGGCCACTCCCTTGGCTACAACTTTTTGTTGCACTCATGCCCTTTCATCAAAATCAGCTAAAAATTTACTGGTAACTTACTTGAATAGTTCTATGTTCATTTTTAGTGGTTACCACTTCATACAAGTGCACTTGAGTCTATATTTCTGTTGTTTATAATTCCCTAATTTAGCACATGAATATTTTTTAGTTTCATCATTATGTTGTGTTTGTTTCTTATTGGTTATCAATATCAACTCACTTATGTTAGTGTTAAAAATCTAAATTTACACTATCTATTTGCACAATCACTTAACAAAGCTCTAAGAAGATAGATTTAATTTATTATTTAAGGTTCTTTCATTTGGTGAGTTCCCAACTATTTCTTACTAAGTACAATCCATTTTATTTACTTCAAATAGAGTATCTTTTGCATTAACTTTATTATCTTTGCATTAGCAATAGCTTCTCTTTCTTTTAATTTAATAGAAGGCCCAGTTCATGTCACATATCCATCCTTCTTGAAGAGTGAGGCCTTTCCCTAGAATTATTCCTCATCATAGTCCTATAGATAGTTCAACATCCTCATTTAATTCTATTAAAGAAACCATCCCTTTATTTCATTCTATGGAAAACTTAAATCAAGAAGCTTAACTTGACCTTTAAAATCAAATGAAAATTTTCTCCCAATTACAAGAATTTAGAAAGATCACTAACCTAGATGTTGCCTTGGTCCCATAAGATTGATTGATTCTTTCGGTAACCTTATCTTAACAATACAACTAAGTTATATATGGTACAACACATTGGGCATATTGTGCATGCACATGCTCCCTCATCCAACATTTTTGAACCACCTGAAACTATGACACCTAATACTATGCATGTTGGAATCACATCATCTATGAGTCCTATCCCATATAGTGTGCCTCCCACCACCATACAAGCTCTCCTCTAGCTTGATATACCACCTCTCTATACCAGCTTCTCTACCTACTTATCATCCTATCCACATCCCTTGATATATTCATGTGCTCTTGAATACCACTACATCCCCACCTACTATCTCTATGACATTATCTTTTAACTTATCCTCTACTTCTACAACACCATCATTACCTCATTATATCCCCATGTTCCTTCTTCTAACCTAATGTCTACCACACCTAATTCATTTTTCCTCCCTTCTCCATTTCACCATAACAAATTCCATCTTATTTCTCACCTTACCAAGTGCCATCGTATTGCTTATATCACCAAGATTCTTCATGTATCCATCAACCACCTCCTCCTTTATCTTCTCCCTTAGATATTTCCATGTCTTATGTCCTACATCAACTCCAACAAATTATGCAATAAAATCTAGATGCCCTTCCTATTGTTTTTCTAAGGAAATCACAATTGACTTACACCACAATCCCTTGTCTTAAATGATATTCTTCACATACATTTCCACCCAACTTCAAGGCACCCTACCTTCCTCTCTATGAAAAAAAGGGAGACCTACAACACATGTAGGAACATTCTATTTCTTATGCCTAGAGTATGTATATGATAATAACATCCTATGTAAATTGTTTTCATGTTCATTCAAAGAACATGCAATTGAGTGGTTTTATTCAACTCCTTGTTGGTACATCTACACATTTGACATGATTAAAAAATCCTTTATCATCTATTTCAAAATCTAGATTTCACTCAAAGTTTAAGCTTCACTCACCTCATACATTTCAAGTAAAGTCCCTGAGAAAAGGTTAGTGACTTTATCTTATGCTATGAATCTATATTAATGAGAATGCACTATCACCTCCTAGATATAGAAATTATGAAGGTATTTATGGACATCATCACTCCTATATTAGAGATCATGTTTGAGAAGCATGATTCTCTCGTAGACTTATGTGTGTAAAAAATAAATAACTAGAGATCACATTTCAATAATTTATTGCCAATCAAATGTATAGTTTTAACCAACACACTTAATGTAATATTATAAACAAGCAAAGTAATTATACATATCATAAGATTGATTTAAAATGCCAAAAACTTTTTAGCAGCAATATACACACTATGAAATAGTTTATGGAATACATTTTAACTTAAACATAGGGTTGAGCAAAAATTTCAAAACCTACATTGAAACCATAATGCACCATGTTTTCTTTATTCTTTATTCTTTAGATTTAGAATATATGTGTTCATCAATGTTATCTTGTCTAAACAAATTCCAATGAGCTAACTAGTTCATTTATGCTTCTAAATTTTTCTATGTAGTACATATCTTAGAATGTAACATTAATTTATGTGTGTCATGTTGGCTCTCAAACATGTATCTACACTAATCCTAAAGACTACCACCAATGAGTTTTTATACCCAAAGGCATGATAAACCCAATAATCTATCCCTAATTTTAGGACATACTAGCTACTATAAAGCCTCTAATTTAGTTGATAATACACTCTTGTATATGTACAAAATATGACAACAATATACACATCTCTTAGAATGAAAACACGTGACTTTCATAGACATGTGAAAGAAAGAAAACACACTTTCATGATCTTCAAATAGTTTATCCATTTTCGCTTGTTTAGATGAGACACTATACATGGTAAGACACAAACAGACCATACAAACGGATCTAGGTAGGTTGATCTAGGAGGTCTCTCCAATTGTGTAAAAATTTATTTCATTTAACTTTAAAGTGATTTTTTCCTTTTAAAATAGCTCTCATGACTTCATTTAAACACCTACAATTTCTAATTCCAATACCTATAATCATATGCATACCCATTCGCACATGCCATGGTATGGATAGAAGGTCCTAGAATTAGTTTTTTTAATCAAAATGCACTTTTCTTCATAATGAATGAATTACAATATAGGAAAATCAAAATACTTCATGTTTTTAGTTTTGTAACTAATTTAAATGTGTAGATTGAATGTATTTAATATTTACATAGAGGTTACATAGTGTTGTTTAATAGGGAAATGAGAGATGAGATGCAAAGCATGTGAGTACCCTAGATCAAACACTCCTTTAACTATAACATTCAAGGACAAAACTAAGCTTAAGTCACTCCAAGATGCAAGAGGACTCAGCTACAGATCTTATGCTCTTTATTTTCTATGGAAAGATGTGATTCAATCAAGCCTTTTATCAAACTCTAGGTTAAGTATGAGTAAAACCCTAGTTATGAGATAATCATCTTGAAACAGACAAATGACAATAGAAATCCAAAAAATAAAAGTACATAGATGATCAATAAGATGTCAGAACCTATCTCTCGAAAGTAGAGGTGTTGAAGGACAAATTTGGTAAGCTCCCAAGTCTATAAGTAAGAATCTGCAGGAGGTCAAAACTGAGAATATGCTACAAATGATGCTCAGAAACTAGATCTAAAACTTGGAAGCCCTATAGACTAGGATGCTAACCACCCAAGTCTTGTCAGCAAGATATTCCATAATAGTTTTTGGATCTTGAAACTTCAATTCCTACACTACCTTCCTGTAGCTCCACTTTTCCTGAAACCTATACCTATAACCTATACACAAGATGACAAGAGAGAGGTTTGGGGGTTGTGGTGTTTAGGGATTTGCCTCAGTCAAATCTCATGTTAGCATTCAAGTTTTCTTAACACCGTTGTTAGATAGAGAGCATGCCCTTGTAGGACAGAGGCTAAAGATAATCCAAATGATGAAATGATTCAAATGATTCAAATAGAAATGATGTCACCTCTGAGGTGAAGTCCTTAAGAGGATGAAAGCTCTTCAACTCATAAGGAGATGGATTATGATGCCATATCTTCAATAGACACACAAATATGCAACAATAACACAATGAATGCCTTGAATGATCTTTTCTCCAATATCATAATCTTGCAATATCTATCTATCTTTAAAATGAAGTCAAAAACTCACTTATATGTGCTTTCACACTAACATTTAAGAAATTAAATCACAAAATCTGACAAGGAGGAATATTTTTAGAGGTCCCAGGCTGAAATACCATTTATTTCTCCTAACCAATTAGGGAGGACTTGGGCGGTTAGTGCCCAAATCCAGCGGCCTAATTTGAGTTAGGGATAAGATAAATGAAGGGCCCAAGGTACCAAATTCATATGGGTGTCAAGATCTTTTCTTTGGGATTGTCAATTATAATGTATAATGAAGCAAATAGGACCTAGGATCTAAACTAGGAGGTAAAAAGGCTTGTGTCCACTTTTTACTCCATAACATTTAGCCCCCACTTTAATGTGTGTATGATCTTATGATCCATACATGCATTAAGGTATGGTCAAAGCACATCAGACACATCAAACACACCCTAAGTTTTAAGAATATTGCTAGGCCCCAAGCTTAGGTAAACATAAGAAAACACTGAATAGTCACATAAGACACAATGAATATAGTAAGGAACCATGCAATACACGAAGAAGATAGTGAAAGCACATAATACATGGAGAAGACATGGATACAGTCATGCAATACACAAAGAAGACATGAAGAGAAGACATGATTAAGAAATTACATATCTATATATAATGCTAACTAAACTAAACAAAGAACACATGTAAAGACACGCAAAACACATAGAGCATGGGGAGGGTCTCATCACCACACAACTTTAGACCATGCCACAAAAATGCAAGACATGCAAGGAAGACACATAAAAAACACAGCAAACATGTGGAATACATGAGAGCCGCATAGTATTCAATAGATGCACTATACATCTTATAAACAACAAACATGGGCAATAGGAAGGAGCCCATCACTACACTCCTCTATCTAAAACACATCAAACACAACTAACATTTGAGATACACTACTACAACCACCAAATATATGCTTAAGAGTGAATGGATCAAGATCTAACCCTACGTTGCGATGAGGATTTTGTATAAAAAGATGTGTGCTAGCTCTAGAGACACCATCCCGCCTCGTGATGAGGGCTTTCTATAAAAGGATGTGCACTAGCTTAAGAGATATGCCATCGTACATTGTGATGAGGGATTTTTTCTTGAAAGGATGTGCACTAGCTCAAGAGATACACCATCTTGCCCCGTGATGAGGGCTTACAAACACACTTCATATATGGACTAGGTCCATTTTTGCTTTCTGTTGAAGGGACACATGATCCTTATTAATATTTGTTTGTCTTCATCATCCATCGAATAGTATTGTCATTAAAGAATGTAAACAATAAAAATGAGAGAGGAGACAAGAGTGACTTGTGTTTACAACATGGGAAGATGCCCCCAAGACATCCTTCATAATGTTTTTCCCCCAAGGCACAACACACAACAATAAAATAGAGGATGGGAAAGATAGAAGAATGGAGAAACAAAAAAGAAGAATGGTCACAACAGAGGTAGTCTCCTTGTATCCTTGACCTTACAAGAGTATCAAGGGTCATCCAAAGAGAGCTAGACAACACATAACACAACACGACATGAGAGGAGGCCACATATGGGAGCAACTCAAAGAGATGCTACAATAAAGGTGGCTAAAAAGGGTGAGAAATACTTACCTGTTTACACAACCGGACTAGCGATTATTGTCAAGAAAATCACCTTCCTTCCAAACTTGAATGCAAGAAGAAATAGGTACATAAGGTACAATTGTCCAACCTGAATCATTGTCTTTTAACTCTTCTATTGAAATGAACCAAAGAACTGAGAGGGGGGGTGAATCAATTGTCTCAAAACTTAAACAATTCTGCACCATAACACATTAAACACTTGTCCACTATTTGTTATGATTAAGTCATGAAAGCATAAACTCATAAACATAAACACAATTACAAGATTATACACAAGTGACACTAGATTTTTATGTGGAAAACCATGTTAATGGAAAAAACACGGTGGATGTTAGTCCACAAGATATATAAGTTATAACAATACCAAAAATCAGAGGCTCACTGCCAATAGGGCTCACTACCCAGAAAAAGGCTCACTGCCAAAGGGTGGCTCACTACCAAGGGTTGTCTCACTACCAAGGGTTTTAAACTGAGATGTTAGCATCTACTCCATACCTGAATTCAGTTCCATTGAAGCACAATACTCTTCCTCTGCTCTACTCTGCCTTCTACACTTCTTCACTTAACTTTACATTTTCACAAAAGGACATGTTTTCCACAACCAAATTACAAGTATATATATTATTCATCAACCTTGGAATGTACATCAAGGTCAGCATTACATTCATCAACCATTGGAACAATCTCCAAGGTCGACATTAAAAAAATTTACAAAATAGGTCTTGACCTAATACAAAATTATGCTAAGGAAATGTAGTAAAGATGTATGCAGATTACTCCATGCCTTAGCTAGGACTCAAGCATGATCTTCCATGCCACGACATGCTTCTTCAATCTTCAATATATCTCTGCAATCACTAGAATTAACCAAGTCAGCTAAGACTTATTACAGGCTACGTTACCTAGGAACAAACTTCAAACATGATCTCAATTCCTTAACACGGACCAATGTAAATGTAAGAACATGATTAGGAGGCATCCACAAGCATGTTCTAATTTCTAGGAGAAACCACATAAAATCTAACCACTTTATCCATGAGATTCTTCACACTAGAGCATATGAACTTCACTGTCTTCAACTGTCATAAAAGAAAGATAGGTTGTGGACCACCAAATGATATCCATTGTAGATGTAGGCACATATCATCATCCCAGACTTCCCTCTAGAACCACAAAGAAAAATAATTCAATGTGGAGGAATGCAGAGAAAAATACTTTCTCCCTATCACCCGTAAATAATAAAAAAAGTGGGTTTTACTCTAGTGAATGTAACTCACTCAATTCTTCATACCAGAGGCTCAAACTCAGGATTTAGCATCTTCAGACATGCCTCTAAATAAATTTCAATCTGTAGACCAAGATCTTCAATCTACAAGAAATGTGGAGCAATCTTCTAGACTATTCTTCAGTATGCAATTCACTGTCTTCACTGTTTCCTTTCTGATTCTTCTGAAGGGGCTAATTTTCTCAATGTTGAGGACAAGGCTTCTAAAAAATCAAAAGATAAGGATATAGTTGACACCAATCACAACATAGATATTTTGAGATCAATGACAACATTGATTAGGCACATACTTGCAATAATCTCCCCCTTTGTCATTGATGGCAATATATGCAAAATTCTCCCCCTTTCTCTTTACACATCTGCACTCTTTCTCTCTAATTTTTTCACATGATTTCTCTCCCCGTTTAACATCAATGGAAAAGGGTACATGCTTGCACTCTGCTGCTCTGAACCAAACTCTCTCCATTTAACTTCTCCCCTTGAGAAGTAGCCCTTACAAGCATCAATCTGGATATGGAGGTAGAACTTTGAGCACCACCAGACTGATGCACTCTTGTGCATCTTAGTTTAGATAAGGAGGGGTGATAGCCCCTAACTTTTCTCTGAGATACTCAAAAGTATCCTTAGGTAGAGGCTTGGTGAAAATGTTTGTAATCTGATCTTTTGTAGATACATACTCCAACTTGACTTTATTTTCTGTCACTTTTTCTCTCAAAAAGTGATATCTTATGGATATATACTTTGTCCTTGAATGCATTACTAGATTCTTTAATATGTTTATGGCACTTGTATTGTCACAAAAGATTGCAATTGGATATTCATACACAACTTTGATGTCCTTCAATATCTGCTTCATCCATAACACTTGAGTACAACTACATGCTGCTGCAATGTATTTTGCTTCTACAGTAGACAAAGATATTGAGTCTTGTTTCTTTCTTAACTAGGATACCAGCCTTTTTCCCAAGAATAATGCACCTCCACTTGTACTTTTCCTGTCATCCACATCTCTGGCCCAATTTTCATTAGTGTATGCACTAAGAGTGAAACCATAATCCATTGTGCCTTTCAAGTATCTCAGTATTCTCTTGACTGCCATCACATGTGACTCCTTAGGTTATGCTTGAAATCTTGCTACAAGACAAACTGCATGCATTATGTCAAGTCTGGTTTGGGTTAAATCAAGTAATCCTCTAATCATTGATCTATACCTTTTTCTGATCTGGCATAGGCGAGTCATCATTTTTGCTCAACTTACAACCAGTTACCATGGGAATGCTTACAGGTTTAGAGTCTTCCATCCCAAACTTCTTTAACAACTCTTTCATATACTTAGACTGAGAAATGAAAATACCTTTATCTGATTGATTTATTTGCAGAACTAAAAATAAATTCATCTCACCAAACATGGACATTTCAAATTCATTTTACACTTCTTCAGCAAAAACCATTCACATACCTTCATTGCCTCCAAAGATAATGTCATCAACAAAGACCGCAACAATTAGGATTTGTTCATCATTGAGATTGAAATAGAGATTATTGTCAGTAGTACCCTTACTAAACCCTAACTATATTAGATATTTATCGAATCTTGCATACCAGACCCTGGGGGCTTGTTTTAGTCCATACAATGCTTTCTTCAATCTGCACATAATGTCACCCTGATCTGATGACTGGAATCCTTCTGGTTGTTCAATATAGACTTCTTCTTCCAATTCTCCATTCAAGAATGTAGATTTCACATCCAGTTGGTATAGCTTGAAATTTTTTTAGGCTACAAATGCTAAAAACATTCTTATTGGTTCAATCCTTGCCACTGGTACAAATGTTTCTTCAAAATCTATTCCTTCAACTTGAGAGTATCCATTGCATACCAACCTTGCTTTCTTTCTTACCACTTCACCATTCTCATTCATTTTGTTCCTAAAGACCCATTTGGTACCAATCACATTTTTTTCTACCAGTCTAGGGACTAGATCCCAAGTCCAATTATTTTCTATCTGCATCAATTCTTCTTTCATAGCATTTACTCAGTTTTCATCACTACATGCTTCATTTACATATTTAGGTTCCACTTGAGAAATCAAAAAATAATTAACATGTTCATCAACAACTCTTCTTCTGGTCTAAACTCCTTTACTCTTATCTCCTATGATTTGATCTTGAGAGTGATTTAACTTCACACACCTGGGTATCTTAGTAATGATTTTCAAAGCTTGTTCTTCTTCTTCCTCTTAGTTTTCTTCTTGTTGCACTACTATTTTACTTGCAGGGACATCTAGTTCATTAGATTCATATCCACTTGACACCTTTTCCTTACTTTTATTAACTTTGACATTTGTACTCTCAATAATCTTCTTCAACCTGTTATTGTAACACAGGTAGACCTTGCTCTTGGTAGAGTATCCAAGGAAGATGCCTTCATCACATCTTGCATCAAACTTACCTAGATCTATTGGAATTAGTCCGAACAACTAAGAGGGGGGGGGTGGATCAGTTGTCCCTAAACTTTAACCTTTTCTACACTTTTAATCTTTTTTCTTAATTTATAAATAGATTAATGATGTAAACATTTAAGCATGAATCAACACATTAGCAAAAACAACATGAACACACAACACCAAAAATTTTGATGTGGAAAACCCAATTAAGGGAAAAACCATGGTGGGGGTTAACCCACAAAATGTGTACTATGTTAAAAGTACTTAAGAAAATAGAAGGCACATGCCTTTGGGCGCACTGCCCAGAGCTCACTGCTCAAGAAGAGGCTCACTGCCTATAAGAAATAATGATTTGCACAGAGATTATGAATTGAGAAATAGCATCTACATTCATGCCTGATTCAGTCCCTTTGAAGGCTCATAAACACTTCTACTTCTATCTTCAAATTCTTCTTCACTGACTCTTCACTCTATACTCCTTTTGCTCCTCTTCCTCTCTGCTCTACTTTAGATCCTTTCTTCAAATTTAATTCATTTTGTACACGGATAATTTTCCACAACTCATCAACAAGTATTTATACACTTCATCAACCTTGGAATGCTCAACAAGGTCGGCTAAACCTAACATGGATCTTCACACTGTCAGCCAAACATAGCTAAGACTTAAAACTTCCTTTATTAACACACCACACTTCATAAAATGCTCTTTAGATCATCCGCAACATGCTAGGAATATCTGGTCGGCCAAGACTGGGAAGAACATCAACCTCAAAGAAGAAATCTTCAACAACAAGCTCAAACTTCAATACAAACCTCCAACATAGTAGCCACACGATCCAGAGACCTCCACAAGCACATTGAATTCACCAATAACATCCACTCTAAACCAAATTATCAAAATCATTTGTATCTTCCTCCAAAACCTCAAGAACACTATCTGTCATTACTGTCAAACTAGAAAGATAGCTTGCAAACCTCCAAACCACAAACTACTAGAGTTGATGATACACACTGACTTCCTAAACATGCCTTTAGATCCATAGAACATAATACGTCACTACAGAGCAATCTAGACCAACTTACTGTCACTCTGTCTCTTCTAAATACTACAAAATCTTGTTCTACTTAGATGGCCATAACTTCTTCAAATCTTCATGCAGACTTCTCAATTCTTAACTGGAGCAACCTCTAACAATCCTCTACATAGCCATATGGTCTACATACATTGATTGTCATTAATTTTCTCAATATCCTCAACAATTTGGTCTTCTATACAGACAACAAAATAGGATACAGTTGACACCAATGGCAACAAGCATATGTTGACATCAATGACAACACCACTTAGGCACATATTTGCAACAATCTCCCCCTTTGTCATTGATGGCAACATATGATGTGAAAAACTGAATTCAACCATCAAGACAAGAACTTCTCCCCCTTTCTCTTATCACACCTATAACCATTTTCTTCACTATTCCCCCTTTCACCAGCAACTATTCACTTCCAAGTTTTTCACATGACTTCTCTCCCCCTTTGACATCAATGGCAAAGGGCACATATTTTCTATCTTTTCTCCCTTTTTTCTTTAGATTGATCCCAAAATTTGCATACTGACTACCCCTTAGAGTAGTATCTTCCCAACATCAATCCGGATCTCAATATATGACTAAGAATTCCACTGGACTGATGCACATTAGTGCATCTTAGTTTTAATCAGGAGGGGTAATAACCCCTAACTTTTCTTTGAGATACTCAAAAGTATCCTTGGTAAGAGGCTTAGTGAATATATCCATAATCTAATCTTTGGAAGACACAAACTCCAACTTGACTTCATTCTCATTTACTTTCTCTCTCAAGAAATGAAACTTGATAGATATATGCTTTGTCTTTGTGTGCAATACCAGATTCTTTGAGATGCTTATAGCACTTGAATTATCACAGAAAATTGTGACTAATTCCTCAAACACAATTCTGATGTCCTTCAACATTTGCTTCATCCATAGAACTTGAGTACAATTATTTGTTGCTGCTATATACTCTGCCTCTGCAGTAGATAGAGATATTGCCTCTTGCTTTTTGCTCATCCAAGAGACCAATCTTCTTCTCAAGAAGAATGCACCACCACTAATACTTTTTATGTCATCCACATCTCCTGCCCAATCAGCATTTGTATATGCATGAAGAGTGAAGTCATTGTCCTTTGGATACCACAGTCTATAATCAATTGTTGCCTTGAGATATCTAAAAATTCTTTTGACTGCCACAACATGGGATTCTTTTGGATCAGCTTGAAATCAGGCAACACGTCTAAGTGCATTCATGATGTCAGGTCTAGTCTAAGTCAGATATAGTAATCCTCATATCATTGATCTATACCTTTTCTGATATGCCTTGGGGGAGTCATCATCTTTACTTAGCTTGCATTTGGTTACCATAGGTGTACCTACTAGCTTTGAATCTTCCATTCCAAACTTCTTCAACAATTCTTTCACATACTTGGACTAAGATATGAAGATACCTTTATCTGACTGAACAATTTGCAAACCTAGGAAGAAATTCATCTCACCAAACATTGACATCTTAAACTCACTTTTCATCTGATCAACAAATGCTTTGCACATACATTCATTTCCACCAAAAATGATATCATCAACAAAGACCTCAACAATTAGAATGTCCTCATGATTAATCTTCAAGTACAGATTACTATCAGTAGTACCTTTGCTAAATCCTAGCTTAAGCAAGTGCTTATCCAATTTGGCATACTAGGCTCTTGGAGCTTGCTTGAGTCCATACAAGGCTTTTCTCAGTCTACAAACCATATCTCCCTGATCAGACAACTGAAATCCTTCCAGTTATTCAATGTAGACTTCTTCCTCCAAATCTCCATTCAGGAATATTGATTTGACATCCATCTGATATACTTTAAAATCTCTGAATGCAGTAAATGTAAGAAACAAACTAACTACCTCTATCCTTGCCACCGGAGCAAAAGTTTCTTCAAAATCAATTCCTTCCACTTGAGAGTAGCTTTTGCATACCAACCTTGCCTTGTTTCTTACAACCTCACCATCTTCATTTAGCTTATTCCAGAAGACCCATTTGGTTTCAATCACATTTTTATCCTCAAGTCTAGGAACAAGATCCCAAGTGTGATTCTTTTCTATTTGCATCAATTCTTCTTCCATTACTTTAACCCAGTTTTCATCTTTGTAGGCTTCACTCACTGATTTAGGTTCAATCTTTGAAATCAAACAAATCTCTTCTTGATCTTCAACAACTCTTCTCATAGTTTGAACAACTTTATTTCTATCTCTTATGATTTGATCTTTAGGATGATTCATTCTTACATACTTGGGGGTTTTGGGAATTGTTTGTGCTTCTGTTTCTTGAGCCTGTTCCTCAACTTCTGCACAATCTTCTTGAGTTACTGGGGATTCCAGATCAATCTGAATCTGAGTCTGAGTTTGGACTTGCCTTCCTTGACTTTGACTTTCATCTTGATCATCTGAATCATATTCGCAATATCTAGAGTGTCCATCTTTGCTCTCATCAACTCTAACATTAGCACTTGTTAAAGCACTGGTAAGCCTTACTTTGAGTAGAGTAGCCCAAGAATATTCCTTCATCACTTCTTGCATCAAACTTTCCCAAATCCTCATATCTTTTGATATAGCATTTGCTACCAAAAACTCTAAAATATCTCACAATAGGAGGATGACCAAACCATAGTTCATAAGGAGTCTTACCAGAATTACCTTTGATCTGCACCCAGTTAAGAGTGTAGACAACAGTACTCATAGCTTCTCTCTAATAAACTTGAGGAACACTTGTTTCCGTCATCATGGTCCTAGCAGCTTCTTGAATGGTCTGGTTCTTCCTTTCCACAACTCCATTTTGTTGAGGAGTCCTAGGAGCAGATAACTATCTTTTTTATTCCATGCTTTTCACAGAAAGCATCAAACTCTCTGGAAGTAAATTCTCCACCTCTATCAGATCTTAGACACTTTAATTTCTCACCAATCTCATTTTCAACCATCATCTTGAACACTTTAAACTTATCAAGAGCTTCTGATTTTTCTTTTAGGAAAGTTACCCACATCATCCGGGAGTAATCATCAATCAACAACATAAAATATATGTCTCCTTGCACACTCCTAATTCTAGCAGGACCATAGAGATCAGTATGTACTAGTTCCAATCGCCCACTAGAAGCTTGTTCTTTGCTTTTGAATGAAATTTTGTTTTGTTTACCCAATTGACATTCTCTACATATGTTGTCAGGTTTCACAAGTTTTGGAAGATCTCTTACAGCCTAAGTGGAACTTATTTTGACAATATTATCAAAACTCACATGACACATCCTCCTATGCCATAACCAACTTTGATCTATCTGAACAATCAAATAGCTTTTGCCAAAACTACTTAAATGAAAGATGTTACCTCTAGTTTGAGTACGAGATGCAATTTCAGTTCTGGAGCTCTCCAAGATTCTACATTTTCCATCCTTGAATCAAAGATCATAACCCTTGTCAACCAACTATCCAACGCTGACAAGATTATGTTTCAGTCCTTCCACATACAGAATATCATTAGTGCAATTCTTGCCATCAAAAGAGAAGGATCCTTTGCCATGGATTCTACCGGCTGAGTTGTCTCCAAATTTCACAAGCCCACCTTCATATTTTTCAAAGCTCACAAACTTGCTCTTGTCACCAATCATATGATGAGAACATCCACTATCAATCACCCATTCATTCTTTTCAACAACTTGAGTAGCCAAGGCACTTTCCACATTTGCATAGCTAGTAGATTCAATAGACATTGGATCTTCTTCCTTGATAGCAATGAATACCCAATCACCCTCTTCATTATTAGATTCATCATCTGTGACTCTTTCTCCAGCTTCTTAGACATAGTAGCAATTCTTCTAACTTTTGTATCTATTAGGGTTTGGTTTTGAAAACCTCTTCGAACATCTTGAGGCAAAATGACCAGTCTTATTACAAGTGAAACATTTGAGTGGCAATTTTCCTTCATACTTACCAGATCCTCTTGGAATTCTTTTGGCAATAAGAGCTTCAAGATCTACAGTCTCAATTTCATCATCTTCAAGATCCTTCCTTGTCTTCACAAATCTGTTTGATCTTCTTGAAGAACTTTCACTCGAATCATATCTTTGCTTTCCATACACACTGGCCTTGAATGCAGATTCAGACTTAGGGAGAGAATCACCAAATTCACTCATTTCAAATGTTGAAAGCTTACCAACTAACTGATCCCTTGTGATAGTTGTTATTGTCCTAATTTCTTCAATGGTTGCAGCTTTATGCTTGTAAGCTACAGGTAAGGATTTGAGCACTTTGGCAACAATTTCTGATTCTTCCAATACTCCACCTACATTTCTGATACCGATCACAAGTTCATATACTTTATGCATGTAGGAAGTAATGTTTTCATCTTCACTCATTACCAATCTTTCATATTTACCCTTCAGGATTTGTAGCTTGGCACATTTAACATATTTGTCACCTTCATATAGATTTTCCAACTTAATCCAGATTTCATGAGCAGTTTTCAAATCTAGGACATTTGCCAATTCAATATTAGTTAGGACACTCAACAATGCTTCTTTGGCTTGAATATTGTGTTCAGCATCTTTGAGTTCATCTATAGTTGAAGGTCCATTCTTCAGAATCTTATATGCATTCTTAGTTATCAACCAAAAAGCCTCACCCATACATTGCAGATGACACTGCATGCGTACTTTCTAGAGAGAGTAATTTGTTCCATCAAATCTCAAACTTTCCTTCTTGTAGGATGACATCTTGGATCTCCTCAAGTGGTCAAGCTTATTTTAGAGGAACTTGGCTCTGATACCAATTGTTGGAATTAGTCCAGACAATTGAGAGAGGGGGTGAATCAGTTGTCCCTAAACTTTAACCTTTTTTGCACTTTTAATCTTCTTTCTTAATTTACAAACAGATTAATGATGTAAACATTAAAGCATGAATCAACACATGAGCAAAAACAACATGAACACACAAGACTAGAATTTTTGACATGGAAAACCTGGTTAAGGGAAAAACCATGGTGGGGGTTAACCCACAAAATGCATACCCTTTTAAAAGTACTTTAAAAAATAGAAGGCACGTGCCTTCGGGCGCACTGCCCAGAGCTCACTACTCAAGAAGAGGCTCACTGCCTATAAGAAATTATGACTTGCACAGAGATTATGAACTGAGAAATAGCATCTACATTCATGCCTAATTCAGTCCTTTTGAAGGCTCACAAAAACTTTTTCTTCTATCTTCAAATTCTTCTTCATTAACTCTTCACTCTATACTCCTTTCGATCCTCTTCTTCTCTGCTCTGCTTTAGATCCTTTCTTCGAATTTAATTCATTTTGTACAAGGATGATTTTTCACAACTCTTCAACAAGTATTTATACACTTCATCAACCTTGGAATGATCAACAAGGTCAGTTAAACCTAACGTGGATCTTTACAATGTTGGCCAAACATAGCTGAGACTTGAAACTTCCTTTATTAACACACCATGCTTCATAAAATGCTCTTTAGATCATCTGCAACATTCTAGGAACATCCGGTTGGCCAAGACTAGGAAGAACATCAACCTCAAAGAAGAAATCTTCAACAACAAGCTCAAACTTCAATGCAAACCTCCACCATAGTAGCCACATGATCCAAAGACCTCCACAAGCACATTGAATTCACCAATAACATCCATTCTAAACTAAATTATTAGAATCATTTGTATCTTCCTCTAGAACCTCAAGAACACTATCTGCCATGACTGTCAAACTAGAAAGATAGCTTGTGGACCTCTAAACCATGAACCATTGGAGTTGATGATACACACTGACTTCCCAAACATGCCTTTAGATCTGTAGACCATAATATTTCACTATGGAGCAATCCAGACCAACTTACTGTCACTCTGTCTCTTCTGAATACTACAAAATCTAGTTCTACTTAGATGGCCATAACTTCTTCAAATCTTCATGTGGACTTATCAATTCTTAATTGGAGCAACCTCTAACAATCCTCTACATAGCCATATGGTCTACATACATTGATTGTCATTAATTTTCGCAATATCCTCAACAATCTGGTCTTCTATACAGACAACAAAATAGGATACAGTTGACACCAATGGCAACAAGGATATGTTGACACCAATGACAACACCACTTAGGCACATATTTGCAACAAGATCTACATCTCTTCTAATATAACACTTACTTCCAAAAACTTTGAAATATTTCACAGTAGGAACTTTACCATGCCACAATTCATAAGAAGTCTTGGAACTGTTACTTTGACTTGGACTTTTTTTAGGATGTATGTACAGAAGTGTGAATTGCCTCTCTACAATATACTTCCAGTAGGTCGGCCTCCTTCATCATTGTCCTAGCAGCCTCTTGAACTATCCTAATTTTCCTTTCAACTACTCCATTTTGTTGTGGAGTCCTAGGTGCAGATAATTTTCTCTTTATCCCTTGTTCCTCACAAAAAAAGTTAAACTCATTTTATCTTCAAATCTAGTTCATTCTCAACCATTGCCTTGAATGCTTTGAAATTTTCTAGGGCTTCTACTTTTTGTTTTAAAAAAGTAACCCAAGTCATTCTAGAATAATCATCAATCAGTAACATGAAATACTTGTCTCCTTGTAGACTTCTTACTCTGGTAGGTCCACATAGATTGTATGCACTAATTTTAGTAGTCCACAACAGATTGGTCCTTGCTCTTGAAACTTATTCTTGTCTATTTTCCAAATTGACACTCCTTGCACAAAGTATCAGTAGGCTTCACAAGCTTAGGAAAATCCCTTATAGCCTGAGTGGAACTTATATTCACAATGTTGTCAAAATTGATATGACACAACCTTCCATGCCACAACCAACTTTCATCATTCTGAGCCAACCAACTGAGAGGGGGAGGGTGAATCAGTTGTCTCAAAAATTTAACACTTGTTGCATTTAATTCTTTTCTACCACTTATTAATAGATCATTATTATAACCATGAAAGCATGAATCAATAACATATGAGCAAAAATAGAAATAACACACTTGACACCAAGAATTTTTAACGTGGAAACCTAGTTAAGGGAAAAACCACGGTGGTGGTTAACCCACAAAGATTATACTATGTTAAAAGTATTACAAAAGGGGAAGGCACATGCCTTCGGGCTTGCTACATAGAGCTCACTGCTCAAAAGAGGCTCACTACCTACAAGAGTGATTACAAAAGGATTACAGATTGTTTGAACTAATGAGTAGCATCTGCCAATGCAAGAATTCAATTCTGGTTAAGCACAAAATACTGATCTTACACACTTCATCTTCACTCTACCTGATTTACTGTCCTTCCATAATTTGGACCTTAGATATTTTCTCTTTTGCACTTTAATCTACCTTTTTTGCAGTTACGCCATCATCACATCCTTCTTCACACTCAAAACACTCGAATCCATCAGCTATATATATCCACATCAAAAAATTTAATCAACTGTCATCGACTTCAATAAAACTTGAAACATTTATTAAACACTCTGCTCTGTCAGCTGAATCCATGTACAAATATCAACGCAGACCAAAACTTGTGTTTCCATATCATCAATCATGTCATCCAATACCGTTGACTATCACTAATTTCTTATCCAACAACTTTTTTGCATCCGGACCAAGATCAAATACTAGGTTGCCATGTTCTTCTTCTGACTGTGCTGACTAATTGGAACCCGATATTGAGATCCTTATATTTTTTGAATCCTTTATCACTAGAGGCTAAGTCTCTAGATTTAGATAGTCCTGACAATCCTTATCACTCCCTCAGATCCACAGCATACTGTGAATTACCACCAGAGAGATCCAAACTAAGATACTGGACCCTGTCACCTGCTTTGTTTCCGACTCTGGGACTTAGACAAATCCTCACTCTGACTTCTGATATGAACAAATCATGTAATGTAGATATGTAGGATAGACTTAGTTGCCATCAATGAGAACACTCGTATCAGTGTCTCTTGCCAACAATCTCCCCCTTTGGCATTGATGGCAACACTTAGTGAAAAATAACTAAGTGTCAGAGCAACTCCCCCTTTCTATGTGCACTTATGCTTTTCACTATTTTTCAATGCTCCCCCTTTGCTAGATTCCTCATTTTTCACTTCTCTTCACTCCCCCTTTGACATCAATGGTAAAGGGTGGGATCCACAAACCAAAATTTTTACAAGAAATCTGTATACAAGGCCACATATGTACAAATAATCCATGTATTATATTTACATAAACTTGAGAATATCTGCAAAACTATTTTTCAACTGCACAAGTTCAGAGGCCCAACTTCTTTTCATGCCATCCAAAAATGAGATGTGTCCACTTAGTAGGAATGCATGTGCTTCTACTTTCTTCAGATCTGAAGGATCACCTGTCCAGACTACAACTTGAGATTTTGATAAAGTAGTAAACATTATTTCTAACTTGGGGGAAATCAATCCCCGGAGCTCACACATTCTCTCAACAATATTGCTCTTTTCTTTAACAAGTTTCTTTATTTCATCAATCAAGTTGATTGCTTGACATTCCTGACTTATGAGAGAAACTGTTAGAGGATCAAAATTTTGAGATAGATTCAACAATTTTTGTTCCCGCTCCTTTATCTTCTTCTCAATATCCTCAATAACTTTTGGCCAAGATAGACAAAATTTGAATATATCACCTGCATCATTAAGAGCATTTTGAATACTCTTTATACTGATTTCAAGTACCTTTCTATTATTCCTTATTAGGCCCTTTAGCTCACTAAATCTCTTATCCAAAAATTCATTCTGGACTTTAATCTTTGTAGACTTCTCATAGGACTCAAAGTGTGTACTTACAGAATTTACAAGGTTCTTCAGATTTTGAGAGGGAGAATTAGATGGATTCTTCTGGAAAGTTGGCATTATCTTCTCCAATATACTGGATACAAGGCCTAACAGTTCATTGTCTTCTATGTGAGATTTCAATATCTTTTCCCTTTCCTTGGCTTGTGTGAAAGATGTTATTTTCATCATTTGGACTAAAGATAGAGTATCCAAGTTGATTGGTCCTTGAATTAGTACTGGTTCATCAAACTCTAGCATCTCTTTACTAAGGAAACTTTTCACTGCATCTGCAGTGTCTCTTGCCACGATTTCTAGACCACCTTCCTTTCCTTGAGTTTTCTTAGTGTCAGTATCAGGACTATTTTGTTTGGGTGTATCAACATTTGCACCATCTTCTTCTACTTTATCTTCCTTTTTCATTACTTCCTTTTCCAGAACAAAGGAATCATCTAACTTATTTTGCTGCTCATTGATCTTCAATTCTTCAATATCCAGAATTGAGGAATCAATCCCATCATCAATCTCTTCTTCAAAAATAGGAAGATTGTGTCTTTTCAGTGCCTTTAAAAGAATATCCTGAGTATCTTTGACTATCTCATTTGTTTCACTAAGCATGAGTCTATTCATTCTCTTCTTGCTCCTGAAGTCATCCTTTACTTCTTTGAATATCATGTTCATCTGATCTGGAGTAATCTGAGGGCACAAATTTATCAACACATGCTCCCTAATCTCAATGTCTTTACCTTTTGCATTTTCTTTTCTTAACTCCATAATATCTGTAAGTCTTCTTGGAATTTTAGAAGTTATTTCAATCAAAGCCTTATTGTAGATGTTCAAATATTTGACAATTGCTTCCTCTAGAACCCTCTTATCAGCATCATTTTAATAATCAAAGAATTCAATCATTGGCCTTAAGTTCCCATCTACAGTGACTGATCTGATGATGTCATCCATAGAGAGAATAAGATTTTTAACATATGTTTCAGTCTATTGCCTCTTGCTTACCTTTTGGCTTTCTAAGGGCTTGTCCTTAGTTACGTAGGCTACTTTTGTACCTGAGACCTTCAACTCTTTGATCTCAATATCAGAATTGGTTTCTTCTTCATCATTTTTCATGCTTCTGTGTCCGAGCGGGCTTAGTTTTCACTCTTTTCCCTTCTTTTCCAAATGATTTCCCTTCTAGTTTCTCAGAATTAGTTGGTTTCAGGGGAACAGGGATAGTAATAGAGCTTCTAGTAGTCCTTGATGTGGAGGAGGATTCTACTAGAGCACTTCCTTGTTTCTTATCCTACTTCTCCTTCTCAGCCTTTTTAGTCCTTTCCCTAAATTGCCTCATAGCCTCGTTAGTGAGGCCTAGCTTTTCGGCCAACTGCTCAACTTCTTTCCTTACTTTCCTATTAGTTTCAGGTTTTCTGAGTTCAACATGCAGTTTCATACTTAGCTCCTCATATGTCCCAAATCTTTCAATGGTTGTGTCCTTTCACTTGCTCAAAAGGTGTTGAGCATACATATTTAAAATTTTCTCATCTACTTCATACTCCATAGGCATGATCCAAATAGTTATGGGTTCTATTGCTTCCATTAAGCATTGATCAGTGTCCACCATGAAACATATTTCATTCTTGTACTTCTCAACAATCGATAAAGGGATTCTTTCCCTTGAATGCATCATACTCTAAAAGTTCTTGAAGTATCCCCAAATTGTAGTTTTTTGTGCTTTATAGTCACCAATGCTATGTAGGTGATCTCTGATCTGAATAGGAACTGGCTCATCATTAGTCTAGTGCACACCCTTTACTCTAGGTACCTCATTCATAAAGTAGAAGAACAAACATAGAACCAATGTACCATATTTAAAAGTGTTTTTCTTATCTTTCTTGATTTTGTTCAAGTTCTCAATTAGTTGGTTATACAATAATTCACAAAAGTCATAATCTACATTTTCCTTTAACATTTTGTATGCAGCATATATGGTCATTCCAGAGATAGAATTCTCCTTGCTGGAATGATAAATTTTGTAGCCAATTACCATTGAAGCAAACTTGACATTCGGATCAATAATATCACTGATACTCATTGCCCTTTTGTCAAATTCAGCACTGGTTGCATCAGTTACAGTCTAGTTCTTTATGGATTTTAGCATGGGTAAACCATAGCTTGAATTCAACCCAATCACAATCCTAATAGCATCCTTTGTAATCTTGAATGGTTTCAACAACCACAAAAACTCATCATGCATTCGGCTTGAAACATACCGGACCCACTCATCTTTATCGAATGTTGGAAACCCCATAATCTAAATGAAATGTTTATCATGCAGTGCCTTACTCGGGTTTAAGGTCATGATTTTCATCCCTACGATGACTCTCAAACAAATCTACATACCTTGAGTCCCCAAATTCATCTATGTTTGCATGAATATAGACCCTAATATCTTCAACATGCAACACACCATATGGAACACTTGAAAATGCACCTAATGGGTCAACTTCTACTGATTTGTGTGGATGCTTTTTAAATTTGGGTCAAGGATTTTTAGTAATATCAAAAACCAAAGGTGTAGCCATCGCAAAAGATTACAGGTTCAAGGTTTCACAAATAAATACCTTTTTCACAAAATTAGGGTTGGTTGACAAATTCACCAGTCGCACTTCAAATCCTTGAAATTTTTGCTCAGAAGCTATTCTTCTTGCTCTCTTTGAATGCAAAGTGATTCAAATGAAGAGTGAATGAATTTTTTATACTCCACAAAACCTAATTTTCCTTTGTAATAAATGCTCTGCCCTAACACATTCGGTTACACTATTTCTTCATATAGTTGACCTTCAATTGCTCTACAATTTGTCATATCTACTTCTTTTCTTCCAGAAATCCTTTCAAATGATTTGTAATCATCCAAATCATTTTCTCTCATTGTGCCAGATTCAGGAACCTACTTACTGGTTGGGGGAATTTGATTTTTTATGCTTCTCCCCCTGAGCCAGAGCTCCTAATTCAATTCTAGGAGGAACTGTCAGCACCAGATTTTGGTGTGGACCCATTACTATTGTTCATAACACATTTCTTGACCCATGTCTTGCTCATTTCATTCTAGATCTCATTCATATCAATTTTGCCCTTGCCTTTGTCTTGTCTCTGCTCATCGAGTTTTCTGTTTACCAGACCTCTTCTTTCATTATTCTTCCTTTTGCAGAATCTTGTAAAATGATCAAATCAGTTACAATTAAAGCACACAACATTTCTTTTCCCATTTGATTGATTTCTTATTGATCTGTACTGATTGGCCATATGTCCAAATCTATTGCATTCAAAGCATTTTCCATTGAAAGAATTGTCATTTTCTCTTTTGTTAAAGTCATTCATAATCATACTTCTACATTCATTGGACCTGTGACCATACCTCTTACACTTGAAGCATTGACTGGAGAAGGATGGATCACTTTGATTTATTCTGCTTCTACACTGAGTAGTTCTATGACCAAATTTGTTGCAATTGAAACAATTTCCATTAAATGATGGATATCTTTGAGCATTAGGCTATCTTACCAAAGGTCTTCTAGGTTTGTTTCTCTTATTCCTTGATTGAGAATTTCTTTGTACAGATCTAGAGCTTTCACCTTTCTCATACCCAAGACCATGCTTATCATCAACCTTCTTCTGACTCTCAAGCAGCACTTCAAGTTTGGCTGTGCTTATCTTGAACTTCTCTTTGTATTCATTTGCAACTTCTAGGTCATGTTTGAGAAAGACAATTTGCCTTTCAAGCTCTTCCTCATTGTCTCTGCTTTCATGCAAATTAGACTCTAGATGACCAACAAGTCTGTCGAATCTATAGCATTCTTTTGTTCTTTCTTTCAGAGATTGATTCAGTTTTTCTTTAGTCTTCTTCCTTTCTTCAAATTCTTTGGTTAGCCTCATCACCCCAGATTCCATCTCATGTTTTAGGACAACAACTTCTTTAGCTAACTTATCACACTCCTTTGTCTTCTCTTTCAGGGCCTTATCCTTGTTATTGTCTTCATTATGATTTCCTAGTTGAAGAAATTGCTCCTTCCTCTTTTCATTGGATTTGCTTAATTTTTCTTTTAAAGGCTCAATGAAGTCTTTAGCATCTTTAAGGTTCTCTTGCAATTCTCTGACTTCTACTCTGGACTGATCAAGATCTTCTAAACCAATTTTAAGTTGTTCCTAGAGGTTGTATTCATCCATTTTACCACCTTCCCAGATCTTCCTCAATCTGTTAAACTTTTTCGAAGGAACCTTACTCTGATACCAATTGTTTGAATTAGGGAAGACAACTAAGAGGGGGGGTGAATCAGTTGTCTCAAAACTTTAACACTTGCTGCATTTAATTCTTCTCTACCACTTATTAACATATCATTATTATAACCATGAAAGTATGAATCAATAACATATGAGCAGAAACACAAATAACACACTTGACACCAATAATTTTTAATGTGGAACCCCAGTTAAGGGAAAAACCACGGTGGGGTTAACCCACAAAGATTATACTCTGTTAAAAGTATTACAAAAGGGGAAGGCACATGCCTTTGGGCTCACTGCTCAAAAGAGGCTCACTCCCTACAAGAGTGATTACAAAAGGATTATAGATTGTTTGAATTAATGAGTAGCATTTGCCAATACAAGAATTTAGTTCCAGTTAAGCACAGAATACTGATCTTACACACTTCATCTTCACTTTGCCCTGTTTACTGTCCTTCCATAATCCATACCTTAGATCTTTTCTCCTTCACACTTTAATCAGCCTTTTTCGCACTTACTCCATCATCACATCCTTCTTCACACTCAAAACACTCGAATCCATCAGCTTTATATATCCGCATCAACAAATTTAATCAACTGTCGCCGGCTTCAATTAAACTTAGCACATTTATTAAACACTCTTCTCTATCAGCTGAATCTATGCACAAATATCAACACAAACCAAACTTGTGTTTCTAGATCATCAATCATGTTGGCTAATACCACTGACTATCACCAATTTCTTATTCGACAACTTTTCTGCATCCAAACCAAGATCAAATACTAGGTTGTCCTGTTCTTCTTCTAACTGTGCTGACTGACTAGAATCTGATACTTAGATCCTTATAACTTTTGAATCTTTTATCACCAGAGACTAAGTATCTAGATTTAGATAGTCTTAACAATCCTTATCACTCCCTCAAATCTATAGCATATTGTGAATTACCACCGGAGAGATCTGAGCTAAGATATTGGACCCTATCACCTGCTTTGTTTCTAACTCCCAGACTTAGACAAATCCTCACTCTGACTTCCAGTATGAACAAATCATGTAATGCGGATGTGTAGGATAGACTTAGATGCCATCAATGATAACACCTATCACTCGTATCAGTGTCTCTTTCCAACACAAGCAATATTCATTAGTCCCTTTCAAATAATAAATGTTACCTCTTGTCTTCTTACCAGTTGCAGTCACTATTCTAGAGATTTCCAAAATCTTGCATCCATTGTCCTTGAATCTGAGATCATAACCTCTACCACTCATTAGACCAACACTTAATAGATTATGCTTTAATCCCTTCACATATAAGACATCATCAATGCTATGCTTGCCATCAAAAGAAATGGATCATTTTCCACAAATCTTACCAGTTGTATCATCACCAAACCTAACCAATCCTCCATCATATTTTTCTAAACTTATGAACTTACTTTTGTCACTAGTCATGTGATGAGAGCATCCACTATCAATAACCCATTCATCTTTGTCTTCAACCTTGTTTAAGATTGGGTGGAATCTTATTCAAGGTAGCTCTGATTGGGGGGAAATCATGATGGCCAAGTATCTCAATGGAGGATAGGGCAGAAGATTTCTCTCAGAGGTGAGTCATCCCAAAGGCTCGGTTATATGGAATGGGACTATCAAAACTCAGGGCCTTCTTCAACAAGGTTTGAGATGGAGGATTGGCGATGGTAGGGAGGTTGGTTTTTGGAAGGATAGATGCCTGAAGGATAAACCTCTAATTGATTTGGAGTATGGCAGGGTTGTAGGTAGGGTTTGCAAGGCCATTGGCTTCAAAGTTACTAACTACATAAGGACTTGTGGGGGTCTCCAAAGTTGGAAGATGGTTTCTATTTATGCCCAAGATGGTAGTGAGATAAACATGGCTTCTCAACTCCAAAGAGATCTTGAATATTATAGACTCTCTCTCTTTCCCAAGAGAGATAAGATGATTTGGGATCAGGATAACAAGGGCTTGTTTATGGTCAAAAGTGCTTATAGACTACTGTTAGACCTAGGAGAGGCTAGAGTGTGGAGAAAAATCTAGATCCCTAAACTTCTTCCAAAGGTTAACTTCTTTTGGTGGACCCTGATGCATAATAAAGTCCTAACACTGGACAACCTAAAAAAAAGAGGATTTCAAATGCCAACTAGACGCACCCTTTGTGGAATGGAGGAGTCGTTGTCTCATCTCTTTCTTCACTATAGTTTTGCCTAGGAGGTTTGGGGTTTAACCCTCCAAAAGTTGAACCTAAGCTAGTCCTTGAATGTTAACATAGATATGGTGGTTTGGGAATGGAAGCCCCCTTTTAGCCTGGTGTTACCGATCTCTAAAGAACTCTAGACTCAAATTTCCCCTCATTTAGTCTGGAGTCTATGGAAGGAACATAACAATAGAATCTTCAGGGAAAAGAATAGAACTCATTTGGAAGTTTTTCAGTGTTTTTTCAAATTGCTTACAGAAAACATTAACTCTTGCAAGTTTAAAGCTATGAATAGCCCCCCGGGGAGAGAAGAACAAAGTATGATAAAAAAATTGGAACATTGACCCTAACTCTTGCTAGGTGGACAACTCCAAACGGTTAGCTAGAGCAAAGACCAAATGGGCTTTACCACAACAAGGGTGGTTTAAGCTCAACTTTGATGGTGCTTCCAAGGGAAACCCAGGCGTTGCAAGTGGTGGAGACATTATAAGAGTAGACATGGGGGTTTGTATTGCTGCCTTCTCAGTGGGCATTGGTATTTAGAGTACCAACGAAGTAGAAGCTATGGCTATTCTCTGGGGAATTAAGCTTTCCATTTCCATGAATATCAAAAGAATGCATGTTGAAGCTGATTCTCAATTAATTGTCAATTCTGCCCTGGGTTTTGTTGTAATGATCTTGGTTGTTGTCTTTACATTGTTGTCAAAAGGTGTTTGATGGTGTTGATGTTTCTAGATGGTGCTCATTTCAGTGGTATATAGTGGCATCATGTTTTTAGATAGTTGCAAATGGCACAATGATAGTGTTTGGTGGTGGTGAGTATTCTCATGAGATATCTAGGTGTGTGGTCTACAATGTAAGCAGTGGTCTTCATGTAATCAGTGGAAGATATAGTTTGCAATATGAATAGTGGCATCAGTTTCATTTAGTGGCATTCTCTGCATATGCAAGTCTCACATGATGCGATCATCACAAGACCTCAAATATTTCATACAAATGAATCTCTGCAACATGCCTTATGCTTTAGACTTGGTCATGGTTCATGAGGATGTGGTGTGTTAGTATGATTTAGGTGAGATACTCTTAAATGGAGGTGAAAAGTGTATCTAATAGTGCAAAAAGAAAATTGCAACTCTTGAAGGTATGATGCTCTCAAGTTGGTTTGTTGGTGGTATGATGTTCTCAACTTGACGGTGTGGTGTTCTCAAGGAAAATGTACCTCTTGATGTTTCATCTTACCATGATGTTCATGTCTCATCTAAACAGGATGGTTTGTTCTTTGGTGACTGTCAGAGATAAAATGATTAAGGCTTTATTTGCATAAGTCTGAGATCTCTGTAATTGTGGTTAGTAGTTGTCTCTAATGATGTCCCTGTGTTAATGTTGTTAACAGTCTAAAACCTAATAAAAACCTAGGTTCACAATAACCTAAGCTAACCTAACTCATCTCTTCTAAAACCATGATTTATCTGTCTTGTGATTTATGTTATAACATTTTGTTGAACGGTCGAGGAGGTAACTGTCACTTAAGTGACAACTTGAGGGTTGCAACTTCATATTTTTACCGGCCCCAATGCCTAGGGTGCCTGGCCATCAGGTTAAGACTTAAAGACTCGGTGGGAAAAAGGCACATCAATGGTCAATATTTGAAAGACAAGTGGCGGGCTCGTATGATCGAAAGGATAAGATTTAAAAAGGCAAGAGAAGACCAACGGTCAGGACTAGTTACTAAATTTGATGGGTGAACAATATAAAAAGCCTAAAAACAATGTTTTTTCTCTCCTTGATAGCAGAGTTCGGTGTTCTTGTTTCTAATTTTGAACTGAGAAAATGATGGAATGATTTTTGTGTGTACCCGAGGTTTATAACTATGGAGTGTGTTTTTTTTTTCATATGATATGAAAATGGTTTGAGAAGTTCTTGCAACAAAAGTGTTTATCATGAAGATTTGTGATGGTGTTATGAAGGCAGAGTGTATGCTTTTTATGGAGACAAATTCAAAGTAGAATTGCAGAGACTGAAAACTCATAATTTTTGCAGTGATAATTTGTTCTTCACAGATTGCAAATGGGTTATTGATGATTGGAATATGAAATTGATTTGAAGATCTAATAATTTTTTAGGAGTATATCACAATATTTGTAGAGATGATATCAGTGGTCATACAGAGAAAATCATTTTTGCAGAGATAATGCTCTTTATGCAGGGATAATTTTTAATGTGTTTGTTTTGTAGAGAGGGGTCATATGTGCTTGTTGTGTTTGGTTGAGATCATATTGATAATCTTATTAAAGTTTGTGCAGATTCAAAATGGAGTGTTGATGATTTGATGACATCAATAAGAAGATATTCTTTTATCATTTTGCAGAGATTGTAAACAATTTGTTGAAAGAAGTGAAAAGGAGATATAATATTTTGTGCTTGATTGAAACAGGGAAATCCCTTGATTGTTGTAATTGCTCTCTTGATATTGGTGAAATTGTCAAAAGTCAGGGAGACTTTTTGTGACAATCTATAAGCCAGTGAGGCAATATTAAGTCAGTGAGGCATTGATGTAAGTCAGTGAGACTTGTAGGTTAGTGAGACATGTTATGCCAGTGAGGCATTGATGTAAGTCAGTGAGACTTGTAGGTCAGTGAGACCTTTATTTTGTCAATGAGACATTGTAAACTTGAAGTTTTCACATATAAGCTAGTGAGGAAGTTTGAGTTGCTTTTCTACCCCTAGAGGGTTTTTGACTTGGTAATTCTTCTAGTGTTGATGTCTTGAATAATTTTTGTGTTGGTGACTTGCACAATTTCATGTGTCCTACATAATTTAAGATTTGGTGAATGTGTTATTTGATAATAGATTCAATTTAGACAAAACTTATTGACTATTTTTGAAAGAAGGTAAAAAAATTGGTTTTTCTGTATCAACATTGATTCACCCCCCCTCTTAGTGTTGATTGTACTCCTACAATTGGCATCAGATCCTAGATTCCTTGTAAAGGCTTAATCAGCTTGGGTAGGTCCTATGTGTGGAGTACCATCGGTAAGTGCAAAAGAAATACTTGAACATGAGAAATGTCAAGTCTCATTCTCATGAGAAGGTGCAGTCTATATCAATTCCAGATGTTGATACATTAATAGTTGATAGAAATGTCTCACAGGTTGAACAGAAAGTGTTTTCAGATGTTCCCTTCTTTGATGGTTCAGACTTTCCTATTTGGTGTTTTAGGATGCAAGAATATCTATTTTCATTAGGATATGGTGTATGGATGTCTATAGAGAATGGCTATTTTATTTCTTCTCTATCACCTAATGATACAAGTCATAAAGAGGCTCATGAATACAATGACATTGCAAAGAAGGTAATTTATCTAGATTATCTAATCATGTTCTTTGTCAAGTTATGAATTGTGTTACAGCTCAGGATATATGGAGAGAATAGAAAAGAATTTATCAAGGTGATGATAAAGAAGAGGACAACTTGTTATCTCAGAAGAAAAACAATGATAGAAGACATTCACATGAAGATGTTGAGGTCTAATCTCTTTTAGAAGAAGCTAACATCATAAGTGATGATGATTAGGAATATGATGAACAAGATTGTGAGATTGATATGGAAGGAGAGCTCATATATGCTCTGAGTGAACTCAAGAATTGTAAGAAGGAGAACTAGAAATTAATGTTGCAACTACAACAAGAAAGAGACTTCAAAGACAAAGCACTCTATGATCTTGAAGAGGCAAGTATTCAAATTGCAAATTTAAGGACACAAATTGATAACTCAAACAATTTGATTATCAGTCTGAAGATAGAGATTGAGGAAGCTGAGTGGATAGCAGATGTTTCAAAATCTAACCTTGAAGTTAGAAGGATTGAGAATCTAAAATTAGAAGGTGATATTATCAATCTGAGAAAAGAGTATGATGGTCTCAAGGCTTTATCTAAGAAGTATAAGGAGTTTGAAGAAAGCACAAACAAGCTACATGAGATGCTTGGTAAACAAAAACTATATTAAGACACTACTAGACTTGGTTTTGAAGAAGGAGAGTGTTCTAAAGTCAGAGAGACTCCCAGAAACAAAATTGATTTGAATTATCATACTACTACCCTTGAAGGAAAAATGCACAATCAAAGGAGAAAATTCAGAAGAATTGCTTCAGTAAAACAAGCATACATGTACAAGTATAATTATTCATTTAATGGTTATTGTTATAGTTGTAATCATTTTGTACACAAAGCAGTTGATTGTAGAAGGAATACTGATATTGTTTGTTACAAGTGCAATAATGTTGGTCACATACAAAGAAATTGTAAAATGCATAGAAGGTATGATCTTGCATGGAAGCATAACATAAATGCTCAAGGGATGTCAAAAAGGTATTATCAATCATTTTATTATGATTACAATACAATTTTTTATCTGTGCAACTCTTTTGGTCACAAAGCACATAGCTACAGAAAAGCATCACCTAATTTGATAGGTTGGAAATGGAAAGAGGTTGAAAAAGTTTGGAGGAAGAAAGATCCTATAAAAGTGTGGAAGCAGAAACAAAGTCATGAGAAGACAAATCCTAAACTTGTGCATCTTGCACAAGTTACATCATCAGTGGCATAACAGATAGCATGGAGTAAGGGGGAGTTGGTCATGTCTTATCAGATATCCCCAAGAAGTTCCAAGAAGGAGATCATTTAATTGATTCGGGTGATCTTTGGTTCATTACACTTACAAGATATTGAAAGGATGTTCAGGGGTTCAATACACAAAGAGTTTTATGATGAATGATTCTACATTCTCTTCATATCTTTCTTACAAAAATTGAGTGTTCTTGTAAGTAAGTTTTAATGAGATGCCAGGGGATTAGTTGTTGTCACATCATCAAGAGGCTAAATCAGGACAACAAGTCCTAAGAATGTAGGATCAATGCAAAGAGTGAAGGTGAAAGACAGTAGATAGAGAAGTTGAAGAGTGAATTTGCTTGGTCAATGATAATAATAGTGTTTTTGATAGTAAATTTCCGATAGCTCAAGTTGGTAAGTGTGGAATCAGACTCTAGAGATCTTGTTAGCATTTCTTTAGTCTATAAGAGTTCTAGAACAAGGTATGGCATCCATCTACATATAAAAGAAGGAGAACAGTTAGATGAGACAGTGTGGATCTTATAGTATCAAGTGTGATTATGATTGGTGTTGCATTAACAATATACTGCTATGGCAGTGTCTCTGTCAATTTGACAATGTATTTTATGTTTATCTTAATGATCTTTTGTTACTAATAGTATTTTGATAACATGTTATCTTGATAGTTATATGGTGTCATGGTCTTTATTTAGAGGCATCTGGCTGTGGAAAGAGATGATCACGGAGGGCATATATGTAAGGTCAGCTGTGTTGTTGGATAGATTATCATGACCTCTCAAGATTAAATCATGTTAATGAACATGTGCAAATGCAGTGGCTTGACAGTGAATTTGTACAATGATAGTGATTCTAAACAATGGTATATGTGTGTTTATGCTCTTTGTGTCAGTTATTTTTTTTACAGTGATAGCTCTAAAAGTAGGGGACAGTGATAGCATTCAGTGTTCTTGGGTTTGGACAGTGCCTTTGACTTCAATTGAAGTAATATGCTTAGGGAGAGTACTTGCAGTTCTTTATAGTAGTGAAGAAATGTTGTCATACTGCCTTGATTGATCTCAGTCAATAATGCATGATAAGTTTGATATGATTAGAGTTATGGCAATACATCATGATTTTATGCATTCTTTGCATCAATATAAGGGTCTGCAACTATTTTTTTGTATCAGACTATGTATCAAATTTCTATGCTTTATGCATTGTCTAACAGTTGTTCTATTGTTAGTGATATTGCAATGATAGTAATCTGTATGCATTCTCTAAATGCATTTTCTAAAGTCGATGCATTACAAATGGTAAAGGCAGAGTTCATATAACAGAGTTTATTTTCTGACAGAGGATAATATGTGTTTCTACATATTCATCTTCTCAATGAGAAATAAAAATAGGGGGTTAGTTCTTGTCATTGAGTGCCAAAAAGGGGTTCTATCCTTTGCTTCTCTTCAATGAATTTCATAATAATGTTAGATTCCAGGGGAGTAGTTGTCTTTACATTTGTGAAGCTCTCAATTCCATTTGATAGGTGTTAAGGTACATATCAGTTTTTGTGTTTGAAGATGTTGAGCTAGATAATTGATTAGTTCTCATGTTGGAGAAGATAATGGCTTCTATTGTGGTGATTAGACAGTGTATATATAAATAGTGTTGACTGAGTTCTTAGTTTCTGACATATTTTTGAAATGATATACACAAGAGAGTGGTACAAACATGTTATCATGTCTTGATAGTGATATGATTTTCAATCTGATTCATACTTCTAAATTTATAGGGATGACTGAGATAAGGCAAAACAATGTACTGACAGTGTGTTGATCAAGCATTTTGATTTTAGACATTGCAAATTCTAAACAGTGACAGTGTATGCTAATGACAGAGTATGCTTATGACAGGGTATGCTAGTTATAGGGTATGCTAATAACAAATGACTATGCTATTTGATATGACTATCTTTGTCATCTTCTTCAAGTGATCAGTTATCATAGGAGTTATCTTAGGTAATCCTCTTGTTTGCCATTTGACATTCAATGTCAAAAAGGGGGCGACAGTTGTATGGTTTTTTCCATCAATGTCAAAGAAAAAAGGGGGAGTTTTGTTGTAGTGATCTTGGTTGTTGTCTTTACATTGATGTCAAAAGGTGTTTGATGGTGTTGATGTTTCTAGTTGGTGCTCATTTCAGTGGTATATAGTGGCATCATGTTTTTAGACAGTTGTAAATGGCACAATGACAGTGTTTGGTGGTGGTGGGTATTCCCATGAGATATCTAGGTGTGTGGTCTGCAATGTAAGCAATGGTCTTCATACAATCAATGGAAGATATAGTTTGCAATATGAATAGTGGCATCAATTTCATTTAGTGGCATCCTCTACATCTACAAGTCTCACATGATGTGATTATCACAAGACATCAAATATTTCATACAAATGAATCTCTGCAACATGTCTTATTCTTTAGACTTGTTCATGGTTCATGAGGATGTGGTGTGTTAGTATGATTTATGTGAGATGCTCTTAAATGGAGGTGAAAAGTGTATCTAATAGTGCAAAAAGAAAATTGCAACTCTTGAAGGTATGATGCTCTCAAGTTGGTTTGTTGGTGGTATGATGTTCTTAACTTGAAGGTATGGTGTTCTCAAGGAAAATGCAACTCTTGATGTTTCATCTTGCCATGATGTTCATGTCTCATCTAAACAAGATGGTTTGTTCTTTGGTGACTGTCAGATACAAAATGATTAAGGCTTTATTTCAGAAGTCTGAGATCTTTGTAGTTGTGGTTAGTAGTTGTCTCTAATGATGTCCCTGTGTTAATGTTGTTAACAGTCTAAAACCTAATAAAAACCTAGGTTCACAATAACCTAAGCTAAGCTAAGTCATCTCTTCTAAAACCCTAATTTACCCATCTTGTGTTTTATGTTATAACATTTTGTTGACCGGTCGAGGAGGTAACTATCACTTAAGTGATAACTTGAGGGTTGTAACTTCATATTTTTACTAGCCCCAATACCTAGGGTGCCTGGTCATCGGGTTAAGACTCAAAGACTTGGCAGGAAAAAGGCACATCAATGGTCAATATTTGAAAGACAAGTGGCAGTCTCGTATGATCGAAAGGATAAGATTTAAAAAGGTAAGAGAAGACCAATGGTCAAGACTAGTTACTAAATTTGACAAGTGAATAGTATAAAAAGCCTAAAAACAAGGTTTTTTCTCTCCTTGATAGTAGAGTTCAGTGTTCTTGTTTCTAATTTTGAACTGAGAAAAGGATGGAATTATTTTTGTGTGCCTGAGGTTTATAACTATGGAGTGTGTTTTTTTTTTCATATGATATGAAAATGCTTTGAGAAGTTCTTGCAATGAAAGTGTTTATCATGAAGATTTATGATGGTGTTATGAAGGTAGAGTGTATGCTTTTTATGGAGGCAAATTCAAAGTAGAATTGCAAAGACTTGGTTGATGACAGAGACTGAAAACTCATAATTTTTCCAGTGATAATTTGTTCTTCACAGATTGCAAATGGGTTATTGATGATTGGAATATGAAATTGATTTGAAGATCTAATAATTTTTAAGGAGTATATCACAATATTTGCAGAGATGATATCAGTGGTCATACAGAGAAAATCATTTTTGCAGAGATAATACTATTTATACAGGGATAATTTTTAATGTGTTTGTTTTGCAAAGAGGGGTCATATGTGCTTTTTGTGTTTGGTTGAGATCATATTGATAATCTTATTGAAGTTTGTGCAAATTCAAAATGGAGTGCTGATGATTTGATGACAACAACAAGAAGATATTCTTATATCATTTTGCAGAGATTGTAAACAATTTGTTGAAAGAAGTGAAAAGGAGATATAAGATTTTGTGCTTGATTGAAATAGGGAAATCCCTTGATAGTTGTAATTGCTCTCTTGATATTGGTGAAATTGTCAAAAGTTAGTGAGACGTTTTGTGACAATCTATAAGCCAGTGAGGCAATATTAAGTCAGTGAGACATGTTATTCCAGTGAGGCATTGATGTAAGTTAGTGAGACTTGTAGGTCAGTGAGACTTTATATTTTGTCAGTGAGACATTGTAAAACTTGAAGTTTTCACATATAAGCCAATGAGGCAGTTTGAGTGGTTTTCTACCCCTAGAGGGTTTTCCACTCGGTAATTCTTCTTGTGTTGATGTCTTGAATAATTTTTGTGTTGATGACTTGCATAATTTCATGTGTCCTACATAATTGAATATTTGGTGAGTGTGTTATTTGATAATAGATTTAATTTAGACAAAACTTATTGACTATTTTTGAAAGAAGTTAAAAAATAGTTTTTTTGTATCAACACTGATTCACCCCCCCTCTCAGTGTTGATTGTACTCCTATAGGTTTGTCTCAGATTGGGTCAAATTTGGAGGATATTATGGGTGACATCAAGACACTTCTTAATGGGTTGGAGGGGTATAAGGTTACTCATATTTACAGAGAAGGAAATGTTGTGGCAAATGCCTTGGCTAATGGGATTAGCGGCAAAGGTGAGTGGCGGTGCTGGAGGAACATGTCCAACTTGCCTTAAGAGATCTACAATCTTATTGTGCAGGACGGAAATAGCCATGAAGCATAAGTGGCTTGTGTGTTTGGTTACCCTCTGCTGTTGCCAGGATGAGGGAGGGGCCAAAGTTTTCTCTTCCACTCTTTTGAATAGTGGTTATGACCTCATGAAAGGAGGGATCAACATTTCAAATTTTCAAATAGTTCTTGGTAGGAAAGAAAAAGTCTTAGATCATTAGTGGTCTAAGAGATTGACCAAGCCTAGATGGAGTGGTACAATTGCATACATGGTAGACAGGCAGGACGAGGAGAATGATTGGACTTTACATAACTATGACGGAGAAATCAAAGCTAATGTGGCTAGGCCACGGCCTAGTAGACAGTCCTTAACTAATAAGAGCAAGAGGAGAGAGGTCCATGTGGATCTCAGGACTGACACCGCCGATCACACTATTTGGAGGTTGATCAAAAAGTCTGATTGGCATGCTAATAGGCACAGGGACATTGGTATTGGTGGAGATCTGGGAGCTAGATTCTACCACTTAAAAGGGATGATGCATGGATATGTAATAGGGATATGGAGGATAGATGGGACTGCCATCTTCATTGTTAATTATGGTTGGATAAAGTTAACAGCCGACGTCACCTATCTTCACACGAGGTGGCGGCCAAATCCTCCAAGGAGATGTATCTAGGTGGCAAGGATGTGGCGTATCACATCAATAATGACATTTCCATTATTACCCCTTCATAGAGGAATTACCATTTTAATGGGATTCTTGCTAATTTCAAGACTGTCAGTTGTAAACATTGCTATTTTAAACGCTCCCAATTCAACAACTTCTGCAATTTACAATCTGGAGAGATGGGAGGAGATATTGTGAAAATCAAACCTAGCTCAGTGGAGGAATTTAAACAAGACCCAATTGTGTGGCATATTATAGAGGAAGGGGAGGTGGTGCCCTTCTTGGAAGGAATGGCGGGCCATGATGAAAATCTATCATGACAGTTTGCTGAAATGCAGGATGAGGAAACTAGAGAGGTTAGAATTGGTGCTATCAGTTTCTAAGTTTCGAAAGAGGTCATCGAGAAAGCCACTGGGTTACCTACAAAAGGTAAGAAGCATTTGAGGAGAAGTAGAGTCCCTGACCCTAAGCACATGTATCTTTTCTTTCATGAGGGTGAGAAGCCTGTGAAACTCCATGGAGGGTTTGAGAGGGAGAAGCTGCCAAAGCCATGGGGACACATCTGTCTGATGTTAACAAGATTTTTCACATTGGAGGGAAGATTATGGGTATATTACCATTACCACTTTTCTCTTCTCAATCATTTCAGAAATAAAGTTGAGTTTACCTTTCCTTTCTTTGTGTTATCTTCGTTAGACAATTCCATCAAGTCTGTTAGGGAACTCAGGGCCAAGAATGCTACCCACCCACTTATCCCCATACACCAAGGTCTTATTCTGAGACTGTATCAATTCCACCTTGCTCTATGCCTACCAAAACAAATCAAAGTCAAAATATTTGAGGATCCACAGCTGAGCACATCCCCCGGGGATAAAGGCAAAGTGAAGGTTTATATGGGATCCCTAAAAACTCTAAAGGTGGCCCTCGTGTTGTGGAAGATAATCCTACTGGGACTGCTACTACTTCTAGGAACAAGAAGCAGAAGCATACCACCCCAGTGCTTGAAAAGAAGATTACGAAAAGAGATAAGGTGGAGGTGGAGGAAAGAGAGACTACCCTGAAGAAAAAACCTAAGGAAGGTAAAGGTGTTGATACCATGGATGTTCTTGTGAAGATTGTTGAGCTGGATATTGGGTTGGATCCTATGGGTAGCAGTGAAGGTGAAGAGGCTATCAATCTGAGGATTTGTTGGTCCAAACAGATTGCTGGTAAGCCACTGGTGAACCCACAGGGGGTGGAAGTTTCTAATGATTCTGAGATTGTGGAGGAGATAATGGAGGAAGGTGGGGATGAATCCCCCACTGAATCTATCCATGAGGTTGAGGGCACTAGTCATTTTGCCTCTATGAATGAATCTAGTTCTAAAGGTTTGGGTGACACCGTGAGGGCTGCTGTGGACCAAGACGAAAAGGGGAGCTACACCTTGTGTGACAAGAATGTGAGGATATTTAGCATCGCTAGAAGAAAATGGAAACCATGTAGAAGAATTGGAAGGTTATGGCAGGGTTTGCAACCAAAGCTTTGCACCGGGCTGCTTCCATCTTTGCTATGGTTAAAGATCTAGATGAAAAGGTCAAGTAGGTGGGAATCAATAGTTTGGGAGATTACAAGGAAATGGTTGAGTTCCTTGCTAAGTTTGGGGTGACTGATAGCCCATAGTTCCTTATCTCTGCTATTTTTTGTCGTCATTGTTGTTTCCATGGTTTTTGGTTAGTTGTGTTTTGGTCTTCTATTCAAGAGCTGTTAATCTATTTTTTTTTGCTCATTAATGGCCTAATGCCCAGGGGGCTATTTTGTTAAAGGGATCTAGACCCTCTTCTCTAGCTGAACTAATAAAAAACAACCTGAGCAGCCAAGGCACTTTCCACTGGTTTTCTTCCTTCACATAGCTAGCAGGATTAGTAGTCACAGGTTCTTCCTTAATAGCAATAAACAAGCATTCATTACCAAAAGTACTAGCATTATCTAGTTTACCATCTGATAATCCTTCATCATCATCAAGATCTTCAATATTATAACATTTCATTGGAATCCTAGGTCTATTAGGTCTTGGCTTAGGAACTCTTGTAGGGCACCTAGAAGCATAATGACCAACTTTGCCACTACTGAAACACTTAAAAGGTAGTTTGCCTTTGAACTTACTAGTACCTCTGGGCAGACTATTAACAAAGTTGGCTTCAAGTTCTACAAGTTCATAATCTGGTTCCACATTGTACTTGTCAGATCTGGGGGTTCTTTCTGAAGTGCTAGCCTTGAAAGCAGTCTCTGTCTTCGGAAGTGAATCACCAAGTTCTCTCATTTCAAAGGCTGTTAGCTTCCCGAGTAGTTGATCTTTTGTAATCCTTGTCACTATTGGTATTTCTTCAATTGCGGCCACTTTGTGACTATATGATTTAGGCAATCATCTAAGAATTTTGTTCACAACTTCAATATCCTCAATTTTTCCTCCCGCACTTCTAATGCTACTCACAAGTTTGTCAATCTTTTGCATGAAGGATGTTATGTTGTCATCTTCACTCATCTTCAAACATTCATATTTTTCCTTCAAACTCTACAACTTGGCGCTCTTCACAGATTCATCTCCTTCATATAGATTCTTCAGCTTATCCTAGATTTCATAAGTAGTTTCCAGCTCCATGATCTTTGTTACTTCGACGTCGAATAAGGTGCTTACCAAGGCATCTTTAGATTTTATGTTCAACTCAAATTGCTTGATCTCATCTTTAGTTTGTGGACCATTCTTTAGTATTTCATACTTATCTTTGGTTATTTTCCAAACACTATAACCCAAGTAGAGAAGATGGGTTTTCATGCGAATCTTCCAAAAGGGGTAGTTCGTTCAATCAAACTGCGGACTTTCCTTCTTATACGACATCCTAGATTAGCCTCAAGTGGTCAAGCTTTCTTTTGAGGCACCTTTCTCTGATAGAAATTGTTGAAATGAGCTAGACAATTAAGAGGGGGGTGAATCAGTTGTCTCAAAACTTAAACAATTATGCACCTTAAAACATTAAACACTTGTCCACCATTTGTTATGATTAAGTCATGAAAGCATAAACTCAAAAACATAAACACAATTGCAACATCATACACAAGTGACGCCAGAATTTTACATGGAAAACCCTATTAAGGGAAAAGCCATGGTGTATGTTAGTGCATAAGATATATAAGTTATAACAATACCAAAAATCAGAGGCTCACTGCCAATAGGGCTCACTTCCCAGAAAAAGGCTCACTACCAAGGGGTGGCTCACTGCCAAAGGGTGGCTCACTACTAAGGGTTGGCTCACTACCAAGGGTTTTGAACTAAGATGTTAGCATCTACTCCATGCCTGAATTTAGTTCCATTGAAGCACAATACTCTTCCTCTGCTCTACTCTGCCTTCTACACTTCTTTAGTTAACTTCGCATTTTCACAAAAGGATGTGTTTTCCACAACCAAATTACAAGTATATATATCATTCATCAACCTTGGAATGTACATCAAGGTTGGCATTAAATTCATCAACCATTAGAGCAATCGCCAAGGTTGACATTACAAACATTTACAAAATAAGTCTTAACCTAATACAAAATTATTCTAAGGAAATGTAGTAAAGATATATGCAGATCACTCCACTCCTTATCTAGGACTCAAAAATGATCTTCCATGCCACGACATGCTTCTTTAATCTTTAATATATCTACACAATCACTGGAATTAACCAAGTCGACTAAGATTGGTTACACACTATGTTATCTGGGAACAAACTTCAAACATGATCTCAACTCCTTAATGTGGACCAATGTAAATGTAGGAACATGATCAGGAGGCATCCAAAAGCACGTTGTAATTACCAGGAGAAACTACACAAACTCTAACCACTTTATCCATTAGATTCTTCACACCAGAGCATATGAACTTCACTATCTTCAACTGTCATAAAAGAAATATAGCTTGCGGATCACTAAATCATGAACCATTGTAGTTGTAGGCACTTATCATCATACCAGACTTCTCTCTAGACTCTAGAGCAAAATACTTTCTCCCTATCACTAGCAAATAATTAGAAAAAGCAGGTTCTACTCTGGTGAATGTAACTCACTCAATTCTTCATACCAAAGGCTCAAAATTAGTATTTAGCATCTTCAGACATGCCTCTAAGTAAATTTCAATCCGCAAACCAAGATCTTCAATCTACAAGAAATGTGGAGCAATCTTCTAGATTTTTCTTCAGTATGCAATTCATTGTCTTCACTGTGATCCACTGCTTCCTTTCTGATTCTTTCAGATGGGATAATTTTCTCAATGTCCTCAACATATAAGGCTTCTAATCAATCAAAAGATAAGGATACAGTTGACACCAATGACAACACAGATATGTTGACATCAATGACAACACCGATTAGGCACATACTTGCAATATCTTCAACCTTTAGCTCTTCCTTATTTGATTCAATGGTAGTTGGTGGAATGTTTTCTTGTTGAAGTGTTTCTTGTCAAGCTAAGGTTTGTCTCTTCTTCCTTATTTCTCTTGCTTGCCTATTTCTTCATGTTTTATTGGTGATGTTTACAAAATAATTCTCTTGATTTTCCACAATCTTTGACATCTCAAAGGAGGAAGCTAGTATAAAATTGATTTTATGTGATGAAAGGCTTTGTTCTTTATGGGTATCTCCTAATCATTGTAAGGAAGACATAGGAGGAACCTCAACAAAGAATCCCTTACCTCATGGTCAAGGGGGTTCTTTTAGTTTCGGCTACTCTTTACTTTTTACTTGTTCAATAGGAGGTCCAACTAATTTTTTTATTAACTTTGATTTGTATCTTTGATATCCCAAGAAGAATTGATCTTCTCATGGTTGAGGAGGATCAGTAGGTTGTGGCTAAAAGTAGTCTAGGTTAATGTTTCCATGAGCAACCATAGGTTTCCATCTACTATGGTGGAAAACATATACTCTCCCTTGATGTGGAAATTGTAGACAGTTATGAATTGTAGAGGGGACCACTTTCATGGACTTGAGCCATGGATGGCCTAGTTTCACATGAAATAGGTCGAAGGTAGGAATGATATCAAATGATTGTTCCAAAGATTTCTCAACTACTTTAATCAATAATGTAATCTTCCCTAAAGAGGGAAGGAAATCTCTAGTATGTGTCTTAACCATTATATGTGTGGCCTCATAAGATTCTTGTATCAAATCATGCATGTAGAGGAACTCTTTAGTAATCACAGTTGTTATACAATTAGGATCAATAAGGACCCCTCTTGTAGGATATCCACTTATGCATGCGGTAATATAAAGAGGTCCATCAATGTCTCTAATTGTTCTATCATGTGGTGTAAAGGTTATTTTAGGTTCATGAGTCTTCCTCTTCCTATAAACTCAAGAAAGAACCATAGCATCCTTATTGTGATGAGAAGCCATGTATGTGAGATTGTTTTACACCAAGGCACTAGTTTGAGGAAATCAGATTTTTAAAGAGAAAAAACACATAGATTTCACAACAAACAAAGTATATATGATATAAACAGTGCTTCACAACAAGGCAAGAAGAATGATGTAAAATTTACTCAAATGATTGTGAAGAAAGTGTGTAAAAACCCTTAATGTTGAAATACACACTATGTAATTACAAAATTTGAAATTTCTAATGCAAGGATGAAAAATGAAGAAACATTACAATTCAAAATCATATTTGAATGAATGTTTAAAGGAGCAGAAAAATCTAAAATAATATTTTGACTAGTAACCCTAGCTTTTTGTAAAAAACTAGGTTATATGAAAAATTCAAATTTTCAACAAAATCCTTACAAATGAGATATGCAAATGCAAGATGTGATACCATGAAATGATTAAGTGCTGTAATTAGGTTCATATTTGATGTAAACATCAGAAAATCAAATACTTCCAATTATATGCAATGAAAATAATGCAAAACTATGCCTTTATGCAAGCCTAGAATGCTTTTTTTTTTCTTTTTTTTAAATGTATGCAAGATTTTTCAATGTAGAATGACAAGTATGATATGAAGTAATACAAAATCTGATTTCAACATTCAACAAGATGCAAATTATTTTAAAAATGGGTTCACCAAAATGTTTAACAAGGAAAAGAGAGATGAGATGCAAAGCATGTGAGTACACTAGATCAAACCCTCATTTCACTATAACATTCAAAGCCAAAACCGAGCTTATGTCACTACAAGATGCAAGAGGACTTAGCTACATATCTTGTGCTCTTGATTTTCCATGGAAAGATGTGATTCAATCAATCCTTTTATCAAACACTAGATTAAGTATGAGTAAAACCCTAATTATAAGATAATTAGCTTGAAACAGACAAATGACAACATAAATCTAGAAAAGTACAGAGATTATCATTAAGATGTCAAAACTTGTCTCCCAAAAGTAGAGGTATCAAAGGACAAATTTGCTAACTGCCCATGTCCAGAAGTAAAAATCTTCTGAAGGTTGAAAATGAGAATATGCTACAAATGATGCTCAAAAACAAGATCCTGAACCTAGAAGCCCTGTAGACTAGGGTGCCAACCGCCCAAGTCTTGTCGGAGAGATATTCTGAGATAGTTTTCATATCTAGAAACCTTAATTCCTGCACTACCTTCCTGTAGCTCCACTTTTCCCAAAACCTATACCTATAACCTGCACTCAAGATGACAAGAGAGCACTTTGTGGGTTGTGGTGTTTAGGGATTTGCCTCAGCCAAATCCTGGGTTAGTATTCAAGCTTTCCCAACACCACTATTAGATAGAGAGCGTGCCCTTGTAGGATAGAGGCTAAATATAATCAAAATGATTAAATGATTCAAATAGGAATGTCGTCACCTCAGAGGTAAAGTCCTTAGGAGGATGAAAGCTCTTCAACCTATTAGGAGATGGATGATGATGCCATATCTACAACAAACACATAAATACAAACACAAATCTGCAACAATAACACAATGAATGCCTTGAATGGTCTTTGCTCTAATATCATAAGTTTGCAATATCCATATAGGTTTAAAATGAAGTCAAAAACTTACTTATATATGCTTTCTCGCTAACATTTATGAAATTAAATCACAAAAGCTGACAAGGAGGAACATTTTTAAAAGTTCCATGTCAACATACCATTTATTTCTCTTGACCAATCAAGGAGGACATGGGCGGCTGGTGTCCAAGTCTAGGGGCCTAATTTGAATCAAGGCAAAGCTAAATGAAGGGCTCAAGGTCCCAAATTCATATGTGTGTCAAGCTCTTTTCTTCGGGATGTTCAATTAGAATATATGAATAAAAAAGGAACTATGAGCTAAACTAGGAGGTAAAAAGGCTTTTGTTCACTTTTTACTCCATAACCAGTGCAAGGTCCAGTGGGACCAATATGTAGAGGATAGTGCCACATGGGAAGATTACCATGATTTTATCAGAAATTTCCTCATTTGTTTTATGCTTTTCATAGTTGAACAAACTTTATCATATTATTATATTGGATACATTGGATCATTGAGGACAATGAATCTTATGGGGGGAGATATGTCACACACCAAATTTTGACTATGTTTTACTTTTTACTTGTATGTAATTCGTAGATTACTTTGCATAGATTAGTGATTTGATGTTGTGTAGAAATTTTAGGATAAATCAATGATATCATGAGTTTATGTTTATATGTTTAAAATTTAGACATGTGATTATATGTTGTCATGATTCATAAGGTATATAGATTGATTAATGATACAATAATTCTAGTTTGGTGATTGTAAGTTGTAACTAGGAAATAGGTTTTCGCCCTCTGAGAAAGAGAGGGAGAGCATCATCAGAGAGAAGTGAATAGACATATGGATAAGAACAGGTTGTTGCCATCTAGGTCTCATGCTTACATCATTTAGTGAACCCTTGTCAAGTTTGGTAAGTTGTGTTTGACCCATTTGGTCAAAATTTGGGTTTCGACTCGATAATCATCAATTTTACATCAAGACCCATTAGTGTATGTTTTGTCAAAAAAAAATTTCACCCATGATTATCATGTTCTTTTACTTTCTTAGTAAATTATGTGTGTAATTCCTAGTAATATGAGATGACATGTTAGAGTGCTCACAAAAACCATCTTTTGTTGTAGCTGGGTGGTGAATGCAGTCCTAGTTTGAGGGAGATCAGCTCCTTTATTCAACTTGTCTTCGATAGAGGCAAGTAGTTTTAATTTCCTTTTGCAAACTTCTTCTACTTTGAATTTAAATTTTGTTTACAAACATTTTTCTTTCGTGCCTCAAAGCCCATGAATATAAGTTGTTATATATACGCCTTTGATGTAAATATGTGTTCATTGTTTCCCTTGTGTTTTACTTTTTGTGGTCTACCTCAAAGATAGTCAGTTCTTGTTGTGCCAATATTTGACACACATCCTCAACTAGCCAGTGTTAGGACCTATATTTTTTGGTTCCCAATCATGCATAATTTGTGTCTAAATCTATAATGCCCTATGTTTGTGCCCCTCTATTTTCTTTTACCCATTTTGCCCGATGTTTATATCTAATCTGAGATATTTTAATATGGGCCCCCCATCCTCAGGTTCACCTGAAAATTCCTTAAGTCTTAAGTGCTCCCCTCTCCCCTTTCAAGATCCTAAAAGTCACTAAGTTTACATGTTTTGGCCTTAGTTTTCATGGTTTAGCAAAATATAAAACCACTAAAATAGTTTAACAGTTTAAATTTTCATCAAACCGCTAAAACTACGAAGAGTGAAGGAAAAAGAAGTGCCAAAGGTTAGTTTTAGCATTTTAGTGGAAAGCCCAACCATCGAACTAGTCTGACCATTCATCCCTTCACTGAAACTTAGAAATGGCGAAGAAAATCAAGGGATCACCAAGGAAAGAAAATGCAAAGTGAAAACAAGTGGCTTTCGGTGAGTTCACGAACATGCCGAAATGTCAAAGGAGAAAGAGGGAAAGGCTCAAAAGTTTGGAGAATTGTCAATTCATTGAAAGAAGAAGAAAGTAAAGAAGGGAGAATGAAGAAAAGAGGTAAATGTTTCAACGAGTACACAGGTTTGTGAACTTGCCAAATGTTGAATAAGTTCGACGATTCTCAATTTTGTCGAAAGACTTGAAGACAAAAGTGAACAAAGAAGAGCCAAAAGATGGGATGGCTTGATAGTTCTCAAAAGTGTTGAAATGTTGAAAGATAGAGATTGAAGATGAATAAATAAAAAGAGAAAAAACAAGATAGTTTTTGGTGAGTTTGAAGGTTCATGAACCTCCCGATTTGCCAAAAACTAATTTAAAAGAAAAGTTTAAATATTTAAAGGCCTGCCAAGTTTTCTAAAGTGAATAGTAACATGTTTTAAATTGCAAGATTTCTTGTGTGATTGCCTTCTTACTTCTCAAAATCCATGAATGCAAAATAAAGATGAAGTACAGGTTGGTGGCAAGGTAGGTAGGATTGAATGCAATTAGTATGAAGGTAGGTGGGGTAGGTATTTCCTATCCAAATGCAGAAGTAAATGTAATGCTATATATACTTGTTCATAAAATGTTTTAGTGGTTGGTTGTTAAACCAATTTTTTGGAGGTGCAAGTGCTCAGGTAGATTTTAGGACTTCAAATCATGCCAGTCTAGGTAGTAAATGGAGCAATGCATCTGATATAGCATAGGAAGGGATTGTAATGCACATATTCATGCAGTGGTATGTCTCCATGGTTGTTTGTAATTATTCAAGTTCCTTGAATGTATAGTCACAACTATGTATTTTGTCTTCACCACATTTGTTATTGTGTTTGTAACAGTGATTTCATAATGTGTGATAGCATTTAAATCAATACAATCTTTGTGTTAGGTCGTTTCTATTGTTGCAAGTGAATCATTACAATTTTACTCAGGATTAATAAGTATTTCCACTATATGAAATGTAATTTGAGAAATGTATGTAAATGCATTTTAGTTTTTTGTTGATGCTTATTAGATCCTTTTACTTCCTATTTATTGTTCATGACTCTATTGCCCAATGGAGTAGGCACTGGTCCATATTAGGGAAGGATCAATCACTCTTTTCAATCAAACCCTCATCTTGTTAGCTATAAGAGTAGGAGTAGGATTAGATTAGGTTCCACTTTCTATTCATGATTCAATATAATAACTAGGGATCAATCTGAAGCAATATAAAACTGGTCAAATCATTTTTAAAACATGTTCATGCATGCTTGCACTTTGTAAATGTGTATGTGGAGTTAAGAGGATTCATCTTAGGGGATATCATGTTGTTATCATTTGGTGGTGCATCTACAGGGTGTAGAGATTAACTCTATCAGAGGTTTTGTGCAGCTAATCGTCTTGACCTAGTGATAGTTATGGGGGTTAAGTGTACATTGGGTACAACCATGGATGTATTAGTGTTCTATTTGTACCTCTAGGAATATCCCTCCTGGGTCTAGCTGAGCTCGAAGTACAAGAGAGTATACCCACTCTCGTTAGTTGGCCTCTAACCATTCTTAATATGTTCATGAGCCCATGTTTCCTGATGACATCCCCTATCAGGTGGCAAGTTATAATAACTCTAGGGTTTTGGACCTATGATTTTTGGTCCCAACACCCCCAATGTGGAAATGCAAAACCTTTTCCCTACTCTAAAACTTCCCATGTGGTGGTCTATGAGTAGGATGTGGTTGAAAATGAGGCTGATTATGCTCATCATACTTTGATTGGAAAATTCAATCGACTATGCTCATCCCTCCCCAATTTGCATCAATGGGTTCTGGAGTCATGGAGTCCCCTTACTAATGTAGGAGCATCCATGTTCACTGGCAATCTTGTGTCAGAAAAAAATATATTTTATTTTCTAAGTTGTTTGGCTTTGTTCTTTTACAGCATTGGTTTTTATATTTTAGGAGCAAATTCAGATTTGTTGGACCAAATTAAGGACATCATCTTTTTAAAGACCCAATTGGATATCCCCAGTTTCATTTTGGTGAAGATTGGGCAAAAATGGTTTAAGTTATAGCTAGTTGGAGATTTCTTATCGGTGATTTCTTCAATTCATGAACTGCTCAGTTCACAGACCTAGCAGTTACCCGATTTGACAATTTGTTGACTAGTCATAAAAGGAAGTTCACATTTTGAAAAGTCTATCAAAGGAAAGATTTGTTGGGAAAATTCCTAGTTCATGAACTCTTCAGTTCACCGATAGCTTATTTTGTTGATGGGCTATTTTTCCAACTGAGCTTAAGGGCAAGTTTGCAAGTGTCTATGTTCATTGAAAAGAAGCCTTACAGTTGACAAAAGTTTGAAGTTCCAAACTTAGTTGGCAAAGTCACTAGTTTGCAAACCCTTAGGTTCATCGATGGCTCACTTTGCCAATGCCTCAATTCGTTGATAAAGGCCTTCAAGTTGAAGTCATAGTTTCTTATGTTTATGGAATTAGAATTTCGCTAATAGTTCCCTTACCGATAAAGTTTTAATGGTTGGAACTTGGAGTTCTTTGTGTTATCAGTAAACTCTTTGGTTTGTGAACCTTTCAATTTTCTAATAGTCCACTCACCTGATAAAAGTTTAGCTGATTCAAATGTGGCCATGGGAAGGAAATTGAACTTAAAGTTCCTTAGTTCATGGAGAGAAGAAATCACCAATGGAAGGAAAAGTATAAGTATCGACTAGTTCATGGTCTCTAAAAATTGTTGATAAGCCAATAAAGGATGGAAAAGGTCAATTTTGCTAATAGAAGGAGTTGATCGCTTAGTCGCCAACTTTATAGTTTGTGAACTAGTTCATTGTTTCCAAACTTTGCTGATATGCCAACAAGAGTATAAATAAAGCTTTTGTAAGTTCATGAAAGTTAAACTTTGCTGATAAAGGAGTTTGATGGCTAAAGGCATTGTACCGACAAGTATTTGGTTTGCAAAATGATTATTTTGCTAATAAAGGGCACGTGATGTCCCAAGGCTTGTATGAGCAAACATTTTAGTTTGTGAATTAATTGTTTCACCGATGACATGTGTCAGTAAACTTCTAAGTCTGTGAAATACAAATTTTGTTGATAACTTCTTCCATTTGGTGTGCTTGGAAAGGAACAATGATAAAGAAGATTTTGAGGAAGCACTCAGTGATTTGTGGGATGGATATTTTGTTGATAATTGTCTTGGAGCTGAATATGTACCGACTGTTGAATGTATGCCATGACAACTATTGTATTCTAATGGGGAGGTTTAATGGCGGTGGTTCTATTTTGTAATTGTTCAACTATTTATTAATAGTTATGTGGCTATTATGCAATTGTCAATTAGGTAGTTTTCTAGTTTGTGTATAAGTGAAAACTATTGGTTAGTGGTGGGGGTCAATTTGATCTCATGGCGAAAAGAGATGTTATAAGAATTTTTGTAAACATAGACCAATCTAACTTGAGACTATGTGAAGTTATGTACTCCTGTAATCATTTCTAATGCTACAAAATAAATAGATTCATTTTGTTGTGGTGTGGTTTGTTTTGTGTTATTGTTTGTGTTTTGCTACTTAATTTGGTAGTCTGATAAGACCTTTGAATTTAGTCCAACACCACTTACGAAGGACAAAATTGAACTATTCCCCTATGTAAAGGGTTTCTTTATAGTAGTGTTTCAATCAACAGAAGATAGGGCAATGATGTTGGAGGACTGGCCTTGGATGTGAGGTGAACACTCAAGTTATGGTTTCCATCATTCAACCCTCTCATAGAACCATTAAACATTATGTTAGCTTGGGTCAGATTACCTAATCTCCCCTTGCAATTCTGGGAGGTCTCATGCTTTGAGGCCATCAAAAATGCTAGTGGATAGTTTCATATGATTGATTCTACCACTGTAAACCTTGGTCACACTACTTTTTTGTGCCTTCTAGTTGACATCGATACCTCCAAGGAACTCCTTACCAATGTGGTTTTGATGGTAGAGAATAGGTCATGGACACAACCACTTGACTATGAGGGTATAACCCTTTTGATGCAGAATATGTTTTGCCACTAGTCATCTGGATCCAGCTTACTCTCGCTCTCACCACAAGAATGTAGGTTTGGCTCCATGGTGGCGGAATGACCTTCCCTTCCACTTGACTATTAATTCTTCTATGACTTCCGACTCGTGGGATGACAAACCTTTGAGTTCAGTTCCTTAGGTGTTGAATGATGTGGACCTCGTGGCACCTTTGGTGGTGGCTCCCACTAGGTTTGGTGTGACTTTAGAGTTTTTTACTATTCCTTCTAGCCCCCAGTTGACTATGGGGGATCCTGTGCACTTTCTCGATCATCGAAGGCTAAGAAGCTCCTTGATTCTTTCAATTTCCTTTCTTCCTCTTTAAGGGATGGGTATTCGGTTATGGCATCTTTCAAGGGTTCCCCTCTTCTTTCTTCTTGGGCTAAAGATCTAGATAATGTTGTGTTATGGACCATCATCCAAAGAAAGAAAAAGGTTTCTCCAATTCAGTCGTTGTTTCACATATACCTAGACTAAAGGTGTGTGGCAGGCAAGTCCAGGGTTTGATGTGTATTTTTTTGACCCATATCTCATGGTACTCATTTCAACTACCTTTTGACTATTTCTTTGTAAAAGAGTCCCGGCCCTTTCAGAAACCCATTTTTATTAATATCAAAAATATATGTCAAAACCATCTTTCCAACATTTGGTAGGAACTAGGTTACCATACAATGCATGTTTTCTATTGTACTCTATTATTATTTTCCAATTTATGTTAATAAAAAAATATTATTGTTATGTTGATAGAAATTATGGAAGGTTTGCTACTCTCTATTTATGAAATATGGTTGGGGAATGCATGATATTTTCTAGGTTAGGTTTGATGATAAATCTAAAGTTAATTGGAATATAATTGTAAACAAAAAAATTGTACATATTACATGAACTAAAGTTTAGGTTTATTAAAAATGCAATCAACAAGTGCAAATTAACTTAGATTAAGGTTTATTAAAAAATGCAATCAATAAGTGCAAGTTACCTTAGATTAAATTAGAGCTAAGTTGATAATTACAATAAATATTTTAAAATTAAGTGCATGGGTTAGGGGTACTCAAGTTTTAAAATGATGACAAGAAAATGGTGTTGATGCCATGTAGGATTGCTTCATCACTATCTAAAAATTTAATCCCTCAATATTAGAATATGTAATGACTCAAAAAATTATATGGTTCATATGCAAGTGTCACTGGGTCAATTCCAATATGTGCATATTTAATCTAACCTGCAAGATTGATTTGCTAGAATGTACACCAAAAAATTTACTCACCTCTACTTTCTTGATATCTAAATTATCAATATGGTGTGTAGTGATACTTGTTGTAGACCAAATATACCAATTCCAAAATGCCATTATTCTACCCAACAAACCTAGAAATTTTCTTCAAATTCCATTGATTTCCCAAGTTTCACCTTTCAGTCCAAAAACCCATCTTTTATATCTGATATGACGTTATTTTTAATGGGTTTCTACCAAAAAATCATTTTAGTCTTTTGACCCCTTTCATTTTCTTGCCTTAGTGATTTTCTTAATATTTTTCCCTTTGTCGGCAAATTGGCAAATTGTCAAACTTACGAACTTGTTTGCAAGTTTGATATTATGTCAGTTTACTGACAACAGTTTTTATTGACAGAGTGAAAGGAGACATGTTTCAGCAGCAACAAAGGGTACTCTGAAGGCCTTTATGAACAACTTTTCAAGTTCGCAAACTGGAAAGTTCACCGATGGTTGACTTTGCTGACAGTGAAAAATGTAGGGCAAGGGGTGGCATCTCTTCTCTTAGAGGGAGAAGAGTAAACAAAAGCACTAAAGTGTCTTTGTTGATGAAAGTGTTGGTTTGTGAACCAACAAGTTTGTCGACATATGACTTCACCGACATAGAGAGAACAAAGAGGCAACGAGGTGAGTAAAAGTTTCTAAGGCATGGAGAAGAAAAGGAAAGGCTTTATCGGCAAAGATGGAAGATTTGCCCATGGCATGAAAGAAGACTACTATGGAAACAAGGAAGAAGAAAAGGATAGAGTTTGGCAAAAGTCATTTTTGTCGACAAAGAAGAAAGTGAGAAAATGGTTTAAGGCAGGGAGCTTTGTCGGGGAATTAGAAAAATCCTTAACTTTGTAAAATTTTGCCTTTTCAGACTTTTACTAATAGGCCAATATGGAAGGCACCAGATGCAAAGAAAGAAAGTTTGGCAAAATGAGGAATCATTGATAAGGAAGAATTGGTTTGGAAATGTTGATTTTTGCCGACTAAGGGCTTAGAAGGCCTTAGTTTGTAAAAGTACATTTTGCCAACAAGGGAAACAAAAGAGAAAAGGGTATGGATAGGCTTGGTTTGACAAAGTGTGAAATCACTGACAAAGAAGGGAAGTAGTGAAAGATGAAAAGTTTGAAAAAGGCTCAGTTTGCAGATAAGGAAAAAATATTGCAAAAGGGTGCTTCGTCGGAGAATCAAAGAAAGTTGAAACTTGGCAAAAGGTTCAAGTTTTTTTTATTTTCACCAATAAGGAAATAAGGCATGGCCCTGGTGCACTTTCATTGGTTCGGCAAACGGAAGATTTGCCAATAAAGCAAAAGAGAGAAAATCAATTAAGGTTCAACAAAAGTGAGTTTCATCGATAAAGGTGAAAATGGAAGAGGGCATAATGGTTCAGAAAGGCCAATTTTATTTTACTAAGTAGTGGCAAAGGAAAAATAAATGCTCAACGAAGTGGGTTTTTTCTGATAAAGGGCACAAAAGGTAAGTTTGACAAAGTGGGTTTTTGCAGGTAAGACAAAAAATGTCGCCAAAAGATGTAGTTTGATAAAAGAGGATTTTTCTGATAAAAGCAAAATGAAAATGAAGTGCTAAGGAAGTGGTTCGGCAAATGGTTGATTTGTCAACAAAGCCAGCGAAGTTTGAGAAAGTTGACATTTTCTGATAACGCAAATAAAGAAGGTGAAGAGTTAAGAGTTTGGCAAAAGAGGAATTTTTTGATAAAGGCAAAGTGGATGTGGTTAGAAAAAGTGATCTTTTTCCAACTGATGATTAGAAAGGGAAAGTTCTAAAATGTCAAGATTTGCTGATAAAGGAGATGAAAAAAGAGTTTGGCAAATGGTTGATTTGTCAACAAAGCCAGCCAAGTTTGAGAAAGTTGACATTTTTCGATAAGGCAATAAAGAAGGTGAAGAGTTAGAGTTCAGTAAAAGAGGAATTTACTGATAAGGCAAAGTGGATGTGGTTAGAAAAAGTGATCTTTTACCAACTAATAATTAGAAAGGGCAAGTTCAGAAATGTCAAAATTTGTCGATAAAGGAGATGAAAATAGACTTTAGTGAATTAAAGATTTGTCCATAGAGGGGGAAAGTGGCCTAGTTCTAAAATGACCAAATTTGTTGATAAGAGCAAAAACAGTGGAATAGGGCATAGTTTATAAAAAATGAAACCTTGCTGATAAGGGGAAAAGCCACTTAGTTCGGTATAATCACATTTTGCTGACTAAAGCATGAAATAAGGAGAAAATGGAGGTGGCAAGTAGAGGAAGAAATGTGTCGATGGAGCAAGTAGAGGCAAGTTCTTGCTAGATAACTTTTGCCAATAAGACAAAATTGAAATGCAAAATCAGATGTAAAGCATGGATTTTTAAAGTATAAAAGCTTTAGAATTTTAAAGTGTTGTAAAATATTTACAAATACTGCAGGCGGGCTCTTGTTTTAAATGATTCCCCCTTGGCCACCATGAACACAAAATTGTTGATGTCACGCTAGTGGCTGGAACAGTGTATGCACAGGTACCAAATTTATTATGAGGATGGTGTGTTCCAATATTTGACATCTTTTGCAAGTACCTCAAGGACGCAAGTAAATATGCAAGGCATGGGCTTCCCTCTATTTCACTAGTTTTCTGACATGGCCATTTGCCTCTATCACTGTTGTGTTGTTGCTTGATTGACTAGGATTTCAAACATCTAGGAACTACACGATTACTATATATGCATGTTTGAAAGACATTCTCAGGGTTGGTCTCTGAGCCAATTGTCTGGTCTAGGATTGCCTAAGGAGTTCCTTTGGCATCAGCACAAGATTTGTCTAGTTTGTTAGTGAAGGGATTTATTCAGCATAGACTAGGAAGATGATGTAATGCATATTTAAATGTAATGGGTGTCTCCACAAGAGTTTCTAGTGATTTTGGTAAATATATAATCGCAATTATGTATTTTCCCTTGCCACATTTGTTGGTATGATTGTAACAGAGTTTTGGAGGTGTGCGACAACATCTAAGTTAATACAAGGCTTTGTATTTGCAATTTATTTGTTGCATATGAATTATTGTAGTTCTCTTTTGGATTGTAAAGTATGTTTGTTATAGGAAGATCTATTTAAAAGTCATATATCTAAATGTATTCCTAGTTCTATTGATCCTTTGCCGTGTCTCTTTTTTCCTCCTTGCATTTTATGACTCTGTTACCCAATAGAATATACACTGGTCCATATTGGAGAGGGATCAAACACTCTTTATAAATCAAACAAATCTTTCACCCGTGATTCAGGGAAAAACCCATCTTTCCTATGCATGTACATTTGCATAGTTGAATTAGCTATATAGGGGTTATGTGACAACCAATCATTCTTAACTTAGTGACAACTTTTGGAGTAAAGATGATGAGTTGGGTTTGGTTGTTTGGTATTTTTAGTTGTTCATCTGGTCTAAACTCAATACCTATTTAGGTATACCCCTTGGAATATCCCTCAAGATTCTAAACTAAGATCGAAGTGTAGAGAAGTCTACCCACTCCTGTTAGTTATCCAAAATCCCCTTTAACTTGTTGAGAAGCCTCTTCCTTTCACCATGATGACAATCCATGGCCTGGGTGTTTTAGGAATGTTTTAGAGTTTTAGGTTGAAGTTATTTTGGGAGCCAACATTTTGGTGTCATTATCAAGGAAGTAATATCTTGGTTCAAGAATTTAAGACCCCTTTTTGCACATTGCAATTGTGTGGTTTGTTGTTGTGGGTAAGTTGGCAGCCTTTCAACTTATGCCAACAAACTGCCACCAATGTATTGTTGGGTTACAAATATTTGAAGACTCTACTAGTGTGAGCAACGTAGAGTTAGTTTTGAACCCTCAGAGATCAGTCATGCTTCAAGGAATTTTCCTCATTCATTGAGGTGGCAAGTCTGTTGTCAAAAGAAAATAAAATTTTGTTGTTATGTGCACGTTTCAAGGAGGTTGCAGCTGGTTAAGGTACAAGTTTTTCTTTTTGCCTTGAGCATGGTTTCTTTCTTGGTAAAGGAATATGTTGTTTGTCTTCCTTTGTCTTGCACATATGGTTTGTAGTTGGTCATGGCCAACTGGTATGGATATGGATACCCTAGGGAGGTTTCTTCTTATATATCTTCTTATGTTGAAGACCTTAGGAACTATATGGCCTTTGACCATCCTAGTAATGCATTTTCCCATTAGAGCCCTACCAATTTTACAAACCCAGACTTTTTACAGACAACTAGACCTCTCATGGGTTAGTTATGAGCACTAATCCATGCCCAAAAAGATTTACAATCAAATGCCATTATTTGATGGGTGTGAGGTTTTCAATGGGAAGGCACACATTGATGCATTTTTAGACTTCATAGATAAATTTCAATTTGAAGATGAGGATATGTGGATGAGTTTTTTTGTAAGATCTCTATGTGGAATAGCATGAAAGTGGCTAGTTAGTTTCCCTAATCAACATTTTGCTTCCTAGGATCACTTGGTGGCTACATTTGAAGACTTTACAGGTAGTCTAGACCCTATTTTTGTCCAAGAATTAGAAGATATTAGAAGGCAAGGAGAGTCTAGCATAGAGCTTAGCCACAGATTTGCGGTGGCCCTTTCTCACATCCCAAAAAAATTTAGACTTGATCATCCTGTGTGTATTGATATGTATTTGAGAGCTTATGATGATTCTATAAGCTCAAGTTCTATACTAGAGGAATTCAATCCAGTGCATTTGCAACAGGCCTATGTGTTCATTGATTATGTTGACAAAGTTAAGTAGGATATGATTGCAAAATATATATCCTCAGATGCAGAGGTAGCTGATAATGAATAGGTTGTTGTACACAGTAAGGATGGGGATGTTTCATATGATCTAGGCAAAATATCAAGTGATGATTGTGTATGCAGAAGGGTAGAAGAAGGTGCTGGTGAAGTGTATGATAGAAATTCAGATGAAAAAGTAGTGACTGCGCCTACCTTCGATTGGATCAGTCATCAGTGGATGATGGAAATGAACAAATCAATGATGGCTTCCAATCTTGTGTAGAGAATTTTGACCCTGCTACCTATTGTAGTATTATAGATTACCTGGAACGTATGTATGCAAGTGAAGCATCGAGTGAATCAACTCAGGTACTTGATTATACAAGGCATGCATATATTGATGAAGAAAATGATGATAGAGAGATGAGCATAAGGGATACTGCTCTTTATGAGGAGCATTCAAGTTTTTCAGGGAATAGCACTATTTATGATTATAATTGGTGCATGGATAATCCTCTTTTGAAGATGACTTTGGGCTCAATGGATTTGAGCTGTCAGCTTTGGAGGGGGAGAGTCATATGATATGTAACCTAGTCGCCTATGGACAACAAGTAGAAAGAGAGGAAATATAAAATGATGTTGAGGGTGAGCAAGAGATTGGCCTCTTTTTTAATGTGTTACCCTCATTTATCTCTGGTGATGACCATGAGGTCGTTGTCACTTATTTGCATGGGAATGATGTGAGTTATGCTTCATCTAGACATCATGAGGGCAATGCTACAAATGTAGGCAATTCTAAGATAACTATTTCCTACTATGAAGACTATGTAACAGCTGATTTTCTAATGCTTTGTTTGGGGTAGTTACCTCTGATTAATGTGGATCATGTTGAGGGCATATTTTTGAGCTCATTGGCTAGGCCTGATGACATTCAAATTGGATGTTCTAGTGTGGATCAAGTTGTTGATCTGCAAGGTGATGAGGAGAAAATCATTTCTAATTTTCTTAGCAGCAAATTTTACATAGTAGTGTGTTCCAAGGAACCCAAAATAGAGAGGCAAATTGAAGATTGTGAATCTTCACTTGAAGTGTATCAAATGTCATATTTATATGCTAATGGTGTAGATTTAAATCTAAATCATACCTTTGATTCAGTCATGGAGGAAGGCATGAGCATTAGTGCAGTTGGGCCACAAGAAATTGAATAGTCTTATGACATATCCCAGTATGAGATCACACCTAGGCTAGATGAGTTTTAGTTTGATAGTTTCTTTGATGCTAATATTTATGCAGATCTAGAAACACATCATGTTGACATGGGGCTTGAAGGTGAGTTCTTATATGTGAGTCAGCATGATGATGAATCATATTATCTATGGCAACCTTTCCTTGGTAAATTTTTTTTCCATCTTCAACATGATGATATGAATATCTATATTTTTATGTGCATGCATGCAAAATGTTTTTGTTGCTGATTTCAGGTGATCAGTACTACAAAGAGTTGAGGGAGATCAACTCCTTCAATAGGCTTGTCATTGATAGAGACAAGTATCTTCATAATGCATTTCTATAGGGGTGGCCTGCAATGTCCCAAAATTTTAGTTGCAGTCTATTGACTGTGTGTTTCTTTGTAAATATGTTTTTGTGTGTCCCTTCTTGTGTTTTGAGTGTTGGTCTGCCCAAAGATTGTCTGGATCCTTGTCATGACATTGCTTTTCACACATCCCCAACTAGAGCCAGTATTGGAGACCAAATTTACCAATTCCAAAATGCCATTATTTTGCCCAAAAACCCCAAAAAAATTATCAAATTCCATCAATTTCCCAAGTTCCACCTCTGAGTCCAAAAACCCATCTTTTATATCCAATCCAAGACTACTTTTTAATGGTTTCCTATCATAAAATCCTTTTGGTCTTTTTTCCCCACTTTCACTTTCTTGCCTTGGTGATTTTCTTCATTTTTTGCCCTTTGTCAGAAAATCAGCAAATTGCCAAACTTGCAAACTTATTCACAAGTTTGATATTTTGTCGGTTCATTGACAATAGTTTCCACTAATAGATTGAAAGGAGACATGTTTCTATTGAAAAAAATGGTGTTTCGAAGGCCTTTATCAACAACTTTTTGAGTTCACGAACTCGAAAGTTTGCTGATTGTGGACTTTGTCGACAATGAAGAATGAAGGGCAAGGGGTGGCATGTGTTCTCTCAGCGAGAGAAGAGAAAAAAAGTGCTAAAGTTTCTTTGTCAGTGAAAGTGTTGGTTCAGAAACCAACAAGTTCATCGATATATGACTTCACCAACATAGAGAGAAAAAAGAGGCAGTGAGGTGAGTAAAAGTTTCTAAGGCATAGAAAAAACAAGGAAACACTTTGTTGGCAAAGTTGGAGGTTCATGAACCTCCAAGCTCATTGACGGATGGTTTTTCCAGTGGAAGATTCACCTATGCCAGGAAGGAAGACCACTACAACAACAAGGAAGAAGAAAAGGATAGAGTTTGGCAAAACTCATTTTTGCTGACAAAGAAGAAAGTGAGAAAATGGTTAAGGCGGGTGGCTTTGTCCAAGAATTGGCAAAATCCCTAACTTTGTAAAAGTTCACCTTTTCATACTTTTGTTGATAGGCAAATATAGAAGGCGCCAGATGCAAAGAAAGAAAGTTCGGCATAATGAGGAATTGCTAATAAGGAGGAATTGGTTTAGAAATGTTGATTTTTGCCGACTAAGGGCTTAGAAGGACTTAGTTCGTAAAAGTTGCATTTTGCAGACAAGGGCAACATAAGATAAAAGGTGGTAAACAAGCTTGGTTCGGCAAAGTGTGAAATCACGGACAAAGAAGGGAAGCAGTGAAAGATGAAAAGCTTGCAAAAGGCTAAGTTTGTCGATAAGGAAAAAAATTGCAAAAGGGTGCTTCATCAGTGAATCGAAGAAAGTTGAAACCTAGAAAAAGGTTCAAGTTTTTTAATTTTGGCCAATAAGGTGATAATGCATGGTGCCGGCATGCTTTCATTGGTTCAAAAAATGGAAGATTTGTTGATAAAGCAGAAGAGGGAAAAATCACTTAAGGTTCAGCAAAAGTCAGTTTCACCAATCAAGGTGAAAATAGAAGAGGGCATAATGGTTTGGAAATGTGAACTTTTATCGACTAAGTAGTAACAAAGGAGAAATGAAAGTTTGGAAAAGTGGGTTTTTGTTGATAAAGGGCACAAAAGGTAAGTTCAACAAAGTGGGTTTTTGTCGGTAAGGCAAAAAAGGTCACCAAAAGTTATAGTTCACAAAAGAGGATTTGACTGATAAAAGCAAAATGAAAATGAAGCGCTAAGGAAGTGGCTTGGCAAATGGTTGATTTGCTAAAAGAGCCAAGCAAGTTTGAGAAAGGTGACATTTGCCGATAAGGGAAATAAAGAAGGTGAAGAGTTAGAGTTTGGCAAAAGAGGAATTTTTCGATAAGGGCAAAGTGGATGTGGTTAGAAAAAGTGATCTTTTTTTGACTGATGATTAGAAAGGGCAAGTTCTAAAATTTCAAAATTTGCTGATAAAGGAGATGAAAATAGAGTTCAGCAAATTAAGGATTTGTCGATAGAGGGGGAAAGTGGCCTAGTTCTGAAATGACCAAATTTTTTGATAAGGGTAGAAACAGTGGAAGAGGGCATAGTTTAAAAAAAATGAAAACTTGTTGATAAGGGAAAAAGCCACTTAGTTCGGTATAATCACATTTTCCTAACTAAAGCATGAAATAAGGAGAAAATGGAGGTGGCAAGAAGAGGAAGAAATGTGCTGATGGAGCAGGTAGAGGCAAGTTCCCGCTGGATAAATTTTGCCAATAAGCCAAAATTGAAATGCAAAATCAGATGTAAAGCATGGATTTGTAAAGTATAAAATCTTTAGAATTTTAAAGTGTTGTAAAATCCTTACAAACACTATGGGAAGGTGCTTGGCTTAAATGCCCTTCTTTCCCATTGGCCACCATGAATGCAGAATTGTTGATGTCACACTGGTGGCTAGAACAATGCATGCACAGGTACCAAATTTAATATGAGGATGGTGTGTTCTAGTATCCGATATCTTCTACAGATACCTCAAGGATGCAAGTAAATATGCAGGGCATGGGCTTCCCTCTATTCTCCTAGTTTTTTGACATGGCCATGTGCCTTCGTCATTGTTGCGTTGTTGCTTGATTAAATGGGATTCCAAACATCTAGGATCTACACAATTACTATATATGCATGTTTGAAAGACATTCTAAGGGTCGGTCTCTGAGCCAATTATCTAGTCTAGGATTGCCTAAGGAGTTTCTTTGGCATCAACACATGATCTATTTGGTTTGTTAGTAAAGGGATTTACTCAGCATAGAGTAGGAAGATGATGTAATGTAGATTTAAATGTAATGGGATGTCTCCAAGGGTGTTTGTAGTGATTTTGGTAAATATATAATCACAATTATGTATTTTCTCTTACCACATTTGTTGGTATCATTGTAACAGAGGTTTGGAGGTGTGTGACAACATCTAAGTTAATACTAAGATTTATATTTGCAATTTCTTTGTTGCATATGAATCATTGCAATTCTCTTTTGGATTGTTGACTATGTCCATTATAGGAAGATCTATTTCAAAGTCATATATGTAAATGTATTCCTAGTTCTATTGATCCTTTGCTGTGTATTTTTTTCCTCGCATTCTATGACTCTATTGCCCAATAGAATAGGCAATGGTCCATATTGGAGAGGGATCAAACACTCAAGTTATAAATCAAACAAATCATTCACCTATGGTTTATGTAAAAAACCATCTTTCCTATGCATGTACATTTGCATAATTGAATCAACTATATAGGGGTTATGTGACAGCCAGTCATTCTTGACCTAGTGATAGCTTTTGGAGTCAAGATGATGAGTTGGGTTTGGTTGTCTAGTACTTTTAGTTATTCATCTGGTCCGAACTCAAAACCTATTTAAGTATATTCCTTGGAATATCCCTCCAGAGTCTAAGTTGATCTCGAAGTGCAAAGGAGTCTACCCACTCCTATTAGTTGGTCAAAATCCCCCTTAACTTGTTGATAAACCTCTTCCTTTCACCTTGACGACAATCCCTGGCCTGGGTGTTTTAGGAATTGTTTAGAGTTTTGGGTTGAAGTTATTTTTGGAGCCAATAATACTATTTGGAGATTATCTACTCCATAGGTGATATTGTTCTCTTAGGTTAACCCCCTTCATAAGTTTTATTAATGGCAATGAATAATATCAAAAACAATATTAACCAATATGCAAATGACCTATATTCTAATAGTGATGTGGATCTAATTCTTTGCCTCTTAAAAAAATTGAAGCGTGCTATAATAATCCCCATATATAGATGATCCTAGTATATATAATAATCCCCCATATATGGATGATCCTAGCATATGTATTAGATTTATGTGGATCTAATTTTTTTCTAGTTATATGCCAGTGTAAACTGACTTTTAAATAAGGAGGTTCAGTTTCCAAATAGAAGGTTCGGCATGAAAAAATGGTGATTCATTTATCATGAAAATCTTAACATTGAATGTTCTTGGCTGAACAACTCACAGGCCCACGTTTACAAACAAACAATTGTCTTACATGGAGAAGAATTCATGGTGCAGAGTCTTGTGTCTAGCCTATACTTTTAAATTTGTATGCTTAAAATATCAAGTTAGTGATCAGGGAGAACAAAAGGGAAACATATGGCATGAACGATGTGGACTATGGATGACAAGTTGAATCTCCATGGCCCCTAAAAGAGAATAATTTTGGAATGCATGTGGAAATTAACTATCCTCTTAATAAATTTCTTCTCTTTGATGTTATCACTACTACGGCCCCTCCATAATGAGCATCATGAGACTACCCAAGTAATATTGTGTTAAAGTTATAGGTCAAGCTTTTACATCAAGTAGAAACATGAGACACAAGCCTATTTCCATGAATTCTCCTCTATGTAAGACAATTCTTTGTTTGAAAGCATGGGCTTGCCAGTTGTTCAACTAAGAATAATTAATTTTAATATTTTTGGTAACCTTCGAGATTAGGTGGGTGATATCCAGTGAACATGGGTCATTTACTTCTGATTATTCTTAAATGTTATACAATTTAATAGTGAAATGTGAATTTTGATTAATAAAAATACGATAAATATTTATCACTTTTTAATATAGATGAGCTAGTCTGAAAAGGTGAGTTATTCAACTAAGAATGTTCAATATTAAGGTTTTTGGCCACTTCTAGAAGTTTTTTGGCAACTTCCTCAACCAAGCACATTCAATGTTAAGATTTGTGTATATCTTTGAGGGTAGGAGGTTAATGTTTACAAGATCTTTTAATTATTATTTAATAGTTCGAAGGTCACTTTGATAAGTAAAATTAAGATAAATATTTAATGTATTCCAAGGAGGTTAATGTCACAGGTCTAGTTAAGAACGTTGAGGTCAAACTTGCTACTTACTTGGACAAATCCTTCTTGATGGATACAATTGTTCTAGACTGCCCTGCTAAGTGGGGTATGTTGTTATGAAGAAAATGGGCAGCATCTATGGGTGGAAGTATTCAGATGGATATTTCATAAGCCACTATTCCAGTTCAGAGCTTGGAGATGAAGTTATATAGGGAGAAGAACGTGGAAGACCAAAACTTAGAGGACATATAAAATAGAGGATCATGCTAATTTCTTTGCCACTGATATAGACCATTTTATGGGATATTGCATTGATGATAATCCTTGCTTGAATGTTTTATCTTCCAATCCTATCAATTCTATTTGTGATGTATCTGATTTATGGATGTTGTATTTTGAGGGTGTGTATTCAAGAGAAGGTACAAGCACTGGAATAGTTCTGATATCCCTAGATGGTGAACAATTTGGTATGTTTTCTAGGCTTGATTTTCAGTGCACTAACAACATAGCTAAGTATAAAGCATTGTTGTTAGGTTTAAATGTTGCTCACAAGCATAAGGTCAAGTGCCTAAAGATATTTGGTGACTCAAGATTAGTTGTGCACCAGATTAAAAATATGTTTGCTGCCAAGACTAGTAGATTAAAGGCATACATGAATGATGTATGGGACACTTTGGAGTTGTTTGATGCCATTGGCATCAAACAGATTGATAGAAATAATAATGAAGAGGAAAATTCCCTTGCTATAGCTGCATCAAAATATGATCCTAAATGGGATTTTCTTCATGGCCATCATGCTGTGGAAGTGCTTACAAGGTCAACAATTCTTGATAACATATATAGTTGGTAGGTGTTCAATGACAATAATCAGATTTTCAATTTCCCCAATTGCATGGATGAGTTTGATAGTCAGGCGATCGACTGGCAAGCTATGATAGAGATGGAAAATGGCAAGGAAACACTTTTTGGTAGTGAGGTAGTGTAGTTGAAGATAAATAACATTCCCAAAGGATTGGTGGTGCTGGAAAGAATGTTTGATAATGCAAATCACTTGTCAAGTAAAGGTAAACTTGTTGAAGAAGATAGTGTTTAAGGTGTTAACCTTGGAACTAAGGAGGCACCTAAAATGGTTTACATAGGTAAGAAATTGAAGCCTCATGAAAAGCAAATGTTGATTGCTTTATTGAAGAAATTTAGAAAATGTTTTGCATGGTCTCATGATGAGCTCAAGGCTTATAGGGAGGACTTGTTTCAATATACTATTCCTCTCCAATATGATGCAAAACCTTTTAGGCAAAAGCAAAGGCCTATAAACCCTACTATAGCTCCCAAGATCTAGAAATGATTGTTAAAATTGAAAGAGGGAGGTATTATTAAACCAATTAGACATTTTGAGTCGGTGTCTAATCTTGTCCCAATAAGGAAGAAGAATGGGGAGATTAGATTGTGTGTAGATTTTAGAAATTTGAACATCAAATCCCTTAAGGATAATTATCCTCTTCTGAGCATGGATCATCTTCTGTAGAGGTTTGTTAGTTCGGAGTTAATGTCTATGATGGATGGGTTCTCATGATATAATCAAGTGCTGGTCAAGGAGTCAGAATAGTACAAAACATCATTCACCACTCCTTGGGGAACATATATTTATCTGTGAATGTCATTTGGATTAAAAAATACAGGATCAATGTTTCAAAGGGCAACGGATGTAGCCTTTGCAGACCTCATTGATGAGATCATGGTTATATACCAAGATGATCTTACTACATTTTCTAAAGATAGCAAAGATCATTGCAATCATTTGCAAATGATTTTGATAGATGTTTAGAGTATGGGATCTCTTTGAATCCCACAAAATGCAAATTTGGAGTAGAGGAAGGAAAGTTGGTGGGACATATTGTGTCAAGGGATGGAGTTAGAATTGATCCTAAAAGAGTTAAGGCCATTGACCTTATCCCTCAGCCCAAAATAGTTAAGGGTCTTCAGTCTTTCTTTGGATAGATTAACTTTGTGAGGATATTTGTTCCTAACTTCACTAAGAAGACTAAAAGAATTTCCAAGATGCTCAAGAAGGCACAGTCCATCACATGTTAAAAGGAACTAGCTGAATCTTTTCTTGAGATAAAGGAGGCCCTAAAGAATGCATTAATGCTGGTAAGCCTAGATTATGCAAAGCCCTTCAATATTTTCTCTTTTGTTTCATATTATACTATTGTTGGTGTATTGTTGTAAAAGAAGAAGGATGGATTTGAGCAGCCAATAGGATTTTTTAGCAAGTCTTTGCAAACTGTTAAGTTAAATTATTCCATTATGGAAAAGCATGCATATGCTCTAGTTAAGACAGTAAATAATTTCAGACCATATCTCGTGGGTGCAAAGACAATTGCATATGTGCCACATTCTGTTGTGAAAGATATTTTCACATAGCAGGAGGCTTCTGGAAGAAGATGCAGGTGGATCAACAGGATCCAAGAGTATGACATTGAGGTGCAAATCACCAAATTGGTTAGAGGCCAGGGTTTAGCTAAGTTGATGGCTAATTCTAACTTATAGGTCACTGAGATAAATGAAGTAGATGTTTCTCAACCTATTGATGTATGTACGTTGACAAATGATCCATGGTATAGAGATATTATCTTTTATCTTGTCAACATGAATTGTCCCCCGGGTATGAATGTGACTTAGCAAAGGAACCTTAAGCTCCAGCCTCAAAAATATGTTTTGATTCAAGGTGTATTAATGTGAAGAAATCATGAGGGACTTCTCTTGAAGTGTCTAGACCATTTGTAGTCTGAGGCAGTCATTGAAGAGTATCATCAAGGAATATGTGGTGGGTACCTCCATGCCAAAACCACAGTGCACAAGATTATCAGAGAAAGCTTCTGGTGGCTGAGTCTCTTCAAAGATGTTGCGAAATAGGTTAGAAAATGTGATGCTTGCCAACATTTCTCTTGTAAGATGAAATTTGTTGGAGCATTACCCCTTTTACCAATTGCAATTGAAGCACTGTTTTAGCAATGGGGCATTGATTTTATAAGGGAAATTCAAGAGAATTCTAGTAATGGATTTAAGTGGATCCTTATGGCCATTAACTATTTCACCAAGTGGGTTGAGGCTATCCTCACTCGCAATGCCACATCTAAGGTAGTGATTGAGTTCCTTGTGAACAATGTGATAACCAAATTTGGAGTGCTATCTAGAATTGTTGTAGACAATGCCATGTGCTTCAGATCTCAAGATATAATGGATATGTGTTCCAAGTATGGAATCAATCTAATTCACTTATCACCATACCATCCCTAGAGCAATGGACAAGCTGAGTCCAACAATAAGAGCCTCATGAAGATCTTGAAGAGGACTCTAGATATAAAAAAGAAGAGATGGGATGACAAGTTGAAATATGCAGTTTGGGCAGATCAAGTCACATACAAACATGCTATAGGTAATATCCCTTTTGAACTGGTATATTGATTAGAGACAAAAATTCCAATTTCATTGGAACTGCCTGTGTATCAATTATTGCAAAAAATAGACAAATATGGGGATGATGCTTTGACGTTGAGGATGCATAAATTGACTGAGTTGGATGAAGATAGAAGGCACATGGTAAATTTTTGTTGTAGCAACAAAAGGTTGAGCATCTGTTCAACAAGAGAACAATCAAAAGGAGCTTTCAAATTGGTGATCTGGTTCTCCTATGGAATGCAAAATTAGAGGACAAGGGTAAGCATGGAAAATTTGAGTCATTATGGTTGGGGCCATATCAAATTGATGGAAATGCTTGCTAGGACACATATTACATCATAAACATGGAGGGCGAACTTCTGGAGTGGCCCATTCATGGACAGCATCTAAAGATTTACTTTTCATGAGTAAATGTTGCCCTAGAAATTTTGATGAAGTCAATAATCTTTTGTGCTCTAATGTTTATGACTATATTTTGTCTTGTATATGAGCCTTTGCTGTAAATACATTCTATGCTTTTCCCATATGTGTTTCATGTTTTTGGTCTACCTAGAGACCTAAGATTCTCACTGTGACATTGCTTGTCACATGTCCCCAACCAGAGCCAGTGTTGGCACCTATAATTTTTAGCTCCCAAACATGCACTATTTTGCCCCAAAAAATCCATTAAAGTTCTCATTTTTTCCTTTGCAATTAAAATCCCTCATATATAGTAGATCAGAGAGAACTTTTATAGGGGTTTTTAGTTTAAAATTCTTCTAAGTATAATGTCTTTGTGTCTCCCTTTAAAAAATGAATGTTCAAGGCCTTTGTCGATAAATTGAGAAAAATGTGAACTAGAAAACTAGTTCAGAAGTTTGCCTTCTTTGTGATTCCCTGATTTTCTGATAAGGTGATAGGAAGGCAATAGGAGAGGTAAGAAAAGAAAGTGCAAGTTGGTTCTTTTATCGGTAAGTTATGAAATTCACCAACTCGTCGATTCACTGACCAGCAAGTTCATCGACCAAAGAGATCACCGACTAAAGAGAAAGACAAGGTAGGAAATGCAGAAAGTTTCTAATGAAAAGAAAGAAATGTGCAAGTGTGTTGGAAAAAGTACAGTAGTGTGCGAACTCCAAAGGTCACCGATTGAGGGTTTCACCGATAGCCACTTCACTGATAGCAAACAACCATGGCAGAGGAAATTTTCTAAGCCACAAAGTGAAGACAAATGGATGTTGGCCTTTGTCAGAAAAAATGATGGTTTGCAAACCATGTGATTTGCTAATAATCAAGTTCGCTGCCACACAGATTCACTAATTGAAGGAAATGAAACAAAGATTGCGATAAAGGGTGAAGGAAAATGTGAAAGAGTTGAAGGAAAGAAAATAGAGAAAGTCTTTGTCGATGATGGGCTTGGTTTGTGAACTGAAAGGTTCACCAACAGAGTAGTTTGCCGATAGGGCAAAAGCCCGATAGAGTGGAAGAAAATAGAAAGAAAAGATACAAGGAAGAGAATCGTTCGTCAACAAGAAAATTTGCCTATAAGAAGGAAATAAAGAAAGTTTAGAAAAGGGAAAATTTTCCAATAAGGCAAGTAGAGATAAGGGGAAATATAAAATCACTAAGGTAAAAAAGGAAAAAGAAGGCTTTGTATACAAACTGGAGGAAATCTAAACTCCCTCAGCAGTTCAAAATTTGCTAAGTTCATCGATAAGGCGATTGGCTGAGAAGGTAAAGGTGAAAAAAGAGAATGAAGCCAAGGCAAAAGTGGTTCACGAAAGTGATATTTTTCTGACCAAAAAGAAAGAAAGAGTTTGCAAAGGCAAGAAATTTTTGACAAAGGGCAAAACATGTCTGATTTGTGAAAGTGAAAATTCACTGACTAAACAAGAAAATGAGAAAGTAGTGACAAGCCAAGTTCACGAAAATGAAGATTTGTTAGGGAAATGGTGCTTTGGTTCAAATTTGAAGCCCTTAGTAACAGTAAGTCAGTTCAATTCTAATTGCTGTGATATTGAAATATAACATTTTTTCAATTTTCTTCCTAGCAAGGGAAGTGGAGAGTCTGTTTTAATAACCCAAAAAATAATTAAAGTTTGAAGAGGAACGAGTTTCATATTGAATAGAGGAATAAACTAGGAGCAACCTGGACGTGAGGAATCCTCTAGTAGTGTAGGGAATAGGAGGAGTAGATATAGAGTAAGAAGACCCAATGTGGTACCTCCAAGGAATACCCAAGACAACATATTTTTTGACCTTAGGAGCCAATACAATTATACTTATGAGGACTCTGTAGATAACATGCCTAGAACAAATAGAAATGAGTATGATGTTAGAAGAAATGACAATATTGTTGGTAGAGGAAGTAGAGATAGATCTCATGATCTATATTTGAGGATGTTTGGGAATGCCAGTGAGAATGAAGAAATGTATTAGGGTACAAGGCATCCTAATTCCCCCACTGGATCATTCATAGGTCAGCATGGCAATATCCCTAATGAGGGTCATCAACAACAACAACTTGATGATGAGGAAAGAGAAAGAAGAATCCAAGATGAACTAGACTCACTTGATCATATCAGAAATAAACAAAGGGAAGTGCAGGCCTTGCTTGATCAATAACAAGCTCAACTTCTCTAGCAAGCCCATCAAAACCAGAATGCATAGTAGCAGGGCCTAAATGCAAATAAGCAATGTACACCTCCACAAGATTATAATCAGTAAAATAATCAGAGATAGCAGCAATAACATGAAATGGGATAGCAGGGCATAAATCAAGCCCTTGCTCAAAATATTAACATTCAGCCACCATAGAACTAGGCTAATCAGCCCAATGGATAGGCACTAGTCTTAGTAGCCTTATATCACCCAATATCCAAAACAAAACAATATATCTATCCTTTAGACACATTAGTAGTTTTTATGCATCCTCATTGTGTATAATTGTCTTTATCAGCTATATAGGGGTTTATAACAACCATTTGTTCTTAGCTTAGTGACAAATTTGGGGCTAAGAAAGTGATTTGGGTTTGGTTGTTCATCTATTTCTAATTGTTCATTTATTTCTAATTGTTCATCTAGTTTGAAGTCAATACCTTCTTAGGTATACCCCTTGGAATATCCATCCAGAGTTTAAGCTAAGCTCAAAGAGTAGAGGAGTCTACCCACTCCTATTAGTTGCCCAAAATTGCCCATAACTTGTTGATAAACCTCTTTCTATCACCCTGATGACAATCCCTTGCCTAGGTGATTTAGAAATGTTTTAGAGTTTTGTGTTGTAGTAATTTTGGGAACCAACACATGCAATGCAAAAGAGCCCAAGAACAAACCTTGGGTGGATTTTGGCTAGGCCCAAGAAACTCTTGAGTTTTGTGAGAGCCTTTAGAGTTCTTCAGTCTCAAGTCTAAGTATAACTTTTCTATGAGTAGTATGCATTTTCTATAATTGACTGATTTTATCTTACTTAGGTAAGAAGATGAGCTATAAAAATCTATAAATGTACATATTGTCATTCCTTGCCTTCTCTTCAGATTGTTAATGATTATTGAACCTCGATTAATTGGGTAGCAATTTGATAAAATCATTATATAGATAGTATTATGCCTAAAAGATCACAGATGGGTAAATTTAAATGATGTATTCTCTCTCTTATTAAGCTATAAGTTGATCTTATTTATAGAAGCTAATATTTCAAGAATGATGGATGGAGGTTTTAGTTTAGTGTTCTATGTCAAGCAGAACTACTTTGGATTTGATCCTACAAAAAAATAGGTCAACAGGCATATACAAAAGAATGTCTAGGGAGTCAAGCGAGAAATTATGTGTATTTTTTCATTATAAGTAATTATTATCTTAGATATTGATAAATTGTACAATGTGAGAAATCTTGTGTACATTAGGATTAGAGAATCGATTCGAACTATTTCTACTTTAAAAAATGAGATCTAGGAAATTGACCAATAAAATAAATTGGGATAAGATATAAACATTCTGACTTAAAGAAAACCTATTAACAAAGAATTATGTTAAAATGAAGCATTCCATATAATATTGCATGATTTTTGCATGTGTTTCCTTGTTATATAAAGTTAGTTAATCGGTTGAATAAGGGAGTGATAATGTGCTTATTGCTACCAAAATTGACCCAACTCTAACATAGGTTACATTATGGGCCATAACCCATATGTCTTAGGATCATTTTTCACCTCTTAAACCTAGTACAATATGATGTTGCTATTGGAATGATTTAGATAGAATGAAACAACACTTTTATAAGATCTGAAATTAAATAGTTTTTATTAAACTAAGACATTGGGACATGCCTAATTTTTACATGGGGAGATGCAACCTCTAAAATTAAACTAGATATTAGTGTAAACATTTACAAATCTAGAGGTGTTCTAAGAAGTTATCCATGAGTGATAATAATTTACAATTGTTCTATTGTTATTCAATATGCCTTGCAAGATTTTACCATAGTTTTTTTATTGTACTTTGTTATTGGACCTAATCAATGTTGTAAATGAGGTGTCTCAACCTTCCATATTTCTTATAGCATTTATTTTGTATTTAATATTTTCTCATTGATGTTACACATTGTCAATGCTTTGAAAATTGGTTTATTGGGTGTCCAAAAATTCTTACATAGTGGTATGTTATGGAAGGCCTATTTTTAGGCACATTATGACAGTTTTTTTGAGATCTGTAAGGGTCAAAAATAAGGGGAAATACTTTGGGTGTGAGAGCCTAATTTTAGATTGGAATCTTGCTTTCTTGGGCACTACACCTCATGAGAGGTTTCGTACATGGTTTTTTAAACCATAGAATAGTTTTTTATTATGAGAGGTCTATAAATTGAAGGCTTGAGGAGTAGTTTGTGTGCGTGAGTTTGTAGGTACTATTATGCTAGCGAAATGTTACCAGAATTCCTCCAAAATTGTTTACTAGTGATACTCCTATAATAAACTTGCTCTACAAGTGTATGTAATCTTGTTATTGTATTTGAAATACATTGAGTAGGCTTTTTAAGTGTGGGGTTTTTCACCTGAAAGGGATTTCCCCACATATATCTGGTGTTGTGTTTATTGTTTACTTTTTGTTATGAATGTGTTTCTGAGTTTTCTATAACTATTAGATCAATTTTAAAAAGTTTACATAATATCTTTCCTCAATATTAGTGTAGGAATTTGTTTCCGCTACTCTAACTTCCTTACAAGTGGTATCAGACCCTAGTCACCTTTGGTTTCAGTCGTGGGTTATTGGGTTTTTTGTGCTAATCAAGGTTTGAGTGGGAACTTGTGCAGAGGATACTTTGTGATCTTGTTGTAGGGATTTTTTAGATGGTGAGCACATCTGGGAGGATTGAGGTAGAGAAGTTTTTAGGCACAAAATTTGAAATGTGGAAGCTGAAGATGGAAGATCTGTTGATTGATTGGGATCTACAAGATGTGGTGGATGAAAAATTCTAGAGGCCTATGGATCCAACAATTTCTATACAATATGATGTAATTGATAGAAAAGATAAAGGTCTCATAAGATTGTGCTTTGTAGATTCAATTATGATAAATTTCCATGAAGAATCCACTTTGAAGAAGTTTTGGAAGAAGCTGAGTGAGATATATCAAGCCAAATCTCTAGTAAATAAGATTTTCTTGAGGAAGAAGTTGTATTCCTTTAAAATGGAAGAAGGTGGATGAATTTCTAAGCATCTGGAAATAGTCAATATGTTGATGACTCAATTGACCTCAGTTGGGGTTAAGATGGATGAAGAAGAAAAGTGTCAATTTTTTCTGTGTTCACTTCTAGACTCATGGGACAACCTAGTCATGGCCATTGGGAGTACTTCAGTCATCTTGAAGATGGAGGATGTTGTTGGTTCTCTGCTCTCCAAAGAGATGAGAAGGAAGGTCTCTCTAAATGCTAAAGAGGCTTTGAGTGTTTGGGGAAGACCAAAAGAACAAGGCAAAGATGAGAAGAAGCATGGTCGTTCCATGTCCAAGAATAAGGGGAGATCAAAATCTCCTAGTAAGTCCAAGGCAATATGCTGAAACAATGAAAAATTTAGAAACTTCTGAAAGGACTGTAAAGAAGAGAAGAACAAGAACAAGAACAAGAAGCAAGATTCTAATTTTGAGTCTAAAAAGGAAGATGGAGACACCTTTATTATAGCCTTGGCCACTCATGTAGGTGACAATGCATGATTGATAGACTCAGGTACATCTTTCCACATGACTCCTAACAAAAACTGGTTTGGTAACTATTTTAACTATGATGCTGGTAAGGTGTATTTGGGTAATAATTCTTTCATTGACATTGTTGGTCATGGTAGCATTCATGTGAAATTTTTTGATGGTAGAGTTAGACAATTTGATGGTGTCTTACATATCCTAGGACTATCAAGAAATTTATTATCTGATAGCATGATAATAGATGCAGGTGTGCATGTACAGTTTTATGAAGCAGATGTAAAAATGGTGAGACGTGTTATGGTGATAGCAAGAGGAAGCAAATTGGGCACACTGTACCAACTTGATGCATGGATGGTTGAGTGTAATAGCACTTCTAATAAAATTAAGTTAGAAACTATTGTGCTGAAAAAAGAGACAGTTTCCTCTTGTATAGATGGTCGTGGTTTTTGGGTACCCAAGGGTGCTTTGTCTACCAAATCAAATTTGCCTTCAAAGAAGACCATGTTATAGCACCAAAGGCTTGGCTCCATTGGAGAGAAGGGTTTAAAATCCCTAAAAAATAAGAACCTCATTGAGGGGTTGAATGATTGCAATTTAGAGTTTGATTTCTGTGAACATTGTATAAGTTATGGAAAATAGAACCACGTTTAGTTTTACTTGTCTTCTCATAAGTCTTCATGTATCCTGGATCTAATCCATTTAGATGTATTTAGTCATGTTGATGATTCTTCTATTGGTAAATCAGTTTATTATGTTACTTTCATTGATGATTTCAGTAGGAGAACATGTGTATATTTTTAAAGAGTAGATATTAAGTTTTCAGTCATTTTAAGGAGTTCAAAGCTATGGTACGACTTAGAAAGGAAAGAAAATTAAATGTTTCAGGAGTGACAATGGCAGTGAGTATTGTTCTATAGATTTTGATAGATTCTATACAAATGTCAAGATTAAAAGACAAAAGTCAACTCCGTATTCTTCGCAATAGAATGCAGTTGCAGAAAGAATTAATAGAATGTTGATGGAGAAGGCTAGGAGCATGTTGAGTGGATCTAGTCTAGAACAAAATTTTTGGGCTGAAGTTGTTGCCACTGCTTGTTATTTGATCAATAGATATCCTACATTAGCACTTGTTGATAAAATTCCAATGGAGGCATGGTCAGGGAAAAAGCCTTCACTTAGACATCTGAGAGTTTTTGGTTGTGAGGCATATGCACATGTGGCTAAGGAGAAGAGGGAAAAATTGGATTCTAAGGCTATCAAATGTATCTTCATCTGCTATAGCTATGGTGTGAAAGAATACAAGCTTTTGGACCTTGTTGCACAAAAGGTAATTTATTCCAGAAGTGTTATTTTTAGAGAGACTAAATCTTCTCTTATTGCTTTTCAGCTAGAACAACATAAAGAAATTGAGCACAAAAAGGATGTGATTCAACTTCCTTCAACACCTAAGAAATTTGAATCAAGGCTCCAAGATAGATAATAAGTTGAGGAGATCTCATCAATCTCTGAATCTTCAGAAGAGGAAGAAGAGGAGGAAGTGGAAGAACCTCCACCTCACCTTGTTCAAAGGTCTACAAGGCATAGGTAACCACCTAAAAGGTATGGGTATTCACCTAATGATTGGAAGTGTATATTTGCTTTGAGTACTAACATTGATGAACCGAAACCTATGCAAGAGGCTTTGGGTATGAATGATGTAGAGTCTTGGAAACTTGCCATGGATGAAGAAATGGCACCCCTTGAAAGAAGTGATACATGGGACTTAGTACCATTGCTTGAAGGATGGAAACCTATTGGATGTAAATGTGTGTTTAAGAAAAAGATTGGTTTACATGGAAATGTTGAAAAGTATAACGCACAGTTGATTGTTAAGGGATACTCTCAGGTTGAGGGTATTGATTATAGTGAGATCTTTTCTCCTATTGCTATTAAAATGACATTCGTTTGGTTTTTATTATCTATTGCAGAATCTTATGACCTAGAGGTCGAACAAATGGATGTGAAAATTGCTTTCCTTCATGGTGATTTGGAGGAAGAAATCTATATGACACAGCCAGAGCACTACATGGTGAAAGGTAAATGCAAGTTGGTTTGTAAGTTAAATAAATCTCTGTATGGCCTTAAACAAAGTCCTAGGATGTGGTACAACAAGTTTGATACATATGTGTTGAGTTTGGGATTTGTGCAGTCTAAATCTGATCACTGTAGATTTTAAATCTGATGGCAGGATTGTTTCCTAGTAATTACTTTATATGTTAATGACATGCTATTTATTGGGAAAAGCAAAGGTTTGATTGTAGAATTGAAATCTCATCTCTCTGGGAAATTTGAAATGAAAAATATTGGTGTAGAAAAACACATACTTGGGATGGAGATCAAAAGAGATCATAAGAACAAAAAGCCATGGCTTGGCCATAGTAAGTATGTTTGTTCAATTTTGCAAAGGTTTAACATGCAGGATTGTAAACCACTTTGTGTTGCTATTACATTGGGAATGAAGATCTCTATTTCACAATGTCCTACATCCCCATCAGAGATGGAAGACATGAGCAGAGTGCCTTACCAGAGTGTTGTTGGAAGATTAATGTATGCTATGGTCTGTACAAGACTAGATATTGCCCAAGCAGTGGGAGTTATTTCTTGTTTTATTTCTAATCCTGGAAGAGTGCATTGGGATGCAACTAAAAGGGTCTTTAGATATTTGTAGGGTACAATAGAGTACTCTATAATTTTTCATGGTACAGGAGATCAACATTCCTTGAGTATTCATGGTTTTGTGGATTCAGACTAGGCCGGTGATGTCGATAGTAGAAGGTCCACCAATGCATTCATGTTTACTCTTAATGGTTGTGTAATCAGTTGGATGAGCAAACGACAGGTTGTGGTCACTTTGTCCACTACAGAGATAGAGTATATGGCAGCTACTCATGCATGTAAAGAGGCCATTTGGCTAAAGCATTTGTGTTTAGATATTTGATTGAAATAGGGGCATTTACAATTTATTGTGATAGTCATCTAGTGCAATTTGCCTTGCGAGGAACCCAACTCTTCATCTAGGACCAAACACATTGATGTTTAGGAACACTTTGTGAGAGATATGGTCAAGGATGGTAGGGTGAAGTTGGAAAAGGTAGAGATAATGGTGAATGTTGCAGATGCATTAACTAAGCCTGTGAGCACAACAAAGTTTAGGTGGTGCTCTGAGCCTATGGGCCTTTCGGCCCATATTAGTTGATCCATGATGGTATGTTTTCCCTGGCTCTTACAAGGTATTTGACAAGTAAGAGAATTTTGGGAAATGAGGTGTCTCAACCTTGCATATTTCCTATAGCATTTATTTTGTATTTAATATTTTCTCATAGTTGTTACACATTGTCAGTGCTTTGGAAATTAGTTTATTAGGTGTCAAACGATTCCCACATTGTGGTATGTTATGGAAGGCCTATTTTTAGGCACATTATGATAGTTTTTATGACATTTGTAAGGGTCAAAAATAGGTGAGAATACTTTGGACATGAGAGACTAAATTTGGACTAGAATCTTGCTTTCTTGGGTACTACACCTCATGAGAGGTTTCACACATGGTTTTGTAAACCATAGAATGGTTTCCTGATTGTGAAAGGTCTATAAATTGAATATTTGAGGAGTAGTTTGTGTGTGTGAGTCTGTAGGTACTATTATGCTACCAGAATGCTACCAGAATTCCTCTAGAATTATTTACTGGTGATACTCCTATAATAAACTTTCTTTGCAAGTGTATGTAATCTTTTTGTTGGATTTGAAATACATTGAGCAGGATTTTGGAGTGTGGGGTTTTTCACCCAAAAGGATTTTTCCCACGTATATTTGGTGTTATGTGTTTCATTGTTTACTTTCTATTATGAATGTGTTTCTAAATTTTTTGCAACTATTAGATCAGTTTTAAAAGTTTACATAATATCTCTCCTCAAGATTGGCATAGGAAGTTATTTCCACTACTCTAACTTCCTTATAATCAACCTAATAACTTTGTACATGTGTTTTATAAAGTATTGCATAGAAGATATATCTTTAGAAATTTTATATCATATCATGACAAGGTGATATACAATATTTTGACTAGATTAAATGTTACCAACACCCTCTTGATAGCAACAAGCTAACCTAAGTTACATCCTTGTAGGATTCAAAACTTGTCCTAGAACTTTGTTTGAGTTTCTGTGTGAATGATATCAACTCTGTTTAAGGGTAATTGTGTACTTGTTTCCATTCAATTGTATTTCATATATGAAAAGAGGATATTCATGTAGTCCAGAATGCATGACTATCATCTTGGAATGTATTTTGAGTATATTCTACTCAATGATGGGTGACTACATAGTATGGGATATGCATGTCATTCACTAGATAAGTGCTATGTGATCACATGATAATACTTTCAAATATTTTATGCTGAAGTGAGACTTAAAAGATTAAAAGATTTGTATTAAAGATAATGTTACACATGAATGACCAAATTTAAAAGATTGTTTGATAGGAAATTTAGTGTATACACTTGTATTAACTTCTCAAGTATAAATTCATGATTAACAAAGTATTTATATGGGATACAATTGTGTTTTCAGCTAAAGTAGAACAGTTATTGAAAGGATCTAAAATTTGAGAAATATAATTATAGATGAAGTTAAAATGAAATAGATTCATTGTGATATTGATAGTATTACATCCACACTTAATTGAATAATTATTTTGGTGAATCATGTTGTAGATTTAACTTGAGCTACCGAGGATAATAGTTGATTTATAGGGGGAGAGATGTTATGGGACTTTTTCCCCAAAATGAAAAAGAGAACTATTTTATGATTAAACCTTTAAGAGCATATAGTTTACTTATCCCTTTATAATTAAAAGGAAGATAGAAAATAAAGGAAATTATGATTCTTTGGTTAAAATAGAGATAAATAAAAGAATAATTATGAAAACCCTTTTTAAATGGGAGGAATTATTATGTTTATTAAATCATTATTAATGACAACATTTGTGAAAGGTTGTGACAGTTTAGAAACTACCCCTTAAAAGCTTATATAAGGAATTTGTGTGAGACTTGGAATGGGGGCATGGAGATCAGTCAAAGGAAGTAGAAGGTGGAGAAAGGAAGAAATAAGAGTATTGTGGGAAATCATGAAGGAAAAGGATTAGTGATTTGGCAGGCAATGAGCATTGGAGAAGGGGCACATAGTGTGTGTCCAACTTAGGGTACAGTGTACACCCGAGATTGTCCTCGCCAGAACTTGTGTCTGCACTTGTGTTGAACATGGCTATGGAGCACTTGTGTGTGTGTGTATTTTCTGAAAAAGAGTTGAATGCTTGGGAAACACATGGTTGGTTCTAAATAAGAATTGGGTTCCACCTAGAAGTGCTCACTAGCTAAAAGGGGGTTGAATCTCTAATCCATTTTCCAAAGTGATACTGGAAGAACTTTCTAGACCCAAAAGATATGTATTTATTGCTTTATATGATGGAAATTGATTAAATAATAAACTTAATGCTAAAAAAAGATATTAAAATCATGATATATGTGGTTTTTTCATTAACTATGGATTGTTTTATTGACTATGTTAATTATTTACTTCAGAGTTCTTATTAAAATATTACATGTAATTTTTATTTTCTATTTATGTAACATCCTGCTACATAACCCCCAAAGGGTAAGAGCCAAAAGAGAACCAGAAATTTTTTTTTGACATAAGAAGACAACATACACAGATTCAGTTGATGATTCGATAGATCGACAACATGCATGGCCAAGTATGGCCAAATGCACAACCCATAGGAGAGGACTAAATCACTCTCTAGAGAAACATTAATAAAACTATGTTCATTTTAAACACCAACCCAAATGTTCCTAAAACCCATTTCAGATTAAAAGCATGAATCCAAAAGCATCATATTACAAGCAGATTCGATACACACATTGAAATTCATAAACCAAAAGAAACATCTCATTACTTCTGATTAAATTCAATGATTATAATTTCTCTCTTAAGAGAGTACAATTACATAAAATAATATACAGTGCAATGGCATAGCCATGAATATGATATAATGACTAAATAAGTATAATAAATGATAGAGTAATAGAGAGAGAGAACATCTCCAATCTGGTGCTCCAATAACCTATTCACCGGTCCCCAATAGCAGTGGCAACGCCTCCCAACCATGTGGACTCATAAGAGACCACCCCAACATGCTCTGAGGTAGTCATAAGGCCCAAAGAGAAGAACATCAACAAAGGGATATAAGATGCCCAACACTCACATCAATCATGGAGTAGACATGGAGAATGATACATACAGCTAAAGTTATAACATAGGTGTACTCATCCAAGTCATAGGTCAGGTACTACTCACAACTGCTAAGGTACTAGATACTAGAATGTGATCAGATGGAGTGTCATCATGCATGCTTGAAGGGATGGCACCACACAGAACTAAGTACACCTCTCATACATATGAGGAGACTCAATCGTGCCTGAATCCACTCCCCACAGATGGATGAATCGATGCCCCGCAGACAGATAGGCCTTCTCGTTGCATTCTTAGCCTTTACAAGCACTCAAGGCCATGTATGAGGACTAATTATCTTATTAATGTTTTTACTCCAATGTTTTCATTTAGTTATCACTTATTAATGTAACTCTGCTACTAGTTCCCCTAACAGCCACTTATAGGCCCTGGGCCCATAGAGAGCAACTCCAAATGACCACTCTAATGCCTAGACCTTGTTCATCTTGTTTGACTAAACAAGGGATCCAAAAAGACTAAAACACTGAAGTATAAATTAGAAATAGAAAAAATGTGATCTACAAGACAAAAGCTTTTGTGGATAGTGTATCTTGTTGAAAATAGCCTTTTGCCAGTTAGATCAGTTTTGTAAAAACTCCTGTGACCCCAATTTAATCACTCTTCACAAGGAATGCATGGATATCATAAGAAGACAAGACAATTGGTCTTGCAAGACTACTCAAAGCCCCAAACTTTGCATATTGTCTACCATATTTGAAATAACAAAATAAAATATTAACAAGGCTTACAAAATAGAAACCTTAATTTTCCTTCCTACAGTAGTTCCCTTAGATCCTTGGGTTACGAGACTGATTTCCAAATTAAATATTTTGTGACTAATTTTCAATGCACATAAGCAAATCGATATAAATAAGGTATTTTAGTGTCATAACATACTTTAATTCAAATACTACAATTTTCACAAGACTGGTTATTCAGTAGAAAAGGCAGTATGACCAAAATAGACACTTCTCAACATTCTTAAGTAGGATAGCAATGAAATTCTTTTCAGAGAGGGTATCATATAACAATGGGTTTCATGGGACCTAAATCTCTCCAATCCCTATCATTACGTCCTTGTTTTATCAGTATGGTGTCCCTCATATATTCTCTATAGGATCAACCCTCTTCATTGCCTAATATTTTAACTCAAAAGTCACCTGATCTTTCCTTGAAAACCCATATATCTAAGAACGAATAAAATAGCTCTGCAAGCTCAAATAAATCCAAGGACAGAGGCGCTTGAAATATATGGCATTAAAATAAATTTTGGCATGTTTAAAGTCAATTCCAGGGAGGGCATTTTAAATTTCATGCATAAGAAAAAGATTTTGGCAAATTATTTAAATGTAGCAGGGGTCCACAGAAATGAAATTGCAGAAAACTTGTTTTAGTTTTTTATTAAAAGGCAGTAATTAGATTTCAGTTTTTCTGTGGTAAATGAAATAGCAGCTAACATATTTTAGTTTTTGTGTTGGAAAAACAACAAACTACAAGTCTAAATGCACCAGATAGTTTTTGCTTTGAAAAAGACAAGGGATTGAGGCAAATACCTCTTACCAAGTTGCACCAGATGGTTTTTGTGCTGGGGAAAATAAAGGTTGATGCAAATACCTGGAGTGTACTCCCTTTCAGTGCACCTCAATCTTACAATTTGATATATTTTCTTGAGCATTTGCTTTTCCCTCAATGCGCTTTTATTCTCTCTTTCGTTTCTTTCCCTTTGAGCCTGAGAATTTGCATTTTTTTTCTTTACTCTACCTCCTTTTTCACCATATCCCATCTCTCCCCAGCCATTCGTTCGCTTACCTACCATGCGGATATTTCTCCCTCAATCATCAATTCGTACCTAATGCTCAGATTAAACTCATGTACCAACTTTCCTATCCAGATCTCATAGGCATGGGAAGAAGGATTAAAAGAATGCCAACTCACTTTCTCAAAGCCCCCATGTCCCAACAAAATGGGTGACCTCCCTTTTCTTCATTAAACCACTCACCTACTCTCTCCAAGAGCCATCGTATGGCATTGGGAAGAGAATTGAAATAAAATAATCATAAAAATTTGACTTAGCTTGACACCTACACCCTCTCCCAACTCTCATCGCCAACAGGGAGAGTTGTTACAATTTATATCAATTTGATATCTTCACATATTCTAAACTATCTTAACTATAAATATTAACCATAATAAATCCAATGTAAAATAACTCTGGGGAAAAGTAGAGTTACAGTGATGTTTCAATCAATAAAAGATAGGGTAACGGTGTTGGAGGGCTAGTCTTGAATGTGGGGTGAACACTCAAGTCATGGATTTTGTCCTTCAACCCTCTCATAGAACCTTTAAACATTATGTCAGTTTGGGTCCAATTGCCTAATCTCCCATTGCAATTATGGGAAGTCTCATTTTTGAGGCCATCAACAATGCTATTAGACAATTTCAAATGATTTATTCTACCACTGCAAACCTTGGTAACACTACTTTTGCCTGTATTTTGGTTAACTCAATAGCTCCAAGGCACTCCTTTTGGATGTGGTTTTGATGGTGGAGAATAGGTCATGGATGCAACCACTTGACTATAAGGGTATCCCTTTTTAATGTAGAAGATGTTTTGCTACTAGTCATCTAGCTTCAAATTGTTCTCCCTCTCACCACAAGAATGCAAGTTTGGCTTCGTGATGACAAGATGTGCTTCCCAACCACTTGACTATTAATGCTCCTATGGCTTCTAACTCATCGAATGACAAGCCTTTGAATTTTGTTCCTTAGGTGTTGAATGATGTGGACCTCATGGTGCCTTTGGTGGTGGCTCCCACTAGGTTTAGTGTGGCTTCAATTTTTTTACTATTCCTTCTACCTCGTAGTTAGCTACAGGGGATCCCGTACACTTTCTTGATCATCGGAGGCTAAACAACTCCTTGATTCTTTCAATTTCATTTCTTCCTCTTTGAGTGATGGGTCTTGGGTTATGGCATCTTTCAAGGATTCCCCTCTTCTTTCTCCTTGGGCTGAAGATCTAAATAATGTTGTGTCTTGGACCATCGTCCAAAGAAAGAAAAAAGGTTTCCCCAATTCGGCCGTTGTTTCCCATACCCAAGCTAAGGGTGTACGACAGGCAAGGTCAGAGTCTAATATTGTGTAGTTTTTCGACCCCTTGCTTCTCCTCTATTGTGATAGCCTATTTGTAGCTGTTATTTTATATTTGTAGTAGGTTGTTTGTACTATTTTTTTTTTATATCTCATGGTACTCGTTTCGACTACATTTTGATTGTTTCTTTGTAAAAGGGTCCTGGCCCTTTCAAAAACCCATTTTTATTAATATCAAGAACATATGTCAAAACCATCTTCCAACATTTGTTAGGAACTAGGTTTCCATACAATGCTTGTTTTCTATTATACTCTATTATTATTTTCCAATTTATGTCAATAAAAAGTATGATTGTTATGTTGATAGAAATTATGGAAGGTTTTCTATTCTCTATTTATGAAATATGGTTGGGGAATGCATGATATTTTTCTAGGTTAGGTTGGATGACAAATCTAAAGTTAATTAGAATATAATTGTAAAGAAAATAATTGTATATGCTACATAAACCAAAATTTAGGTTTATTAAAAAATGCAATCACTAAGTGCAAATTAACTTAGATTAAGATTTATTAAAAAAATACAACCAATAAGTGCAAGTTAACTTTGATTAAATTAGAGCTTTATAGTAAATATTTTAAAATTAAGTGCATGGGTTAGGGGTACACGGGTCTAAAATTGATGACATGAAAATTGTGTTGATGCCATGCAGGATTGGTTCATCACTATCTAGAAATTATTCCCTCAATATTAGAATATGCAATGACTCAAAAAAATTTATGCTTCATAGGCAAGTGTCACTGAGTCAATTCCAATATGTGCATACTTAATCTAACATGCAAGATTGATTTGTTAGAATGTACACCACAAAATCTACTCACCTCTACTTTATTAATATCTAAATTATCAATGCGATGTCTAGCCATACTATTGGGAGATTATCTACTTTATAGGTGATCTTGTTCTCTTGGGTTAAGCCCCTTCATAAATTTGATTAATGATGATGAATAATATCAAAAACAACATTCACCAATATAAAAATGACCTATATTCTAATAATGATGTAAATCTAATTCTTTGTCCCTAAAATAATTGAAATGTGCTATAATAACCCCATATATGGATGATCTTAGCATATATATTAGATTGATGTGGATCTGATTTTTTGCTAGTTGTGCGCCAGTGTAAACTGAGTTTTAAATAAGGAGGTTCGGTTTCCAAATAGAAGGCTCCGCATGAAAAAAAATCGGCGATTCAATTTATCATGAAAATCTTAACATTGAATGTTCTTGGCTGAACAAGTCACAGGCCCACGTTTTCAAACAAAGAATTGTCTTACATGGAGAAAAATTCATGGGGGCAGAGTCTTGTGTCTAGACTATACTTCTAAATTTATATGGTTAAAACAGCAGTTAATGGCTACGAGCCTATCAATAGCATTTGTTTATACTTCCGCTTGTGATCAGGGAGAACAAAAAGGAAACATTTGGCATGAACGATGTGGACTGTGGATGGCAAGTTGAATCTCCGGGCCCCCTGAAAAAGAATAATTTTGGAATGCATGTGGGAACTGACTTTCCTCTTAATAATTCGCTTCTCTTCGATGATATCTCTACCGCGGCCCCTCCATAACGAGCACCGTGAGAATGCCCAAGTAATATTGTGTTAAAGTCGCAGATCAAGCTTTTACATCAAAGTAGAAACATGAGACACAAGCCTGTTTCCATGAATTCTCCTCCGTATAAGACAATTATTTGTTTGAAAGCGTGGGCTTGCCAGTTGTTCAACTAAGAATAATTAATTTTAAGATTTTCAGTAACCATTGAGATTAGGTGGTTAATATTAAGTGCACATGGGTCATTTAGTTGTCATTATTTTTAAATATTATACAATTTAATAGTCAACTGTGAATTTTGATTAATAAAAATATGATAAATATTTATCATTTTTTAATATTGATGAGTTGGTCTGAAACTCTGAGTTGTTCAACTAAAAATATTCAATATTAAGATTTTTGGGACTTCTAGAAGTATTTTTGGCAATTGGCCACCTCTAGAAGTTTTTTGGGGACTTGTTCAACCAAAAACATTCAATGTTAAGATTTTTCCTAATGTTTACTAGATCATTTAATAATGATTTAATAGTTGAAGGTCAATTTTGATAAGTAAAATTAAAATAAATATTTATCACTTTTTAAAATAAATGAGGTGTGAAATTACTATTGATTGTTTGACCATTCAACTAAATAATATTTAAATAAAATGATTAATTACAATACTTTATATCACTATAATAATTTGTTTACTTTATTCAAATAAATTATTTCTACAAATAAAATTATGATAATATTATATAAATTTATCATTTGAAATTTTATAAATTTAAAAATCAAACTTAAAAAAATAATAGTTTATTTTTCAATCTATATTCTTAATTATTAGGATTATCTCTTATTTCAAATTTTTAAATTCTTGAACAATTTTAAATAACAAAAATAAGACATAGAGAATGAAACATACCATTTGTCATTTATTGTTATAATTATCATGAAGGAAAGTCTTGATACATGTATTTATTGACAAATGGTGTAATCTTGTGTGAAGTTGGACTCATTCCCATAGCTTTTACCCATCCTTATACACATGCCTTCACATATTTAGCCCCAAATTTATTCTTATATACACATGTTGTTCTACATTCACCTGAGTCTTGTGTTTATTACACATATTTGTACATCTACCTTGATATAATTATTGCGCACCTAGATTTTGACTATTTTTCCACCTAGAGTCATTTCCATGGCCACAGACTTGATCTCTATTTTTCTAAAATTCAAATTCAAATCTTAGCCAACTATCACCCTTATTTTTCCTAATCAATCTAACTAAGTATGTTGATGGCATTCAATTGCATTCATTTCACATCTCCTTGTCCTTCAATCTTATTTGCATATATTCAAATTACAACACTTTAGTTTGTCCAATAAAAGAAATCTAGATTTACACAAGCATTCTAGGAGCATACACATGTCTGAAGAGTGTTATTTCAACCTTATACATGCATTTTTGTTGGTTGACATAAAGAATGTGTCTCCTAGTGACACAACGACAACCCTTCCCAGGTATATTTCTAAATACCACCAATTTATAAATATCAAAAAAGGATAGAATAGATGGAGATCACTCAAACAAACTGTGAAGCAAAAATCCACATTACAGAAAGTTAGATTTAGGCATGGAAGATGAGTCCACAATTATAGATTAGACCAATATAGAACATAGGATAAACACAAAATCTAAGGAGTTAAACAAGCAAAGAAGTGTTATTTTCAAACCAAATGCTATCAAAGTTCCAAAATCTTTAACAAGAACAATCATTCTTTGGTCATAAAATTAAGTACCATTATTTATTACATTTATATTCATACTTGTAGCATATAATTTCAAAATAAACTAGTCCTTATACTTTACTTACTAATATAGGTTAATTTATGCTTATTTATATACATTTGTAAGATTAGCCTAAATCATATTTCAGAAAATTTTATTTTCCTTTATAATTTAATATACAAAAGGTCAATTGTGACATTTCTATATTTCTATTCAAAGGGTTGAGCTAAATTGAATAAAGCATTGGATTCTCATTGTGGAGATCCAAGTTCAAATCCCCAAAGGACATCTAATGTGCAATTCTAAGTTGCATCTCTTGATTTTTGTAGTTGGCTTCTAGTATGGATGTGGTTCTAAATAAGTAGATCTCTGAGTTGTGACTCTTGATTTTCTATAAATAATTTCTAGTATGGATTTGTAATTAATACTTGAAAGAAACTTGTTTTAGTCTCATGATACTACTTGAAAGGAACTATATATTTGTTTGAAAGTTACTTGTATGAACTCATATTTATAAACAACTTGCTATCAAAAGAAAAAGTTGTATATTCCTTTATATATATATATATATATATATATATATATATATATATATATATATATATATATATATATATATATATATACACACACTTGTGTCTATTGATTTTCCATAAATAATTTCTAGTATAAGTTTTTTATTAATACTCAATAAAACTTATATTGCTCTCATAATACTACTTGAAAGGAACTATATATTTTTTTAAAAGTTACTCGTATGAACTCATATATAAAAATAACTTACAATTAAAAAAATTATACTCCCCTTGTGCACACACATTAATTACCACTAAAAAATAATGTGCAAGTTAACAACTATTAACTCAAAATGAAAACCATCTTTAAATATTATATTTAAATTAAAAATATACCCATGTCTTGAGGTTCTCTCATAAACAAAGGAAATATTAAGTTCATACCTAAAGCTGGTGATCCTGAGGATATCAATAATTGGAGACCCATCATATTGTTGAATGTCTCCTATAAGATCATTGCTAAGGTGTTGGCACTCAAACTTTGCTCGATGTTGCCTCTCATTGTTCAACTCTTGGATAATATCATTGCAATTTGGAAAGGAATGGAGTGGGCTTGCTGCTCTCAACAACCTACGTTGTTTATCAAGATAGATTTTGCTAAGGATTATGATTGCATCGAGTGGCCTTTCATTTGTGCTATGCTTCAAGCCCTTGGATTTGGACCTCATTTCATTCACATGGTCCAAATGTTGTTTTCCAATGCCTCTACTTGCATCACTATCTCTAGCTAACAATCTAACTCCTTTGATCTTTTCAAATCTATTAGACAAGGTTACCCCCTTGCTCATGCTCTTTATCTTTTAGTTGTGGAGGGCTTTGGTTACTTGTTAGCTCAAGCAGTTTCTCAATCCTATGTTAAGAGAATTTCCCTTTCAAATTCTACTCAGTGCAGCTAATGAATGGTCATTTTGTTGATGACTCTTTCCTCACTCTCATTGAGGATGAGGAAAACATCAAATAGACACTTCAATGCCTAGATTTTTTTGTTAGGCCTCTAGTTCAAGCATTCAGTGGCAGAAAACTTTGTGTTATAGAAAATCTTTCCTCCCTTAACCAAGCTGACTGGATTCTTTCAAATGGAAATGGATTGACCATAGGGAAATCTTCCATTTTTTGGGCATTCCTTTTGCTTTCCAAGCCTCTCCCTTGGAGCTGTGGCAAGCTGTTATTGCTAGAATTGAAAAAAAATTGCAGTATGGGATTACCAAACCCTTATCATTGGCAGAGAAATTTCAAGTCTGTTCCAAAATCTTAGCATCCATGCATGTTTTCTACTCTTCATGCTAGGTCCCTTCCAAAGCCTCGTATTTGAAAATTGAAAAATTGTTTAGAGATTTTATGTGGGCTTCGTATGACAGCACTCAAGGTTTCCACGGAGTTGTTAGGGATTTCTGTCGCATCCCTTGTGAGGCTGGAGGACTTGATTTGATATCCATTCGCCGATAAGGCATTGTGTGATGTCCTGATATTTAGGCATTGTTTAAATTAAATCATGTGTCATCATGTCCCTATTTATTATATTCATTCAAATTAAAGATATGAATGATATTAAAATCTATTATTATATGCATAAATTGCAAATTGAGTACATTCAAATTAAATATTAATATTTTATATGTACTCAAATATATTTAAATATATTCAAATTAAAATCAAATATTATGATAATCAAATACTTCCTTAATATTTATGATAAATTAAATATTATAAATTGAACATTATAAATTTTATATACTTGAATATTATGAATTAAATATCATACAATGATATTATAAATTGAGTATTATAAATATTATAAACTAAATGTTATGAACTAAATATATATAAATATGAATAGATATTGGCAATTAAAAAGAGGTGATATGATATGTTCAAGGTCTTCAAAATAAAGAGCAGCAATGATTCTCCTTATAATGCTACAATCTCCAAGCTAGATAAATCCTAATTTCCACGATAAGATTCAAGGCTGCGATCATCTGGTTGGCGCTCTAGTATCACCTTTAATAAAGCCGCAATACATTAACCATGGGTCATTCCCAGCACGTTCGGTAGTATATTACATCAATTTGGAGGTGCGATTTCATGCAATATAAGGTAGATACGATCCATATAATATAATAGACATGACTTAAGAAAACCTAATCAAGTGTGATTTAAGAAATAGTAAGATACGATTTTGTGAAGACAAGACAATGATCCCTTTGTTAAGGCAATAATAACTTATGATATTAAGGCAGTGGTTAGTAAAAACAAAAGGTTATTCTTGAAAGTCAAAAGGTACGATTCCTTGTAGGGGTGCATCTTTTGGAGAGAGAAGCAATCTCCCATAAGAAACGTATCCATTTTGGAGGTACGGAAGGAGGAATAGATATATACCTTTGATTACAAGGAGAATAGGGAATATACATCAGCAGACATGCAGAGTTTGGAAATAGATCTGGTAGGAAGAAATAAATGCACACACAGAACTTAAAAGAGATGAAACATAGTAATGGAGCAGCCATCCAAAACACAAGGGAATATACGGTAACTCTGAGTCTTTAATCTATAACAAGGAAGACTTAGAGGCCAGAAAACAGCCAAGAATATATATCAGAAATTAGCAGTACTATTGGTATAACAATCAGGTTTATTTACTATTGTTCACTTATCCAATATGCATGAAAACTTATATATGATCTTTCATATCTTTATATATGTTTGGAACTAACATTATTATGGAATTTGTATGAATGTTATGATGGAAGAATAAAATATATATATATATATATCAACAGACTTATAGAAGTATGCAGATTTGAAGGAGGAAGGGAAACAAATCAGCAAACCATAGTCTCTGTTTGCACAAGCTACCTTATGATTGTAGATTTGTAAGCTAATATATGTGTGGTAGGATCTATGGGTGTCTAGGTATGATCATGCATATTGTGATATCATCTTCATAATTCATTTGTATAGCTAATAGAATTGTTTGCAACTATGAGTTGATGAGTTCATTATGCATTAATGTGGATTATTGTATGAATTCCATGGTTACTATGATGAGGGAATTAAGGGCCTACAAGGAGGGGAAATAGCGTTGGGGTCATCTTCTAAGTACACCACCCCATGGTGGATGGCTGAGGCCAACCACATGTCGGCCAAGGGGGGCATAAGAGGCTGCTCTTGGGCTTAGAAGGATTGATTTCTGGGGCACCCTGCTGTAGTTGCACCCTAACCTCCCATCATGGTGATTAATTGAATCATAAGAAGAAACAAAATGGTTCTAATAAGGGGAACAATGATAGGATGCCTCACTAGGCACACCACCCCATATGGAAGGCAAGAGGCCACATGGGGCCAAGAGGGGTGAAATACCCACTGTTGGGCCTAGGATAGAGGGTCTCTTGGGCACCCTATCAAACCATTTTGTTCTAGGAAGAATGAATTTGAAACCTAAAAGATTTCAATATATTCATGACATGATATTTATTTCTTGTTATAAATGTTTACTAATCTATTTGCAGGTCTTAAATAAGTAGTTCTATCACTAATCTTACTTTCTTTATTTTCTTTAGAAATTCCAATGAGAGCATCATATAATACTATCTTGTGAATATTTCTAACTCTGTCTTGCAGGTACCCAATTAAGTTATAAACTTTCCCAAAACCAAGTTGATTAATTGAAATTGATATATTAGGGCAAATTTAGGGGTCTTCCAAATTTGGTGACATTACACATTGGCTTGTGTGCTAAATGGATTATTCGATCCCTTCAAGGCAATGAAGCCTGGAAAGTTTTTGTTAGACACTACATTTGCACTAGCAGTCCTACAGCATGGCTAGCATAGAAAGGATTGGATATAGGTACCCTTCTCATTATGAGTGAACATGTTTCCATTCAGGGTACTTTTGTTATCAAGAGCATTTGGAAAGCTTGGGAAACTCTCAAACCTTGGCTTCACTAGGCTGGAGATGATTTTTGCAATGGCTTATCCATTAACCATCAATCCATTTGGTGGTCCCCTATTTTAAGCAATCAAGACTATCCGCTTGCAAAGCTACCTTGGGTTTGGGCATTAAAGTTTTTCAAACATGGGATTCATGTTCTGCTTGACTTTTTGCATCGTGCTACCAAGAATTTCTTATCTTGGCCCGAGTTCAAGCATAAGTGCAGGTTTATTAACACAAATCATGAGACTTACTAGTCTGTCATAGAGGCTATTCCTCCTCACATGATTCATAAGTTGGGAATTAGATCCCTTAAGCCATGGTGGAAAGACTAGAAATTTTACCCAAACACTCCCTTTCGGAGTTATAAACCTTGTAAAGGTTACTCTTAGTTGTCTCCCCATTTGTACATGGTGGAACAACTAAATTACCATTGGCATCCTCAGTCCTCTCATGGGACCTGGCACAGATGGTTTCAATGTATTTGGTCTATTGTGGTTGAGCCTAAGTTGGCTGATGTTGCTTGGTGTTTGTTGTATCAAGGCCTTCCCCTAGGGGATCAACTGGCTCATATGGGTGTTACCATTCCTCATTGCCCATTCTATGGGCAGCTTGAGCACCTTTTTTATTATTTCCCTCAAGCTCAGGAAGCATGGAATTGGATTCATGATTTCTTTGGACCTTTCATACCTACTGCCTTTTCTTGGCATATGGTCTTACTTGGGGAATGGCCCTATCTTCCCCACAAATATGCTCAGAGTTGACATGCTTTCAAGATGGAAATTCTTTTTAGCATTTGGAAATATAGAAATCCTACTATTTTCAATCATTGTTCTATTGATGAACACTTTTCTTTGTACACTAAAGGTCTAATTTGTTCTAATGTTTGGATATAGATTCAGATGCAAGCTAGTAAAGTTGCACTTGAAGTCACTCATCTTCAAGAGCTGCTTTACCATTGGGGCAATGCTCCCTGCACTATTGCTCAGGTCCCGCCTTAGTCTTCCTCCTCTCGAGGGCATCGGCATGGTCGTAGTCAGTCCTCTCGATGTGACCAGAGGGACCATGGTGGCAACCATGGTGATCATAATCATGGCTCTTATCTTGCGGCCCTCAACCTTCCACGGACTTTGCTACCCGTGGGGGATGGTTTTTTCCTTCCAGACCACCATATCCACAATGGGATACTGGCTGGCCTGACACAAGCAAATTTCCTTGGTTGGAGCTTGCCATTTCCCAATTCGCACTCAGGCTCCTTTGGAAACTGAAGATGCTACTTCTGCTCTCGATGATTGGGAGCCTATTGAGGATGCCACCCCTAGGGATTTTTGTGGGAAATCTGATGACAAAGATCCTCCACCATTTGTTGGTGTTGCTCTTGTTGCTTAATGTTCTTTGGGATAGGCCCTTTGTTTGTGTCTTTTTATGTATGTATGTCTGTTAAAGCTTTGGATATTATGTTTTGATTGCCTTTTGAGGCTGTGACTGCGTGGGTCTGACTTTTTACCACCCTACCTTTTTTTATGAATATGTACTATTTATTACTTTAATATAAATTAAATAGGATATATAATAACAATAATAATTTATATATATGATAGTCAAATTTATATTTAAAACACAATTTACAATCTTATCCTAGTCTTTGAGTGATAATAAGTTCATACAACCTTTTGATTATTCTCCAACGACTTTTTCTTATTAGATATACAATTTTGACCAACCACTTATTCACCTATTTCTTTACGCCTTCGGCTATGACTTGGGAAATTGCTTCAATAAAGTTTTTCCCTTGCCAGTCAAATTCCCTCTGGAATTATTGCAGAAGAGGCGGTACGTTAATTAAATTTAACGTACAGTAGTTACTAGGAAAATAGAATATCAATTGCCCCTGAAAATTGAATTAAGGATTTCATCACAAATCTACTGCCAGCGGATGAATTATTTGTTAATCCCAATTGGCTTCAAAGTAGTGTTTAATGGCTCTGAGTATCTCAATAGCACTTGCTATTTATATAGTATCACAGTGGCTTCTATTACAAATTTTAATTACAAAAGCAGAAAATGTGTCCGTCAGCTTCGAACTACATGGCCGAAAAATTGTTCGGCTGGACGGTGATGCCTATGTTGTGGATGGAAATGTAATCCAACTTACAGACAGCTTTAATGGTCTATACGGTTCCGGAAGTGCAGGCAGAGTTGTTTACGGGGATACAATTCCCCTATGGAATGCTGCTAGTAAATCATTTGCCAACTTCACCACTCATTTTCAATTCCAAATCAACAGGACTCGTAACGGTGACTCTAAGTATAAAGATTATGGTGGCGATAGACTTGCTTTCTTCATGGCCTCTCTGGATTCTGGTAATCACCTCTTGTACAGAACCGATGGCGGATGGCTTGGCCTTTTTAATAGCCATAATAATGGTAATTCATCCAACCAACTTGTAGTTGTTGAATTGGACACATATAAAACTCCAGAATGTGATGTAAATGACAATCATATGGGAATTGATGTGAATAATATTACGTCTGAAGCCTTTGTTCTTCTAAAACAAAGATTGAATAATAGTGAGATATGGGACGCTAGGATAGATTACCACGGCCAAGAAAATATGTTGGAAGTGTCTGCTGGATCAAATGGCCAAATATCAGGCCAGTTGTCACATAAGATAAATTTGACAGATTATCTTCCTGAACATATTGTGATGGGGTTTTCAGCTGCAGCCATTGCGTCGAGCGAGATTCATCAACTAATTTCGTGGAACTTCACTAGTGTTATTTCTGTTTCGTCAGAAATACAGTCATATAAGAAGAGAAAAGGTTCCTGGAAAGTAGGTATAACAGTCACCTCTACCGTTTTGGTTGCAGTGTTTTTTGTGTCCTTCACCATTTATCGTTATAAATGGCGACATAGAGAGAAAAATGACGGCATGGGAGAGGAACAGCAGCTGGATATGGATATGGCACTGGAACATGTTCCGCGGAAATTTACATACGAGGAACTCAGTTCAAGCACCAGTAATTTCAGCAAGAAAAAAAGGCTTGGACATGGAGGATTCGGGGATGTGTACAAAGGCATTTTGGTGAGATCGGATGAAATAGTTGCAGTGAAGTGCATATCTGCAGGATCAAAGCAATGGAAAAAGGAGTACCTTGCCGAAATAAGCACAATCACCCGTCTGAGGCATCGCAACTTGGTTCAGCTGTTGGGGTGGTGCCATGAGAAGGCTCAACTGCTGTTGGTCTATGAATACATGCCTAATGGGAGTCTGGACAATCTTCTTTTTGGTGAAAGGAGGGGAGACCTAGAATGGAGCCACATATATAGAATCGCTACTGACATAGCCAGTGCACTTCTTTATCTGCATGAGTTATGGGATGAATGTGTAGTGCACAGAGACATTAAATCCAGCAATGTTTTGCTCGATTCTGAATTCAATGCGAAGCTGGGGGACTTTGGATTGGCACGCCTGGTGAAGCATGATCATTGGCTTCAAACCACCAAGGTTGCAGGGACTTTGGGGTACCTGGCACCTGAAAGTGCAGCTACAGGAATATCTAGCACAGAGTCAGATGTGTTCAGCTTTGGTGCAGTTGCTTTGGAAATAGCCTGCGGAAGGCCGGCACTGGATCATAGCCTGGAAAGCCCAAAAATCCAGCTTGTGGAATGGGTTTGGGAGTTGTATGGTGAAGGCAGGTTGTTCGATGCAGCAGACAAGAATTTACTGGGAGTGTTTGGCAGGGCAGAACTGGAACAGCTGATGGTGATAGGACTATAGTGCTCTCATCTGGATCTTGCTACAAGACCCAAAATAAGGCAAGTGCTCCAACTCTTGAACTTTGAAGTGCCTATGCCTCGTCTACCCAGCACACTGCCTAAACCCACATATTCCCCTCTAGAATAAGGTTTATTTTCTCAGTGGTCAGATTTTTCTGCTCCTCAAGATACGGGTTCTACCGATATAACAATCACTTCCATTGAGTTGTCAGCGTCAACGAATTCAAGCATTGGAATGTCCCTAAGTTTGTTTTTTTTTTTTTTTTTAAAAAGGTGCAGAGCACCCATACAAATTTTATTAAAATTCAAAGCACCCATTACAATGAGAGGCCAGAACACCAATGGTGAGGCCCAACAAACAACAAAATATTGAGATTACAAAAGTCCAAAGAAATGAGGTGAAATGCATGTCAGATACGAGGGAGTAAAGGGGAGGCAAGAGCCCAAAACTCCAAACACTTCACTAAAGAAGGCAGCCAAAGAGCTACACTCCACCATAATATAGCTACCTAGAGACAATATAGGAAAAGATCGGCCAGGCCAGCAATAAATGCTGTTAACTTGCCTTCCGATGGCAGAAGCCATAGATGACAAGATTTGATAACCATCTATCCATACGCCAAGGTGAGTCACCCTCGTATCTGTAGACTCCATGACCAATTATAAAAAAAATGAATGCGCAGCACTTCTGTTCATCATCCACACTCGAACCCAGGAAAAAACATCTAATAGATAGAGAACAAATATTAAAGACTGATGAGAGCCAGCTGCCCTTCACATAGAGGAGAAGTATCATCAACGAGAAAGAAAATAATTACACCAGCAAGGTAGGGAGCCTGGATAATTAATACAATTGTCATTTTATTGCGGCGAAGTTGCCACTCCCTAGCGGACATTAACAACATCTCACACGAACTACCTTAGAAGGTGAAAAAAGCAAACTAGAATGTCCCATCACAGGCTGGCCAAGGCAATGAGGCCTCTTCAGAAAAGACCTCTAACTAGCCAAGTACCGCCAAGACCATTGACCACATGTGTGACATCTGAGACCTCAAGAGTAGCTATCATACTTGTATTGCTAACAAGTGACGTCGGAAGGAGGGTGTCAAGTGTTCGCTATCTAGGACGATAATTAAGCTAAGCTCAGCTCATACACCACCCAACCGTGTCTCCAAAGACACACCGAGCAAAACCTTATTTGAATTCCCCTAAATGTGAGATTTGTCTTTATCCGCGAGACAGAGCAATCCCTCAAGGTAGTGAGATAGATTATCAGAGAGAATGACCTCTTGATCCAATTGGTCTATTGCATTATTGGCTAAGCAGTCAGCTACCATGTTTGCTTCACAGAAGCAATGAGAGATTTTGAATGATTCAAATCTGTCCAAAAGCAACCAGGCCTAGTTTAAAATGTATGACAGAAGCTAATTATCCACCTTTTTCTTTTTAGCTACAAAGATAATGACTTGTGAGTCTCCTTCCACCCATATGTGTCGAATCCTGAAATCCACAGCCAAATGAAGACCGTACAAAAAATCCATGGCCTCTACTACATTGTTCATGCCTTGGGGAATCTTAGTGCTTTTAGCAATTAAGGGATTACCAACCTGATCTCTAAGAATGCAACTGGTACCTGAGAACCCTGGGTTACCCCTACTAGCGCCATCAAAATTAAGTTTTATAAAGGGTTGGGAAGGCCTGACCCATCTGACACCTAATCTATCTATTTTAGGAGCTTTACCCTAGCTAATAGACCCTGGTGGAATCAAATCCAGACCTTTGCATCTTTTAGACATATACTCATCCCAACTAGTCCAGGAACATTTTTTGGATACTGACCTTCTAAGGCTCGCATTCATTACCTCCATGATGGCAAATTGAAGACTCTCAAGGAAGAGGGGCAGGAGTTTGGACTTATGTCTGAAGATCTTGAAGATACATTCCTTCCACACATGCCATATCAATAATGAGGGCACAATTGTCCAGAGGTTATGAAAAGTGGAATCCGGGAAAAGGGATGGCCAACCTTTGAAGAAATGAAGGAGAGAGCCAGAAAGTGGAGAGCACCAATTTAATTTGTTTACCAGCCAACACCAAGCTTCTCTACTAAAACTATAGTGTAGGAGAAGGTGAACTACGAATTCTTCTTCCTCCCCACATAGGACACATCTAAATGATTTTCCTATGGCCAATTTTTGGATCCTGTCCCCCATGAGAATCCTGTTGTTGAGCGCAAGCCACGCGAAGGTTCCCACCTTGGGGAGGATGTTCTCAGACCAACAGATGTGCACTGGCTAGTCTGAGCACATTTTAGACGTCAGTCCTTTATATCTCTGTTTTACTTTATATTTACCCGAGCCATCACCTATCCAAATCAGTTCATCTTCCTTGGGAGAAGGATGGATTATCCTGTTATCTAGAATGGATTTAAGAATTGATTTTTGCTCTTCAGGAAAATCAAGCTCAGCAAAATCTTTCCAAACACCTATAGGAGGTAAAGCACTCCAATCAATAGAGAAATAGTCTGCAACATTAAACCCCCATTTTTCTATGAGGACAATTGCTGCTTCATCAAGATCATCTCTATTCTTCAGATTTGGGCCGCCATTCCAGGAATCGAGCCAGAAGTTTGCTTTTCTACCATTATGAATTTTCCAGGAAATCTTTGGCAAAATAACATCTCTGCACTTGACCATAAAGTTCCACATTGAAGAGCCCATTGGAGGATTAGAAATGGTGAAAATTCTTTCTGGTAGGTCATTGTCAAGATATTTACTCTGCATTAATTTTGCCCATTTGGAATGCAGTTTCGTATACATTTTCCATGCTAATTTAGCGCCCAACGCCAAATTTTAGACCTCTTGATTGATAATTCCTACACCTCCTAGTGGTGTGGGAGTACACACTTTGTCCCATGAGATCAAGTGAATCTTCTTCTCCTCCATAGATCCCTGCCACAGAAAGCGTCTACAAATTTTCCCTAACTAGCTGAAAATACCTTTAGGCATCTGAAGAGAGGACAAATTATAAATTGGGATAGATGATAGCATAGCTTTAATCATGGTGATCCTACCCGCAAGTGTAAGCCAGCGGCCCTTCCAGGTACCTATTCTCTGATCCACATTGTCCACCACCCCTTTCCACAAAATTTACTTATGTCTACCATTGAAAAGAGGGATTCCAAGGTATTTGCCTAGCAATACATCTACCACAAAATTGAGGGTCGCAGCAATATCCAGTTTTGTCTCTTCACCAGCAAAAAAGAGATAAATTTTTTATTTCCTACTATTCACCTTTTGCCCAGAGAATTCGCAGTAGTTATCTATCACCCTTTTGATTGTTGTTGCTTCTCTTTTCTGGGCTTGACCGAAGAGAATTGTATCATCAACAAATAAAGCATGCGTATAGGCAGCTTCATGATTATTGAGCTTCAAGCCTCGCCAAATATTTTGATCACTGGCCTGTTTGATGGACCAAGATAAGGCTTCAGTCATAATTATGAACAAGTAGGGGGATAACGGATCCCCCTTTCTCAACCCTCTAGAGGAGAGGAAAGGTGGAGTCTCTATACCATTGACGAGGACTGAATAGTTAATCCCTGAGAAGCATACTATGATCCACTTAATCCACTACTTGCAGAAGCCCATCTTTTCTAGAACAGAGGTTAGACAGCTCCAACTTACTCTATCATACGCCTTTGCCATGTTGAGTTTTATTACCATGCTAGGTTCCTTTCTTGTTTTGATTGAATGTAGAATCTCATGCACCAAAACTACCCCCTCTGGTGTCTCTTTCTCTACGATGAAGCCGCCTTGCTCCTCCTTGATAATAATGCTTGGTAGAAAAGGGGCAAAGCAGATAGCAATAACTTTGGAAATAATCGTATACACGAAATTGCATAGTGAAATAGGTCTAAAATCTTCAAAGGAGGCTGATGCTTTGATTTTTGGAATGAGCATGAGGTTGGTCCTGTTAATTTCTTTGAGCACATTTCTGAATTTTCTCGATTCCTCCACAGCCAAGAAGACATCCCTGCCAACTATCTCCCAACATTTTTGGAAAAAGACTCCCGACCAACCATCTGGGCCTAGTGCTTTATCTCTGGCATTGAGAAAACTACTGCTTTGACCTCCTCGAATGTGAAAGGCTTCATAAGCTCTTCATTCTAGATTTGGGAGACCATAGAAGGAATATTGTATAAATCGAAAGAAGCTTGCCTAGAGGGATTATCGGCAGATAGTAGATTTTTGAAGAAGAGCCTTGCCTCTAGCTGAATTTCTTCCCCCTTGATAGTGAGAGAGCCATTTGCTCTTTTGATAGAATTTATGCCATTTACCTGCTTACGAATTTTAGAAGAGATGGAAAAACTTGGTATTGTGGTCCCCTTCTTTAAACCATGTCTCACAAGACTTCTGGCACTAGAAGATTTCCTCCCTTAGTAAAACTTCTTCAAGATCAACTCTCAGGCATTTCTCTCGATTATAGTGCATATCATTCATCCCAAGGAGGAGGATATCCAGTTCAACAGCCTATAAATCCTTGGAGATTCTTGTCTTTTCTGAAAAAATATTTCTGAAGTGTGTTCTATTCCATGCCTGAATATACTTCTTTACAAAGTTTAGTTTGCAAGTTGAAACATTCTTGAGCCTTTGATAAAAGGGGCCAATTTCTACCACACTTCGAGGTTCTAGAGGAAAAGTGTATCTCACAGCCACATTTCTTGGAATTTGAAGTAACTCATGGGTCTCTGTTGTTCCTCTCCTAGAGAAAGAGTAACCGGATAGTGGTATGAGCCTGTAAGGGGAGGATGACCAATTTAGCTGAAGTGGCTCCTTGAAGACATTGTGGGGAGATCAAGAATCGGTCCAACCTTTCTGCAATTTTGAGATCGTCTTTCCTCTTATTTGTCCAGGTGAAGTCTCCGTTCAAAGGTTTACAATCTGGCAGGTTGTTGACTGTGACAAACTCTCTGAAATCCATCTGAACTCTTAGCTGACCAGACTTGCCCCCTGACTTTTCTGAGTCATCTAGTACTACATTGAAGTCTCCACCCAAGATTACATTTTTCATGTCGATAAGCCTTAGCAGGTTGGTTAGATGTCTCCAGAGATGCCATTTCTGAGCCGACCTTATAGGGCCATAGATGCATAATATCCAAAGGTCATTTCCATTTAGCAGCCCCACAAACTTGCCCAGGATCTAGTTTTCTCTGTTTACATCTAGCTTGGGAAGATGTCTCTTCCACAAGATGGCCAGACCTCTGGAAGTTCCATTCGCAGGATGAAAAATAGCATTCCAGTTTGCCCATTTTTGGAAAGTATGAGAGCTTTGGTCATCTGACAATTTAGTTTCTTGTACGAAGATGATATCTGCTCCTGCCCCATCAATTTGTGATTTGATGAGGCAAATTTTGTTAGGGGCGTTTAAGCCCCTAACATTCCACGTAAGGAGCTTCATGGCTCCCAAGGAGAGCTCTTCACTCTCCTCTTTTTAAGTACGCTATCAATGGTAGTCTAAATTTCTATGTCAATTTCCTTCTAGAGTTTAGACTTTCTCTGTCGTGAGCTTCTCCTTGCTTGGGATTTTGGGTCACTATTATTTGATAGCCCCAAGGGTGATTGGAGTATTCCAAAAAATTTGCTATCACCTTCGGAATCATTTTCTCGTAGGACCTCATCTGCAATCTCATCAAAGATTTTATTTGTGACATTAGAAATAGTTTCTTCTAAAAGGGTCTAGAGAGTGATGTCCCCCGAGTCTACCTTAGACTCTGCATTGCCATCTTGCTATGGTGAAAGGTTTGAGCCCTTACCGTGGGTGCCATCCTTCTTAGAGAGAGTGAAGACCCCTAAATCTTCCTTAGCCTCAACATCGCCATCTTGTTGTGGTCAAAGGAGTGAGCCCTTACCATGGTTGTTATCAGTGAGGGCCATTACAGGGCCCTAAGAATCAAAGCTAGCACCAAGATGTGTCATTCCTATTAGGAGATCTTCATTCCTGTCCTCCCTACCGGCCACTAGGGTTGATTCATTATCAAAAGAAGAATCCACATTGGAGTCCTACTGATCTACCTCTTTTAAAATTTCCCTGTTATGGCTTTTGAATTCTTTTGAAACATTGAGGGCTACACTGGATGACGCGTCATTCTCGCTTAATAAATCCATCTGTTCTTCCAAAATCTGAACTTCCCTAGTTTCTACATTGAAACCCCTGAAAGAGGTTTCAGTAAGAGCAGAATTAGCTTCCTCTAGATGGGCTTTGTCAAACACCCCACAAATTTCTGAACCAATGGATATTTCTCTAACAAGGCGAAGTTCTGGGCTGTTCTCAGGGAGATCATTTCTATCTAGGTCTTGCCCAAACTGCCATAAAATTTCTTTCTGCTGAGGAGGCAATCCCTGGCAAATTGCATGGTTTGAAGCCTCTGCCCCTCCATATCTTAACATTTTATTCATTCTAGTAATGTCATCATCTGTGATGTTCTCAACTAGGATGATCTCTTGCTTCCATCTCCCAGTGGGGGTTTGGAGCAGAATGCTCTTGGGAAGAAATTCCTTTGTTTCCATGATGATACAAATACTAGCCAAGGGAGAAGATTCAGAATTAAACTGTGCCTCCTAAAAGATACCCAAGGTGTTGCCAATGGATTGCAGGGATTCAAGCTATCTATATTCAACTGGTAGAAAGGGAAGCTCAACCCAAAAGGGAAGGTAAGGAATTTTCTCCTTTCCTACATTGAAATTATGCTTCCATGCCTAACAGAAGACTATTGTGTTCACAAAAGTCTAGATTTTTTCTATAGCACTATGTCTCTACCTTCTTTATTACAGAAGAGGAAGGTAAAAAATCCATTACCCATTGAATTAATCTCCACCACTTCTGGCCATTCTTTCTTAGTCCAAGAAATTAATTGTTCAGTAGAAAAGTGGAGGGACAGAACCTTACCAATGAGGGTTGCATTTAGAAGGAGAGAAGTTCTTTCCACCAACTTTGTGCCAGTCAAAGAGACACAGTTGAGCTTTTCTTCCCTTCTTATGACTTTTTTGAAAGTTGGTTTGGGGACCCACACTTCTTTGATGCTCTGCCTTTCACAATCCTGAAGATGATTAAACTGAGGATGAGAAAGGTGAAGAAATCTCCTCTTAGGCCTCGATCTGGCTTGTTTTTTGTGTCTCTGCTTTTGTCCCTGGTAGGACCACCATTTGGGTGGTTAGAAATTGCTGGGCCTTGGGTGGTATTTTTCTCCATTGAGATATGCCTTGAATGCCTCCTGTTGGGGCCTTAAAGGTTTTCTCCTTGTGGTCATTTTCTTATAGGAGTGGGTAGATTTGTCATTTGGACCAGTCTTGTATTGATAATCTTTAGAGGAGAAAGTCCTGCTTGGACCTCTTGCTTGGTCTGAGAAACTGGTGAGAAGAAAGTCATCCATTTCCCTTGAGAGTAATGTTGAACCTTCCTTTGTTGAAGTTAGATGTTAAGCGCGCTGCGGGGGCCTTGGAGGCAAAACAATTTGAAAGAGTTACCATTTTGTAAGAGTCACTGAACCTTCCCATTGGAGTCTCCTACTAAGTTGATAGTTTTGATGATTTGGTAGTTGGGTTATTTGTGCATCAACGTCAAGAAATTCTCTAATTAGGTTTCTAATACTTATAGTGTTAAAATATTGAGAATAACTAGTTTATTCACATGTGATGAATATGTATCAACTAGAGTTGTATAGTTATAGATCTGTCAATAGAAGTTGTAGAGGTTTTACTAATTGTTGTAGTTGTGTCAATGAGTTTCACATAGGTGTCATGTTAGATCCCTATTTTGTAGGGAGCTGTTGAACTTCTATGAAGTTATAAATGTAATCTTCTTTGTTGAATAAAATAGAATAATTCATACAGCTGTTTTATTCTCCAATTTCTAATTCTTAATTTTCAGATTTGTTACATTTCTAGTCCTGTCTTATTCTTGCATCCTCACTTTCAAAATTCACACTCAATCTTTTTATGGTGGTTCCTTCTGCTATTTTAGATTCTACAGCTGCAATTTTCTTTGTAACTCCTTTGTGTTTCTCCTCTTCTTTTGTTCAGACTGTTCAACCATTTGAGTGCTTTGTAATTTTGATCGCTGTCTGGCAGGATTTATTTGTAGAACATTTTTTTAATCCAATAAAAAGGGAAAAAAATATTCACATTCTCATAACGCATAGAAATCAGTGCTTTTGAGTATGTTTTGTATTTATTTGATCTTCCGCCTATGGTATGGTGCTTATATGAAATTTATATGCTTATTTTCTAGGCACAAAAGTTTTAAAAATTCTTTTTTTTAAAGAAAGGCTTTTAGTTTAGTCTTCTAGAATGGATTATAATTCACAATTGGTTATGAATTTTTTAACCTCTATTTTTAAATGGAAACGATTAATGATCCCAATAATTTAAGTGGTCTTGACAGTAGGCATTGGTCTTGCAATTCTTATCATTTATAATATAAATTGTTGTTGCTCTCTGACTAAATATTTAGGCATCTTTAGCAATAGTTGGCAATCTATAATTTCAATTTTAGTCACAAAAACTTAAATAAATCAAAAGTATTAATCTTTAGCTTAGATTTTTGGGTTTTTTTTTAAATACAATTGTGTAGATTTGAGCATGAAGGCATCTATTATTGTAACCTTTAAAAAGCAATTATAAATTTGTAATTTGTTCTTACCTCTTATGTTGCATGTCACCATGTTAAGTTTGATAATGAAAATCCTTTATTAAGTTTGATAATGAAAATCCTTTAATTTTTGTTTTCATTTATGGTTTTGTTGAGAAGTTTTCTCTCTACCTTTATTGGTGCATTATTTTATTTTCACATTTAGTTTATTTACTTTATTGCATTATATGTACTTAGAATAGGATAAATTTTCTTAGATAAGTATTTATTTGGGTAGGTTTCACTTGTATTATGTATCTTGTACTTTCCTTGTTTGGTGGAGATGTACTTCACACATGACTATATCTCTTATTATCCCATATTGTTGGTGCATTCATATCTCTTGGTGCTATATCTTATATATACTCAAATATTGCTCTCATATGAGCAATTTAATCAATCATGAATCTTGTATCATTTGCATTGAATAGAATTATTATTTCATAACAATTTTGTTTGTGCTTTCTTTTAGGCCTTATTGATCTTAGGTGGCTATCTCCATAGTCAAATCTCCTTAAGAACATCCATCAAGACAATCTCGTACATCAAATTATTGTCTCACTAGGGAAGGATAAGCAAACAATTTTTACATTTTTATAATTTTTAAATATCATTTTTTGTAAAGGTGAATAGATATGTTATTTAAATGATTGCAATATGATAACTCTAAAGATAATTTTTTCAATTTTGATGGCTAGATATTAGATAGGTAAACAACTATATGAATCTAGTTTATTGTGGTTTCTATGCATAAGTATTAATATATTGTCTTGATCCAAATATGTTAAAGAAGTCAAGAATAACCATGTATTCTCATTAAATAGTCGCCCTTAATTTTTCAATTATGTTTTCCATTTGGGATCAATGTAAAATTCTTAGTTATATAAAAATATTTATAATGTATTTCATTTTCATAATCTCTTATTATAGTTTAATCAAAACATTTTATTTGGAGTTTGGAGTGACAGTGGTGGAAATGAAATTATTTATTGAACATACGAGGGGTATGAAAAAGTCATAAAAAATGGTAGCTAAGATATATGGTAAAAAGAGGGGATATTTTAATAGGAATTATGTATTATGAGGAGATAAAAAAAATCAATATATAGAGGTCGAAATGATATTAGGGGTATTATTTGAGATTTGATAATTAAAGGCAATATAGAATAAGTATACTAAGTGAATCCTTTGGGTGCTTATGCTACATAGAATCACATTTTCAATGTTAGAAAATTTATGCTCTCAAAGTGTACATTGCCTTTGGATTAGAACAATCATACAATACTCTGTAGCTCAAATATAAGCCCCTCAAGGTCAAAATTGATCTATGTGGAAGTGATCTAAGGCATAAAACAGTCCCATAATGATGCAGTCATGACAAGAAAATCCAATGACGGATTGTCCCATCATGCAACCCAATCAACTTCACTTATGTGCATTATGATAAAAACAATATTCATGCCTTCAAATTCTTATAATCATGTGCTAAAATCTTCAAATATTGTAACAAATTGTATGTGCCAACATATCCTTGAATTTCAGCCTTAAGATTGTTGTTTGTCAAGATTTTTCCTCTCCTCTTAGATCCAAATTAACTTTGATAAGTTCTAGCCCTTAAGGATTGTTATTTGTCCCATTGATTCCTTTAGTTGCAGAAAAATAAATGTAGATTAACCTCTTAAAATTGCAGCTCTTAAGTTAATATAGTTTGTGAATGTTATAGAAACAATTTCAGCTATGAAGTAACATTATATCTTCATAATTTCATAAAACATGAACAACAAAAAATACTTACAACCCCAAATATTTTTAGGCAACCAATCAAGGTGGAAACACACATACATAACCTCCACAAATCTAGCTATGAAATATCTCTATCAAACTTTCTAACTATTTGTTGCAAGTATGTGCAGTCAGTGTTGCCACTGATGTCAACAAGCTTGTGTTGTCATTGGTGTCAATTGTATGAGTAAGAGATGTTGCAAGAGTATGAATAGTTGGTGTCAAGTGGATGCTATATTTGATTATGAGGAAGTGTTGAAGATGGTGATAATATGCTTCCGGTGCTTGATTTCCAAGTGTTTTTGAGAAAATTTGAATAAAATAAGTAAACAATGTGGGACAGTGGTATTCTGTGTTGCAGAGTAGTGTTCTGGTTTTGCTCCGCATTTCCCTTATATTGAAGATTTGTTTATGCAGTTTGGATATGTTGTTTAGAGGTATTCAGAGGTATTTCATTCAAAATTTGGCATGTTGGATCAATGTGCAAAGGAAGATGTGTTCACCAGTGTGTAAACTGTGTATTGCAAAGGTGTCTGGGAGAAATGTTTTTGCTCTGCATTTCTCCACAAAGTAGTTTCTAGTCTTGTAGTTTTGGAATTGTCCTTATAAGGCTAATATCTATCTTTAGTCGAAGTTGTTCATGGTTTGGTACTCTAGGTGATTATTTATTGAGTTACAGTGTATGACAGAGACATTTGAGTATGATGGGTAAACAGGATAAGGTTGTGTGGCACCTGTGAAAGTTATTGCGGAGGAATTTGTTGGTTTTCAGGGAGTTTATGGAATATTCTAGATTGTGCTCAAGCATGGTGTGTGGTCTGTGAGTCATCTTTGGGTTTGAGGAAGCATGTACATAATTATTTATGGTGTTAACACCAGTTTGGCCAACCTTGAGTGTTTACACTAATTGCAGAGTTGCTTCGATGATTGTGGAAACATGGTGTAACATGTATGAATGGATTTAGGTGCAAGCTAAGGTGTGTTGCGGTCCGCCTTCATTCCTTTCCACCGCGAGAATGTTTTGGGTCTGACCTAATTTGAATTTGCATGATCAAGGTACTTTGCTGACATTGGAGAATGTTCTTAAGATTGACGATGGTATAAATATGTGTCAAGCTATTGAAGGATGTTAAGATAGATGAGCATGATGGATGTGATGCAAATTGCAGAGTTATAGAGTGTGAATTTGTGTAGCGCAGTGTGAACTTTCATGTGTTAGATTACTGGATGTAGTGAACAGAAGGTGTCTATAATTCCTTAGTGAGACTGCGGAGGTGATGATGGCATTATGGTGGACTTCTCTATTGCATTGAGATAGTTTTCTCCTTGTAATAATCTTCTCTATTCTAGCATTGAGCCTTTGGCAGTGAGCCTTTCTTTTGGGTAGTGAGCCTTCCTGTAATGAGCCTATTATTTTTCGGTGTTGATATTACTTTATATTGTGAGCTAATCCTCACCATGGTTTTTCTCTTCTTGGGTTCTCCACGTAAATCTGGTGTTCTCTTGTGTTGATGTTGATTTGATTTAGTTTCTGTTATTTTCTTTCATGCTTAATCATCATAATAGTTTAAGGGTTAATTGAATTGATGTGGATCTAAATGTGTTTGAGGGTTTTGGAATTATAAGTGACAACTAATTCACCCCCCATCTCAGTTGTCTTGTGCATTCAACAATTGGTATTAGAGAAAGGTTCCTTGGAAGAAAGCTTAACCGCTTGAGGTAGATCTAGGATGGCACACAAGAAGGATGCTCCCCTGTTTGATGGAACTGATTATGCATTCTAGAAATTTAGGATGGAAGGTTATCCAATTTCTCTTGGATATGAGATCTAGAAGTCTGTTGAGACTGAATACACTATACCAAAAAATGGTCCAAGTACTGCAAATGAGATCAAGGCCTATGAAACCAATGGTAAAGCAAGGTATGCTCTTTTAAGTGGTCTTACTAATTCTTAATTGGTGAAATTTATGAATCTAAAAACTGCTTATGAAATCTAGAAAAAGTTAAAAAGTATTTATGAAGGAGATGATAAGGTCAAGCCAGCTAAAATGTAGAATTTGAAGCTCATGTTTGAGACCATGCAAATGTCTAAAGATGAAAACATTACAAGATACTTACAGAAGGTGGATGAATTTGTCAATGGCATCAGAGGACTTAGTGGAGAATCAGAAGAAAAAGAAGTGGTATTGAAGGTACTCAGAACTCTTCCTAAAACTTACAGTCATAAAGTTTCTGCTATTGAAGAATTACAAAATTTGAATCAGTTTACCAAAGATTAGTTTCTTGGTACCTTAATTGCTTTTAAAATGAGAGATTTTGGTACAATCAATGCAAAGGCTGAGACTGCCTTCAAGGCTAGCAAATTTGAGAAGACTACAAAATAAAATTAGGAGGGTTCTAATGACGTGGAAGCTAACTTTGTGAGAAAAATGAAATTGGGTACTCGTAAGGATAGTGGCAAGTTTCCTTTCATGTGTTTCAGTTGTGGCAAGATAGGTCATTATGCTTCAAGATGTCTAGAAAGAATTTTGAGAAGCAAAATTAGGGAGAACAAAAGTAGAGTGTCTAAGAAAAGCTATTATGTTAGAGAAGATGCAATTATATCCGATGATGAATCTAATTATGAAAATGATGAGCATGATGAATGTTTATTCATAGCTTCAAAAGATGATATTATTTCTACTAACTCTAAGGAATGTGTGAATGAAAGGGCTCCGCAAGTAAGTCTTAATACTGAAGGCACTTTGATGTCTACTTTTCATACCAGACAAGAAAAGAACTATTGGGTCATTGATAGTGGATTCTCAAATCATATGACCGGTGATAAGAGTAAGTTTGTTAAAATTGAAAAATATGATGGAGGACTAGTTAGATTTGGTGATGATTAATCTGCTAAGATATGTGGAAGAGGTTTAATTAGTTTTGATGGAAAGCATAATACTGATGATGTTCTTTATGTTAAGGGTTTAAAGCATAACCTCTTGAGTGTTGGACAAATGTGTAGCAAAGGATACAATCTTGTGTTTCAAGATGGTGGATGTAAGATCAGAAGATATTCTGGAACTATGATAGCTGCTGGAAAGAGGACAGATGGAAATATTTATCAGCTCAAAGGTGGTGATGGTTATTGTTTCATGACTTAGATTAGTGAGAGTTGGCTATGGCATAGAATATTGTGTCAAATCAATTTTGATAGCCTGGTAAAAATAAGTTCAATTCAAGCTACGAGAGATCTGCCAAATATTACAAAGCCTATCAATGCTATCTGTAAGGAATGTCAAGTTGGAAAGTAAGCACGAAGAAGTTTAAAAGTCAAGGATCAATCTTCTACCAGACTGTTGGAATTGGTGCGTACAGATCTTTGTGGTCCTACCAAGGTAAGGAGTTTTCAAGGTGACAGGTATTTCATGCTACTGATTGATGATTATTCTAGAATGACATGGGTTACTTTTCCCATAGAAAAATTAGAAGCCCTAGATAAGTTCAAAGCATTCAAAGTCATGGTTGAAAATGAAATGGATATAAGAATCAAATGTTTGAGGTCTAACAAAGGTGGAGAGTTCACTTCCAATGAGTTTAACATGTTTTGTGAGTCATGGAATAAAGAGGCACTTGTTTGCCCCTAGGACTCCTCTACAGAATGGAGTGGTTGAAAGAAAGAATAGGATTGTTCAAGAAACTACAAGGACAATGATAAAAGAAGCAAATCTACTGGAGGTCTGCTAGAGAGAAGCAATTCATACTGTTGTTTATATATTGAACAAAGTGTAGGCAAGAGCAAACAGTACGAAGACTCCTTATGAGTTATGGTATAGAAGGATTCCTACTGCCAAATACTTTAAGTGTTTGGAAGCAAATGTTATATCAGAAGGGATGAAGAAAAACTAGGAAAGTTTGATGCAAGATATGATCAAGCTATCTTCCTTAGGTATTCTACTAAAAGCAAAGCTTACTGGTGCTGCAACAAGAGACTAAGAAGGATAGTTGAGAGTGCAAATGTCAAAGTTGATGAAGATCTACAAAAGATGTTAGAAGTAAATGGATATGAATCAGATGAGTCTTCTTGTGGAGAAGAAGAAAATGCTAAGGAAAAGGATGTGCAGGTTGAAGAGGAAAAAGCTCTAGAAAAGACTCCTAAAACCCCCAAGTATGTGTAGAAGCAACATTCTGAAGATCAGGTCATTGACCTGATAATCTTGAACAAAGGTGTGTTGACAAGAAGGAAAACTATTGAAGAATAGGTAAATCTATGCTTACTTTCTAAAGTTGAACCTAAAACTGTGATTGAAGCATGCAAGGATGAGTATTGGATCAAGCCTATGGAAGAAGAACTAATGCAGATTGAAAATAATCAGACTTGGGAACTTGTCCCAAGACTAGCAAATAAAAATGTGATTGGAACTAAGTGGGTATTCTGGAACAAACTGAATGAAAATGGAGAAGTGGTAAGAAATAAGGCAAGGCTTGTGTGTAAAGGTTACTCACAAGTAGAAGGAATAGACTATGAGGAAACTTATGCTCCGATGACAAGAATGGAGGCCATCAGGATGTTTTTGGCTTTTGTAGCACGTAAGGATTTCAAAGTATATCAAATGGATGTGAAGTCTACTTTCTTGAATGGTGAGTTGGAAGAAGAAGTATACATAGAACAACCGGATGGATGTCAGTTATCAGATAAACTAGATATGGTTTGCATATTGAAGAATGCACTATATGGATTGAAGCAATCCCCCAGGGCTTGGTATGTAAGGTTAGATAGGTACTTATTATAGCAATGATTCAATAAAGGTACCACAGACAACAATTTGTACATCAAAGTAGGAGAAGATCACATTCTAATTGTGGAAGTCTATGTGGATGATATAATCTCTGGTGGAAATTAAGATATGTGTAAGAGTTTTGTAGATGAAATGCAGAAAGAATGTGAAATGTTAATGTGTGGGGAAATGAACTTCCTCCTTAGGTTATATAGATCAATCAAACGGATAAAGGTATTTTCATTTCACAATCAAAGTATGTCAAGGAGATGTTAAAGAAGTTTGGAATGGAAGATTCTAAACCAATATGTACCCCCATGACTACTGGTTGCAAGCTGAGAAAGAATGATGAATCTCCTAAGGCTGATCAGAGAAGGTATAGATCAATGATTGGAGGATTGCTATATTTAACTGCTACTAGACGGGATATTATGCATGCAGATTGTCTTGTGGCTAGATTTCAAGAAGATCCTAGAGAGTCACATGTTGTAGTAGTGAAGAGGATATTCAGATATTTAAAGGGCACTCCAGATCATGGCTTGTGGTATCCAAAGGATAATGACTTTTTTCTAAGTGCTTATACAGATGCAGATTGGGTTGGTTGTATATATGATAGGAAAAGTACAAGGGGTGGTGCATTCTTTCTTGGAGGAAGAGTGGTGTCATGGCTAAGTAAGAACAGGATTTAGTATCTTTATCTACTGTAGAGGAAGAATACATTACAGTAGCATCTTGCTACACACAAGTGTTGAGGATGAGGAAAACCTCGAAGGATATCAGAGTTGTATATGATGAACCTATTCCTATCTTCTGTGATAATACATGTGCTATTAACTTTTCAAAGAATTTGGTGATGCACTCAAGGACAAAAACATATCTCAATCTACTATCACTTTTTGAGAGAGAAGGTTGCAGAGAATGAAGTAAACCTTGAGTGTGTGCCTACAAAGGATTAGGTTGTTGATATATTCACTAAGGTTCTTCCTAAGGATACATTTGAGTATCTCTGGGAGAAGTTAGGGGTTATTGCCCCTACTTCTTTGAACTAGATGCATAAGGAAATGCATCAGTCCAGTGGATTTCAAGATTCATCCCTTATTCTAGACTAATGTTGGAGGCTACCTCTCAAGGGGAGTAGGTAGTGGTCATGTTGGTTGTTGCAGTCAGGGGGAGTAAATTCTAATGCAGGTTGTTTCTAAGGGGGGTATGAAGAGCAGTAAAGAAAAGATGTGACAAAGCAGTGGTGAGCAGGTATAGGTATGAGAATGAGAGAGAGAAATGTGTAGCCCTTTGCCATTGATGTCAAAGGGGGAGAGAGAGCAATGTGAAAAAGAAAAGACTCAGTTGTCAAGAAGAGAGTACCAAGATGAGGGGGAGAGAAAGAGAAACGAAAAGAGTTGGTATTGTTATGTCAGAAAAAATATACCCTTGGCGGCTTTTTCCTAAAGGTTTAGCCCCTGGGTCTTTAGATATGCATTAAGAGCATTTTGCATGATAAATCAAACTCCCGATGAGAAAACCCATGGGTCTTGTGGCAAATAGGACATAAGGCATTGCAATTTAATGAATCTTGAACAAAGACAGGGGGTGGACATAGGCACTAGCGCCCTAGTCCAGCCCTATTTTAGGTCTGTCCTAATTTGAAATGTTGGTTTTGTGACCATTATTTGCTCTCCAGACCCACATCATAAGTTTCAACTATGAAATTCTTGATGAGAATCTTAATAGTTGCATATATAAGCATGTTTAGGGTTTCATTTGCAAACTAGAGGATGTTTATGTTTCAAATCTATTGGCATACTTGTGATTATCATTGTGTTGTAGAGCATAGCATTGTTATTGTGTTTGTTTGCAGGTTGGATTACATCTTCTCCTCATGGCATTGAAGAGCTTCTTCCTTCCATGAGAGTTTCATCATCAAGGTATCATTTATTGTGTTTTATCAATCATTATCATTTGGTTTTTACCTCTTCCTCCCAAGGGCACGCACTCTCTCTGACAACGATGTTCGGAAGACTTGAATGTCTCTTTAGGGCTTGACTGAGGCAAGCCTCTAAACACCACAACTCTCTCCCACACTCCTTGTGATTGCAAGTTACAGGTGTCAGATCTAGAGAAAGTGGAGTTGCAGAGCAAGAAGGCAGACATTGAAGATTTCAGATCTAAAAAGAAGTGGACATTGTGTGACATTTCGGGACAAGGGCACCATCAACCTTGTCCTCCATTTTCAGATCACGAAAAATAGCAGACATAGCAAAGATCAGTGCCAGAAGGAGATCAGGAATGTGTGGAAAAATAGTATCTTGGACTAGGGCACCATCACTATTGTCCCTGAATTTTCCATTTTCTAGACTACGAAAAACAATGAGTTAAGGTTCTCTACCCTCTGCTTATTTCCTGTAGCATTTGGCATAATTCATAGATTTGATTACTATTTGGCTTAAATTAGGGTTTTAAGGGCATAAAAATATTAATTAGCAAATTTGTGTGATCACATCTAAATTTTCCAGCAGAAAACCAAGTGGCAACTCAAATCTAATAGCTGACTCTCCTCTTGATAGCTAAGGCACTCGGTTGAAAAGCCCTTGGAATGTTTTGTGGAAAGGAGGATTCAAACTAAAGAAAACATTAACCTCTGCCATTTTTAACTCAAAACATTTTGGTGAACCCATGTTTAGAACATTTTGACACCTTTCTGAGTGTTGTTTGACAAATTTGCATTCATTCATTCTATTACATTCTAAAATTTACAAAAAAATTGATATATTTGAAAAAATTGAAAAAAAAATGCATTTTAGGGTTTGATTTTTGGACATAGTTTTCATTCATTCAATTGGATTTAATTAATTCTCTAGTTTTTACATTATATCTAAAACTCATCATCATTCAATTCATCATTTTCAATATTGCATTCGAAAAAATACCAAAAAAATTGAAAAAAATTGAAAAATTTGCAAAAATTTGCATATTACGCTTGTATTTTTGTGAAATTTGAATTATTTGGCATCCAATTTAAATTAATTTAAGTCATTTACATTATATCTGATACAAAATACATAAATTTATCATTTACAATTCATTTTCATTTCATTTGCATGTTTGATTTGTCGAAATTTGCTTGAAATTTGGTATTTTTCATGAAAACCTAGTTTTGCATGAGCTAGGGTTGTAGTTAAAATATTGTCTCAGATTTTACTACCTTGTCAAAACACTCATTATGTCTGATCTCTGATGGTAGTGTTTCATTATAGTGGCCTCCTGGTCAAATTTCATGTCTAAGGTTTGAAAACTTGCATTTTTTACTAGATTTCAGCCCATCATCTTGCTAGATTTGCACTCCAAGCGTGTTGTAATGGATTTATATGCACTAATATGCTTTTTATCATTCACTAACCCTTCTCAATTTCCTTAGAACAGCCTTTATTTTGGGCCTTTGCATTGAAAGTTTGTGAAGATTTGCATATTTTGGCTATATTTTCCCTAGGGTTTTGCACTCTAAGCATGTTGTGATGTATTTTTTATCATTAGGTGGCTATTATTACTGTTTTTATTTTATTCCCTTAATCATTTTTCTCACAACACCCTTTCATACTCTTTTGCATTGAAATTTTGTGAAAATTTGCATATTTTTGCTATTTTTGCACTAGGGTTTGGTGTAGAGAGGCACTATAGGCATGTTCTAATGGATTTTTTGGAATTAGGTGACTGTTAACACTGTTATAATTTTCTATCCATCATCATTTTCCTTACAACACTCATTTCCCTACTCTTTTGCATTGAGATTTGGTAAAAAACCACATATTTTGGCCTATTTTCACTAGGTTTTGGCTTATCGACTTTCTAGAGTCACTTCAAAAGCGTGTTGTAAAACATATTATTGAATTAGTGGACTATTATTAGGTATATAATTTTCTTTCCCTCTTGAAAATTTTCACAACATCTCTTCTTTCGTTTGTTTGCATGAAGATTTGGTGAAAAATGGCATATTTTCACTAGGTTTTGGTTTATTGACTTTTTAGAGTTGCTTGAAAAGCATGTTGTGAAAGATATTATTGCATTAGTGGACTGTTATTAGGCATATAATTTTTTTTCCATCTTGAAAATCTTCACAACACTTCTTTTTTTAGTTGTTTGCATTTAGAAAAGTTAAAAAATCAAGCATTTAAGGCCATTTTTGCACTCATGGATTCTCCTAAGGGCTCATCTTTGGAAGATTTATTTGAGTACATTATGAATTATGATAACTTTTTCAAATTCACTAATAAATCTCCCCAAGTCTTGCATCAAATAGCATACATCTATAGCATTGACATGAACAAAAGCACTACCTATGATATTCTTCGAACAATAGCCTATTTTGATAGCTTTCTTGCTACTGTTGATGTTTTTCCTTCGATCGTGGAGAGTCTTACAAATTTTATGGCTGAAAACAATCATGGGGAAAGTAGTGGTGAAAACATTGTTCCCTCTCTCCCTTTGTTTCATGATGACATAATGCAAATCCTTTCTGAGACCTATGAGAATGATATAGCAATGGGTGATTCATCGAACAAAGAGGCTTGTCCCAACATAACCCCACTTAGTGAGGATATCTTGACACAATAAGAAGATATCATTGATACATTTCTCCATACTACTCTTCCATCCCTACCTGCTCTCCCTAACTAGGATGATGCTTTGGATGATGCAGACTATCTTTGTGACCATTTTCTTCAACCTACTAAAAGTTTACCACTTGATGTTTAGGGACTTCTCAATTACATCTTAAACAAAGAAATGGATCATGCATCTTTACTTGAACCTTCACATACCTTGGAAAACAATGAAATTTTACATGATATTGAAGAACAAACTATCCCTCAAACCTAAGGTATTCCAACACCCTCTATATGGACTGACAAAGAAAATGGCAACATCCCCTCTCAACCATCATTAAGGGGTGCCTTTCCCACATGGATACCCTCACAAACTCATGAACATATGGAAGAGAGATGAAGTGATAAATCCTTAACCATTACGATAAAAATCAAGATCCGTGATGACCACTAGTTCGGTTGTCCCCGTAGGTAAGTATCTCTAACCCTTTATCCTCTGTGATGTGCTTCCCCCGTGATGTGCTATGTGTTGTTAGGCCTCCTAGGATGACCCTTGATTCTCTTGTAAGGTCAAGGATACTAGGAGATTGCCTCTGTTGTGACCTTCTTCTATTTGTATCATCCTTCTTCTATATCTCCTCTGCTTTGATTTCATTGTTGTGTGTTGTGTCTTACAGACATAGCATTGTGGTTGGTGAATTGGGGGCACCCTCCTACATGACTATCCCTAAGACACTTGTTCTCCTCTCTAATTTATTGTTTACGTTCTTCTAGTGTTTCCATCTAGTGGGTGGATGACGAAAAACATATTTCACTAATGTGGACCTATTGTCCCTTTCTAGAGCAATCAAAAAATGGATTTAGTTCCTATATGACAATGAGGTTGTAACAAATCATCTGACACTTGGCTAGTGGAATCACTCTGTGATTTCTCTATCTTGATGTTGATATTGATGTTATCTTATCTTGCTAACAACACTTTGACAATACTGCTGCTACACACACTTTGTTTATCATGGATATCACCTTGCTTGGCTCTTTCATGTAGTTGATCATACGCATTATTTTTTATCATAATTATTTGGACACTAACACTTTTCTTGCAGGGATGTGTTTGTGGGAACATTCAGCGACCATAAAGTACATGTCACCTTTGGGGGGCATGGGCTTTGTGAGAGCTCGTGTTCCCTTGTGTGTTTTCTTCCTACCTTAACATTCTTGATATCAATGCGTGATATTAACCACCTTAAGGTGGGGGCATATATAAGGTAAGATGTCTGCTTTAGATCATAGTAAAGCATGTTTGAACAATCTAAAAATTAATCAAAATCATTTAAGCCCTCTAGGGAGGCAGGATATTGAGAATATCCTTTTATCTTAAGCCCTCATCGCGAGGCAGGGATGGTGTATTTCTTGGAGTAGATTGCATTATCCTATCATTTTCAAAAGTCTTCATCACAAGGTGGGGAGCAATTCTGTGACTAACTCAACCCTTAAGCATGTTTTTGGTAGTTGTTGTGGTAAAGCCCAATCATCGGTGTGTGCCTATAATGTGCCTGAGATGGTGTTGAACCTAGCAATAGGAACACTCCATCACTTGTTTGCCATGTTTTCTTCGTGTCTTCAGCGTGTGTGTGCATGGCGTGCTTGTTCTCAAAGTGCAAGACCGATCGTGATGAGCTCCTCTACACTTTAGGATTTATTTGGTGTGTTTGTTCTCAAGGTGCAAGACCGGTGGTGAACAGCTCCTCTACACCTTGGGATTCAATTTGCCATGTTTGTTCTCAAAAAGTGCAAGACTAGTGGTGAACAGCTCCTCTACACTTTTTGGGATTTGTTTGTTTACTTTCCTTGTACTTGCATTATGTATTTCATATGGGAAAATCAAAAAGAAAATAATCACTACATACATTGTATTCTATGTGCTCTGTGTGTCTTCAATGTTGTATTCTCCATGTTTTGCATAATTGTAACTATCTTCTCCATGTTTTGCATGCTTGTCATTGTCTTCAATGTGTTCGGTATGTCTTCTCCATGCTTAGCATGTTTGATGTGTTTGTGGACCTACTTTAATGTATGTATTGGCCTTGCATTTAATGCATACATTAAAGTGGGGGCTAAATGTTATGTCAAAAAAATGCACCCTTGTGGGCTTTTTCCTAAAGGTTTAGCTCTTGGGTCTTTAGATTTGCATTTAGAGCATTTTGCATGATAAATTAGACTCCTGATGAGAAAACCCATGGGTCTTGTGGCAAATACGACCTAGGAGGCTGCAATTTAATGAATCTTGAGCAAAGACAGGGGGTCGACTTGGGTGCTAGCGCCCTAGTCTAGCCCTATTTTGAGTCTGCCCTAATTTGAAATGTCAATTTTGTGACTGTTATTTGGTCTCCAGACTGACATCATAAGTTTCAAATACGAAATTCTTGGCAGGAATCTTAATAGTTGCATATATAAGCATCTTTAGGGTTTCATTTGCAAACTAGAAGATATTTATGTTTCAAAGCTATTGGCATACTTGTGATTATCATTGTGTTGTAGAGCATAGCATTGTTATTGTGTTTGTTTACAGGTTGGATTACATCTTCTCCTCATGGCATTGAAGAGCTTCTTCCTTCCATGAGAGCTTCATCATCAAGGTATCATTTACTGTTCTTTATCAATCATTATCATTTGGTTTTTGCCTGTGCCTCCCAAGGGCACGCACTCTCTCTGACAACGGTGTTCAGAAGACTTGAATGTCTCTTTGGGGCTTGACTAATGCAAGCCTCTAAACATCACAACCCCCTCCCACACTCCTTGTGATTGCAGGTTACAAATGTCAGATCTAGCGAAAGTGGTGTTGCAGAGCAGGAAGGCAAACATTGAAGATTCTAGATCTAAAAAAAAGCAGACACTATGCGACATTTTGAGACAAGGGCGCCATCAACCTTGTGCTCCATTTTTGGATCACAGAAAATAGCAAACATAGTAGAGATCAGTGCGGGAAGGAGATTGGTACTGTGTAGAAAAATTAGTACCTTGGACTAGGGCACCATCACCATTGTCCCTAACTTTTCCATTTTCTAGATTGCAAAAAATAGTGAGTTAAGATTCTCTGCCCTCTACTTATTTCCTATAGCATTTGTCGTAATTCACAGATTTGATTATTGTTTGGCTTAAATTAGGGTTTTAAGGGCATAGAAGCATTAATTGGCAAACTTGTGTGATCACATCTGAATTTCCCAGTAGAAAACCAAGTGGTAACTCAAATCTAATAGTTGACTCTCCTCTTGATAGGTGAGGCACTTGGTTGAAAATCCCTTGGAATGTTTTGTGGAAACGAGGATTCAAATTAAAGATAACATTAACCTTGACCATTTTTAACCCAAAACAGGTATAAAGCATAGTATTGAGGATGATGTTGTGTTGATAGTTTTTCACATTATGTGTTGCCATCAATGACAAAGGGGGAGATTGCTGCAAGTATGTGTAGTCGGTATTGTCATTGATGTCAACAAGCTTGTGTTGTCATTGGTGTCAATTGTATGAGTAAGAGATCTTGCAAGAGTATGAGAAGTTGTTGTCAAGTGGATGCTATATCCAATGATGAGGAAGTGTTGAATATGGTGATAATATGCTTCTGGTGCTTGGCTTCCAAGTGCTTTTGAGAAAATTTGAATAAACTAAGTAAACAGTGTATGACAGTGGTATTTTGTGTTGCAGAGTATTGTTCTAGTTTTGCTCCACATTTTCCTTATATTGAAGATATGTTTAGGTAGTTTGGATATGTTCTTTATAGGTATTTAGAGGTGCTTAATTTAGAATTTGGTGTGCTAGATCGATGTGCAGAGCAAGATATGTTCACCAATGTGTGAACTATGTATTGCAGAGGTGTCTGGGATAATTTGTTTTGCTCCGCATTTCTCTACAAAGTAGTTTCTGGTCTTACAGTTCTAGAATTGTGCTTATAAGGTTAATGTCTATCTTTAGTCAAAGTTGTTCATGGTTTGGTGCTCTGGAAGATGATTTATTGAGTTACAGTCTATGACAGAGACATTTGAGTATGTTGTGTAAATATGATAAGGTTATGCGGCAAGTGAAAGTTGTTGTGGAGGGATTTGTTGGTTTTCAGGGTGTTTGTGGAATATTCTAAATTGTGCTCAAGCAGGTCGTGTGGTCTACGATTTGTCTTTGGGTTTGAAGAAATGTGTACATAATTGTTTATGGTGTTAACACTGGTTCGGCCGACCTTGGGTGTTTACACTAATTGCAAAGTTGCTTTAATTGTGGAAGCATGGTGTAATGTGTATGAATGGATTTAGGTCCAAGATAAGGTGTGTTGTGGTCTGCCTCCATTCCTTTCCACCATGGGAATGTTTTGGGTCTGACCTAATTTGAATTTGCATGATCAAGGTGCTTTACCAACATTGGAGAATGTTCTTGAGATTGAAGATGGTGTAAATATGTGTCAAGTTGTTGAAGGATGTTAACATAGATGAGCATGATGGATGTGATGTGAATTACAGAGTTATAGAGTGTGAATTTGTGTAGCGCAGTACAAGCTTTCATGTGTTAGATTACTAGATGCAATGAGCAGAAGATGTCTACAATTCCTTAATGAGACTACGGAGGTGATGATGGTCTTGTGGTGGAATTCTCTGTTGCATTGAGATAGTTTTCTCCTTGTAAGAATCTTCTCTATCTTTTGCTCTATTCTAGCAGTGAGCCTTTCTTTTCAGCAGTGAGCCTTTCTTTTGGGCAATGAGCCCTCTAGCAGTAAGCCTTTTGGCAGTGAGCCTTCTGGTAGTGAGCCCATTTTTTTCGGTGTTGATATTACTTTATATTATGAGCTAATCCTCACCGTGGTTTTTCCCTTCTTGAGTTTTCCATGTGAATCTGGTGTTCTCTTGTGTTGATGTTGATTTGATTAAGTTTTTGTTATTTACTTTCATGCCTAATCATCATAACAATTTAAGGGTTAATTAAACTGGTGTGGGTCTAAATGTGTTTGAGGGTTTTTGAATTATAAGTGACAACTGATTCACCCCCTCTTAGTTGTCTTGTGCATTCAACACTATCCACCTCCACAAACTTACAAATTCAAAAACAATTCACCTATCAAGTTACCATGGATGTTCACTTTATTTGTCTCATCAAAATGGATGTATTTCCCTTGGAAAATTCTCTTCAACATCACCTATGGACATCTTCTTGATGACCTACAAAAATTAGAAATAAACTTGGGCTCTTCTCTTGTTTTTAATGCCCCTTTGGAGCCAAACTTTCATCTATTTATAATATCTCCTTTGCCAAGTTTCATCTTCCTCATTTGGGCTCCAAAGACTCTTGGTATTCCTCTTCTTGCTTGGAAGCATCCAACTTGGATAAATGTGAGTCTTGGGATTCCTTCATGACTTGGATGCTTGAAGACTCTTCATTGTCGAAGCTTTGTCTTCTAGCATGTAGGTGACTAGGATTTTGTCCATATGCAACTTGCCTTGTCTTTTCCTTGGAGTGTTGGAGAATTAAAATATTTATTTTATTTTCCCCAAAGTTGGTGTATGATGTTGATTAGAAACCTGTAAGACAAAAAAAAGGGTAAAATAAATAAAATATTTTTTTGGTTAATGCAATATTACTTGTGAGCCCGGATGCTCTTGCATCAACATGTCAGGTAAGAAGTTTGTGAACATGGCTCACAAAATCTAATTGAGTGGTTGAACCACCCTTCCAAATAGTAAATTATCTGAAACACACTCCAATATTGTCATAGGTACCATGAAAATTTCTTTTTCTTCTCCTTTTCCAACATCTTCCTGGAATCCTTCCTATCTTCCTCTACCAAATATTGTCATCAATCTTTCTTTCACTTGTGTACTTTTGTCCACCATAGGCTGATCTCATCCACCAAATGCATTCTCCTCTCTTCTTTCTTCTTGTAGGATTCAACCCACCACAATCTGACCACCTCCTCCAAAATTCTTTCCACTCTCTTTTCACCATCTCACCTACACTCAACTCATTAGAACAAATATTATTAAAATGAAATAACTCCACAATAAACTCTTTTACCTTTTCATTTACTTCTTCCTCGCATTGTATTTACCAATATGTTCTTCAAAGGACATACAATTGCTGCAACTTTATTCTCAGATCTTCACCCTTAGCTACAACTTCTTTCTCCACTTCTGCCATACCTTCCAAAAGGTATGTGTCTATTGCTGCAACTCTTTCATTTTCTTCCAAATCATTTGCTACAACTTTTTACTCTTCATGCTCAGCTGCGATCTCATTACTTCCTTCTTCTATCTTCTCATACTCCAAATGATACTTAACTGCACTGTTGCAACATCAATTTCAATCTCTTTGTCCATGTCTTCCAAAAGACAATCTTCTACTGCAATCTCCTCTTTTTCTCCTTCCTTATCCTCCTGCATGAGGATTTCTTCTTCTCTAGTGCCATCTATATGACACTTCCCTGCATCTTATTTTCTAAATTGCCTTCATATTCTTTTAAAATGTTTGTATGGTACATAGGGGCCATTTTCTCTTTATTTTTACATTCTTTTCTTTCCTTACTTATTTTCTTTTCTAGTTTTCTTTCTTTCAGGACTATATGGGTTGTTCCCACATGTTTCTCCTTCCATGCCCCTTCTATCAAAGAGTTGCAACACTTCTTCTCATCCTCTGCAACTTCTGTTGCAATCTCTTCTCTTTCCTCTTGATCCTTTTGCACAAGGATTTCTCTATCTTCTTTTTCATTCTTCTTATTTGCTACAACTTCTAATGTCACTTCCTCTTTTTTATCCTACAATGGATTCAAAACATATTCCTTCCCATCCTTTATTATGTTATATGTGTTCTCTCTACCACTATGTATAGCTTCTTTATCCCAAAGCCAAGGTCGACCCAATAAAACATGACATACATCTATGGGTACTATGTAACATACAATTTCATCCTTATATCTTTGAATGTAAAAATTAACAATACTTTGTTCACTTACCCAAATTTAATGACCTCCTTGCAACCAAGAAATGCAATACGGGCTAGGGTGCTTCATCCTCAAATTTAGCTTCTCAACCATTTCTAATGCAACCAAATTATTGGTGCTACTATTGTCCACCATCACCTTGTAGCATTTTCCACCTCACTTGCAAACTATTTGGAAAAAATTACTCCTTTGGATGGGTTCTTGCTTCTCTTTTTGTGGCTTCAAGAAAACTTTCCTCATCATTAGACATTCTCCTTGTCTCCAAGACTTTTTGTCAAACAATTATCGCACGCTCTCAATCTACAACCTACACACATAAATACTTTAGAGCTAATGTTCCATGTAGTTATAGGTCCTCTCTATAACAAAACTAACTCACAACTATCCTCTACCCAAAAAGACTCTAGAAGATGCACCTCTCCAAGACCTCTTCTACCCACTTCCTCTCAGTGGGAGAAGTCTATTGATGCAGAGTGCCAGCAGAAGTGAATGAAAATTTGCCTATATCTTCCCTATCGGTAAGAGGTCTCCCAATGTTTCACCAAAGTTGAGAATGACCTCTCTATCGGGAAGACATGAACTATCGGCCGTTCCTCTTTGGTTTATCCCGACGGTCAAGTTCTCACCGATATCTCCGTAGTGGTTCATTGCCTATCGGCAACACCTCATACTATTGGACCACGAGAAATTTCTTAGGCCGATATACTCCGTCACTTCGATGACCAATCTTCGTCAGCCAGACTTCCTCCTTCGGCGAAGCTTCTTTCACCTACGCCAACACCTTGTCTCTCGCTGATACCGTTAGGCACATCGGCCAGATCCACCGCTTCGGTGAGACTCCAGTTCGCGGCCCCGATGGTTCATCTCATTCCGATGAGTCTCTATCGGCGAGACTTCTTGAACTCCTCCCAATGAGCTTCTATCGGCGGGACTCTAACGGTCGCCGTGACTTATTCGGCTTCCCCTGACAAGGTTCCTCACGCCGATACTCTTTATCGGCAATACTCTGAGGATGTCTCACCGATCGGTGAAACTGTATACTGTCGGCTAAGTGTATTTTCCTTAGCCCGATATCGTTTCTCTCACCGATGTGAATAACAATGGTATGTGTCTCCGACACTATATCAATCTTTGACAAGACGGAGAGCCTTTCACGCCGATGGATCTCCAACTATTCTGAGGCGCCGAACTAGAATTCCTTTCGACCGAACAATGGAATTTGGCCGTTTCATATATCAAACCCTCAATCACTTGTAGCAATCTGATCCCACATCAAAACTATCCAATTTCACTCTGATTTCCCGACTAGCCACATGACGATGTCTAGTCGAACTTGACTGAGTTCGCTGGCTTCCTGGGTAAGAATTCAACAACAACAAACGTGAAAAGTCTTTCCTCCATCACACTAATACTATACAGGGCTTCAGTGGACAGAGGAAAGGGCCTCCATGTATGAATCAAAACCCTAATCCTAGGTTACGAACCAGCCACTGTGGAACCGTGGGTTTTACACCGTCTGCACACTATAGAGTCACTATGGATTGACAGATAGCATCCGATTAGGGCTTCAATATACAAAATCAGGATAAAGATATCAAATCACTAAGAACAACCAAGAAAATCAACACAGATCATATCCAGAACTCTCTTTATTCAGTTATCAAAAAGAACTTGTTGTAATACACACTTCTCTCTCTCTGCTCCGTGTGACATACAACCTGCCTCTAAAGAAGATGTAGAGACAATAGTTATCCCCTCCAACCGTGCAAACTGATTTTCAAATCAGTTAGCCGTTGGTTTACCCTTCATACAAGCAAAACTACATGTGTGCCTTGCACAATTACATTCATGGGACCAAATTGACCCTTATTACAAAATGAAATGGCTTAAGAGCCTTATGAGACAACAAAAGAAAAGATGACCCTGCACTACAGAGAATGTGCTCCTGCACCATACTCCCCCTGCAGGAAAAACTCAAGTCCCTTGAGTTGCTAACTGCTGAAGTGTCTTCCCATGCTTTAGAATATCTACTTCACTCATCCAGGTTGCCTCTGAATCAGGAAGATCCTGCCACTTGACCAAGTAGTCTTTGTATACCCCTTTTCTTGTCTTCTTGACAATTTTGGAATCCAAAATGCATTCCAATTGCAAAGGCTTACTTGGAGGTGAATCTCTGATCCAGTCTTCATCTTCAATCACAGCATCTGAGCCATCTTTAGCATGTAATGGAGGTCTAAAAGGGAACAGGTCTGCAACATTGAAAATGGGAGAGATACCAAGGCCAGATGGTAATTCTATCTCATATGCATTTGGACCAAATTTATGCACTACCTTACAAGGTCCTATCTTCTTCATCAACAATTTGGTTGGTTGCCCCTTCGGTAATCTTTCCTTTCTGAGGTAGGCCATCACCAAATCTCCTACCTTGAACTGTACCTCCCTTCGCTTCAGATCTGCCCTATCTTTGTACTTGGAGACAGTTTTCTCCAACTGAAGCTTGACCTGATCATGTACTGTTTTCATGGTAGCGGCAAAGTCTTCTCCTAGAGCACTCCTTTTATCCCATCCTTGGAGGTCTTTGAGTTCAAGTGGCCTTCTTGGGTGGAAACCATAAACTATTTCAAAAGGGCTTTTCCCAGTACTTCTGTTTCTTGAATCATTATAAGCATATTCAGCTTGACTGATCACTAAATCCCATGCCAATCCATGCTGTTTGGTAAGGCATCTCAAAAGGTTTCCCAAGGACCTATTGACAACCTCAGTCTGACCATCAGTCTGGGGATGGTAGGCTGATGAAAAAGACAACTGAGTGCCCAATTTTCTCCATAGGGTCCTCCAAAAATGACCAACAAATTTGGAGTCTCTATCAGTAACAATTGATAGGGGTAAACCATGAATTCTGACCACTTCTCTGAAAAAGAGACCAGCAATATGAGATGCATCATTTGTGCATTTGCATGGCACAAAATGAGCCATCTTACTGAATCTATCCACAATGACAAAAACACTGTCTACACCCCTTGCTGTCCTAGGAAGACCAAGCACAATGTCCATACTAATGCTTTCCCAAGGTCTGGTGGGAATGGGCAGTGGTTGGTACAAAGCAGCATTAGAAGACATACCCTTGGCCTTTTGACATATGGTACAGCTTGCAACATATCTCCTTACATCTGTCTGTACCTTGGGCCAATAATAGAACCTGGTGACTTGTTCCAAAGTCTTGTCCAACCCAAAATGTCCTCCTAAGGCTCCATTGTGCTTCTCCTTGATGATATTGTCCCTCATGGAACATTTAGGAACACACAACAAACTACCTTTAAATAGGAGTCCTTCTTGCAGCACAAAATTAGAATACTCACCATGAAAAGTGTTACCCAAACTTGCACACACTTCATAGGCAGCCTTGAAATCTGCATCATCCTTGTACAACTCCTTCAGACATTCTAGACCCATATGTTCCATTTGTACTTCCTGTATGACCAGTATCCTTCTACTCAAAGCATCTGCCACTTTGTTGGCAACACCTTTCTTATGCTTAATAGTGAAGGTATAGGCCAGCAATTGTTCCATCCACTTGACGTGCCTATGATTCAACTTTTCTTGACTATTTAGGAAGCTAAGAGCATGGTTGTCAGTAAAAACAATGAACTCTTTTGGCAGTAAATAATGTCTCCATTTTTTCAGAGCTTGCACCATTGCATACAACTCTAGGTCATAGGTAGAATACCTCTGTTTGGCCTCATTCAACTTCTCTGAAAAGAATGCTACTGGATGTCCTTCCTGACTAAGAACAGCACCTATAGCCTATTGGCTTGCATCACATTCCACAACAAATACTTTGTCAAAATCAGGGAGTACCAACGTAGGTAACTCGGCCACTTTCTGTTTCAACAGTTCAAAACTATCATCTGCTTGTTTTGTCCATTGAAATTTACACTTCACTCCACCCTTGATGGTATTGAGAATAGGGACACTTATGTGACTGAACCCTTTAATGAACTTCCTGTAAAAAGTTGCCAAACCATGAAAACTTCTTACATCTCCTACTGTCTTAGGAGTAGGCCAATTGAGAATAGCCTCAACTTTTGTAGGATCCATTTTCAAACAGCCATTGGAAATCACAAATCCAAGATACACTAGTTCAGTTTTCATAAAATCACATTTATCCAAGTTGATCATCAACTTACTCTCATCCAATTTCTTTAACACCTGTCCAAGATGCTTCACATGCTCTTCTTTGGTCCTGCTGAAAATCAATATGTCATCAAGATAAACAATAACAAATTTTCTAATAAATTCTACAAGTACCTCATTCATCAACCGCATGAAGGTGCTTGGAGCATTACTGAGACCAAATGGCATGACAAGCCACTCATAGAGACCTTCATTTGTTTTGAAAGCAGTCTTCCATTCATCTCCCTGCCTTATTCTGATCTGGTGATAACCAGATTTCAAATCAATCTTGGAATAGTAACATGAACCACCAAGATAGTCCAACAGATCCTTAATTCTTGGCATAGGGAATCTATACCTTATGGTGATCTTATTGATAGCCCTTGAATCAGTGCATAATCTCCATTTGCCATCTTTCTTAGGAGCAAGTACACTAGGGACTGCACATGGACTAAGACTTTTCCTAATCAAACCTTTCTCCAAAAGTTCTTGAATCTGTCTACCTACTTCTTCATTCTGCTGTGGTGTCAACTTGTAGGCAGCTTTGTTGGGTAATGTGGCTCCAGGAATCAAGTCAATCTGATGACTTATGTCCCTCATAGGTGGTAAGGAGTTAGGGGTATCCTCTACCACAAGATCTTGGTACTTATCCAGTAATTGTTGTACTTCCAATGGAATCTCCTTCTGTTGTTTGCTTTGCTGATTGGATACAGGCTTCATCATCAGTGCATACCCTTGGGTATCCTTCTCCTTCATGAGTTGTAGGAACTCTTTGCCACTCACTAACATGACACTGTTGTCATTGCTCTTCTCTCCAACCTGCTTTGGTAAGGGATCCATCTGAAACTTCTTACCATTCTTGGTGATCATATATGTATTATTTTCACCATCATGCTGTGCCTTCACATCATACTGCCAAGGTCGTCCAAGAAGAAGGTGACAAGCATCCATAGGAATAATTTCACATAGCACCTTATCCCTATAATCACCTAGTTCAAACTCTACCCAAGTTTGTTCTTCCACCAAATAGTTCTGATTCTTATTCAACCAAGATATTTTGTGAGGATTAAGATGGGGTAATCTTTTTAGTTTACACTTTTCTACCATTTCAGTAGACACTGCATTTTCAGTAGAACCTGAATCAACAATGATTTTATAGAGCTTACCATATGCTATTCCTTGGGTTCTGAAGAGATTCTTCCTTTGTGGGGGCTCCTGCTTCAATGGCATCTTCACGAGGGTCCTCTTAATCATCATATTCTCTCCTTCAAGTACTGGTGCAGCACTACCAATTGGTGAGTTTACACTCTGACAATCATCCTCCTGCAATAGTTGGTTCCTTCTCCCACCATCATGAGAGCTAGATGCCTTCTTAGGGCACTTACTTGCAGTGTGGCCTACTTGATTGCAGTTGTAACATCTTCCAGTGAAGACTCCACATCCTCTGCCTGCACCACCACCTCTACCTCTGCCATTAGGTCTTCTCCAACCTCCGAAACCACCACCTTTTTGTTCTGTGTCAGAACGTGATTCTTGTTGACTTAAACTTTCCCCTTTGTTTGGCTGTCCTCTGTCAAAATTACCTCTTCCTCTATTGTTCCTGCCACCTCTTCCTCTGTTATTTTGATCACCTCTCCTTTTCAGTTTATCCTCTGCCCTAGAGGCTAACTGAAAACATTCATCCACAGTCTTGGGAACCACCATACTGAACTCATCCTGTATATTGTACCTCAGACCATCCAGGTATCTGGCCACCATCTCTTTTTCTTCTTCTCTGTGATTGGCTCTCATGCTCAATCTGTGGAATTCTTCAGTGTATGTAGCCACGTCCATATCTTTCTGCCTAAGATGATTAAACTTTCTGATAGTCTGCAGATCATAATCACATGGTAGAAATTTGGCTCTCAGCATGGCCACCATTCTGCTCCACTTGGTGATTGGACTCTTTCCAACCTTCTCCCTTTCACATTGAGTGTAGTTCCACCAAACCAATGCAGAACCTCTCAGTCTGGTCTTTGCAAACTTTACTTTCTTACTGTCACTATACTCTTTGAAGTCAAAGTAATTACTTATGGCTTCAATCCAGTCCACAAGAGTATCTCCATCCAGTTTCCCATTGAACGTGGGAACATCCATTTTCAGATCACCACTATCTCCATGACCCTTGAGTGCATTCAGAAATGCCTTTTGATCAGCAGTCATACCTTCTCCTTGAGGATTCTCCCCAGTTTCTCCTTCTTCATCCTCCTCTGACTTAGAAGTGCTTCCATCCTTCTCTTTGGATCTTTCTTCCTTCAGTCTCTCTTCGAGCATTTCTTCCACCATCTTCTGGATGGCTGCTTTACTCATCGTCTTGGGAGGAATTGTGCTAGCCTCTGTTTCTATCTCCAATTCTTCATCTGACATACACGGCTGTGATTCAAAATATTGGCTCTGATACCAATTTGATGCAGAGTGCCAACAGAAGCGAATGAAAATTTGCCTATATCTTCCCTATCAGCAAGAGGTCTCCCAATGTTTCACTGAAGTCGAGAATGACCTCTCTATCGGGAAGACATGAACTATCAACCGTTCCTCTTTGGTTTATCCCGACGGTCAAGTTCTCACCGATATCTCCGTAGTGGTTCGTTGCCTATCGGCAACACCTCATACTATCAGACAATGAGAAATTTCTTAGGCCAATATACTCCGTCACTCCGATGACCAATCTTCGTCGGCCAGACTTCCTCCTTCGGCGAAGCTTCTTTCACCTACGCCGACACCTTGTCTCTCGCCGATATCGTTAGGCACATCGGCCAGATCCTCCGCTTCGGTGAGACTCTAGTTCGCGGCCCCGATGGTTCATCTCATTCCGATGAGTCTCTATCGGCGAGACTTCTTGAACTCCTCCCGATGAGCTTCTATCGGCGGGACTCTAACGGTCGCCATGACTTCTTCGGCTTCCCCCGACAAGGTTCCTCACGTCGATACTCTTTATCGGCGATACTCCGAGGATGTCTCACCGATCGGTGAAACTGTATACCGTCAGCTAAGTGTATTTTCCTTAGCCCGATATCGTTTCTCTCACCGATGCAAATAACAATGGTATGTGTCTCCGACACTATATCAATCTTTGACAAGATGGAGAGCCTTTCACGCCGATGGATCTCCAACTATTCTAAGGCACCAAACTAGAATTCCTTTCGACCGAACAATGGAATTTGGCCGTTTCATATATCAAACCCTCAATCACTTGTAGCAATCTGATCCCACATCAAAACTATCCAATTTCACTCTGATTTCCTGACTAGCCACATGACGATGTCTAGTCGAACTTGACTGAGTTCGCTGGCTTCCTGGGTAATAATTCAACAACAACAAACGTGAAAAGTCTTTCCTCCATCACACTAATACTATACAGGGCTTCAGTGGACAGAGGAAAGGGCCTCCATGTATGAATCAAAACCCTAATCCTAGGTTACGAACCAGCCACTGTGGAACCGTGGGTTTTACACCGTCTGCACACTACAGAGTCACTATGGATTGATAGATAGCATCCGGTTAGGGCTTCAATATACAAAATCAGGATAAAGATATCAAATCACTAAGAACAACCAAGAAAATCAACACAGATCATACCCAGAACTCTCTTTATTCAGTTATCAAAAAGAACTTGTTGTAATACACACTTCTCTCTCTCTACTCCGTGTGACATACAACCTACCTCTAAAGAAGATGTAGAGACAGCAGTTATCCCCTCCAACCGTGCAAACTGATTTTCAAATCAGTTAGCCGTTGGTTTACCCTTCATACAAGCAAAACTACATGTGTGCCTTGCACAATTACATTCATGGGACCAAATTGACCCTTATTACAAAATGAAATGGCTTAAGAGCCTTATGAGACAACAAAAGAAAAGATGACCCTGCACTACAGAGAATGTGCTCCTGCACCATCTATACACCTTCTACCCAACTTTATCTTTGCTAGAGGATAGCCATACAAATTAAACCACAATCTCAAATACTAGCTCTCTGCAGTTATAGGAATTTCCCTCATACCTACAACAAAATATTAGAGCTATACCATCTCAACACACCTAAAAACAACTTCCAGCTTTTACACCATTTGATGCAGTCATGACAAGAGAATCCAATGAAGGATTGTCCCATCATACAGCCCAATCAACTTCACTTATGTGCGTTATGATAAAAATAATATTCATGCCTTCAAATTCTTATAATCATGTGCTCAATACTTCAAATATTGTAACAAATTGTATGTGCCAACATATCCTTGTTAAATTTTAGCCTTAAGATTGTTGTTTGTCAAGACTTTTCCACTCCTCTTAGATGTAAATTAGCTTTGATAAATTCTAACCCTTAAGGATTGTTATTTGTCCCTTTGATTCCTTTAGTTGCAACAAAATAAATGTAGATTAACCTCTTAAACTTCCAACCCTTAAGTGAAATAGTTTGTGTATGTTATCGCAACAATTTCAGTTATGAAATAACATTATATCTTGAGAATTTCATAAAACATGAACAACAACAAATACTTACAACATCAAATATTTTTATGCAGCCTATCAAGGTAGAAATAGACATACATATCCTCTACAAATCCAACTATGAAATATCTCTATCAACTTTCCAACTATCCACCTCCACAAACTTACAAATTTAAAAAAAATTCACCTAACAAGTCACAAATGGACATTCACTTTCTTTGTCTCATCAAAATGGATGTATTTCCCTTGGAGAATTCTCTTCAACATCACCTATGGACATCGTCTTGATGACCTACAAAAATCAAAAATAAACTTGGGCTCTTCTCTCGTTTTTTAATGCCCCTTTGGAGCCAAACTTCCATCTTTTTATAATATCTCCTTTGCCAAGTTTCATCTTTCTTATTTGGGCTCCAATGACTCTTGATATTCCTCTTCTTGTGTGGTGGCATCCAACTTGGAGAAATGTGACTCTTGGGATTCCTTCATGACTTGGATGCTTGAAGACTCTTTATTGTCCAATCTTTGTCTTCTGCATGTACGTGATTAGGATTTTGTCCATATGCAACTTGCCTTGTCTTTTTCTAGGAGTGTTGGAGAATTAAAATATTTATTTTATTTTCCCCAAAGTTGGTGTATGATGTTGATTAGAAACCTACAAGACAAACAAAAGGGTAAAAGAAATAAAATATTTTCTTGGTTGATGCAAGATTGCTTGTGAGCCCAAATGCTCCTACATCACATAACTCATGATATTTCTATAGTAGGTTGTTGAATTCTAAAACTAGCTTCACCTTGATCTTTGATATCTAATTTTGCACAAGGGTAGACAATATTTAGAAATACGTTTGGGGGAGTTGTTGGAACACTAGGGTCAAGCTCTCCTAGGTCAATTGCCTTGATGGACTAGCTTTATAGCCTTGAGTGAATGTTAGAAGATAACTTGAGCAAGAGTGCAAATGACCTAAATGCAAATTTTTGATGTAATTAATTTTTTATATGCTCAAATCAAAGTGTTCCTAGAATTATTACTCTTAGATAATTGAATGTTCTTTGTTATTCTTTTGAGTTCTATGTATAGGAATTAATTATACATTGAATGTCCTTAAATACCAAGACATAATGATAAGTTGCACAAATGTGTACCAAGTTAACTCTCAATAGCTAGTGGAAGAGGACAAGAGTCAATAATTTGAATTTCAAAAGATGAAAAGATGAATTGTGGGGTCAATCCTAAATGGCTTGAGATTGAACCCAAGCACTTTGAGATTGACTGAAGATTGGAGAGTGTAAATCTACGATGAACTTGACTTGAAAAAAAAAAATACAAACTCGAAGAATATAAAAAATAAACTAGTTATGCTAGACTCTAAACTGAGCTTTAAATAAGTAGGTTTGGTTTCCAAATAATTTAATTTATCATGAAAATCCTAATATTGACTGTTCTTAGCGAAAAAGTCGCAAGCCCACGCTTTTAAACAAAGATTTGTCTTACATGGAGAACGATTCATGGAAGCAGAGTCGTGTGTGTACTCTATCCTTTTAAAATTATATGGTTAGAACAGCAAGATAATGACAACGAGTCTATCAATAGCATTCCTTTATGCTTCCGTTTGCGATCAGGGAGAAGAAAATGGAAAAATCTGGCATTAAGATGTGGACTGTGGATGGCAAGTTGAATCTACGGGCCCCCTGAAAAGGAATAATTTTGGAATGCTTGTGGAAACTAACTTTGTCCTCTTAATAACTCGCTTCTCTGTGGTGATATCTCTACCGCGGGCCCTCCATAATGAGCACCGTGAGAATGCCCAAGGAATATTATTTGTATTAAAGTCGCTGGTCAAGCTTTTACATCAAAGTAGAAAAATGAGACACAAGACTCTTGTTTCTATGATTTTTCCTTCATATAATAATAAGACAATCTTTTGTTTGAAACTGTGGGCCTCAACTTGGACAGTTAAGAATATTCAATATTAAGATATTTGGTTGCCTAGGGCAAGTTTTTTTTGGTGACCTGTTCACTTAACAAGATTTAATATTAAGATTTTTAGTGACCTTTAAGGATAGGCACTTAACATTAAGTGAACAAGGGTTATTTAGACATGACATTTTTTATTAGTAAAAATAGGATAAATATTTATCACTTTTTAATATAGATGAGGTGTGAAATTATTATTGATTGTTTGACTATTAAGACACAAGACACAAGACACAAGACTCAAGACTCAAGATTTTGTTTTCATGAATTTTCGTCTCTATAAGACAATTTTTGTTTGAAATTGTGGGCGTACCCTTGTTTAGCTAAGAATATTCAATATTAAGATTCTTGGTGACCTAGACAAGTTTCTTGACAACTTGTTCAACCTAAGAACATTCAATATTAAGATTTTTGGCAACGTTTGACGGTAGGTGGTCAACATTGAATGAGGGTTATTTAGTCATGATTTTTCTTAAATATTATACAATTTAATAATTAAAAATCAATTTTAATAGTGAAAATAGGATAAATATTTATCACTTTTTAAGATGGATCAAGTGTGAATTTACTATTGACTATTTGACCATTGACTCAAATTCTATTTAAATAAAATGTTTAATCACATTACTTCAAACCACTATAATAATTTGTTTGCTTTATTAAAATAAACTATTTCTACAAATAAAATTATAATAATATTATATAAATTTATTAAAGTTTTGTGAATTTACATATTAGCCATAAGTTAAAGAAATCAAACTCAAAAAATTAATATTTTATTTTTGAATCTATATTCTTAATTATTAGGTTTTTCTCTTATTTCAAATTTTTAAATGCATGAACATTTTTAAATAATAAAAATGAGACATTGACAATGAAACACATGGTAATTTAAAAAAACTACATTTAATATGCACAATTTGAAATTTAATGTCTACTTTTAAAATAATATATAGTCTCTTACAAATTTCAATTTTTTAAATTTACCATCTAATTTATATTATAGAAAAACATTATTTTTAAGTTTTTTGAAACATGTTTATAATTGTAATGGTGTAACTTGTATATTTATATTATATGTTATTTATTTTCATATTTGTTTTGAATGAATGTCTTGATACATGTATATATCAACAAATGGTGTAATCTTATGTAATGTTAGGCTCATTCCCATTACCTTTACCTATCTTTATACACATGCCCACACATGCCTTCTCATATATATAGCCCCCAACTTATTCTTATATGCACACATTTTTATACATTCACCTAACTCTTATGTTTAGTACACATATGCATACATGTACATTGATATAATTGTTATCCACCTAGATTTTGACCATTTGTCCACCTAGAGTTATTTCCATGATCACAGACTTGACCTTTATTTTTTTTTAAATTCAAATCTTAGCCAACTATCACCCTCTATTATCTTATTGGATCCAGTTAAGTGTTAGTGTATATACATTTCATATACTTGTACACATTTAGGCCTAAGCCTACTTAGATGTGCCCTTACACAATCTTGACACATGCCTCATTGAGGTGTCAAGGTTGTTGGGTGGTTAGGATAGGTGTCACCAAGTTGCCCACTAAACTAGCCACTCACACTAGTTTGTAGTGAGGCAACTAGCCACCACTCTTAGTTGAGGAGTCTTTTCCTCAACTAATAACTTCCCATCCTCTCCTATATGTACACACTTATTTTCCTAATCAATTGACTTTGAACTTGTAATCGGTACTTTTCTTATGAATTCTTGGTTCTTATATGGTATTAGAGTGATGATAAGGCTTTGTTGTTGGTTCATTTGTTTCAAAGTCCAGTCACGAGAGGAGGTTGAATCAAGTCTGTAACATTGACTTCAAACTTCCCTACAAACTAGCATGAGTGGCTAATTTAGTGGGTAACTTGGTGACATCTATCCTGACCACCCAATAACCTTGACACCTGAATGAGGCATATGTCAAGATTGTGTAAGGGTACATCTAAGTAGGCTTATGTCTAAGTGTATACAAGTATATGAAATATATATATATACACTAACACCCCCCTTAAGCATAGCTTAGGTGGGTACAAATGAAATGGGTCCTAGTTACAAATCCTGATGAGGTACCCATGTATAATGAAAATATAAAATTGGGTTTTGGCAACTAGGCTTGATGAGATACCCAAGTACAATGCAATCTCTGGAGAAAGGTAGAAAACCCAGGGGGAAAAAATACCCTCCAAAAGAGAGATAAGAAAGAACTAGAAGGCACCCCCTGAAGAGGATGAACTCTCTAAATGCTGACCAACTACGACTATTCCAGATGATGTCCTACTAGAAAATATCACTAGATTCTCTCTATGAAGTGTCTCTAGAATCTCATGTAGCAAAGGATGAAGAAAAACTGCTAGAAAGAATCTTTAGATGCTTACTGGGAGGCATCTCTAGAATCTCATGTAGCAAGTGATGTAGGTACTATCAGAAGAGTAAGATGAGCCTATTGTAAAGAATTACTGGAAGTTCATGAAGAAGCAATACACAATTCTTATGTAGCAATACGTATAATCGAAATGCAATCTAGAACAAAAGAAAGGAACTATTCAAACAAGAAATGTTTGGTAGAAAATAGTCCAAAGATCCTGCTATACAAAACCAATAGAAGTTCTCAGAGAATTAACACTATGCTCTGAAGCGACAATAGGAGCATTATCCCCACTAGATGTAAAGTGAGAAAATATGAAGTTATGGGAGAAGTGACAAATCTTCCCAACTGCAACAATTTCTCTACTCTAAGAATCTTGAATTAAAGCTATAGTGGATGTAAACTTAACTATCTTAATTGAATAATTGAGTTGATACACATGGAAAGAAGATTTATTGTCAAGCTAGGAATGAATAAAACATTGTGGATGTATCCATTACCTACTTGTACTATTCCTTGTGCACAAACAGGATAATAACAATCACCTATCAAGATTTTGGAGGTGTCAGTAAGATCGATTAACATGAAAACCTCTGGATAAGGAGACATGTGATCGATAGCACCAGAGTGAAGAACCCATTGATTTATCTCAAAATTGTCTGAAGATGCCATAGGAACCCAAATATACACCCACTTGAAGATTTTGTGCACCAAATTGCTTAATTACCCCCCCTTGAATTAGACAATTTATCATGCACATTGCTGTAGGACTAAGTAGGACAATTAAAATCATACCCTAATACTTAGCCTATTACAAGAGTGACTTGATTTAGCACTAGTAGTTTTTAAAAGAACCTAAAGTTTTGCCCTAACATGAATAATACCCTTTGCGTATTTTGTCCCCCTAAATGTGGCACTTAATAGAAGTAGTTCTTTTAAATTAGTCCAATTGGAGCATAAATAGGCACTTTATAAGTTTAGTGCGATATTATGCCTAATGGATTCAGTCTTAAAAAAACACATACAGGAAAAAATGCAATCTTAGGGATATGAAGGGAAAATGTGAAACAAGGGATTTGTCCAAAGTTTAAATTTGCCCTAATTTTAAATGCCCCCCCCTTATTTTATATTTTATTTGCAGAGTGCTTTTTAGACAATTAAAATGCCTATCCTAAAACAAAAAACATAATTTTTTAAATTCTTTTTGCAGAATAAAAAAAGAATTTAGGAACCCAAATTAGGGCACGTGGATTTAGGGAAAATAAAACAATGGATGCAAGGGCAAAAACATGCAAGGATGACCAATGACAACAAAATTACAGACAGGTGCACTGTGCAATGTATGTGGAACCATTGGCCAGTGAGCGTGAGCCTCTATGTGTACAGTGAGCTTTTGTATGGACAATGAACATAAATGTCAATGGAGATCTCTCTATAATAGTGGCCTCCACAAGCAAGTCTGCTTCACCATGACTTCCAAGTCTATGTCGCCTTCAAAACTCCAACCTCAATCTTGTTGTATCTATGGCTTGTATCTCTGGCTTAGTTTTGACATGAAGACCTTCTTCCACTGAAGACCATCTGCAAGCACCAAAGAAAGAGACAAAGCACCAACCACAGAGGCATAAAAAACTAAAATGCAAAGATTTGACACCAAAAAGATGTTGGTCGACCCTTATGCCACCTCTTCTCCCTATAGAGTTGCCTTCACAGAGAGATTCAAAGAGAGTTTGGCCTTTGGTCAACCTTCCCACACCTTCTCACACCTCTAAAAAAATGCAGGGGTTAAGACACTTCTACCACTTAGCCACAAGCATAAAACAGGGACAGACTTGCTTGGATGACCACTGTTGGAGTTTTTTTCCCAACTAAATGTTTCCTAAGCAATCCCTACAAGGTAGCCATCACTCATCAATAGAGTTCTTAGGTCAGGGGCCAATAGTATAGGAGACAGACTATTAATGTCTCCTCTCCTTCTTCAGGCTCTGGAAAACCTAGGGGGGTATTCCCTATTCAAAATCCATGAAATAAACCTATGAACTTGCTAGAATATTGATACGAAGAAGATAAAGCCTCTCCTAAATAGACCAAAACTATGAAATAAGTTCAAAGGGGCTAGCTTTGGGTCTTATATTCAATTATGAACCAAAGGATTTGAAACCTAAAGCTACTTCTAAAATCCTAAAGGTTTGTGATTAAGATTTTACTGTATTTTATGTTTGGATGCAAGATCAGGGCTTTGAATCATAACCTCACCACTAGAATAGACTGGTGCCTATCTTAGGGCATGGATTCAAATAGACATATATATGTGAATGTTTACCATAAACTTAAAACAATAATCAGATTTCAAGGGGAGTCTCTAGCATCTGCCTTAAAAATACTACCCAAGACTATGTATTCAATTATCTCTACTTACAAATATCTTCATTGCAGTGTATTCATCCCAACACTTAACCCAAAACATTTAATTTGTTTCTTTAACAAAAGTAGAAGATTAAGCATTCAACACATAAGACCCATGTTCCAGAACCTAAGATAACCCTTAGCTATTGAGATTCAGAAGAAAAATGCACACAACTTGGAGATAGATAACAGAATACATGCAACAAAGCATTTCTCATTTACAACATGAAACTGATAAATTTTATGCATAAAACATTCAACATACAACTCATAAACTTATAGGACAAGACATATAGCAACCCAGGAGAATTGTATTTTATTACTCCTCCAAAATTCCCAAATCTTCAACAACATAGAAATGAGTATCGCGGTTCCTTTATATTAAGAACGTGCACCCAACATTGATTACATTGCATTTCAATTTGCTTTTGATACAAAAGAACTGCCAAAAAGGCATTGGAGAACATTTAATTGCACATCAGAGAGAAGGAGAAGAGAAGTAGTTAGTTTGGGAAGCATGTAGCCGCTTGAGGATCTGCCTCATAAATGTTGGGAAGATATTGGTTGGTCTGTCAATCCTTTGACCCATATTTGTCCTTCCACTCACCATATGTCTTTTCAGCCAACCAAGGGAATGAAATCACTTCTATCTTTCCATTATGGCTAACATATCTGGCATCCAATATACTCTTCTCATTTTTACAAAACATCTCAAAACTTATTTCAGCCACGTGTAGCTTATCAAGTGATAAGCTCAATACCTACATGGTTGGATCACCCTTATCACAACAAGTGGGAATTAATTGATGACTGTTATCAATAATTTCCTTTTTCCACTTGTCAAGGTCCTTAATCTTCCCATCAACTTCCAAAATGTGAGGTAACCACTTGGTGTCCAACCTCTTAATGGCCTACATTTTCTCCTTTAAAATTGTGTCCAACCTCAATTGAAAATTGGCCACATCCTCAAAATTCTTCAATACATCTGACGCTGGTTTCAACTTAGGAGGTGCACTTGGATCAAATCTAGAACACCTAAGAAAATCTCTGACTTCTCTAGTTCTAGGTAGCCAGTTAGTTTTTATACTCAACAGCCTCTGCTTATCAGACTCATGCTTCTCATAGGCTGTCCTTAACTGTGAGTAAGACGTCCAAGTTTCTATCCACTCTGGCTAAGAGTTTTGTCACCCTATTCTTGATCAAATTGGTGGCTAGATCCTTTACTTTGTTCTCCACTTCTTCTTTCAGCTTCTTGTTTTCCTCCTTCAATTTTCTAATCTCTGAAAGGAGAGGCTCTGTATCTACTAGGAAAGATTCTGCTGTTGGAATCACTGGTGGAGGGGCTAAAGTACTAGCTCCCAATAACAATTGTTGCTTCAGTCTGGTTATTTTTACAACTACCTGAGCATAATTGATTTGCTGATCATTGTGATCCTTTTGCAGCTTATTTGTAACTGCCTCTGCAAACTATGTAGTCTCTACATTTAGGCTTGTAGCCTAGGGAGAAGAGGTATTAGATACTCTTTTTATTATTATATCCCCTACCAATTCCCCCAGTCCAACCCTAGGCTTATTATTGCTTGGGGCTAGAGCCCATATTGTCAGTGTTTTAAATCTATGGTTGAAGGTTGCACCAGAGAGAGCCTTTTCAACTTGCTCACTTATTATATTTGAATCATCTTTGGTGATTGTATCAAATGCAATGGCATCTGATAGGGTCCAGTGGGGAAGAAGCAGAATATTACTTTTTGAAATCAGTGTTGTCCCCTCCTCTGGAGTCATTTCACTTATGGATTGATGTGCCTCCTTTAAAACCCTTTGAGTAATAGCATCATATTCTGTAGGGTCTACTCCAACCTTGGCATCTTCAATCATCTTTTGGAACTCTTCACTTCTTACCTTCAAAACATAGCTCCTAAATTCAGGATTGTTGACAAATTCATCATCCTCTAAGAATTTGTCACAAGCCATTACCCTGACATCTTCAATATCCACAGTTGGGTTCCTCATTATTCTCACTGCCCTATTTTTAGGGGATGAATAAAGTTTTACTCTATTAGGTGAATTCACCTAAGGTCTAGTTTCTTGCACATGCTCTTCCTCCCCTTCCAAATCAACTACCTCAAATTCTTCAGGGTTCTCCAAATCAATAATTTTAGCCTTCTTGGTAGGGGAGGGACCAACTAATTCTCTCTTGACATCATACCCTCAGCTAGAACTACCATGCTCTTAAGTGGGTCGATCTTCTCCTGCATGGGCAGAACCAATTAGCTACTCTGCATTGTCTTACATTTTCTCAATTATTTGGATTAGATCTTGCACTTCTGTAAAATGAACCTGGATATGTAGGATTTATGCTTTTCTTCATCTTCTCACTTTCCATGGTAGTGTCCCACTTAATGCTTATGTGGTAGACATCATTCATTGTAAAATAATTTCTGGCAATATCATCATAATCTACCTGGTGGAAATACCTGGGCCTTCCTTTTCCGACCCTTACTCTGCTGATGAAGCCCTCAAGGTCAAAATGCCTTGGATTTTCCAAATACATCCCAAAACATTGCATGATTGAATAAATTTGATCCAATCCACTCTTATTAGCTATCAGAAAATCACAGGATCTCAGGGAAGAAGGAAAGAATGAACCCTTCTTGCAGTTCCTCAGGTGCTCTTTGTCAGAATCATTTAGTTACCTTATAATTTCTAAAAATGCCACCCTTTTAAGCACATATTTAGGTAGTATATGAGGTGGGGTTTCACATCCATAGACCCTAATACAAGTAGTGTTTTCATGAATAAACCAATCACCCCAATTGTGATCAATTCCAAGGTGGGGAGTCCTGTCCAGAGGCCTCAAAAAACCTAACACATCAGGATGCATCCTTTCACCTTCTAGTTCCAAAAACCCAAGGATTCTCCTCACAAAATACTCTTCAAAGATGACATAATCTGTTGTAGTGCAATGCAATCTAGCATGCATGTCCATACTTGCACCGACAACATATTTCCTTTAGCATCTGTACTCTTAACAAGTAGATTTTGGTGCCATATTCCAAATAGAGAAAATAAGAGCTTGTGGCACAACAAGGAATACCATGTGAATTCAACATGGACATTTGGCTTAGACAGATTATTCTTAATTTTAGTCATTTGATCATGCATATGGTCAGCAATGTAAGTTGCATAATCATATGGCTCTCTGATATCATGTGAATTCAACATGGACATCTGGCTTAGACAGATTATTCTTAATTTTAGTCATTTGATCATGCATATGGTCAGCAATGTAAGTTGCATAATCATATGGCTCTCTGATATCTTGATTCTAAATATCAACTGCTATCATCATCAAAGAAATGGACATTATGTCCGAAGCATCCCTGCCCAACACCTAGCATAAGCTATGATAAGTCCTAATGAAATAATCCATGAACATACTGCAATGAAAAGGCTCCTGCTCAGTATCTAAAATCTTCACTAGTTTACCATCAACACCCTTTGGCCTATGCTTGGCTAGGTTGTAATCCTTATAATCATGTTTCATAGTCTTATTTTTTCTCTTCAGAGCAGGAAGGTCAATTGGCTTGCTAGCTGCAGGGTCTAAATTAAACACTGTGGCAATGAATCCCTTAGTGAGCTTAATTATTTTTGTACCATTTCCAGCCACGACAGACCTTGTAGCAAGATCATACCTAAGCACTGTTGTCCTAACTAAGTCAGGGTTTGGGAAGACATTAGAATAGATAAGCTTGGCTAGATCATATTTCTAGGCATGATAAATAGGGACCTTATAGTTCATTCTCTTATGTCAATGTTCGAATATAATCCAATTAGGGACATGCAATATGGCATCCCGACAATTATAGCAATAATCAAGGAATTTATCTTTGCTACCACCTAGGCCATGCAATTTTAAGCCTGTCCTAGCAGAACCAAGGAGCTAGATCATGAGATCCTCATCTAGGCTACGTTTGGAGGTGGAAGGTTAGCTGACTTGACTCATTTTTATGTTTATGTAGATGAACTAGGGTTTTGCAACTTCAGGTTACTTCTTAATACTTTAAAGAAGTTAACCTGACAAGACGCAAAGGAATGGAAACAACTTACTAGTTTTGGCACTAATAGAGGCTCAAAATTACACTAGCTTGCTCATTCTGAAGCTCCCTTCACTTTGAATTTAGCTTATGCTCTTGAAAATGACAAGGAATGCCCTAATTCTGCTCGTTTTATGTAAATTCCTTCACAATTCTCTATATTAATGGATGTTGCATTGGCCATTACCCAGTTCATGCCGCAAACACTTGGAAATCCTCCTTTTTGCAAGTTTGAATCTGGGCCATCGATCTTTTCCTTATGTTTCACAATCTATGGCTCTGATTTGTTGACTAGATTTGACAATCTTTGTCACCTTCTTTGAATAGTCTTCATCCAATCAGAATAGGCCAAATCATATGTATTTTCCCTATAAATCACATCACCTTTGTTTAGACCAGACACATGGCACCATTTCGCCGCATCGTAGCCAAAGATGGCCCACCATTCACCTATCATGCACGAGTGTGATGATGCATCCACGCATCCACCCCTCATTTGATTTTTTCCTTTTAAATAGGAGAACACCACGTGTCACCATCTTGCGACCATGTAGTGTAGATTCCATCCTGCAAGATTTCCTTATGATGATGCGCAATTGTCAGATTAAAAGTTCTCTTGTAAACCATACTTAGATCAACATCTGGCAACAAACGATTGGCAGAGGCAAACTTCTTAGTAGAACAAGAAGTAAGCATAAACAATTGTCAATCCATCATAGTCGTGCAGTAGGGTGATGACATCACTAAAAGTAGGCTGCGACGCTACGATTTCTATTTAATTAAACCTTAGGACTTAGGATATAAAGCATTGATTTTTACTGGCGACAGTGGGTAATGGCTAAGCAAAGGGGTCGGTCAACCTATGAGTGCTATGATATGAAGTTATAATTAAAGTGACCGACCACTTGCTAAAGACAGTCAACGTGGAAATATAAAATAAAGCACAGGACCGAGGGAAAATAGGGTAAAAGGATTTTCTAAGGTAAACACTTGAACATTTCAGACCTAAAACCCTAAACCCTAAGGGGTACCACCAATGGCTCCGACTGGGGATGTACAAGTGTGAGATTGCAGCAAGAACCAGACCACTCCCGGGTAGACCAGACAAAAACACCAACAAAACTGACAAAACAAGAATGTACAACATTTAGAAACTATATACATTTATTTTACATTGTGCACAAAGATGCATTCATTTATGAGAAATAGGGTTTAAGGAACTGACCATGTACTAGTAGTTCCTGCAGTTCACTATTTAAGGCTTGGAGAAAATATGAATCCTCTCCATGTGTATTTCTTATTAGATATGGGCCCATCCATAAGGGCTAAAATTTACCATGCTTGCCCTTATTTTGACCTCTTGCATTCCAAACAAGGACTAAATCATTAAACTAAAATTTTCTTTCTGTAGTCCTTTTATCAAATAGATATTCACCTTTTGTTGTCTCTTAAGATTTGCCTCCTGTGCTTCCCTTCTGGTCTCATCCAATGCAATCAACTGATTTATCCTTTCATTCACTGGGCTTTCTATTCCTCATCATTCTCTTGTATGAATATGTAAACTGGCAAGAGATTGTTTACTAGCAACTTGGCCTCTATGCCATATACTAGCTCAAAAGGTGACCTTCCAATTGCCTTCTTCACTATCACCCTATCAGCCCATAGTGCTAGTTTCAACTTTGAATCCCATGCTCTTTTGTTCTTATCAATTATCCTTTTGATGATCTTCATAAGACTTTTGTTACTTGACTCTGCTTGACCATTCCCTTGTGGATGATATGGTGATGCATGGGATAAACTGATTCCATAATTATTACAAAAGTCAACAAGCTCACCAGATCTGAAACACATGGCATTATCTGTGATCAATTTACAGGCACTCCAAATATGATAATAATGTATTCTAAGATAAAATCAATCACTACTTTTCTTGTAGCTTTCTTAGTTGGAATGGCTTCAATCTATTTTGTGAAGTAGTCAATAGCAACTATAATCCAACTATGTCCTCCAATTGATTTTTTTGAGATTTCCCCTATAAAATCAATTCCCCATTGCTAAAATGGAGGCTCTACTGATACAGGTCTAAGGGGCAATGCACCTTCATATTTTAGCTTCCCAAAAAACCTCTAATAGCGATCACATTTTCTTACCATCTTTTGTGCATCAGAGAAGAGTGTTGGCTACCAATATCCTGCCCTTAGAATTTTATGAGCAATAGTCTTAGTAGTATAATGTCCACCACATACTCCCTTATGCATATCACTTAAAAGGTCCTTAGCTTGATGTTCATCCACACATTTGAGTAGCACACCATCAAGAGTCTTCCAGTACAATTCTTCTTGAACAACATATTTGATAGCCTATAGATTCAACATCCTTTTTTTATTATCAATTAGATGGAGGGGTAGTTTAAATTTTGCAAATAATGCATAATATCCCTATACCATTCTGATTCTGACATGTTTATAGTTCCATCATGAGCCATATTGACTTGACATGCTTCCAAATTTGACTATGCCATTAGCTTAGCTAAACCTTGTCGCCTTACTAATTTAGTAATCTGTATTTCAATGTTGAACTCCTATAATTTGTTTATCCATCTACATCTTGTTCCTGTCACTTCCTGCTGAGTGAATATATTTTTAACTGTTGCATGAGGAACATATGCAATGATACGAGATCCTAACAAATAGGGTCTAAAACTTTAAATTGCTCTGACTAATGCATAAGCCTGCTTCTCCATGATGTCATACTTTAATTCTGCAACCTACAATGACTTGCTAAAGAAAGCAATGGGTTATTCAAAACCATCTTCATTTTTCTACAACAGGCAAGCAGCAATTGTGTGAAAAGAAGCAAAAGAAAACAATTGAAATGGCTTAGAAAAATTAGGGGATTTCAACACAGGAGCCATCTTGATAGCCTCTTTGATATTTTGAAATGATTGGGTTGCTTCACTTCCCCACTTTACAGTTTCACCTTTCTTCAACATTTTAGAAATATCCTTTGTAATCTCTGTAAAATTGGGGATGAATCTTCTAACAAAGTTAATCTATCCAAAAAAAGATTGAATGCTTTTCACTGTCCTAGGAATTTGAATTCTGTCAATTACAGCAACCCTTTCAGGATCAATCCTAACTCCATCTCTAGAAATTATGTGCCCCTATAGTTTTCCCTCTACTACCCCAAAAGCACATTTCTTTGGATTGAGTGAAATCCCATACTCTAGTGCCCTAATAAAAATCTACTCTAAATGCTTGCAATGTTGTTCCTTTTTCTTTGAATAAGCAGTTAAATCATCCTGGTATACAACCAGAATTGAGTCAATCAATCCTACAAAGGCAACATCCATAGCTCTCTGGAAGGTAGCACCGGCATTTGTCAGTCCAAATGGCATTCTTACATAAACATAAGTTCCCCATGGAGTTGTGAAGGTTCTCTTGTATTGTTCTGATTCTTTCACCTTCACCTGATTATATCCTACAAATTCATCCATCATGGATAAGAGATCACACCTGATTACTCTCTATAACATAGCCTCCATATTAGGTAGTGGATAATTATCCTTCAGAGAAGATACATTCAAATTCCTAAAATCTACACAGAGTCTTATATCTCTGTTCTTTTTTCTGACTGGGACAAGATTTGACACCCAAGTTAAGTGTCTAATAGGCATTATTATTCTAGCTTCTCTAAGCTTCATAACATCTTCTTACATCTTTGGGGCCAGAGTACGGTTGATAGGTCTTTGTTTTTGTCTGAATAACTTAGCCCTAGGCTTCAAATGGATCTCATGCTACAATAAATCTTCCCTATAAGCCTTTAAGTCCTCATCTAACCATGCGAAGACATGTTTGTATTTCCTCAATAATGCTATCAACATATTTTTGATGTGTGGCTTAAGTTGCTTACCAATATATACCTTTTTTGGGACATGGTGCATTCCCAAATTTACTTCTTCTAAATCATCCTTGTTTGTGGGAGACGCCTTGCTAATAAGTTGATCCATGCTATCAAATGCTCTTTCTAAAGCTAGTAACCCTCTGGAAATTTTGTTTGTTTTGAGCTGTATCACTTCTTTCCCCAAAAGAGTCTCTTTTCCATCAATAACTTCCACAAAGTTTTGGAAATCAATCTATTGACTTTCATACTCATCTATGCAATGCAAGAATCTCAATAAGTCTTTATCATCATCAAATACTTACCAACTGCATATGTTATCTGGCACTGCAGACCTGATTTTGACTTCAACATTTGTGATATTAGACAAAGTGATATCATCCAGAATTATAGCTACATTTGCTAAAAAATTTGCCATAACATTCTTTGACCTTTCCACTCAATTTATTGAAAAAGTATCAAATAATTCAATAGTATCCTAGACAACATGCTTATATTGTTTTAATCTATTACTTTTTGAAGCATATTTATCTCTCACCTAGGAAACTATTATCTCTGAATCTCCAAACACCCTTAACATCTTAATTCCATGCTTTAATGCAACATTCAATCCTTGTAACAGAGCTTCATATTCCGAAATGTTATTTATGCAGGCAAACTTTAATAGAAAAGAGATTTTAAGGAGCGTACCTGTTGGAGATAGAAACACCACTCCAGCTCACCAGAACCTTCTTTTGAACATGCTCCATCAAAATACATCATCCAAAGACCATGCTAGTCAGGCTCCTCAATGCAAAGATCTTTCTCCCTCTTTCCTTGATCATTTGAGACAATTCTGAAATTCTCACAGTCAGTATCCACAAAACAAACAAGATCTTCTAGTTCCTAGTCCTCAACTATTTTTGGTGACCTTTCTTCTCTGACCAATTTGACATCCTTGCCATTCATAGGGATCATGGCATATGATAAGTCAAGTTGCATACTTCCTCCAATTAGTGCAGCCCATCTTCTTGACAACAGCATGCCATACTGTGGCTTTATATCAACGACTGTTATATTCATTTTGTAGGTTTTTTCTGGGTAAGGTGCCAGCATAAAATCCACATCTTTCATAATTCCTATGACTGGTACTTCCCACGCATCTATTGCATAGCACTTCCCACAAGATTTATCTATTTTTAACCCAACTTGTTTCATAATAGCTAGATGCATAATATTTGTTGATGCACCTAAGTCAAGCATACAATTCTTGATTACCTTTCCATTAATGACAAGGGAGACATAGAATGGTTCAACCTATGAAGGGAAATTTGTCATTGTCATACCCAAATAAACATCAGGAACCTCTTCCTCATCAATACATAACTCTTGTTTTTTATTTTGATCCTCAACACTTTGTTCTGGGTGGTGATCTACCCCTAAAATCAAAGATAAAGCCTTGTTTCTATATTCTTCAATTTTCATCATTTCCATTAGTGGGACGGAAACCTTCATTTGAGATAAAGCCTGAGTTATGTCAAAGGGGGCATAATTTTGTATAACAATTGTAGCCTGATTCTGGCCTCTACTCTTATCCTAAGTTGATCCTACTTTGGCTTTAATGGTTTTCTGATTATCATCCTTGGTAGGTGAATTCTCAATCTTATACTCACTTTGGAAAATTTTACGTTCTGATTTTTTAGGATCTTGACCTAGTTTTTTCTTGAGACTTTTCTTGTTATTATTCAATTACTTCTTATGTGGTTCAGTCTCTTTATGTTTATGCATGTGTTGGTTTACAAATATACCCCCTGGCTAGCCCGAATCACCAACTTGAGCTTTACTTCTGAAGTTATAGTTACTCTTGACTTGAGCCACTGCTATAGCTTTAAGAGCTCTAATTTCTTCATTGGAAGGCCTCCTTAAATTATTTAGGGGGATGTCTGAATCCTGAGCATACACATGGTTATCTTCATCATGCTCATTAGAAAAAACCTGTTGGTAGACTTGATTCATATAGTGCCCTCTTTCATTAGGATCTATTTCATTAGAGGAGTACTCTCCATTTGTAAAGAGCATATTAACATTGTCATCATCCATATAATGTGGCTCATTACATTCATTACAGGCAACAACATCATTATACAAGGACTGAGCAATCAGACACTGTGACTATGAGTGAGGCATCTGACATATTATGCACCATGGAGTGTCATCTACAATATTGATAGCTTTTTTCAAGGGATCAAGGATCTCCTTAATATTTTGAGCTCTTTGATGAGTCTTGTTATTTGGGAGAATGGGTTTACCATTATGCCAGTTGGTGTTATATGGCATGTCATGTAACTGTGGCCTCTTTTCTTGTCTCTGATAAATTTGTTTCTCTGGACCTAACCCCTATTCATTTTTGGCAAGTCTATAACTTAGGTCCTTAACAATAGATGTCAACTTATCTAGTTTATCTTCAGAGGTTGAAGCATTTCCTTGAATATTTTGGGACCTATTATTTGGATTCTGCAGGATCCTTATATCATCCCTTCTATTTGTTTACCAGTTCCTATTGTTTTCAATGTTTGTTGCAATTCTGAAAGCATCCCTAAGGCTAGCAAGACTCTTATCTCTTAACTCATAAGTTGTCTTGGCATCAAAGGCATTTACATATAATACCATACACATTGGTTCATTTGGCCTCATATGAAGTGGGAACTTATTCAATATTTTGGTAAACCTAGCATTAAAATCAACCACAAGCTCATTTGATCCCTTAGCAATACTAGTGAATTCATTAATAATGAAACTAGGGTCATTTTTATCTCCATACTGCTCTCTAAAAATCCTCCTGAAGTCATCCCATGATGTGACACTCTGATCAGGAAAAATTCTATACCATTCTCTAGCTTCATCAACAAGGGATTGCATAAATAGTTTCATAAAGACATCCTCATGTTCAAATTCAAAATTATCCATTACATTTTGAAAATACTTCAAATGATCTTCCCTTGACACAACATTATTTCCTAAAAACCTTGGTATCTCAGACCTTATGTGTTTGTCAATAGGATTAGGATAACCAGGAATGCCATTAAAATCCAACTGTTTGAATCTATCCAACTGCTAGGCTGTCTACCAAACTGATTGACATTTGCATTCCTATTAGCATTTTGATTTCTCATGTTGTTTAATGGTATCCTATTTTTATTTATATTTTGTCTTTGATTGTTTTGTAGATTTTGATTCATATGTTGACTAAGTCCCTGATCATTTCTAAGGGTATTCTGATCATCTTGTCAATTCTTAACTTCATTTGTCTATTAATTCCTAGGCACATTTACATTATCAAGGGTGGGAACTGAGTCATGTTGAGCCATTTTCAAAGCTTGTACCTTCTATTTCATATCATCTCTTATCCTTAAAGCCTGCAAATATTCTAGTTCAGCTCTGAGATTTCTAGTTTCTTCTGGTAAATCATCATCTTTTGGCATGGAAGTAGATGGTCTTTTTCCATTAGGGTCATTATATCCCTCGGAGACTCTATATCTTCAAACCTATCAAGGGGATCCAAGAAAGGTCATTCTTGAAACACCTCAAATCTCATTCTCAACCTATCACCTTTCTATCTTTCATACATTTCTTGAATTTCAGCGTTAGTGTTTGAAAAATAGGGCGGTTGCTGCCCTGAGGATCTAGGATTATCTTGGGTATCATCATTGTTTCTCAGGTTGGGTGAGCCTTCATGACTGGCTTGAGCAGTCCCCTTTTTCCTATACATCATTTTTCTGGCTAGTTCTTCAAATAAAGGGTTGCGCAAGGATCTTCTCCCCTGCATATAAATTTTATCTTATCAGCTAGGAGATTCGTTCGGAGTCACCACCCACAATCGGGTACTAAATTTCAAACTGGGGTTCCTGAATAGAGTACTCCCCAGCGGAGTCGCCAAATATGTTGGAGTTTTTTCCCAACTAAATGTTTCCTAAGGAATCCCTAAAAGGTAGCCATCACTTGTCAACAAGGTTCTTAGGTCAGGGGCCAACAGTACAGGAGATAGACTCTATTAATGTCTCCTCTCCTTCTTCAGGCTCTGCAAAACCTAGGGGGTATTCCCTATTCAACATCCATGAAATAAACCTATGAACTTGTTGGGATAATGATATGAAGCAGATAAATCCTTTCCTAAACAGACCAAAACTGTGAAATAAGTGCAAAGGGGCTAGCTTTGTGTCTTCTATTCAGTTATGAACTAGAGGATTTGAAACCTAAAACTACTTCTAAAATCCTAAAGGTTTGTGACTAAGATTTGACTATATTTTATGTTTGGATGCAAGATCAAGGCCTTAAATCATAACCTCAACACAGGAATAGACTGGTGCCTATCTCAAGGCATGGAGTCAAATAGACATATATATGTGAATGTTTACCATAAACTTAAAACAATAATCAGATTTCAAGGGAAGTCTCTAGCATCTGCCTTACAAATACTACCCAAGACTGAGTATTCAGTTATCTCTGCTTGCAAGTATCCTCATTGCAGTGTATTCATCCCAACACTTAACCCAAAACATTTAATTTGTTTCCTAAACAAAAGTAGAAGATTAAGCATTCAACACAGAAGTCCCATGTTCCAGAACCTAGGATAACCCTTAGCTACTTAGATTCAAAAGAAAAACACACACAACTTGGAAACAGATAACAGAATACATGCAACAAAGCATTACTAATTTAAAACAACATGAAACTGATAAATTTTATGCATGAAACATTCCACATACAACTCATAAACTTACAGGACAAGAGATAGAGCAACCATGCAGAACTGTATTTTATTACTTATCAAAAATTCCCAAATCTTCAACAACATAGAAATGAGTAACACAGTTCCTTTATATCAAGAATGTGCACCCAACATTGATTAGATTGCATTTCAAATTGCTTTTCATACAAAAGAACTGCCAAGGTGTTGGAGAACATTTAATTACATTAGAGAGAAGGAGAAGAGAAGAAGTAGTTGACTTGGGGAGTGTGTAGCCACTTGAGGATCTGCCTTGTTAATGCTGGGAAGATAGTGGTTGGCCTATCAATCCTTCAACCCATACTTGTCCTTCTACTCACCATATGCCATTTCAGCTGGCCAAGGGAATGAAATCACTTCTGCTATCTTGCCATTATGTCTAACATATTTGGCATCCAGGATACTCTTCTCATTTCTACAAAACATCTCAAAACTTATTTCAGCCATGTGTAGCTTATCAAGTGATAAGCTCAATACCTGCATGGTTGGATCGCCCTTATCACAACAAGTGGGAATTAATTGATGAATATTATCAATAATTTCCTTTTTCCACTTGTTAATGTCCTTTATCTTCCCATTAGCTTCCAAAATGTGAGGCAACCACTTGGTGTCCAACCTTTCAATGGCCTGCATTTTCTCCTTCAAAATTGTGTCCAACCTTAATTTAAAATTGGCCACATCCTCAAAATGTTTCAATACATCTGACATCGGTTTCAACTCAGGAGGTACACTTGGGTCAAATCTGGAACACCTAAGAAAATGTCTGACTTCTCTAGTTCTAGGTAGCCACTTAGTTTTTATACTCAACAACCTCTACTTATCAGACTCATGCCTCTCATAAGCTATCCTTAACTGTGAGTAAGACCTCCAATTTTCTTCCACACTAGCCAAGAGTTTTGTCACCTTGTTCTTGATCAAATTGATGGCTAGATCCTTTACTTTGTTCTCCACTTCTTCTTTCAGTTTCTTGTTTTCCTCCTTCAATTCTCTAATCTCTAAAAGCAGAGGCTCTGTATCTACTGGGAAAGATTCTGTTGTTGGAATCACTGGTGGAGGGGCTGAAGCACTAGCTCGTAATGACAATTGTTGCTTCAGCCTACTTATTTCTACAATTACCTGACCATAATTGAGTTCTAGCTCATTATGATCCTTTTGCAGCTTATTTGTAACTACCTCTGCAAATTGTGTAGTCAATACATTTAGGCTTGTAGCCTGGGGAGTAGGGGTATTAGATACTCTTTTTATTATTACATCCCCTACCAATTACCCCAGTCCAACCCTAGGCTTATTATTGCTTGGGGCTAGAGCCCATATTGCTAGTGTTTCAAATCTAGGGTTGAAGGTTGCACCAGAGAGAGCCTTTTCAACTTGCTCACTTGTTATATATGAATCATCTCTAGTGATTGTATCAAATGCAATGGCATCTGATAGGGTCCAATAGGTAAAAAGTAGAATATTACTTTTTGCAACCAGTGCTCTCCTCTCCTCTGGAGTCATTGCACTTATGGATTGATGTACCTCCTTTAAAACCCTCTGAGTAATAGTATCATATTCTGTAGGGTCTGCTCCAACCTTGGCATCTTCAATCCTCTTTTGGAACACTTCACTTCTTACCTTCAAAACATAGCTCCTGAATTCAAGAGTGTGGACAAATTCATCATCCTCTAAGAATTTGTCACAAGCCATTACCCTGACATCTTCAATGTCCACAGCTGGGTTCCCCATTGTTTTCACTACCCTATTTTTAGGGGATGAATAAGGTCTCACTTTGTCAGGGGAATTCACCTGAGGGCCAGTTTCTTTCACATGCTCTTCCTCCCCTTCCAGATTAACTACCTCAATTTCTTCAGGGTTCTCCAAGTCAATAATTTTAACCTTCTTAGTAGGGGAGGGACCAACTAATTCTCTCTTGACATCATACCCTCTACTAGAACTCCCAAGCTCATAAGTGGGTCTCTCTTCTCCTATAGGGGCAAAACCAATCAGCTACTCTACATTGTCTAACATTTTCTCAATTCTTTGGATTGGGTTTTGCACTTCTATAAATGCACCTGAATATGCAGGATTTATGCTTTTCTTCATCTTCTCACTTGCCATGATAGTGTCCCACTTAATCCTTAAGTGGTGTACATCATTCATTGTAAAACAATTTTTGGCAATATCATCATAATCTACTGGGTGGAAATACCTAGTTCTTCCTTTGCTGACCCTTACTCTGTTGATGAAGCCCTCAGGGTCAAAATGCCTTGGATGTTCCAAATAAATCCCAAAACATTGCATGATTGAATAAATTTGATACAATCAACTCTTATCAACTATCAAAAAATTATAGAATATGAGGGAAGATGGAAAGAATGAACCCTTCTTGTGGTTCCTCAGGTATTGTTTGTCAGAATCATTTAGTTGCATAATAATTTCTAAAAATTTCACCCTTTTAGGCACATATTTAGGTAGTATATGAGGTGGGGTCTCACATCCATAGACCCTAATGCAAGTAGTGTTTTCATGAAAAAACCAATCACCCCAGGGTAAATGCAAGGAGATGGGGGACCAAAAAGTCACCACCATCTCTAAAATTAAAACAAAATGTGAGCGCGTTTTAACGTGCTCGCATTTTGCTTTTAATAAAAGCAAAAAAAAAACACTTTCTACTCATTCACTGCACGGGTTTTCTCCTCACAGCAGCAAAGAAACAAAGTAAAAACGTGACCGCATTAAAAAGAGGGCATTGAATCAAGTGCACCTGAGAAAACAAGAAATTCACAATGCCAGTTCGCTGCCAAAGACATCGTCGTGCAAATTTGGAGGCTCTAGCATAGGAAGAAGGTAGGGTTTGTCTGATTTTGTTAGTTTTAGAACATTTTTTTAGTTTTGCAATGTTTGATTTGTTTTTATATTGCATTTACAGTTATTGGAGAAGTAGAAAATCTAAATCTAGTTGAGGAGGGTGAAAACAACCCCCAAAACCCTCCAAACCCTCAAAACCCACCTTCACCTCCTTTTCATGTAAGGGATGATCAAGAACATTACCTAGGGATAATAGAAGAAAATAAGAAACATCTTGAAACTATTATTCAATCCCTAAACAATCCAAGTGGAACCACTGAGCATAGGAGGGCACTTGCAAAATCACTACAGGAGATTGTTTCCCACACAGATTTGGTGACGAAACAAATCACTAAATTCCAAGACTATAGGGAGAGGAGTCGACAATATTATGTCGACAAGTTGTCATATGAACAAGTTAAGAAGGAAAAAATTACAAAATCTCAATTATGTGCACAATTTATTAATCCCAAAACCAGCCAGACATTAGAGGAAAGTTGCAAATGATTTCCTATACATTGGTGTAGGAATGATGACATATCCTAAAACTTTTAAGATAGATGCTACATGGTCTTTGATGAACAGCCATGCAACAATGATGAGGTACCACAATATTTTTTGAGGAAACTCTATTGCGAGTTCATCCTCAACAAGATTCTAAATTATTTTGACATTCGTGAGTTCTAGTATAGAGGTGGTGGCTTTGCCCAAGATAGACCTAGGGCTCAGCAAGATGAACAGCATGTGCCTATACCCCAAGCGAGGCCAGAATGTAGGTCACTCCCTTTGGGTTTGACGGAGAGTGTGGAGCTAGAGACTTTACATTCACTGACTACTCTCACCCAAACTCTATCACAGCATGCCGATGATTTTACCTAGGGCGATGAGGGTGAGAGTAGTAGGCGTCATGTGTCCCCACATTTGTGTAGTACATGTGGGAACCTATGTGATTATGGGACGCAGGAGGCACGACAGGACTCTGCGACACAGGGGCAACATAATGCGACACAGGTGGAGCATGATGCGACATAGGTGGAGCATGATGTGACACAGGGGCAAGACATATTGGATGATCTTGTTCTCAGTGATGATCTCTTACAGCATACATTTGGTATTGAATCTCAGGTAATTTGTTACAAGTTTCATCTTGATTTAGTATATTGTTATTTGAAATTTGTAATTAATTTTATATGATTATCTATATTATAAGTCAAAAATAATGTATGTAATTGTTTGTGCATTGAAATTCCAAGGTCAGATTCTTCATCTTGCCTCCGTTAGCCATCCATTGGCAAGTTATGAGAGGAGGTAAAGTCAGCAGGTATGTAATTTATCACATATTCATAATTATTGTAGATATGTCAATGGTAATATTATTTTGTGACAATTTGATTATTTCAACAGTCAGCAGCACCTCCACGGTTTGCTTAGTCCCTTGGACACCAAACCACCACTTTTACGAAGGTAAATTTAACCATTTCTAATCATTATGTATTTTTTAAATAATGTTATGTATTTATTTTGTTTGAATAATCTTGAACTTGATTTTCAGATGTTGAATACAGTGGAGACTCCTCCTCATCTTCATGAGTCAGCGCAGATAGGCATTGATGCAGCCATGATGTTTGCAAATCCTTTAACTGAGGTATGAGCCAATAACATGAAAATATCATAACTTTGTATTTCTTTTTTTATCTCGTCATTTGATGTACATAAATGATATTTATGTTTAGTCAATTTTGCTTCTTGATGCTTCTCACAGGAGGTCACAACTCCAGTCCATCTGACTACGGACAAAGAGAGAGAGAAGATGATGGAGAGTGATCATTGGTTGGCAGTAAGTGATCAATTACATATGTGATGTTATATATTTCATACATTTTCTATACTAATGTGCATATTGTTTATTTGTATTAATAGTTGCAGCTGGATGAACTTTATTCAAAGATGTCTACTCGATGGCAGAGAGAGGATGTGTCACTGACTGGCTCTCCATCTTCAAAGTCAAAGAAGGGCCATCGATTATTTCCTAAAAGTCCATAGGAAACTAGTTTTTAGTAACTTTTTTGTATGCCTAGATGGCTTTGTATACATACTTTTGTATGTTAATCCGATGTATATTTTTGTATATTTTCTTATATGGCTTTGTTTGGACATGCCTATATAGCTTTTTATATAAACTAGATGTTATGTTCATGACATTATGTATATGACAGTTTATATTAAATATTTAATATGATAATCAATTATTGTTACAAGAATTTAGTTTTACAAGTGCCAATTGCATTTGCTTGAAAGTTTATAAATCATTTTCAAATAATCCATTTTGTGCATATCTTGCAATCATTGAATTCTGTGGGACTGTGCATTTCTTTGAGGCATCATTTCAAATAGGTCACGTGCCTTGTCTATGCTTCCATACTTTCCATACATGTCTACAAGGGCAACTTTGCAAATACAATACATGTGACAAAAATCCTATATCATTTATGCTTTGATGGTTGCCCACACCATGTTCTCTAGATCCCATTATAGCATAGGCAAGGAGGAAGTTGGTTAAGGTTTTGCAATTTAGTTTTAGATGTGCCAAAATTTGCATAAATGGTTGAAATTTATTTTTGTGCACTTGCTTGAGAGTTTTTAAAGCCTTATGAAAAATCCATTTCATGCATATCTTGCAATCATTGTATTCCATGAGACAACATTTCTTTGAGGAATCGTGTCAAACAATTCATGTTTGTTATATATGCTTCCACACAAGTTGCATACATGTCTTACAAGGTACTTACAACTTTGACATTTGACAAAATTCCTATATCCTTTATGCTTTGATGGATGTCTATATCGTGCTCCAAACATACCATTTCTAAGGTTTTGGAATTTGGCTTTACACTTGCCAATTGCATTTTCTTGGAACTTTCTAAAGGCTTATCAATAAATCCATTTTGTTCATATCTTGCAATCATTATATTCCATGAGGCGACATTTCTTTGAGGCATCATGCCAAATAGTTCACATGCCTTGTCTATGCTTCCACACTTTGCTTACATGTCTCTGAGGGCAGTTGCAACTACAACATCTAACAAAATTCCCATATGTTTTATCCTTTTGATGGATGTCCAAGGAGGATACTAGCTAAGGTTGTGAAATTTTTCTTTACACTCGCCAATCGCATTTGTTTGAAAGTTTCTAATGCCTTATCAAAAAATCCATTTTGTTCATATCTTACAATCATTGCATTCAATGAGGTAACATTTCTTTGGGGCATCATGCCAAATAGTTCATGTGCCTTGTCTATGCTTCCACACTTTGCATACATGTCTACAAGGGTGATGCAGTAGGTAAGGAGGATGACTCAACACCATGGAAACATATTTCATGGTGTAGGAGCACCTTAGCCATAGCCAATCTTGGCTAGGAGCATGTCATAACAAGGTCCTAGGACATCATAGGACAAGTTGATGGTCTTGTGTCATCATTTTGCATGTTATGCAAGTAGTGGTAAGAAGTTGCTTTGTCAACTTAAATAATCATGTAATAAGGAGGTTACCCAACAATCAAACAGGTTGAAAGTCAGTTATGATCAATTGGAACTATTGTAACCATGTATAAAAACCTTCACACACACCAAGGAGGGGTTGGTGAAGAAGGTTTTGAAGGGTAAAGTTGAATAAAACTGAGTTTTCTGCTACTTTTCCTAAAATTGGATTGTTCCAAGATGTACTGGTCATCCGTATAGTATTGTCATGGTCTGAAACCACCTACATTATGAAGGGGAGTGAATGACCTTTCATTTACATCTTGTTTGAGGCATTTTCATTAAATTTGGAGGGAGAAAATCACATTTTTCTGGAAACTATCATAAAACCCTAAACTAGGGTTTTGAGGCTAAAAACTATGTATTTCTTTGCCATTCCACCAAGTTAATCACTCTAGATTGGTAGAATGGGATGGAATAATGTAGGATCATTGTTTGTAATAAGCCCTAGGTCAGGAAACAAGAATATAGCAAAGTATGAGGATGCAATGGCCTAATATGACCATGTATTGGGAAAAAAGAGGGTGTAGTCCATACAATAGTGCCTTAACAAGTGCTTCAAAGGCCAAAACTAGTGAATTTAGTTCCTTTTCCATGCATGCTAGGGTTCCCAAGTGGTTTGGTATGGTGGATTTGCATTGGCATAGTAGTTGCCTTGTAAAGGGGGCCTAATTAGGCCTAGTCTCAAAGTGAACTATCATGAATTTGGAGCCTCCTGTCCAAAACAATCCATTTCATGCATATCTTGTAATCATTGAATTCCATGAGACAACATTTCTTTGAGGCATCATGTTAAACAGTTCATATTCGTCAAGTATATGCTTCCACACTTTACAAACATGTCTAAAAGGGTACTTACAACTACAACATTTGACAAATTCCTAAATGCTTTATGCTTTGATGGATTTCTATATTGTGTTCCAAAGATACCATTTCAAAGGTTTTGGAATTTGTCTTTTGGTGCAGGAGCACCAACACCATCTTTTACAAAATTGGGTCATTCGAAGGTCTTGACAGGTTCAATCTAGGATGTTTTGAAGTAATTTGAGTCTTTTTGCATCAAATAAGGTCACTGTAGACCATGATACATGTAATAAGGTCAAGATGACCAATTTTCTATGTTTTGGAGTCATGTTGAGTCATGTTTAGTCAAATAAAAGTCATGTAATGCAAAGGTTTCTAAGGGTTGTTTTGAAAATACAATGTATATATGTATGGGAGAGTTGGTAAATGACCATGTGGTTGTTGTGGCAGTTGTAGGTCATTTGAAACTTCTTAAAACATGTATTAAAGCCCTCACATACCCTAAGGAGAGAAGGGAGATGAGTTTTGTATTACAAAATTTGAATAAAAATTTAGTTTTTTTTATTTTTTTGGAAAAATGTTGTTCCAAGCTGTACCACGACCCTGTATAGCCCAGCCATGTGTTAAAATCTATTGGAAGTGGTAGTTATATGTCTTAACTTTCAAATGCACTTGGTTTGAGGAGAAACCATTGAGTTTTGAGTGAGATATCTTCGTTTTTGTGAAACTACCTGTGTAACACTCAAAACAAGGGTTTGAGTGTGTAAAGGGATGTTTCAAACCATTTCACTTGCTGTATGACCCTGTAACTTAGTGGAATGGTTTTTTTTGGATGTGTTTTAGATGGCCATGAAGTCAAGGAAGCAAGAGATGGAGTTTGACCAAACTATGGTGTTGTCCTAGGCAAGTTATACCTTGTTTCCAAGTAAGAAAGGGTGGTTTTAGGCTAGGGTTTGTTAAAAGAAGGTTGGAAAGTACTAGGAGATGGTTCCTAAAGCATATGCAAACCATTTTTGAAGTGTTCCAAGTGTTGGAAAAGTCTGAGAGTGTGTGGAAGGTAGAGTTTCAATAAACCCTCATCAAATTGGCCTAGATTGAGGATTTTTGGGGTTTGGTATGTTAGTGAGGGTTTCTCCTGAAACTAATTCTGGTTTTGAGAGTTTGGACACATGGGAGATGCTTCCCCATCAAGTCTAGGGGGTTTTTGAATGTTTAGAGGTATGTTTCTTTACAAACTAGGCCTAATTAGCCTATTTTAGATAGCGAAAAATGCCATTTTTGAGGTACATGGTCTAAAGGATTCACTATTGTTTTTGAGATATGTTATGTAACTTGGAAATGAGTATCTAAATCTGTATTTATTTTGGGAGGTCTTTTGGAAAGTTTGAGAGAAAAACCCCAAAAATAGGGTCTGCTGTCCTACTAGATTAGGCCTAATTGAAACATGAAAAGTATGAAGATTGAGACTAACCACTTTGAAGGTTGTTTGATTCACATGTAATTGAGTTTGTTTTGGTCTAATAAGGTCATAATAGACCATGTGCAAGGTCAATAGAGTCATTTTGAGTTTATTTTACAAAAGTTGTCAACATGTATACAGAGGAAAGGTGCTAGGAGTGACATTTTGCATTCCATAGCTCATGGGGCTGAATGTACTTTTCCATTACATTGGGGTGGGTGGATAAATAATAGGGGAGGTCTCATTTCATGTGCCAAGTCTCGCAGTCATTCGGGGCAACAGGCTATCGGCAAAGTCCCTTAAGCTCCCTAAGACGAAAAAAATGCCAAACATTAACAGGATAGTTCTCAAAATTTGTGGAAGCTGAGAACATTCCATTTGGCCCTACAAGTGTATGTGGAGTTCGTCGACAATAACCTCTCTCGATTTCATTCAACTCCTATCTATTTGACCGTGCTAGAATCAAACACATTCTTGCAAAATGCTTCAGTTTCATGCAGTGGAAAGGTGCTAGGAGTGACATTTTGCATTCCATAGCTCGTGGGGCCGAACGGATGTCGGGATGGGTGGGTAAATTCTAGGGGAGGTCTCTTTTTGTGTGCCAAGTGTCACAGTCGTTCGGGGCACCAGGCTGCCAGCAAAGTCCCTTAAACTCCCTAAGATGAAAAAACTACCAAACTTTGACGGGATAGTTCTTAGAATTCATGGCACTGGGAATGTTCTGTTTAGACCTACAGGTGCATGTGGGGTCCATCTACAATAACCTCTCTTAGTTTCATTCAACTCCTATCCATTTGACCGTGCCAGAATCAAACAAATTCTTGCAACATGCTTCAGTTTCATGCAATGGAAAGGTGCTAGGAGTGACATTTTGCATTCCATAGCTCATGGGGCTTAACAGACTTTGCCAGCACATCAGGGTGGGTAGGTAAATGCTAGGGGAGGTCTCATTTCATGTGCCAAGTGTCGTAGTCATTCGGGGCAATAAGCTACCGACAAAGTCCCTTAAGCTCCCTAAGATGAAAAAACTACAAAACTTTGACAGGACAATTCTTAGAATTCGTGGCAGTTGGGAATGTTTCGTTTGGACCTACAAGTGCATGTGGGTCCATCAACAATAACCTCTCTCAGTTTCATTCAACTCCTATCCATTTGACAATGCCAGAATCAAACACATTCTTGCAAAATGCTTCAGTTTCATTTAGTGGAAAGGTGCTAGGAGTGACATTTTGCATTCCATGGCTCATGGGGGCCGAATGGACTTTGCCAATGCATGGGGGTGGGTGGGTAAATGCCAAAGAGGTCTTGTTTCGTGTGCCAAGTGTCACAGTCATTCGGGGCAGCAGGCTACCGACAAAGTCCCTTAAGCTCCATAAGATGAAAAAACTACCAAACTTTGATGGGATAGTTCCCTGAATTCGTGGCAGCTGGGAACATTCCATTTGGACCTACAGGTGCATGTGGGGTCCATTGATAATAACCTCTCTCAGTTTCATTGAAATCCTATCCATTTGACAGTGCCAGAATTAAACACATTCTTGCAAAATGCTTCAGTTTCATGCAGTGGAAAGGTACTAGGAGTGACATTTTGTATTCCATAGCTCGTGGGGCCAAACGGACTTCACCAATGCATCGGGGTGGGTGGGTAAATGGTACAGGAGGTCTTGTTTCATGTGCCAAGCGTCCCAATCGTTCAGGGCAGCAAGCTACCGACAAAGTCCCTTAAGCTCCCTAAGATGAAAAAATTGCCAAACTTTGACGAGACAGTTCTCAGATTTCGTGGAAGTTGGGAACATTTTTTTTGGACCTACGGTGCATGTGGGGTCTATCTACAATAACCTCTCTCATTTTCATTCAACTCTTGTCCGTTTGACCATGCCAGAATCAAACGCATTCTTACAAAATGCTTCAGTTTCATGCAATAGAAAGGTTGCCAGGTGCCATATTTTTTGTTCTGCTCATCGTGGGGCTAAAAGGACTATGCCAAGATGTCAGGGTGGGTGGGTAAATTCTATGGGAGGTCTCATTTTGTGTGCCAAGTGTCTCAGTCATTCCGAGCTGCAAGCTACCAGCAAACTTGAAAAGTGCTAGGTCTCAGTAGCTTGTAGACCAGAACAACTGGGATGCTTGGCACACGAAATGAGACCATCTCTACCATTTACCCATCCACCCAATGTGTTGGCACAATCCATTCAGCCCCACAATGAGCAGAACAAAAAATATGGCACATGGCAACCTTTCCACTGCATGAAAATGAAGCATTTTGCAAGAATGCATTTGATTCTGGCACGGTCAAACGAACAGGAGTTGAACGAAACTGAGAGAGGTTATTGTAGAAGAACCCCACATACACCTATAGGTCCAAATGGAATGTTCTCATCTTCCACAAATTCTAAGAACTGTCCCGTCAAATTTTAGTAATTTTTTCATCTTAGGGAGCTTAAGGGACTTTGCTGGTAGCCTACTGCCCCGAATGACTGCGACACTTGGCACATGAAATGAGACCTTCCCTGGCATTTACTCACCTACCCCGATGTGTTGGAGAAGTTTGTTCGGCCCCATGAGCTATGGAATGAAAAATGTCACTCCTAGCACCTTTCCACTGCATGAAACTGAAGCATTTTGCAAGAATGTGTTTGATTCTGGCATGGTCAAACGGATAGGAGTTGAGTGAAACCGAGAGAGGTTATTGTAGATGGACCCCATGTACACCTATAGGTCCAAATAGAATGTTCCCATCTACCACAAATTTTGAGAACTGTCCCATCAAAGCTTGGTATTTTTTTTGTCTTAGGGAGCTTAAGGGACTTTGCCGGTAGCCTGCTGCCCCGAACGACTGCGACCCTTGGCACACAAAATGAGACCTCCCCTAGAATTTACCCACCCACCCCGACATGTTGGCAAAGTTTGTTCGGCCCCACGAGCTATGGAATGCAAAATGTCAATCCTAGCACCTTTCCACTACATGAAACTAAAGTATTTTGCAAGAATGTGTTTGATTCTGGCATGGTCAAACGGATAGGATTTGAATGAAACTAAGAGAGGTTATTGTATACAGACCCCACGTACACCTATAGGTCCAAACGAAATGTTCCCATCTACCATGAATTATGAGAACTATCCCATCAAAGTTTGGTAGTTTTTTCATCATAGGGAGCTTAAGGGACTTTGCGAGTAGCCTGCTACCCCGAATGACTGCGATGCTTGGCACACAAAATGAGACCTCCCCTAGAATTTAACCACCCACTCAGATGCATTAGTGAAGTACGTTTGGCCCCACGAGCTATGGAATGCAAAATGTCACTCCTATCACCTTTCCACTGCATGAAACTGAAGCATGTTGCAAGAATGCGTTTGAAAAAATCCTTGACACATAAAGACACTAAGAACACTGAAGAAATGGAGGACAAAGAAGCATGAAGACATGAACAAACTCCTATCATAAGGAAGAACTACAACCAAATCTAACTCCTGAAAGCATGACATGTTATGATGAAGAACCATAACCAAATCCAATGATCCAATTGCATGAACCAATGACATAAGCAACTATGTCCTACTATTGTAACATGATAAACATGAATGTTATGAACTAACATCAAAACTCTGTGATCTAACCCCATGAAGCATAACATGATGATGATGCAAACATCAAATGTATACCATAGAAAACAAATCAAATGAAACATGAGGCCTTCACTATCCATAGTTCATACCACTGTCGTTGAGTAGACATCTTCGATAGTTCAAGCTCATGCAGCTCCACCTATTAATACAATCAAACAATATGCACATTACTATAACAAAATATACATGAAATATATAACATCACTTATGTAATCGATCACTTACCGCCATCTGATGATCACTCTCCATCATCTTTTCTCAAGCTTCTTTGTCCATAGTTGGATGGATTAGAGTTGTGACCTCCTATGAGAAGCATCAAAAAGTAAAATCGACTAAACATAAATATACTAGAGGGAAGCAATTCATACTACTATTTATATACAAAACAAAGTACAAGTAACCATCTAGGAAATTTTTATGCATACTTACAAATTAATCCAACGAACCATCTGGGTCTTCTCTACTCTTTATTGTGTCAAGTATTGATTCATGGTTAGAGTCACGCACCTTCCCCAAGGTCTTGTTCAAAGTTCTACCTCAATATTGTATCAAATGAACATTAGTTTCCACAACAAGGTTGGAGTAAGGAAGAATCTTCCGATGTGTGTCAAAGTCCTCAAACAGCCAAACATTAACACTCTTATGTGGGTACCTTCTAAGCCAATGTCCAATAACAACCACTGAGCCTATAGGGTATTTGATGTTTTCACCATCTGTAACTGGTGCCTCCAATTTCTTTTTGGCCTCAACACAACAACACAAGTAATAATATGTTCCCTCTTCATTATCTTCATCTACAATAACTGCTTAAACATGACCTGCAATGATATGTGTAGCAAATTAAATGAAATTAGTCAACATTACAAAAATACTACAAAGTTTAAGATAACATTAGGAATTTCAAATTCAACTATACAAGTAGATATATTACCTAGTTGAACTAGATCTGATATGTGGTAAAATTCAACTGACGATTCCATCTCTGTCAATTCCAGTGCCATCAGGGGTCGATACGTGTCAAGTGGGCAAAGATAACTAAGCTGCCATTCATCAACCCACTCCATTGACTCGCACTCATTCCAGGATTGAATTGTACATGGAGAACAAAAGCATGCCATCTTCCACGTATGTATACTCCATGAACCTACAATTGAGCTTTTGATAGAGTGTAGCTCACTTGATCCTATCAGTGTACAACAGTTCTCATATGGTGCAATGTTAGTATCATCTATCAACCAAAAAAATCTACAAACTGAAGACTTACCTTCATTACCTCGAAGCATTACACCACTTGATGATTGATTTTGCATCTGTTAGCTTTGCATTGTCTTTATGCTTTAATTGTTCTCGTGCTATGGCTCTTTTGATACACGCTCCTGCACCATCATGCTCTCCCTTTTCATGCCCCACCTCACAAAAGTTCCACATATGCTGAACACCTGTAATATTATGCCTCCTGCTTAGCCAATAGAAATTATGTGAGTTCTTGAATTGTGATGCACAGTTATCCGACCATATGATATGCTAATTGAATGATATGCCCCTTCTAGCCAGATCATTGTAGAACACCTGAAAACAACCTTGCACGAACTCTACGGAATGCGTGCGATCATCACTTATATAAAAATGATACTCCCTTATGATCTTTCTATCATCCTCTATACTATCATTCACATGAATGAATGCGATGTGCACAAATATAGAAACTTGTGTCAAGTTATAATATTGGGATTGCACCTCACACTGTGGCTGTAGACTATAGTTCGCTACAAAGTTAACGATTGAAACAATTCTACCAACTGGAAATGTGTCCTTGCATAACTTGAATTGCAAGTCCAACCATTGAGCTCTATGGGCATGTCTTACATACTCATACACTATGTTGTCAAGAAATATAGGCATAAACTGATACACTGGAATCTTCTGAATAACATATTCACACTCTTTTGCATCTTTACCATCTCTTGTATTGTATGCCACTATTTTATACTTGCCAAACTCTACTACTTCATTTCCAACTGCATGTGTTCTTTCTATATGTTCACATATTGGCATACGTTGCAAGCCACTGCAATGCTGACATGTGCCATCCAAGCATAATTTCCTGTAGAATAATTGACCTTCCTCTATCACATAAAATCACCGATATGAAGTCTCTTAAGGTAGTTGGTGGGGCACGTATGCCACAATCCTGCAAAACATTGTTAGTATGCAAATCTAAACATATATACTGATAAACATCAAAATGGTAAGAAAGTTTAATATGTAATCTACAACAACAAGTAGTGCGTGTGATTTATTTTGACAAAGAAAGGTTTTAGCATTTTAAAATATCTTTGAGAAATTTTAATTTGAGGATACTTCTCTAGAAATTTACCAAAAAACTGTGTTTGAGTCATATCCAAAAAATACTTTGGATGTGGCTCACGGTTTCGACTACCAATTCTCCTTCTTACCACATCCCTTTGATTTGGAGATACCTTTTTGTAATTCTTCCAAAAGTCTTCAATTAGTGATCTCAAATATTTGACAACAACTTTGTCTTTTCATGGGAGTCTCCCAAAGAATGTCCACAATCCATTAGTGTTTGGATCCTCAACTCTTTGACATCTTCTAATGACTCTCATTAGAGTTTTCCTATTTATTTTCAATGATTGACTTGTCTTTCTAATGAGGCAAGCTTTTTTTGTTTGTTGGCTTACAATTGTCAATGTAATGACACATCATGTGGCATTACTATCCTTGGTGCGTGAGGTGGAACCCACACTCTCATACGCACTCATTAGATTCTTGACAATTGATTTTTCACTTGACACATTCGATGTTCTTAGGCCAAGAATCTTCATAGTGGGCCTAAATTTTAGATTTCTCATCAGTTCAACAAAGAGTTGACATCTTTCTATTTCATTTAAATTCTCAAAGAATAATTTCTATATCTTATTTGCATATCTTGGCAAGTGCACATGGGAATCTTATCCTACATGGGCTCCAATATATTCTCATCAATATCAATTAGAAACTTAGGCCTCCTATACAAAATTCTAGGAGGCATTTTATTTGGTAAAGTAGACTGAACATTAGGAATTTCTTCAATATTTACTTGAGATGGGATAGATGACGTACCTTCGATTGGAGGTGAAAAGGTCAAAAATGATGTACCTTCAACTTGAGGTGTGAATGATGGCGTGTCACCAACTTGAGAAGAAAATGCAGATGTGCCTTCTACTTCACCTATGAAAGATGGAGTGTCTCCAATTCGAGAAGCTAATGATGGTGTTCCTTCAACTTGACCTATGGACGATGGAGTGCCTCCAACTTGGAGATTCGCTTTCATCATTGTATGGAGGTTTTGCACTCATTCCCTTTGTGCCACCAATTTCATCTCTCTCATAGCTTTGTTAGATGTGTCACGTTCCTCTTCAATTAGCAATGGTGGAATGTCTTCTTGTATGGTTGACAATTTCCTACTTTCCCAAATTCACCTCATTCTTTCTCTTTTCCTCTCATTCTCAACTTATCACTCTTCTGGTGTTAGAGTCTTTGTTCATTTCCTTGGCATGATGATGATTTCTACAAGCATGAAGAATAAGACAATGATAATTACAAATTTTATAATGACAATGAATAGCATAGTTAGAATGAATAACAAGGTTTTACAAACTTCTGAATAAGACACCTCATATCAAGATAACTTGAACATACATAAGTCATGGAGTATGCATTTGAACACACATATAAGTCATGTAGTATACACTTGAACATACAAAGTCATAAATGGTGCAGGAGCACCTAGTCCCTTAAGGCCAATTATGGCAAATGTAATGTAAATGAGTTCAAATGTTTCTTTCCATGTGTGGAATCCTATTTTGATGTAATAAGTTCTATAAAAGACCATTTGTATTTCTTAGAGTCCTTTAGGGGGGTCAAGTAGTTAAGTTTTGTCAAGTGTCATAATATTGCTTATGCAAATTACATGTTTTGTCCATTTTAAAACAAATCCAATAGTCATATCCTCCAAAAATGTGGTTGGATCAGTTGGATGGTTTGGTATGTAGGTGAATTTTTTTGATGCACTGCAAGGTGGCAACAACTTGATTTGTACAATGTACCACAAACTTGTATTCTAGATTGGCTTCACAAACTCTCACTATGACCCTTTAATGAACTAAGTCTCCAAGTCACCAACTAGCACTCAAGGGTTCAAACCTTCATATGGGCTTGAAGAGGCATCTAACAAGATTAAATCCACTAACCAAACACACCTAAATCACTCTCAAGTCACTGAGATTCCTTCTTGACCACAAGTCTACCCAAGCCTAGATATTCTAGTAGCCCTACTTAAGGGTCTATTAGGCCTTAACTCTCACCATGGGCATGATGCCAATGAAACAAAACCAGTTTAGAGTACCCATTATCAGGTTTGACAACATATATAAAGATGGGTATAGGTTGTTTTGGACAAAAGGTTTCAAATCCTATGACAGACCTTCTTTGGACTAGGCCTATTAGGCCACTTTTACAAAGAAACTACTCTCAAAACATCAAGTTAAACCCCAACACCCCAAAACAATCTTTCAATAGGTCCCAAAACATCCAAAACCACAATCAAATTCAAGTGGCATGATCATTTACAAGGCAAATAAGGAAACCCTCACTTTTTAATGCAATTACCAAGGGTTTATTGAAAATCATATAATCTATATTTCTCAGACCAAATTAATGCATCCAACACCTTTTGAATACCTTGCAAAAACTTAAGAAATCATCACAAGACTAGTCCCATCAATTTTTTGTCAAAACACTACTTTGGTTCCTTCATTTCATCATGAAAACACTTCAAATCATACAAGAGCATGCTTCTAAAACCCTACCAACCACATTCTCTGCATTGGAAACATAAAAGTAACCTATAACATGTCTAATGGGGGTAATTCCCCTAATAACAATGACCACAGAGGGTGGAACACCCTATTTTCCCATTTCTACCCTCAAACCCCTATTTTGACAGTTAACTAGGCAATTTTCATAACAACGATTAAATCTCCCTCAAAACCCTATGAAATCCTCTCAAATTTCATGCAAATTAAAGGTAACACAATGCTCTATCACATAAAATGCATTTCCAGTCTTGACAATACCATACAAGGGAGCAGTATAGTCTGAAACAGAGAGAATACAAAAGAAAACAAGTTTTCCAGCAGAAAATTAGAGTTTCAGTCATTAATTCTTCTTCCAAATTCGTGTCCCACCTTGTTTCACTGATGGGAATCTTAATACATCAATTCCAAACTATCCTACAATCGATTCAACCAACTTTTTGGTGATAGGATTGTTGGTTTTCTTCTAAAATGATCAAAACATGAAGTTTATATAAGTAATATTATGAAAACTTAACTACTTGACCCCTTTAAATGACTCTAGGACTTATTACATGACTTCAACATACTCAATCTAGAACACAAGTTTGTGAAACTTTGTAACAATCAAGTTGTTTGTGAAACTTTTTTGGTGCGAGACTTTGTGGAGACCATAAGGTGTTGAGAGATCGTGCTATGTAAAGGTATATCTCTAATACTAAGCCTCTCTTTGACCCTATCAACTCTTAAGAACATCACCTTGACTTCTCTTGACTATCTTTCCCCTTGAAGGCCATTGTTTGGACTCTTATATGAGTATTAAATCACTATTTTAGGTTTGGAAATCATGAATTGTATGGTTAATTTTTTACATAAATGAGTTGTATGTCCAGGTGATTTTGAAGGATGACAAAATGAATGTCATCGAAGGGGACTGCAATCAACATAAATTGACTACCGTAATAGTCTTAAACTAGTCCAAAAACTTTGTGATAGTCAAAAGAACATTAACCATTGAAAATAACCTTCTGGATACTCGTGACAAAAAATCAAAGACATCTTAAGTAATGTATAAATTAAAAACAACTTCATGCTGGTCATGACTATGATAGTGGACTGTTATATAGACTTGTGACTGTCCTACAGTCATGAAAATTTCGTTTTTAGTGTTTTATCTCCTTGTAACTCCCTTTGTATCATCTTGTGTCATGATGCTCGTATGTCCGTACATATTTTTATATAACTCTCTTCTCTAAAATTTTGTTATGTTGATGAAGTAAATACATAATCTCCATCATATTTTTTATGGATTGAGTGGTATCAAAGTGAGTTGTAACAATTTGTCAAATAGGTTGTGGTGCTCATTTCCTCCATTTTTGTAAGAAAACTATCATTTCATGCATGGTTCTATTAAATGAATTAAATTATGCATGTATTAAGGAATAAATCCTTCTATATCATCCTAGGGCAAAAATTAAGAGTCTTCCAAAATCAATTTTGGCTCCATGTATACACTCGAATATGAGTATGACAAACAGTTGTTCACTAAAATTATTTTATGAAGTATTTGATAATGTTTTTCTCTTGTATAGCTGAAAATAGATGAAATGAAGGCATGAAGGGCTGAAACAAGGTGGAAACATGAGGAATTTGGAGTCTCTTTGGTTGAACTAACTGATATACCTAGACACATATATATCTTAGAACATAAAGAACATAAAAAACATAAAGACATAAAGACATTTAAAGACATCAAGAATATAAGAACATATATATGTGAATTTAAATGGACATTTAAATTGAACAAACCTTAGAATTCGATATTGCAGTTGACCAATTCTCCAAGAGATGGCTTCAAAATCCTCAAATTCTTGTTTTTTGCAAGTTTGATTATGAATTCTATATAATTCTAGAATAGGATTATTAAAATTTATGGAAAAAAAAAACATATATCATCAAATTCAATCTATATATCAATGGTAATTATCTTTGAAACAAAATCACACATGAAACATGAAACTTTCAGTTTAAATAATTAAATTTTCTCCAAAAACATAAAAAATCACTTCTTCTACGTTCAAAAAACAAAAAAGGTGGTGGATTCATATAAAAATGATTCTCAATTAGTCAAACAACATGAAAAGAATTCTTTTGTCTGATATACTCATGAAAAGCAGGAATAACAGTAATGTGGGGTCTGAAACATGGATCCCACATGTTTTTTTACCGTTTTCCATGCTTCCTAAAACGTGATAGCGTTATAATGTGAGCGCATTCTGGGAAGCACGATAGGTAACCTTGTAACATGGGAGAGTCTCTCTCTCTCTCTTCATTTCTCTATCCTATATATAGAGAGGGATCAGGAGACATGGAGAGATAGAGAGCAACATGGAGATAGAGAGGATAGGTGAGATAGAGACGGGGAGAGGAAGAGATGGGGATTAAGATAGAGAAAGGGGTCTATAGAGGGAGAAAGATAGAGATACATATAGAGAGAGAGGGGGGAGATATAGGGAGATAGATCTAGCAAGGGAGAGATAAATAGGGAAATACAGAGAGAGAGAGGTAGAGAGGGGTATATTAAGAGACGTGGTTATGAGGATAGATAGCTTGATAGGGAAAGAGATCAAGAGATGTCTAGAGACATAGGGAGAGAGATTTCAAGAGGTAGAGGGATGGGGAGAGAGATAAAGAGGAGAAGAGAGAGCTAGCGAGGGATAGATTAAGAGATAGGGATCCATATGTCTAGAGAGAGATAGGGATTCCTATTCTCCCCTCTACCTAAACCATAAACCTAAACCTCTAAACCCTAAATAATGCCCCTAAACCCTAACCCCTAAACCCTAAACTCAAGTAACCCAAAAACCCAAACTCGTAAACCCTAAACTCTAACCCCTAGACCCTAAACCCTAAACTCGAGCGTCCCTAAACCCCTAAAGCATAAATAATTCCCCTAAACCCTTACCCAAAACCCTAAACGCTTTTTACTTGAGCAACCCTAAACTCATGTAAACCTGAAATAGTGAGGGAGGGAGAGATACAAAGGTAGAGTTAGAGAGAGGGGATCAAAACTAATCTAGCAAAATAGAGAGATAGGGAGAGAGAGATAGAGAGGTAGGTATGGTTAGAGAGAGCGATAGAGGAGACATAGATATCTCTCCCAGGCTCGGTCTCCTCTGTATCTCCCTATTCACCTCTCTACCTAAACCTAAACCTCTAAACCTTAACACCTAACCCATAAACCATAAACCCTATACCATAAATAATGCCCCTAAACCCTAACCCATAACCCTTAAATCCTAAAAATGAGCAACAGGCTAAACCACTAAACCATAAAACTTGGAAGCAACCCTAAACCTCTATCTCCCTATCTCTCCCAATCTCTATAACATGAAAGTTCATGAAAACATTAAGCTTTCATTCCAACCAAGTTCATTCTTAATCAATCCCAAATCATCGCTAATCTATTCAATTTCATCTCTAATCATCCCTAAACCACTTCTAATCAGCCCTAAACCACTTCACACCATCCCAAATCACATCCAAATCAATTTAACTTTGAATCCCTAATCATTTTCAAATCAACCTAGATTTCATCTCAAATACCATCCCTAAACTATTCCTAAATCATTCTAATCATTCCCTAATTAGCACTAAACCACTTCAAACCATCCCTAAAACCATTCTAATCATTCCCAAATCATTCCTAATCTAGTCCTTTTCACCTCTCATCATCCCTAAACAAATCCATTTCATCCCAACTCCATCCCAAATCAATCTAAGCTCCATCTCAAATGATCCCAAAAATAATCAAAATTAAACAAATACCTCACTAGGAGCCATTAGAAGATCATAGTGCCAATCTATTAGTTATTTGCACCATTTTGTATATAACATATGTGCCAATATGCTCCTTAGTAGTACCTACCTATCAATCACAAACATCATTATACACCTAGCCAGTCATAGGTGTCATTCTACCCTCTGCCAGCCACAAGAGCCATCAAAACATCATAAGCGCCAATATGTTAGTCGTTTAAACCATTATATACATCATATATACCAACCATAAACCCTAAACCTGATCGACCCTAAACCTGATCAACCCTAAACCCTTATCTCCTTGTCTCTATCATCTCTCTACCTCTCAATCTCTCTGCCTATGTCTTTGGCCATGTCCACCCTCTATCTCCCTATCTCTCCCTCTCTAAACGCCTAACCCCTACACTCTAAACTTGATCAACCCTAAACAACTATCTCCTTGTCTCTATCATCTCTCTACCTCTCAAATTCTCTGGCTATGTCTCTAGCCATGTCCCTCACCCTCTATCTCCATATCTCTCCCTCTCTAAACTCCTACATGGGCTAAACCCTAAACCCGATCAACCCTAAACCCTATCTCCTTGTCTCTATCATCCATCTACCTCTCAATCTCTCTGCCTATGTCTCTGGCCATGTCCCTCACCCTCTATCTCCCTATGTCTCCCCTTGGTCTACATCTCCCTATCGGTCCTCTCTCTCTAAACCCTAACCTAAACCTCTAAACCTTAACCCCTAACCCGTAAAACATAAACCTTAAGTTACCCTAAATAATGACCCTAAACCCTAACCCCTAACCCCTAAACCCTAAAACTGAGTAGTTCCCTAAACCCAAAACCTCTAAACCATAAACCTTGGAAGCAACTCTATACCTATCTCTCCCAATATCTATCAATCCCCTCACTCTCTCTCTCTAAACCCTAACCCCTAAACCCTAAACTCGGGAAACCTTAAATACCTAACCCCTAAACCCTCAACCATAAACTTGAGTAATCGTAAACCCCTAAACCCTAAATAATTCCCCTAAACCCTAACCCAAAACCCTAAACCCTAAACTTGAGCAACCCTAAACTCATAAACCATAAATAATGCCCCTAAAGGTCTAATCAACCCTAAGCTCATAAACCCTAAATAATGACCCTAATCCTAAGCAACTCTAAACCTCTCTCTCTCTCCCAAAACCCCTAAACTATAAATAATGCCCCTAAATCCTAACCCTTAAGCTATAAACCATAAACCTGAGCAACCCTAAAACCCTAAACCCTAAATAATTCCCCTAAACCCTAAACTTAAGCAACCCTAAACTCATAAACCTGACCCATCCTCTCTCTCTCTCCAAAACAAGAAAACTAGGACTCTCTATCTCTGTCTCCCTATAACTAGGTATCTCTCCCCTTTCTCTCCCCTCCATCTCCATCCTCTATCCCTTTTCCTCTCTCTCACTCTCCCTTCTTGACAAAGAACATGGAAACAAGAAAAATAAGACATGTAAAGATGGATGAGGATATAAATTGGGATGATGAAATGGAAACAAGATAATTTATAAAATTTCATTGTATGGGAAGAATGAAGAGGAGAGGTAGAGAGGGGAGGGAAGTAGAGAGTGAGAGAGAATATAGGAGGTAGAGACAGGAGGGAAGTAGAGAGTGGGAGAAGACCATAGGAGGTATACAGGGGAAGGAAGAAGAGAGAGAGGGTAGGAGGTAGACACCTAGGAGGGAAGCAGAGACTGAGAGAGAGAGAGTAGGAGGTAGATAGGGGAGGGAAGTAGAAAGTGAGAGAGAGGGTAAGAGGTAGAGAGGGAAGGGGGAGAAGAGAGTGAGAGAGAAGGTCGGAGGTAGAGAGGTGAGGGAAGCAAAGACTCAGAAAGAGGGTAGGAGGTAGATAGGGGAGGGAAGTAGAGAGAGAGAGAAGGTAGAAGGTAGATAGGGGAGGGAAGAAGAGAGTGAGAGAGAAGGTGGGAGGTAGAGAGGGGAGGGAAGCAGAGACTCAGAGAAAGGGTAGGATGTAGAGAGGGGAGAGAAATAGAGAGAGAGAGAGATGATAGGAAGTGCAACTGCCTTTGTAGACATGTATGTAAAGTGTGGAAGCATAGACAAGGCATGTCAATTGTATGATGTAACACCTCAAAGAGATGTTCTATAATGGAATGCAATGATTGCAAGATATGCGAAAAATGGATTTGTTGAAAAGGCTTTAGAAACTTTCAAACAAATGCAATTGGCATGTGTATTGCCAGTTATGCTCATCATAACGCGAGTGCATTATAACGCGCTCGCGTTATTGTCAGCGTTGTTTGACATGTTTTTATCAGTTTTTAGCAAAATCTGGAGATAATCTGGAGCATACTCCTCATCAGTTTTTCAATGAAAACTCAAAAAAATACCACCATAATCTTAACCTCTCTATTATCTATCTAACCATATAATTTTTTTCACATTTTGAGTACGTTTAGCGTTTCATCTTGAATTTCTTTTATAAGTGTGTCCAGTTTTTGTCAAAAACTAGTGTCTAGTATTTTTGACTTTTTTTTAAACCATTCATCGAAAATTGAAATAAGTTATATTTTTAGAAACTAGACTCCATTCTACACGAATTCAAAAAAAATTCAATTTTTGATTAGTTTTCAAGCATTTTAGGGGGGAGCACGCTCAAATTTCTATTTTTCAGGATGTGTCCACTTCAAAAATTACGAAAAAATCAATTATTCATTAAAAAATTATCAGAAAAATCAGGGATAAACTACATGGTGTTACCTAATTTCTCACTAGAGCGATTATTGAAATACTAAAAAAAGTTAACATTTTAGGGGGAGCACACCAGACGCTATGTTATGTTTTTTTGAGAAAAATAGGACCAATTTGTGTGCTCCCCCTTTTTTAACCCCTTAATCTCAACCATTTTTAGAAAAAAATTAGTAGTTTAGAAACTAGATTCGGAGCACTACAACTCTTGTTTTCGTTCCATCTTCAAATTTTGAGTGTAGCTATCTTCAATTTCTCACCCATATCAATGTTTCCTGATTTCAGAAAAAAAGTGGCAACTTAAGACCCCATTTTGGTCCCTCATCCTTGTGCACTTACCTCCCAATTGTGATCAATTCCAAGGTAGAGAGTCTTGTCTAGAGGCATCAAAAAATCTAGCACATTAGGATGCAGCCTTTCACCTTCTGGTTCCAAAAACCCAAGGATTCTCCTCACAAAATACTCTTCAAAGATGACATAATCTGTTGTAGTACAATGCATATCCAACATGCATGTCCATAATTGCACTGACAGCATGTTTCCTTGAGCATCTATACTCTTAATATGTAGATTTTGGTGCCACATTATAGATAGAGCTAGATCATGAGATCATCATCTAGGCTACGTTTGGAGGTGGAAGGTTGGCTTACGTGACTAGTTTTTATGTTTATACAAATGAACTAGGGTTTTGCAACTTCAGATTACTTCTTAATACTTTAAAGCAGTTAACCTGAAAAGACACAGAGTAATGGAAACAACTTAATGGTTTTGGTGCTAATAGAGGCTCAAAATTACACTGGCTTGCTCATTTTGAAGCTCCCTTCACTCTGAATGTAGCTTATGCTCTTGAAAATGACAAGCAATGCCCTAATTCTACCTATTTTATGTTGAATTCCTTCACAGTTCTCTGTATTAATGGAGGTTGCATCGGCCATTACTTAGTTCATGCCACAAATACTTGGAAATCCTCCTTTTTGCAAGTTTGAATCTAGGCCATCCATCTTTTCCTTACGTTTCACAATCTACGGCTCTAATTTGTTGACTGGATTTGACAATCTTCATCACCTTTTTTGAATAGTCTTTGCCCAATCAGAATGGGCCAAATCATATGTACTTTCCCTATAAATCACATCACCTTTGTTTGGACTGGACATGTGACACCATTTTGTTGCATCGCAACTAAAGATGGCTCACCATTCACCTACCATACGTGAGTGTGATAATGCATCCACACATCCACCCCTCATTTGATTTTCACCTTTCAAATAAGAGAACGTGTCACCATCTCACAACCGCACAGTGCAGATTCCATCCTGCAAGATTCTCTTGCGACAATGCGTGACCGTCAGATTAAAAGTTCTCTTGCAACCATAAGTAGATCGACATCTGGCAACAAACAGAAGGCAAAATTCTTGGCAGAACAAGACGTAAGCATAAACTCTAGGACAATTTTCAATCCATTGCAGTTGTGCAGCGGGGTGATGATGTCACTAAAAGTAGGCCGCGACACTGCGATTTCTATTTAATTAAACCTTAGGACTTAGGATATAAAGCATTGATTTTTATTGGCGATAATAGGTAATGTCTAAGCAAAGGGGTTGATCAACCTATGAGCACTACGGAGTAAATGCACAAAGATGAGTCCACTTAAGGTGGAAGTTTCAGACTTAGAAAAAAACTTGAAATTGGGTTAACTAAAATGGGATCCTGCTTTTTATGAAATGGGATCCCACTTTTTATGAAATGGGATCCCGTTTTGCTTCGAGATCTCGAGCCAAAAGCGGGATCCTATTTTCTAGAAACGGGATCCCGTTTTGAATTTCATAAAAGGTTAATATTTTAACCTTTATGAAACGGGTTCCCATTTTGAAACGAGATCCCATTTCATAAAAGATTAAAATATTAACCTTTTATGAAACGGGATCCCGTTTCATAAAATTTGAATTTCTGACCCACTTTTTGCTATGGGTTTTGGGTCAGAAAAAAGGCTTGGGAACCCAACCCTTGGCTTTGGACCTAGTTTGACCTGCAAGTTGAAGGTCCTATCAATGTCACAACAAAATAGTGACTTTGGCCATATGTCTAAAGGCCTTTTTGCAGAATTTTTTGACGAAATTAAAACCCATTATAGATGAGACAGTGTAGATTCCAGATATGTAATTTTTTTTTACAATTGGATTAATTTTTCTATTTTTCAATTAATTTCTGATGAAACAGGTCCATAAACTTGAATTATCAGGGTTTTTTATTATTTTAATAACTTTTTATTAAAATAGTTTTTTGTAAAAAAAATTGTATGAAAACATACTTTAGACAATTCTTTTCAATTTGAAGAAAAAAATTTTAAAAATGATAAGTTTAGGTCATCTTATGCGTGACGTACACGATGATTTTTTAAAACACCAAAAATGGCTAATAAAAAATTAATAAAAAAAAAAAATCAATAAAAAATTACAAAAAAATGGAAAAAATGCTTGAGTGAGTTACAAATCTTTTCCCAAAAAGGATTTAGAAAAATATGATTATTTAGGTCAAAATATGGATGACGTACACGTGCATGGTATAGTAAAAAAAAAAGTGACTTTTAAACAGTGGTTTTTAGAAATGCCTATTAAAAATTAATTTGTATCATCTGGGTATTAAACAAATTACATATTTGGAAACTAGACTCCGAGTACTACATTTCATATTTACTGACTTTTCCAAGATTCCACCTTTAAGTGCTTCAAATTTTTAGGTCAAATGTGACAAATTCTAAAAATTAGGGAAAACACTTCCACTTTTTGGCCAAAAAGTGGACTCAACTTCTTGCACACACCCTATGACATGAAGTTATAACTTAAGTGACCGACGACCTACTAAAGACAGTCAACGTGGAAATAGAAAATAAAGCGCGAGACCGAGGGAAAGTAGGGTAAAAGGATTTTCTAAGGTAAACACTTGAACATTTCAGACCTAAAACCCTAAACCCTACTTGGGGTACCACCAACCACCACTGAAATAGGCGTGAGATGGGTGAAGAGGGGTGGTATGCAGCCTACTCCAATGGGACCCCGTCTGCAGCTTTACATACCACAATCCACAATCTCCATAAGATATGCTGGGAAATGAGGGGGTCTTTGTTGAAGGTGATCCTGTGTTATGTGTTTGTCATCGCCAAAGAGGATGTTGAGGAAAAGAGCAGCATATAGCTTGGTGGTTCCCAGTAATATGGATGCCAAGCATGTGAATATCATGTAGGGAAAACAAGTACAAATCACCACAGAACAAGGGCATTAAGGGTTCTACCTTTTCAACAAGGGTGATGGCACCTTGCTTATGCCCTTCTTTGCCTAATCAATGGAGATATTGTCTGCCCAAGGTAGAGTTGGCTTTACAAGCCACATAAATAACTAGATACACAACATTTCCACCAATGAAATAGTCCTGGAGCTCTGTAGCTTGTCAAAACATAGAGAACACAGAAAAGATTTCAATGCAAAAATGTAATTCTCTATGGGTAGAGATGAGACCGATTTGGCCGAATTCCACACAGCCTCAGATGAGCACACAAAATGTCAATGTTGCAGACTTGATTCGACCTCCTCTCATGACCCCACTTCAAATTTTTTAAACAAACCAACAACAAAACCTTATCCTCGCTCCGATGCCACATAAGAACTAAGAATTCATAAGACAAGTACTGATTATAAGTTCGAAGTTAATTGATTAAGCAAATAAGTGTGTACATATAGGAGAGGATAGGAATTTATTAGTCGAGGAAAAGACTCCTCAACTGAAAGTGGTGGTGAGTTGCCTCCCTACAAACTAGTGTGAGTGGCTATTTTAGTGGGCAACTTGGTGACACCTATCCTAACTGCCCAACAACCTTGATACCTCAATGAGGCATGTGTCAAGATTGTGTAACAGGCTTACTTGGACGACCACCAAAAAAATAGCCATGAGATGGGTGAAGAGGGAGAATGCTCCAATGGGACCCTGTCTGTAGCTTTACATGCCACAAGCCACAGCCTCCATGCGTTATGCAGGGAAATGAGGGGGTCTTTGTTAAAGGTGATCCAATGTCATGTGTTTTCTGCCTCCGAAGAGGATGTTGAGGAAATGAGTAGCGTATGGCTTGGTGGTTCCCAGTAATATGGATGCTAAGCATGTGAATCTCATGCAAGAAAAACAAGTGTAAATTGCCACAAAACATGGGTGCTAAGGGTTTTGCCATTTTAGCAAGGGTGATGGCACCTTGCTTACACCCTTCTTTGCTTGATCAATGGAGATGATATCTGCCCAATGTAGAGTTGGCTCGACAAGCCACATAAATAACTAGATACACAACCTTTCCACCGATGAAACCCTCCTTGAGCTCTGTAGCTTGTGAAAACACAGAGGACACAAAAAAAAATTTCAATGCAACAATGCAAAAATGCAATTCTCTACAGGTAGAGATGAGGCTGATTTGGCTGAATTCCACATAGCCTCAGATGAGCACACAAAATATCAATGTTACAAACTTGATTCGACCTCCTCTTGCGACCAGACTTTGAAACAAATGAACCAACAACAAAACCTTATCCTCACTCTGATACCATATAAGAACGAAGAATTCATAAGACAAGTACTGATTACAAGTTTGAAGTCAATTGATTAGGCAAATAAGCATGTACATATAGGAGAGGATAGGAAGTTATTAGTTGAGGAAAAGACTCCTCAACTAAAAGTGGTGGCGAGTTGCCTCCATACAAACTAGCGTGAGTGGCTAGTTTAGTGGGCAACTTGGTGACACCTATCCTAACCACCCAACAACCTTGACACCTCAATGAGGCATGTGTAAGGGCACATCTAAGTAGGCTTATGCCTAAGTGTATACAAGTATATGATATATATATACACTAACACTAAGTATGTTGATGTTACACATTTTGTGAAATTTTATGTTATGTGCTAGTTTTTAAATGCTTTCACTTGCATTCATTTCACATCTCCTCATCCTCCAATATTATTTGCATATAATTCATATTATTGTAACACTTTAGTTTGCCTAATAAAAAAATGTAAATCTCCACAAACATTCTAGGAGCATACACATGTCTAAAGAGTGTTATTTTCAACCTTGTACACACATTTTTGTGGGTTGACATAGGGAATGTGTCTCCTAGTGACACAATGACAATCCTTCCAAGGTATATTTCTAAATGCCACCAATTTATAAATATCAAAAAAGGGAAAAGTAGATGAAGAACACTTGGGCAGACCATGCAAGCTTAGATCTAAGCATTGAAGACAAGTTTGCAACTCTACATTAGACCCAAACTGCTAACTCCACCAAGATAGAACATAATACACACAAAATCTAAGGAATTACATAGACAAAGAATTGTTATTTTCAAACTAGAAACTATCCAAGTTCCAAAATCTTCAGCAAGGACAATCATTCTTGACCATAAAGTTAAGTACCATTATTTATTACATTTATTTCCATACTTCTAGCATATAATTTTAGAATATAGTAGTCCTTATATTTTACTTACTCATATAGGTTACTTCATACTTATTTGTATATATTTCATAAGATTAGTCTAAATCATACTTAAGAATTTTTTATTTTCCTTTACAATTTAATATACAAAAGGTGAATTTTGTATATTCCTGTCCAAAGGGTTGAGCTAAATTAGTTAGAGCATTGGGTTCTCAATGTGGAGATCCAAGTTAAAATCCATAAAAGGATATCTAATGTTGAATTCTAAGTTGTGACTCTTCATCTTTCATTGTTGGCTTCTAGTGTGGATGAGGTTTCTAAATAAGCAGATTTCTAAGTTGTGGTTCTTGATTTTCTATAAATAGTTTCTAGTATAGATTTCTAATTAATACTCAAAAGAAACTTGTATTCGTTTTATGACACTACTTAAAAGAACTATGTTGTGACTCTTGATCTTTCGTAGTTGGCTTCTAGTGTGGATGTAGTTTCTAAATAAGAAGATTTCTTAGTCGTAACTCTTGATTTTTAGAAATAGTCTCTAGTATAAATTTCTAATTAATGCTTGAAAAAAAATGTATTAGTCTCATGATACTACTTGAAAGAACTATATATTCATTTAGAAGTTACTTGTATGAACTCATATTTAGAAGCAAGTTATAATCAAGAAAATATTTATATATTCCTTTTGTTTATATAAATTGACTCTTAATTTTATATAAATAATTTCTAATATAAATTTTTAATTAATACTCAAAAAAATACGTTATTAATTTCATGATACTACTTAAAAAGAACTATATATTTGTTTAAAAGTTCATGGTATAAACCCATATTTATAAACGACCAAAAATTGTATATTCCTCTTTTCTATATAATGCGTCCCCTGCTCTAGACCCCTTTCCCCGTCCTCGTCCCCGCGTCCCCGTCGCTGTCCCCAAAATCAACCATACATTTTATAATGTTTAGAGAAAAAAAGTCACAACTGGCAATGAAATATTGTTGTTATATTGCTGTCATGATTAAAATTACTGTTATATTGCTATCATGATTAAATTTTATTGTTGTTCTACTGCTGTCATGATTAAAATTGCTGCAATTATATTGCTATCATGACTAATTTTATTGCTGTTATGCTACTGTTAATATTTATTATTGTTATTCAGCTTATAGTCTTATACTGCTATCCATTAACTTGTAAGAAATTTGAGTCTCTCTATATATAATATTTTGAAATATATATATATATAATTCGTATATATTGCAGTCCCCCACTGTCCCCCTTCCCCGTCCCCGAAACACCGTGGAACATAGCAATTTTATCGTAGTCTGTGAGCGACAATAGTTTCATACAACCTTTTCGATTATTCTCGAACCACTTTTCTAATTAGATATATAATTTTGACCAACCACTTATTCACCTATTTCTTTAGGCCTTCCGCTGTGACTTGAAAAATGCTTCAATAGAGTTTTTCCCTTCCCAGTCAAAGTCTCCGTAGTAGAATTATTGCAGAAGAGGCGGTGGGTTAATTAGATTTAACGTATAGTAGTTGCCAGGAAAATATAATATCAATTGCCCTGAAAATTGAATTAGGGATTCCGTCACAAATCTACTGCCAGCGGAAGAATTCTATGTTTATCCCAATTGGCTTCAAAGTAGTGTTTAATGGCTTTTAGTATCTCAAAAGCACTTGCTATTTATATAGTATCACAGTGTGTTCTATTACAAACTTCAATTACAGAAGCAGAAAATGTGTCCGTTAGCTTCAAACTACATGGCAGAAAACTTGTTCGGCTGCTAGGTGATGCTGTTGTTATGGATGAAAATGTAATCCAACTTACAAACAGCACATATGGTCTAGGCTACGGAAGTGAAGGCAGAGTAGTTTACAAGAATACAATTCCGCTATGGAATGCTTCTACTAAATCATTTGCCAACTTCACCACTCATTTTCAATTCCAAATCAACTGGACTCTCAAGGGTAACTCTGAGTATACTGATCTTGGTGGCGATGGACTTGCTTTCTTCATGGCCTCTCCGGAGTCTGGTAATCGCCTCTTGTACAGAACTGATGGCGGTTGGCTCGGCCTTTTTAATAGAGAGAATAATGGTAATTTATCCAACCAACTTGTAGCTGTTGAATTTGACACATATAACAGTTCTTGGGATGAAGGTGACAATCATATTGGAATTGATGTCAACAATATTACGTCTAAAGCCTCTGTTCCTCTAAATCAAAGATTGAATAACAGTAAGATATGGGACGCTAGGATAGATTACCGCGGCCAAGAAAATTTGTTGAAAGTGTCTGCGGGTTCAAATGGCCGAGTATCAGGCCAATTGTCATATAAGATAAATTTGACAAGATATCTTCCTGAAGATATTGTGGTGGGGTTTTCAGCTGCAGCCTTTGTGTCAAGCGAGATTCATCGACTAATTTCTTCGAACTTCACTAGTGTTATTTCTGGTTCGTCAGAAATAGAGTCATCTAAGAAGAGGAAAGTTCCGTGGAAAGTAGATATAACAGTCGGCTCTGCTGTTTTGGTTGCAGTGATTTTTGTGACCTTCGCCATTTATCGTTATAAATGGCGAAACAGAGAGAAAAATGACCGCATGGAAGACGAACAGCAGCCGGATCCGGATATGGATATGGATATGGATATAGCACTGGAACATGTTCCACGGAAATTTACATACCAGGAGCTCACTTCAAGCACCAGTAATTTCAGCGAGAAAAAAAAACTTGGACAAGGAGGATTCGGGGATGTGTACAAAGGCATTTTGGTGAGATCAGATGAAATAGTTGCAGTGAAGCGCATATCTGCAGGATCCAAGCAAGGGAAAAAAGAGTACCTTGCCGAAATAAGTACAATCACCCGTCTGAGGCATCGCAACTTGGTTCAGCTGTTGGGGTGGTGCCATGAGAAGGCCCAACTGCTGTTGGTCTACGAATACATGCCTAATGGGAGTCTGGACAATCTCCTTTTTGGTGAAAGGAGAGGAGATCTAGAATGGAGCCGCAGATATAGAATTGCCACTGACATAGCCAGTGCACTGCTTTATCTGCATGAGTTATGGGATGAATGTGTAGTACACAGAGACATTAAATCCAGCAATGTTTTGCTCGATTCTGAATTCAATGCGAAGCTGGGGGACTTTGGACTGGCACGCCTGGTGAAGCATGATCAATGGCTTCAAACCACCAAGGTCGCAGGGACTTTGGGGTACCTTGCACCTGAATGTGCAGTTACAGGAATATCTAGCACAGAGTCAGATGTGTTCAGCTTTGGTGCAGTTGCTTTGGAAATAGCCTGCGGAAGACCGGCACTAGATCATAGCCTGGAAAGCCCAAAAATCCGGCTTGTGGAATGGGTTTGGGAGTTGTATGGTGAAGGCAGGTTGTTCGATGCAGCAGACAAGAATTTACTGGGAGTGTTTGACAGGGCAGAATTGGAACAGCTGATGGTTATAGGATTATGGTGCTCTCATCCGGATCCTTCTACAAGACCCAAAATAAGGCAAGTGCTCCAGCTCTTGAACTTTGAAGTGCCTATGCCTCGTCTACCCAACACACTGCCTAAAGCCACATATTCTCCTCTCGAACAAGGTTTCTTTTCTCAGTCGTCAGATTTTTCTGTTCCTCCAGATTTGGGTTCTGCCTATATAATAACTACTTCCATTCAGTTGTCAGCGTCAACGAGTTCAAGCATCGGCATGTCCGTAGGTCGATAGCTTCAATGATTTGGTAGTTGGGTTATTTGTGTGTGTATATATATATATCAGAACTTTGTATATCATCTACGTCAAGAAGTCCTACTTCTGTAATAAGGTTTCTAATAGCCGCAGTCAAATAGCCTTGTTTTGTAGTTCTTAATTTCCAGTTTTGTTACATTTTTAGTCCTATCTTATTCTTGCATCCTCAGATTCAATTTTCACATTCTCATAACGCATAGAAATCGGTGTTTTTTAAAGCATGTTTAATGTTTTATGGTTGTGGGTATTAATCTTCCGGTATGGTGCTTATATGCACATAATATGCTTAATTTTGAGGCACAAAAGTTTTAAAAAATCTCTTTTTAAAAAGGCTTTAGTATGAATTCTAATTCAGAACTAGTTGCTTTTGAATTTTTTAACCGCTATTTTTAAAAGGAAACGGTTAATGATCCAAATAGTTTTACCGGCCTGGACAGTAGGCATTGGTCCTGCAATTCTTATCATCTATAATAAAAATTGTTGTTCTCTGATTAAATATTTAAGCATCTTCAAAATTATTGTTTTAAATATTTAGGCATCTTCAAAATTATTGTTCTCTGATTAAATATTTAGGCATCTTCAGGAGGGAAAGAGCTTTAACAATTGGTAATTTGTAATTTCAATTTTAGTCCCCAAAAAAACTAAACAAATCAAAAGTATTTATATATACATTTGTAGGTGAGTGCTATGGTTTTTAACTAACAAAAATGATCCATGGGTTTGAATCTTGAGAGTGTATCTTTGCACAGCATTGTGTTTCTTCCTTTCTTTTGTCAACAAGGTTGTCAAAAGTAAAAGATGGAGAAGTCTTCGATACAAATCTGTAGAGAGTAGCTTTGCGCAGCACTCTGTGTTTCCTTTCTCTTTTTTTTTTCGGTCAGTGTGAGGCCAGCCATAATTGTAAGTGATCTCTCAGCTGTTTGAGGTGATTGCAGAATGTTCAGCCAGAACCAGATTGCTCCTATTTTCACCCTGGCATCAGCGTTTTCAAGGCTTGCAGACAATTTATAGAAAGCTTCTAGAGAACCCACCCCAATTGCATTTTCATTGTCTGATTTAAGCATGCAAACTAATGTAGGAAGTAGTGTTGTGTGGATGTTAAAAAAACATAGATGATACATATGGTTTTTGTTGCAAAGCTCCATGAGTGCATTTAGAGCAGCAACTCGATGTTCATTAATGTAAACAATCAAGCACTGAAGGAGTTATTAGTTTGTCCAACGGTTTGACTGAGTGTTTGAGCCCTTCTTCTATCGCATGTAGATATTTATTTTGCATGTTTTTTATTTTTTATTGGGGAGAGGTTTTTTCCCACAGGGATTTTCTCTTTTTTTCCAATTATGAGAGTTTCCATGGATTTGTAGCCTTGACCCATTCTTGCATTAGTTGCATGTTACTTGCATTAGTTGCATGTTATTCATTCTCCCTAAATTGCACTTAAAGGAGGGTATTGGCGTAATTAATAATTAATCGCACCTTATATTAAGTTGACTTAGGGCTAATTTAAGTCTTAGGTTATTTTTAAGTCATATTAGGTTTTATTTACTTTCTCTCAATAAAAAGCAAGTGTGCACATGTAATTCATAATTACAATTCATTAATTTTAACCTTGTTGTGCAAATTACTCTCTTGTGTGTTTTTTTTTCCTTGTAAAAGGCTAATATGAGGTTTTGCAGGTGATCTTGGTCTCTTGAGTCCATTGGAGACTCTCATGTCCCAAATATGAAATTTTTTTCACTATTGGGAAGTCGTCCTCCTCAAACCCCCTCTAGTACTCTGAAAAAACACAAAAAACCACCATAAAACTCAAATTTTTTAAGCACATTCTGTAAAAAAAGTGAACTGAAGTTACCCACAACAATACCTGTTATGCCAGCGTCGTTTGCAACTCCATGAACACAGCAGTTGCCCACGCAAACTCATTGAGCAATTTTAGTGCTCCCAAAAATGAAAAATGATGGGGATGTTTTTTAGCTCAATTGTTTTTTAAACTTCAGCATACGAAGGGCCCATTATAACCGGAAGTGGCAATTGAAAACGGCACAAGCCAAAACGTCTCATTAACATTTTTTCTTCGTCCCATCACGCTGCCATCATCTCATCCTCTGTCATCATGCTATAGTATGGGGCATAAGGAACAGGGTAACATTATATCTTAAACATGCCGTTTTGTTGCATGAATAGCCGCTGCCACCCACCAGCGTTGCACAAAGATATTACGAATTCATGGGGGATTCATGTTGTACCTTGTACCCACATGTGTTAGAGCCCAAATCCCCAAATGGCACGCTATGTCTACGCGTTGATATTCCTTGTAACAAATTTGCTGGCATGGATGGTTCGTGACTATGGCCACAATGCATTATTAGAGCTGGAGCGTAAGACTATAGTAGATTTTTCTTTATATGCATGATTTGGCTTTGGGTTTTTAGGCAATTCACCTTTAATATATGCTACAATTCTCAGAGCCCTTGGGCTGCATTCTAGTTATTGAAAAGGTTCGTCAAAGTTTTAAGCATCCCCATGCTTGGCACCCTTATTGTAGCACAAAGGACTTGCCCTTTTATTTTTAAGTATAAATGACAAAATGAAAAGCATCATTAGTCCACTGATTTTTAATACTTAAACAAGCTAACACGTTGGAATTGAATTTCTACATGATTTCATTTCTATTACAGAAAATATTTTGTAGATTCGAGTGCCAAAAGTTATTAATTATAGAACAGACCTTGGAATAGAATAAACCTGTGCAATAATAACATATATGCAACAGGAAATTGATAATGTTAAAGATTTCTTGCATCTCGAAAATGTGTTGACACATGTACAAATCACATGAGCCACAATCCTGGATGTCCCAAGTATGATTTTTAGGATTTTTCAATAAGTTTGACAAGCTTTTGGTTTCAACATAGGGGCATATTGACATGAGTATGCAACAACATGTCAAGTTGTAAATTTGTGGGGGAAAAAGCACATAAGAGACTCTACTTGTAACATATGTCAAAGCATTCTACCTAAATATCATCCACTTCAATGATCAATTAGTCAATAGCAATTTTACGCCTCATTCACATCAAAAAGTGGTAAATATTTATCCTATTTTTATTGGTCAAAATTGACCTTTGACTGTTGAAATGGATGATATTTAAGAATAGCCATGTCAAAGATGCCCTACCAACATTTGGCAGGGAATAGGCTGCCATGTAGCTCTTGTTTTCAACTGTACTCTATTATAATTTTCTAATTTATGTCAATAAAAAAATATTATTGTTATATTGATAGAAATTATAAAAGGTTTGCTATTCTCTATTTATGAAACATGGGGAACGCATGATACTTTTCTAGGTTAGGTTTTATGATAATCTAATGGATTTAAAGCTAAATTCTTGGAATATAATTGTAAAGAAAATAAGTGTACATGCTACATCAAACTTAGTTTTATTAAAAAATACAATCATTAAGTGCAAATTAATTTTGATTAAATTAGAGTTAGGTTGATAGTTACAATAAATATTCTAAAATTAAATGTATGGGTTAGGGGTACTTTGGTCTAAAATTGATGACATGAAAATGGTGTTGATGCCATGTAGAGTTGATTCACCACTATCTAGATATTTATTCCTTAAATATGCTAATAATATTAGAATATGCAATGACTCAAAAAACTCCATGGTTCATATTGGAGTGCCATTGGGTCAATCCCAATATGTGCATATTATTTCTAACATGTAAGATTGATTTGTTAGAATGTACTCCAAAAAATCTACTCACCTTTTCTTTCTTGATATCTATTTTATTAATATGGTGTCTAACAAGACTATTAGGTAGATTGTTTGTTCTATAGGTGATCTTATTCTCCTAAGTCAAGCCCCATCATAGATTTAATTGACAATGATAAATAATATGAAAGACAACATTCACCAATATGCAAATGGTCTATATACAGATGGTGTAGATCTAATTCTTTGCCCCTATAAAAATTTGAAATGTGCTATAATAATCCACTATATGGATAATCCTAACATATATATTAGATTGATGTGGATCTTTTTTTTACAGTTACAATTATGCTCCACTGTAAATTAAGCTTTAATTTATCATAAAAATCTTAATATTAATGTTCTTAGCTGAACAAGTCATAAGCCCATGCTTTCAAACAAAGAATTGTCTTACATGGAGGAGAATTCTTGGAAGTAGAGTCTTGTGTCTAGTGTATCTTTTAAATTTGTATGGTTAAAATAGCAAGTTAATGGCTAAGAGTCTATCAATAGCATTCTTTTTTGCTGCCTCTTGTAATCAAGGAGAAGAAAATGGGAAAATCTGGCATGCACGATGTGGACTGTGGACATGAAAGGAAGCAAAGGTGCGGAAACAACTTCCAAAACTATTCTTATGAGGAGAGGGTTGCAGTTAATTCTTTCAAACCTTTCCACAATTACAGTTTATTAAGATTCGCATACATTTAGTTAATTAATATTTAAAATCAAGAAACATTAACACAGTGATTTTTACGTGGGGAAAACTTTTTCAGGTAAGAAACCCCACACTCCAAACACACAATTCAATTATATTATTGTAAACTTTTTATGGTTACAATATAACTCTCAAAACAAGTGTTTCTTCAGGAGTCTTCACTACTGCAGAATCTGGAAACAAATTGGTAGCATTTTCTCTCTTCAGAATTGCTTCAACCTGTAATACTAAAACTTCAAAAACTCTCCAATACACATATTGCAAGAGCTACAAAATCAATTCACCCTAAAAAAGATGGCTTGGCTTTCTCCACCAACTCCTTTGCAAAAGCATACAAAGCATTCACTTTCAAATATATTTTAAAGCTAGAAAAGCTTATGTTTTCTTTCCTAGGCGTCCACTTCCCAAATAAGAATATTTTCCAACTTGAAAATCTTTTCCAAATCAAATAACTTGAAAATCTTTTCCAAATCAAATTTCTAAAAAACAAAGCATATCCTCTTCATGGATGCTCCAAAGAGATAATGATAAGAATTTCCATAAACAATAACTTCCTACAATAAAAACCTGCTAAACAAGACCCAAGGTCAACCGAGGTGGCATTCCTTGTTTTTCTCAACAAAAAGCAAAAAATAGCTTTTTGAGAAAAATAAAAAAATAAAAAGCACAAAACAATTTTTTTCCAAAATGGCTTAAAAACACCATTTCTGAAAAAGCAAAAAGCAAAACTACTTTTGCACCTCCTAAAAAATAGGAAACACTAGAAAGGACTCTAAGGTTGAGACACCTTAATCCCAACATTCTCCCACTTGTTGAAGACCTATCAAAAGTCTATAGTAGCTAGTTGATCAGGCCTCAAGGCCCATGGAACTCGAACGCCATCTAAACTTCTCTGTACTCACTGGCTTTGTCAGTGCATCTACAACATTCACCAAAGTGTCAAATTTCTTCAATTGTATATTTCCATATTCCACCATATCTTGAACAAAGTGAAACTATACATCATTGTGCTTTGTTCTAGCATGGAAAGTAGGATTCTTTGCTAAACAGATGACAATCTAACTATCACAATAGATAGTAATCTATCCTGCATCAAAACCAATATCTAAACATAGCCTCTTAAGCCAAATGGCTTCCTTACAAGCATGAGTTGCAACCATGTACTCTGCTTCTGTAGTGGACAAAGAAACTACAGCTTATCGCTTACTCATCCAACTTATTGCACCACCATTCATCAAAAAAAGATATCCACTCGTGGATCTTCTGTTGTCAATATCACCTGCCCAATCTGAATCAACATATCCTCGAATATTCACTGAATGCAAAGGTTTGAAGTAGGATAACCATGAAAGCATAAGGAATACTCAGAAGTACCCCTCAAATATTTGAAAACCCTCAAGTTACCGCATCCCAATGTACTTATCCAAGATTAGCCACAAATCGACTAAGGACTCCCATTGCTTGGACAATGTCTGGCCTTGTACAGACTATAGCATACATAAGGCTACCAACAATACTTGCATATGGTACTTTGGTCATGTCCTCCATCTCATGTGGAGATTTTAGACAATCCTCAACAAAAAGCTTCATCCCCTACATAACTAGAACAACTAACTATTTGCAAGTCAGCATGTTGAATCTCTCCAACACTGAGTTCACATACTTGCTCTGAGTTAACCAAATCTTTTTGTTAGCTCTATCTCTTTTGATCTCAATCCCAATAATATATCTCATTGCACCTAAATCTTTCATCTCGAACTGTGATGACAATTGAGACTTCAAATCTGAAGTCATACTTCTACCATTCCCAATAAACAACATATCATCCACATATAGGACTATGATAAGAATGAGACCATTTGCATATTTATAATAAATACAATGGTCAGATTTAGATCTCAGAAATCCAATCGACAACACATAGGTGTCAAACTTTTGATACCACATCCTAGAAGATTGTTTCAAACCATACATAGATTTTCTTAACTTACATACCAAATATTCTTTGCCTTTCACAACAAACTACTTTGGTTGCTTCATATATATTTATTCCTCCAAATCACTATGAAGGATTGTTGTCTTCACATCCATCTATTCCACTTCTAGATCATACACTACTACAAGTGAAAACAAGAAATGTATAGATGCCAGCTTCACCACATGAGAGAAAATCTCCCTGTAATAAATTCCCTCAACCTGGGAATAACCCTTCATGACCAACCATGCCTTATGCTTCTCAACACTACCATCTAGACTAGATTTTAACTTGAACACCCATTTACATCCAACAGGCTTCCATCCCTTTAGTAAAGGTACTAGATCCCAAGTATTATTTTTCTTTAACATAGCCATCTCTTCTTCCATGGCTATCATCCAGGAATCTACATTATGCATACCCATAGCCTCTCTAATAGTCCTAGGCTACTCAGTATTAGAAATAAAAGCAAAAATACAACTAGACTTCAACAGAGAATATCCAAGCCTTTCCAGTGAATAATCAAACCTTTTCAGTTGCTGCCTAACATGCGTAGACCTCCTCAATTGTTGAGGTGGAGGTTCTTCTTCTTCTTCAAAACTTTCAAAGCTACTTGAGAACTCCTCATCAATAGGTCTAGTAGGAGTGTGTCCAGTAGGAGTGTGTAGTTCACTTCTAGTAGGAGTAGATGGTACTTGAACTACCTCCTTTTTCTCCTCTTTCTCTGGCTATAGCTAAACTGAGGAAGGTTTCATCTCTGTAAAGATAACACTTATGCTATAGAGAACCTACTATGTAACTAGATCCCAAAGCTTGTACCCCTTCACACTAATTCCTTAATCGATAAAGATACCCTTCACTACCTTGTTTTCCAACTTAGATCTCTTCTCAATAGGAACATGAACGTAAGATTCACAACCAAATACTCTGAGATGTCTCATCAAAGGCTTTTTACCAGACCACACCTCCATGGGTGTCTTTTCAACAAGCACTGATGTAGGAGATCTGTTAATTAAATAACATGCAGTGGCTACTGCTTCAGCCTAGAACTTTTGTTCAAGACTAGTACCACTCAACATACTCCTAGCCGTCTCTACAACTCCATTTTGTTGTGGTGTGTATGGATTTGTCTTTTGTCTTTCAATCTCGTGGTCCTTACAAAACCTACCAAATTATTCTAAACAAAACTCACCACCATTATCAATCCTCAAACACTTAATCTTTCTACAAGTGTGATTTTCAATAAAGGCTTTAAAATCCTTAAATTGACTAAAGACTTCATTTTTGCTTCTAATAAAGTAAACAAATGTCCTTCTACTATAGACATCTATGAATGAGACAAAATACACAAATCTAGCTAATAAAAGAACATTCATAGGACCAAATACATCTGCATGCACATAATCCAATAACCTAGAAGACTTATGAGAACTTTTGTAAAATGAAACATGGTGTTGCTTTCCATAAATGCAATGTTTGCAAAAGTCAAACTCAAGATTACAATCATCAAGGCCTTCAACAAGGCTCTTTGATTTGAGAGTTCTAAGATCCTTTTCACCTATGTGACCAAGTCTTTGGTGCCACAATATTGTTTTCTCAGCAGGAAGCTTCATTTCCAAGGAATGAGCACTCTTTGGTACCCAAAAAAATACAACCATTAGATGTAGATGCTACAGACTTACTTGCTTCTCTATTTGATGGTGAGGATGAATAATCCAAAGGTATACTCTTTGGTTTCATACAGGAACTATTGCATTGTACAGTGCATGCATCCAGCTTGTACAAGGTGCCAATTCTAACACCCTTTGCAAGCACCATAGATCCTCTTGTCATCTTGCATCCTCCATTCGAGAAAATAACCTGTACACCCAAATATTCAAGTTTACTCACTAAGATTAGGTTCTGTGTCAAACCTGGGATATGCAGCACACCATCAATCCCCTTCATTCTACCATCAGGGAATCTAATCTTGACTCTTCCACGGCCAACAATATTCAGGTGAGAGTCATCACCCAGATACACCTTTCCACCATCATATTCTTCATACTTCAAGAAAAAACCTCTATGAGAGATCATGTGGAAAGAAGCACTTGAATTTATTAACCACACATCTTATGATGCATGTGTTTCCAAGGTTGCACCAAAACCGTCTACATCTTCATGAGAGGAATTTTTAGAATCTAAATCAAAGAAATCCTTCTTGTTTTTATTTTTCTTCTCCTCCTTGCAATCTTTGTGGATGTGACCAATTTTGCCACAATTCCAACACTTCACCTTGGACTTTCCAATCTCCATTTTGATTCTACTAGATGTGCTTTCCATCTTTTACATGCAATCAAGTTACTGGATTTTCATAACTACAAAACTCCCACTGAAATAAGATTAGACAAAGAACCCTTCTACCCACAACAAGAAACTGAGTTGATCAAGCTTTGATACCAATTGAAAAGAAGAAAAGGTGTGGAAACAACTTCCAAAACTAGTCTTATGAGGAGAGGGTTGTAGTTAATTCTTTCAAACCTTTCCATAATTATAGTTTATCAAGATTCACATACATTTAGTTAATTAAGATTTAAATCAAGAAACATTAACATAGTGATTTTTACGTGGGGAAACCTTTTCAGGTAAAAAACCCCACACTCCAAACACATAGTTCAATTATATTACTATAAACTTTTTATGGTTACAATATAACTCTCAGAACAAGTGTTTCTTCAAGAGTCTTCACTACTACATAATCTAGAAACAAACTGGGAGCATTTCAGCTCTACAAAATTGCTTCAACCTATAATACTAATTTAACTTCAAAAACTCTCTAATACACATAATGCAAGAGTTGCAAAAGAAATTCACCCTCAAAAAGATGGCTTAGCTTTCTCCACCAACTCCTCTGCAAAATCATACAAAGCATCCACTTTCAAATATGTTTTAAACCCAAAAAATCTTATGCTTTCTTTCCTAGGCGTCCACTTCCCAAAGAGGAATATTTTCCAACTTGAAAATCTTTTCCAAATCAAATAACTTGAAAATATTTTCCAAATCAAATTTCTAAAAAATAAAGCATATCCTCTTCATGGGCACTCCAAAGAGATAATGATAAGAATTGCCATAAACAGTAACTTCCTGCAATAGAAACCTACTAAAAAATACCCAAGGTCAACTAAGGTGGCACTCCTTTTTCTCAACAAAAAGCAAAAAATAGTTTTTTGATAAAAAGAAAAAGGCACAAAGCAACTTTTTTCTAGAATGGCTTAAAATCACCACTTCTGAAAAAGCAAAAAGCAAAACTACTTTTTCACCTCCTAAAAAATAGGAAACACCAAAAAGGACTCTAAAGTTGAGATACCTTAATCCCAACATGATGGCAAGTTGAATCTCTGTGAAACTAACTACCTTTTTCCTCCTAATAACTCGCTTCTCTGTGATGATATCTCCATCACAGGCCCTCCATAATTAGCACTGTGAGAATGCCCAATGAATATTTTCTATTAAAGTTGTAGGTCTTTACATAAAAGAAGAAACATGAGACATGACTCTGTTTCCAAGAACTCTCCTCCATTTAAGACAATTCCTTGTTTCAAAGCATGGGCATGCAACTTTTTTAGCTAAGAAAATTCAAATTTAAGATTTTTCAAGACTTACAACAAGTTTTTTGGCCACTTGTTCAGGTAAGAGTTCAATATTAAGATTTTTGGTGACCTTTGAGGGTAGGTGGTCAACATTCAGTGAATATTATTTGGATATGATATTTTGATTCTTATTTTTCACTTTTTAATATGCATGAGGTGTGAAATTATTATTGATTGTTTGACTGATGAGACACAATATACTCTTTCCAAGAGATCTCTTCTATGTAAGATAGTTCTTTGTTTTAAAGCATGGGCCTACAATTTGTTGAGCTAAGAATATTAAATATTAAGATTTTTGGCAATCATTATCAAGATTTTTGGTGACCTTTATTATGATTTTTGGAGACCTTTATGGGTAGGTGGTTAATATTCACTGAACAAGGGTCATTTAGTTGTGATTATTCTTAAATATTATACAATTTAATAGTCAATTTTGATCACATATATATTTATCATTTTTAATATAAATGAGGTTTGAAATTAGTATTAACTATTTGGCGATTGAACCAAATAATATTTTTAAAAAAATGTTTAATTATAATACTCTAATAATTTGTTTATTTTATTCGATGGGGGTATATGATAGTTGAGTATGTCAATCTTTTTGATGTTTGTTAACAATCTCTTGACGAATTTGTTGAATTATTTTATTAGAAGCTTCCACCTATCCATTTGATTATGGATAATAAGGTGTAGAGAAGTGGTGTTGAATATGATATCTTTCAAGGAATTTCTTCACATCTTTGTTCTTAAATGAAGTACCATAGTCGATAATGCTACACTCTAGGGGTGAGTTGAGGATGTTGATTTTTTGCTCTGCATGTCGAGCTAGGGCTTTCGTGCCCTAGCCCGATCCTCCGGTTTTTTCCTGGTCGTGCGAAGTGTGGGGAGTGCATGCGTTTTGGGGAGGTCTAGGGTTGTGCTTTTTTATCAGTGCAAAGTTTTTTCAGCGGCATCGGTGTCTCTTTCTCCCTGAGCATGCGGGGGTTTTGTGCCTGGTTGGAGGCCGTGGGTGGGGTTTTTGTGCCTGGTTGGTTTGGGTCTACAGTTCGAAGGCTGTGTTGGGTGGTGGATCAGTTAAACCCTAGTGGTGGTTCTTTTTTCTTGGGGGCCTGCTTGCTCACCTTGGATCTTGTTTAGTTTCAATGCCGATCGGGGAGTCTTCAGGGGCTAGTCCCAAGCTGGATTTTCGCTCAGCAGTGGTTGGTGCAAATTCTCCTTCGCACGCTTTGAAGGTTTTTAATAATAACTTGTTCTCACCAGATCCAGGGTTGGTTGGTTCGGGTTTGTCTGGTGGTACTCGGATTACAAAGATCAATGGATGTCTTGAACGTTGTGAGGAGAGGCCAAAATTGGTTATCCTGCTGGAGATGATTGCAGAAGATATTGATTATTATTCGAAGCATGCATTGCTATGCAAGTTTATGGGGATGCGGGTTTCTTTACAATTTCTTGAATCATGGGCCCAACGGACTTGGATGCCAGAGGGAGAAATGGAGGTTATGCTTTTAGCAAATAACTTTTTCATGGTTTCATTCAATTGTTTGGCAGATCGCAATAAGGCCTTTGAAGGAGGCCCCTATTTTCATAATCAAATTGGGTTATTCATTAAACCTTGGCATGCGAGATTCAATCCTACTGAAGAGCTTCCGAACCGGGTTCCAGTGTGGGTTCGGCTTCCAAGGTTTCCTGTGGAATGTTGGTGGGATGATGTTTTACACTTGTTAGCTTCAATGCTAGGAAAACCAGTTGGTGCTTCACAGCAGACTCAAGTTAAAAAGGTGATGACTTTTGCTCGTATATGTGTTGAGATTGATTTAAGTAAACCCTTGCCAGATTCGGTGGATATGTGTGCGGGTCCTTACTCTTGGGTGCAGCAGTTGGACTATGAGACTCTTCCTTTTCGGTGCCGTCTCTGTCATGAATATGGACATTTACAGAGGAGATGCCCTAAGGCTAGGCCTATGGACTCCCAGCCTTCTCAACCTCCCCGCAATCCCCCTAGAGTTGAAAAGGGGAAGGAACCCATTCCTGGTGATGTGGATGAGGCTGTTCCTGTCAAGGCTCGAAATAGGAATCGAGGTCAAAAGAGGACTTTGAAGGAAAGGCAGGATGAAGATTCTTTCAACAGATTTGAAGTTTTAGATGATCTCAGCCAGCAGGAAGTGAATCCAGGCTTGGTGAATATGGATCAGGGTGCTTTAGGTACAGGACAGGAGGGCCTTCTTTCTGAAGCTACTCAGGTTTTGCAGGATAATAGGGCTTTGCAAATGGACACAGACATTCAAATGGAAGTCCAGGTGGAATCGGTTCCTATTATAGTAGGGAAGAAGGGTGGTGAGGATGGATCTCCTCTTGTTTCAAATTTAGGTACTGAGGGGGTGAAGATTAATAAGTCTTCTTCTTCTCATTTGGGTCTTCATCAAAAGGATCCAAAAAAAGGGGCTGGGGAGAAGTCTTCCAAGCTTGGTAGAAAAAAAGATTTGGATAAGATTAAATTAACAGGGGAAACTTTGGTAGAGTCAGGGTCTATTAAGACTCTGGATTCTCATTTTTTGAGCCCCTTGAAATGATTGTTCTATCCTAGAATGTAAGGGGCTTGAACAGTGGCCCTTGACAAAAAGTTGTTCGTGATTTGGTTAGAAGTCAATCTCCTGATGTTCTTTTCCTGCAGGAGACTAAGTTATCAGTGGAGTGTATGTTTGGTTTAGTGCCTAAGTTGTGGGGGAGTGGAGAGTGCCAGTGTATTGGTGCTCAAGGGTCTGCTGGAGGAGTGGCTTGTTTATGGAATCCTCGGAAGAACTGCCCTCTTTGGTGGTTGTCCTTTCAGTCTTCTATCTCTATGATTGCTTCTTGTTTTGAGACAGGGGAGTCTGTTCTCTTCTCCAATATCTATGCACCTACTGAACTTCAGGGTAAACAACTGTTGTGGTCTCATATCCGGTTTGTCCGAAGCATAGTTCTTTTCCATCCGTGGATTATGGCTGGAGACTTCAATGCTATTTCTGAGTTGGCTGAGAAGAGGGGTGGTATTGCGAGGCTTGAGCCTTCTACACTGCTACTTCAGGATAACATTTCAGTTTTAAATCTGGTGGATATCAAGCCCATTAATGGCCAGTTTACTTGGAATAATCAGAGGATTGGGAATAACTGCATTGCGGAACGACTTGACTGCTTTCTGGTTTCTTGCTACTGGGTTGGTGGGTTGTGGTCTTCTAGCTCTAAAATTTTGGATTGGAGGGGATCAGATCATTGGCCTATCAAGCTGGCTATTTCTTCAGCTCGTGTGCCTCGGTCTCCTTCTTTCAAGTTCCAGCTTATGTGGTTGCGTGACTCCTCTCTCCATGACTATATTGTTGAGTGGTGGAGGTATGGTAGACCTGCTTATGGTACAGCAATGTATATTTTTGCTAAGTTACTTCAATTTGTCAAGTATCAGCTTAAACGTTGGAATCGGCAGTGCTTTGGAAACATTTTCCATGCTAAGACTGCTGCCCAGGCTGAGTTGGATGGTATTACGAGGTTGATCAGGGAGGATGGAGTGACTGAGGACGTGCTTCGGGAAGAGACTAGGGCTTTGAAAGCATTGGAAGAGTGTGAGCTACGAGAGGAAGTTTTTTGGAAACAAAAGGCTCGGATTGAGTGGCTTCAGGAAGGGGATAAAAATACCACTTTTTTCTTCAACTCGGTGAAAGCCAGGAGACATGGCAATTCTATTTCTACTCTGGTGAATGATAGGGGTGAAACTCTTTCTTCTTTGCAGGAAATCACATGTGAAGCTATGCAATATTTTGCTTCTTTTTTTAGGGAGGACTCGCAGGGGGTTCTGATGAGGAAGCTCAGGTCCTTTCTTGTATCCCTTCTTTGGTTTCTAGGGAGATGAATGAGCATCTTATGAGTGATATTTCAATTGAGGAGCTAGAATGGATCGTGTTTCAAATGAAGAGGGGGAAAGCTCCTGGCCCTGATGGTTTCCCAATTGAGTTCTTTCAAGAATTCTGGGAGATTATCAAGTTGGACTTGTTGGCAGTTGTTCAGGAGTCTCATAAGAATAAATAGATGTTACGGGCTTTGAATTCTACCTTCCTTGCTCTCATCCCAAAGTGTGATGGGGCGGATAGGTTAAGTCAATTTCGTCCTATCTCTCTTTGCAATGTGATTTATAAAATTATCTCTAAATTGATTGCTGATAGGTTGAAAAAGTGGCTTAAAGTGCTGATTTCTGAGGAACAGAGTGGTTTTGTGGCGGGACGTCAGATTCTGGATGGGGTTGTTATTGCAACTGAAACCATTCACTCTATGGCTAATTCCAAAGATAAGGCAATGTTCATCAAGCTTGATATGGCTAAGGCTTATGACCGTGTTCGATGGTCCTTCCTTCGGAAGGTTCTTGGTGCTTTTGGTTTTGGGGATGCATGGATTTATTAGGTTATGAGTTGTGTTACTTCAGTCTCCTTCTCTGTGTTAATAAATGGTGAACACTCTGAGCTTTTTGGTGCCTCTCGAGGTTTGCGGCAGGGTGATCCCCTCTCTCCTTACTTGTTTCTTCTTCTTGTTGAGGGTCTGGGATGCTTGATAAGAAGGAATGTGGAGTTAGGTTTCATTCAGGGCTGGGGGTGGGGAGGTGGTTTACCTCCACAATCTCACTTGTAGTTTGTTGATGACACTGCTTTGATGGGTACGGCTACAATTAGGGAAGCTTTGAATTTGCGCAAGGTGTTGGATGTTTATCTTCTAGCTTCGGGCCAATTGATCAATGAAGATAAGTCTTCCATCTTTTTCTTCAATACTCTAGGTTCCATTCAGAGGCGAATTGCTCATATCTTGAGATTTCAGACTGGGGTTCTCCCTTTGACCTATCTTGGTATTCCCATCTCTATTGGAAGACTTCCCAAGGAGTCCTGGTAGAATATTCTAGATAAATTTTGTGTGAAAGTTAATCATTGGACCCATCGCTGGTTGTCCTTTGCGGGTCGTGTTCAGTTGCTCAAGTCTGTGGTGCAAGCCCTCCCCATTTATAGATGTATGATTCAGGTGGCCCCTTTGGGTTTTGTTAGGGAATTGGATTCCTTAGCAAGATAGTTTTTATGGGCTGGTAGCTTATTGTCCTCTAAATGGAACCTTGTTAGATGGGACATTGTTTGTAGCCCGAAGCAGTTTGGCGGCCTCGAGTTAAGGCAATCATCGTTGTCAGGGATGGCGTTGGCTGCTAAATTGTATTGGCGGTGGTGTGTGGAGTAGGATGGGATCTGGGCCAGGATATTAACTCAGAAATACTTCCCAGGGATCCCTCAAATTGATATTCCTCGGTATCCACTGGTGGGGAAAGGCTCGGTGATTTGGAGTACGCTCAAGAAAGGGGCTACTCTAGTCAAGGATGGTTTATTTTGGATTTGTAAAAGATGGACAAAAGCTCATTTTTGGTCTGATTCTTGGGATGGCTTTCCTCCCATTGTTTCTCAGTTTCCTAATTTGGTGACTCTGTGCCAAAGGTTCTGTGACGTTGGTTGGTCAAGGGTGAGTGACTTCAAGTCCTTTTCTTCTCATGGGCAGTTGGTGGTGGCAAGATGGAAGAATCCTGATGAGTGGCCTGTTGTTGGTATGGAGGAGGAGTGTGCTGAGCTTCATAGTATCCTTTCTCGTAGACGTTGTAGCTCCCTCCAGGAAGGGGATGTTCTTTCTTGGTCTCCTAATCCTAAGGGTGTCTATACTGTTGCTTCTGGATATCAGGTGTTGTTATCTAACCAGCTGGAGGGGGTGGAGGTTCACTGGTGGAAGAAAGTGTGGAATAAGCTTTCTTGGCTGAAGTGTCACTGCTTTATTTGGACTTTGGCTTGGAATAGGTGCTTGACTTGGGATAATATTCAGAAGTGGGGTTTTCAAGGTCCTTCTATGTGTGTTATGTGTGGATGTGGAGAGGAGAACTCCTCTCACTTGTTTTTTCATTGTCCCTTGACTTTGCAGCTTTGGCATTTTTGGTGGGAAGTTTGGAAAAGCCCCTGTGTTCATGCTTCATCCCTGGTGGATTTTTGGAGTAGTCTGGGTAGACCTCCTTCTATGGCCTCTTTCTTGCAAGATGTGTGGTATGCTGGTCCTTCCTTCATACTATGGCAGATTTGGTTGGAACGGAATCACAGAATATTTCGAGATGAGAAGTTGTTGATTCAACAAGTTTGGCACAAAATTATGAGTATGATTCGGGAGACGATGGAATCTAAGTGTGATGTGGTGTTCCCTTTGGAGAAAGGAGATGCTGAGTTGGTGGATAGATTGGGTAGTCAGGGGTTGTCTCCAGCTTCTGCTTGTGTCAGGAAAGGAAGGCGAGTGAAAAAGAAAGTGCAAAGGGTGGGAAGATGGCTTCCCCCTCCGTCTGGCATTCTGAAGCTCAATACTGATGGTTCTTAAAGGGGCAATCCTGGGCCTGCTGGGATTGGTGGGACTGGCAGGGATTTTTCGGGATCAGTGGTTTTTTTCTACTCTGTTCATGAAGGATGGCAAACTATCAACCTTATGGAAGGTTTGGCGATCCTCTATGCTTTGGAGAGGGCTTATGCTTTGGGATGGTGCAAGGTTATCTGTGAGTCTGATTCACAGGTTTTGATTAATTTGTTGAATACACAGAAGGTTTCTGATGTTAGTTGGCAGTTGGCTATGATGGTGCAACAAATTATGCAGATAAGTTCTTTGATGGAGATGGTGTCTTTTGTCCATATTCCAAGGGAGTGGAATAGGGCAGCAAATTGTTTGGCTAAGTGGGCTTCTGAGCATTTAGATGGTTGGAAGATTGATGAATGGGAGCAGGTTCCTCATGAGCTCTGATATGACTTGGAGAAGATTCTTGCTGAGGATGGGAATGGTATTGGTGAAGGATGATGTTGTTTCATGCTTTGTATGGCTGTTTCTTATGGATTACTAGGGCCTTGGCCCTTTGATGTTTTGTAATGTTCTTTTCTGAATTTCAATAAAATTTTTACCCCTTTTATTAAAAAAAAAAATTGTTTATTTTATTCAAATAAAATTATTTCTACAAATAAAATTATAATAATATCACATAAATTCATTAATTAATCATAAATTAAAAAAATTAAACTTAAAAAATTAATATTTAGTTTTCAATCTAAATTATTATATTTTTCTGTTATTTCAAAATTTTAAATTCATGAACATTTTAATAACAAGAATGAACCATTCACAATGAAACACACATTTAATATGTATGATTTTGAACTTAAATGTCTAATTTAAAATAATATATAGTCTCTTACATGTTTCTATATTTTTAATTTACCATCTAATTTATATTATAGTGAAAAAAGGTGCATTTTTTAAGTTTTTGAAACATGTTTATAATTGTAATGGTGAAAGTTGTATATTCATACCATTTGTCATTTATTTAGTATCTATTTTGAAGGAATGTTTTGATACATGTATATATTAATAAATGGTGTAATCTTGTGTGAAGTTAGATTCATTCCTGTAGCATTTACCCATACTTATACATATGCCCACATGTGTCATCCCAAATACTTAGCACCCAACTTATTCTTATATGCACACATTGTTATATACATTCACCTAAGTCTTGTGTTTATTACACATATCTATACATCTTCCTTGATATAATTATTATCAACCTAGACTAATTCCCATGGTTGCAGAGTTAACCTCTATTTTCCTAAAATTTATATTTAAATCTTAGCCAACTATCACCCTTTATTTTCCCACCCAATCCAACTAAGTATTTTGATGGTACACATTTTGTGAAATTTGATGTTATGTGCTAGTTTCTTAGGCATTTGACTACATTCATTTTATATCTCCTCATTGTCCAATCTTATTTGCATATCATTCATATTACAACACTTCAATTTGTCCAATAAAAGAAAATCTAGATCCACAAAAGCATTCTAGGAGCATATGCAAGTCTAATGAGTGTTATTTTCAACTTTGCACACATATTTGTGTGGGTTGATGTAGGGAACATGCCTCGGGTATTGACACAATGACAACCCTTCCAATGTATATTTCTAAATACCACAAATTTAAAAATATTAGAAAAGGATAGAGTTGACGAATATCACTCAAGCAAACCATAGAGAAAAAATCCATATTACACAAGGTTAGATCTAGGCATGGAAGACAAGTTCACAATTGCAAAGTAGACCCAAACTACTAGACTCACTCCAAGATAGAACATAGGACACACACCAAATCTAAGGATTACACAAACAAATAAGTGCACTATTTTCAAACTAGACACTAGCCAAGTTCCAAAATCTTTAGCAAGGACAATCATTCAATGGCCATTATTTATATAATTATTTGTATACTTCTAACATATAATTTCAAAATACATTAGTCCTTATATTGTATTCACTAATATAGGTTAATTTATGCTTATTTGTATACATTTTTTAAGATTGACCTAAATCGTACTTAGGAAAAATTTATTTTCCTTTACAATTTAATATACAAAAGGCCAATTATGAAATTTGTATATTCATATTCAAAGGGTTGAGATAAATTGATTAAAGGATCACATTATCATTGTGGAGATTCAAGTTCAAATGCCCAAAGGGACATCTAACGTGGAATTCTAAGTTTTGACTCTTGATCTTTCATAGTTGACTTCTACTATGAATATGGTTTCTAAATAAGTAGATTTCTAATTTCTAACTATTGATTTTCTACAAATAGTTTCTAGTATGGATTTCTAATTAATACTTGAAATAAACTTGTATTAGTTTCATGATACTAGTTGAACGAAACTATATTATGACTAGAATGATCTTTTGTAGTTGACTTCTAGTGTTGATGTAGTCTCTAAATAAGTAGATTTCTATGTTGTGACTCTTGATTTTTCATAAATAATATCTAATTAATACTTGAATAAAAATTGTATTAATCTCATGATACTACTTGAAATGAACTATAAATATACTCTAAAATCTTACCATTAAAGAATAAAGTGTGAGTTAATAACTATCAATTCAAAATGAGAACCATATTTAAATATTGTATTTAATTATTAATTAGTTAAACCTCTCATGTAATGATATAGTCTATTTATTTCTAAAAGTATAAAATAATAACTTCCAACCTTAAATTATTTGAAATGAAAAAAATTATGGTTGTCAAATTTATATTTAAACAAAACAATTCAACCACATTTTATAATTTTATCCTAATCTTTGAGCGACAATATTTTCATATAACAGATTTTTTTATTATCCTTGAGCCACTTTTCTTATTAGATATACAAGTTTGACCAACCACTTATTCACTTATTTCTTTAGGCCTTCCACTGTGACTTGGAAAAATGCTTCAATAAAGTTCTTCCCTTTCCAATCAAAGTCCCTCTAGATTTATTGCAGAATAGTCAATGTATTCATTTAATTTAGTGTATGGTAGTTTTTGATATTGGTAGAAAATGGGTTTCTAAAAGGTCCTAGACCCTTCTAAAAAAACAACTAGAAGGAAGACATAACGAATACCATGAGATATGGGACAAAAACAATACAAAACAACATCCCAACATCAAAAACAATAATTGTAGGTTAGTTGTCATAGCAGTGGAAGAATAAGGGATCAACAAACTCTAGACCCCATCCTAATCTGGTGTATACTCATATCTTGGATATGAGACACAAAAATTGAATTAGGGAGACATTTTTTAGTTCTTTGGATGATGGTCCAAGACATGCCATTCTCTAGATTTTCAAATCAAGGAGAAAGAAGAGGGGAATCCTCATAATTCATCATAAACCTAGACCCATCCCTCTAACAGGAAGAAAAGAAATCAAAAAACTTAGGGATCCAAAAATTCCCTAAAGTTTGAGAAGTCTCAAGGGTCCCTTCACATAATTTGGGGATAAAAGGAATAGATAGAATCTCTAGAGCCACAACAAGACCAAAGGGAGCCACCTTTAAAGGAGCCATGGTGATGCAGGGGCATCCTGATGCACTTTTTGAGGAAATGTTGTCATGATGGATAATCTTTGGTTTTTGGTTTGGATGGAGTCAATAAGTTCATTCAAGACCATTTTGAGTCATTTTATGATGCTCTATGGTGTTTTGGACTCATATTGTAAAAGGTTGCAAAAGTTGTTAAATGTTGTCAAAAAAGTTGTCAAAAGTTGCAAATGATGTCATTTGAGTTAACAAAAGGTTTTTGTTCAGTTTTTTTAGTTGTAAATCATTGGAACATGCTAAATATGTCTTGTAATACCTACCTCAATGGTTGGAGATAAGTTTGGAATGATAACCAATTCATTTACACATTCTTTATTGCATTTTTTCTGAATAGCGATTGTATTTCATGTGGTATGGACTAGTACAAATAGGTACGGTCCTAAAAATGGTTGGTGAAGTTATAGAGAGGGTTATCTTTCAAATGCATTTGGTTTGAGTAAATTTCATTAGGTTTTGTGAAAGTTATGCCATTTTTTGTCTTGACAAGTCTGTAAAGTTTATTTTTTTGAAAGTTTACAATCTGAAAATGTGTTAGTATAGATATGTACAGAATTATGGAGGGCTAAAACCAATTTGGAAAGTTAGCCCTATATTTTAAGATATGAATTCATTTTGTTTAAATCAATTTCATTGAGTTTTGTGTGAGTTATGTCATTTTTACTAACAACAAGTCTAAACCTTGTGTAGGGTTTCCAACGATCTAGAATATTTCATATCTTTGATTCCAACCATCCAAAAGTCATGAAGATTGGTGGAAAAAAAAATTTTAATATGTTCTAAAACATTTTAAAGGAAAATCCATGACTAGCAGGTGTGGAGGAGATATAATGGATTGTGTGTGCAGATTTGTAGTGTCAGAGCCCAAAGATCTAGGCAAGGGAAGTTTTGGAAGTTTGTATATTGTTTTTTATAGGTTGAAGTGAAGAACCTGGATGCCAAAAGATTAGGTAGTGAGGAAAAGGAAAGAAAACCTAGGTGAGATATCACAAGAAGAATCTAAGTAAAGAGAAGAGACAGCAAGATGGAGCAACGAACTCAGAAGGGGAAGATGAAAGACAACAAGATAAGCCTAGTTGCAGAGTTTGATAGGAAAATGGGAGAGTTTGAAAAATGTATTAATCTTGTATTATAATGGTGTCTTGAGAAAGAATCTCAAGAAAATGTTTGGCATTGGCCAATGAGAAAGAAAGTGAAGTGGCCCATACAAATGATTATTCATAAAAAAAGAAGGCAAAAGATGGTTACTTTGAAAAGAGAAGATGAAACAAAGGAAGAATATACATTCATTGACATGGGCATGAAGAAAGATCAACAGTGTCTTCAAGAAGGTGTAGAAATCATGGAAGGACAATGTTCTCAAGCAAACACAAATGCCAAGGTCCATTGGCAAGAGATACATCCAAGACACCAGCAGGTCGGTGATGATCAAACAATTTATAAGAAGATGGGTATAACTAAGATCAAGGAAGAACCAAGACAACAAGCACTAGGAGATAGTGAAGAGGTAAATTGGCCTCATGGTTTTTATCTAATGTGTTAGTGTAAGCATCATTGTATTACATTGTTAATTGTATTACATTGTTATGGGTCAGTTCGGTTCAGTTTCAGTTTCATATAACCATATAGTTCGGTTGGTTCAGTTTCATATAACCATATAACTATTGTAACTGTCAACTCCCTCATAGTTTATATACATCGATGTATTTGCATTTCATCATTGAATAAAATAAAGAGTTTTCTTTATTTCATTTGGTATCAGAGCAATGGCCTGCGTGAGGATTCTAACGGTTCAAGGCACTGCCAGTGAATGCTGATCGGATTCTAACGGTTGAAGCACTCCCAGAAAATGTTGTAGTCTATCTAAGAGGCCACAAGTATTGATTTTACACTAGTCAGAGATTTGAAGAGGAGATAAGCCATAAACTAGTTCAAGTCGCCGCTATCAAAGGATGAGTTGCTGTAATCACATGGGAAAAGGCAGCAGAGAGTGCTTAGAAAGAATAGAAAATTAGTGAGAGAAGGTAAAAAGTGTTGCAAATTAAGAACGCTTTGAAGATTTGATGAAATACTATGAGAACTGTTTTAGACATGGTTGCGTCCAGTTTTGAGGGCATTGTGTCGATTTTGGGTGTGGAAATTTGAACGTTGGAGGTTATCAGTCAGAGAAAGGTATGTATTGATCAAGTGTGTATGGAAGTACAAAACTTTATAAGCAAATATATTTAATTTGGAGTAAGAAGGTCAATTTGGTCTTACCATTTCTTTTTGGAGTATTATTTTTAAATGGAGATTCCATTAGACAAGTATTCTAGTTTCAATTTTCATACTTGGAGAATGAAAATTCAAATGCAACTAATGAATAAAAATTTATGGGGAATAGTAAGTGGAAGGAAAAAGCACCTACAGATGTAAATAAGTTATTAGATTGGAGTAGTAGAGATGATAAATCCAAGGCTATAATTGGTCTTGCTCTTTCTGACACTGAATTGCACCACATTGATTTGGATAAATCATCGGTCGAAATTTGGGATAATCTGAATAAGTTGTTTGGAGAAAAAGTCATTAATGCAAAGTTTTCTCTAAAACTTCAATTATTTAGATTTAAGATGGAAGATGGAATCACAATGTCAAATCATATAAGTAACTTGCAGTCTCTCATTAGACAGCTAGCAGAGGTTAAGGTTATGGTAGATGACGATGATGCTAGGGCCATTCTATTAAATAGCTTGCCTTCAAGATACAACAATGTTATTTTTACGCTCAGTCAAATACCTTCACAAACTCTAGAAGGTATGATTTCTGCTCTTCTAGCAGAAGAGAAGAGAACAACAAAAGATTCAGAAGATGATCCTCAAAAGAAAGCATTATTCTCAAGAAGCAATTACAAGCGATCAGAGAGAATCAAATGTTTTTATTGTAAGAAAAACGGTCACATGGCTTGGGATTGTAGAACTCGAGCTAGTGATGTTCTTAAAGGAAAGGTCAAAAATGAAGGAAACCTTGCTTGAATTAAAGATGATAAGAATCCACCAGATATTGAGGATGAGGATCCACTAGATATTGAAGATGAGGATCCACCAGATGGTGCTATTAATTTCTATGGATATGCCCTTTAAGCATCATATTGGAGGCAGCTGGCATCAGAGGATGGATGATTTTCTGTCATCTCAAGTTAGCTTCTCATTTTGAGATGATGCTTTGCATGAGAAGCATTTTTGGTTTTGGTTGTTTTGCTTTTCTTTGTTGATGCTGACAGATTTGAAGAATGTATGTTTTGTGAAGATTTTGTTTTGGAGACAGGTTTGGGATTTGGTGTTAAGCTCAATATGGATTGTTGTCCAGTGAGCTTCAAAGAGTATATGATCAAGAATTATACCCTTTCACGGTCACTAGACAATGGCAGAGTCTGCCGTATCTCTTAAGGTTCATTGTCAAATAATTCAAGACTCTGTGATTTAAGAGCTTGGGACTAAAGAGCTCAAGAACATAGCTTGAAGCTACATCTTTCCAAAGGTAGACGAGATAATATGATGGAGCCCTACTTGGTTCAAGATTTGTTTTTTGGGAGAAGATCTTCTATAAAATATGTATTCATATTATGTAATCAGCTTTGTTGAGTATTTTAGCATTAAGGGGGGGTACTTTGGTACTATTACAGGAACAATGTAATAAGGGGGGAATGTTAGCGTAATACATCATTGTATTACATTGTTAATTGTATTACATTGTTATGGGTCAGTTCGGTTCAGTTCCAGTTTCATATAACCATATAGTTTAGTCAGTTCAGTTTCATATAACCATATAACTATTGTAATTGTCAACTCCCTCATAGTTTATATACATTGATGTATCTACATTTCATCATTGAATAAAATAAAGAGTTTGTTTTATTTCATAATGCATGTTGCTGATAATGTTTTTATAGGTGCAGACCAAGGATAAAATGAAGAGGAGGAAGAAATGGACAACAGTAATGAGGTGTATGATAGAGTAATATAATCTTGGAGTCTTCAAGTAGAGAAGCTGATAAGCAAGCGAAGATGCAAGAAGAAAGAGAGAAAGAAAAGCGTGCAAACCAGGAAAAATGGAGCAGATCATGAGGAGGTTAGAGAATAGATAAGCATGTAACACAATTGGAAGAAGTAAAAGAAACACCTACCATCATTTGAGATGGAACTCAAATTTCTTATTCTTAGGGAGTATGATGCAGGGGCATCCTGATGCACTTTTTGAGGCAATGTTGTCATGATCAACAATCTTTGGTTTTTAGTTTGTATGGAGTAAATAAGGTCATTCAAGAACATTTTGAGTCATTTAATGATGTTCTATGGTGTTTTGGAGCCATATTGTAAAAGGTTGCAAAAGTTGCTAAATGTTGTCCAAAAAATTGTCAAAAGTTGCAAATGATGTCATTTGAGTTAACAAAAAGTTTTTGGTTAGTTTTTTTAGCTCTAAATCATTGGAAAATGTTAAATATGTCTTGTAATACCAACCTCAAGGGTTGAAGAGAAGTTTGGAATGAGAAACCAATTCATTTGCACATTCTTTATTGCATTTTCTGTGAACAAGGACTGTATTTCATGTGGTATAGACTGGTATGGATAGGTATGGTCCTAAAACTAGTTGGAGAAGTTAGAATAGAGAGTTATATTTCAAATTCATTTGGTTTGAGAAAATTTCATTTGGTTTTGTGAAAGTTATGCCTTTTTTTCTTGACAGGTCTGTAAAGTTTATTTTTCTAAAAGTTTACAGTCTGAAAACATATTAGTACAGACATGTATGAAATAATGGAGGCCTAAAACCAATTGGAAAAGTTACCCCTATGTTTTAAGAGATGAATGCATTTTCTTTGAATCAATTTCATTGAGTTTTGTGTGAGTTATGGCATTTTACTAATAGCAGGTCTAAACCCTGCCTAGGGTTTCCAGCAAACTAGAATATTTCATATCTTTGATTCCAACCATCAAAAAGTCATGAAAATTGGTGGAAAGTTCTTTTTTAAGGAGATCTAAAAACCCTTTTGGGATCAAGCCTTTAAAACTTTTCATGTGTGAGCAATTAATGACAGTATGCTCTCTTTTATAAGAAAACAGTCCTAAAACCCTAGTTCCATAAGGGTTTGACAAGATCTATACTTTGTGTGAACATGATTGGTCGGGGATCAATAGAGAATGTTGTAAGAAGACTGAAATACCAAGGAATTCATGCATCATGCTGGTTTTCCCTTGTTGAATGCACATTAGGCTGCCATGGCAATGTTTCCAATGTGATCTAGAATGCATTTAATCATTGTTTGAGATGAATCAGTTTATGAAAGTTATCAAGTGAATCAAGATTTTTTCTTTCTCTACATCACATGGGGGCCACATCATCCAATGCCTAAGAAACCAATCTCAAAGGAACATCATCTTATGAGAAAATTCGTATAGACATCAAAAGTTAGGTGGTCAGGAAGAGATTTCTACCACCACGAAGCTAGGTTGTATTCTTGTGGTGAGAGAAAGAACATTCCAAAGCCAGGTGACAAATAGAAAAGCATCTTATGTAGTGAAAGGGAATTCCCTCATAGTCAAGTGGATGTGTCCACAACCTATTTTCCACCATCAAAACCACATCCACAGGGAGCACCTTAAAGGTGTCAATGTTGACCAAAAGGTGGGCATCATTAGTGTGACGAAGATCTATGGTGGTAGAATCAATCATCTAAAATCATCCAATATCATTAGTGATGGCCTCAAAGCATGAGATTGTAGCAACAAACTTGGGATAGCCATTTACCAAATTTTTAGCCTCAATGTTACTGTCATAATCATTATCAACCCTCGTACTACTTCAATACAATTGGTTTGGTAGGGATTTCTAATCATAAGAAGGAAAGGGTTACCATCCATGATTGTTGATAGAGCATTTTTAGCCCATACACTACTCACACCTTTGATGTTCGCAAGGAAATATTAGTTTTGTATCTATTATTTCATTGCTAGGTTATTGGAATAGTTGCTATCAGTTATGAATAGATACAAGTTGGCACAATTTAAGGAAATATCCTTGATGGAAGAAGTTGAAGAAAGGTCTCATCTAAAGGGAATCATCATTGATGCCATCATGGTACATAAATAGGTAAGATTTCAACTGAATTGTGATTGTTCTAACTTATTTCCATCCCTTACACAATGTGATTTGAACTCTACTTTGGAAGGTATACATTGCAATTTATTTTAAGATGTCATAGAAGCTTACAAGTTGAATAAAAAAGACCAAGTAGGTGTTCCAGATTCTCCATCACATGGGAAGAACCAAGAGGTGCAACAAAAACATGGTGGTGAGTACATATGGTAGCCTTGGGTCTTGTGGGAGTTTGTAGATATTTTCATTCATCATCACGTCAAAGAGAATAATATGAAGAGTTGGTCACCTTCATTTCTTGATCCAAGTTGAAGATGGAAAGGTATAATAGTGTAGTGCATCATGGACCTCAGAAAGATTTGTATTTATGATGCTAGTCATGAGGTCAAGTTATTTTTTGAACAGGTGATAAAATTACATGAGTTATATAGTGGAGATGATAGATCTCACAACACCTTTTGGCAGAAGTTGTTTCATTTGATAGGTACATGATCTAAAATCTATGGACATTACCACATGATTAATTATTTGGGTTTGCAATTGCTTGTGGGCAAGCAATTCTAAGAAGGGTGTGTTGATGGTGTTTTTGGCACACAACAATGCAAGTGAAATAAAGACTATCTCACCTCTCTTGAAAAAGATATCCTATCCTAGATAGGACTACCCCAAGGTTTATACAGCTAGGTCTTAGCTTTGCATAGAATAACTAAGTTGGTATGTTTAGATGTGCCAACAAGGGGTCTTACATATGATGATAGGGTTTATAAGGTAATGTCAATAGAAGTATTGGAACCCCTATAATTCTTTCAGCAGATTTGTAATGTAGATGTTGCTAACAAAGCTTGATTAAATAAAATGTAAAAGGTAAAGGGGGAGAGAAAAGGGATAAGAAATCATATAGATAGCTACAAGAATGATCAACACACAGATAGATAAATTCCCAATAATAAACAAATCCCTGCTTAACCAGGCAGCCCACAATGCCACAGAGATTGTGCAATCTTCTAAGGAAATGTAATGATTTTTAAATTGTAGAGGGTTCATCAAACATCCAATCCCTGGCACAGCTCAATGAAATCATATAATCAAACCTATCTCATAAAATATGCCCAAACTAACCATGCACAATGACATACAATCTGCAAGCCATTAATGGTATGGATAGGAAATCTATCAAATATTTGAAGAATTAACCACAACTACAACTAAATATCAATTAATTTTAGATTGACATGAACCATGAAATCCAAAATAAGGAAACACAAAAATACAAATTCCTAGCAACCTGCAAAACTTGCTTTGTATTGACTAAATTTTGGCAGTCTCAACAATTCATTATCAAATCTTACTTACAAATGAGAGAAAAGGATGGCCCTTTTATAGACAAGGCACCATATTGATTCTTTCAATAGATGGTGGAGATTAACTCAACACTAAGGGTCCAAATTACATGGCATTTAATGTGATACATCAGTTAGTCACATTTTTAGATTTGCCTTTGTCCTTTAAGAAAAAGACAAAATACAACTTGTAAATACATTGAATCTGGACAAAATGGATACCCATTTAGATATACATGCCAAAGATCCACTTTCCAAGGTGAAAGGAAGTCAAGATGAAGTCATATGACATATGAAAACTTGATCTGATGTGGACTGACGAGATTGCACATGCTAATTAGATCATCTTGTTGCTTGCCACCTTTGAGTCGTCTAATAGGGCAAATGACTTCTCTAATGAGTCAACTGGTAAAGGAGAGTATCTAGCACATATTTAATGAAGACATATCCAATTGGATGCTTGTTGGATCAATTCTTGATGACTTGGACTACTTAAACATGTGTAGGTAGTTGTGAACATGTCCTGGTCATTAGATTGGATCTGCAGGAACAGAAATGAAGTAGAATTGATATTCTATGTATTCAAGCTCTTGAACATCATATTAACTTCATCTTGCATGTGCAGCAGCAATTTGGTTGATAGAGTGTCGATTCTGCATTTCTGGGTCAGCTGGGTACCTCTATGTGTTCATCCTTCCAAGACAGCTCCAACAAGCTCTTGTGTCCTCCAAGTCCTGCAATTCACAATGCAAAGCATTAATTTCATCATAAATAATCATTTTCCATCAATTTGGATCAAGATATGTCCACTTGCAGCCATAGATCAATCAGGAACAACTCAAACTAAATGTTGCTTCCTTATAGACCTCTTCACAAATCTAGTGATTTTTGCATGATTTTATATATTTTTCATCATTTTTGAGTACCTATTGGGCCAATATAATGATCTGGAAAGTTTTTGTGGCCATTTGAATCTATTTGGAGGTTTTTATTTCATGTTTTTATAGCCTTTTTTTGCAAAAAGCAAGATTTTTGGGGGGTACTGACTTTTCAGGTGCAGTAGCATAAATTATTGTAAAACAAGCCCAAAATCCACACAAACATGCTAAAAATGTTCATCATGATGTGACAACTATTTGTGCAAATCAAATCCATCAAGAAAAACCAATTTGCACCTTGAAAAAATCACTTTTTAGGCCAAAATGTTAAAAATTGCTAAATTTGAGTCTCACTGACCTAGCGTAGATTTTGGGTGTCACGGACTAAAAGTTGGTGTAATGCAATTCTAGCGCTAGCACCTTTAGAGTGGATTTCATGGACAACCGCCTTAGCGTGGATTTTGGGTCCGACTAACCTATCATAGATTTAAAGTCAATGAGGGCACTTTTCAGCATAGGTCAGTAGGGTCATTTATTTAGCGCTAGCGCTGATCTGAGGTCTGACTGACCTTAGCGTGAATTTTGGGTCTGACCGACAAAAGGCGGTGAAAGCAATTTTTAGCACAAGTCGATGGAAGCCTATTTTAGCACAAGTCGGTGGAAGCTCATTTTAGCACAAGTCAGTGAAGTGGGTTTTTAGCACAAGTCGGTAGGTGCTCCTTTTAGCGCCATGTAGTGCAAGCTATTTTTAGTACTTTTGGCAGTAGGAGGCATTTTTAATGCCAAATTTTAAATTGGTAAGGGTGACAGTATATTTCAAAATATATTTAAGTATAATATACTTTAAATATTTTGAAATATACTGTCAAGATGTTTGAGATAGGTTCTAGATCCATAGGATTTGATATGCAGAGTCTAGATTTTTGAGGTTCCACTAGATTTTAGACTTAGCCATTTTTTAGGGTTTTTAGGGTTTCAGACTTAGCCAAATCAGGGCTTCAAGGCTATGCATCAAGATGAAAGTATATGAACCCCATAGTGAAACCTTGTGGAATTTGACATGATTTTGCAACTCTAAGACCTAGAAACTAAGAATTTCAACATGACACATCCTGCAGAAGTAGTTTTAAGGACAATATCCAGTGATATAAGATTTTTGAGAAAAATGTAGTAATAGCCCATTTCAGCACAAAAGGCAACAAATGACTACTTCTTAAGCACAAACCCACTCAAGACACCTCCAAATCAATCATGAAAGACATAAAATGACTCCAAACATGCCAAATACTCAAATCTGGAACAAATCATGCTTTCTAAGCACATATTCACCCTCTCATCATCATAAGTAACAAAGATTGAGACTTCAAGCCAAAGCAAAAGAGGGGGGTCTCCATTTGGCAAAATGGGGCATGTGTGCAAGGCATAATAAATGGTGACTCTAGTGGAGAAATGCTCCAAAGCATTTCTAAGATAAACATCAGTTTCAAACCCAGAATCTCTATATTTCCCACACATTAGACTGGACAGCATGATACAATATCAAAGAAGCAAAGATCACTAACTTAGTACAACTATCCATATCCTGAAAGTTTGAGTGTTTGTAGTTGCATTCATTTCCATCCTTCCACAGCCAAGATTGTCAAAGTTCACTTGCATTAAGCTACGTAATGATACACACCTTTTGAACTACCTAGAAATTGCCCCATTGCCAGCGAGCGTCTATAGCCCTGATGGAGTTGTCTCTATGATTCTCTCAAACATTTCTCTACTACCCATTAGGCATCCATAGCCCCTGATAGAACTACTTGAATCCTCTAGCTAATTGAACATTTTTTTAAGAGAATTAGGAAGTATTAGTTTAGTAGAGTTTTCATGTGATAACGCTTTTGAGCTTAGTTCTTGATATGAGTACTAGAAAGCACCGCATACCCTTGTTGTTGGTAGGTGGCGACTGATCAGGAAAGTACTGTACACTAGCCATGTATCCTCGCTGGGGTTCGGGGGCGGCAACCCCCAAGAAGCGGGGGTTTGGGGGCGGCAGCCCCCAAGAAGCGGGGGTTCGGGGGCGGCAGCCCCCGAGAAAAAAAATTTTTAGGGCCGACTTAAAAAATCCTATTTTTTATGACCGACATAAGAAAACCCTAATTTTTGTAACCGACAAAAAGGCTTGATAAAAGGCAGCCTAGGTTTAAGGTTTGTGCATTGTATTGTAGCATTTGCAGCGGTATTGAGTTGCAGGGATTACTGATTGTAATCATTTTGATTTACTGGATAATAATATTGGACTCTCTATTTGGTGGATGTAGCCCGAGTTTGGGTGAACCACGTTAAATCTTGTCTCTCGCTGTTATTAATTCTGTGTATTTCCATTTCTCTGTTTAATCTTTATTTGCATTTAATTGATATCTTCTGCCGACTAACCCTAACACTTGCAGCACATGATAAATATCACATGGGCTAAGAATTGGTTCAACTTCGCTAGGTTGGGAATCATAGTAGTAGCAAAGGTGAACCTATAGATTTTTCACTTAACCCAAGATCACCAAGACTCCCTTGAGAGATTCAAGATTATTTAAAGGCATGAGAGATATATGACTAGGAAATACTTCAAGTACTCCAAACTAATGACGCTTTTCCCATGAACAAGCATCATACCATCTAAGACTAACAATAGAACCCACAGGAAAACCTGAGTGGAAAACTACAGCTTTTCAAAGAAATTTTCTAGATTACCTACCCAAAGAGGACCTTTTGTAGGTCTACATAGCTGCCACCACATTCAAGCAATGGAGAACCCCAGCAAAACAAGTGCAAGAAGTGAAATTAAAGCAAGGAAAGCAAGTAACCTAAGCAAAGCAAAGCTACTCTACTCGAAGCAAAATGAAGGCAACAACCAACAACTAAGGAAAAGTAAAAACAGAAAGTAGAAACTAAACTAAAACAACAAACAACTGACTTAAACCTATCTAGAAACAAGTAGAACTATGTACAAAAACTTTGGACAGCAAGTATTTACACTTCCCCGTGATTTATTTCTCAGGACATGCAGAAGTAACAAGGTGCAAGTCAATGTCTAAGTCTAGAAAATTCATCTTTATACTCTGAAAAGTAAGGTATAGGCAGGTTGGGCTCATGTTCAGGGTACCAATTTTGCAGAATTAGTAGTTGGGGAATTCATTAGAGCCATGATCAATCCAAATGCAAGTTGTCTTACCCAAGTAACCATAATCAAATTGATAACTATCAAAATCAAGTGAAAAAGGGGAAGATACAACTTGATTTGCAATACCATCAGTCAGACATGTAAGTTCATCACCTTGTTGCATTGTACCAAATACCTTCTCATCTTTAGGGGATTTTAGCCCATGGAGGGTCATATCCTGTGCATCAAATACCTTTGGATCACTGAATGCTGCAGCAATCTCCCAAGCAAACAGGAAGTCTGGACAACCTTCTTTAGAATGTGGATCATCTAAATGAACTCTGCATGAATTGACTAATGCAAATCTGACCTATGCAGTGAATTCCCATGCAGTAGCATATCCTTGCTCATTGTTGATACAAACTTGATGATGTGATCAAGTGATTGACATGAAAAAATGTCCAAGCCATCATCTTGCATGACTATTTGATTTTATTCTTAGATTGTATACCTATGCTCTCTTCTTTCACTACTGGATCAACACCAACCATGTGGAGATCTTCTTTATCATAGGTATAAACATGATCAACTTGATGAACATATGATAAAATTGAATTGTCTTCATCAAGGTCAGTCATATGTTCTTTAAGGCAACTTCATATATACCAATAAGCAGCCTTCCTATTTCAACTAGTGTTTGACATTGGATTGCAAGTTCATTGTCTATAGTAAGAACAGAACCTCTTTCTTCCTTTATGACTGGACTCATGATGTTAGTATTATCTTGGAGGGATGCATCATCCTGCTCTTCTTCATTTGACTCGGCTAAAAACCCTATTGGAGCAACTGTAGTGATCTGATATGACTGATTTTTGTAGAGCACCATGCTGATACACTCAGAAGCTTGATCCTTTTGCACTAGACAATCTAATTGTTGCTATTCCTGCAAGGCTGTCCATGATTGTTCTTCATCTAAGGGACTTATTTCTTCTTGTTCTTGCACACATCCAATCTTATCTAACTATTGTTCAAACTTAGAATTATCAACCACATGATGTAAACTACTGTTCTCCACCTCTGCAGCAGCAAACTCAGGTTTAAAACTTGACACTTGTGAAATATCTGATTGTTGATCTACATCCTTAACATGATTGTTCATAAGTTATGATTCATCATCTGTCTCATCAACATCCTCAATAGCAAAAATCTGATCCTGTATATTACTTTGTTCTTTGTCTTGTGATTGAAAACTAAGTTTTAACCAAGCTAGAATAGTACATTCTTCTAATTTGTTCGACTGACAAAGAGATTTTAACCAGTCATGAATCTCATATTCATTAGTTGGGTGATTTGCAGACCATATGTATTCCCTACCTTTATCATCTGGACTTGTATTTTGATGAGCAACTTGAGGGACTTCAATTTTTTCCATGTACAAATTACCCTTTTGACTGTGATTACTTATGATTGGTGGATTTACAGCTCCTACAATCTCAACTCTTTGTATGCTCTCAACTGGGACATGATTATAGTAATGTGTATCCATCTGTACTACATCTCCTTGTGTGGTTTTTCTCTGAATATGTCTGCCATGCATATATCCCACTTCAAGCTTGTATATTTCAAAAATAGATAGTAGTCCTTTTAAATGCATATCTAACCTCTGGAGGAAGGTTAAACAGTCAATCTTGTCATGTAGCTCTCTAGGACGTATAGTATAGACCTAAGGTGAGCTGAAATCAAGCAATGTCAACGGAGGATACTTCACTCTGATCTGCCTATCTAACACTTCTTTGAAAAGTCAGATATCGACTTGGAAGTTCTCTTCATAATATGACTGCTATGATAGTCCTCTAAGGAATGAAGGGACCTCATGACGGAAACCCTTATGTGTATCCATTGGAGGTGAATCTCCTAAACTTCAATTCATTTCAGCATGTGTAATAAACCAATAACTAAAATCTTGCATCATAATCTTTGTTGGCTCTCCTTCTACCACCAATTCTGTTGATGGTGTTTTTAGCACACAACAATGTAGGTGAAATAAAGACTATCTAGCCTCTCTTGAAAAAGATATCCTATCCTAGATAGGACTACCTCAAGGTTTATATAGCTAGGTCCTAGCTTTGCATGGAATAACTGAGTTGGTATATTTAGTTGTACCAACAAGGGGTCTTACATATGATGATAGGGTTTATAAGGTAATGTCAATAGAAGTACTAGAACCCCTATGATTCTTTCAGCAGATTTGAAATGTAGATGTTGCTAACAAAGTTTGACTAAATAAAATGCAAAAGGTAAAGGGGGAGAGAAAAGGGATAAAAAATCCTATAGACATCTACAAGAATGATCAACACACAAATAGACAGATTCCCAATAATAAACAAATCCCTACTTAACCAGGAAGCCCATAATGCCACAGAGATTGTGTAATCTTCTAAGGAAATGTAATAATTTTTAAATTGCAGAGGGTTCATCAAACACCCAATCCCTGGTGTAGCTCAATGAAATCATACAATCAAACCTATCTCATAAAATATGCCTAGACTAACCATGCACAATGACATACAATCAACAAGCCATTAATGGTATGGATGGGAAATCCATCAAATATCTGAAGAACTAAACACAACTACAACTAAATATCAACTAATTTCAGATTGACATGAACCATGAAATCCAAAATGAGACAACATAGAAATGTATATTCCCAGCAACCTGTAAAACTTGCTTTGTATTGACTAAATTTTGGCAGAGTCTCAACAATTCATTATCAAATCTTACTTACAAATGAGAGAAAAGGATGGCCCTTTTATAGACAAGGCACCTTACTGAGTCTTTCAATGGATGGTGGAGATTAAATCAACACCAGGGGTCTAGATTACATGGTATTTAATGTGATACATCAGTTAGTTACATTTTTGGATTTGCCTTTGTCTTTTAGGAAAAAGACAAAATACAGCTTGCAAATACATTGACTCTAGACAAAATGGATACCCATTTGGATATACATGCCAAAGAGCCACTTTCCAAGGTGAAAGGAAGTCAATATGAAGTCATATGACATGTGAAAACTTGAGCTAATGTGGACTGACGGGATTGCTCATGCTGATTGGATCATCTTGTTGCTTGCCACCTTTGAGTTGTCTAATAGGACAAATGACTTCTCCAATGAGCCGATTGGTAAAAGAGAGTATCTAGCACATATTTTATGAAGACATATCTAATTGGATTCTTGATGGATCAATTCTTGATGACTTGGACTGCTAGAACATGTGTAAGAAGTTGTGAACATATCTTGGTCATTAGGTTCGATCTGCAGGAACAGTAATAAAGTAGACTTAATCTTCTATGTCTTCAATCTCCTGGGGCTCATTTCCATCATCTTGAACATCATATTAACTTCCTCTTGTATGTGCAGTAGTAATTTGGCTGATAGAGTGTCGATTCTACATTTCTAGGTCAATTGGGTACCTCTATGTGTTCATCCTTCCAAGACAGCTCCAATAAGCTCATGTGTCCTCCAAGACCTACAATTCACAATAAAAAAATATCAAATTCATCATATAAAATTATTTTCCATCATTTTGGATCAAGTTATGTCCACTTGCAGCCATAGATCAGTCAAGAACAACTCAAACTCAATGGTGCTTCCTTATAGACCTTTTCACAAATCTAGTGATTTTTGCATGATTTTCTATGTTTTTCAACATTTTCGATTACCCATTTGGCCAATATAATGATCTAAGAAGTTTTTGTGGCCATTTTCAAATCCATTTGGAGTCTTTTATTTCATGTTTTTATAGCCTTTTTTTTGCAAAAAGTGAGATTTTTGGGGGGTACTAACTTTTCAGGTGCAGTAGCATAAATTGTTGTAAAACATGCCCAAAATCCACACAAACATGCTAAAAATGTTCATCATGATGTGACAACTAGTTGTGCAATCCAAATCCATCAAGAAAATCCAATTTGCACCTTGAAAAAAAAAGTTTTTTAGGCTAAAATGTCAAAAAGCGTTGAATTTGAGTCTCACTGACCTAGCGTAGATTTTGGGTGTCATGGACTAAAAGTCGATGCAATTCAATTCTAGCGCTAACACCTTTAGTATAGATTTCATGGACTACTGCCTTAGCATGGATTTTGGGTCCAACTGACCTATCATGGATTTAAAGTCAGTGAGGGCACTTTTCAGCGCATGTCAATAGGGTCATTCTTTTAGCGCTAGCATTAATCTAAGGTCTGACTAACCTTAGTGTGAATTTTGGGTCCGACCAATAAAAGGTGGTGAAAGTGATTTTTAGTGCAAGTCGGTGGAAGCCCATTTTAGCGCAAGTTGGTGAAGTGGGTTTTTAGCGCAAGTCGGTAGGTGCTCCTTTTAGCACCAGGCAGTGCAAGTTGTTTTTAGTGCTTTTGGCAGTATGAGGCATTTTTAGCACCAAATTTTGAATTGGTTAGGGTGACAGTATATTTCAAAATATATTTAAGTATACTATACTTTAAATATTTTGAAATATACTATCAGGATGTTTGAGATAGGTTCCAGATCCATAGGATTTGATATGCAGATTCTAGATTTTTGAGGTTCCACCAGATTTCAGACCTAGCTATTTTTCAGGGTTTTCAGGGTTTCAAACTTAGCCAAATCAGGGCTTCAAGGCTATGCATCAAGATGAAAGTATATGAACCCCATAGTAAAACCTTGTGGAATCTGACATAATTTTGCAACTCTAAGACCTAGAAACTAAGAATTTCAACATGACACATCCTGCAGAAATAGTTTCAAGGACAATAACTAGTGATATAGAATTTTTGAGAAAAATGCAGTAATAGCCCATTTCAACACAAAAGGCAACAAATGACTACTTCTTAAGCACAAACCCACTCAATACACCTCTAAATCAATCATGAAAGACATCAAATGACTCCAAACATACCAAATACTCAAATCTGGAACAAATCTTGCATTCTAAGCACATATTCACCCTCTCATCATCATAAGTAACACAGATTGAGACTTCAAGCCAAAGCAAAAGAGGGGGGTCTCCATTTGGCAAAATGGGGTGTGTGTGCAAGGCGCAAGAGGGTGGACTATCATGTCCCCATTTTTTGGGTTAAAATAATTAATAATATCATTTAAGTTGGGACTAATAATTTCTAATTTAATGACAACTTAATAATATTATTATAATTAAAATAAAAGGTGTTTTTAAACACTAGTCCTAAAATAAAAGTATTTTTCATATTTAAAATAAAAATAAAATAAAATTAAAATTAAAATTATTTTTAAATACTTGGGAGAGAAATTGAGGACCTAAGTGCCCAATTAAAAAAGGTATATATCAAGGAGTTGCCTATATTTTATCATCAAATTCAAGTTATCCTTTTGCATATAATTTTTAGATTTGAGTAGTTTGTTCAATCTACGACATCCAAGGATGAAAACCTTTGGTTTGTGCAGGGTTTGAGAGGATGAAAACCCTTATTTCCAATCTTGGCTGACTCCATCTGAGAATCATACTTGTGTTGATTTGTGGAGGATTTAGATTTTTCTATAGTGCTGCTATAGTGTTTTTGCAAGCAAATATCATCATTTCATCACCGAAGCATACTTAAAGGTTTATATATTGAGTTTCAATTTTTTGGGAAATTTTGGATATCATTTTGAGTTGGATCTAAGGTACATAGATGAGCACCAGATTAGGGAAGTAAAATTCAGACATTTAGGGCACTTCATTAGTTGAACCAACTACTGCTCTTGGGAAACTGTCTACCACTTTGTTGTAGAGTTGAGGGTAGAAAATACACTAGTTTTAGGGTTGTGATTATAGTTAATAGAAGTGCCAATAGCTAGTATCAAAGTCTATACTAATCACCCCATTCTAGAGCATCTTAATTTCTAATCACTACTTCTTGGAGCATCCAAACCATTGTCTACCAACCTAATGTCATAGCAATCTCATACAGGGAGAAGCCACAACACTTGTGGACGTCTATTTGCAAGTTTTGGATATTCATTCACTATTGTGTCAAGTAATTTCAAATCATATGTCAGCAACCTATCTATTATGGTCAACTAAGTTATCATCCATACGAAGGCATAGCACTGATCATTCATTGTTGCATTAGATCATATATCAACAAATTATCTTCTTATGGTTAGCAGATTTTATTAATATGTGAGTAGAATTCTAATTGTAATTCTAAAATTTAGCTTGTGTTGGACAATATATTCATATTTTATCTCTCTTGAAAGACATGAAATCAAAGTGGTGAATTCAATATTTATATTTGGTTGTTCATGAAATCTCAATTTGTACTATCCATAACCAACATTATTATTAGTCTTAGTTTGCATATTTTGGTTCCAATTACTCTAAAAGTACAAAAAGAATTATAAAATCCAAAAACTTTGTATTTGGGACATTACATATTAGAAGTGCACAAGGTCCCAAAAGGTACTTTTTAATCCTCACCCTCCATCTTCTCCTATAAAATCCTATCTATCCATATCCTCTCAATCCATGCCTCATCATGTGCATCAACCAAAAGATGCCACTTGGAGACCTCGCATTCACCCTCTCCCCTTAATCATTCTCATTTGTTGATCATTCAAATCAATCTCGTCCATTGATCCTCCCCATCAAAATCTATAAATCAACACCCTCTCAAGCATTTTTCAAGTCATCTTGGAGAGCGAAGGAAATCTGCAAGGATCAAGAGAAATCAGCATTCGTCCTTCATCAACAATCCTTAGGAGGACATCTCACATATCAAAGCATGTACCCCTTAGCCTCCCCCCTCCCCTAAGCCTAGGACCTAACCCTAGGACCTTAGACCCAACCCATGAGCCCCTGCCCTGCCCATAAACACCCTATCCATGGGGCAGATACCTCTCAGTCTCATCCCTAGACACCTCCATGTCCCCTCCCTACACTACTCAACCTCAACCCCAGACACCCTACCTAGACCTAGCTCAAACTCCCATCCCACCTTGTTTTCAACCCACTCCCACAGACTCTCTATTTGCTTTCCCTTTGACTATATCCTTTTTTGTATTCCATAAAATCCTCCACCTCTAATACCATAGCTCCACTCCTCCAATCCCTCTACTCCCCTCTACTTGGCCTCTGCATCTTATTAGGATTAAGGTGTCATCAACCTTGTAAATCCTATGTATTTAATTAATCCTAATGTTGTTTATAAATTTCCGTAAAGGAAGATGTATTCACCAAGCAATGGTCTTGTTTCAGCTACATTTGGATCCCAGTACCTAACAAGGCCCCTAGAGAAATTTTTTTTTTTTTAAAATTACCTTGTAAAATATTGTGATTTTGTAGTCAATCTGGATCATTCATCAATAGGTCATAGATCTAATGGTATAAGTTATGTTAGGGTTTTATTCCCTATAAGGAAACACTCTTTTTATGAGTACATTGTATTATGGCTGGAGTTTTTGAGAGTTGAGACTGAAAAATAGGTGTTGGATTGAAGACTGAAGAGGAGGTCATTGTTGATGTATTGTAAACTCTAGATTGAAGTCAATACAGATTGGTGCATCTCTTTTTGTGTGGAGTTTTTTCCCGAAAGGGTTTCTCCATCTAAACACTATGTTATGTGTTCAATTTTTCTGTTCCATTATTTCTTTGTAATATTGATTTGATTTCCTATAATCTCCATTTGGTTCTGCACTGGAATGTGGTGTATAGATGAGATGGGTTTGTCCTTTTTCCAAACATGAGGTTACTTTCTTGGGTTGTATACCACACTCTCCCTACATAAATATCAAGTAGAAGAATTTTGGGCTTGAGTGGTATTCCCATGCAAAGCTTCTAAAGTAAGAGTTTATCTACATAAGGCAATGCAGTAAGATGTTGTAGTACAATATACATGTTGGTTACATGTGGTGATGTGGTAGCAACCACAAGTCATTTGGAAAATAACTCATTATCACATATAAAATATAATATTGCTAGAAGCATGAATAGTAATGCAGGTGGACTTGTCGTAGAGTTGAAGCTCATGCAACACTATCTAAGAGCATGTTAATGTACTAGAAGATGACACAAGGTGCCACAAGTAGTCAGAAATAATGAAATATTTGTGTGCACTAGCACAAGCTTGAAACTAGTAGTGGTGGTTATACAAGAAAATATGAACTCATCGACAATATTGAATAAACAACTATTGATTAATAATGTTCAAACAACAATTGCATATACATGATGATTATCCACATGGAGACATCATGTTTGGTAATTTGTGTGGTATGCTAACGTCATAACATAATCAAAATATAGTTGTATGGATCTTAGTATTCCATATGTTGATTGGACAGTTAGATAGTTGGGATTCCATGATTACGTCTATTTGTATCATCTCATGTGAGTGTGTCAAGATTAGACTTGGACATGTTAATCAAGGTTAGCATCTACATAGAACATTGTTGGTGTAAGACATTAAAGTGATTGCAAAAGAAGTATGATGAAATTGTAAATTGAAACTCTAAAAGACTTGTTGTATTGAATCCTTAGATTCTGAATAATATAGCAATGATTGTCTTTTGGTGGTGGATTATCTCCCATAAGAGTTTCCCACATAAATCTTAGTATGTCATGTAATCTCTTATTTGCATACTATTCTATCTACTTTTGTCAATGTTAGATAAATTTGACAAATACTATTATGTATTTGGATCACATAATCTTAAGTTTCTTGTCATTGCAAATATTTTTTTGTCAATGTAATCCCCACATTTATATCATTTCCTTTTCAAATTTTTTTCTATCCATGCGTCGTAAACCAAATCTTCAATGCGGAAATAAATTCGCCAAAATGTAAAGGTTTCAAAAGAGTCAATAATTGTGCCCTTTCTTGTAGCATCAAATTAGATCTTAAATTGAGCCAAGAATTTACCTTATGCAAAGGTTTCAAAAGAGAATAATTATGCGACACTCAAAGATGATCTTCCACGTACCTTATCACTAGGATTAAATTATGAGAGTATATGTTTGAAGCTATTGGACAGACTTCAAACTCTTCTTTCTTCTGAGCACCAAAGGTTTTTTTTGACATATTCAGTAGTTTGGATTTCAGCTTGGTTGATGGGTAAATTTAATTTTTGTTTTGAAGTTGTCTTTTCTGCAGTGTGCTTTCTTGCAACAACATAATGTTATGTTAAAGAGTTAAGAGCCAATAGCACTGGGAACCAATTGTTTGGTACAGGAATACTAAAAAAATCAAATGTTTATTAAGTTATAAAAATGTCTGACAAACATAGGACTGGCCTTTGGCTCCAACCTTCACTCTTATCACTGCACTCGTCATATTAAAACTTGTGTCACAGTTTATGTCATTTTTTTTTGTGGCCCCATAGTTTATGTCATCAATGAGTTGTTGCTAAATATTTTGATAGGTGAAAGGGCCCCATAGTGGGTCGAGCTCCTATACGTGGTATAGGAGTTGATCAAAGTGGGGCCAACAGTTATTTTTTATTCCAATTAATATTCAAAATATTTGTAAAAAGAGTACAAATAGGCACCAATCAATGTACACATCGTATTTGTTTATTCATTAGTATTTTATTATTCATATTAGGTGGCATACACAAAAGATTTACAAGGATTTGTAAAACATAAATGCAACTAAAATGGTTTGTACACATACACAGGTGAATCTAAGACAAGACTAATTAATAATATATAGAGTTTATATTAAAAACCACACAGTACTTTCTTCCAAGAGAACAAACAGTGATCAACCACTACAGAGTACCTTTTTGGTTTACTAAAAATAGTTTTAAACATTTAACATTAAAAAGAGTCCCATCAAATATCAAGCTACGTCCCATAACAGTTTCATATTTTCCAAAGTTGGAGTCCCAAGTAAAAATAACAAATCACCAAGTGTCACATTGAACAAATCCATCCACTCCATAACTCCTCTTGAAGTGCACTCCATCAACTCAAATATGACTAGCTACTAGTTCCTTCAATACAATACCTAAAAAAAACAACACACTCGAAGGTGTAAGGCTAACCAAACAAGCCATGAAAACAAGAGGACAGAAATTTAATACTCCAACCCAAACAAGCATTCAACCAAATCAATCAACTCTAAAATTTAATGAGACATAATCGAAGGTTTAAAGCTCACCAATCAAGCCATCAAGAAAACATGATAGAATTTAAACACTTCAAACCCAATAAGCATTCGACCAAATCAATCACCTCTCAAATTTAATACCAAATTTAAATTTATAAACATCCATCAAATCATTCAAATGAATCAATCCACACAAAACTATTTGAACCAATCAAATGAGAGTGCACAGATCACCAACATTTCCTTCCTCATATTCCTACATAAACCTTATTTTTTCTAGTTCAATTTTCCAACATCCCATACAAAAAAGTCTTGTAGGGTTCAAATTGCAAACTGGTATCAACAATATTGTAAGTTAACAATAAATGCCTATCGTTATGAATGTTAAATATATGTTTTTTTGCTTCCCATGTATGCTATTTTGGATTAAACTGTATGTTGTTTTGGTTTAAACTGTATGCTATTTTAGTTTAAAATGTATGTTGTTTTGGTTTAAACTTGTTGTTTTGGTTTAAAATGTTTTAGCTTAAAATGTATGTTGTTTAATGCAAGAGTGTGGGAAATAAAGGTGGCACTATGCTCACAAAATATCAAGGAGGAGATCTATAAAGCATTAACCATAATAATTGTTATATACACATAAGTTCTTTACACCCTCAAAGTATGACATTAAATAACTAGTGCATATTGTAAGCTTATGGAAAGATTGAGTCTTAGGATAACTCCATTTTAGTGGCATGAAAGGTGAACTATTTGTTACTAGGGCCCAAAATGCATGTATTCTAATTTTATTCAATCAAGGATGATATCTATGTCATTTTGCATTGTATATTGCTCTGGCTAACATACATCTACAATAGATTGTTCCACCATCTTCAAACATAGACTATCCCACCAACAATAGAAAACATATTCAAACATAGACTCTCACACCAACAATAGAAAACATAGAAATGTTTGTTGTTCATTTTATACCTTAAACATGTAATAATAATAATAATAACAAAGCAGATAGAATGAAGTCCGACATTACTAGAAAACATAGAAATAATAATAACAAAGCAGATAGAATGAAGTCACACATTACTAGAAAACAAGTTGTTGCTAGAGCAAACCCTTAAATGGGAAAAACTTCGAGATGAGTGAGTAAAAAATCATTCTGATGTAGTACTTGTAATCCTCCTATACAACCCTAGATGTTGCCCCTATATGATGTAATACCATCTAAAAAATGAACCAAGTTAAAGGTTTCAACTGAGTCTTCCTACTCTCAATCATCTACCTCTCAGCCTATTATCCTTCTTTGTTTAGCTTATCTAAAGGAAAATTAGATGTTTGCTTAGCGTTGATGATGATGTTAATCATAACAACAAGTAATAAAAGTTACACAACAACCTCTATTTATCTTGAAAGATACGATAAATTCTGAGTGAATTTATGATCCCAAGTCTCCGTGCATTAGTTCATAATTATCTGACGTTACTCAAAAGTTGATGTGTGTTAATATTTTCCATTAGGGGCTTTACATCTAATTCTAAAGTATTTGTATCTTGATATCCAGATGTTACTCTGTTTCACCTGCTCTCTGTAAATTCTCAACAACTGATTGTTAAATCCTACAATATTTAACCAGATCATGCAAATATTTATGATAAGTTTGATCAATTATTTTGTCTATTACTCTGGCTAATATAATCCATGATTATTTTGATTAGTTCTTTTGGAATTATCTCTAATTCACTTGAATTTGAACTAATCCTTGCTTAATTTTACTTCTGCACTATAAATTCCTTCAAATAATGTGCCTACAAACATGTATTTCTATTATTCTTATCACTATTTATATTCATTTGCATGATATTTGCTAATTTATGTGCACTTTGTGTAAATATGCCTAAGATCTTCATAGATTTACTGGTATCAACATATAATATGATGTTTTGATTGTCATTCTCTGAGTTTTGCAGTTTGATGATGGTGATTTAATGAAATTTAAAGAAATTGAACTAAAGATTTCTAAATTTACTGAAATGAGTAAAGTTCAGTAACTGACCCACATATATCCTTGATACTTTCATGAAGGAGAAGAAAATCAAACCATATTTTCACCAGGTCATTTCACAGCTACATATGATTGATGCAAATATTCAAAGGAAAGGATGATAATAACATTCACAAACTGAAATGCACTCCAAGGGATGCAGTAAATCAAAGGAATAACAATATATCATCTACAGATTACGCAAGATTTACAATAATTTGTAATCACAAGTCTTCATGTCTTCATGTCTTCATTAAGTATGCAAAAGGAATATACATTTACAATTTACCTTGAGAGAGGACCATGAAACTCAACAACTCCTTCTCAATTAAGCTTCTAATAATCATACAAAATGCAATCCACCTCCTTTTATAGAACAAGGAGAGGATGCAGTTACAAAAGATCCTACAATCAGGATTCATCTATGATAATCAACATTTACATTACTTTTGACTAAGTCAACATACAAGACATGTGGCACAAGCTACCAGTTGGCAACCATCTAATGGAGCCTAGCTCCCCCTCTAGAATATTCTTCATTCATTCTTCTTCATCTGTGGATGGGGTATCATCTATTATCCTACAGGTAATCCCCTGGATAAGTTCATAGGCTTGAACTACCCTCTCTATTTCTCCTCCATCTAACACTTTGGCCTTTTTAGATGCATGTTTTTGTGTCTTGAACTATTCCTGCAAGGTTGTCCATTTATTCTTCTGACTATCCAATTCCTCATTGTATTTCTCTATCTTAACCTTCATCCACATGGATTTGTCAATTGTGTCTTTGGAGAAATGACTGAGGGGATCTTCTGATGCTGGGTTAAAATTATTCCTGAATGCATTGATGGCAAAATCCACATCCTGATTTTCCACCTTCCCTTCAATTTCTCCCTCAAGGGATTCCAAAATTTCTATCTCCTCTGACAAAAGCCCATGCAATTTGACACTGAGGTCTCTAGCTCTTGCATTACATTTCTTCAGGATATATACTTCAAACTTAACATCCTCATACTAGATATCTAATAGTGATGATGTCTGAGGTGTTAAAACATTTCTAGTTATGAGCATGTTGATATCCATCCTCCTCATTTCCATGAGTGCGGTTAGATGTTTGTCACTTTTTATCAACCTCTGTGCAACCTCTTTCTTCATTCTAACGACCTTGCTCTTCAAAGTGCTGAGCATGTCCCAATTGGCTAGTGAAGTCTTCACTACTTGTTCACTTCCACTCAAGAACCAGATAAACCAATCATCCATCACCTTGGCCCAATGTTTCATGATGTCCAATCTGGTGATCTCCTCTTGTGATACTATTGTCAATGAAGTGGATGTGGATATGGGCACATTTGTGGGTGCCACCAGTCCCTTAATAAATGTTTTCATTTGAGCAATTTGCTCTTTGTGCTCTTTATTCTTGGATTTCTCCTTGGCAATTATTGCAAGCAAAGAATCTATGTTGTCTTTGGCCTCTTGACCCTCTTGTTGTGCAATAGCAAATCCTAGGTCCAAAGTGGTTATCTGGAACTCCTCGACACTTATTTCTCCTTTTGCTTTATCTATAATAGGCATAGCTACCTGAGCTATTCTTCTCCCTATTTCTGGGTCCCTCCTTATTGCAGGAGTAGCTCGGGCTCTTCACTTAGGTTTTTCTACTTCAATTGAAAATAATGAAGATATATCAAAATTTGAAGAATCAATAAATTGAGGTGGATGTACCTCATGCCTTAACCATGATGGTACATCATGTCTAGATCCTTCTTGGTCTATCTGCTCAATGTGAGAATGATGTTCTTCTACATTTTTTTCTTTTGAGGTGTCTTCACCCTCTAAATTTTGTTGTTGTTGTTGTTCTTCCTCACTAATGGGAACCTCTTCACCCATTTTTTGTTGCTCATATTGTATCATAGCATCTTTTGATACCTTATCCTGATCTCTAGATTTATCCTAATTAGGTCCCTATTCCAACGGTGCTTCTGTATGAACATCTTCAATTGTCTTTGCATTTTTATCTGGCACCAACTACTCATCTTGAGCTGGTGGAGTGCATACATCAGCTCTTTGATGGCCAAGATCTTGAATATCTTGATTATCTTTTCGACCATCACCATCTACCTTTTCTTCTTCTTTATTGTCATTCTCTTTATTCAATGGACCTTCTTGTCCAGATATTAACATTGCTGTATCCTTGGGATTTTGAGATCTTGATGTGGCCTTAGAACCCAAATGTCTAGATGTATCTATTAGTTCCTCTTGATCCTGTCCTCCAGCATATCTTTGATCAACTTCATGAACTTCTTGTTGTGTAGGCTCCTCTACATTTGTCTAGATATATCATTAATGGCTAGGTTTTCATGTACATCTTCATGCCCCATGGTTTCATCTTTCTCAATTTCCTCAACTTCAACATATGCCAAGTCTGCAGTTGTTGGGGTAGTCACCTTGTCAATTAATCCATCCAGGCCAATCTTCTATGCTACCTCTTCTAGATTTCCAACTTCTTCTTCTTCCTCCTCCTTGATTTGTTGTGCTTTTGGAGTATTCTGAGGTGTCATTATCGTATTCTTAATCAAGACCTCCATGGGGCTGGCTGCTACCTCTTTTACTACCTCATCATCAGTGAGGTCTATAGTTTTATCTAGAGGTAGAGATTGTTCATTTTCTTTCTTTCTCTGTTCTTCTCTAGCCTTCTCTGCCAATTCTATTTTGAATTTAACAATGGTAGGGATGGGGACATCATGTTGTAAGCTATTATGTTTGAGTCCCTCACCTCCTTGTCCTTTCAACAGTATATTGGGTTGCCTACTCGTAGACCCTCTCATCATTGTTACTCATTTCCTTTTCTATGTAGGAATGTCGGCCCTTTGCAGTACATCCTGAGCCTTCCTCTTCCTGATTAGGGGGACATTATCCTCCTTATCCTCTAAGTCTTGATAGCTAACATCTGGGTCCTCTGTATGCATATGTTGTTCTATAGGTGCTCTAAATGTTGTAGCCTCAAAAACTAGTCCTTTCACCTTACTAAGAGATGCTCTCAGAGATATCTGGATGCCAGTATCAATGCTTTTCTTAACTCCCTTGGAGGATGATGCCTTGGCTTGCCTAGCCTCTAGATTTTGCCTTTTGTCACTCAAGAAGTCATTATATTCTTCCTCTGATACTTCTTGTCTCTTCCTTTTCTTATCCACAGTTATGGCTACTCCTTTATCCTTTAGGGCAGCCACCTCCCTATCTACCCATGCCTGAGTCAATTGCATTACCTTTGCAGCTATCATGTCCAAGGATATTTGCTCTGGCTGGCTCCAGTCTGGCAAGGAAATGGTATCATTATATACCTTTTTATCTACATATTCTTGTGATATGATTACTCCATCATCTTCATGCAAGTGAGGAGGGATAGATATGCAATCCAATATCTTAATATGTTTTAATGTGAGTCTTTGATAACATCCTTTCCTCACTTCCATGTCATCTGGGTAGTCTGCCCAATAATCTTCCAAATGCACCTGATGTGCAGGTTTCTTATAAATGTGCTTCTCCATCCTCTTGTATGGGTCATATTGTCTAGCTAATGGAAATGGCTATAAGTGCAACATATTTAGCCCCTTCCCCACTTCCTTGGCTGATTCAACATCTAGGCACATATACCACCCAATGTAGATGGGGAAGATGACATTGGGTTTCTTATTATTTTTAGCAAAAACCTCACAAGAAGGCACTATTTGTCTGGTCATCTCCATTAATAAGACCCTATCTATCAGATATATGGGCAACATTAGGGGTTGCCCACTGAAACCCTCCATCCTGATGTATGTAAAAGTTGGGAACTTGATGAACCATGTTCCATTCTTTGTTATAACCTCATGGCTTCAATACTCAACCTCTTGGCTTTGTCTTCTTCCATTAGACATACTAGGTGTATGATGAAACAATCATTGACCCTTTTGTAATGTTGGAGGGATGATTTCCTCTCCAACTGTGGGTAGTGATCCCATATGTTCACATCTCCAGGATTAAGGCTGACCTTGACAACTATCTGCAAACCATCAAAGGTTCCCCTAGCCACACAGGCATATACCACATATGATGGCATGTGGAATAAATTTTCTTTGCCACCCAATTTCTTCATCCCTGATTCTAGGCTATCACTAATGAGTGATGCCCATTGTACCTTTTGGTTGGTGGTCTCCACCATCCTCATCAACCCATACATCTAGTCTTCAAAATTCCCTGCAAGTAATCTTCCACTCATGCGACTAAGCATGACCATATGTATTGCATCTTAGGGGAGAAGTTGAATTTATACAAATTCACAGGTAACTTAGCCGATGCCTTATATGACTTGTCCTGATCTCTCCATGAAAACATGATTTTCCTACAGTCCTTATAACTACCCTTGTACTATTTATCTAGAGTCTCCAGGTCTATCTTATATAACCCAGGGCCTATAGGTAGATTGAATGTAGAGGTGATACCTGCAATTGAAAATTCTACATATACCCTACCATGTTTCTCAACTCTTCTGGTATTAGGGTTTAACTTTCGGCACATGCATCTACTAGCTCAACAGCCTCTATAGCATAAGGGAACCCACCGGCGTGCCACATACCTGAGTTGTAAATACTGATAAGAAGGGGATGTCCACTTCCCCGTTGTGACCTTGCTATCCACTCATCTAAACTGGTATTTCCAACATGTGTGTCACTTATCTGACCGAATCTGAAGCCAACCCCACTGAGTTGTGGGTACATGAGAACCTGGAACTCTGCATCAAATTTATTCCTATGGACCTCCATTATATCTTGCAATGGAGAATATGTATTGTATACACCTAAAAGTGACACGACTCTATCTAAATAAATATTTTAAATATTTATTTCATTTTAATTCTTTTATCAATAAATAAAAAAATAAATTTATTTATTTGATTCACATTCCTCCACAAAATTAAATAAAATCATTTATTTAATTAAGTCATCCAAATTCTTCTAAAGTCATTCTAAATTAAATAATATCACATTATTTAATTAGTTCTTCTAAATTCCAAAGTCAAATCATTCTCTATATTTAAATAAATCCAAATATTTATTTAAATTGTTTATTTCCTCCAAAATTGAATTAATACCAAAAAATAATTAAATTAATCCATGTGCACACATAATTAAATATTTTTAATATTTAATTAGCTAATTATTCCCTCACCCACATGTCCTATTTATCCTCCAGTCCAAATCAATTAAATCTTCAATCAGTTCACTTAACTAATTAGTCTATTCTGTTAACTAGTCAATCATCTCAGTTAACTCATCAATCTATTTTGTTCACTCCCCTGGTGCATGAAGGAATAAGACACTTGTCCTCTTCTAATTCACGCACATCCTCTCAAATTTCCTCAACCATTGATCTTCTTATTTATTCTACACCGTTGATCTTCTCTCTCACAAATCTATAAATACAACCCCTATTCCTCCATTTGAAGGATCCAAGCTTTTAGTAAACTTACTCTATAGGAATCACAGCGTGCCTTTGGCACAAATCACCCCATAGCTTGAGATCAATTGTCACCATTATCACCATTACCATTGCATTGTGAAGATCCTCTTCATTGCAAAACCTATCAATAGCCATTCTCCATTGTCATCTTGGAAAAAAGCAAGGAAGTGCACCTTCTGAGAGCTCTATTCATACACAAGATCAATTTGAGATAGGTGACCAATGGAAGCCACGAAATAGAAAGGTTTGCAAGGTATTGTGTTCTTTGTGTTTGATCTTGTTTATTTCAATTCTATTGAGTTATTGGATTATATTGATATACTGATATTATCTCATTTTTCCATAACATTTCTAGCACCCACCATGGTGCCCTTGCCCCAATTTAACTTCAAAATTGAGTTTTTGTGTGTTAGAATCTATACACAGGACGTTTTTGCACATCTGTCACATTCTGCAGCGAATCCACTCACTGTTGCTACGCATCTGTCATATCTGCACATCCATCACATTCTACCATGCATCTGCTCACTGTCACTGTGCATCTGTTAAAGCTACGCATCCACTCCCTGTTATGGTGCATACTCACTATTACTGCACATTTGACTGACCTGCGCATCTATTCACTGTTACAGTGCATATACTCTCTATAACTATGCATATGTTTCTACACATTCATTATGCTAGGGTTTTTGAGCTATTTCTTGGGAAATTTCTAATGCTAACATCATTTGCAAGAATATTCTTAGATCCACCTTGCAGGTTAAGAGTTGGTTAGGCATCTAGTTGCATTATTAGCTCTCATCTAGATCTAAATAGAAAAAGAAGTAATTGAGCTTGTTCATGCAAATTTCACTTAGATCTAAATAGGAGGGAAGTAATTTGTACTTGTCGCATCACAACTTGAACATAGTCCCAACTAGGAGGATTAAAATTAAACAATTGCTTTCAAAAGCTTTTTCAAAGTTAACAAATCTTGTGTGCCCAAATAGAGTAACTCATTTAGTTTTTCTCTTTTTAACTAGGAAGAAAGAACCAGTTTTTTCTATGATTTTGAAATGATGATAGGACTATGCTCTCCCCTTAACTGGGTGAACAAAATGCCAGAATCATCATTTTGCATGTGTTTCCTTTAGAGAGGCTTGCCCTTGGAATTCCTTCCTTCCAAGCGGGATGACCTTAAGTGGTAACGAGCTAACGCCAAGCTCTTCTGATCCACTATAAATAAACTATTTTTGAGGCAAAAGTCTCAAACAATGAGTGTGGATTAGTTATACCGAAAACCCCTCTCCCCATAAACCCTGCAAGGCACAACCTTTGCAGGCTGGGAGGCTCAATAACGGAGAGTAGTGATGCTGTACATATAACCACTCAAACGGTTACCCTTATTACATATCCATTGTTTGTAGAAGCCAAAAACCCATATCTACTGGTGAAGGAAAGAAAGATTATTATCTCCTGAAGACGCCTCACATTCTTACGGTTCAATAGTAGAGATAACAGGGAAATCCTAAGGTTTGCAAACCTTGGGAACCTAGAATTTGGTGTTCCTAAGAAGTTTGTGCACTTGTAAGGGGGAGCCCATGCCCCAAGTTCCTAGAGTTATCCACTTTGAATAGCGTAGCTGGAGTAATCCAAGTGAGATTTTGGTATATATTGCCCTTGCCATCCTAGGATCTGTACTTGTTTTTTGTCAAAAAGTCAAAAATATATCAAAAAAAAATCAAACAATCATGAAAATATTCTTTGTGTGTGATGTGTCTTTCTTGCCATAATTGAAGAAACAAATCAGATAGAGAAACATTCAAACAAAGAACCAAAAAACATTGAAAAATGTACCTTTACCAAGTCAAAAACAAGCAAAACAGACAGATCTGTGCATCTACTTCATCCTGCTGCGCATTTGCTTCATCCTGCTACGCATCTATTTTATGTTGCGCATTTATTCTGTTTTGCATCATATTTACTCAGTTCTGCTACGCATTTGCTTTTTCACTAGATTTGCACTTTTGCTTCCTATTCCTGCGCATCTGTACTCTATTCTATCGCATTTACTTTTTACCAGATCTGTGCTTTTGTTCCCTGTTGTTGCGCATATACACTCTGTTCCTGTGCATCTGTCACAGTGAGCACTTCCATACAGTTTGTCAAAAAACATCTACCTTTTTTAGCACCCATTTCGGTCTTGTTTCAATTTTTGAGATCAAATTAACCATGCAGTCACTTCTTCCATTCATTTCTGTAGCATACCTTCTTTTCCACCAATCACCCTATCAATTTTTTTGCAAAACTTCCCAAGAAGAAGTCAAACTATCCAAACTAGGTTACAACAAGGCAATTTTTGGATCATATTGGACTCAAACATCACTAGTAAGTCTCTACTATCAAGATCTATCATCCTTCTACCTTGGAACTTCACTAGTTTATTTTAGTGCAAAACTAGTCTCTACCAAATAATCAGATATCAACCATCCTTATTTGTGGCTACCATTTTGTATTGACCAACTTGTTTGAAACCATTGATCAAAGAAAACCCTTGTTCAAATCTTGTCACCACTAGTATCCCCTTCACTACAACCTCCAAACACATCTTCACAAAGCATCCAATTTCACCCCACCCCATTCCAAATCACATTGCATGGTACTAACTAGATCACAGAAATAAAGACAAATTGAAATGGCTGAAACCTCCGACAAAATTATCCCATCCCCTCACAACAGTGATGAGGAGATATCTCACAAGGACTTACAAGAAGCTCTCCAAGATAGAAAATTTCAATGTATGATGGAAAAAGTACTCAACCAAGACCCCAGAAAGTTCTTTCTCCACCTAGCAACCCAAGGAGTTAAGCTCCCCGCTGACTTTGACGTCACAGCGTTGAAAGAAACTGAAGAGGAAAGAATTCATCAAGACAGCACACATGAAGAAAGAACCATTGGTACAAACAAAGGCAATAAAACCATAGACTCTACCATGTCTTTAGACATGTTGACAAAACAAGTTCAAACCCTACAACAACAATTAGTGGACCTCCAAATAGGGATGTCCACTAAACACTATTCATTGGAGGATATCTCGTTGTATCCCTTCGATAAGAGCTTGAACATGATCCCCTTTCCCCTTAGATTTGAAGTTTCAAAATTAGACAAGTACAGAGGAAAGGGTGACCCTAGAGACCATATCAGAGAATTCAACGCCGCATGTCTAGAGGTTGCCCACAATGAAACTTTTTTCATGAGACTCTTCCCTAGATCTCTAGGAGGGCAAGCCATGGAGTGGTTCTCTCGACTACCCTCGGGTATCTGTACCTTTGATGAGTTAGTGAATAAATTTGTCACGCACTTCTCGTATAATATCAAACATGAGGTATCCATGCTTGACCTTTGCAACACAAAACAAAAGAGTGGTGAATCCTTCACCACTTTCTTACAAAGGTGGAGACAACTAGCAAGCAAGTGCTCATATCATGTCCTCGAGAAATAGATGACAAAAATGTTTGTCCATAATCTCAATCCCAATCTAAGATATCAAATTCAAATCCAATGCCCTACCTCATTCACGAAAGTAATTGAGATAGGGTTATTCATTGAAAAAGCTATAATCACAAAAGGACAAATAAGATTGTTCAAAGACACTCCTAACTCAAACTATACCATGGATAAGTCAAAATTCTAGACCAAAAACAAGAACATCGTCAATGATGGAGTGGTTGATGCTAAAGTAGTGGCTCCTAAGCAACCAATTCTAAATCTCAAAGGAGCATCAACCAATGCAACACCAAGCAAACCTTTGTCAAATGAACCAAGACAACCATACAACTTTCCTCCTAGACGAAAATTTACACCACTAGGGGAGTCATATGAGTCCACTTTGAGAAAGTTAGTAGTAAACAATGAGATCACTCTTCCCTCTGCAAAAGACTGTGAACCTCAAGTCAAACCTCCTTGGTGGAAGGATACCAATTTCTGTGAGTACCATAGGGGAAAAGGCCATAAAACTAATGACTGTATTTGCTTGAAAAATGTCATACAAGACTTATTAGACCAAAATCGTATGGGTACAAAAGATCATCCCTCTAACAAATCACATGTGGCATTCAAGGATCTGCTCCTTAACCATGACAGGAAGAACACTCATAACAACAACAATAACAACCAGAAAAATCACAATAACAGGAATAATGATGCTAACTACACGAACGTGCCATTTGAGTAGACCGTTAATTGCATATCAAAGCATATCCCGCAAATCAATGTGCTCATATTTAACAAATAATCAGATTCCAACACCAAATCAGATTGCAATATCACCACCCGCATTGGGAAGGTCACCTTGCACACACTTCCTCCAAGGTCAACATCCTCACCGTCTCCCCACCACAAGTACAACATCATTGATCAACTACGAAAGACTCTAGCCCATATATCCATATTAGAGTTGTGTCTATCGCCATCCCACAAAGAGATTCTTGATAAAGTGGAAACCACTATACCCACCAACTTAGCCCAAGAGAAATTTCAAGCCATGGTAGGTCATCTTACCTCACCTAACATCCTATTGAATAGGATGATCTATCCGTATCTCAACCCCATAACGCATCACTACATATTGAAGCCTTCATTAATTGCCATCACATCAAAAGGGTTCTCATTGATGGAGGAGCAGGTTTGAATATTTGCACATTAAAATTAATCCTTACATTGGGGTTCCTAGAAAATGCAGTGGATCCAAGAAAGAAGATCACAATAAAAGCCTATGATGAAGAAGAGCAGACAATGAAAGGAACTGTGGTGTTACTGTTAAGAATTGGACCAGTGGAGAAAGAAGTTGTTTGCCAAGTCCTTGATAGGGAGTTCGCATATAACATTCTCCTAGGTAGACCTTGGATACATGCCATGAAAGTTGTGCCTTCCACATATTATCAATGTATCAAGTTCCCTCACAACGGCTGAGAGATCACCATCCAAGGTGACCCTGATCCTTTTCAACACTGTAACACTATCCAATCAAAGCTAGATTCTAGCATCCATAATAATAGAGCTTCCACATCTTCCACCTCCCAGCATGATCCTAGCTCCCAAGCTTCCACATCAAAGGCCAAAGAGCAGAAAGTCAAGATTAAAGAAACAGGGGTAGGAGAGTACTCCATCGAGCATACCTTTTGCTTAGCCAAAATGCCTTTATCTCCGAAGACCTTTGGGCGACCTACACCTTCCCCAAAACCATCTGCTCCTCCTGAACCTCCCACAGCTCCCTTTGTCAAATGGGGCACCCTATCAAATGAAAGTGAGGAAAGAGACATTCTGCAATGGCTCTACATAGACGAAGATGATACACCGCGAGATAAACAACAAAAGCTCCCAACAAAAATCTATGGGCGTGGTCAATATATCTTACACAGAATGGGCTATGAAGGATAGGGTCCCATCAGCCTAAGAAAAGAAGGAATAACTGAACCCATTCAACCCTCTTCATCCTCATCAGCCCGAGACACAAGAGGGCTAGGATACAAAGACAATGGTAAAGGTAAAGCTAAGGCTACTACTTGTTTTGTGGAACAGATCCATAACCTCCACGAGGATAGTGATACAGATTCTAATGAGTATGAATGGGATGACCTTTCAGAACACTCCTATAAAGACAAAGGAATCGATATTGTTCACACCTATAGCCCCTACCATGAGGGAAAAACTCTAAGGCCTAGACCAGTAGAGTGTGATTCACCCATTCCAGAGAGAACAACTTACAAGGAAGGTCAGAGTTCACACGTGATAAATAATCTTGAGGAAAGTACCATTACAGATCTTGTTCCTATCACTCCCCATCCTAATTATGTATCCATCCTTACCATCACACCCACTAAATTAGATCAAACTATCGATCCTGTCCCCCTGGTACATCCCAAGCTTATAGATTGGGATCTACAAGGAACCCCCCAACTAGAGATGTTCCAAAACAACGATGTCTACATTGATTACATGGAACTAAGAGACCACCTACCTGCGGGAGATCATAAAGCTAGCTTTGCCATAGAACTCAATACCGTAGCTTATTTTGGTGAGGGTGCCAAGCCTTCCAATCAAAAAAATATAAAAATCAAACATGGATCTAATGGTGAAAACCACTCTATGGCAGTGTCAAATCCCAAAAAAGTAAAAATAAATGATACATCTGATGGTGAAAACCTCTCTGAGGCGCCAAACGATGGAAGGCTTGACACTCTCCCCAACGTCATGTATCAGGAGAAGTCACAAATTATGGTAGAACCTGTTGACATCGACACATAAGGTAATCCAAAGATCATACACTTTGCCAAGTCTCTATCCCCAGCGAAAAAGATGAAATTTGTACCCTTCTTCAAAAGGAAATAGCTCAACTTTGCTTGGTCCTAAGCAGATATACCTAGGTTAGATCCAGATTTGATCTTGCATCATCTACCACTATGTTGGGTGAATATTTTGTCATTTAGCTAACCAACGGCAAAATGGTTATATCGCCACAGCTATAATGAGACTGAGTCTCTCCTCTCAGGAAGGGGAGGTTCCCTCTAGATAAAGAGCTCTTTCTAACAAGCAACTTTTAATACTTAAATAAACTAAAACTATTCTTAGGGTGTTTTCATTGCATCCTATTCTCTTTTTTCAGAATAGATGTTTCTCTTTTCCAAAATGACAACTTCAAAAGAAATGATATTTAATAATTCATGAACCGAGACAAACCATAGAAACACAAAGTCTTCTATTGTTTGACTTATTTCCCACAAATAAACTTGACTGAATTCAAATGTAGCTCAAAGTCTCCACTTTCACCCAATATGATTTAACTAACTTGAACACAACAGTTTATAGCACAAAGTCTTTAAACAATTCTATTCTCACAAATGTAAACACAAACTCCCGCAATCAGAAAATAGCACAAAGTCTATTTAACCAAAACAAGAACACTTCTCTCAATTTCCAATAAACTCCACAATTCCAGCAATGATTCAATAGAACATAACACCAATGACATAAGAACACTAATATCATAAAACAATATGATTCAACTCAAAGTTTGATACTCAAATTGCTTGCTTATTTTGATATTCACTTAAAAATTTGATAAACATAAAAAGCTCAAAGTCTTGAAATGTTTTCCAATTCGGCAGAGTTTCTTTGCAATAGATAAAAGATAATATTTACAATGGGGGTCCTTTTTATTTATAGGAGAGACCGAGAGCAAAATTAGGAAAAGTACAACTAACTATGACTTATTCAACAAAGAAGTCCTTTTTTATTTGGGAATTCCTATGTTTTTACATGTAATTACATTTGAGAAAAGTACATGTAAAAATGTCCAAAACTAATTCAAAAGTACATATGAAAAATAGAAAATAAACTAAGTTATGAAAAGTTGATTCATCTTGTACTACCTTCTTTCTTCAAATGGGCATCATACATGGTAAATGCAGCTTGCATCCCCAAACTGTCTGGACTGAAAGTGTTCCTAAAAATCATCCGGGCTCTGACTATTGCATCCCTTGCTATTGTGATTGCTTTAGCATGACTAGTTAACTTGGCCTTTAGGTTATCCAAAGTTAATTGGTTGTCCAAAATATTATTCATGGAAGCAACTGAAAAGGTTTTATCTTCAAACTCCTTCTGAAACATGTTCTCAAACTCTTGGGTCATCTCATCCGTAGAAAGAAATTGATTATCCTTAGATGCCAAATTGCACGAAAGCTCCTCCAACTTATGTAAGAGACTAACGTCACTTTGGTCACTTAGCTTCTTGGCAGTTTCCAGATCCTTGATCAAGTCCTTCAAAACATTGCTCTGATATATCAATGATTCCTTAGTCTCTATCTATGAATCCTGATTTGGAATAACACCAATTGATATCAAAGCATTGATTTTTAATTTCCTCATTTCTGTCCATTTATCATAGCTTTGATCCAAATGCTCAATATCTTGAGAAATAGTGTCAACCAAATCATCAAGCTCTGCTCTGACCTTCTCCATTTTACCTATCTTCTTAGCTACATCTGTAAGAAGAGATACTCCCTGTGCATGCATTTTTTCCAAATACTCCTCAACCACTTTCCCTTTGAGATGAGTCTTTTCAGCCTTCTGAATGATGGGGTCTTCTACAGAAATAACTTCAAGAGTTACTGATTCAGAATTCAAAGTGATCTTCCTCACCACTACAATCAATTGTTCTACCATTGCCTTATAATAATCCTTCATTTCCTTTTCTTTATCAAACTTTTGAATCAAAGAATCCAGTGTAGATTGCATATCAGTTTTTGCAATCTCATGTGTGATTTTGCCAAGTTCAATTCTGGAAATAGAATAATCATTCATACTGAAATTCTCCATGGTGGCATCCTGTGAGGGTTTAGCAATTTCCACAAATTTGTGCCCCTTATCATCCAGCACTCTAGAAAGTATTTTAGGTTTCTTTGGAGTCTTAGCCTTGACTGGCATCAACTTACCAAAATCAAAATCATCTAGGGAAATGGCTTGTTTCTTTCTCTTGGGTGTATAAGCTGATAGCCATGGAGGAAGCACAGAAATACTTACATTTGGATCAGGTCCCATTGTTGGTGTGGTAGAAATTGCACCGGCGCTTGAAGTAGAAATAATAGGAGTATTAGTAAACACTGCATGACACATCCACATTTGAAACCTGATCAAATTCCAAAACAAAGTGATCAAAGATTGAAGAATCTCCAATGTCAAAAGACGATGAGGATAGACTAGGGATTGATTTAGAAGAACGGAGAACATTATCAAAAGCAACTTGAGGATTATCAAAAATTGTCCTCGAAGATGATGGAGACTTGGAAGATGGAATGTTGATAGGTGAAACTAGGATAGTAGGCAAAATAGACAAAGGAACTAAAATAGATACATTGGGCAAAGGAGAAGGGACTTTAGCTTCCTATGGTACATCCCTCTGTGGAGACATAACTTCATCTTGTAAACCTTCTTGATCATTTCCTATCTCTTTCTCTTATTCTTCCCTTTGCTCCCCTGAAGAATTATTTTCAACCTCCATCTCTTCAGTAGCTAGCTCATCAGTCCTTTGTGCCTCAACTTCCATTTCTTCCACCTCAGACTCTTTCTCCGTGACCTTGGCCTTTTCTCCCTTAGACACAAATTTGATCCTTGGTTTGGAAACCTTGGATGTACCTAGAGTATCACTTTTATTCTTTGTTCTTAGTTCAACCTTTTTACCAGTTTGCTCTAAAACCTCTTCTTCAGATTCAATTACAAAATCCTTCAATGGTATGCCTCTGCTTTGGAGCCACAAGTTCGTGTTAGCTAACACAGGTTTGAACCTTTTACTTAAGGAAGTCAATTCCTTTTGAGACCATTGGATAGGAGGGAGAGGAGAATTAGCAATCTGTTCATTATTATACATAGGATCAACCATCTCTTCATCATCCACCATATCTTCAGGAATATTAGCTAAACCTAAATACTCAATTTGATCTAGAGATAGCCTACTATAATCTAGTTTTCTAATTTCCTCCTCAGTCCTCAGATCAATCCAGATGTCTTCAACCATTGGCTCATGAAATTGAGTCTTTCTTTTGATCTTATATTTCACACCCCTGTAATTAAACTTTTGTCTCCATTTGAATTACTTCATGGTCACCTACTGCATCTCAGTCTCCATAGCTCTGGCCTTTGCTACAGTTGACACTGAGTATCTGCTAATTTCAATTGGAAACCTGAATCCTGGTTTCTTAAGCTCCATTTGCTTATTATGCATGACAATCATTTGTCTACACAATTCCATCAAAACAAGTTTATCTGAAGGAAATCACGGCAACATGTAAGGATAGCCTTGGAAAAAGCCAACCCTTAGATATGAAAAAGTTTGAAACTGTAAGAACATACACCTAAAACCATTCACAACTGACCAAGCCTCATCTGAAACTCTTCTTTGTTTTAATTGAGGATCAAAAAGACATAGAAACACTGCAAAGAAGGCATCATTTACCCTCCTGAAGTGATGGATTGAACCCTTCAATGTCAGCTGAGGATAATATTGATACATAGGAACAACCCTCCTATCTCCTTCAGATGTCAAACCCAGAAAGATCCTCATTGAAGCTGCAATGTACACAAGATAGGAAGTCATATAGAATTTGAAAGTAGTATGCACCTTGATCAATTACTCACGGAGAGCATTGCTGATTTGTTCACCCCAAAAGATCACCTGCTTGCCCTGAAGTATAATCTTGATGAAAGGATACATCCATTCATGAAAAAGTGAAGAAGAAACTAACCCCCTCAGCCTACTAAGAAGAGTTATTAAATCACCCACTTCCTCAACAAAATCACTTTGAGGAAAGCTCCTTGGCCATCTGGACAAATTTGACCTTGGATTTTTCAACCACTTGGTGTTAATTACCTTCTTAGCCTTCTCAGTGTCTTTATCATATTCTTGTTGAGAAATAGTAAAATCAAGTTTTACAACATCAACCAAAGTGAGACACATGAAAACTTTATCAATAAACTTTGGCTCTAATCTTATGATCACATTACCATTTGCATCCACCACTGCCCTAGTGTCTTTGTTGTAGAAATGTGCACACTGAAGAACAAATTTTGTATTATGAGCTACCACTGGAAATGATGACACCAGGTGAATGTTGGTAGCTACAATCTTCTTCATCAGAGGACTAGGGTTATTTGACTTAGTCCTTTTTACAAACTCAGCCATGTCTACATGGCCAATCTCTGTATCCCGAATATCATCAACATTAGAGGTAATTGAGGTGATCAGAAAAACACCTTGATACTTGTACATCATTGCTTTTGACTTCTTCAGAGATAGCTCAGTCATTTGGAAAACCAACACTAGAACGATGTCAATGAATAAAGCAAATTCGCAAAAGAAATTGCAACAAAAATCCATGATCATGCAATTAGGGGAAATAGTGGTAATCTGGGAAAACTGCATGTTGACGATCATGACTACAGGAGTAAGCTTGAAAGGGCTAGAGTGCAAGCGGGTCAAAAAAATGGAGGAAAGCGGACTCAAGAAAGCAAATTGGAAAATCTCCCAGAGTTAGAAAAAATTGAGCGAGTGAATGCACGGGCCGAAAAATTTGCCGCCCTTGCATGTTAGGGACAATCTGTAGGTGTTAGGGTGGCAAATTTTGCCAACCCTACATTTTGGATGAAATAAATTTTCTTTTTATGTCTGAGAGGCAAATTTTACCAACTCAGCATGATAGAGTAGGTTGCATAGTGTTTGAGTGGCCAATTTTGCCGTCTCAGCATATGGGAAGTTATGCAAGTTTTCTTTGTGTAAGGGTAGCAAAATTCGCTGCCCATACACATTGGGTTGGAAATTTCACAAAAATGCACAAGTGGCAGATTTTACTACTTGCATATATATGACTACAAACATTAACAGATAGACACAAGTGGTAATTTTTGCTGACTCAGCATATGACAAGCTTTAAGACCCACATGTCTGAGCGGTAAAATTTACTGTCTCAGCATGTGCTGAAAGTTAAAAGTTTTTGATGTTTAAGTGGTGAAATACAATGCTCAGACATATGGGATAAGCACATTTCGTGTAAGGATTATACACGAAGGTGGCGAGAAAGGCCGCCAACACATGAGTCAAAACAAGCAAAAACCTAGGTCTTCAATCAATTGAAATCCATTCCTAAACTTAGGTTTAAAATTGAAGAAAACACCAATGAAAATGATAGAAAAAGAAAAATCTAGACCAATCTCAGACTAGGGTTTGAAAATGACTCAAAAAGGAAACAATGAAGAAAGATTTCCTTAAACACTTAAACAATACAAACTCAAACAATCATTCCACCATACAGGAAAAAACCTAGAAAGGGAATAAAAACAAAATGAAAGTTATATAGACTTACCTATAAAACTAACCGAAACCTTAGGCGTGATCTCAGAAATCGAATCTGCGCACTCGAAAAATCACGCGATTAGATCAGCTTCTAAGGGGTTTCAATGGCATTCGTAGGTGTTTAAGAATGATTACTAAACAAAACAAAATGACAAAACACCTTTAAAAAATTTCAAAAAACTATATTAATCACCCACACGTGCACCATTAATGCAGTCCCAGTTAACTTGATTCACTAAGATATGTCAGGTCAGTGAAAATGACTGACTCAACATATATGCTTAACAAAAAAGGAAATGCATGGGCGGTGATTTTTGCTGACCATGCATGTCACTCAAAAATGACACAAACATGCAGAAGTGGAAAAAAGGACCGACTTTGCACATAAAAACTCAAAAATTTTCAAACACCCAAAAATAGTCAAAATTGATATTTCGACAGGCTCATAACCTAGTTGATTTTTGCAAATCTTGAGGAATCAACTTAGGGGAATGTCACAAACTGTTCTAAGATGTCAGATGACTTCGCACGAAGCCAAGAGAACTTGTCTCGATTTACAAACTTAGAGTGTAGGCTATGAAACAGATAATTTCATAGGGGTTGTCTACAAAATAAGCGCAGCTGATTTTGAGGACAACACACTAGATCCTGGAGTTAAACCTATTAAACAAAAACTCAGGAAAATGCATCCACATATCGCATTGCTAGTCAAAGAGGAACTAAAGAAGCTAGTGGATTCAAGGTTCATCAAAGCAATTGATTATCCAGAGTGGGTATCTAACATTGTACCAGTATCAAAACCAGATGGAAGAGTTAGATTGTGTAGTGACTTCAGGGATCTCAACAAGACCTGTTGCAAAGATGATTTCCCATTGCCCAACATTAACATCGTCATCGACTTGACAGCTGGACACACTATGCTCTCTCTTATGGATGGTTTCTCTGGATACAACCAAATTAGAATAGTGCTAGAGGATCAGCATAAGATGGCATTCACATGTCCATGGGGTACCTTCTGCTGGAACGTCATGCCATTTGGGTTGAAGAACGCAAGAGAAACATACCAACAGGCAATGACCACCATCTTCCATGACATGATGCACGTCACCATGGAAGACTATGTGGATGACATCCTTGCTAAGTCACTTACAAGGGAATCTCACTTAGATGTCCTAGAGAAAATCTTCCAGTGGTTAGAACACTTCAAAGTTTGATTGAATCCAAAAAAGTGTGTGTTTGGAGTCACCTCTGACAAACTCTTGGGTTTCATCGTATCAGCAAATGGAATTGAGGTAGGTCCTATGAAGGTCAAAGCTATCATGGAGATTCCACCTCCAAGAAACATCACCCAACTATGGTCTTTATAAGGAAAATTACAGGCAATCCATCAGTTTATCTCACAACTCCAGCGAACAAGTGTCAACCCTTCACTCATCTCTTGCATAAGAACATCCCATTTAGATGGGATGAGAAGTGTGAAGATGGATTTCACAAATTGAAGGAGTATCTCATGAACCCTCCTATCTTGATGCCACCTATCCAAGGCAAGCCACTATGTCTTTACATATCTGCTACACTGACAGCTCTGGGAGCCCTTTTAGCACAACAAGACTATGAAGGCAAGGAAAGGGCAATCTACTACATCAGTCGCACATTGGTGGAGTATGAATTGCAATATTCTCAAATCAAAAGATCTTGTCTTGCTATGGTTTTTGCTTCCCAAAAACTATGCCATTACATGCTTGCACATTCCATCAAGCTAATTGCAAAGATTGATCCACTCAAATACTTGTTAAGCAAAGCAGCCCTAATAGGCTGCCTAGCAAAATGGGTAATGCTACTAAGTGAGTATGACATAGAATATGTGGAAATAAAAGCTATCAAAGGCCAGATCATCGTAGATTAGTTGATAGAGGTGCCATTTCAAGATACCACTTTAATGACATTCAAGTTTCCTGATGAATCAATTTTCAGTATCACAACACATTCATGGAAGCTCTACTTTGATGGCTCTTATACAAACCATGGATCAGGGGCAGGAATCTTATTAGTCACTCCTCAAGGTGACACAATACCTAAGTCCTATCATCTGCTTTTTCCTTGCATAAACAACATAGAAGAGTATGAGGCCTTAGTCATTGGCCTTAAGATGGTAGCAGAGTGGAAAGTGAAAGAGCTACATGTATATGGAGATTCGCAACTAGTTATCAATCAAGTAAATGATGACTATCAGATGAAAGATGACAAGTTAATACCATACAAGCGTGTGGTAGATGACTTTAAAGGATACTTTGTGATAATCTCCTTTGAACAGATTCCTCGTATAGAGAACAAAGCAGCAAACGCCATGGCAACCATCGCCTCGCTTCTCAAGATACCAAAGAATGAATCACGTTTTGATTTTTGGTGGAGTCAGTCATGCAACCAGCTTATGATTGTTGAAATTAAGGAACATTGGGAGGGGGGTGAATCAGTGTTCTATAAAACTTATTACCATGTTGCTTTATCAATTTACCATATACATTTAAAAAGAAGAAGCATGAACATATGAACAGAAAATATAACACATGAACACCTAGATTTTTATGTGGAAACCTAGTTAAGGGAAAAACCACAGTGGGGGTTAACCCACAAGAATTTATACTATGTTAAAAGTATTACAAATGGGAAGGCACATGCCTTCGAGCACACTACCCAGAGCTCACTGATCAAGGAGGCTCACTACCTATAGAATTGATTACAAAAGTTGATAGAGAAGATTGAACTAAAGAATAGCATCTATCAATGCAAGATTACAATTATGGTTAAGCTCAATACACTAACTTCACACACTTCATATCTTACTACTCTATTTTCACTGTTCTTTCATAATCCAAACTTAGATCTCTTGTTGTGCACTTGATTATGCCACACTTCGCACCTTTTAGATCATATTCATACACACACACTATAAAATTCTCGATCCAATCGATTATATATATCCGCAACATGAAATTTCCTCAACTACAGTCAGCTTCAAGAAAACTTAGATACTTTTCAAAGGTTACTGTTCTGTTGGTTGAATCCAAGCACAATCATCAACGTGGGCCAAAACTTATGAATTTAAGTCACTACACATGTCAGCCAATACCATTAGATTACATAAATTGCTCATCCAACTACTTCTCTTAATCTGCACATTGATCAAATACCAAGTCGGCCTATTCTCCACCAGACTGAACTGACCAACCAAGACCCAATACTCAGAAGCTTGTATCTTTTAATCCCTTCATCACCAGAGGTTAATTATTTGGATTTATGTAATCCTGACATCCCTTAACCTTCCCTCAGAACTGCAGCACATTATGATTACCTGTGGAGAAATGCAGACCAAAATACCAAACACTATCATATACCTTGTTCCTATCCATCCAGACTTAGGCAATTCTACAATCTAACTTCCGGTATGAGTAAATGATGCAATGTGGATGTGTAAGATAGATTTAGTTGCCATCAATGACAACACTTGACATGCCTAGCAGTGTCTCTTGTCAACAATGATATCCCCAAAACACAATCCATTTGCCTCCTAGTTGGATTTGATTCACCCTTGTATGGTAAAATTTATACTTACCTCAAGGATAACACCTTACCACCTGACTTATCCAACAACCAACACCGAACCTTTATCCCCCAAACATCCCGTTATAGCATTATCACCGACACCCTTTACCGCCAAGGTCTGGATGGTACTCTACTCAGATGTCTTGAACGTGACAAATCTCAAACCACCTTACGGGAAGTACACGAAGGAATCTGCGGATCACACTCTAGTGGTCCTACCTTAGCTAAGAAACTCATGCGTTTGGGATACTATTGGCCGAACATGGAGACAGATTGGTATCATTTTATCAAGCAATGCAAGCAGTGTCAAATTCATGGTAACCTCATCCATGCACCAGCTCAGGAACTACGACCTTTAACGACACCTTGGCCCTTTTTTCAGTGGGGACTCGACCTTGTGGACAAAATCCACCCTCCATCATCTAATGGCCACAAGCTCATCATAACCACCACTGAGTATTTTACCAAGTGGATTGAAGCCATCCCACTCACTACTGTCACAGGCAAGCAAATTGCCTCTTTCATCCTTAATTACCTCATTTGTCGATACAGAATTCCCTCATCCATAGTCATGAATAATGGAAGACCCTTCAAAAACTAGGATGTCCAAGAGCTCTATAACAAATTCCAAATCCAACACCGCTTCTCCGCCCCATATTACCCACAAGGCAACGGTCAGGCAAAGGCATCCAACAAGACCATCTTGAAAATCCTCAAGAAAACTGTCAATGACGCCAGCCGTGATTGGCACATGCAACTCAAGCCTGCTCTGTGGACCTATCGAACTAGCATACACACTCCCATAGGTGCCACACCATATGCCCTTGTCTATGGTTTTGAAGTTGTTTTACCCATTAAGGTTGAGTCACCATCTTTGAGGGTGTCATTAAAAGGTCTTATAACTGATGAGGACTACAGAGTTTCCAAACTACAAGAGTTAGAACTGTTGGAGGAGAAACGACAGAATGCTTTCAACCATCTCAAATCCTACCAACAAATAATGTCACGAAGCTATAACCATAGAGTCCATCCAAGGGTATTTAACATTGGTGATCTAGTGCTCAAAGAAAATCCTTGAAATCAGTAGGATCAGGAGAAGAAGGGAAAGTTTGAACCCAACTGGCTTGGTCCTTATGTAATCATTTCTGCCTATGGATCAGGAGCATACTAGTTAGCTACATCAGAAGGTGAGTTGTTCGATGACCCAATCAATAGTATGCATCTTCATCGGTTCTATACCTAGAGAACCCCAATGTAAGGGGTGCATAAAAAATCAAAAAAATCAAAAAATATCAATCAAAAAAATGAGAAAAGACAAAAACATTGCAATAAAAGCAAAGTAGTGAAAACCTGGCAAATAGGTGCTCTTTGCGATGCAAACCGCTTCCTCCATCTTTGGGAAACCATTGCCTTGCATCCATTCTTCCTACCATTATCCATCATCTGATCGTATCCATTTCACATAACCAACTAACGATAACCTATCATGGCTTGATACTCTATCACCACTGTCGCCTTACTACCTAAGGTTTATCTACTACCCTATCCATAGTGTCAACCTATCATAGCTTCCATCGTCAGTATTTTATCATCCCAAACTACGTTGCCTCTGCGCCATCACGTAGGCAAGGCCATCATTGATGGGCCCCCGAGGCTACCCATCTGTTCCATACCTTTTCACCCATCCTCTGGTCCATCTGCATCCGTGCCATCTCCAATCACCTAGGTCTTAGGTCCACAGAGTTCACCCTGAACTACGTTGCCTCTACGCCATCACGTAGGTAAGGCCATTTATCAATGAGCCCCCGAGGCACTAGGTTAGTCCCTTAGGGCCCATCCCATCGAGTCTACCATAAGCATCTCAAGGACTTTCATCCATAATAACCTAGAAACCTCTACTTGACTGGGGGCAAGTCCTCGACCTAGTTACAGAGTTGGATTTTGCAAATGCCACATGTTCTAAGAGGGCACCAATAAGGATTGTGATACCTTTCACTAGACACAAGCACGTGCAACAAAGCCCGCTTCCAAATAGAAGTTTTGACGCACGACATCAATCTATCCAACGCAAAACAAACAAAGCCTAAACACTCTAAAAGATTTTATCTAAATTATGGCAAGAAGATACATCTAATGCAAGAAAAAAAAAATTGATTGGTTGTGCCTTAAATTTTAACTTTTGTTATCATGTTTCCTATGCTACTCAAGGATGCCTAAAAACTAGAAATGCTATGATTGGGGCATGATTATTTTATTTTGTTTGCTTCTTGTAATGTGAAGCCTTAGTAATGTGAAGCCTTGTCTAAAGACATGATCAACACAATGATCATCGAGGACATCAGAGGCATAAACATGAAACAGGTGTAATCCTTGTCTATTGATATGCAAGAAATACTCAAGTCATCTTAGTTCAATTATACTTAGATGCTTGTATTAACTTGCTAAATCAAAATCCATGTAAGCAATACTCAAGTCATCTTGGTTTAATTATACCTAGGTGCTTGTATATTCTTACAACATATTAAAAACACAAAAATAACAAAAAAATCACCCAATGATGAATCAAGCACTTCAAAATACTTGCAACATCAAGATGATGAATATCTACATCCATCCGTATCCAATTACATTTCATATACCATCCATAAATAAAGATTTTGTTCACAATGCCAGTGTTTACAAATAAAAGCTTGTGATTCCTTCATTCACATTTCTTCTATCGGTCAAATTTCTATCTATCATTGTGTCTATCATCGAGTCTCTTCTACGTTGATTGAGTACGCTTGGACATAACAAAAACATGTGATCATTTTTGCATTTCATATTAGGTGAGATAGTCATTAATTTGATTAAATCATTTGCATAAATATAGGTCCATTATAACATACATATCATCTTTTTTGCATTTCATATTAGGTGAGATAGTCATTAATTTGATTAACTCATTTGCATACATATAGCTATAACAAAAACATGTCATCATTTTGCATATCATGAATAGGTCGGTCATCATATAGTATCATCACATACAATACATAATAAACATTTAGATCATGTTAGCACATCATGTGGTTGCTTAGATGCATAAGTCAACATTACATTGCATTAACCAAAAATCTCACAAAAACATAGCTATCATCACAATGTCTACATTAGATCATAATAGAATGTGAACATTTAAAATCATTTTGCATACATATAGGTGCATTTAAATCATCCATATACATTTGTGTCAACATAACATAGAAGCATACATAATATCCCATCAGAAAACTATCAAAAACATAGATGTCAGTAATCATCTCATACCATCTTATTAGCATAACAGGTGTTGCACATTAGATATCATAAACATTTGCATAACATATAAACATAAAACAATAGAGTGCATCCATGATCATCACATAAACAAAACATGCATTATAAACATACAACATAAAATGTCCAATGTGTACAATATCAAGTCTGTCATCCATGAGTCGAATCACAAAAGGTGTATACATACATCAAGGTAATAATGATACATGTCTCAGTAGATGTACAAAATAAAAGTAATATATACATAATCTGGCTATCCATGAGCCATCAAAAAATGTATGTATAAAGAAAAATATGTACAAGAGCACAGCTAACCCTGCTGTCATGAGATGCTACTCCTGGCATTGTCCCCTCGTCCTCCTCCACCGTGGCCTATCCCAAACTATTGTGGACCCATGCCCAAAGCTGCCAACCATGAACCACCTACCCTTTGTGAGGACATAGCCACTGACTGGCTCCTGTATCTCGGTGTCCTCTGATCTGCTGGCATTGCCCCATGGTATAAACCTCTATAGTACTATGTCTGATCTCGAGCTATAGCCAGCTCTCCCATCACCTATGTCACCTAAGCCTGAGCCATCTCACAAGTAGAATTGTAGCTACATATGTGCCCAGGGCAACTATGGCTGCATCCCTCTCCACTGTCAATGCTTGAACCCTGGCAAGTGCGGCATCCTGCTCTGTAGTGATACCAGCAATCACCCCTACATCTCCCTATATCCAAGCCTCGGTGGCTCTCAACTATGCTCTAACCTATCACAGCTGGCCTCAAAGCCTACCCATTGCATCTCCCTACACCTACTACTATGGGGCAGGCTAATCAGGTGCCTACGGTACCTGTGGGGTAGCTGCTAGCGCTACCTACTATGCTACCTACTGGGGTGGGGCCTTCCCCACTCTCTGCCATTGTCTCGGCCTGACATCTCCCCCATCTCCTCCTCCACCTCCACCTCCCCCATCTCCACCTCCACCATCTCCACCTCCACGTCCTCCTCTCCTCCTCCTCCACCTCCTCCTCCACCTACCTCCATCACCCTCCTCTGACTCCACCTCTAGGCATGGAGCTAGCTCTCCTAGTCTTAAGTACCTAGGGAATGGGTGTGCAACGAACTAGTCCTCAAAATCACATGTCATCCCTGCATCCACTATCTCCCTCCTCATTGGCCACGCTTGATAAGGAATCTAAAGAAAATTTGCTTGGGCCTCCTCATACGAAGCCATAGGACCCCATCGTCGCTGCTTTGCCCATGTCCTCATAAAAAGAGCCTGCCCTTGTGGCATACCCTAAACTCGCCCAAACTACCGAAAGACACGGTTGACTATCTGCCTCTCCAAAATGTGTGGGGTTCGGCCAATCAACCACCGCGTCTGAAACACATATGGCAGCTTGTCATCCTCATCATCCCATACCTCACACTCCAAGTATGGTCACCAAACAACATCATCCACATTATCCAAAGCGTGGCACTAGTACTCCAACTTACCCAGCTTGTGCTGAGTAAGTACACTAGCGTATGCATAAGAGTATGGCTCACCTGGATGCCAGTGAAATGTGTAAATAGGATGTGTCATTGCTATGTGTTCCCATGCCCAGAACTGTAATAGAGAAACACTTGCCAATAGACTCGATGCTCCACAGTAAACAACCTGATGCATATCATGGTAAAGGTGGGCAAGTACGCAGACACCCCAAGCCAAGCGGGTGCCCTCAGTCAGCATCCTCTCTAGGGTCTGACCCCAGCCAACCGTGAATCCATGTGATCTCCGATCGGGGCATACAACACCTTCGATCAAGCTAGCCACAATCCCTGGGAAGTAGTCGTAGTAATCATACATGTCCTGCCAGCTGATCACTAATCTCGCTATGTCAAGATCATCGAATATCCTCCTACACTCAGCTAGCCCGGCGTCATGCTGAGAGTCGTACTCTACCTGTTCCCCTACTATAGGTAGGTACAAGATCCTGTACACATCCTCCAAAGTAACAGTGATCTCACTAGTGGGGAGGTGGAATGTCCCATCCTCACTATGGAAGCGCTCTACCAACGTAGTCAATAAACTGAGGTTCACATGAACCTTAGGCATGAAGCAAACATAGTATAATCCAATCGCACCAAGCACTAGCTGATCTACCTCTGTCAACATGTGTCGTCGCCGCATTGTAATAGGGAACTGTTCCAATGACATGAGATAGTCAGAAATATCCTCCTACCAGCAACAACGCAAAGTGTCAACCATAACCGTATCAATGCAAACCTGCTCAACTATCAAAACCTATCAAAATCACTTACTTAACATTTCAAATTGATCAAACCAAGCATATCATCTCTTGTCTAGATTCTATCAATCTTGGAGATCGCTTATCAATTATCGCATCAATCAAGATGCCAATTGAGTCAATTTCACTAACTGACTATCCTAAGCAAATGCGTCGTTCCAGGTGGAATTTGCGCAGCAACAAAGAAAATGTGCAACTTCGCAATGCATGCGTAGCAACAAGGCATAGATGCGTCAAACCTAAACAAATGCACAGCTCTGTGACATAAATGCACAAGACCTAACAAATGTGCCGACACAATACACATGCGTAGAAACAAGAGGTAAATGCACAGAACCTAGCACATGCGCAGCAAGATGACCTAGATGCACCGAAATGCAACAAATGCATGGTTTTGGAGCATAAATGCACCAAAACGCCAAACTACGCATTCACGTCGGTCACTTTACCAAGCATTTATTACACTAATAAATGCACCTAGCCTAAATTTTTTGACATATGTACCAGGGGTCCTGCCTCTGCTGCCTGCCTAAATCGTCAGACCTGCTCAAAACGATGCTCCTCGACTGGAATAACTATCTCTCCGCTGACTACTCTAGCTCCTGCGCTCTGTAAAGCTCCTAGAATCTCTCACAAGGTGACAAGTGTGAAAATGACTAGGATTATGGACCCAGCTTCTAAATATAGACATGCAACCCTACCTAGCTGTGTGGCGACCTAGCCTGTTCTCCGTGCCCTTTCTCCACCGTTTTTTCCCCGTCGTAACCTATTTTCTCCACTGTTTTGCGTATCGTTTTAGCTTCTTCATCGTGAGATTGTCCATCTCACGCCCTCAAAAATTTTCTTCCCGTCCAATCTCTCGAGGGGGCATCCTAGTGTCATAAAAACCTGTACCAAGGGCAAACTAGGGCATGTACCAAATCGCAAAAATTTGTAATTCTTTGAAGCAATGTGATACAACACATTGCATCAAAGAGGGGTAAAATGTATACACCTAAAAGTGACACGACTCTATCTAAATAAATATTTTAAATATTTATTTCATTTTAATTCCTCTATCAATAAATAAATAAATCAATTTATTTATTTGATTCACATCCCTCCACAAAATTAAATAAAATCATTTATTTAATTAAGTCATCCAAATTCTTCTAAAGTCATTCTAAATTAAATAATATCACATTTTTTAATTAGTTCTTCTAAATTCCAAAGTCAAATCATTCTCTATATTTAAATAAATCCAAATATTTATTTAAATTGTCTATTTCCTCCAAAATTGAATTAATACCAAAAAATAATTCAATTAATCCATGTGCGCACATAATTAAATATTTTTAATATTTAATTAGCTAATTATTCCCTCACCCACATGTCCTATTTATCCTCCAGTCCAAATCAGTTAAATCTTTAATCAATTCACTTAACTGATTAGTCTATTTTGTGAACTGGTCAATCACCTTAGTTAACTCCTCAATCTATTCTGTTAACTCCCCTGGTGCATGAAGGAACAGGACACTTGTCATCTTCTGATTTGTGCACATCCTCTCAAATTTCATCAACTATTGATCTTCTTATTTATTCTACATTGTTGATCTTCTCTCTCACAAATCTATAAATACAACCCTATTCCTCCATTTGAAGGATCCAAGTTTTTAGTAAACTTACTCTACAAGAATCACAACGCACCTTTGGCACAAATCACCCCATAGCTTGAGATCAATTGTCACCATTATCACCATTACCATTGCATTGTGAAGATCCTCTTCATTGCAAAACCTATCAATAGCCATTCTCCATTGTCATCTTGGAAAAAAGCAAGGAAGTGCACCTTCTGAGGGCTCTATTCATACATGAGATCAATTCAAGATAGGTGACCAATGGAAGCCACAAAATAGAAAGGTTTGCAAGGTATTGTGTTCTTTGTGCTTGATCTTGTTTATTTCAATTCTATTGAGTTTTTGGGTTATATTGATATACTAATATTATCTCCACATTTTCCCATAACATGTATATCTTAACCTAACATGCAGTTTATGGTTTTGATCATTTGATTTCTAAGTATCATGATATCAAACACATTACGAAGGATGAATATGTGTACATGCATACAAATTTACCCCAGGTAAAAAGCATTTAACCATTTACTATTCAGAAATGACAAAACAAGGGTTTTAATCATTACATACCCGATTTATGTGCTTAAATCTACTTATTTGATATTAGGATATGTGGAAATCATCATGTATTTTCTTTTACAGTTTGTTGTTTAATACACACACAGTTCCATTGAGGTTGCAACTCCCTGTAATGGCAGCCGTAATTACTCTAGAGATCTGTAATTCTCTTTTTCTAAATGTGTTATGGGCATAAAATAACCACAAAATCACCACTTATATGTTATCAAATGTGATTTTAGGGCATAATTAATACTAAATTGTTCATGTCCATGTATATGATCATCAGGTTCCTAAGATCGTAATAGGTGGCACCATAGGATTTAAAATTTCAAATATCCACCTACCGTTTTTGCGGCATTTAATGCAGGATCTGCATGTTTGAAAATGTCAGGATGTTTAACAATGTGCATACCCTTTTAGAATATGCATATGCATATGACATCATCATGACGTTGGTCAATGCTAACTAGGTATGAAAATCTAGTCAGGATAATCCAAAAGGTATTTACCCTTTAATCGAATATTAGGGCAGTATGAAATTTTCATATAGGAAAAGTCAATGTGCCATGTGGCATCATCCTATTGGGTCCTATCCTCTACATGTTTCGAGTCCCGAGGGTGGACATGTGAATATTAAGAAATATTCAGTTTTGCAAAACATCCCCGTAGTCCAAATGTGAAGGTGACGTTAACATCTTACTTGAGGTTCTTGGTTTGGTGTATCATGATGTCATCGTCATATTAACAAATGTCTACACATTAAGTTAATGTGCAGATGTTCAATGTCTATTAATATATGTCGACTTTGGAATGTCTGGGTGACATCATTGTTCTTTGTCATTTCCACGCAGTGATATCGAGTGACATCATTGGGATATTAGTGAATATGCAGGATATTAAGTTAATGTGTGCAGATGTCAAGTTTTATTGTTGTAACGGGAGCAAGTATGCATATCAACAAATGTCCGCACATTAAAAGTGAATATGCAAACTACAGAATATCCATGTATTTTGGCGGTTCATTACATCTTGGATTTAAAAATTGACATGTGCATATTTGCGAATGTGCATATATTGAGTTATACTTTGTAATTTATGCGATCGGGACATTAACAAATGTCTGGACATTAAGAAATGTGAGGGTATCCTTAGGACTATTTGACCAAACTTTGACCGGGCATAACTTCCAGGTCCTAAGGAATTTTGGGGTGATTCAAAAGGCAAACCTGCTTAGACTTTTGCACTCTTTCACCTAGAAGGTTCCATGATAACAAATTCTGACTTTGAAAATTAGACCTATACCATGAGGGCCTGATATGCACAGGATGAGATCCTGATTTGCATCTGATTGTGATAGTTTTACCATACCGCTCAAAAGCAAAGGAACAAGCAAGCCAAGAAAAAAGCAAAAAGTTGGGTCCATGTTTTGTTGAGGCAACATGGGGCATTTTGTGTAATCATACAACACTTAGCTAGCACTAATTACTCCTACAAATATCCTCTGATTGGAAATTGAATAGTTGAAATGGAAACAACCATCTATGTAATCACCAAGGCACTACCATCAACCAAGAACAAAACAACCATATAGCTTTTGGTATTAAGGAACCACTAATCAACAAAGAAACCATACAGTAGATGATACAACAAGAAAACATACAGTAGACAATACAAAAATATCAACCAAGCAAAAATATCAAACAAGCAACCATATAGTAGACAATAAAAGACATATATACACTGCAATTCAATGACATAACAGAATAGCCAAAATATTATTCATCAACTAGTTTTAGAGTATATATATTTACAATACAAGACATTCACAATATTGTTCAATGACATATTTACAATACAAGACATTCACACTATAGTTCAACGACATAAACCTACAGCCAAAATATTGTTCATTGACTAATCATAGACTAGACGATACATTACATATTCACACTGCACTTCAATGACATAACATAACATAAAAGTTTTAGAGTACACATCTTCTTTTAATCTATATCTATTCACTTTTAGATTTTATCATAGCTTAGCCTTTTTTAACATCTACCTACTTAGCATGATGATCTGTTTGCATAAAAGTCAAATCAATTTGTCCAGCTAGGTTGTTAGACATATTTACAATACAAGGCATTCACAATTTTGTTCAATGACATATTTACAATACAATACATTCACACTACAGTTCAATGACATAAACCTACAACCAAAATGTTGTTCACCTTCTAATCATAGACTAGATGATACAATACATATTCACACTGCACTTTAATGACATAACATAACACAATAGTTTTAGAGTACACAGCTTCTTTTAGTTTATATCTATTCACTTTCAGATGTTGTCATAGCTTAGCCTTTTTAAACATCTACCTACTTAGCATGATGATCTATTTGCATAAAAGTCAAATCAAATTTTAAAACTTTGAACATCTAAATGTCAAATTGTAGACATCAAATTACTAATCTTTAAACATCAAAATGTCAAAATATAAAATCAAACATAGAGCATCACATATCTTCTGTTTAGAGCATCACTGTGAACTCTCCAACTGAACTTACAAACTCAAGTTACAAACTGCAATTAGAAAGATGAAGAAAATGGTATGACAAATTTTGTATTGTTTGTGAAATATATTATTAATATTATTAAAGTTGATTGTTGTACTTCATTGGTATATTGCTTCAGAGAGTTTACACTATCAACCTCATTGCACGCATGCCTGAATAATAATAATTTCTCTACCTGTCACATACAAGCCAACGTAGAACCAGATAGTTAGGTTGCACCACCTTGTAGGCATCTCTCGTAATCAACACAAGTTGGTGGAATGCCTAGTTCAATGCTTTAGGCTCTTTGTTTCTTTAACTTTGTACTAAAAAGATTCAAAAGATTCCAAATTTCAAAATTGGTGTTCAAAGGTGTTTGTTCCAATGTGCAAATGTAGAACAAAGCTCAAATACAGACCTGCCATGACATGAAGCGACTGAAGACAACCATGCCTCCAAAAAAGAGGAGTTAGATTCCCACTGGATGAAGAAACTCAAGTTGCTAATGAGAGAAATCCTCAATAGCTAAGCCAGTTATTCAAGTCAATGTAGTTGCTAGAAGAAAGAAGGTTTTAGTTCAATGGGAGTGGATGAAAGAGGATATGGAATCAACACTCAAATATGTGGAGGATAATGGCATGTCAACAAGGAGTGCAGCAAAGAAGTGGGGAATCCCTACCACAATGTTGAGCAATTAGTTTGGCAGTTTAACATCAACATCAAAAAAGGTCCTCCCATAGTCTTGACAGTAGATAAATAGGCTTTAATAGTGGAATGGTGTAAAGAGATGGTTGTAGTGTGCCATGGGCTAGAGATTATTAATCTCAAAAAAAAAGTCACACAAATTTTCCAAACATGACCAAACTCATTTAAGGATGGGTTGTCTGGAAAGTCATGGTGGACTGGATTTAAAAGGTTCCAACCTAAATTAACATTGAGGATAGTGGAAGGCCTTGATAGAGATAAATCTCTAAACCTCGGGACTATAGTTGTTGTTGCATTCTATGAGACATCGTTGAAAGCATATGAAGCCAACCCATATGGACCACATAGAATTTGGAATTGTGATGAAACTGGAATCCAAGCAAGAAGAAATGGAGTCATGTCGGTGTTGGCAAAAAGAGGTAGTAGAAGTGTTTCATACATAATTCCAAAGAGAAGGGAATGGATAACAATTTTGTGTTGTGTTAATGCTATCAGACAAAGCATACCAGGGTTCTATCTCTTCAAAGGTAAAAAGTAGCTTAAAAATTACATTGATGGCTGCGAACCGCGTGCTTGCATGGCTGCCCAACCCCATGCTTGGATGACTAAAGAGTTTTTTATGAATTGGTTACATCATTTTGCATGATCAGTTCCAGGTGGTATATTGTTGACATATAGGCACTTACTGATATTTCATGGCCATGGAAGCCATGTAGTTGTGACAACCATCCAAGAAGCTAGGTCTTTGGGTATTGATTTGCTGACACTACCAGCACACACCTCACACAAATTATAGTCATTGGATGTGAGTGTATTTTTAGAATTTAAATCATACTTCAAATCAGAAAGAGTAGCGTGGCTGGAAAGGTTTCCAAATAGAAATAAAAAGAGAAGAATTGGCAGAATTGGGCAGCAAGTCACTTCATAGAGCTCTCACTATTTCAAACATCACAGTTGGATTTAAAAGAACAAGTATATGGCCCCTCAATTTAGATGTTCTAATGGAGGACATGCACCCCAATGGCACTTTTTAGTTCAACGTGCACAATGATGCTTTTGTAGTGCAAAAAATCCTGTCTTTCTAAGGTTGATGTTTCACAAGTGGAAGTTGCTAACACATTGCTATTAGGCCTTGTATATGTTAATTTACATTATACAATAGCAGAGACAGTGGTAGAGGAAACTATGTAGGATTCAACTCAAAGCACTTTTCATGATTCACTTGAACCTGCGGTGGGGGGTCAACTACTTGTTGACATGGCTGAAACTCAACAAGAATAAAGCCTAGATGAGCTTAGCCTTCTATCTCATCCAAGCCAGCCATCATCGTTGGTGGAGGGAGCCATGAATTTGGGAATTAATTTGCATTCCTAGAAAGAATACAACACATTTTCCTTCCCTTCTCCCCCACCCATGTTGAATGTACCTGAAATGGTACATTACTATGTTGTGTGTGGAGAAGCCGATGGTGGAGATATTGCAAATTTGAGCCAAGATACAAAGGCAATTTACAACAAAGTTGAACATATCATTCATGGAGAATCAAGTCAATCATTGGGTTCCCAATTTGATTCATGTATCAGTAAATTCCTTAAATTTCCCATTCACAATGTGAAGGAAAGACCCAAGACTATAGAGGATAGTGGAATTCAATTGAACTGATAGTCCCAACTATTAACAATAGATGACTACATGAACCTTTTAATGTAACAAGAGCAAGGGAAGAAAGAAATTGAGGAGATAAAACTCCAAAAGAGACAATAGATTAAGGAAAAAAAGGCAACTCATGTTGTTTCAAGAGATTTGAAAGATCAAGCCAAATTAGATATAGATGTTGCACGACAAGCAAGAGAATAGCAAAAAAATTTAGAAAGGTGGGAAAAGGAGTAGAAAAAGAAGCAAGAGAGGATTCAAAGGGAGAAAGATAGAAAGGAAAGAGAGCTTGAAGTGGCAAGGAGGAATCTAGAGAGACAAAGGCATTTAAGTAACCCCATAAACCCTTTTCCAAAAAATCATACATTGTTGAGGGAGATGATGAACATTGATGTCCCTATCTATCCTATGACTTTAACCCCATCCAATGTGAGCAGCACTCCACTTCCAACTGTAACCCCATCCCATGTGAGCAACACTTGACTTCCAACTCTAACCCTATCCCATGTGAGAAACACTCCACTTCCAACTCTAACCCCATCCCATGTGAGTAGTACTCCATTTCCAACTGTAACCCCATCCCATGTGAGTAGTACTCAATTTCCAACTCTTACCTCACCCATTTAAGCAGCACTCCAACTCCACCACCAAGGGAGGAGAACATGGGTGGGATTAATTTCTCAAGAATCCAAGCAATAGAAATCTCTGTCACATCAAGTCCACTTGTTTTTCCATGATGGTTTGAATGAGATTGGGAGCAACCAATGATTGTACACAAACAAGTTTGAAATTGCATCCTAGGGAGGTATTTTTTGCATTTTTTACTACCACGATTTCTATTTTGGCTTATATTAATGAAAGGAGATTTCAAATCTATGTTTGTCATATGTCAATGATATGTATTTTGTAAATTTCCAATGGTCAACATAAAACTTGTTTGAGTACAATCATATGTTGAGGGCATGACAATGGTGCAACCTAACTTTCAAGGTTGACATGGGCTTCACATTCTTTACTATTTGCAATGGCATTTCTTCATTTTAGTCATACAAATTTATACTCAAACATGTGTACAATGAGGTGGACACCATAAAAATTTTGTTTGGAGGGGTGGAGTGTTTTTTCCCACGTGGATGACGAGTCACCTTGGTGTGAGTGAAATTTAAGGCATTTTTAAAGGCTAACCGATGGCAAGTCATAAGGACCCCCAGTCGTAGTACTTTACATCATGGATAGTGCTCAGCATGTCATGTGGCATGTGAGCATAGCACCACATTTATTTCTCACACTCTCGCATTAAACTCTACACTTCTAGCTCATTTCATTTCCTGTTGCCGCATTAACTATTTTGTAGTCCACATTTCCCTAGTCTTTGTGCCACCTCATTTCGGAGCAATGGAGGCTTCAATGCTCTAGTGCATTCCATTGATGAATCACCAGCACCCCACTATTGATGCTTGTATTCGCGTATGGTTGTTACAAACTACACCAAAATATGGTCACTTAGGCTTTGGAGATGGCTCTATTTTGGAGATAGCTCATATGAAGTTTGACATTGTTCAGAAACTTGATAATCCTAAAGCATTTTTAGTGTTAAGCGATGTTGCAATTATCCACAAATTAGTTTGATATGTAGACTACAACATAACTTAACCCAAAATACCTTTGGGTAACTAAGAATGCTACCACCTCATACTAGCTTAGGTTTCTTCATGTTTAACTTTAGGTATTTGAATGGTTTGTTCATGTAGCCATGTTCTCTAGTAGAATGCAGTCCTAGTTGATAGGTTCCTTCATGTATTTAGATTGGTTTTTGAAGCCATCTATTTCACAACTTATTCATTCTAACATATAGTTTTCTTTGACCCTATATTTTATAGTTCAGATGGGGAGTCTTGATAATGCTACAGCATTTTTAGGGTTGAGTTATGTTGCAGTTATCCGCAAATTAGTTTGATATGTAGACTGCAACATATATCAACCCAAAATGCCTTTGGCTAACTAAGTCTCCCCTATGCTACCACCTCATAGTAGCTTAGGTTTCTTCATGTTTAACTTTAGGTATTTGAATGATTTGTTCATGTATCTATGTTCTCTAGTAGAATGTAGTCCTAGTTGATAGGTTCCTTCATGCATTTAGATATGGTTTTTTAAGCCATCTATTTTACAACTTATTTATGGGCATAGGAGTTGACCAAAGTGAGGCTAGTAGTTATTTTTTATTGTTTCAATTAATATTCAAAATATTTCTAAAAATAACAAAAATATGTACCAATCAATGTACAAATCATATTTTTTAATTCATTAGTATTTTTTAATCATATTAGGTGGCATAGAGAAAATATTTACAATGATTTTAAAACATAAATTGAATTGACATGGTTTATACACATACACAGTTGAATACATCATGGGTTTCTAGGACAATTAAGTTTGTAAAACAACTAAGTAGAAATGTATATGAGATAGGAAATGTATAACAAAAGGACAATGAATCTTGTTTTATGATATTGAAAATGTATAGGACAATCAATTTATTTAATTCTTTGACTGACGCGGCACTCTAGATGGACTTTGAAAGCTAGGGTGACACAGTATGGGGGCCTCTCCCATATTTCTAATGTCAAATGGAAAAAATGGAGCGGTATGTCATGAGAGGTTGATTGATTTGGTTGAATTCTTGTGTGGTATGAAATCTTAAATTTATGTCCTCTTCTTTTGAGTGTTTGTTAAAAAATTAGAACTTGGTAATAAGTTTGACAATTGATTGATTTATGTCCTCTTGTTTTGACTACTTTTTTGGAGAGCCTTACACCTCCGATTTTGGATTCTTCATATGTCAATCTATGTTTGTAAGTATGTAATGTGTGTGTGTGTGTTTATACATAAATATATACATGCATATATATAGACATCTTCGTACATACATACACACACATATATGTATATAAATACATACATATGCATAGATATACATACATATACATATATATATACATATGCATATATATACATACATATATATATATATAATATGACAGTGGTGTATCTAGTCATAAACAGAAGGTTCTTTTAATTTTCTGTGTGGTTGTAATCATGAGGGTTTTGTATTTACATGGGTTTCTTGTTTATCCATGGGTATTAAAATATTTTTTACTATTTACAATGGGATTTCTTCCATCTATTGTTGTTTGTGGTCATAAATGGAAGGTTGTTTTGGTTTTATGTGTCTACACACTCACACACACACACACACACACACACACACACACACACACACACATATATGTAAATGTATGTGTGTGTATAGATATAGGAGATTAGGCTCATCCACTAGTAAACCAATAGGAATTTTATGTTTAGATCATGTTAATTTATTCAAAATGATTAACATTTGCTGTTGTGAAATGCAATGCGTGGAGAATGAAGATTGTGACTAGAGGGTGTAGATTGCTAAAGCAAGAGCATGAACAAGAGAAAGACTAATTGGTACATGGAGTTGAGATAGAAGAAACATTTGTGTATGAAAATATGCTACATGAATGTCTTAAAAGGAGATTTATAATTATGAATATGTATGAAAAGAGGGAATAAAGCTTATTCCAATTAAAATTGGTGAATGGGCCCGATTCTATTATTAGGATATTGATTAGGAGATATTGCAGATCGGGTTATGAAGTAAACATAAAGACTAATTTCTACATGAAGTTGAGATAGAAGAAAAATTTATGTATGAAAATATGCTACATGAATGTCTTAAAAGGAGATTTACAATTATGAATATGTATGAAAAGAAGACATAAAGCTTATTCCAATTAAAAATGATAAATGGGCCCGATTGTATTTTAGGATATTGATTAGGAGATATTGCAGATTGAATTATGAAGTAAACATAAAGACTAATTGCTACATGGTGTTGAGATAGAAGAAACATTTGTGTATGAAAATATGGTACATGAATGTCTTAAAAGGAGATTTACAATTATGAATATGTATGAAAAGAGGACATAAAGCTTATTCCAATTAAAAATTGTGATTGGGACCGATTGTATTATTAGGATATTGATTAGGAGATATTGCGGATTGAATTATGAAGTAAACATAAAGACTAATTGCTACATGGTACTGATATAGAAGAAACATTTGTGTATGAAAATATGGTACATGAATGTATTAAAAGGAGATTTACAATTATGAATATGTATGAAAAGATGACATAAAGCTTATTCCAATTAAAAATGGTGAATGGACCCGATTGTATTATTAGGATATTGATTAGGAGATGTTGCAAATTGAATTATGAAGTAAACATAAAGACTAATTGCTATATGATGTTGAGATAGAAAAAATGTTTGTGTATGAAAATATGATACATGAATGTCTTAAAAGGAGATTTACAATAATGAATATGTATGAAAAGACAACATAAAGCTTATTCCAATTAAAAATGGTGAATGGGCCCGATTGTATTATTAGGAGATATTGCAGACTGAATTATGAAATAAACATGCTTTTACAAGGTAGTCAATATGATATTAAATTAATGAGTAAATGTAGTTCTAAGAAAAAAAATTGCAACCAATAAAACATATGTCAATCCATTTCTACAATTACAAACTATAAACTAAAATTTGTAACCTAAATTAAAGAGTCACAGTGATGCTCGAAAAGAATATTGTAATTTCCACAACCAATAAATGTGTTACAAAACATAGAAGACAAACATTAAGTTGTGTTGATAAACACTATTCAAAAATAAGTTAAAGTGTTCCAACAAACATCCTTGAACACCAATTTTGATATTCGGAATATGTTGGTGCACCAGAATGTACCCTACTGATCTTTGTGTATTCACTCTCAAATTAAGGGCAAATCAGTAGGAAATGGGCCAACGAATAGGAAAAATTGCCTATCTGATAGTCTCCTCTACACTTTAGGCTCTGCAAAACCTAGGTGTGTTTCCCTCTAATAGACACTTAATACAAAATGTAAATTAATGAAGGGTCCAAGTGTCTATAAATATAGATTCACTTTCATCACAAAACCTAAGGAATGACAAAGGATTGATTCTAAAATCTCGTTACTGTACACTCTACGAACCTAGGTTGTCAAAATGAAAGTAACAAATAGTAAAGAATAATTTAAACAATGTAGTAAGAATATTATTTTGATATAGTTGTGATTGGGAAATTGGCACTATGAAGATCGGTGCTTATCATTGGCAGAACAGAGTCATTACTTATGTCTTTATCTACGTACCTTTTGATCTTGGTGATTCCTTTTAAAACAACCAATATCTTGATATTGATACCAACCACACAAAATCTTGTTTATGTAAATTTCTTACTTAGTAATCTCGCTATATCACAATAGATATCATTTAATTCTTGAAAAGATTTATCAAGTGTTTCTTGAACAGAAACTAATTCAAGAAATAAATGTACTAAAACAAATGTGTAATTTAGGATAAAACACCCATTGGCTATTTTATTCAAATACTTGTAATGATATATAGGAGACAAAGCTTACACAAATAAGGACCCTATTGATATTAATCAAACCAGAGAGTACAATTTTCTGATAAAATGAAACAAGAAAGTTCAGTCCTTTTTCCTATGAAAAAAACAAATACAACAAAATGTCCTAGAATTTTTCCAACACTTAAAACAATGAGCACTGCCCTTTTATAATACAAGGGGGCTCTTACATTCTATTGAGATTCCCTCTCAAACCTGTAAAAACATTTTGTTGCCTTGGAAAACATGAACCAAATTCAAATTCACTTAGATGTTTTAAGACAATTGCCTTTTGTTTTACTCTAATCTCTCAAGCATGGGCAGTTAGGTTGTTCACATGACTCCCCATCTTTCAATTTGGGACTGCCCAACATCTGAACCCCCAGATCTATTGAGGCATCCATCAATTGTTAGATTAGGAAGTGGTTGTAACTCCCCTTTTGAGGAAGTTGTAGCATACATAGTCATCATTCAAGCATGACGCTACCTAATTCTACCAATAAAATCCCAACTCTTCATCACCAACTAGGCCACCCTAATGCGATACTCTTTAGTTGTCACAACCATGCCTTTGATGAGTGCCATCAAATCTAGAAAAGGGAAGAGAGCATAATAATGCAGCTCTATCTTCACACCTTGCTCTAACTCTTGGTCACAATCACTGGAACTTCAACAAGTTCCTCTACTCCACCAAAATAGCTACATGTAGTTGGAGCCTTTAAGCATTATAAACCCTTCCTCACCATAATGACACTATTAATAGGTGAACTAGAGGGATCATTCAGGCTGGTGATGCCTCATATGTAGATTCTTCCCTGAACCATCCATTCCCTAGAAAACATTCTTCTTGTTCTTAACTTTATATGAACAGAGCAATAGCCATGAGAACAAAGAAATGTTTCCTAGGAAAATGGGAAGCATACAAAACACAATAGAAGGGAAAAATTATGCATTGTACTTAGAAAAATTTGATGTGCATTATGCATATAAACACCTCTATGTATAGAAAAAAAAATAGAGACTTCACATCTGAGCAATTCCTTTCATTAATACTTCAGTCAATTAAGTTCAACTTCCTGCACCACCAGTGTACTTAATTCTTAACCAACTATCCCTAGAGATCATACCTCATTCCTAAAAATAGAAAAAGGAGGCAAGAATGTTTAAAACCAACCACAAGCTACCTATAGTCATAACATTCACACACGCCATAAGTCCTATCAGTCTATCAATACCCTAAATGAAAGCACTAGAGCAGATGGAAGCAGTGTACTAAGGGTCAAATCACATATCTCTATACCCAGGCTACAAATTCCTCCTTAGATGCCCAAGTATGACCCAGCACATTTTCAACTCTACTCATGTGGGAAGAAATCTTGCATCCAACAGAACTTTGGTTTCCTTAACAAAATTGTTGAGGCCAGCCTCCAAATTTAGCACTTTATCTAATTCTAGATTACACCTCATCTGTTCAATCTTTGTATCAGATGAAATCAATCTGATAGCTTTGGGGACAATGTCATCAAAATCCTTCTTCCATTCTTCCAATGCCTTTTCAGACCCATCATTACTACAAACTGGCAATAGAGAAAAGTCCTCAAGAGATGTAAAAAACTTCATTTTATCCCTTAGTGTCACATCTAACTTTCTCTAAAAAGTGGATACCTCATTTAAAAGACCAATAACCTAAAAAGTACCAACTATCCCATTAGGAACATCAGACTCCCAGATAGCATGGCTATGAATATGAATCATTAAGTTCACCCAAGGAAACCACACACCTACGATGTCCTTTAGTGCTGAGTCACTTGACAGGTACTCACTCAGTGCTTTCCTTAAGTTGATGTGGCAAACCCATGCGTCATCTACCCTTTTCAAAAATTTATTCATCCGGTGATCAAGGAGAGCCTTTATCAATGCTATTTGATCATTCATGTGTTCCTCTCTCATCTGATCCTCTCTACTACTCCCTTTTTTCCAGTTTATACTATGATTTAGTAACAAATGTTGGATCATTACCCTATACAAATGGACCCTTGAAGCTAGATGTGGAAGCAGGTGACACTACTTCAATTCCCATTAGAGGGACAAGAGCCCTAAGTCTTTTACATTCCTACAATAACTTTATATTGTCCTCCTTGACTTGTTTCAATTCTACATACATCTTTCTGGTTGTAGCCTCACTAAATTTAGCAGTTTCAACCACTAAAGAGGTGACCTGAGGGGGTGTTGTATCAATTAGCCTTCTCACAATGAGTTGGCCAGTTAATTCATTTAGATCCTTTGCAACCCGTTATTTATCATCACTAGGAGCCATGGCCAAAATAGCTAATGCTTCATGATTTGCACTAAATCTTGATCCAAACACTTCTTCATCTTTCTCTTTAGTGATGGCCTCCTCAACAAAATCATCCTACCTCCTGATAGTGTCCATTGCAATAGCTGAAGAGATATCCCACCCTGGAAATAGAAGAAAACCACTCTCTTCTACCAATCTTCTACCCTCCCTAGGGGTAATCTTGCTAATATACATGTCAAGCTCCTTTAAAACCCTTTGAGCAATTTCATTTATATTAGTGTCACCCACTTTACCTTGCCCCTCATTTAATTTTTCTAAATATGCTTCTGATTTCTTCTACACAAGGAAAGCCCTGATTTCCTTAAATTTCACAAACTCGTCATCAGATAAGAACTCCCTATTAGGGTTCAGGTAAATTGGAGCAATAAACATTAACAATTATATGCAGATTAAATAACCCAAATATAATAATGAAGAATAACACAAAAGAGCTCAACATAGAATTTTAACATGGTTCACCCAAAATGGGCTACATCCACAGAAACTCATCCATCCAAAGATTTTATTATCTAGTACAAAACATATTACAATCTCAAAAATTCCATCCCACAACATACATCCCAACCACTTATAACAAGCTTTTTGAAACCTTCTAGAATTAGGGTTTTACAAAGTCATTTTTCATTTGTCAATTAACAAGAATTAACTACCGACCCCAAACCCTGACAAGGATACATTATGAGTGTACAATATTTGCATGATCAGTCGCCACATACCAACAATCTCCCACTTGGAGAATGATCAAGCTCCACACCAAACAATCTCCCACTTGGAGAATGATCCTGGACGACACCGTTGCACTTGCAGGTCCCAATAGATTATAGGCTTGGCTGGTTTCTTATGTCCACCATTATCAATCATGAAGGCCAATAGAAATTGATGAGGAAATTAGTTTCTCCCATGTAACTACCTTTGTGAACATATATGCAAGATTCTCACTTGTGTGAATTTTCTCCAGCTTCAACTATCCATCCTCCAAAACTGACCGAACGAAGTGGTATCTGAGTTGTATGTGCTTAGTTTTTGAATGTAGAGTTGAATTCTTAGCAATATGAATGGTACTTTGGCTATCAGTGTATAAAGGGCTATCTTCTTGTCATTGTCCCAATTCCTCTAGAAAATGTTGTAACCAAATCATCTCCTTGCTAGCTTCTGTAGCAGCAACATACTCAACTTCAGTGGTTGAAAGTGCAACAACCTTTTGCAGCCTTGAAATCCAACTGACTGTAGTACCTCCTACAATAAAAGCATACCCTGTAATACTCATCCTACTATCAATATCACCTGCTAGATCAGAGTCAACATATCCTTTTAGAGAAGAATTTGTTCCTCCAAAACATAGTTTCTTTGAAGTAGTACCTCTCAAATATCAGAGAATCCATTTTACTGCATTCTAATGTTCCATTCCCAAATTTCTCATATACCTACTCACAACTCCCACTACATGTACAATATTTGGCCTTGTGCATACCATTGCATACATCAAGCTACCAACTGTTGATGCATATGGTCTCTTAGATATTTTGTCTTCCTCCTCTTGTGTATTTGGACACATCTCCTTAGTCAACTTAAAATGACTAGGCAAAGGTGTACTAACTTCTTTTGCATTCTACATGTTAAACCTTTTCAACACCTTCTCTACATACTCACTTTGAGACAAAAATATTTTTCTATCTGTCTTGTCCCGTGTGATCCTCATACCAAGGATTTGTTTTGTTGCACCCAAATCCTTCATAGCAAATGAATTTGCTAATTTCTACTTAAGTTCATTAATATGCTGATTGTTAGACTCGGCAACAAGCATGTCATCAACATAAAGCAACAGGATAATATAGCTACCATTACCCAATTTCTTAAAATAAACACAATAATCATAATGACATCTTTTGTAACCTTGTTCAGCCATAAAACTATCAAATTTTAAATATCATTGTCGAGGTGCTTGCTTCAGGCCATACAAACTCTTCTTTAACCTGCACACAAATTCCTCCTTACCCTTGACCTCATATCCCTGTGGTTGCTGCATGTATATATTTCCTCTTCCAAATCCCCATGGAGAAATGTTGTTTTCACATCTAGCTGTTCAAGATCCAAGTCTTCCGCAACCACAAGACTTGGAATAGTTATAATAGAAGTCGTCTTTACAACTAGAGAAAATATTTCATCAAAATTTATACCTTTTTTCTATGCAAAACCTTTTACCACGAGTCTGGCCTTATATCTTTTCTTGCCTCCATATTCTTCCTTCAACTTGTAAACCCATTTATTTGGCAATGCTCTTTTACCTACAGGCAATTGGACTAAGTTCCAAGTCTGATTCTACTGCAAGGAATCCATTTCCTCTTTCATGCCTAGCTCCCACTGCTTTTTAGTATCTACCTGCATTGCTTCTTCATAATCTTCAGGTTCACCAGAATCAGTTAATAATATAGAATATAATGATGGAGAAAATCTTTCTGGAGGTCTAGTTATCCTTGTAGAACATCTAACACTTGCAGGAGTCTGTGGGATAACTTGTTGTTGCTAAGCATCAGGTACCACTGGCATTTTATTTTTTGGAATCTCATCCAGCACCACATATTCCTTTTTGGCATGTTCATGCTTCTTTTCCTATATCTGATCCTTATACATGACCTTCTCATTGAATATAACATCTTTGCTTCTAATAAGTTTAAGATTTTCATAATCCCATAACCGATAACCAAATTCATCTACTCCATATCCAATAAAGGTACATTTTTTAGACTTAGCCTCAAGCTTGATTCTATTTTTAATATCAACATGGACAAAAGATTCACAACCAAAGGTTTTTAGAAATGAATAATTTACCTTTTTACTCATCCATGCCTCCTCTAAAATGCCACCATCCAAAGGATTTGAAGGTCCCATGTTTATTAAATAAATAGCGATATGTACAGCATCTGCCCAAAAGTGTAAGGGTAGTCCAGCATGTAATCTCATGCTGCTTGCACACTCCATAATGGTCCTATTCATCCTCTCAGACACACCATTTTCTTATGGGGTTCTAGGAACCATTTTTTGCCTATGGATTCCATTATATGAATAGTAATTTTCAAATTCTTTGCTGTAATACTTGCCTCCATTATCAGATCTGAGACACTTCAACATTTTTCCTGTCTCATTCTCAACCAATGCTTTCCACCTTTTAAAAGTTTCAAATACTTCTGATTTTTGTTTTAGGAAATACACCCATGTTTTCCTAGTTGCATCGTAAATAAAAGTAACATAATAGCAAGAGCCACCAAGAGAAGATACCTGAGTTGGTCCCCATACATCTGAATGTACAAGCTCTAATTTCTCACTCTTCTTCTCTTTCCCAACTTTGAGAAATCAAACTCTTTTATCTTTTCCATAAACACAATTTTCATAGAACTCCAAGTCAATCTGCTTCAGACCTGGTAGCAACTTTCTGGAGTGAAGGATCTTCATCCCTTTCTCACTCATGTTCCCAAGTCTATGCTGCCACAATTATGTTTATGTTCCTGTAGCAAGTGCTATAACTATCTTAGTAGCAACTGTTTTTGTAGCAACTAAGGTAGACTAAGTATTACTAGTACACAAATACAATGTGCCTACCTTTTCACCTTTAGCTACTACTAATGCAACTTTAGTGACCTTCCAGATTTTGTCTGAAAAGGTAACTATGCAACCTTCACTACCTAGTTATCCTATAGAAATTAAATTCCTTCTCAAATTTGGAACACGCCTTACCTCCTATAGCAACCATTCATTTCCATTCTGCAACTTGATTTTTATCTTTCCTTTTCCAACAATCTGATAGGGTTCATTATCACCCAAATATACCTATCCAAAATCACCTTGAACATAATCTACAAAATATTTCCTAGGGATGTGGCATGAAATGAAGCCCCTGAATCTATTACCCAAGAATCATTAGCATTATCTAAAAATAGAATTAAAGAATCCTGTAATTTATTACTTACAACATTAGCTTCCTTATTGTCATCATGTTGTTTGTCTCCTTGTTTTTCCTTTCGAGACCAACAATCCTTCTTCAAGTGTCCTAGCTTTCCATAGTGCCACCAATCCATTCTTCCTCTAGATTTAGATTTTCCTTTCTTTGACTTCCCTTGTGACTTCCCACAATTTGTTGGGCTTTTTCCTCTCTCCTTTGTTCTTCCCCTATTCTCTACAGTCAAAGCATTACCCGATGTTGAAATCTCACATGTGCTTTTCCATCGCATTTCCTCACTAAGGATAACACCAAAAACATCATCAAATTTCAAAGTATTTGAACCAGAGACAAAGTTACTTATAGCCATTACCAAGCTATTCTAGCTTTCTGGCAAAGAACATAAAACCAAGAGAGCCCCCACCTCTTCATCAAACTTCACTTTTCCAGAAGTTAACCAATTGGTAATCATATTAAACTCATTTAAATGATCTATCACAGATCCACCTTCAATCATTCTTAGATTAAACAAATGCTTCATGAGAAATACCTTATTAGAGGCTGAGCGTTTTTCATATAATTTAGCCAAAGCTTTCATTAGATCATCTGTTGTCTTCACTTATGTTATATTGAATGCCACAGATGGTGCTAGGCACAACTGAATAGTTTCCAGTGCTTTTCTGTCTAGAAGTTCCCAATCCTCATTAGTCATTGCTATCAGTTTCTTGGCTTTTCCTTCCAATGGCCTCCATAAATCCTTCTGATAGAGATAATCGTCCATCTGCATCTTCCATAACTGATAGTTCTACCCATTGAATTTATCTACCTTCAATTTACCCTCATCCTCCATTGCTCCCACTTAACCATGAGACTCCCACTCAACCGTGAGACCTTCCTATAGATGATAATCAAACACAACCCACACTGATACCAGTTGTTAGGGTTCAGGTAGATCAGAGCAATAAACATTAACAATTATATGTAGATTAAATAACCCAAATATAACAATGAAAAATAACACAAAAGAGATCAACACAGAATTTTAACATGGTTCACCCAAAATGGGCTACATCCACAGAAACTCAGCCATCCAAAGATTTTATTATCTAGTACAAAATAGATTACAATCTCACAACATACATCCTAGCCACTTCCAACAAGATTTTTGGAAGATTCTAGAATTAGGGTTTTACAAAGTCATTTTTCATTTGTTAGTTAACAAGAATTAACTACTAACCCTGAACCCCGGTAAGGATACGTTACGAGTGTATAGTATTTGCATAATCAGTTGGCACATACCAACACTCCCTCCAAGCAAAAGCTCTAACATATTGCACTACTACACTACTTTCCTACATGCTTAGTAAAGTCCTTGTTTGGGGAGGAATGATAACCTCATTCCTCTGGGGTGACTTTAACACTTGTTGAATTTCCTCCAAATTAATCTAATTTCCCCATTTCATATGTTGAAGAATAGTCAACTAGTAGCTACCTTGTAACAATAGGTTCCTAGACTAGAAGGGACTTTCAGGCCTCCTTCGTTCTCTCCTCAATTTGAGGAGGGGCGTGCTCTTTAATTTGTTCCTCAGGATTGTGTTGAGGCTTAGGAGACTTTGGCTTCATCATCTTCCTTTTAGGGACAAACTTCAATTGCTCTGCATTATCCATTAACATTTTCATGTTAAGGATAGGATCTGTAATATTTGGGAAAGCCCCTAGATATGTAGGATTGTTGGCAAGAGACACTATATGGATTCATGGTTGTTGTCATTGATGGCAACAAAGGTCATCCCACATATCCGCAAGTCATGATATGTCTCTACCGGAAGTCAGATTAAAGATTGTTGTGGTCCGGTGAACAAGAACAGAGCATGTGGCAAGGTCCGACAGATTGGTCCGGATCTCTCAGAGGAAGTGTCTTGGTGCAGTGCGGATTTGGGGAAGTCAAGAGGACTATCTTGAGTGGTATATACCAAGGATTTAGCCTCCGGAGATGGACAAGGAAAAAGATATGAATAGTTGAGTACCGGATTCCTGAGAGACAGTGAAAACAGAGGAAGAACTGACTGGCAGAGTATCAGACTGCTTTCCGGATGTGTTACTGTTGATGACAGAGGTTGTGAAGGCATGAATCATGTTTAGCCGACATGATTAATGATATCTACAAGTATATGCTTGATCCGCATTGCTTGGTGAGGAAGGATTCAGCCGACAGAACAAAAGTTTGTAAGAAACTAGACTGTTCCGGATGCCGACTAGAAAGGTGATGAAATTACTTGTGCGGATATATATAGAGGATGGATTTAGTTGTGAAGGGTGTGAATGTGTGAAGGAATATGCGAACAAGTCCAGAGCAGAGCAGAAGTAGCAAGAAAGATCTGGTATGTGAAAGGATAGCAGAATAAAGAACAGAGGAAAGATGAAGTGCAGCAGATCAGTGTACTGAGCCTAACCGGAACTGAACTCCAGCATATGCAGATGCTTCCAATCAGTTCAAGACTGTGATTCTTATCACTTTGTAGACAGTGTGTCTTCTTGTAGGCAGTGAGCCTCTTGTGAGCAGTGTGCTCAGGCAGTGAGCCCTAATTGGCAAGTGCCATTTTGTAATTTCCTATTCTTCTAACAGAGAACAATTTTTGGGTTAATCACCCCGTGGTTTTCTCCCTTAACAGGGTTTCCACATCAAAAATACTGTGTCATGTGTTTCTTATTTCATGGTAATGTTTTCTGTGTTTGATTTAATGCTGCATTAATTAATAAGGAAGTTCAGATAGAGAAATAATTGGGATAACTGATTCACCCCCCCCCTCTCAGTTATCAACAATTGGTATCAGAGCTAAGTTCCTCCTAATAGAGCCTAACAGCTTGAGGAAGATCTGGGATTTCAAATGGATGTATATGGTTTAAGAGAGCAACTCAAGACTGCTCTTGAGGATCTTGAACAGTCAAATTCTGAAGTCAGTGAATTAAAGGAAAGACTCAAACAGGCTGATGAATTCATGAGAGAATTAAAAGACAAATTAAGTCTCTCTATGAAAAAGAGAAAGGAGCTGCTTCAACAGTTGGCAAGACAAAGTGAAGAAAGCAATACAAATGAAGAATTGACTGAGCAAACCAAGTTATGTGAAAAGTTATCAAAAGAAGTCATTATGTTAAGACATGAAATGGAATCAGGAACTATAAAGTTTACTCAAGAGATTGAAGAAAAAAGAAAGGCTGAAGACAATCTAAGACAATCTCTTAAAGAAAAATCAGAAGAATGCCACCAGATGGACAGGATTATCAGACATCTTGAATCTGATCTTGAAGATGCCAAAGATAATGAAGAAAAACTTGAGGATCAAATCACCTCTCTCAAAAGAGACCTTCAAACAGCAAATGAATATAAAGAGAAATTCAAGATAAGTTCTGCTCAACTTGAAGTTCTTCTTGGAAGTCAAAAGAGGACAGATGACAAGTATGGTTTGGGATATGAGAAAGGAGAAAGCTCCGGATCCGGTCAAAAGAATCTTGGATCAGAAAATCCAAGGAGCAGGCCTAGAAGACCTCCGGTAAGACAGCCAAATGCTCAAAGATATCCATCCTTCAATGGATACTGCCACAGCTGCAACCACTTTGGTCACAAAGCTAATCAGTGCAGAATGAGAATGAATCAGATTAATTCATCCTTCTCCGGACAGTGCTTCAACTGCAAAAGGTATGGACACAAATCCCATGAATGCAGAATTATGCAAGTAAACAAATCATTCAAAGGTAGATGCTTCACATGCAATAGAATAGGTCATAGGGCTAATCAATGCAGATCAAGAGGATATCAGTCAAATATGCAAAGAAATGTTATTTGCCAAATCTGCAATAGGTCCGGTCATAATGCTAAAGTCTGCAGAAACAAGAATCAGGACAAAAGAGGTCCGGTGTATAATCAGAATCAAGACAAGGGTAAACAAAAGATGAATGCGGATGAGGTTAGGAATCAGATGAGCAAGATTTGGGTGAAGAAAAGTTCAGAGAATGTAGAGGTTGGATCCGCACCAGACTCTGATGCTGATATTTCTTCCAGAAATTAAAAGGTGAGCTCAGGCTCAGGGGGAGACTCAAAGAAAATCTTGTTCCCCCAGCCAAACAAGTGGTGCCGGATGTGGCACAAGATGCGGATCAAAGGGTTTGTAGATATGAGTCTTGAGATACTTCAGTCAAGTTTTCAGAGGTCCGCATGGAGTTATGAAGAAGCTGTGATCGATCAAATAAGACCTGTTCAGGGAGATGCTCCGGTATGATAAAGGATTACAAAAGGGTCCGGAGAGATCCGGAAGTGCACGATCTTGTTTTGTGGATTGGACAGAGTGTTTGGGATGTTCTTGTAATATGTTACCTCGATTTATTCATGATTTAAAGATCCGGATGATATTCAGTGATCAGGACTAATCCGGGATACTCCAAGCTGTCCAGACATGGCAAACTGGAATAATGCAGGTGAAGCATTTATTGCAGACAGATATTAGGGTTTGCGGAGCAATATAAGGGATTTCTCAAAAGTCATTTGCTCATTCTGCACTCAAGAAGAAGCGAAAAGTGGAGCTCTGCAACAAAATTCATCAAGCACACCAAGGATCTCCTGCCGAAGTCATTACATAAGGAAATCAATCCAACCACTCCGTGCCAACCGAAGACGCATAAGGTATTCTTCGTTTTTCACTATCTCACTGTAAATCCTTGAAGAATGGCTACTCCAAATATAGTTAAGATCTCTGATAGACCTCGCCCCACATTCAAGAAACATCCTTACAAATCATTGGAGGTAGATCCACTAGGAGCCTTCTCTAGTGTTCCTCACGGAGTTTTGCATACTGAAGACATTAGGGTTTACATACACGCAAGCATTGAGGAATTTGGGGAATTCAAATTAAGAGACCTCTATCACAAGCAACTGATAGACAATGCTTTTGAGCTTAAACCAGAGTATAAGGGTATCCAGAAGAAACAATTTGAGCAATTTATTCATTTCCCCAGCTTTGAAGAAGATGAATGGGTCCGGTATGTACTGAGCAGGATGCATGACAACTTTCTATGGCTGGATAGACCCTGCAAGATCACAAAAGAAGCAATTAGGGCAGTAACCGGTCTATACTCTTCCGGAGGGGTACCTATCCTCAAATCTGTCAAGAACAACATTGTAACTGAGGCCACCGGATCAAAATTTGATAAGAGGGCAATGACCATTGAAGATATTTCGGATCCGGATATCAAATATGCATCAATGATAATAGGATACAAGATCTATCACTCCAGCAGGGACAATTCTGTATCCGGAACTGCAGTATACACTGCCTATGAAATGCTAAGAAAGAATGCAGATTATGATCTCTGCGAACTACTACTAAGCCAATTAATGGAAAATATACAGAAAATCAAGAAGGATAAGAAGAATTCCTTTAAGTATGGTACTCTTATTGTATGTCTATTCTTCTACTTCATGAATGAGCTACCCGGAACAAGTGGATGGGTATGGCAGAATGACAAACCTGTTGCAGTCCAGATAAGAGACTACTTGCATGGACTTGGGGATGCAAAAGCGAGAAATTCAGCTCTATGGGGATACTTCAAAAACTTTCAGAGCATGATGCAAGCAAGAGAGAGAATTCCCCAGTCTCTTGTTGAAAAATACAAAGACTCAGTGTGCTTTATGGTTGACACTGATCAGTGCCTAATGGAGGCAGTAGAGCCAAGGACTGTCTGGATCATGCCCATGGGGTATGAAGTGGATGAACGGATAGTGGAGCTGCATGTTCAACACATGCTAAGTCAGCCCAAAGATCCTAAGGCAGAAAGGTTTGGAACCTTTGAGGAGCTGAGTGTAAAAATACATGTAGAACTCAGGGAACCTGAAATTAAAAGGAAGGTGAGAAAAGAAGTAGAGCACATTGCTCAAGGCCTAGGCATCTCAAAGGAGGCACTTGATGCCAGCCGGGAAAAGAGGAGGAAGGCTGAGGAAGAAGAGAAAAGTAAAGAAAGTGCTCCGGTTGAAGCTCCCACCCGGACCAGATCATCAAAGAGACCTACACCTCCCACAACCAAAAGTTCAAAACCGGAAGTCCAGGCATCCGGTAAGAGATCCAAGACAAAAGCCACAAGGGCTTATGGAAGCCAAAAGGATGAAGAGGAAACAGAGTCAGATGAGGGAGTAAAAGAAATAAAGAAATAGAAGAAGAAAGGATCTGGTAAGCCCTCCACAGGCCAAGACAAGGATGAAATGGTAGAAGGATCTGTTGAAAAGCCCACTCTGTCTCTAGAGAGCATAATCAAGTCGGTCACGGTGGATGGAAACCTTCAACCAATGACTGAATCATATGATGACTTCAGTGAGGCCGACCAAAAGACTCTGCAGGAGGCCACAGTAAAATATCTTAACATATATAATAAGGCTTTCATTGAAATAATATCTCTTATTCCTAAAAGCCTAGAAAAGGAATTGGAAGTAAGAAAGAATAATGCTCATGCTAAAGATCTTGAGATCCGGGAGCAAATAGCTATTCAGCTATATCCTCAAATTGATCCCAAGACAATGAACATTATCTTCAAGGACTGCAAAGATGAGTTCAGAAGCAAAGCCAGGATGAATCAACTCATGCTTGGTGAGACTGACAAAGTGGCCCAAGAAACAGAAGAGATCCTCCGGAAGGCCCTCAAAAGGTTCAATCTTCCTGTTGTAGAGGATTTAGGTACAGAAACAGCTGAGGACTTGGGACCCTCTGCTCCAGAAGAAGTGGCCCATGAACAAGCTAGCATCTCTCCTCCGGTTTCCCCTACAGTCTCCGGATCCAAAGAAGAAGAGCAATTACAAGAGAAGGAAGCAGTGGTGAAAGACAAAGAGGTTGACAGTTCTAAGACTGCAGAAGAAAAGAAACATCTGTCTCCGGCAAGAGACACTGCACAAACTGTTCAACAATTTTTGAGCAAAGAAACTCTAGAGATTGATGAACCGGAGCTTCTAAAAGGCCCATTTGATTTTGACTCTCTCTCTCCGGTACAAACAATGAAGATAGCTTCATTTGCAAATGCCAAGGCAAATGAAAAGCTCCTAAAGTCTCATATGGAAGACTGTGAGTTGATAGAGGCTGCTTCCGGAGTACTTGTAAAGATCATGCCATCAATCCAGATAGATCCGACAGCCTCCACTTCCGGTAATCTAAAAACCTTAGTCAGCAGTATTGATACACATTTTGATTCTCTAGAAAAATCAGCTGAAGAAAAGGTCCGGAAGGAATTTTTGGATAAGAGATTTTTAGAAATATTAGAATTAATCTCTAAAGATAGGAAGATTGTAAGCATTGGAATAAAGAGCTTAGAGAATGCTCTTAAGGATGGGGGTGACATCTATAAATTTTGTATATCCTGGTCAAAGGCAACAGCAGCAATTGACAAGAAAATAAAAGAGGAACAGGACAAGCTTCAAAGCTTATCTCAAAGTTTTGATCCTCTCTCTTCCTCTATAATAAATCAAGAATGTCAGACTATTGCAGTCTTGAATGAAATAAAGAATCTTGAGAAGGAGAGGAAGAACATCACCAACCGGATGGGAGAACTTAGAAGGATTATAATCCCTAAGTTGGAAACTATGCATGAGGCCATCAGTGATGCCCAGACCACCGCCCAAACAAAAGATCCGACAGATCTCAAGCGGGCAGAAGCTTTTGCATTTTTGTTGAGTGGTCACATTTCAATTTTGGACAGAATGAAGCTAAGTTGGGCTACTGAAATGATTCAACTGCAGACATCCTTTGCAGACATTCTTCAGTATATGTGAGTATGTAAATATGCGGCTATATATAGAAAATTTTTGAAAATTTTGGTGTGCGGACCCTACCCTTTGCCATTGATGTCAAAGGGGGAGTGAGGAGCAGTGAAAAATGAGGAATCCAACTAAGGGGGAGTTCCGGAAATTGTATATAAAGACAGAGCATCAGCAAAGGGGGAGCATAGTGTAAATACTTAGTCATTTTTCACTAAGTGTTGCCATCAATGCCAAAGGGGGAGATTGTTGGCAAGAGACACTATATGGATTCATGGTTGTTGTCATTGATGGCAACAAAGGTCATCCCACATATCCGCAAGTCATGATATGTCTCTACCGGAAGTCAGATTAAAGATTGTTGTGGTCCGGTGAACAAGAACAGAGCATGTGGCAAGGTCCGACAGATTGGTCCGGATCTCTCAGAGGAAGTGTCTTGGTGCAGTGCGGATTTGGGGAAGTCAAGAGGACTATCTTGAGTGGTATATACCAAGGATTTAGCCTCCGGAGATGGACAAGGAAAAAGATATGAATAGTTGAGTACCGGATTCCTGAGAGACAGTGAAAACAGAGGAAGAACTGACTGGCAGAGTATCAGACTACTTTCCGGATGTGTTACTGTTGATGACAGAGGTTGTGAAGGCATGAATCATGTTTGGCCGACATGATTAATGATATCTACAAGTATATGCTTGATCCGCATTGCTTGGTGAGGAAGGATTCAGCCGACAGAACAAAAGTTTGTAAGAAACTAGACTGTTCCGGATGCCGACTAGAAAGGTGATGAAATTACTTGTGCGGATATATATAGAGGATGGATTTAGTTGTGAAGGGTGTGAATGTGTGAAGGAATATGCGAACAAGTCCAGAGCAGAGCAGAAGTAGCAAGAAAGATCCGGTATGTGAAAGGATAGCAGAATAAAGAACAGAGGAAAGATGAAGTGCAGCAGATCAGTGTACTGAGCCTAACCGGAACTGAACTCCAGCATATGCAGATGCTTCCAATCAGTTCAAGACTGTGATTCTTATCACTTTGTAGACAGTGTGTCTTCTTGTAGGCAGTGAGCCTCTTGTGAGCAGTGTGCTCGGGCAGTGAGCCCTAATTGGCAAGTGCCATTTTGTAATTTCCTATTCTTCTAACAGAGAACAATTTTTGGGTTAATCACCCCGTGGTTTTCTCCCTTAACAGGGTTTCCACGTCAAAAATACTGTGTCATGTGTTTCTTATTTCATGGTAATGTTTTCTGTGTTTGATTTAATGCTGCATTAATTAATAAGGAAGTTCAGATAGAGAAATAATTGGGATAACTGATTCACCCCCCCTCTCAGTTATCAACAAGGATCTGCCATCTTCCTCTACCTTTTCGCAATGAGTACTAGCTTAAATTTCTCTTTCCTTTGATTCACTTCCTCCAAGGAAACACAATTCCTGATGAGGTCCTCCTTCTCATCATAACAATTCTCAAATCTTGACCTCTTCTTTTCTCTTCTTACCTTATCAATAAAATTCTTTGGGTCATAATTGTTGTGATCAGTGAAGGGTAACCTATATACCGATAGTTTGTTGGCACATGTCTCATACCCTTCTTTGGAATTTATTCTAAAACTAGGGAAGTTAACAAGCGAAGGGAGAAAAGTACCCTCTTACTTACTCTCAAATGGAATTTGTCAGTTATGCAATCTCCAATAAGATGATCCTATTGAGCACTCTAACTGGTAATAAATGGGGCTTCACATTAGCTCCATATACTCTGATCACTGTTGCATTTGGATACAAATACCAGTCACCCTAGTTGTGATCCCAAGCCTCATCTGGTATTCTCTCAAAAGGTCTGAGGAAGTCCATTATATCCTTAGACAATTTAGGCATATTGGCACCTAGCAATCCTAATATCCTCTGAACAAAGTGCTCCTCAAATGTCAAATAATTTGCACTTTCACAAACATATCCCACAAGTCTATCCTTACTTAAATGGGCATAGGATTACCCTCCTTAATAAAATCTTGAATATACAACTCCTTGTCCCAGAGTTTCATGCCACAATGCAACAAAATGTGGCATAGTAAAGAGTACATTTTAAAAGTAGGGGCATGTCCTGAAGCTTTACATGATACTAAATCATCATGAATTTTCTCTGCCAAGTATGAGGCAAAATCAAACCTCGAGAATTGGAACCTATCCTGAATGTCAATAATCATGACCAATAGATTATAAGGTATTAAATGGTCAAAATCCATACCAAATACTTGACATAGATCATGTAATATATCATGACAAAGTAATCATCAAACATCTCAACTCTGAAGGGCTCCAATTCATCATCACTAAACTTAGTATGTTTGCCCAAATGCCTTTTTCTATGAAGGGGCGGCTTATATGTTCTGTAAGCGTGCTTATTTCTCTTGTAATCCCTTTTGAATTTATCTAGCCCAATCTACACATTTGCATTTGGGGACAAATTGAAAACCTCTATTAGTAAATCCCTACTCATATGGAACAACCTATGGCCAGTTTAATTGAACAGTGTTTTAGTGTCGAGGTCATAATTTCTACAAATAGCCACAATCAAGTCGACATTAACAAACACATTGGGGGGCACCAATCTCTCGAGGTCAAGGTCCCATAGGTGTGAAATAGATCTTTCTCCATCTTTACGGTAATACCCAAACTTGAATAGTTCCCAACCTCCCACTGGCAAGATGGTATCCCTAATTAGTCCTTGAAAATCATACAACTTATTAGTATAGTCCCTTGCACCCTAGCCTTGTTTGTACCTTTTTGAAGACTCCAGGGATTGCTCAATAATTCCTTGAGTTAAGTCTCTCTTAAGCGGACGCCCTCGGCCTCCTTTGGGTCCCATAATTTGCTCTAAGTAGGAAAGAACTAAATTAATGCTTTCAAGGGTTTGGTTTTTTCAATTTGATAAATGCAGAAAACTTTTGACTACGGAATTAATAAGAGCCCTAAAAGATCACAGAAATTACAGAAACAGAATCAACACATACCCATTTTAGCATCAAAATGAAGAACAACCTTCTCTTTTCATTCGCCTGCAAGCTCCTTCAGCTCTGAAAATCTTTCACTCTCACAATTCAACTCCATAATAATAAAAAATAAAAATTAATTAATTTATCAATTTTATCATTAATTGCTCCAACAAGCAAAGAGTTCGCATGCCATGAATAGTCGTATCATTTAAATTTGGGCCATTGATTTTTGCAAAGAATAGATCGATGGCAATCGTAGGTTGAGAGTGCATCGCAAACCCTATTTCAATATGTTATCATTAAAATGTATGATGCGCCAGCCGTTGGATTAATAAGATTAAAATGCAACCATTGATCTAACCAATGGAGGGGGACACTTGTCCTAGCGCAACATTGCGGTGCTAACTCATACCATGCCTTGATGGAATGCACGAAGCACTGGCCATTAGATCTACTTGCTCTCAAATTAAAACACAATTGTTGATTCATTCTAGCCTTCCCAAGATAGACAGGTGTCATCATGTTGCGTTGTTGCAACATCAACTTTTGTAAATAAGAACATGAAATGTGCTAAGTGCATCTCCCTTATAACTAGTTGAGATCTCACCATGTGGTGGTATCAGGATGTAGCCTATGACATGACATCATCCAAGAACTCACCGCCAATAGAAACATTACAACCTATAAAATAAAAGACACATCAAAGAGGGAACCACCATATTTGTTACTAGAATGGAGTGACACTTGGCACATGATCGTATCGTCACATGCAACATCGCTCTTTAAGGAATGGAAAACTATGTGGTATAAAATTAAGTGATTGGACAACTTGGAAGATTCCACTTGTCAACAAACTAGCTTCAGGAGGATGGCATCACCTATGATAAGATGTGGATATTTCACTACTTAAGCTCAGGACAGGTGGCAAGTCATTGCTGTAGCGCAAGTCTTAGAAAATGACCCAAGACTCGGGCAGCGAAGCACATAGGCCAATCCAAAGAAAACACCTAGCATATAGTGATTTGCTCAAGGCATTACAAAGGTATGGCAAGCATAAGGCAAAAAAAATATTATAGGATGGGCTAGTAATACCTAGGGCAAGTGGCTGGTAAACCCATGAACAATGGGGGACAAGTCATAACTTAAATCTCTTGGAACCGGTTGGATAAGTCACTGTTATAATATAACATTAAGCGCATAGTAACACAAGAGGTTCTGGGGTTTTGAAATAATAGAAGTAAATCCCTACAGATATAACTCAAAATCCCTAAGAATTAGCAGGATGCTAACAATGGATCTGTTTGGAGATGCACATCCTAGTGGAATGTGGTGAGAAAATAAAAACTTTGAGATGTAGACCAAAATAGGCAAACAAAACAACAAATAAAACACTATGTTATGGGTCGAACACAACCACAACTACACAACACAACATAGGGGCTAGAAAACCTAACTAATGAGCATGAAAAAGAAGAGCATAAGCTCATGAGAAAATACTTCAAGAATTGTCCATGCATAGGCAATTCTTGAAATTCTCTAGACAGACTTTTTAGGAAATAGGAATTTTCTCCATGGACATTCACTATGGTATAAGGTCCCAACCACATGGAATCAAACTTACCGTGTTTCCCTTTGTCCTATGCCCTCACATTCCAAAATAATACCATATCACCACATTCAAATCTCCTATCCTTAGCCTTTTTGTCAAACAAATAATTCACTTGTTGTTTTTTGACATTCTCCATCTGTGCCTTTCTCCTTGTTTCATCTAATTCCACCAACTGGTTTATCTTACACGTCATGGCATCTTCTAGATCATCAAAACTTTCTTGAATAAACTTGTATATAGGAAATAAATTATTGATAGGCATATTTACATTCATGCCATAGACAAGTTCATAAGGTGATTTCCCTATAGATTTCTTTATAGTCATTCTATCTACCCACAAAGGCAATTTCAATTTTGAGTCTCGAGCCTTTTTTATTATTTCCTAACATCCTCTTGACAATTTTCATCAAGCTTTTATTTCTTGATTTTGCCTAGACATTCCCATGTGGGCGGTATGGTGAAGAATGGGATAAGTTTATTCCATATTCAGTGCAAAGGTCTATTAACTCAGTTGACCTAAAACACATGGCATTATCTGTGATCAACTTATATGGCACTCCAAACCTCAAGATTATGTGATCTATGAGGAAATCTACAACTTTACTAGTATCTCTTCTAGTTGGGATTGCTTCTATCCACTTGGTAAAGTAGTCATTTGCCACCAGTATCAACTTAAAACCCCCACTGGACCTTTCAAATATTTCACCAATGAAATCTATACCCCATTGTTGAAATGGGGCCTCTACAACTTGAGGCGTTAATGGTAAATCTCTAGACCATTTTAACTTATCAGAGAAATTTTGACATGCTTCACACTTCCTTATCAAACTGTAAGTATCAGAAAATAGGGTAGGATACCAATATCCTACTCTGATAATTTTATGAGTAGTAATCTTGGCCATAAAATGACCTCCACAATTTCCACTATGCATATCTTTCAAGACCTGCCCTGCTACAAACTCATCCAAACATCTCAGTAGAATACCATCCCCATTTTTCTAGTATAGGTCATGTTTTATGATAACAAATTTCAATGCCTATACCTTCAATGTCCTTTTTCGATTGTCACTTAAACTTTCTGAACACTTCAAATGATTCAAATAAAATATAATGGCCTTGTACCAACTTGACTTTTCCAAATTGCATATCTCTGCCAAATGCACATCAATTACATAATTTACCTAAGCCACCTCCAAATTAGATTCAACCATAATCTTTGTCAGTCCCTAACCTATAACCAATTTGGTGATCTGAATCTCTATGTTAAATTCTTGGATTTTATTAATCCACCTACATCTTCTACCAGTAACCTCATGTTGCACAAAAATATCCTTTACAGTAGCATGTGGAACACATACTATAATTCTAGCTCCTACCAAATAAGGCTTGAAATTGTTTACATCCTTGACTAGTTTGAATATGCATGTTTTTTCATAGGGTCATATTTCAACTCAGCAGCTTGAAGTGATTTGCTGAAAAATGAGATAGGCTATTCAAAACCATCACTATTCTTTTGTAACAATATTGTTGCTATAGTGTGAAAAGAAGCAAAAGAAAATAACTGGAATGGTTTGGTAAAATTAGGAGAAGCCAACACAGGGGCTTGTTTATTGACTCTTTGATATCACGGAAAGATGTGACTGCTTCACATTCCCAAGTCAAACTTTGTCTCTTTTTCAACATCTTGGAGGATAGATTTAGTCTTTTCTACTAAATTGGGGACAAATCTTTGAATGAAGTTTATTTGCCCAAAAAATGACTGAATCCCCTTGATTGTTCTAGGATGAGGAATCCTTTCAATGGTAGCTACTCTCTCAGGGTCAATTCTGATTCCATCCTTGGAGACTATATGCCCCAATAATTTTCCCTCAACTACCCCAAATATACATTTCTTCAAATTCAATGATATACCACACTCCATACTCCTCACAAAAATCTGCTCTCGGTGGTTACAATGGTCCTCCTATTTTTTAGAGAAAGTAGTTAAGTCATCCTGATACACAACCATGATAACATTTATCAAATCAGAGAAAGCTACATCCATAGCCCTTTGAAAGGTGACCCCATCATTAGTCAGCCCAAAAGGCATCCTGACATAGACATAAGTGCACCATGGAGTAGTGAAATTAGTTTTAAATTGTTCTGACTCTTTTACTACTGCCTGGTTATAACCAGAAAATCCATCATACATAGAATCTCACAACTAGTCACCTTTTGTAACATGACCTCCATATTTGGCAAAGGGTAGTTGTCTTTCAATGATGATATGTTTATATTTCTGAAGTCAACACAAAGCCTAATGTCACCATTCTTTTTCCTAACAGGGACTAGATTTGATACCCAAGTTGAATGTCTAATTGCTTTAATAATACCCCCTCACTGAGTTTAGCTAATTATTGTTGCATCTTAGGTGCTAGGGTGGGATCTATGGGCTCTATTTTTGTCTAAAAGGTTTGGCATCTAGTTTTAATGGGATTTCATGCTAAATAAATCTTCCCTATATGCCTTGAGTGTTGAAATACACTGGACAACTGAGAGGGGGGGTGAATCAATTGTCTCAAAAACTTAGCTTCATATGCAGATCAAAACCATCAATTACTTAATTATTCATAATCAGATTTAATCATGAAAGCATGAAACCATTAACTTAATCACAAACACACATTCAACACAATAGACACTAGATTTTTATGTGGAAAACCCTACAAGGGGAAAAACCATGGTGGGTGTTAGCGCACAAAATATATATGTTATAACAATACCGAAAAATAGAGGCTCACTATGTACAAGGCTCACTGCCCACAGGGCTCACTGCCCAAAATGCTCACTACAAAGAATGGCTTACTACCGAAGGGTGGCTCACTGTCGAGATGGTGAACTAATTGAATAGCATCTACTTCATGCTAGGATTCAATTCCATTGAAGCACAAAATGACTCCTCTGTTCTGCTCCTTCACTCTTTCACACTTATCTCTTCATATTTGCAACACACACACTCTTTCATAGCTTCATTACAAACTTTTATACAATTCATCAACCTTGGAATGTACATCAAGGTCAGCATTCCATTCATCAACCATTGGATCAATCTCCAAGGTCGGCATTACAAACATACATAAAATAGGTCTAGACCTAGTACAAATTTAGTTAAGGAAAATATGTAAGAATGCATGCAGATCATGCTACGCCTTAGATAGAACTCAAACACAATCTTAAATACCACAAAATGCTTCTACAATCTTCAATGCATCTCCACAAATGATAAATTCAACCAGGTCAGCCAAGACTGATGATAGCACTGGGTCTACAAGAACATTCTTCATTCACGATCTAATTTTCCTTTTGTGGGCCAATTGAAAGGTAGGAACATGATCAAGAGACATCCACAAGCACATTATAATCACCAAGAACAACTGCACAATCTCTAATTACTTTGTCAATAAGATTCTTCAAACTTGAGCACAAGAATAACACTGTCAGCCACTGTCATAAGTAAAAGATAGCTTGTGGACCACTAAATCACGAACCATTGCATTTGAAGGCACTTAACATTATCACAGATTTAATTTCTAAACCACAGACCAAAGTACTTCAATGTGGAGGAATGCAAAGAAAAACACTTTCTCCCTATCACACCAAACATATAGAAAAAGTAGTTTTCACATTGGTGAACACAACTTACTCAAATCTTCATTCGGAAGCTCAACCTTGGAATATAACATCTTTAGACAAGCTTCTAAATAACTTCCAATCTGTAGGCAAAGATATTTATTCTACATGAAATGTAGAGCATTCTTTTGGACTATTCTTTTGCATGTAATGCACTGTTTCTACTGCAACTCACTAATTTTACTGAATGAGCTAATTTTCTCAATATTCTCAACATCTACAAGCAAGTAACAAAATGAGGGCATAGTTGACACCAATGACAACACAAATATGTTGACATCAATGACAACACTGATTAGGCACATACTTGCAACAATCTCCCCCTTTGTCATTGATGGCAACATATGATGTGAAAATTTGAAAAGACCATCAAGACAAGATTCTCTGCCTTTCTCTTTACACATCTGTATTCTTTCTCCCCCTAAGTTTTTCACATGATTTCTCTCCCCCTTTGACATCGATGGAAAAGGGCACATACTTGCATGCTGCTACTCTAATCCACTTACTTTATCAGAAACATCTAGCTACTCCCCCTAAGAGGTAGCCTTCAAAACATCAATCTAGATCAAGGAATGACACTTTTGAGCTCCACTGGATTAATTCATTCCTATGCATCTTAGTTCAGGGTAGGAGGGGTAATGACCCCTAACTTTTCTCTGAGATACTCAAAGGTATCTTTAGGTAGAGACTTAGTGAAGATGTATGTAATCTGATCCTTTGTGGACACATATTCCAACTTTACTTCATTCTCTGTCACCTTCTCTCTCAAAAAGTGATACCTTATTGATATGTTTGTTCTTGAATGCATCACTAGATTTTTAAAATGTATATGGCACTTGTATTGTCACAAAAGATTGCAATTGGATCTTCATATACAACTCTTATATCCTTCAATGCCTGCTTCATCCATAACACTTGAGTGCAACAACATGTTGCTGCAATATACTTTGCTTCTGCAGTTGACAAAGAGATTGGATCTTGTTTCTTTCTCAGCCATGAAACTAATCTATTACCCAAAAATAAAACACCTCCACTTGTGCTCTTTCTGTCATCAACATCTCTGGTCCAATCTGCATCTGTATAAGTATTGAGTGAAGTCATTGTCCTTTGGATACCATAAGCCATGATCCAGAGTGCCTTTTAAATACCTCAAGATTCTCTTGACTGCCATCACATGTGATTCTCTTGGATCAGCTTGAAACCTTGCAACAAGATAGACTGCATGCATAATATCAGGTCTAGTTTGAGTTAGATAAAGCAATCCTCCAATCATGGATTTGCATTTTTTCTGATCAGCCTTAGGTGATTCATCAGTTTTTCTCAACTTGTAGCTAGTCACCATGGGAGTACACATCGGTTTAGATTCTTCCATCCCAAACTTCTTCAACAACTCTTTCACATACTTAGACTGAGATATGAAGATTCCTTTATCTGATTGATTTATTTGCAAACCTAGAAAGAAATTCATCTCACCAAACATGGACATCTCAAACTCTTTTTGCATTTCACCAACAAATTTCATACACATACCTTCATTGCCTCCAAAAATGATATCATCAATAAAGACTTCAACAATCAGTATTTGATTAATCTTGAAATAAAGATTACTATCAGCAGTACCTTTATTGAACCCTAACTACAGTAAGTACTTATCCAACCTTGCATACCATGCTCTAGGGGCTTGCTTGAGTACATACAAGGCTTTCTTCAATCTGTACATAGCATTCCTTGGTCTGATAACTTAAATCCTTCCAGTTACTAAATGTAGACTTTCTCTTCCAACTCACCATTCAGGAATGTAGACTTTACATCCATTTGATACACTTTAAAATCTTTGTGGGCTACAAATGTGAGGAATATTCTAATTGCTTCAATCTGAGCTATTGGAGCAAAAGTCTCTTCAAAATCTATTTCTTCAATCTAAGCATATCCCTCGCATACAAGCCTTGCCTTGTTCCTTACAACTTCTCCATTCTCATTCAACTTATTCCTTTTTCGTCGAATTAGGGTTTCCTTGATCTTGTCTTGATTTACTTGGAGAATATTGTGGTTACTTTGAATTTTTCTCTTAGTTTGCCTTAGACACTTGAGAGCTTAGAATGCAAAATGATTTTTCTTTTGGATACAACTCCTTTTAACCCTCGCATGCTGAAACCTAAGTGTCATTAATTTCATCTTTTAAAAAAGTTGTCGATCACTTTCCTAATAATTATAGACAATTTAGATTACTCTGCAAATCTTCACAATTGATCCTTTTCTTCCAAGACTCCCTTCAAAAGATCTGTTATATGATTGTTTTCATCATATCTTCGTGTCGGATTCCAGCACTAGCTGTCTGGCTAGGGGTTTTGGATTTTCAACACTGCTCCCCCTGAGCTAGAGCTCCCAATTTACTTCTCAGAAGAAGTATCTGAACTAGATGATGGTGTGGATTCATCCTTGACTTCAATTGCATCTTTCTTGATCCAAATCTTGCCCATTTCTTTCTTGGTTTCAACTAAATCAGCCTTTTCTTTTCCTTTATCATTCCTTTGCTCTATTTTCTTGTTTTCAGTAAGGTAGTTTCTTTTCACATTTTTGCTTCTGCAGACTCTTTCAATATGTCCATACTTATTGCAATTGTAGCACACCACATTCCTTTGTCTTTGATTCCTTCTATTGATCAGATTTGATTTGCATTGATTAGCCATATGTCTAAATCTATTGCATGCAAAACACTTTCTATTGAATGATTGACTATTCCTTGCATTGTCAGATCCATTTCTTACCAAACTTCTGCATTCACTTGATCTATGACTAATTTTCTTACAATTGAAACATTGACCAGAAATGGATGGAACATTTTGATTCTTGTTTATTCTACTCTCGCACTGAGTAGCCTTATGACCAAAACTATTGCAATTAAAATAGTGACCATTGAAAGATGGATACCTTTGAGCATTTGGTTGCCTGACCGGAGGTCTTCTAGGTCTTCTTTGATTTTTGAACTGGTTCCCTCTATTTTTCTTTAACTCAGAGTTTGCTTGACCATATTTTGAACTTTCTCCTTTCTTAAATCCCAAACCTTGCTTATCATCGGCACTCTTTTGACTAGCAATCATCTCATCAAGCTTTGTAGAACTTATCTTGAACTTTTCTTCATAGCTCTTGGCTACTTTCAGATTAAATTTTAGAAGTAGCACTTCTTTGCCCAATTTTTCACATTCCTCTGATTTATCCTTAACAACTTGATTCAGATGCCTTTCAATTTCTTCCTTCTTTTCAACTTCTAATGTCAACCCATTTAGGATTTCATGTGCTTCATCTAATTGATCATTTAACTCCTTACTTTTCTCTTTGAACTTCCTGACTTGCTCTCTTAGCTTTAGGATGCATTCATCAGCTTCTTGAATATTAGCTTTTAGATCCCTGATTTCTACCTCAAAATTTTCAAGATCAATAAGGGTTGCTTCTAGTTCCTTGTTGCTTTCATAATTTCCAAATCTTCTTGCTACCATGATTACACTACCCCAAATCTTCCTTAAGTTGTTAGGTCTCTTCCAAGGAACTTGGCTCTGATACCAATTGTTGAAATACATCAGACAACTGAGAGGGGGGGTTAATTAGTTGTCTCAAAAACTTAGCTTCATATGCAGATCAAAACCATCAATTACTTAATTATTCATAATCAGATTTAATCATGAAAGCATGAAACCATTAACATAATCACAAATACACATTCAACATAGTAGACACCAGATTTTTACGTGGAAAACCCTAAAAGGGGAAAAACTACGGTGGGTGCTAGCCCACAAAATATATATGTTATAACAATACTGAAAAACAAAGGCTCACTACCTATAGGGTTCACTGCCCAAAATGCTCACTGCAAAGAATGGCTCACTACCTAAGGATGGCTCACTGCCAAGATGGTGAACTGATTGAATAGCATCTACTTCATGCTAGGATTTAGTTCTATTGAAGCACAAAATGACTCCTCTGCTCTGCTCCTTCACTCTTTCACACTTATCTCTTCATATTCGCAAAACACACACTCTTTCACAACTTCATTAAAAACTTTTATACAATTCATCAACCTTGGAATGTACATCAAGGTCGGCATTACATTCATCAACCATTGGATCAATCTCCAAGGTCGGCATTACAAACATACATAAAATAGGTCTAGACCTAATACAAATTTAGCTAAGGAAAATATGTAAGAATGTATGTGGATCATGATATGCCTTAGTTGGGACTCAAACACAATTCTCCATGCCACAAATCACTTCTACAATCTTCATTGCATCTCTGCAAATGATAAATTCAACTAGGTCGGCCAAGACTGATGATAGCACTGGGTCTGCAAGAACATTCTTCATTCACGATCCAATTTTCCTTTTGCAGACCAATCCAAAGGTAGGAACATGATCAAGAAACAACCACAAGCACATTATAATCACCAGGAACAACCGCATAATCTTTAATTACTCTGTCAATAAGATTCTTCAAATCGGAGCACAAGAACAACACTGTCAGCTACTATCATAAGTAAAAGATAGCTTGTGGACCACCAAATCATGAAATATTACATTTGAAGGCACTTAACATTATCACAAACTTAATTTCTAAACCGCGGACCAAAATACTTCAATGCAGAGGAATGTGGAGCAAAACACTTTCTCCCTGTCACACCAAACATACAAAAAAAGTAGTTTTCACATTGGTGAACACAACTTACTCAAATCTTCATTTCGAAGGCTCAACCTTGGCATATAACATCTTCAGACAAGCTTCTAAATAACTTCCAATCTGCAAGCAAAGATATTTATTCTACAGGAAATGCGGAGCATTCTTCTGGACTGTTCTTCTGCATGTAATGCACTGTTTCTGTTGCAATTCACTATTTTTACCGGATGAGCTAATTTTCTCAATATCCTCAACATCTACAAGTAAAAAAAATGAGAGCACAGTTGACACCAATGACAACACGAATATGTTGACATCAATGACAACACTGATTAGGCACATACTTACAACATTGAGGTCATCATAAGACCAAGTAAAAACCCTTTTAAGCTTCCTAAGTAAAAAGATAAGCATAGATCTAATCTTAGGATTTAGTGTCTTAGCTATGTAGACATTCCTTGGTTGGCCTTCAGTTCCCAAATTTATTTCCTCTAAATCATTCTAATGCATAGGTGCAAGTTTAGCATTGTGACTATCTGCTCCATCAAATGCTCACTCCAAAGCCACCATTCCCCTTGGGATTCTATTTGTCTTCAGTTGGATGACCTCATTTCCAAAAATGGTGTCCTTCCCATCAATCTTTTTAACAAAATTCTAAAAATCTATTTCTTGTCCTTGATACTCATCCATACAATTCATAAATTTGTATAAATCTTGATCATCATTGAATACTTTCCAGTGACAAATGTTGTTAGGAATAGAAGGCCTAGTTAATACCTCCACTTTGAAATCCCTGCTAAGGTTAGATCATCTTCCTTGATAGCTTCATTGGCTAGAAAATCAGCCATTACATTCCCAATTCTTTCTACCCAATCAATTGAAAAGGCATCAAATGCCTCAATTGTATCCCAAACAACATTTATGTAATGTTTGTGTCGTAAATTCTTATAGGCATATTTGGATCTAATATGGGAGACCACAAGTTCAAAATTCCCTAAGACCTTCATCTTTACCCTAGGAGAAGTACTTCATACTCAACGACATTATTAGTACATTCAAAACTGAGTTTGAATGATGATCTATATGTTTTCTCAAAAGGGGAAACAAGTGCAATACTAGCCCCAGAGCCTTCTTTAGAACAGGCCCTGTCAAACTGCATTGACCACAATTCATCACTCTTAGAAGCAATTTTGACCTCTTCAATTATAGTCTGTTGCTATGTCTTATTTGTATTATTTGCCTCCACTCTAAAATTGTCCATGTCAATGTCTAGAAAACATACATGATCACCTTGATCATCAAAACCATCTAAAATTGAAGGAGCTCTCTTCTCCCTATCAAGTCTAACCTCCTTCCCATCTATAGGGATCATAGAATAAGATAAATCCATTTGAATAATTCCCCCAACAGTGGAAGCCCACTTTTTGGATAACAACATTCCATACCTAGGAGGGATGTCTACTACAATAATGTTCATTTTGTAATCCCTCTAAGGATAAGCTACCAACTTGAAGACAATATTTTTAATCATTCCAATGATAGGGACCTCTCTTGAATCCATGGCGAAGCATTTCCCATATGCCTTTGTAACTGTCAAACCTAACTCTTTCATAATCTCCAAAGGCATGATGTTAGTTGAAGCCCCATAGTCAATCATACAATTCTTGAAGAGCCTATATTTTATGAGCAGATTGACATAAAATGGATCAATTTGAGAAGGGCATTTCTGCATAGTAGTTCCCAAGTATTCCTCTGGTGTTTTGGGACTCCATTTTTTATCAGTCTTTACTACTAGGTCTTGTTTTCATGATCTTGCATTACTTTTAATTTGAGCTTCTGACTGGTTTGGCACTGCATCATCGATGATAGCCAATGCCCTATCCTTATGTTTTGGTATTCTCATCATTTATAACAAGGGAACAGTCACCCTAATTTAGCTAAGGATTTAGGCCATATCCAGAGGGATATGCCTTGGCAAAGGGTTGTCACGGACAGTGCCATCATGTGTAGCAGGAACTTGAGGAATATTTTTCTTCTCCTTTCTTAGACAGACCTCTTCACTTGATTTTTATCATTATTGTTCCACTTGGTTTGCTTGGTCCTCTGAGGTAGATTATGATGTGGATTAGCTTTCACTAACACTTCTTTGGACTTTCCTTGAATACTCACATCCTTATGGAGATTGGGGACACTCTAATCTTCTTTAATAAAGATACTACCTGCATTCCCTACAGTACCATTCTCTCCTTGAGTCTTCTTGCTTCTCAAATTGTAATCACTCTTAACATAAGAAATTTTGGTAGAGTTCAAGAATTTAATTTCCTCATCAGTAGGTTTTCTTAGCCGAACCCTAGGATTTCTTGAATCCAACTGAAAAACATAATAATCATCCTCATCATCATAAATGAAAAGTTGTTACTTAAGACAATTTTCAAGTTGCCTTCCCTTTTCAAAGTCATCACCTAGTACACCCTCCTCATCAGATGTATCATCATCTTCACATATAAAATTATGGACTAGAACCATATTTATACTTTGGTCCTCTTGGTCATCCACATCACTACATTAATTGATCTAGCAATGCACATAAGGAAGGGGAATGAGGAGCTTGATGGATCAAGCACCATAGGTTGTCCTTGACAGCATACACTCCTTTTCTTAAAGGATCGGTGGTCTCTCTACCAGGATTTCCCCTATTATTTGGAAGAACTGGCTTCCCATTTGGCTAATTGGTGTTGTAAGGTTGATCTAAAATTCTTGGCATTCTTTCCTTCCTTATAGAAACAAGCTTATCTTTAGAGGACGCCTTATCATTCTTTACCATGGAAGTTTCCATCTCCTTATAGTCTTCCATTATTTTTCACATTCATCAATGACAAGAGCCCTATTACCTTGTCCTCTGTCTTGAGGTATAATTTTTTGATCACTTCTTTTATGAAACTTTCCTAAAGCTTTTTCTATTGCTTTCAATATTTGAAGCAACTTTGTATGCATCTCTAAGTGTCTAAGGATTCTTGCCTCTCAACAGAAAACCCATCTTACTATCATAAGCATTACTGTATAAAGCTAGACACGTATATTCATTTGGTCTTAAATGAGGAGGTATCTTTGCTAATACTTTAACAAATCTATTATTAAACTCTGATACTGATTCATTTACCCCTTTGGTGATGCTTGTAAATTCATTTATTGTAAACCTTGCATCAGATTTATCTCCATAATGTTCTCTAAACATGTTTTGGAAATCCCTTCATGAATTAATGCTATTCTCTGGTAAACTTTTATACCACTCTCTAGCAGTTTCATCTAAGGATTGCACAAATAGCTTCATGAGTACATCTTCATCCTTCACTTCAAAATCATGCATCAGATTATCAGAATACCTCAAGTGTTCCTCTCCTGAAACAACATTGTTCCCTAGGAACTCACTAGTCTAGACCTGATTTCATTCGGAATATGATTTGGAAAACCAAGGATCCCCACAAAATTTAATTTCTTGTATCTAGCTAAGTTAAAGGGTGGCCTAGAAAAGTTTTGATGGTTATCATGAGGGTTATTTTGATAATCCTGATTTAGTCCTTGATTTATCTATGGTTATTTTGATGCTCAACATTTACATTTTCATTTCCCACAGGGATATTCATATCGATGATGTTATTATCCATATAAAATCCTTCTTCTTAACTCACTAACCTCCTTTTCTTCTTCTAATCTAGCTACTTCTACCTTAAGGAAATCAATCTCTCTAATTGCACCTTGACTCCTAGGAGTATCAGATCTTCTTGGTATTTCTTCCCCCCTTCTTCTTACATTTTCTTCTCCAACAATTATCCTAGGGTCTTCCTCAACTTGACCATGATAACCACCATCCAAACACTTCTTCATCTTTCTCTTTAGTAATGACCTCATTGAAATCATCTTGCCTCTTGATAGTGTCCATTGCAATAGATGAAGAGATATCCCACATTGGCAATAGAAGAAAACCACTCTCTTCTACCAATCATCTACCCTCCTCATGGGTAATCTTGCTAATATCCATGTCAACCTCCTTTAAAACCCTTTGAGAAATTTCATTTTTATTAGTGTCACCCACTTTACCCTGCTCATCATTTAATTTTGCTAAATATGCTTCTAATTTCTTTTGCACGAGGAGAGCCCTGAATTCCCTAGATTTCACAAAATCATCATCAAATAAGAACTCCCTACAATCTAAACCTCTAACATCTTGCACTATTGCAATGCTTTCCTATGTGCTTAGTAAAGTCCTTGTTTGGGGAAGAATGATAACCTCATTCATCTAGGTGACTTTAGCACTTGTTGAATTTCCTCCAAATCAATCCAATTTTCCCCCATTTCATCTGTCAAAGAATAATCAACCAGTAGCTTCCTTGTAACAATAGGTTCCTGGACTAGAAGGGACTTCTAGGCCTCCGTTGTGCTCTCCTCAATTTGAGGAGGGGCATGCTCTTCAATTTGTTCCTCAAGATTTTGTTGAGGCTCAGGAGACTTTGGCTTAACCATCTTCCTTTTGGGGACAAACTTCAATTGCTTTACATTATCCATTAACATTTTCATGTTAAGGATAGGATTTGTAATATGTGGGAAAGCCCCTGGGTATGTAGGATCTGTCATCTTCCTCTACCTTTTCCCAATGAGTACTAGCCCAAATGTCTCTTTCCTTTGATGCACTTCCTCTAAGGAAACACAATTCCTGATGAGGTCTTCCTTCTCATCATAACAATTCTCAAATCCTAACCTCTTCTTTTCTCTTCTTACCTTATCAATAAAATGCTATGGGTCATAATTTATGTGATCAGTGAAGGGTAACCTATATATTGATAATTTGTTGGCACAGGTCTCATACCCTTCTTTGTAATTTATTCTAAAACTAGGGAAGTTGATAGGAGAAGGGATAAAAGTACCCTTCTTACTTCCTCTCAAATGGAATTTTTTAGATTCATTTAGTTTCCATGCAATCTCCAAAAAGGCAATCATGTTGGGCACTCTAATTGGTAATAAATAGGGCTTCACATTAGCTCCATATACCCTGATCATTGTTGCATTTTGATACAAATCCCAGTCACCCCAGTTGTGATCCCAAGCCCCATCTGGTATTCTATCAAAAGTTTTGAGGAAGTCCATTATCCCCTTAGACAACCTAGGCATATTGGCACCTAGTGATCCTAATATCATCTGAACAAAGAGCTCCTCAAATGCCAAATAATTTGCACTTTCACCAAACATATCCCACAGGTGTACCCTTCCTTGAATGGGCATAGGATTACCCTCCCTAGTAAAATGTTGAATCTACAACTCCTTGCCCCAGAATTTCATGCCACAATGCAAAAAAAATGTGGCACAATAAAGAGTACCTTTTAAAAGTGGGGGTATGTCCTGAAGCTTTACATGATACTAAATCATCATGAATTTTCCTTGTCGAGTATGAGGCAAAATCAAACCTTGGGAATTGGAACCTATCCTAAATGTCAGTAACCATGACCAATAGATTATCAGGTATTAAATGGTCAAAATCTATACCAAATACTTGGCATAGAGGACAATTTGTTATGACAAAGTAATCATCAAACATCTCAACTCTAAAGGGTGTTAGGAATTAAGGTGTCTCAACCTTTTCAAGTTCCTAATGTTATTTTTATTTATTCTTGCCTACTATTGTAACTCTCTATGTAAATTTTGTCCTCATATGAGGAGGTAGGCATCCCATGTTGACTTGGCATAGTTTTGCCATGTGTCAACACCTTGTATACATGCAACAAGATAAATTTTGAGGACTTTGTCAGCCATGGTTTCCCCCCAAGATAATTAATGGGGGAGTGCAGGGGGTTGGAGCCACTCCTTTGGGGTCCAAAGGGGGCCATCCCCCGATGAGGGCCCAGGGGTGGGGGCTTGGGGGAAGAGCCAATGGTAGGGGTTTGGGAGCAATTCCCCTAGCGAGGGTTGCTAGGGGTAGTGCCCCCAAAGCAAAAATTGGCCTATATTTAATAAAGGCATCGGTAGTTAGTTTGTGATTGGCCGACATGGAAAAACTGACATTGGATAACTGCCAAAGAGGCTTGATAAATAAGTGGTTAGAGAATGTGAAAGGTCATGGGATGTGAATGAGAATCGACATTGTGTACTCCTGAAAGAGCTTGCATTGCAAGTGTGATGTAATCATCTTTTGATTTGATAATAAATTGTACAGGTTTTGGAGTGTGGGGTTTTTTGCCCAAAAGGGTTTTCCCCATGTATATCTTGTGTTATGAGCTTTGTCTTTTCATTTGGATGTTGTTATTACCTTTTTATTAATGTGCATCTTAATTTGTAACTGTAAAAGTTAAAATTTGCATAAATCTTTTCTCAGTAGATCAGTGTAGGAAGTGTTTCTGGATACCTTGCTTCCTTTCAAAGGGCTCCAATTCATCATCACTGAACTTCTAGCATGTTTTCCCAAATGCCTTTTTTCTATGAATGGGAAACTTATATGTTTTGTAAGCATGCATATTTCTCTTGTAATCCCTTTTGAATTTATCTAGGTCAATCTACACATTTGCACCAGGGAACAAATTGAAAACCTCTATCAATAAATCCCTACTCATATGGAACAACATGTGCCCAGTTTTACTGAATAGTGTTTTAGTGTTGGGGTCATAATTTCTTCAAAAGGCCACAATCAAGTTGACATTGACAAATACATTGTGGACCACCAATCTCCTGAGGTTAAGGTCCAACAGGTGCAAAACAAGTCTTTCTTTGTCTTTACGGTAATACCCAAACTCAAACATTTCCCAACCTCCCACTTCCCAACCTCCCATTGGCAAGATGGCATCCCTAATTAGTCCTTGAAAAGCATATAGCTTATTAGTACAGTCCCCTACACCCTGGCCCTGTTTGTACCTTTTTGAAGACTTTAGGGATTGCTCAATGATTCTCTGAGTTAAGTCTCTCTTAAGCAGGTGCCCTCGGCCTCCCTTGGGTCCCATAATTCACTCTAAGTAGGAAAGAACTAAATTAATTCTTCCAAGGGTTTTGTTTCCTCAATTTGATAAATGTAGAAAACTTTTGACTATGGAATCAATAAGATCCCTAAAAGATCATATAAATTGCAAAAATAGCATCAGTACTTACCTGTTTTAGCATCAAAATGAAGAACAACCTTCTCCTATCATTTCCTGCAAGCTCTTTCAACTCTAAAAATTCTTCACTCTTGCAATTCAACTCTGTATACATGAAATTCTGGGAAAAAAAACCCTTTTGAATTTATCAATTTCACCATTAATTGCTCTAGTCAGTAAACACAAAGTTCTCATGCCACGAATAGTCGTATCATTCGAATTTGGGCCATTAATTTTTGTAGAGAACAAATCAATGGCAATCGAAGGCCGAGAGCACATCACAAACCCTATTTCAATCTATTCTCATCAAAATGCATGATGCGCCAGCTATTGGATTAATAAGATTAAAATGTAGCCATTGATCTAACTAGTGGAGGGGGACACTTGTCCTCCTAGCATAGCATCGTAGTGCTAACTCATACCATGCCTTGAGGGAATGCGTGGAGCACTGGCCATTAGATCTACCTTGGCTCTCAAATTAAAATGCAACCCTTGATTCATTCTAGCCTTCCCAAGATAGACATGTGTCATCCTGTCATGTTGTCTCATCATCAATTTTGGCAAATAAGAACATGAAATGAGTTGAGTGCGTCTCCCTTATAACTAGTTGAGATCTCGCCACGTAGTGGTATCAGGATGGAGCCTATGACATGATGTCATCCAGGTACTCTCCACCAATAGCAACATCACAACTTGTAAAATAAAAGACACTTCAAAGAGGGGGGCACCTTAATTGTTACCAGAAGGGAGTGACACTAGGCACATGATTGCATCATCACAGGTAACATCGCTCTTTAAGGAATGGAAAACTACGAGGTATAAAGTTAAGTGATCGGACAACTTGGAAGACATCACTTGTCAACCAACTAACTTTAGGAGGATGACATCACCTACGATAAGATGTGGATATTTCACTACTTAAGCTTAGGACAGGTGGCAAGCCATCATTGTAGCACAGCTCTTAGAAAATGACCCAAGACTCAAGCAGTGATGTGCATAGGCCAATCCAAAGAAAACATCTAGCATACAGTGATTTTCTAGGACATTACAAAGGTATGGTAGGCATAAGGCAGAAATAATATAGCAAGACGGGTCAGTAATACCTAAGGCAAAGGGTCGGTAAAGCCATGAACGATGAGGTATAAGTCATAACTTAAAGCTCTTGGAACCAGTCAGATAAGTCATTGTTATAATATAACATAAAGCACACAGTAACATAAGAGGGTCTGGGGTTTTGTATTAATAGAAGTAAATCCCTACAAATATAACTCAAAAATACTAAGAATTAACAAGATGCTAACAGAATATTTTGAATCTCTGTAGTACAAAGTTAAAGAAACAAAGAGCCTTAAGCATTGAACTACACATTCCACCACAAAACAATTGTATTTAAATACAGATCCCTCATTATTACAACCACATAGAAAATGAAAATAACTTTCCATTAACGACCACAGACAGTAATAAATGGAAGAAATCCCATTGCAAACAATAAAAAAATAATAGCCATGGATAAACAAGAACCCCATTTAAATACAGAACCCTCATGATTACAACCACACAAAAAATAAAAACAACTTTCCATTAACGATCACAGACAGCAATAGATGGAAGAAATCCCATTGCAAACAATAAAAAAAATTAATAGCCATGGATAAACAAGAAGTCCATTATAATATAGAACCCTCATGATTAAAATCAAATAGAAAACCAAAAGAACCTTCCATTTATGATTATAGACAACAATTGATGGAAGAAATCCCATTGCAAACAATAAAAAATATTTTAATACCCATGGATAAACAAGAACCCCATTTTAATACCAAACCCTCATGATTACAACTAGACAAAAAACCAAAATAACTTTCCATTTATGATTACAAATAGCAATAGACATGGAAGAAATCCCATTGCAAACAATAAAAAATATTTTAATACCTAAACAAGAACCCCATTTTAATACTGAACCCTCATGATTACAACTAGATAAAAACCAAAAGAACCTTCCATTTTCGATTACAAACAACAATAGATGGAAGAAATCCCATTGCAAACAATTAAAAATATTTTAATACCCATGGATAAATAATAACACCATTTTAATACCAAACCCTCATGATTACAACCAGACAGAAAAGAAAAAGAACCTTCCCTTTATGATTACAGACAACAATAGATGGAAGAAATCTCATTGCAAACAATAAAAAATATTTTAATACCCAGGCATAAACAAGAACCCTATTTAAATACCGAACCCTCATGATTACAACCAGAAAGAAAACCAAAAAAACCTTCCATTTACTGCCAGAGACAACAATAGATGGAATAAATCCCATTGCAAATGGTAAAAAAAATTAATATGCATTCATAAACAAGAACCCATTTAAATACAGAACCCCCATGATTACAACCACAAAGAAAACCCAAAGAAGCTCCCATTTATGACCAAAGACATCAATAGATGGAAGAAATTCCATTGCAAATAATAAAAAATAACTCCATTCACATGCATGAATAAGAACCCCAATTAAATAAAGAACCCCCATGATAACAACCATGAGAAAACTAGAAGCTTCCTTTTTATGACTAGAAACAACAAAAGATGGAAGAAATCCCATTGCAAATAGTTTTGTATTATTTCTATACTCTTGCTAAAGAAGAAACTCATTTAAATACAGAAACATGAAATCCATTTGAAGACAGATAACCATTTAAAGACAAACACAAAACCCATTTGAAGACAGCAAAAAAACAAAAAAACCTCAATTTTTTTGAGCTCACTGGATCATAGCCTTAGCAAGATGCGAAATCCATACTAGGGTCATGCAAGAAGCTATCAATGAACAACATCGAAGGAGCAAGGAACCAAACAACATCAAACTTCATAAGAGTCATCTCCAAAGCCAAGCCATCTCCAAAAGCCTAAATGACCATCTCCAAAGTGAAAATGAGCATCTCGAAAGCCAAAGTGACCATGTTTTGGTGCCATCCGCAATGACCATACGCAATAAGCAATGTCAATAATGGGGTGCAAGTGATTCATCAATGGAAAGGACCGAAGCATTGAAAGCTTCATAGCTTCAAAATGACGTAACACAAAGACCAAGGAAATGCGGACTGCAAAATAGTTAATGTGGCAATAGGAAATGGAATGAGCCAAAAGTTAGAGTTAAATGCGAGAGTGTGAGAAATAAAGATGGAATTGTACTCACATGCCACATGGCATGTTAAGCACTATCCACGATGTAAAGTACCATGATCAGGAGTCCTTATGACCGGCCATCGATCAACCTTTAAAAGGCCTAGAATTTCGCTCCCGCCAAGGTGACTCGTCGTCCACATGGTAAAAAACCACTTCACCCCTCCAAACAAAATATTTAGGGTGTCCATGTTGGCAATGAGGTTGTAGAGGAAAAAATTTTAATTTTGAATGATGTGGCACGCCAGGTGCTAGAAATGAAGGTGTAAACCACACAACAAAAATCTGATTCAAACCTTATTTATGTCCTTTAACAATGTAGAATCAATGGAGATTGCAATAGAAATAAAACCCACTACACAGAAATAACATGCATTAAGAATTAAACACATAACACAATATGTAACGTGGAGAAAACCCTTTTGGGTAAAAAACTCCATCAAGAAAAGAGGCTCCAAGTTGTATTATCTTCAAATATGAGATTACAAAACATGTGCTTCCTCTTCTTCTTCAATCTTCAATCTAGCAGCGCCTGTTACTCTCAACTCTACTAAAAATGTAGCACAAATATTCTTATAAAAGGGGGTTGCCTTCTAGGGCAACATAATATTGACTGTCAGATATGTGACCTAATGACAAATGGTCTAGATTTACAATGATAAAATATAAATAAAATGTGGTTTTGAGGGTGCTTCCCCCGAACCCCTATCGGGGCGCATGGCCCCTGGACCCCCTAGCAGGGGGATGATCCCCCCAGACCCCTTGCAGGGGGGAAACCCCCCTATGACCCCCATCGAGGATGAATTAGCATCGGGGACCGGATATAAACATGCGGCTAAAACAAGATCATTGTTGGTGAATCCTTTCATCCCTTATGGGTGATTTACAAACAATATTAGGAGTAATTAATTACATGGGATTTACAAGGTTGATGGCACCTTAATCCTAACACTAGGTGGAGAGGTCAAGTTAGGGTGACCCACTATGGGGCCCTCTCCCCTATTTTGGTCTCATCTAAACTTGTTGGCTAGGCTTAAATAGAATACTCTAAGCCTTGAATTTAGATGGAGCTGGTCAACCCTCTCCAATTCCATTTCATTAGTTATGTTTGTCCAAAAAACATTCCGTCAACAATACATCAACTACAGGTTTCAACTAATTGTGACTGCCCCACCTGTTGTCACATGTAGTTACTTTTAAATTGGGGATAATTTAAATTTGAATCTCTCTCCTCCCGCTCAATTAAGTCCAATCTCATGGGCTCTATTTTAGTGGGTGTTGTTTTCTAGAGGAACAAGGTGTAGGGAGTCACACTATTTAACCATATACAAAAAACAAGTCTCCAACTCCATCAATTTACATTTTCTAGCATACTACTAGCTTGCACCAAAATGGGAGATTTGGAACATGCTATAGGTATCCACAAAAACATAAGGATAGAGGAGTTTTGACAGATATTGTAGTTGTAAATGCTCTAGTAGACACGTATACAAAATGTGTAAGCTTAGACAAGGCATGTGAACTGTTTAACCAAATGCCTCAAAGAAATGTGGTCTCATGAAATACCATGATCACAGGATATATACAAAATGCATTTGTTGAAAAGGCTTTAGAAACGTTCAAATAAATGCAATTGGTAGGTTTATAGCCAAACTCAACCTTTTCTAGCATCCTCCCTACCTGTGCCAAAATAGGAGCTTTGAAACAACGTATGGGTATCCATCAAAGGATAAAGGATAGAGGAATTTTGTCATATTTTGTAGTTGCAACTGCCTTGGCAGACATGTATGCAAAATGTGGAAGCATAGACAAGGCACGTGAATTATTTAATAGAATATCTTAAAGAGATGTCATCTCATGGAATGCCATGATTGCAGGATACATGCAAAATGTGGAAGTGTAGACAAGGCACATGAACTGTTTGACAGAATGCCTCAAAGAAATGTGTTTTCATGGAATCCCTTGATTGCAAGATATTCACAAAATTGATTTGTTGAAAAGGCTTTAGAAACTTTCAAGAAAATGCAATTCGCTGGTGTAAAGTGATAGCACGGGGTCTCATACATGGACAAATAACCCATGCAAGATACAAGTGAGAAACAAGTCCCTACCCTCTACATGGACTTGTTAGATAACTTCTATCAATAAAATGACAGGAACTTGGTAGCAAACATACAGATTAATAAAATCATTCAAATACAATGCGACAGGGGATTAAGAAATCAACATGTTCATACTATTTCATCCTGACTTGCTATAGGAGCACATATCATCAAGCTACAGAACAACATAACGATACTTTATTCAAATCAGCTTTCTCTATTACAATATCAAAACTCTACAATAACATTTACTCTATTTGGCCGACGGCCACATTTGACTCTCTCATTCTCTCCTATCACTGTCTACCATCTTCAATAGCCTCTTGCATCTACCACTATCAGCCTTCTGTCGCCATCTCCCTTGACATCCATCTCTCCAGTTATTGAATATTGGCCTTGCAGTCTGCGTCAACTTTCCTCTTCAAAACGTTGGCCTCTCAATTCGGCCTTCTACTATTTCTTGTAAACTGTCATCCTTTCCTCCATTCTACCTTCTCTAAATCCTCCATGGCCTCTATCCATACTCTCGGCCTCTCTATTATCTTATGTCGCTCTCGATCGATGAGGGCCTCTTCTTCATTCCTCATGGCCTGCACTATTTCTTGGTGCTTTTCAGCCTCTTCTATACTTATCAGCTTCCTTCCATTTTATATTGGCCTCCTATATCCTTATAGCCTGCACTTTCTTCTCGTGCCTCTCAGCCTCTTCCCACTGTTGTTATCGGCCTATCTGTCAGTCTTCATATGTTATGGCCTCTCTTCCTCTACGCATGGCCTCTCAACTGCTGCGCTCTTTAACATATGTGACACCCTCTATTAATTGACCTCCTCAGTATATACGTGGCCTGTATAATGTCTTCTACTATTCTTGGTCCTCTTCCTTAATGATTGGCATGTCTTTTCTATCTTTGGCTTGTTCTTGATTACCTGATGTCGCTTCCATTTCATTTTCCTTGTAACAGCCTTTCCTCCGCCCTATTCAACTCATCGGCCTTCCTCCTTATAACCATTGGCCCTCAATCTTTACACGACCTGTTTCATTTTTGACAACCACTTCCCCCTTATCCATCGATGGGAATCCACCATTATGTAACGGCCTTCTTTTATTATTTCTGGCATGCTTACTAATAACTGTTGCCTCCTCTCACATGCAGCTTGCATCAAGAACATTCTACCGCCCTCTTTTCTCCCCTCTCTTTCCACTCTGTTCGTGGCTTTACAACTATTCTTAACCGTGCCTTAGTCGGCCTTTTCCTGCATACGACCTGTCATTGATTTTCTTGATGTCGCCTTTTATCTATCTTTAGCCTTTTTGCCTTTTTACCACCTTCCATCTGTCACTCACCTCAACAAAGTAACTGATTTTCATAATCATCTTCTCCACCACTTATCCAACATTCTAGAAATATAATATTTATTTATTAATGTTTCTGTCACCATGGCGACAGGAGCTTCGTTCCACAGCTTCTGTCACTCGACCAAAACCAAAAATCAATTGTCAAAGACAATTTTTGAAACATACTTGGATGCCCCTACATCAAACTCCCCAAGGACAAAGATCATGTTCTCTGGCACATGTGTTACTCTACAATTTCAAACAACATTTTCTTCCTCCTTTTCCATAACTTATCTTTTTCACATGCTTCATTCTTCCAACATCTCCTTGCAGCACTATAGGCTGCTCCCACATGGCTGTCTGTAACACTTGCCATCCATCCACACACTCCAATTCCTCTTTCATCAAGTAAATCATAATCAAATGGAAAAATAATAACATCCAATGCATCTTCAATACTTATCATACCTTCATCATACACAACATGTTCAACTGTCATATCCTCAAGCCATTCTTCTTTCATGGCCAACTGCTGCAATACCAAATCAGCTTCAGCTTCATCCTTTACCATCTTACCTTCCAAATCTGCATCATCTTCTTCCTTTACCGCTGCCCTACTCAGGCTCAATCCTTCAATCTTCTTATCCCATTCTTGCTCTATGGCTTCTAACTGCTTCCACAAATATTCTTCAACATCTTCTATTGCTACTCCATCTTCTTCTTTGCTTACATTCTCCTTTTGTTTGTCCTCCTCCTTTTGAACTATGGTTGTTCCACTTTCATCCTCTGCTCTCACGTTCAAATCAGTATCTTCCTCACATACATGTTGTGTCTTCTTTCTCCATACCGTCCTTCAATTCCACTTTTCCTCTCTGTATTTTTCACTTTGCCTTCGCCTGCATTCTTGTCTTTTCAAATATTTATTCCTCCTTAACTCTTTTTCATCTAACAATCTCATTATATTCTCCTCATCATTATACAAAACTTCATCAATATAAAAATCAGATTTCTTTCCTCTTACCTTGCCTTCACTTGGCTTCTCTGGTTGCATTCTCATTGTAGGCTTCTTCTCCTTCTTTCCTTCTTCTACTGGATTCCTCATGCTTCCAGTTTCTCGGGGTTTGTTCTCTTCTACCTGCTTCCAACTCTGTCTTTTCTGCAACATCCTTGTTTGTTGTTGCTTGCCTCACTACCCACACCTTTCCACTGGACTGATGTCCTTTCTTTGCTACACTCAAACTTTTCTTCACTTGCTATATCTTCCTTCTCCAATAATTTTCTCTAGGCCTCTTTGCTGGCCAACTCAACCTTGCATCATACTGCAACCTAGTCATCTACACATTCCTCTTTCTCTGCACTTGCTTGTTAGCATAAACATAATCAAAAGTATTCACTCTTCTACAACATTTCTCATCCATCTTTTTCCTTTGCCAATGTGGCACTACATATCCATGATCCATGATCATATTTACATTCTCCACTTTCTTTTCCTTATTAACTTTCTTATCCATCTTCTCATTTCTACATACCTAATCAAAAATAATAAGTTTACCTTCATCCTCTTGTGCAAGGGCCCGTTGTCCCAAATTGCCTTCTCCTTCAGCTTCTTGGCTTTTCATCTTCTCTTCTTCACAAGAATCTTGTGCTTCTACTTTAATATCTTCACATGCATCATGAAACTCTATGGTTTCCTCTTCATCTTCATCAATCTGAACATCTTCAACATCCATCTCCTCTTCTTTTTCAGGCACTGCAAACTCTTCTTGGCATTCTGCTACCATCAAGACTTCTTCATTCACATCTTTTACTCTTTCATTAGGAGCTATTCTTGCCCCATCATCATCTTCAAGGTCTCCTTCTCAACCTTCTTCCACGCAATCATCATACCTGCATACAAATCTGCAAACATAACATTAGCCAATAAAATGAGAGACCACAATGTCTCTTTTAATGCCCTCTTCATGGACATTCTTCTTTATTCATTTCTCTTCTTCTCAAGTGCTATATGCTGCACCTTTTCCTCTTTCTCTTTTCTCATGTTCTCTTCAATGAGAACTCTCTTGACCTCCTCTGGTCTATGTTGCTCTAATGGCAACTCTCTGTTGTCCCAGTCTCTGTGGCACTCTTTTCATTCTTCTCTTCTCTTCTCAAGGCATTCATCTTTTGCCTTTTCCTTTTCTCAACAATCTCTTTCACTAGCCATTTCACTTTCTTTTCCATTGGCCATACCCAATAACATCCTTGATCTTATTCTTCATACCATTGTTTCACCAACATCAAATCCCTTCTCAACCTTGCCAATTCTCTCTGGAATTCTTCATCCATCATTCTCTTGCATTCTTTTCTTTTGTCTCTTTTTGTGAGACTCTCTTTCTTTATCTACTTCATCATTTTGTCTTCTTTCATCTTTTTGGCACCTCACCTAAGGCTTCTTTCTTTTTCACTCTACCCAGTCTTTTGGTGCTACACATTCACACACACAGTCCTGATTAAGTTGCCTCCCTTTTGTGATCTACTCAACACTCAAGACCAACCTGGCTCTGATACCAATCTGATAGCACAGGGTCTCATACATGCACAAATAACCCATGCAAGATACAAGTGAGAAACAAATCCGTGCCCTCTATATGGAGTTGTTAGATAACTTCTGTCAATAAAATGATAGGAACTTGGCAGTAAACATACAGATTAATAAAATCATTCAAATACAATGCGACAGGGGATTAAGAAATCAACATGTTCATACTATTTTGTCCTGACTTGCTATAGGAGCACATATCATCAAGCTAGAAAATAACATAACGATACTTTATTCAAATTAGCCAAATCAGCTTTCTCTATTACAATATCAAAACTCTACAATAACATTTACTCTATTTGGCCCACGGCCACATTCGACTCTCTCATTCTCTCCTATCACTGTCTACCATCTTCAATAGCCTCTTGCATCTACCACTATCTGCCTTATGTCGCCATCTCCCTTGACATCCATCTCTCCAGTTATTAAATATTGGCCTTGCAGCCTGCATCAACTTTCCTCTTCAAAACGTTGGCCTCTCAGTTCGGCCTTCTACTATTTCTTGTAAACTGTCATCCTTTCCTCCATTCTGCCTTCTCTAAATCCTCCACAGCCTCTGTCCATACCCTCAGCATCTCTATTATCTTTTGTCACTCTCGATCAGCGACGGCCTCTTCTTCATTCCTCACAGCCTGCACTATTTCCTGGCACTTTTCGGCCTCTTCTATACTTATCAACTTCCTTCCATTTTATATCAGCCTACTTCTATATCCTTACGGCCTGCACTTTCTTCTCATGCCTCTCAGCCTCTTCCCACTACTGTTATCAGCCTATCTATCAGCCTTCATATGTTACAACCTCTCTTCCTCTACGCACGGCCTCTCGACTGCTGCGCTCTTTAACATATGCGACGCCCTCTATTAATTGACCTCCTCAATATATACATGGCCTGTATAATATCTTCTACTGCTCTTGGTCCTCTTCCTTAATGATCGGCATGTCTTTTCTATCTTCGGCTTGTTCTTGATTACCTGATGTCACTTCCATTTCATTTCCTTGTAATGGCCTTTCCTCCGCCCTATTCAACTCATCGGCCTTCCTCCTTATAACCATCGGCCCTCAATCTTTATGCGGCCTGTTTCACTTTTGACAGTCGCTTCCCCCTTATCCATTGATGGGAATCCACCATTATCTAATGGCCTTCTTTTATTATTTCTGGCCTGCTTACTAATAACTATCGCCTCCTCTCACATGCGGCCTGCATCAAGAATATGCTGCCGCCCTCTTTTTCCCCTCTCTCTCCACTTCGTTCATGGCTTTACAACTATTCTTAACCATGCCTTAGTCGACCTTTTCCTGCATGTGACCTGTCATTGATTTTCTTGTTGTCGGCCTTTGTCTATCTTTAGTCTTTCTGCCTTTTTGCCACCTTCCATCTGTCACTCACCTCAACAAAGTAACTAATTTCCATAATCATCTTCTCCACCACTTATCCAATATTCTAGGAATATAATATTTATTTATTAATGTTCATGTCGCCATGGCGACAGGAGCTTCGTTCCACAGCTTCTGTCACTCGACCAAAACCAAAAATTGATTATCAAAGACAATTTTTGAAACTTACTTGGATGCCCCTGCATCATAAAGCTAGAAACCTTTGCCAGCATCCTCTCAGCCTGTGCCAAGTGGAAGTTTTGGGACAAGGTATGGACATCCATCAAAGCGTAAAGGATAGATGAATTTTGTCAGATGTTATAGTTGCTACTACTCTGGCAGACATGCATGCAAAATGTGGAAGCATAGACAAGGCACGTGAACTATTTGAGAGTGCCCCAAAGAAATGTGGTCTCGTGGAATGTCATTATTGTAGGATATGCAAAAAATGGATTTGTTGACCAGGCTACAAAGGCATGGAAGAAATAATAAAGGCACATAATGTCAAATTTTCATTGAAAAGTAAGTTTAATATTTCCATTTACTATGAGGAGGATGACCTAGTTGAGGTCCCTCCACCCACAAAACTAGAAAAATATGTTAACTGTAAAGCTTATCATGGGGTCTTAGTTAGGCCTACATAATTTCCCTAGCCACCTCAACAAGACTGCCAGCAACATTATCATTGATTTCATACATAATGGAGGAAGGGTTGTGGTCATTTTCCCTTCCTTCTAGATATATGGTTTCTTTTTGGTAATGTAGGTTTGTTTTTGTGATGGTGTTAGATGCTTCGAGGGTTGATAGGGTATTTTGTGTGGGTAGGCTTCTTTTTACATAGAAGGTCTCATGAGTCCTATTGTATGATGGATTATCATTTTTTATGTAGGTCTCAAGTGATTCTATGGAAATGGATTATCATGTTATAACCTAATTCAACTCTTGGCTAGCTATTAGTGTAATTAGTGTAAGTCTTTCCTTTTGTCTAGATTTAATGGCACTTAAATTTGGTGAGGAAGGGCATCATGTATTCTATTGTGTGAGGTTATCTCTACATTGAAGATTTTATTTTAGTTAGCTAGATCTCTAAATGATAAGATTAGGATGGATAATTTCAAATTTGGATGGAACTGGTGAGCTCATTTCTACAATGAACCTAGGCTTTTAATGCTCATCTTTTGTGGTTCTTGGTGCCTAACCCAAGTATATAAACAGAAAAAATATCAGTTTACATCAATTTCTATATAAAATTTATATCAATTTTATATATTTTTTAAATCTAAATTTTATTTAAAATTGATCCAAAATTTAATAAAATTGATATATAGTATTAGATTATAAATTAATATAAATTTTATATAATTTAGTTATATTTAAATGATAAATTTGATATATTTTAAATTTTAAGTTTAAGTTTCTAAAATTATTTTTTAATTTATTTAATTTTTAAATTTACCAAATTTAAATTTCATTTATTAAAGTGTTTAAACTTTATAATTTTTAAAATTTTCATTTATAGAGATGAAAAACTTTAGAGATTGCAAGATACATTAGTACATATAAATCAAATAATTAATAACACCCCTATGCTTCCTAACTACCGATAAGACCATAACCTAAATGAAGACTTTGATGGATCGAGTTGAGAACCCTTTAGATGGCCTAATCTCACCCCCTGTTAGGTTGAAAACCTAAAGGGGAAGCTTAATAGAGTCTTATGGTGAAAACCTGCAATGGTGCCATAAGCAAAGTTTATCCCAAAGATCCCATACCCAATATTATGTTGCAAGGACACACAAGAGATGATGTAGATCCCAAGAACCAATTGTGTGATAGGAGCAAATGCTTTATGGTATCCATAGAAGGTCACAATTGTATGAGAACAATGCTACAAGCATGCCCCTACATCTTAGGAAGCTATATAGTAAGAATCACTTACTACATAAATGTAAAAGGGGGATGTAAAATAGATAGGGATAATGATATGAATGTAATGGATAGCATGTAATGTACAAAATAGAGAAGATAAGCATGTATGAGAGAGATATGAATGTAAGATCATAATGACTATATAACAGATATTGTATCAGATATCAAAGGAATCGTATATATAGTTCTATCTTATGATGTCTATGGATGCATGTGTGTATTATTTCTTTTGATTTGGTCCATATCTTACCACATATGCGTGTTCTTCTTCTTTATTGTATCAAAATGAAGTACAACACAACATAATACAAATCTAATCCCTAGGTTTCAAATGTTGGTGCAAAGGGAGGAAGAACAAATTTAAGGAAAGAATTTATGATAACATAGACAAAGATAAGGACATTTGAGAAATTTATTTATATAGAGAGAATATATCCATGTTGAAGATATGTAGTAATGCACATTAAATTCTAGCCCTTGGAGGGGGTTAGACATCTAGGAGATGGCTATGAAATGGGAGGTAAACTTGAAAAGATGTGAGTACTATGTCAAAACATGTCTAACTATTGGGGATATATAAAAGGGATTAAGAAAAGATAAATTAAATTAGTATGGCCAAAGGAGATAACAACAACCTAAGAGAGATCATTGATAAGAATGAGATGGAAGTTGAAGAGAGCAAGAGAATGGATTTGATTGAGAAGGAAAATGAAGAAGGAAGGAAATTGAAACAAAGATAAGAACAAGAGGAAAGGTACTAGAAAAGAGTTGAAAAGGTGCAAGAAGCATCTAAGGAGCACACTAGGGGCTATAGTAAAATCTCCAAGAGTTGTTGAGTTAGTTAGATTATCAAATGACATGACACTTACATCAATTACCCTCATGAGAATCGACAACAAAAATATTAAACAAATTATGGAATAGTTAAGAGAATATGAGGCATTAGTAAGTATGGATGAGTTGGAGTCATGGAGGAGAGACACTATAGCGGTGGCAGAGAGAGAACTTAGGAGTAGGGAGGCACAACTAGAGGTCAGATTATTGACTCAAGGACTAGTTGTGAAAGATAATTTTAACTTGTTTTATCTAAAATTCAAAATATTGGCAACTTTTTTCTTAAAAATTGAATTTTGTCATAGTTGGGGTAAAAATTTGAAGCACTTATACATAGAATATTAACATGGTCTAAAAATATGACATGTAGGATTTATTTCTAGTTTTTAAATATGTAATTTATTTTAATACTTAGATAATAAAAGTTGGTTTTGTATAGGATGTACAAAAGTGATCTTTTTAAAAAAAATATGCTGAAGGCCAAAATATACACATCTATGACCCACAAAACAAGTAGTAGATGATCGGCAAGAATGCCATAAAGTAACAAGAATAATAAGGCATCCATAGGATAGCACTCCAATAATTCCACTATCGCCAACATGTCGGCACCATCGATTCGGTCCCACAATGTGTACAACAAAAAATATGACTATTGGCACCTATGCACTAAACATAATTCAAGCATTTTGCAAGAATGCATTCATTGTCAACATGGTCAAATGGTTTGGATTTGTTTGAAATTGAGATAGGTTATCATAAATGGACCTGACTTCCACCTGTAGGTGCAAATATAATATTCCTATGTGCCATAGATTCTGAGAATCATTGCGTCAAAGTTTGACACCTTTTATGGCTCTTAAGAGACTTTCTCAATCTAATGTAGCTCGAAAGGATTGGGACACCTGGGGAATGAATTGAGTCCTCCACTAGCATTCACCCACTCACCCCAATATGTTGGCACCATTTATTTATTCCCATGAGGTGTAGAATGAAAAATATGACTATTGGTACCCTTATGCTAAATGTAATTCAAGTGTTTTGCAAGAATGCATTCATTGTTAGCACAGTCAAATGTTTTGGAGTTTTTGGAAATTGAAAGGTTATTGTAGATGGACCCAACATCCACCTATAGGTGTAAATAGAACATTACTAGGTGCCATGGATTCTAAGAATCATTGCATCAAAGTTTGACACATTTTTGCACTTAAGGCTTTTAAGAGACTTTATTGGTCCGATGTACCCTAAAAGGATTGAGACACTTGGGGAATGAAATCAGGCCTCTTCTAGGATTCATAGGTACCCACCCTAATGTGTTGGCATTGTCAATTTGGTCCCATGAGGTGCAGAATAAAAAATATGACTATTGACACCCTTGCACTGAATGTAATTCAAGCATTTTGCAAGAATGCATTCATTGTCGACATGAACAAATAATTTTGGAGTTGTTGGAAACCAAGATAAATTATTGTAGATGGATTCTACATTGGTGTAGGAGCACCAAGAAGACCATTCATGTAATAAGGACTATGTCCAAATATCTATTGTTGTCATGGTACAATAGAGTAGTTTTAAGATGTAATAGGCAGTTTGCAATAAGTTATATTTGTAAGCCTTCCAAGGCATGTAAAGGCTAGTCATATGTTGAGAAACGGTTGGCCTCCCACAGTAGTGGGTTAAAAGCATAGCAGAACAAACATTGGTGTAGGGTTCTGTTTTGTGTCCTGTTGTGTGTTCATTTCTGGAAGTATGTATGAATTGTGCTGAAGAACAATAAAGCTTTATTCCATCCCCTTTTGTGTTTTCTTGTTCTTAAATTCAAGGATTTTGTAATTGTGCTTAGTAGATTCCCTTTTCCTGTAGTCTGTTGCAAAATGATTCACTGAAGCATTCCACTGGTATGGTCCCTGTCGAGATCAGTGGAATGGCTTCGTTATACAAGTATTCATTTTTGTTATCTATTTTGTTTTCCTATTCGATGGCACAGAGAATCCAAATGGAGTGTCTTGCACTGTAGATTGCCTAGCATCTCCATGTGCTAGGGTTCAATTGAAGAGTAAATGAACCACAGAGTCGGAGAGACACAGAGGTCATCGTTGGTAAGACCAGGACCACCGGAGAGTAAATCAGCCATCAAACTGACAATGGTTGTTTGACTGAAACAAGGAGACAGAGAGATTTCTATCAACGTGAGTTATGTCTCGTTTTGCTGAAGAAAGTTCCAAGTGAGCCATCAGTGTGTCTCGGACCAGCGAAGTGAGTTTTGGGGTTCTGGCCGATAGTGATTTTCTTTCCGATAGTGGCATCAGTGTATCGCCAGAACCAATGACCGAGTCCCACCAAAACCATGGTGTTTCACCAAAGTCAAACAGAGTCAAGGTGACAATAGTATCGGTGTATCAGCCAATGGAAGGTTTAGTTCATCGATGGTATTAAGTCTCACCGACATCAAGATTTGGTCTTATCGGTGCATCATCCGGATGGGTATCCAAGTCTCACCAAAGGTGTAATGTTACACCGAGGACAAGAATTAAGTCATCGGTGTATCGGCCTAGCGAAACTGGAGTTCACTGATAGAGTTGAGTCTCACCGAACTTGAAGTTGGAACGCATCGGCACATCAGAAATAACAAAAGGAGATTTGCCGATAGTATCGAGTCTTACCGAAGACAAATGCCATCAGCGCATCGGGAGACAAGTTCAAAACTTTGCCGATAGAAGTGAGTCATATCGACACAGTCACAGTTAAGACAAAAAGGGATATCAGCTAAGGCATCGGGGCATCAGCTGAAGGATAGAAGACTTCGCCGATAGAAGTCTCGGTGAAGGAAGTTTCATCGTCACATCGACATAAGTTTGATCACGGAGAGACTTTAGAAAGTCATTCCGACCGACGGTTATCTAACCAATCGAGGTGTATCGGTAGCCAGTAAGTGGAGTCTTGCCGACAGAAAACAAATTTTGATTTTGTCTGCATTACCACTGCGCGCTCCTCATCATATTGGTATAAAATCCATAAAAGTGTTGGCAAGAGACACATTGGAGCTTCATGATTGTTGTCATTGATGGCAACAAAGTTCATCCCACACATCCGCAGGACATGATGTGCTTATACCGGAAGTCACATTGAAGAGTGTTGTGGTCCAATAAGTAAGAATAGAGCATACAGAAGGTCCGACAGTCAGGTTCGGATCTGTTAAAGGAAGTATCTTTGGAAAGTACAGACTTGGGGAAGTCAAGAGGAGTACCTTGACTAATAGATTCCAGGAATTGAGCCTCCAGTGATGAAGGAATAAAGAGATATGAGCATTCAAATATTAGGGTCTTGTTTGGTAGAACAGACAGAGGAAGAACTGACCGGCAGAGCATCAGACATTATTCTGGATGAGATGCTGATGGTAATAAAGATTCTTAAGGTATCATTCTTGTTTGGACGACTTGTTAGATGACTTGCATAAGTTCCTTTTTGATTCGCATCACTTGGTAAGCAAGGATTTAGCCAATAGACTAAAGTTTAGGAAATATTGACCTTTCCGGATGCCAACTAGAAAGAGTATGAAATCCCTTATGCGGATATATATACATGATGGATTTTGATGAGAAGGTGTGTGTTGTGTTGTTACAAGTGCGAAGAAAAGTAGAAGTGTAGAGGGAAAGTAGTAAGGAAGGTCCGGTATGTGAAAAGACAGCAGAACAAAGGAAGAGGAAGGATGAAGTGTAGCAGATCAGTATACTGAGCCTAACCGGAACTGAACTCCAGCATGTGTGGATGCTTCACATCAATTCAATTATCTTATTATTCTTGTTACAACTTGTAGACAATGAGTCTCTTGTGAGCAGTGTGCTCAGGCAGTGAGCCATAATTGGCAAGTGCCATTTTGTATTTCTATTCTTCTAACAGAGAATGCAATCTTGGGTTAATCACCCCGTGGTTTTCTCCCTTAACAGGGTTTCCATGTCAAAAATATTATGTCATGTGTATTTCTATTTCATGGTTATGTTAGCTTATTTGAATTGATGCTGCATTAATTATTAAGAAAGTTCAGAAAGTTGAAATAATTAAGATAACTGATTCACCCCCCCTCTCAGTTATCAACAATTGGTATCAGAGCCAGTTCCTCTCGATAGAGCCTAACAGCTTGAGGAAGACCTGGGAATTCAAATGGATGCATATGGTATGAAGGAGCAACTTAAGTCTGCCCTAGATGATCTTGAGCAGTCAAATTCTAAAATCAATGAATTGAAGGAAAGACTCAAATAGGCTGATGATTTCATAAATGAATTAAAAGAGAAACTAAGTCTCACTATGAAAAAGAGAAAGGAGCTACTTCAGCAACTGGCAAGACAAAGTGAAGCCAATGATACAAATGGAGATCTGAAGGAGAAAACCAAGTTATGTGAAAAGTTATCAAAAGAAATCATTATGGTAAAAAATGAAATGGAATCAGGAGCTATGAAGTTTACCCAAGAGATTGAAGAGAAAATAAAAACTGAAGATGATCTAAGACATTCTCTCAAGGAAAAATCAGAAGATTGCCACAAGATGGATAGAATTATCAGACATCTTGAATCTGATCTTGAAGATGCTAAAGATAATGAAGAAAAACTTGAGGATCAAATTGTCTCTCTTAAAAAGGATCTTCAAACAGCAAATGAATATAAAGAGAAATTCAAGATAAGTTCTGCTCAACTTGAAGTTCTTCTTGAAAGTTAAAAGAGGGTAGATGACAAGTGTGGTTTGGGATATGAGAAAGCTGAAAGCTCCGGATCTGGTTAGAAGAATTTTGGATCAGAAAATCTAAGGAACAGGCCTAGAAGACCTCTGGTAAGATAGCCTAATGCTCAAAGATCTCCATCCTTCAATGGATACTGCCACAACTGCAATAACTTTGGTCATAGAGCTAATCAGTGCAGAAAGAGAATGAATCAGACTAATACATCCTTCTCCGATCAGTGTTTCAACTGCAAAAGGTATGGTCACAAATCTCATGAGTGCAGAAATATGCAAATAAACAATTCATTCAATGGTAGATGCTTTGCATGCAATAGAATGGGTCATATGGCTAATCAATGCAGATCAAGAGGATATCAATCAAATATGCAAAGAAATGTTGTTTGCCAAATTTGCAATAGATCCGGCCATATTGCAAAATTCTGTAGAAACAAGAATCAGAACAAAAGAGGTTCGGTACATCATAATCAAAATCAAGATAAGAGAAAACAAAAAGTGAATGCAGATGAAGTTCAAAGTGAGATGAACAAGATTTGGGTGAAGAAAAGTATAGAAAATGTAGGGGATGAATCCGCACCAGACTCCGGTGTTGATATTCCTTCCGGAAATTAAAAAGTGAGCTCTGGCTCAGGGGGAGACAAAGAAAACCATTTTCCCTCAGCCAGTCAATTGGTGCCGGAACTGGCACAAGGAGAGTTGCGGATTAAAGGGTTCATAAGAGAAACATCTAAACAAACTATGGTTAAGATTTGGAAGATCCGCAAGATGTTTAGATCAAGATTGATCCCGTTCTTCAAATCATCCAAATAAGGCAAACTGGAATGAATTAGGTCGAGCATTTATTGCAACTTGATATTAGGGTTTGCGGAGCAATATAAGGGTTTTCTCATTAAGCATTTGTTCATTCTACATTCAAGAAGAAACGAAAAGAAGCTTTGCAACAGAAATTCCTCAAGCCCATCAAAGATCATCTACAGAATCCGATTCATCCAGCAATTGATCCATCTCACATCGTGTAACCTAGAAGCGTAAAGGTACTTTCCATTCTTAATATCTCTCTGTAAATCTTTGAAAGATGGCTACTCCAAATGTAGTGAAGATTTCTGATAGGCCTCACCCTAAATTTAAGAAGCATCCATATAAATCCCTAGAAGTTGATCCCCAAGGCACCTTGTCAAGCATTCTGCATGGGGTTTTGCATGTAGAAGATGTTAGGGCATATATTCATGCGAGTATTGAAGAATTTGGGGAATCTAAGTTGGTCGATATCTATCACAAGCAATTGATAGATGACTCATTCGAACTCAAAACCCAGTATAAAGCTATCCGAGACAAACATTTTGCACAGTGCATTCATTTCCCCTATTTTCTGGAAGATGAATGGGTCCGGTATATTCTGAACCGAATGCATGACAAATTCATGTGGTTAAACAAGCCATTTAAAATCACTAAGGATGCCATTAAGGCTGTAACCGGATTACACTCAACCGGTGAGATGCCCATTCTCAAATCTATCAAAAACTAAATTGTAAGTGAGGCTACCGGATCAAAATTTGATAAAAGAGCAATGACTATAGAGGATATCATAGATCCGGATATCAAGTTTGCATCAATGATAATTGGATATAAGATATATCACTCCAACAGGGAGAATTCAGTTTCCAGAACTGCTATATGTACTGCTTATGAAATGTTGAGGAAGAATGTAGACTATGATCTATGTGAGCTCCTTCTGAACCAACTCTTGGAGAATCTACAGAAGATAAAGAAGGATAAGAAGAACTCCTTCAAATACGGTGGTTTGATCCTCTGTCTTTTCTTTTATTACATGAATGAGCTTCCCGGATCCAGTGGCTAGGTATGGCAGAATGATAGACCAGTAGCCATTCAAATCAGAGATTATATACATGGGCTTGGTGATGCCAAGGCACATAATACAGCTCTCTAGGGATATTTCAAAAACTTCCAGAACATGATGCAAGCTAGAGAGAGAATTCCCCAATCTCTAGTTGAGAAATACAAAGACACAGTATGCTTTATGGTAGAAACTGATCAGTGCCTAATGGAGGCAGTGGAACCAAGAACAGTGTGGATCATGCCAATGGGGTATGAGGTGGATGAGAAAATCGTAGAGCTGCATGTTCAGCACATGTTGAGTCAACCAAAGGATCCTAAAGTAGAAAGGTTTGGAACCTTTGAAGAATTAAGTATAAAAATCCATGTGGAACTCAGACAACCGAAGATAAAGAGAAAAGTGAGAAAAGAGGTAGAAGAGTTTGCAAAGAGGCATGGAATGTCAAAAGAAGCACTTGATGCACATAGAGAAAAGATGGAAAGAGCAGAAAAAGAGAAGGAAGAAGTAGAAAAGGAAAGTGATCCAGTAAAAGCCTCCTCTCGGACCAGATCCTCTAAGAGGTCTGCACCTACTAAGACCTCAAAGGCATCAAAACTGGAAGCAAAATCATCCGGTAAAGAAGAGAAAAGAACTAAGACAAAGGCCACAAGGTCTTACTTCAGTCAGAAAGACGAAGAAGAGACAGAATATGATGAAGAAATCAAGAAGATGAAGAAGAAGAAGAAAGCATCAGGTGCAGATAAGGTGGCAGAGGCAGGAGAGTTTGTTGAAAAGCCCACTCTATCCCCAGATGATGTAGTCAAAGCTGTTACTATGGATGGGAACCTGCAACCAATAACAGAATTCTATGATGCATATAATGATGCAGATAGAAAAATCTTGGAGGAAGCCACAGTTAAATACTTGAACATATACAATAAAGCCTTGATTGAAATAATTTCTCTAATTCCTAAAAGCTTGGAAAAGGAACTTGAAATGAGAAAAGAAAATGCTAAGGCTAAGGACTTAGAAATTAGAGAACAGATAGTCATTCATCTCTACCCTTCAATTACTCCAAAACAAATGGGTATGATCTTCAAAGATTGCAAGAATGAGTTCCGGAGTAAGACTAGAATGAATCAACTCATGCTTGGAGAAACTGATAAAGTGGCAAAAGAAACAGAACAAATCCTGTGGAATGCATACTCAAGATTCAACATTCCTATTATAGAGGACTTGGGTGTTGATCCCTCGGCTACAAGTGTTGAAAAAGAATCTACTGAGGCAATGACAAAAGAAGTAATGGACACCGGTGAAGAAAAAGATAAGGACTTGGAATCCTCTGCTCCGAAAGAGGTGGCCCGTGAACAAACAAACATCACTCCTCCGATTTCTCTTGCTGACTCCAGATCCAAAGGAGAAGAAAGGATAAAGGAGAAAGAAAAAGAAGTGAAGGGAAAAGAAGATGACAGCTCTAAAACTGTAGAAGAAAAGAAAACTCTATCTCCGGCAAGAGACACTGCAGAAATTGTCAAAGAATTCTTAAACAAAGAGACAATGGAAATTGATGAACCAGAACTTCTACTAGGACCATTTGATTTTGATTCTCTTTCCCCGGTACAAACAATGAAGATAGCTTCATTTGCTAATGCTAAGGCAAAAGAAAAACTCCTAAAGTCTCACATGGAAGACTGTGAACTAATAGAAGCTGCATCCGGTGTGCTTGAAAAGATCATGCCATCTTTTCTGAAGGATTCATCGACTTCCTCATTAGGTAATCTTAAGTCTCTTGTTAGTTCAGTTAGCACTCATTTTGAGTCCTTAGAGAAATCAGGTGAGGAAAAGGTCTGGAAAGAGTTTTTGGATAAAAGATTTTTTGAGTTACAAGGTTTTATAAGTAATGACAGGAGAAATATGGATATTGGAATAAAGAGTCTAGAAAATGCTCTTAAAGATGGCGGAGATATCTATAAATTTTGTTTATCCTGGCCTAAAGTGACCAAGGGTATTGAGAAGAAAGTAAAGGAACAAGAGGGTAAACTGTCAAGCCTCTCTCAGATTTTTGATCCTCTCACTGTATCCATAGTAAACCAGGAATGTCAAACCATTGTAGTCATGAATGAAATTAAGAAACTTGAAAAGGAGAGGAAGAACATAATAAGCAGGATGGGTGAACTTAGAGGGATCATTATCCCTAAGTTAGAAGCCATGCATGAGGCTCTAACTGATGCTCAGACCACTGCCCAAACCAGTGATCCAACAGATCTTAAAAGGGCAGAAGCTTTTGCATTCCTATTGAGTGGTCACATCTCAATTTTGGACAGGCTGAAATAGAGTTGGGCGACACAAGTTGTGTAGTTAAAGACAACTTTTGCAGACATACTACAATATATGTGAGTACAACCGGTTTATATACTTATGCGGCTAAGTATAGTTGATTTGTTTTTGGGCAATTTTGGTGTGCGGACCCTACCCTTTGCCATTGATGTCAAAAGGGGAGTGAGAAATAGTGAAAAATGTGGAATCTAGCTAAGGGGGAGCTCTGGTAAAATGTACAGTAGAAGAGAGCATCAGCCAAGAGGGAGTATAGTATACACTTAGTCATTTTTCACTAAGTGTTGCCATCAATGCCAAAGGGGGAGATTATTGGCAAGAGACACATTGGAGCTTCATGATTGTTGTCATTGATGGCAACAAAGTTCATCCCACACATCCGTAGGACATGATGTGCTTATACCGGAAGTCAGATTGAAGAGTGTTGTGGTCTGGTAAGCAAGAACAGAGCATGCAGAAGGTCCAACAATCAGGTCCGGATCTGTTAAAGGAAATATCTCTAGAAAGTGTGGACTTGGGGAAGTCAAGAGGAGTACCTTGACTGATAGATTCTAGGAATTGAGCCTCCGGTGATGAAGGAATAAAGAGATATGAGCATTCAAGTATTAGGGTCCTGTTTGGCAGAACAGACAGAGGAAGAACTGACCGGTAGAGCATCAGACATTATTCCGGATGAGATACTGATGGTAATAAAGATTCTTAAGGTATCATTCTTGTTTGGCCAACTTGTTAGATGACTTGCATAAGTTCCTTTTTGATCCACATCACTTGGTAAGCAAGGATTCAGCCGACAGACTAAAGTTTAGGAAATATTGACCTTTCCGGATGCCGACTAGAAAGAGTATGAAATCCCTTATGCGGATATATATACATGATGGATTTTGATGAGAAGGTGTGTGTTGTGTTGTTACAAGTGCGAAGAAAAGCAGAAGTGTAGAGGGAAAGTAGTAAGGAAGGTCTGATATGTGAAAAGATAGCAGAACAAAGGAAGAGGAAGGATGAAGTGTAGCAGATCAATATACTGAGCCTAACCGGAACTGAACTCCAGCATGTGTGGATGCTTCACATCAGTTCAAGTATCTTATTATTCTTGTTACAACTTGTAGATAGTGAGTCTCTTGTGAGCAGTGTGCTCGGGCAGTGAGCCCTAATTGGCAAGTGCCATTTTGTATTTCTATTCTTCTAACAGAGAATACAATCTTGGGTTAATCACCCCGTGGTTTTCTCCCTTAACATGGTTTTCACGTCAAAAAAATATTGTGTCATGTGTATTTCCATTTCATGGTTATGTTAGCTTATTTGAATTGATGTTGCATTAATTATTAAGAAAGTTCAGAAAGCTAAAATAATTAAGATAATTGATTCACCCCCCCTCTCAGTTATCAACAAAAAGGTTATGTTGTTGATCTGGTATATGTCAGTAGAGGAGAGTGAAGGAGAGGCTAGCATCATGCCTCCAAAGGGGATGACAGCAGAAGTGCTTAAGAAGTTCCAAGACATGGAAGAGATGATCAAGATTGGAGTCAAGGAAGCACTCCAGGATGAGTTGAAGGCACTGAAGATAGGAAATAAATCAAATGATGAATCTGATGGAGAAGAAGAAGGGGAAGAAGGAGAAGAACCCCAAGGGCAGGAGGCAGAGATACTTGCAGATCAAAAATACTTTCTTGAAGCCATCAAGGCAATTGGGAAAGACTCTTCAGAGGCCAGGATGGAGATCCCAATGTTCAGTGGGAAGATGGATGCCGAGGAGGTTGTGGAGTGGATTGAGCCTCTAAACAATTACTTTGAATACAAAGAGGTACCTGCGAACAAGAGGTTTAAGTTTGCAAAAACTAAACTCAAAGGTGCTGCCCTTACATGGTGGAATTACACCCAAGGAGAGAGGGTAAAGAATGGGAAGAGTATGATCTCTTCATGGAGCAGAATGTTGGAGAGGATCAAGTCCCAATTCCTTCCATCAGACTATGAGGTGCAAATCTACAAGAAGATGCAAAATCTCAAGAAAAGAGATTTGGATGTGGCTACTTACACCGAGGAGTTTCACAAATACACTCTTCATTGTGGGTACATGGAGGATGAAAAAGATAAGGTGGCAAGGTATTTAAATGATCTGAGGTTCAATATTCAAGATGAGATAAGTTTATTGACCCCTGAAACCATGGAGAAATGCTTTCAAGTAGCATTAAGGGCTGAAGAGAAGCTGAAGAGGAAAGGTGAGCAGCAAGGTAGAGGAGGAGGTGGCAGAAATTTTAGAGGCAGAGGCAATTTTGAAGGAAGAATTCCTAACCAGAGGCCTAATGGTGAGTCTAGCCAAGGAGAGCAAGTTGGGGACTCAAGTAGCAGAGGAGGCTACCAAGGAAGAAGGCCTAATGGAAGAGGTGGGATAGATGGATCAGGTAGAGGATCCAAGTTCTCCAATATGACATGTTATAACTATAATCAAATAGGGCACCTGGCTTATAAGTGTCCAAAGTGATGCAGAGTGCATAGCGATGATGCAGACCCAAAACCTTAACATACATTCAGAAAATACATTTGATGAAGCCGACCGTTGACTTCCTTTGTATGCCGATGTAACACTTAACTATCACCGTCTCCAATCGGTCGACCAGTGTATGATCCCCAAATATCACCCATACAACCGGTCGTCCCTTTGTATCTAATTCAATGTACATTCGTAACATGCATTCTAAAGATGCATTCTCCTTATTCTTCTATGACATACACACTCAACAAGCCTTTGCGATGTACACACGGAATATATATCTGACATGCATTTACGATATACACACAAAATGCATACTCAGTGAAACAACGCGAATCTTTGCTGATCTGAACCTCTGCAAACCCTATCGCTTCTCAGATCCATTTCTCCAACAACCACAAAGATCTTACACCCCGCCAACCGAGCACATGATGGCACTAGGATCTATCTGCACCCTGCACGTGATCCTGTAAAGAAAACACTGTACAGCCATTCCACTGATTTCGAAGAAATCTAACCGGTGGAATGGATTAAGAAATCCATCCGGCCACAAAATAACAAATCGATTGCACAGAGAAAACTAAAGGAATCGAAAGACAGAAAGATGCACAACACAAAATTTTATTATGCCTTTCAGAACATGTACATACACAGATGCTCTGTTTACAATTGCAAATCACTCTGATCAGATTTGAACTCAACTACAACCAATTACAACTCTACTACTGATTACATTCGATCATCTTGGGTATTTATCTACTTGCTCTCAGTAGTAATGAATTGACTCCAAGCGGCTAGGAGAACAATTCCAAGTGGCTGGGAGATCTAACAATCTCCAACGACCTAACAACCTCCTAACTATCTAACAACCCTTGTGATTATAGATCGACAAGTGTCCTTGGGACTTACAATTGAACCTAGATACAAACTAAATTAACATGCATTGGTCAAACAGACCTTATTACATTGAATGGTCTACTAGGACCTTATAGGAAACATCAAAATGAACATTAAACAGTTAAATGCCTCATGGAGGCCACTATGGATTGGGTGCACCTGCACCACAGAGAAGGCCTCAACTTCTCATGGTAATGAGAGAAGAACCACATTGACTCAAGAGGATGCAGGGAGTGTGACATCTCCTGAAGTGAATTTGACATCAGAGGTGGGAGAAAATCTGATGATCAAGAGGACGCTACTCAAAGAACCAGTGTAGACTGAACCGTCACAAAGGAGAGCACTTTTCAGGACCAATTGCAAAAGCAAAGGTAAAATATGCAAGGTAGTCATAGATTCTGGTTCAACAGATAATATGGTGTCTAGGGAAATGGTGGATAAATTGAACATAGAAAGGATTCCTCATCAAACTCCTTACAAAGCATCTTGGGTAAGTGATAGTCAATCACTTTTGGTAGATGAACAAGCATATGTTGATTTTTAGATTGGAGAATATAAGGATCAAGTTTTATGTGACATTTTACCCATGGAATGTTGTCACCTACTTTTAGGTAGGCCATGGCAATTTGATAGGCAAGCATTATATGATGGATATGCTAACACATACACCATCAAGAAGGATGAGAAGACTTTTTTGATGACACCATTGCAGGAGGATGCTGAAGCAAAGAAGGCAGCCAAGGTCATCTTGGTGGGTAAGAAAGAGTTTGTGAAGATCAATGAAGAAGAGACAAGGAAAGTTGAGGATACCTCAAGGAGTGGGGTTGTCAAAGATCAAAGTTTGAAGGTGGTTTCAGTTTTGAATGATGGAGATCAGATGGTGATGTCGGAGATGGATCAGAAGAAGGTCAAAGAGCAGGTCTACAAGCAGCCACAAGGTGGTTGGAAAGAAGAAGATGCTATCATAGTAGGGACCATTGTTTGTCCTCTAGAGCCAACAAGAGTTGAAAGGCAAACATATTCTACCATAGCAGCAGTACAAGAAGCATCAAACAAGGTTTTGCATGCAGGTGTTCAGGTAGAGATGACAGTAAGGAAGAATGGCAAGCAAAGTATAGGTTTGGGTGCAAGCATTCACTCATGGCAAGGTGTGAGTAGAGCCTACAATGCTAGGCATGAGTTTTTGATTCCATGGATGCAAGTTGCAGTCCACAGATCATGGGGAAGGCATGAGGCAACAAAGGATAAAGGTGGAGCAAGACAAAGAATCAACTCATGTGGCATGAGTTCTTTTCTAGGTGGGGTGTATGGTGCAGGAGCACCAAGAAGACCATTCATGTAATAAGGACTATGTCTAAATATCTATTGTTGTCGTGGTACGATAGAGTAGTTTTAAGATGTAATAGGCAGTTTGCAATAAGTTATATTTGTAAGCCTTCCAAAGCTTGTAAAGGCTAGTCATATGTTATTTCTTTTCAATTGTTGTTGTTCAGTTTGTAACCAACCAGTTGAGAAACGGTTGGCCTCCCACAACAGTGGGTTAAAAGCATAGCAGAACAAACATTGGCATAAGGTTTTGTTGTGTGTTCATTTCTGGAAGTATGTATGAATTATGCTTAAGAACAATAAAGCTCTGTTTCGTCCCCTTTTGTGTTTTCTTGTTCTTAAATTCAAGGATTTTGTAATTGTGCTTAGTAGATTCCCTTTTCCTATAGTCTATTGCAAAATGATTCATTGAAGCATTCCACCGGTACGGTCCCTATCAAGATTCATGGAATGGCTTCGTTGTACAAGTATTCATTTTTCTTTTCTATTTGGTTTTCTTGTTCGATAGCGCAGAGAATCCAAACGGAGTGTCTTTCACTGTAGATCGCCTAGCATCTCCATGTGCTAGGGTTTGGTTGAAGAGTAGATGAACCGCAAAGTCAGAGAGACACAGAGGTCATCGTCGGTAAGACCGAGACCATCAGGGAGTAAATCGGCCATCAGACTGACAATGGTTGTTTGACTAAAACGAGGAGACGAAGAGATTTCTATCGGCATGAGTTCTATCTCGTTTCACTGAAGAAAGTTCCAAGTGAGCCATCGGTGTGTCTCAGACCAACGGAGTGAGTTTTGGGGTTCTGGCCGACAGTGATTTTCTTGCCGATAGTGGCATCGGCGTATCACTAGAACCAACGGTCGAGTCCCACTGAAACCGTGGTGTTCCACCGAAGTCAAACGGAGTCAAGGTGACAATAGTATCAATGTATCAGCCAATGGAAGGTTTAGTTCATCGATGGTATTAAGTCTCACCGACATCAAGATTTGGTCTTATCGGTGCATCGGCTAGACGGGTATCCAAGTCTCACCAAAGGTGTAATGTTACGCCGAGAACAAGAATTAAGTCATCAGTGTATCGGCCTAGCAAAACTAGAGTTTGCCGATAGAGTTGAGTCTCACTGAACTTGAAGTCAGAACGCATCGGCACATCAAAAATAACAAAAGGAGATTTGCCGATAGTATCGAGTCTTACCGAAGACAAATGCCATCGGTGCATCGGGAGACAAGTTCAAAGTTCTACCGATAGAAGTGAGTCATACCGACACAGTCACGGTTAAGACAAAAAGGGATATCGGTTAAGGCATCGGGGCATCGGCTGAAGGATAGAAGACTTCACCGATAGAAGTAAGTCTCGGCGAAGGACGTTTCATGGTCACATCAGCATAAGTTTGATCACGGAGAGACTTAAGAAAGTCATTCTGACCGACGGTTATCTGACAGATCAACATGTATTGGTAGCCAGTAAGTGGAGGCTTGCCGACAGAAAACAAATTTTGATTTTGTCTGCATTACCACTGCGTGCTCCTCATCATGCATCCACCTATAGGTGCAAACAAAACATTCCTAGGTGCCACAAATTCCAAGAATCATTGCGTTAAACTTTGACACCTTTTGCTCTTAGAGCTCTTAAGAGACTTTCTCAGTTTGATGTAGCACAGAAGGATCAAGACACCTAGGGAATGAAATAAGGCCTCCACTAGCATTCAACCACCCATCTTGATGTGTTGGAACTATCAATTTAGTCCCACAAGCTACAAAATAAAAAATATGACTATCGGCACCCTTACACTGAATGTAATTCAAGTATTTTGTAAGAATGCATTCATTGTTGGCACAATTAAACAATTTGGATTTGTTTGAAGATCAAGATATATTATTGTAGATGGACTCAACCTCCACTTGTAGGTACAAACAACACATTCCTAGGTGCCACAAATTTTGAGAATTATTGTGTCAAAGTTTGACATCTTTTTTCTCTTAGGGCTCTTAAGAGACTTTCTCAATTTGATGTAGCTCAGAAGGATTGGGACACCTAGGGAATTAAATGATGCCTCCATTAGCATTCACCTACCCACACAAACATGTTGGCACCATTGGTTCTATCCCTTGAGGTGCAGAACAAAAAATATGACTATTGGCACCCTTATGCTAAATGTAATTGAAACATTTTGCAAGAATACATTCATTGTCAGCATGCTCAAATAGTTTGGAGTTGTTGGAAACTAAGATAGGTTATTGTAAATGGACTTGACATCCACTTGTAGGTGCAAACAAGACATTCCTAGGTGCCATGGATTCTGAGAATCACTACGTACAAAAGTTTGACACCTTTTTGCTCTAGTAGGGCTCTTAAGGGACTTTCTCAATCTGATGTATCCTAAAAGGGTCAAGACATTTTAGGAATGAAATGAGGACTCCACCAGCATTCACCCACCCACCCTAATGTGTTGGCATCATCAATTAGGTCCCACGAGGTGTATAACAAAAAATATGACTATTGGCACCCTTACACTAAACACAACTAAGACATTTTACAAGAATGTATTCATTGTCAACATGGTCAAATGGTTTGAAGTTGATAGAGATATGTTATTAATCCCATGATAGTCCACTTGATTTTCATGACTTCCTTTGAAGTGATTTTGATAATATTTTGACTCATGAATCTATCTAAAAGATAATAAGACTATCTTAATGCTACAAGATGACCACTTTCTTGCAAGGTAACATCCTTGTTTTTTATTAGAGGTAAAGTAGGTTTTGAAGGGGCCCCCGAAACCCTTTACAACATGCCAAAAAGACATACAAAACACAACAAAATGTTTGCAACAGAAAACTCCACAACAAATCCACACAACAACAGCCAAGTTGCTAACCAAAAAAGACCAAGGGAAACCAACTACACAACCCTAGGCTTCAATCTTTATTTTTGACCACCCACAACACAAGTGTGGGAAGTAGAAGCATGTTTTGGAAGACCTTTCTTCCTTCTTTGAACAATCCTCCATGAAACATCATCTTCCATGGAATCAATATGAGGAGAGAGAGAGAGAGAGAGGAGAACTATCCTCCATAGAAACCTGAGCCCTAGTGGGGGCTAGGAGAAGAACAGAGTGCAAAACTAAAGCCACCACAAAAGAAGGAACACTTGATGCAAGAGAAGACCTAGTAGGAGATTCAAAAGTCTCAGCAACCCAGGATGGAATGGACTTAGTAGGATCCACCGAGGACATATCATCCTCAGTAAAATCACCAACTGTCAAATGGTCGTGGAGGGAATTCCTCCACCCAAGTCACCTCACCCTTCTTACGGCACAGACGAGGGCACTCTGAAGTGAAGTGTCCAATGGTGTAACATCTTCTGTAGTGAAAAGAAAGACCCTCATAATCAATAGTCTGATTTCATGGTCTATCACCAACAAGTAAGACAACATCGCCAGGCAACTCCTTAGATGTGTCAATGTCAATGAGAATGTGGACAAATGTAGTATGGTCGAAGTTCAAAGGTGCATCATCCTCATGTAATAAATGACCAAGTGCATTTCCAATAGATTTAAAATAGGAACCATACCAAAACTAAAGAGGGAGGTTAGGTAATCTGACCCATACCGGCATGATGTTCAAGGATTATGTCATAGGGTTGAAGGAGGGACACCAAGGTTTGAGTGAGAGGAAATGTTGTCCTCACAGCCAAAACTCACCATCCAAAATTTGCTTCTTATCCACTTCTGATTGGAAAGAAGTAATGAAAAACCCCCTTGCATGGGGGTAAAGTTCAATCCTACCTTGAGAGGCCTCCAAGCCTCCAAGGTGCACTTATTCAGATCTAACAAGGAAGGCTAGAAGTGGTTAAACCTGCAAATGAGGACTAACCATTTGAAATGATCTTCATTATCCTCCACTTCCTATCCACAAATGATGATAGGGGACGAAGGAGCACAGTAGAGAGGTTTAAGTTTGTTTTGTAGGGGGCGCGATCAACACCCATAGAAGGAGCACCAACAGACCCATCCATGGCCACATAAGATTTGGAAGCACCCGTAGCAGAGGAAGCACCAACAGTCTGCTTAGCGCCAGGCACAACCAAACCCTCACAAGTTGAAGGAGTGGTGCCAGAAGGTACGTAAGACCAAAAACATCCACCACAGAACTCAATCCATAAGTGAGGGAAGCCATATCGATTGATAGGGCATGCAGGAGATGGCAGAGCAAATGGGAGATTGGCCACTAGGGCATGCAGCATGCAACAAGCAATAGATGCACACAGCCTAAGGTAACATCCTTGTTGGCATGGCATGACTAATAGTCCTTTTAGTGATTACAATATTTAGTGACATGTTTCTTGGTTTAGTTGATAGGTCAATCCCTTTAACTAGTTTTATTTCATTACACTTCTCTTCTTGTTTTGATAGTTCAAATGACTTGTTGACAACCCTTTACTTGGATTTAATAGTCTTCTTTTCTTACATGCAACCCTATCGAACATTGGGACAATCTTTCATAATCATGACAAACATTTTTATTTCATCCTAAGACTAATATGACAACACTTTAGGTGGGTGAGGCACTCCCAGGATTGTGAGTGATGTATATGACTATCTATATCTTATTAGGATGGTCCTTACAACCATTTAACCATCCTATTTAGCAAGATTATTTTATCAGTCTAAGCAACATGGAAATCCTCTTGAGTGTTGGGTGATTGTACTCTTACATACTATTGAAACTTAAGGAAGAAATCAAGAGTTTAGTAAAATAGGTCATCAATCTAATGTCTATCCCTCAACTTCTTTGCCAACCTAAAGTTACCATGAAAGCCTTTACGCATCTTTGAATGAATGGATTTTTAGTCAACTAAGAGAATAAATTCCTTTGAATTTGTCATCCTTTTTAGTACCATTTAAAATCAGATATTATATCAATTAATTTGTTGTAATTTTAAACTAATTAGCTAAAAATGTGCTAATCAATATATTTTTATCTATAAATTATTGTTCATAACTAAAATATATTCACTTAGAAATTTGACTCAAAGAGGTAAGATACATAATACTCTCAAATCCAATCCTCTTTAAGAAAAAATTATCTACTACAAAACAAACATATACCACTAATGAGGCCTCTGGCATCGACTAAGAAGGAATCATCATGGGTGGACCAACTAAGAGTTCTTGTATGAAAAATGACAAGCTCATGTAAGATTGTATGTACATAATCATAATAGCTTCAATCAACCTCTAAATAACTATAATCAACTATAAACTCTAAAATATCAATTAAAGCAAAATTCAATCCAATTAATTTGACTTGTTTCTAACATTCAAAGAGTTGTTTGGTGAACGATGGTCTTATTAGATGATCAGAAGTCCTACTAAAGCACACTGGGAAAGGTGGCACATCACTCACATTTGGAATAGACTATAAAAGTAAAATAGCATTGATATAAATTAATATATAATTACTAAGAAAAAAGGAAATGCACACAATAAAAAAAGGTTAGATGTGTAGAAAAAACTTCTAAATCACTATATTCAACTATAAAATCTAAACTATCAATTAAAGAAAAATTTAATTCAATTGCTTTGACTTGTTGTTGACATTCAAAGAGTTATTTGGTGAATGATGGTCTTATTGGATGATCAAAAGTCCTACTAAAGCATGCTGGGAAAGGTGGCACATCACTCACATTTGGAATAGGTTGTAAAAGTAAAATAACATTGATATAAATTAATATATAATTATTGGGAAAAAATAAATGCATACAATAAGAAAAGGTTAGATGTGTAGAAAAATTTATACCATCAAGTCTCAGCCAAATTGAATGGTAGAAAGAGTACCCCGATGAACTTCTATAAGCTCCTCATATGTCATCAATTGTTATCCCACTTAGATATATTAGTACTAGAATCTTTGTTTATATTAAATTCAAATGGGAATATCACGAAATAATTTTAAATTTTACCTCAAAGAAAGATTGGCCTTGCTCCTCTTGTGCTCTAATCCCTTATGTGTCATCTTGTGTTCTAGTCCCTAATGTCTTGGCCTGTGTAGCTGAAATATGAGGGACAACATATTCTAATGTGTTCAAGGGTGGCTCACTCATCACTCTAAGAGGACCTAAGCACAAATTATTATACATAATGCAATGATGAGCCACACAAACATGTATGGACAATGAGAGTCCACTAATATCAAATGATCCACTACGACCATCTATTTCATGTGGTTATACTAGTTGAAAAGTGTGTGTAATCAAATGTTTTATCAAAGCTATTTTTCAACTACGATACATAGAACTAGGAGTAGAGATCAATATTTATAATCTCTCTCTCTAGACATGAGATGAAAGTCTCCACCATCTTGGTGCTCTCCACCTCCTCCTTTTACCTCCTACCCTTCTGTTTTGATGCCTCCACCCTACAATCCTAGCATTTCCTCTTCCCTAAGCTACTTCCAAGAGCCATTGCACCCAGACCAAAACACTCACCAATAATGAAGAGGGAACAAATTCACCATTCTAGATAAAGCATAGCCACAAAACAAAAATGGTGAGCCATATCGAGAAAATATTATAGTGTCCTAAAATCTGCTGCTAATAGCTTAATCCAACCTATCAAGCAAGGCTCTTAGTTAATGTGCTTCATGTCATCATGCAAAAACAATTATTGGTGTCCCTTGTGATGCAAGATCCAATCTATGGGATCATTTTATATCACATGATTTAAAGAACCACTACCATATTCCCACTTCTATAATGTAATCTATGAGATTATTTTAAAATTATTTTTTTTATTTTTAATGACAATGGAGTTGCTTCCATTCAAATGTTGCCTACTATTATAATGCATACACAAAAAAAAAATCATTTATAATTTTAGATGTCCCTTGGGACCTCAAGTGTGATACTATTAGTGATAGTTACAAAGTGATTTAACTTTTATAAGAATAGAAGGTGCTTCATAACAAATTCCCTTCTTCTATTGTAAATGTATTAAAAATACACTCACTATAAAGACTTATAATAACTTAGAAATGTATGTTTTCTTATAATCATAAAGTTGTCAAATTAATTTGCATGAGATGAAGAATTAAAGTTCATCATTCTAGATTCTTTCCAAAAAAAAAAACCTTTTTTCTTGCTTTCATTGTATACAAACATGTATACTTATGACAACATTCCATTTTAAATCAACTAAACAAAAATTGTTAGCCACGACTCATAAGTCTTTGGACATTATGAAATGAATCCCTCATTATTAAATTTTGACATGAATCAAGTACAAGAATTCAAGATTCTTAATACAATTGTGATTAAGGATTGTAAACAAACATTAGATGTGGCATATGGAATTTAGTCTTCACTAGCATTTGCTAGATATGTGACTAGTGCAAAATTATTCAATTCCTAGCTTGCCAAACAGAATTTAACTTTACTACCATTTGTTAGGTTTGCAGAAGTAAATAAAGTAGTCAATTTGACAATATTATGAATATAATTATAATATTCCTTTCAAACCTACAATGTCTTCCATTGTATTTCTCTAAAATTTCTCTCATCCCTTTGAGTTCCTCTTGTTTTAAATCCTATTGTCACTCCAAACACTTATGAAATGCCTTCTCCTAACCACCTTCAAACCCTCATCTCATTAGTATTAATTTATAAATCTCATCATGCACAATTTTGTAATGCCACGAATGTGCAATTACAATGCGATATAAATAGTTATTTTATTTACATCTACAAATGTTATTCTCTTCTCTCTAACATCAATCTATACAGCTCATTATGAGAGTTTTTCAAGTGCCATGCATAACCACTAATTACAACATAAACACACTTGTATTTTCTTTTTTACTTCATTATAAATTATAGTGGTTTCTTTCTAATCGAAACAAAAAATAAATAAATCAAACTAAATTAAAAAATATCCACGAATTCACAAATTTATTAGCTATCTCATCAAGCAAAGGGATGTGAAACAACATTAGAAATATCTAACCATAAATTACACAAAATCTACATACACTTATATAAAATTACATATTGAATCTAGAATATGTTATTAAATGTTTAACCTAACATAGTCAAAAGACAATACGATTAATCAAAACAAAAGAACTATACAAAATGACAAGGGTAATTGTGAACCCTCCTCTCCCATTTCATGTTGCTCAAGCATCTTTCTATTTACTTTAAGTGTTCCTCACCTTTTGTTTTCACTCTTTCTCCACCACCTCCTCGAGCTTTTCATTTCATACATATGTAGGTTTTATGAAAACAAATCAATTAAATGTCCATGTTATCATAGAATAAGTTTAAAATAGTTTTTGACAAATACCCCAATAGTGTATATAAGTAGTGATCTGCATTGCACTCTATGCATCTAATTTTATGAAGCCAACATCATAGTCTAGATTGCCAAATACTCAAAACAAAAACAAAACCATTTTTTTTTCTACTAACTGAAAATACAACCTTGTTCCTTCATTATTAGTGCAAGTATGACAGGGTGCACATTATTATAGTGTGAGCCTATTTTTTAGATCACTTCATTTAGCATCACCAATAATCTCCACAAGAACATTCTCCTAGCCTTAAATGATGCAAACAATTCACATCTCTCACAACAATTTCTCTTGCAACAATCTTGGAGATAAACTTCATTGCATTGTGACAATCAACACATACTTGAAGGTTATCAACAACTCTAATAGTTGTTCTAGTGGGTGTCTAACAAATCAAAAGCAATTGCCAACTTTTCACTATGGTGGTAGAGAAATCATTCTTTTTCCTCCTTTTCCACATCACTAAGTAAATGTCTTGAATATGGAAAATACCTTGCTGCCTTCATCTCTCAAGCCAATTTCTCCAACTTGGCATAGATCTCCTATGTCTGTGGATGTGATCGGTCTCCTACACAAAAATCACATACCATTTTATGGCCTTCAATCCAACTACATCCAGGGATCTTTATAATTCCTGTATCTTTCATCAATCTCCTTACCGTTTGAACCTCACACCACCTGCCCACTTCTTCATGGAAGTTTGAGAGAACATAAGTCACATATATTTTTAGGGTCCAAATAAAAAAGCAGCATCACTTTAAATACTCCTAAGACTATATTCATGTGTTTTGCAGCACCAAGAAAACACATCCACACAACCACACAGGTTTAACTGGCATCTTAATGATATAGTTTAGGGTGTCCTCAAGATAGCCAGCACGGGCAAGAAGGTCAACCATGCGCACATAATAATCAATTGTAGGTGTAATGCAATAAGGATTTCTCATGTGATTGAAGCATGTGCAACAATCATTGCATTCCATGCAATCACATTTCATTGAGGCATTTTGTCAAAACAGTTCACATTCCTTGTCTATGCTTCCACATTTTCCATATATGGCTACCAGAGCATTTCCAACTATAATATCTGACAAAAATCCCCTTTCCATTATGCTTTGATGGATGTCCATACCCTGTTCCAAAGCTCCTATTTTGGCACAGGCAGGGAAGATGTCGGCTTTACAACTGCGAATTTCATTTGCTTGAAAGTTTCTAAAGGCCTTGTCAACAAATCCATTTTCTGCATATCCTGCAATAATGGCATTCCATGAGACCACATTTCTTTGGGGCATTCTGTCAAACAGTTCGTGTGGCTTGTCTATGCTTCCACATTTTGCACACATGTCTACCAGAGCAGTAGCAACTATAACATCTGACAGAATTCATCTATCCTTTACCGCTTTGATGGACGTCCATACCCTGTTCCAAAGCTTCCACTTGGCATGGGTTGGGAGGATGCTGGCAAAGGTTTCTGGCTTTACACCAGCCAATTGCATTTGCTTGAAAGTTTCTAGAGCCTTTTCAACAAATCCATTTTGTGAATATCCTGCAATCAGGGCATTCCATGAGAACACATTTCTTTGAGGCATTCTGTCAAACAGTTCATGTGCCTTGTCTACAGTTCCACATTTTGCATGTCCTGCAATCATGGCATTCCATGAGATGACATCTCTCTGACGTATTCTGTCAAACGGTTCACGTGCCTTGTCTATGCTTCCACATTTTGCATACATGTCTGCCAGGGCAGTTGCAACTACAACATCTGACAAAATTCCTCTATCCTCATGTTTTTGGGGATACCTATAGCATGTTCCAAAGTACCCATTTTGGCACAGGCAGGGAGAATGCTGGCAAAGGTTGCAGAGTTTGGCTTTACACCTGCCAATTGCATTTGCTCGAAAGTTTCTAAAGCCTTTTCAACAAATCCATTTTGTGCATATCCTGCGATCATGGTATTTCATGAGACCACATTTCTTTGAGGCATTTAGTTAAACAGTTCACATGCCTTGTCTATGCTTCTACATTTTGCATACATGTCTACTAGAGTATTTCCAACTACAACATCTGACAAAACTCCTCTATCCTTATGTTTTTGTGGATACCTATAGCATGTTCCAAAGCTCCCATTTTGGCACAGGCTGGTAGTACGCTGGCAAATAGAAATTGATGGAGTTGGAGACCTGTTTGTTGCATATGGTGAAACAGTGCGACTGCCTACACCTTGCTCCTGTAGAAAAAACAGCCACTAAAACAGAACCCGGCTCATTTGGAATTAATTGAGCGGGAGGGGAGAGATATTCAAATTAAAATTATCTCCAATTTAAAAGTAACTGCGGGCAACAGCAGGGCAGTCCCCGTTCGTTGAAACCCACAGTTGATGTATTGTTGACGGAAATTTTTTGGACAAACAGAACTGATGAAACGGAGCTGGAGAGAGCCCACCAGCCACGTCTGAAGTCAAAAGCTTAGAATGTGCTGTTTAAGCCCAGCCAAACTGTTACACATGTTCAGGCTGCCAAATATATATATATATATTTTACATCAATAATCCACATTTTGTAATACCCCCTCTGAATGCCATAACATGTTCTTACACATTTTAAACTCCCGCTCCTGAATGTCATTACATGTTTTCAAAATCATAAAATTTACAGTCGTTGCATAGCTCCCCATCTTATTAACATAAACAAGTTATTTTATACTAGCCACCAGTATACATAACAGCCCATGACAGGTCCAGTATACGTAACAGCCCATAACATATTGACCTGTCAGACGGGGAAAGGGGTTTCCTTTTTCCTCCGAAAACATATAATAGTTCGTGACCTGTTCATCTTTTGCATGTTTCTTCTGACACTTAAAGTGTTAAGACTACATGTCATCTAAAGCAGTAACCAGTTCCTTCACGCTAATGCCAAGTTGACCAACCATCATAAATACATAAAAATCATGAAACATTAAATGAAACAAGATTTTCACGTGCAGTTACTGTCAAATTGGTGATGAATCAAAATTGAGTAAATTGAGAATAACTGTTTTGTAGTGTACAGAAAATATACAGTTGAGGCCAGAGATTCATACATGTCCATTTAATTGAAGGCCATCCATTTAATTGAGGACCATCTGATTTAGAGGCCCATTAATACCATACATAGCAGTCTGCATTGATTTACTCGTGAAAAGTCACTTCAACCAGATGTACAACAAATAAAATGAGTCTATAATATCCCAATTATTGCAAACTTGTAGAACCCCATGCCCATAATGCAACCGGCTCTAGTAAAATCAAAAACTGATAAGCGGTACAACAGTCAAGAAAATAAATGATTATGCTAAAAAGGTATATCCATAACACATGCTTAGAAGCAAAATTGTTTCAATTTTTGAACTTTAAGTAGAAATAGTCAATGAACAAGTGCAAACTGCAACATGAATTTACTGTAGGAACTACCTTCATTCCATCCACTTTTTAATATAATCTCAAAAGAGACTTCAAAGTTTGCATGCCAATTTATTGCCTTTAACTGTTAGGAAAACAGTGAATGCTTTCTGTCCAGATTAGAATATTCAATAATGTTTGCAAGAGATAATGCAGTTGAACATAGTTATCTTAGGCCAGATGATACACCAAAACCAAGAAAATAGAACTTTTGAAAAATAATGTTCCCTGAGGCTGATACAATTAACCAAACCTTCATCTAATAATACCCTATAAATTTTCGTATTGTACAATGTTCATTATATCCTTTATTAGTTTAGTATGCCTAGTTTTATTTCATATGCTTCAAATATATATTTACATATTTTTTTTATGTATTATTTGTCCTTACATTCTTGATTTCAGACAGGGACTCCTAATGTTCTCATAAATATGAACCTAGCAATCGCATGCAATTATTTAGACTAATGAATTCCCCTGATAACTAAAGGAAGAGGAAGGGAGCAAAGAAAGCTTGCTTGGCACCCTGAAGACCCTATACGATCGAATAATTGAAGAGTCAAGCAAGCTCAAGCTGGATGAGATCTCTGATGCTCTCAAGATGATTCCCAAAACAATGACAGAAAGTTTATCTGCATTGAAATCAGAAATATGCCTTGCCTTTACCAAAGACTTGCAGGTAAACACTACCTATGTTTATTTTCAGGGATTTGTAATCAATCCTAGCCAATTTTTTTTTTTAAATGAATCTTGTTAATTACAAACATACATAGTTAATAACATGAATGCTGCAATCCAAAGAAGAGATCTGAGCGAAAGGATTTCAACAAGATGTGTGAAGGTACCCAAAGTTTCTTGGAGCAATTCGGTTTCAAACCACCTTGATTTTCAGTCGGTTGCTTGTAGGGGTTTCTTGACCCCTCGTTTATTTTTTCTTGTTGTTGTGTTGGTGTTGTGTTGTCTGTTTGGTGGTGGTCCTGTGTAGTTTTGTTGGGCTTTTTTGCTGTTTCCTCTCTTTGTACAAGGGTCAGGACCCTTTCAAAACCCCTGCTTACCTTTATCAAAAACATGAATGCTGCAAATCCAGGATACAAGTCAACGTTGAAGGAAAGAGAAAACGAGTATGAACCTACAAAATAGATTGCAGCGCAGCCAAATCAAACTGTAATGTAATCTATATGCTCTGGTGCATAAAAGCATGTATTTTGGTATGAACTAGGTGTAATTAATCAAACCCTATGGCAATAAATTTGACAATTAATTTTGTTGCTCACAGTTCGTTGGTGGCAGATCCCAAACCAAACGCCTTCAGAAAGAATATCACAAACCCAGCTTCTACAATGTACTGCATTCTAGAAATCTCAAGAAACCAAGGACACAAATATACCAGATTCCAAAGACATAACCTATAATAGATAGTTGATTAGATACTTGTAAGGTTGTGGATTGCTACCAACCTTTCAACCACACGTGCCAGGAGGAACTGGAAAAAGGGAGAATATAAAGGAAGAGCGAGAAATTCCTTACAACGATCAACAGGTGACACAGGTTTTTATCCAATTTCTTTACTATGAATCTTGTTTAATAGATTCAAATTGCTTAAATTTTACAGAAATCAAAGATGTCGGAAATCCTTATCAACATAGACGATAATGATGAGGAGAAACTTTTGTGTTTCATGAAAATAGAAGGTATTGAAAAAGGACGAATATAATTTCAAGAGCAATTTGGTTTTTTCATGAATTTTGTAAGTACTGAAGTTAAAAGAAAGTGATTGTCAGGCATGGCCAGAAAGGTTCATTTTCTTAGTGAACCCTGCAGAGGTCCCCGAAAGCAAAGGAACCCTTAAGAGGAAGATGAAGAAGACACTAGAAAAATATTGAAGAGAGCAAGGGGGAAGAGAAGAATCAAAGCTATATATAACTTCAATTGTAGCCCTGACAGTAGTAGTGGTTATTAGTTAAGTAAAAATGAGTACAATTTAGTGATGAGCACATCACTAAAATGTGACAATTAGTTGCAGAATTTATGCAGTACCACTCTTACAGGCCAAATCAATGCCTTGGCTTTGCATGAATTATGTCTAACCTATAGAAACTCTTGTATGTAAATAAGCCTTTAACTTTGATTCCCAAAAAAGTCTATAAGTGGAAATCCTTCTTATTTTTTAATATATTTGTAATAACCACTTTAGTTATTACTAGTTTTTTTTCTTCATTACACATTCAGTACTAACTTAACCGACCAAGCATCTTCTATGTGATCTAGAAGTGCCAACTCCATAGACTTACCAATTGTAGCCATGGTTACAACTCTATGTCACAACTCATATACTCGCACTAGAATATGGTTAGCTCCCAATGCCAGGGTCATCCCTAGACCCAAACCTAAACCTCGAGGGTTCATTCGTAATGGTCCTTCCTATGTATCCCTTCCTAGGAAGTAGAGGCTGCGTAGTTCATACACTAGTAATACAGAGGCTTCATCCTCTCCTTTGATCTCATTTTTAAATCACGGCCTTTAAGTGAATCTTATAATTCTATTTTAGTTCATACACAATAGTATGATATGAAATACATTCCAATCAAATGTTAGTTCAATGCCAGCATCAAGATACAAACACACACAAAACCACATAATGACTAGCTCATATAAACATCACTTGTTCACATATATTGATTGGCTCAAGCATACATCACATATCTCACTTTTAAATCATAGCCTTTAAGTGAATCTTATGAATCCAATTTAGTCCATACACAATAGTATGATATCAAATGCTTTCTAGTCAAATGTTACTTCAATGTCAACATCAATGTACAAACACACACAAAACCACATAGTAACTAACTCATGTAAACATCACTTGTTCACACATAGTGATTGGCTCAAACATACATCACATGTACACAATGTGACTAACTCTCACATGCATCACACATACGCAATGTGATTAGCTCATGGGTATGACACATACACAATGTGACTAATTCACACATACATCACATATACAATGTGACTAGCTTATATGCACATCATAGGTACCCATAGTGAGTAGCTAGCAAAAAATAATAGTTGCAATCTTACTGCAAGCATCTTCCCCTTTACCTGGTTCACTAACACATAAGCCTTTAAATACCTCCTAACACAAAAAGGAAAGTCGGTGCATCTCATGCTACATTGTGGATCTCATCTTTTTTTGATACACTACCAACTGTGATGACAAGCAAGCATCTCATACTACTTGTTGTCATCACTAGCTAAGGACACAAGTGTGACAACACACAACACATAAGGTCATTAATACACATGTATGTAGTGATTGACTCATGAGTACATAATGACCAACTAGTAATAGGAAGCGGAGGCAACCTACTACATGCATCTTCCCATTACCTGGTTCACTAACACTTGCCTTTAAGTACATCCCAACTAGAAAAATGAATGGTGTGTCTCATGCTACATTGTGGGTCCCGTCCTTTTCCTCGGTTCACTGTCAACTGTGATGACAAACAAGCATCTCATACTATTTGTCATCACTGGCTAAGGTGTAAATGTAACATACAACACATGAAGCCATAAATAAGATTTTCACAACCCACTAAACCTATCAAGTTGGTGGATCCTGACATCTATCACCTCCATGCCACTAGCGAAAATTGATCTAACTTGGTATAGGATAGTTCCTAGAATCTATCACATGTATGGTACTAGTGAAAGCTATCTAAGCCCTATCATACCATGGGTAGCTCCTGACATTCATCACCTCTATGCTACTGGCAATAGTGAGCTAAACCCTAAGATATGACAGTTAGCTCCTGACATCCATCACCTACATGTTAGTGCTGAAAGCCAGCTAAACCACTCCTGTATCATATGGATAGCTCCTAGCATCTGTCACCTCTGTGTTATTGTGGATAGTCAGCTAATCCTAAGACACGATAGATAGCACCTAGCATTAGTCACTTACATGATACTAGTGATAGCCAACTATATGCACCTATATCAGACTCGATTCTGACATGTGGGGTCATCTTATAGTCAAGTGAACACAATCAAGATATCACAAAGATTCACAAACACTGGTTAGGTTGACCTAGTTACATCCCACATAAAGTGATATAGAAACCTATAAAGATGGTCATATAGGACCAGGGGTCTAAATTACTAGTCAACACACAATTAATACATTGAACCCACATGAGTTGACTTTTATCTCAACACAAATATAAATCAGTACAAACTCATAAAGTAATCCCAATGGTCATTCCATACATTCAAATTGTTACTTAGAAACACAATATGCATTAAATAGACATCAAATCCACAGTAAAAAAATTAGACAGTATTCTACTTATGCATACATAACATTTGCATATTACAAATCATAAAGCTTAGCATACAATTATCCACCAACCAGATATAAAACTAAAACACTTTACCATATTTGGCAATACTTACTATTAATTACCCACATAACTTTGGCAAAGCAATCATAAACTCAACCTAAAACCAAGGACGTATTTAGGTTCGAGAGATCATCCATAAATATTAGGTGTTGTTCACAGGATTAAATCATATTAGTGTAATTCAGCATCATCATTAGATACAAAGTTAGTAGGTTTCTTTAACTCATTCATATCCATGTCAAGGCCAAATTCATCATGCCCTTAATACTTGAAAGAATAGACCTCTCTAGGGTCATAAGGCTAACCTATACCTTTCTATATTTAGCATCAAGCCCAAACATAATGCCAATGCTCAACACACAAAGCTCTAAATATTTTAGTTAGACAAGTCCAAAGGCTCTCTTATATATTCCCATTAGAGATAAAACACGATGATGGTGACTCTAGAAGTTCATATTAGAGTAGATTGTGGAAGCCCAACACCACAAGCCTTAGAGTAGATAAGCTTGATAATTATGGAGTGTCTTTTATCAACTCAAGTCTATATAATGAGAACATATTAATTGGAAGGTGAGTTCACAACCATCTGATGCAAATTTTAGCCTCAAGCTGAAATTATCCTAAAGAAGGAAGATTGATCACATTTAAAAACACCCCATACTATGGAGCAATTCCTTAAACCCCTCCCCTATAGACTTGGGTTTAGGGGCATCCTTCACCCAAGGACTACCTACATACCTACTTCCAAATAAGATCGAAGTCCCATATAGTTCTCCTCACCTTAATCTCTCAATGAACATAAACATCAGCAAGTTATAGCCCTCAATAATTCCTTGCCTTTTTAGATAGTTCCCTAAAAAAGCCAAGGACTAGCTTAACCAAGGAAGGTCATGTAGATGAAACAAATCACAACTATATATGTTTTTACCCAAATGAATCAGTTCAACATGTTAGGATGACACATTACTAAGAACATGATTTCTAAACCACCTCTACATGTGAGGGTCTTAGTTAATAACCATCTTTATATTTCACCGAGCATTAAAATATCCCCCATCTTAATGACACAACTTAGACAATGGTTTCTTACTAGGATAAAGAGTCAAATTGGAATCCATACACAAAAATCATACATAACAACCTCATCTATATAAAATAAATCTCATCACATCATATCATAGGACAACAATTGCCAAAACATCTCAACAATGCAACAATTATGCAAGCCCCGATATGGTTTCGTGTGATGTCTTTCTATAATATGATGTCTTTCTATAATATGATTCAATGATATCAAGCGTCATAATCATATTATATTATGACATCCACTTAATCAAAACACATCATGCATCAACAAGGCCATATAAAGCTATCCAAACTTCAAAAGTCTTACAACCATAATTATAAACTTGCTTTAAGCATGAACAATACCTAAGTCATACTCAAGTTAGATCATCACATGGAGATTTACACTCAATAATAATAGTAATAATAATAATTTCTAATTTCATTTACCTTATGCACAATCCAAAACTCTTAAAATAGTCTAGTTCACTGAATATATAATATTCACACTTGCCACTTATAACTAAATATGATCCTATTGATCAGCAATAAAGTATCAAGAGATGCTATAGAGTATGATTACAGATGGTTTATCTCCTAATTCAATCTCAACCACACCATTAAACTGAATGATTTTCACCCTCCATCTAGTACATGATCATGCATATAGTGAGGTTCTTATGCATAAGATGTCAATAGACATCATGCAATCATATAAAGCCTTCACCCCAAATCCAAAAAGGATTACCACAAGTATTAACTTGCAACAACAAAATATGTTCAATATAGGACGAGTCGAGTGCCTCTAAATGAAGTCATTATCATTTACGATATTATGCAGCCATAGGCCAAGGCTCATATTAAGTAAATCTTGTACAAGCAAGATAATGATATAAGACATTAAAAGAAGTTAACATTCTTTGTGGCATATTTAAACTCCCCTTATATGTAATAGAGGTTCTACAATGATACCATCACGTACCCAAGCCCAACAGGTAAGACAAGATAATGGTGTCATTTATGCTAACAAGCATAAATTAATCCCTTTAGTTTCATTATATCTGCCATATTCTAGGGCTAATAATAATATCAAATATTTACTTCTACTATTAGGACATAGTTGTATAACATTCCTCTATCTCCTTAAAAAAAATCCAATTTATGCTCTAAGATAAATACATTCACAAATCAAAACAAAGTAAAAATGTACCATCAATGTTTAGAGAAGTCTGTTAACCCAAAAAGGTCATGATTTACTAATTCAGGGAGATAATGTTTTTAGTTATGGACAATCCCATATTCTTATAATAGTCCATTCAGGAAGAAAGTTTGTAACCAACTCCAAGGTAAGTAGGAGCATAAAACCAATTTATGTTTATTTCAAGCATCCTAGTCATTGATATGGATAAGAACTATAAATCAACTTTATTCAAGCTCAAGTAGCCAAGACCACCTAGAGGTCTTCACATCCCTAACTTTCCCTAACTTTCCAAGCCATGATTTTATTCAAAAACTCTAATTATTATAGTGCTAAGATCTCATGCAAGATTCTATAATAGATATGAACACACAACCCTCAAAATATTGGATCTAGCACTAACTACTAATCAAAGATTTAATAAGTCAAGTCTCTACCATGCCTATTGGTTATAGAAGAGTGAATAAAAATTATTTTTGTATTTACATGAAAATAAATCCTCCCTTTGGGCACAGTAATCACTCATTATTCAACACCAATTAACAATGATTAAAGGAAGGATGATTTCTAAGGATGATTTTTGTATGCATTGATGTATATATATATGTGTGTGTGTGTGTGTGTCTATTTATATCTATATGTAGTATATACACACCCATATGTGGCCATGCTCTCATACACAAACGTATAAATATGCAAATTTATAATAACTCGTGCTTGCCCTATTCAAGCTTCCACAATTTGCATACATGTTTACCATACGAGTGAGTGAAAAGGGATGGTTATTCAATTCCTTGAGCTGTCACCTAATATTCCCTTATCTACAATAGATACAGATATACTATCACCTACATGTCCCATAACCAACCTAGATGAATTATTTTTCAATTACAAGAGAATTCAAAAGTTCATACTATTCTAGGAAAGTAAAGAGGGGGACGAATGTACTCAACTCTAGAAACGATATTGGAGATGTTTCTGATGCAAGCACTGGAATCATCTCTTCTCATGGTAGCTAGTCCACAAAATGCCATCGCCTGCGAAGAAGCTCCCCTACTCTGTTACCTCTATCTTTTGTAACCCACTCCATGGTGTTGTCACACCATACCATTGCAAGAAATTGGCCTCCAAAAAGAGGTGGCGACTCTGTTGTCAGAACAAAAGTTTGTTATTGTTGCCCCTTGGTTGTTGTTGGTGAATCATGTTAGGAAAAGTGTCTCAACCTTGCAACCTCAAAAGGTTACTATTCTTCCCAGTTTTGGTCTTTTCAAATACCCTTTATGTTGAAGAATGATTTAGAACTTTCAAAGTTTCCAAAAGAAAATGGCGGGGCTTACTATTTTTAGCAAGTTTACATTTGACCTCGAATTGACCTGAAATTTGTCTAGAAGGTACGGAACAGCTAAGTAAACATCTCGGGTGAGTTTCGACTTAAGATCATATCTGGATTGTGAGATATTAAAGTTTTTGTTTTTGAAACTGTTGAAAAAGTTTTGAACTCAATTATCAGAATTAAAACTTCTCTAAACACCCTAAAAATTGTCATAACCAGCATAGCAGGTTATAGGGTGATAGATCTCTTCACGAGATTTCTGATGCATCAAATGGTTCATCAATCGGACAGCCGGATCAAAAGTTAGACCTTCTATTTTGGGAAATGAAAAAAACATGTTGGACACATAAAAGAATTGTAAAGGGGAGAGTTACACGTGTTGGTGTGTGGTTTGGCACATCACAAGGCATCTTTGATTGGAGATAATTTGGGCGCCACTTTTTGGTGGTTTTGGCTCATAATTTTGTAATTACCATTGGCGGCATACTGTATTGTATCTCCTCTATATCAAGAACTTGAGATGGAGGTTGCATGTAAGAATCTTATAGATATCAAATTACCTCTTGGATGTCTAGTTGGATATACTCCTATAAAAGCTTGCTCTGCAAGTATAATGTAATCTTCATGATTCCTGAATAATATATTGGGCGGCTTTGGAGTGTGGGGTTTTTTACCTGAAAGGGTTTTCATGTTTGCATTTGGAAGTTGTTATTATCTTTCTATTAATGTGCATCTTAATCTGAAACTGTAAAAGAAAAATTTGCATAATAATATGTTGTGTTGTGAGTTTCGTGTTTGCATTTGGAAGTTATTATCTTTTTGTTAATGTGCATCTTAATCTGTAACTGTAAAAGAAAAAATTGCATAATATTTCCTCATTAGATCAGTGTAGGAAGTGTTTTCCGCATATCTTGCTTCCTTTCAATTGGTATCAAAGCCTGATCACCTTTGGTTCTAGTTGTTGGGCAGAGCATTTTTTGAGCTGATCTTCGTTTGAGTGGGAGCTTGTGCAGAGGATTTTGAAATCATTGTTGCAGGTAAGAGAGGCAAGCACATCTGGGAGGTTTGAGATAGAGAAGTTTAATGGCAGTAATTTCAAGTTGTGGAAACTCAACATGAAGGACATGCTTGTAGATCGAGATTTATGGAAAGCCGTATCTGGTACAAAACCAACGGCAATGTCTCAAGAAGACTGGGATCTCAAAGATCAAAAAGCTAAGGGTTTGATAAGACTCTGTTTGGCTGATTCAGTGCTCCTGAATATCCATGAAGAGAAGAGTGCAAAGGAACTTTGGAAGAAGCTTGGAGATGTTTATCAGGCTAAATCCCTAGTGAACATGTTATTCCTGCAAAAGAAATTATATTCTCTGATGGTGGAAGATGGAGGATCTATTGCTAATCACCTGAATCCATTCAATATACGTGTTGCCCAGTTGACCTCTGTTGATGTGAAGATGGAGGAGGAGGATTGATGTATGACATTATTGTGTTTCTTACTAGATTCGTGGGACCACCTTGTTATGGCCATTAGGAGTACCACTACCACCTTCAAGATGGATGAAGTGGTTTCTTTGCTATTGGCTAAAGAGATGTGGAGAAAGTCTTCCAAATCAACTAAGGAGGCTCTTGCGGTTCATGGTAGATCTAAAGAGAAGGGAAAGAAAAAGGATAAGAAGGAAGAAAAAGGAAGATCCAAATCTCATGGGAGATCTAAGTCTCTCAGAAAGTCCAAGGCCCTGTGTTGGAACTGCGGCAAACCTAGTCACTTCCATAAGGAGGAGAAAAAGAAAAAGAAGAAGAATTATGATTCGGATTCTGACAAGTCTTCTTAGTATGAAGGAGAAGCATTTGTCGTTGCCTTGGCAATGCATGCATCTGAAAATGTGTGGCTTATTAACTCTGGTGCATCTTTTCACATGACCTCGCATCGGGGCTAGTATTCAAAGTATGAAGAATACGATGGTGAAAAAGTGCACTTGGGTGATGATTCTCACTTGGATATTGTTAGTCGTGGAAGAGTCTTGATTCGATTCCCTAATGGACAAGTAAAGGAAATCAATGGTGTTCTGCATATCCCTAGTTTGACACAGAACCTTCTTTCTGTAAGTAAATTGAATGATGTGGGTGTGCAGGTTGTTTTCTTGAATGGAGGATGCAAGATGACTAGAGGATCTATGGTGTTGGCTTTGGATTGGCACTCTATTTCGGCTTAATGCATGCATAGTTCAGTGCAATATTGCCTTTGTTTTGAAGAAGAGAGCTTCAGAGTCTTCATCCTCACTATTGGAACCAGCAGCAAAGAAGATTGTTGCATCTATTTCTGATGGTCATGCTTTCTAGGTACCTAAGGGTGCTCATTCTATGGAGACGAAAATTCTAGGTGAGAAGACAATGTTATGGCACCAAAGGCTTGGTCACATTGGTGAAAAGGGTTTGAGGACCCTAAAGAATTAAAATCTTATTGAGGGTGTGAATGATTGTAACCTTGAGTTTGATTTCTATGAACATTGCATTTATGGAAAACAAAACTGTGTTCCGTTTTATTCCAGTTCTCACAAATCTTCTGAAGTGTTGGACTTGATTCATTCTAATGTGTTTGGTCATGTTAATGTTCCTTCGATTTCAAAATCTATTTACTTTGTTTCATTCATTGACAATTACAGTAGGACATCGATTTATTTCCTTATAAGTAAATCTGAAGTCTTTAATAGATTCAAAGAGTTCAAAGTTCTTGTAGATAATCAAAAGGATAGAAAGATTAAGTGTTTGAGGAATGACAACGGTGGTGAGTTATGTTCAACAAATTTCGACACGTTCGGTAAAGAACAGGGGATTGAGAGGCACAAGACAACTCTGTATACCCCTCAGCAGAATGGAGTTGCAGAGAGGATGAATAGAATGTTGATGGAGAGGGCAAGGAGTATGCTAAGTGGTGTTGGTCTTGAACAAAAGTTTTGAGCTGAAGCTGTTGCTACCGCTTGTTTCCTAGTTAACAAGTCTCCTACATCAGCGCTCGTTGATAAGACACCTATGGAGGTATGGCCTGGTAAAAAGCCATCATTAAGACACATTCCAGTATTTGGTTGTGAGGCATATGCACATGTGCCTAAGGAGAAGAGGTCTAAGTTGGAGAACAAGGCTGTAAAGTGTATCTTCATCAGTTATGGCATCGATGTGAAAGGGTACAAGCTTTGGGATCCAGTAGCTGAGAGAGTTCTATATAGCAGAAGCATGATCTTCAGAGAGCTCAATCCTTCTTCTATTGTCTTGCAGCCAGAGAAAGAAGAGAAGAAAGATGATGTGGTTCAGCTTCCTTCCATCCCTAAGAAAGTTGAACCAAAAATATCGATTGAACCTGATAATGAGGAGAGCTCTAGTAGCTCTGAAAGTTCAGAAGAAGATGAAGAACCTCAACCTCAACCTTTGAGGAGGTCCATGCAGATAAGGCAGCAACCTGATAGGTTTGGTTATTCATTGCATGATTCCAGTTCTATTTTTGCTTTGATTTCTAACACTGATGAGCTTAGAACTGTGAAAGAGGCTATAGGTATGAAAGATGCAGGTTCCTGGAAGGAGGCCATGGAAGAGGAGATGGCTTCTTTGGAAAAGAATAATACTTGAGATTTGGTGCCTTTGCCTGAAGGTCGAAAACCTATTGAATGCAAATGGTTGTTCAAAAAGAAATTTAGTGTAGATGGCAATGTTGAGAAATATAAGGCTAGATTGGTTGCAAAGGGGTATTGTCAGGTGGAGGGAATGGACTATGGTGAGAATTTCTCTCCCGTTGTAAAGCTGACATCTATTTGGCTCCTATTATCTCTTGTAGCAGCATATGATCTAGATGTTGAACAGATGGATGTGAAGACAACATTCGTTCATGGTGACTTGGAGGAGGAAATCTATATGTCACAGCCAAAGCACTAGGTGGTGAAAGGTAAAGAAAATTTGGTTTGCAAATTGAAAAAGTCTTTGTATAATTTGAAACAATCTCCTAAGATGTAGTATCAGAATTTTGATGCCTTTGTGTTGAGTATTGGATTTCAGAGATCAAAATCATATCAATGTGTTTACTACAAGTTTGAAAATGATCGCATTCTCATTATTGTATTGTATGTCGATGATATGTTACTTGAATTGGGAAAGGTAAAAGTTTGATTTCTGATTTGAAGTCTCAGTTGTCAGCACAATTTGAGATGAAAAATCTAGGGGCAGCTTAATACATTCTAGGAATGGAAATTAGAAGAGACAGAGCAAACAAAAAATTTTGGTTAGGCCAGAGTAAGTATGTTAACACTGTGTTGGAGAGATTCAGCATGATGCATTGTAGACTTTTGACTGTTCATGTTACAATGGGGACAAAGTTATCTGTTGAAGATTGTCCAAAGTCTCCTTTTGAGATAGAGGATATGAGCAGAGTTCCTTATGCTAGTGTGGTTGGCAGTTTGATGTATACGATAGTCTGCACAAGGCAAGACATTGCCTAAGCAGTGGGAGTCCTTAGTCGATTTATGGCTAATCCTAGACGGGTACATTGGAATGCAGTGAAGAAAGTGTTCGGATATTTACGGGGTACTTCTGAGTATTCCTTATATTATCATGGTTATCCTACAGGACCTCAACATTCACTTTGTATTCATGGATTTGTGGATTCAGAATGGGCAGGTGACATTGATAGCAGGTGATCCACCAGTGCTTATGTGTTCACTATGTTTGGTGGTGCTATTAGTTGGATGAGTAAGCGGCAACCTGTGTGCGCTTTGTCCACTACTGAAGCTGAGTACATGGTAGCAACTCATGCTTGTAAAGAAGTCATTTGACTTAAAAGATTGTGTTCTAATGTTGGGTTTGATGCAAGGAAGATTACTATTTGCTGTGACAGTCAGAGTGCCATATGTTTGGTGAAGAATCCTACTTTCCATGCAAGGACTAAGCATATTGATGTCCAGTACCATTTTGTTCATGACATGGTAGAAGATGGGAAGATAAAATTAGAAAAAGTTGAAACTTTGATTAATGTTGTAGATTCCTTGACAAAACATGTGAACACAGAGAAGTTCAGATGGTGTTCAGAGTCTATGGGCCTCACGGCCCCTAGCAATTAAATCATGGTGTTGATACTCCCTTTGCTCTTGCAAGGTATTTGACAAGTGGGAGAATGTCAGGAAAAGTGTCTCAACCTTGCAACTTCGAAAGGTTACTATTCTTCCTAGTTTTGGTCTTTTCGAATACCCTTTGTGTTGAAGAATGATCTAGAACTTTCAAAGTTTCTAAAAGAGTTAAAAATGGTGGGGCTTACTATTTTTAGCAAGTTTACATTTGACCTCAGATTGACCTAAAATTTTCCTCGAAGGTGCGGAATAGCTAAGTAAACATCTCAAATGAGTTTCAACTCAAGATCATATCTGGATTGTGAGATATTAAAGTTTCCATTTTTTAAAATTGCTGAAAAAGTTTTGAACTTAATTATCAAAATTGAAACTTCTCTAAACGTCTCAAAAATTGTCATAACGGGCGTAACAGGTTATAGGGTGATAGATCTCTTCACAAGATTTTTGACGCATCAAACGGTTCATCAATCGAACACCCAAATCAAAAGTTATGGCCTCCGGAAGTTAGACCTTTTATTTTGGGAAATGAAAAAATGTGTTGGACACATAAAAGAGTTGTAAAGGGGAGAGTTACACGTGTTGGTGTGTGGTTTGGCACATCACGAGGCATCTTTGATTGGAGATAATTTGGGCACCACTTTTTGGTGGTTTTGGCTCATGGTTTTGTAATTACCGTTGGCGGTGTACTGTATTGTATCTCATATATATCAGGAACTTGAGATGGAGGTTGCATGTAAGAATCTTATAGATGTCAAATTACCTCCTAGATCTCTGGTTGGATATACTCCTGTAAAAGATTGCTCTGCAAGTATATTGTAATCTTCGTGATTCTTGAATAACATATTGGGTGGTTTTGGAGTGTGGGGTTTTTTACCTGAAAAGGTTTTCCCATGTATATCTTGTGTTGTGAGTTTTGTGTTTACATTTGGAAGTTATTATTTTTTTGTTAATGTGTATCTTAATCTGTAACTGTAAAAGAAAAAATTGCATAATCTTTCCTCATTGGATCGGTGTAGGAAGTGTTTTCTGCATACCTTGCTTCCTTTCAAATCAAAGACTCAATTTCAAGGTGCAACATCTAGTGAAATAAAGGTACACGTGGTTTTCTTCCTGACCTTTGAAGTTTGTTGTTCATGTCATGTTGAAGAAACAAGTTTGGGTGCCTCTTGTTTCCTTGCCCTGCATTGTAGAATGCTTTGGTCATGGCCAATCGGTATGAACATGGATGCCCTAGGGATGTTCCTTCGCAAACATTTTCATATATATCGGACCCTAGAAACTATCTGGCTTTTGACCATCCTGAAAATGCATATTCCAGTCATGGCTCTGCATGTTATACAAACCCGAACCTATATGCACCCATGTAAAATCAAAATGACCCTACTAGGCTACAATATGAAATTGATAAAACTAAACAATCGTTAGAATCCTTATGGCAATAGAAAATGATGTTAAGCTGCTAGAGTTTAGGGTGCAATCCAATGCTTGTCCTGCTACCCTTAAAAATAAGAATGCTTAGTCCCCTACTATTCCCTTGGATCTGATTTACAACCAATTAGACCTCTCATGGGTTGATTACAAACGATGAGTATGCCAATCAAGGTCTATATCCAGTTGCCCAAATTTGATGGGTACAATATTTGGGAAGGGAACACACATGTTGATGTATTCTCAGAATTCATGGAAGAACATCAATTTGAGGATGAGAATATGTACATGAGATTTTTTGTTAGCTCCTTGTGTGGAAAGGCAAGATAATGGTTTCATAATTTTCCAAGGCAGTCCTTTGCCTCGTGGAATGAACTTGTGACAGCATTTGAAAATGAATTTGCGAAAGGTCTTGACCCTACTAATCTTGTCATAGAACTGGAAAAAATTAAAAGACAAGATGGAGAGTCAAGCAAGGAGTTTGGTCAAAGGATTGTTGTTGCTCTTTCCCATATTCTTGAAGATTTCAAACCTAGCACTCCCGCTTGCATTGATATATTTTTCGAAGCATTTGAAACTGGAGTGAGTTATGTGCGGGAAGATTTCAAAATAATAAGTATGCAACAAGCATATTTGTCCCCAGACTCCATGGACAAGATAAGAGATGACTACATAAAAAGTTTGTTGTCCACAAGTACATGTGTTGTTGGGAATCAACATGCTAATTTGAACAGCAGCAGTGTCAATACAAGCAATCAAGTGAATACAGCATCAGATGATGATGATTGTGTAGTTAGGGGGTAAAAAGTGAAGGTGGTGTATTATGTAATAATGATGTAGATGATGAAAGTAGTGTATACACCATCCTTCTGTTGGACAATTCATCAAGTGAAAATGATAATGATAAATCCAATGATGACTTCCAATCTAATGTTGAGGTATGTGGTTCAATGAACAATGAGGATGTTGTGTACAGGGATGAACAGTCAATGGGATCAACTCATGAGGTTGATCATGTTGAGTGTACACAGGTAAATGAATTAGATTGTGAGCAAGGAACTTGTTTCTTACTTGATGTATTACCCTCCTTTGTTCCCGTTTGTGATGAGGAAGCAGTTAGTATTTGCTTGCATGACGTAGATGTAGAGGTGGTTGCACATGGTGATAACCAATCAGAGACAGATGTTGGTGCAGCCATGGAGTTTTAGTGTTAAGAGCTTGCCCTGAATTGTGAAGATGGTGATCATGTGGACGCATACTAGAACTTGTTTCTTTGGTGCAAGGTATGTTGTCTTCGTCATGCAGAGTGTGCTTCATCTAAGTCACTGAGAAATGATATAAGAATGATGAAAGAAGAAGATACATGTCAACAGTTTGTTTGCAGTGGCATGCATGACACAACAAATTGCCAGAGTGGACTTGAAATAGAGAGACAATTGGAAGAACATGGTTCTTTACATTAGGTATCTCATGGTATTGATTTGTGTGCTGATGGTTTGGATTATGGCCTGAGTCACGCTTACGATTCCAAAATTGAAAGTTTTAGCAACACATGTGAAAGTCATGTTCAAGAGCTTGGTGGCAATGCAAATGAATATGAGTCTTTCCATTTGATGTGGAGTGTCCATCAGTTCTTGAATGTGTTGGTGATGCAATTGAGGTTGAGTCTTTTGTATGGAACATCGATGTGAATGAGCAGCAAAGTATGTGTATGTCTGAGTTTCAACATATGGCAGCCCAACTTGAAAGTATACTTGAGATGGATTCTTTTCATTTTGATTTGCAAGAAGATATGTCTTCTTTTGTGAATTAGTAGTGCATTCAGGTACAGTTCTCTTTGCCATGTGAATTGGAGGTGTTGTCATTTTCCCTTAATTTGCATGAAGAGGTTAGCAAGTATGACAATGTGGCAATTGATAATAGATGTTTCCTTCCATTTGTCTCTTTTAGTGCTGACCTAGTTCTATATTTGTCACCCCTTGCTACTAGGAACAAATATGATGTAGTATGGAATTGGTTGAGCACCTATTATTTGTGGTTACCCTATAGCAGTGTTTACAATGGTGAAGTTTGTCTTCACATCATGTACAATGATGGCAGGTTGATGCATGCAGAGGGCAGTTTTCAGTTGTTCCAATCGGGTGAAAAGTTCAAATTTAGTTTGAGGGATATCAGCTTCTTCATTTAGCTTGTCTTTGACAGAGGCAAGTAGTCTTGGTCATCTTGTGCAAGTTTGACTTGCAAGTGACTGCAAATTTTGTTTACAGTCAACTTTCCTTTTGTGCACTCATGCCTATGATTGTATGCCTTGTAAATACGTCTTTCGTTGTTTCCCTTGTTCATTTTGCCTTTTGGTCTGCCCGGAGATAGTTGGTTCTCGTTGTGCCAAGTTTGGCACACGTCCCCAACCAAAGCTAGTGTTGGTACTTGAAAAAACCCAGTTCCCAACTTGACTTATTTTGCCCCAAATCTATCAAAATTCCCACTTTGTGCGTTTGTTGTTGAAACCGTTATTTATATCTGATCTGAGACTATTTTGAATGGGTTCCTTCTTGAAAATTCTAAGTGTTTTCCTTTTGAAATGCAAGTAAGAAAACCCTAAAAATTTAGCTAAGTCCAAGGGATTCCTAGCTTTTCCCTTGTATTTTTGTCTTTTCAAAGCTTCGAAGTTTTGGGGTTCTCTCTTCCGTCATGCCATTCCTATCGGCTCCGAACTCCACCTTTAATTCATAGAAATCGCCTAAGTGTTTCAGGCGTCGAAGGTCGGGGTTGCAGTCTTTCATCTTCTTCCAAATAGGCAGAAGGGTGAGGGTCCAACGGCAGAAGTCTGATAGGGTTTCAAAATAGTGTCTAAGTGTTGCAGACATCGGAGGTCAAGGTGGTGGTCTTCTTTCTTCTTTCAGGCATGCAGTAGGGTGAGGCCCTGATCGTCGAAGTCTGATGAAGCTTCCTTTCTTCTAAGCCTTTCGAGCAATGACAAGTGAGAGGTTTCTTTTCTTCCTTCCTTTTTTGCAGATTGTTGGCAGAAGGCCCAATCGCCGAAATTCGACATGATTTCACAAGAGTTTCAAAGTGTTGCGGGCGTCAACGACCAAGGGTTTCACTTCCTCTTTTCTTTTCAAAGACGGAAGGTTGAAGGTCCGATTGCTGATGTCCGACGAGCTTCAAATTTAAGTGTTTCAAGATCAGGTGGTTATTTCTCTTCCAAAATGAACGATGTATGGTGAAAGCTCGATCTTTGAAGCCCGATGGTTTCCCTTTGTTCATTTCAAACTTTGGAGATCGGGGCTTCATTCTTCACCTTTTCAAAGGCCGATTGCCTGAAGGAAGTCTAATTTGTCAGGACTCGACTATTTTGCCTTGCTCCTCCCACCACCTGGGAACGCGTCAACAACCTCCAAGATCACCATTAATGCTCCTTCAGAGCCCAATTGCTTGTGAAAAATGATTTCTTGTGTCCCTATGCCATTGTAGTTCCTTTTGCATTGAATTTCTTGTACTCAGGGCATGGGTGGATGTTCTTCAGCGGATTTCCAGGGCAAAGCCATGTGGGCGCACACCAAAGACACAAATGGACTTATTGCAACATGGACAACTGGTTTTCCTTGTTGATTACTCTTCCCCACGTCCAGTTCTACAGTATGATTTGAAAAGCTATATATGCATGTTTGAGAAACATTCTAGGGGTTGGTTGCTAAACCAATTGTTTGGTATGCAAGTGCCTCAAGTTGATTTTAGGGCATCAAACGACGTTAGTCCGGTCTACACGTGAAGGGATATATCTAGCATGGTGTAGGAAAAATGTGTAAAGCAAATATGCATGTAATGGTATGTCTCTATGGGAGTTTGTAATGATTTTGGCGAATGTATGGTCGCAACTATATGTTTTCCCTTGCCACATTTGCTAACACGATTGTAATCGGAGTTTGGAGGTGTGTGACAACATTCAAATTAATACAAGGCTTTGTATTTGCCATTCTTTTTGTTGCATATGAATCATTGCAGTTCTTTTTTGGATTATTAAATATGTCCATCGCATGAAGGTCTATTTATGAATTTATGATATGTCCATTTTTGGATTATTAAATATGTCCATCCCATGAAGGTCTATTTATGAATTTACGATATGTCCATTGATCCTCTGCTACATATTTTTTTTTCTCCTTGCACATATTTTTTTTTCTCCTTGCACTCTGACTTAGTTGCCCAATGGAGTAGGCACCGGTCCATATTGGAGATGGATCAATCATTTTTTTAATCAAACTCTCATCCTGTTAGCTATAGGAGTAGGAATAGGTTTGGTTTAGGGTTTCTCATGTTGTTCATAATTCAATGTAATAATCACGAAAAGCTCTAAAGTGATATACAACTATTTTAATCTTTTGGAATTATGTACATGCATGCTTGCACTATGTATCTTGTGTATGTGAAGTTAAATGGAGTCATCTCAAGGAATGCAATATTGTCATGTTTGGATGCAAATGCATTAGTGCAATAATCAACTTAATATAGAGGCCTATGTAGCCAATTTGTCTTGACCTAGTAAGAGCTTTGTAGGTCAAGTGCACATCGAGTATGGCTGTGTTTGTTTATTTGTGTTATATTTCATGCCTCTAAGAATATCCCTCCTAAGTCTAGCTGAGCCTAAATGCAGAGAAACATACCCACCCATGTTAGTTAGCCAAAATCACCTTTAACTTAATGATAAACCTCTTTTAATCACCCTGATTACACCCCTAGCCTAGGTGATGGTAAAATGTTTTAGAATTTCGAGTTGCAGTTATTTTGGGCACCAACACTCACCTCCATGTCTTCCCTCACGAAATTCCTCTATCCTTAATTCTTTGAAAGACGTCCACCCATGTTTCCCACCCTACTTCTAATTTATGCATTGATGGATGTCCCAATCTCCTCATCTATCGCGCCATACTCCCCTATCCATCCTCGGTAATACAATGTCTCATCACGCAATATTGGCCTTCATTTTCCTACTAAAATACATACCACGTAGTATTGGCCTTCATTTTCCTACTAAAATACATACCACATAATATAAGTATTTAATCTTCCTATAAAGAGAATGCAACTTATTCATTGTATATCGAAGCATCTCTACTGCCAGCCCTATGGAATTTGGGCCATAATTATTGGTTAGTGAACCACTACTATAGTTGAACCACATGCAAGTCTTCAAATATTCAATTTGTTTTGGATTTTTGGTTTCAAAAAGTCAAAATCTTACGACACAAAATTCCACTTATATAGTAGAATTAAAAGAGTAGGTTTAACAAATACCTAAAAAGAGCTTGAAGGTAGTTAAAACAACTGTTTTTACTCTCATTGTTAGTTTCCCTAATATTAAATGAAAAAAATTAAAATCCAAATACCTGCTTAAGTCTGATTTGGCAGTGTGTGTATACCCAGCAAATTATTTGCACCACACTAAGCCACGGGAACAAATAAGAGAATTCAAATATTTGACAATCTGTTCTTGGATTTATATTATTGAAAAGATGAAGGGGAAGTGATTGAGATCATGGGAAAAAATTATTAATTTCCACATCAACTTACCAATCATCCATAAGCATGTGTCTAAAATGTTTTTCACCTTGAAAATAAACTTAAAATCACAATTAAATATTGAAAGGAATAAGATATTACATTAAGAATGTCTTTAGTTTATTTGGTATTTTATAACATCCAAATGACTTGTCAATGTTTGCCTGCTTGTAAACTTGATGTGAATTTCATGGAGTGAGCTGATATCATGTCGTGTGGTTTACACTCTGCTTAATAGTTGATGTGTATATTAATGATGACATGGCTAGGTTAAGTGGAAGAAATTTTACCATTATGATCGACACTTATTACTCAACCGAAAGGCATCAAGTCCCAGCAAAAATTCACGATATGTTCAGAATGGTGACTAACATCCATAAACAACTAGACACCATTTAAAAGAATAAAATCAAAGGATAAAATATTATCACAGATAGCTTTAAGCTGTTTGTCCTCATTTTTCCAAGGTGCGCTTTGATTGTCAGTGTGATCCAGGAGCTCCTCGAGGGATGGTCCATCTGTTTGGAACAGAAACCGGCTAAAATCAGGATACTCTGACAGAGGAGGAGAAGGAAGTTTGCCATTATTTCCCATCATTTTCCTCATAACTCTGCAAACGTGGTGCCAAGGCTCTCAGATTTAAATAAATAGAAAGAAATGTGTTTTCCGCTTTCTCACCGATTTTCCAGCGTCAGACGATTTTCCGACGTTGGATCCAGCGTCGGACATTTTCCGGCGTCCGATAGTTTCCGGGAGCAAAAAGCTCCCACTAATAGCCTATCGGCTAAAAATCAAAGGATAAAAAATGCTAGGTTGAATGATAACCAAAAACATCTAGTCACTCCGTAAGGCAATAAAGGTCTGAGAAGTTTGGTAAGGCATTAACTGATACATTAAGCACAAGCTGCAACTATGCCGACAGTGGGATGAGGATCAAGACATTGTCCTGCACAGGGTTTAAATTTGACAGTTGTATAGCTGTATTACTGAATTTTTGCTGTAAAATACAATCGAAATTTAAAAAAGGAGGTATCATATGAAAGGAGAGATTTTGGACAAACTATCAAAATTTATATAGGATTATGATGATACATATATATTTTGTTTTTATATAATTTGCTTATAAAAAAGTATGTCATAGTATTTTAAAAGCACCATTGAATAGATAACTGTCAGAAAAAAATCCCTGACAAGCAAGCTCGACTGTCAAATTTAGGCCCGGGTCCTGCATACTCCTTCCATGGCTCTGCCTCATTAGTCTGAAACATGTTCCAATTATCATCAACCTCGTTCACATCTTTGTTTTCCTCATCTTATTGCTAATGACAAAGGAGATGGTGAACTCAAGACAAGAATACTGCATGGCATCCAGAAGAAAGATAAGGCGATACCCTGAACTGAAGGAGGGGATGGCAATATCCTGTGTGAGCAGGCACCCACAGCATAATTTGACCTTATTCCAGAGCGGTTGTGGAAAGAGACTCAGATTGAGCACATGAATTACAGCAAGGTCCTGTAGAGGCCTCCAGTGACACCCAACTAACAGTACATGGACCACCATCTTTAGCAATTAGTCAGCTCCTACAAATGCTCAAGCTACAGGTACATGGTCAGCTTTTTGTCCTGGGATTAGAGTTTTGTAAGAAAAGAATCAAGGTTGTCCTGAAAATCTGATCTATTGCAGTATAGACATTTTAAGGTTGTCCTAGGTGTTGCAATCATTCACCCGAGAGTAAACCTTGATAGCAGTAACACTAGGAAGGTTTCATTCACTATTCCAACCTAGTTGTAGGTCATACTGTAAACTCCTTTTGTGAATGTAAGATCGTTATGATGGAAGTAAGTACTCAATTAAATGGCACAGCTCATGTGAAAACAATAGATAGGATTCAATTTGGAAACATTATGATAAAAGTAAGCTCCGTCCATTCAATTTTCAATTTGGTTAAAAAAGATCTACTTGGATTACTTCCATATGCAGAAATAATGTCAGATAAGATGCTTGTTCATCAAAACAGTGGTTGCCATGAACAAAGTGTTACCAGTAAGAAGAGAAAAAAACAAAAGCTTTACAAAACCCAAGCATTAGGGGCTCCATTCCTCTATTGCTCAGCCTTATATAATCGCAAGGTTATAGCTTCATATCAAATAGATTGAAACTATACAGTCAATTATAGATGGAAAGGAGGAAAATAATCTAATGAAAAAATCCTCTAACCAAAAACAAACAGAACCTTTAGTAAAATCATTTTACTAAAATGGACACGGGAGACAAACAAGGGCAGCATGGAATATATATTAACAGCAATCTTCGAGAGGATGGCATCACTTGCCATTTCCATTCACAGTAACTTTCATTTTAGAAAATAGCAAAATAGAGGTACATTAGGAAAATAATCTAATGAAAAAATCCTCTAACCAAAAACAAACAGGAACTTTAGTAAAATGTGCACAGGAGAAAAACAAGAGCAGCATGGAATATATATTAATGGCAATCTTCAAGAGGATGGCATCAGTTGCCATTTCCATTCACAGTAGCTTTGCCATTTTAGGACTCATGATAATTTGACCAACATTAAACCATACAAAAATGTGGACAAGTATACCTGATTCAAAGTTCTAAGAATACAATTTTAATCAAAATTTGTTTATAAATCCATACAATAACTGAAATCATGTACTCATGCTTTGAGAATAAATGCAAACCATGTCCCTTGAAGAACAACCACTTAAAACAATCAGCTCATGATCGTGGCTTCTCCTTTTTCTCCTTAAAAAGTGCTAACAATGATACCCCCGACACCTTAACAACCTTAAACCGAACTCCGGGAATATCTCCCACAGCATGCCCCTTTCGCCCAAATCCAGCAATCAGCACCTCATCCTGATAGCCAAAAATCCATCAACAATAAGATATATCCTGTTTACTAACTACTGCAACAAAATGAAAATAACAGTAAAACTATCTCCTTACCATGGGTGTTTTGTTTGTGATAGTTATGACAATTGTATAAAGAAGACAGAACTAGCAAACTCATTGATGATTTCTAATAATTGTCTATACAGCAACAAAACAGCACAATTGCAATGTTGATACACTGCAACAAGAAGAAAATACGAGTAAAACTATCTCCTTACCATGGGTGTTTTGTTTGTGATAGTTATCACAATTGTATAAAGAAAACAGAACTAGCAATTCATTGATGATTACTAATAATTGTCTATTCAGCAACAAAACAGCACAATTGCAATGTTGATACAAAAACAAACAAACAAAGTTTACCTAACAGTCAAAAACAAACAAAGAGTCTCTGATGTTGTTTTCCCTTTCTATATTTATGGAGTCTTCATGAGTAATTTGCAAGTATCTTTTCCTCACCTATGCTGTTAATCCAGCAGACTCCACAAACAAATATAGAACTCATCCATGGGTTGCTTTCTAAGTATTGCTCATTTAAGCATGAATCATGGAGCCATAGATGCCATTACTTTTGACAAGCAAAATTTTAATGCCTTTTGAGTATTAGATACTTACATTTTCTTCGATATAATTCAAACAACCATCATTGGGAACAAAAGCAGCGATCTTCTTTCCATTCTTGATGAGCTGAACTCTTGCACACTTTCGAATGGCAGAGTTAGGCTGCTTAGCCTCAATACCTCTGCAGAATTAAAAACAAATTATATGAAATTAATCATAATTGCATTGCATCCATATTATCACGAGTCCTGCCAAAGTATTTATTCCTTTTAACAGGATAATTGTAAAATTTGCTAAACTTGGCAGTTCATCTATATTTACAACAAAACAGTAAGACATTAAATTAAAGCAATGGGAATAAAATCCAGCAAATGCCAAACACAACTAATGAATTGCAGTATCATGTTCATTAATGAGCAGAGAGCTGGTCCTCAAAATCTTATTGTGAATTGATATTGTCAGTAGATTGGCGAATATTTTTTTGATCCTAGTTGCAAAAAACGCCTAAAGTATAGCAGCTCTTTAGTCTAAAGCTAAAATTGGAATCTCTTCCGATAACAGAAATGCCAGATTTAGTTCAGCAGAGCTCATTAGTTTAAATAAATTGAAATCCAATTTAATGAGGGAAAGGCCAATTTCCCATATAACCAGTAAATGGAATAGTGTGACAGCATCTTATACAGAAAAAACTAACAATATATAGACAGGGTATAAACATATTTTTAAATAGAGAACTAAAAGATACACAAGCTGCAAATCCCCTGGCAAAATCTGGAAACATCTTTACAAAACCTCAGGGGTGCTGGTGAATATCCAGAAAAGACCTGAAGATTCTATGGCTTTCCAAACAATCCTACAGCATTTATATTTCCATATCCAAAAACTAAATAGGCAAAAAAGAAATCCTCTACAAGGTTTCCTGCAACTTGAAATTCAGTAACAAAAAAATAACATACTTTGAGTAGATTACTAGACAGAAAATATGGCAGGATCTATGTGACGAAAAGGATGTAATGATCAACTCTCATTCCATAAAAATGATGATTATTGATCCAGCTAAAATCCCACATCAGGGAGGGATTCAATTGGGACTTCATAATTACTAAAAGTGCGGATTTCCTAACCAAAAGAAAACAGAAAAGCTGATTGCAATCAGCAAAAAACATTTAGACTAATCAAATGCGTAAACAGATAAAAGCTCAAGTTCAAACATTTGTATAATGGGTTCCCATATTATATAACAGGTTCCCACGGCTATAGCTCAAAAAGATGACACAATACCTTAAGGATAATGCGTTGGAAGCACTTACATTTTCTCAAGGACAATGCCCTTGGCGTGAGAAGAACCGGCAAAGGGTTTCTTCCACTCGTTACCGAGATGGCTCTTCTTGTAAGCCTTGTCTGCCCACAGCTGCTTCCTCCTGTGGTTCTTCAGCTTCCGACCCGCTCCCATACCCCGCGTCTTCCTGCAAAAGTTCCCTCATTTTATTCAATCATAAACCCTAACCCTTAACACAAGGATCAACACCCAAATACAGAAATTTGCTGATAAATAACACGCAGATAGAGCAGATAAATTGAAGGTACATTACCCCATCTTGGCTGGATTGAGATAGCTTCAAACACTGCAACTACGTCGATTACCCTTCTGGTGCGGCTGCCGCTCGAAACCTCCGGCCTGATCGTATTTTCTTACCTGATTCCAAAACCTTCAATGACTATCGATTTTTTTATTTTATAGGGCAAACCAAGCAAATTTATAAATTCGATTTAGGGTTGGCCCCTTCAAAACCCTAAAATCGATACTTTTGTAGTGTTATAACTTATAATGGTGAAATTAGCATTCTCATGCTATAGCATTATTTACCTAGTGCCTGAATTTTGAGGAAATGTTTAATAAGTTTTGTGATTATCTTGTGTAAAATTGGGCCATTTACTTAGTTTTTATTTATACACAATTTTATGTTTATTATTTTATATTATTTTTATGTGTATATGTCTATAAATTTGGTCTATCTATTGATTATCATGCCTATCCATGCATTAATCTCTAAATAGCTATGTTAGTCATGATCATGTCTATCTTTTGATCCTAGCTCAATTTTGTAATTGTGAGGTTGACCCATCCTAAGTCAAATTCAAAACTTTGAATTTTGATTAACTACCCTTTACCTTTCCCACCCAAAGTCAACTAAACACATATTTGAGAACTTTGATGTCATGTGTTAGTATCTAAAGACATTTATTGCATTCATTCTAACCATCAAAGAATCAAGGAATCATCTCTTATTCTAGAAGAGCAATCAATATCAACACGTTTGGATTTGTTGCTTAAAAAGAAGTAACGAATATGCATTACAAGGCTTGTGTGTTGTCTTTAATCTTGTTTGTTATCAAGGAGTTGATCAAATCGAAGAGCCCTCATGACTATGCCATATGACAACCTAGCAAAGGTTTTTATTAATACTCCCCATTTGTAAATTTCAAAGAGAGAGATCAAATAGTCATCTATCAAATTACAAAAAAGATGGAGACCACAAGACATCAAAGGTCAAGTCTGCTTACATGGGTCAAATTCATGGCTACAATTTTGTCCTTAACGAGTGAAGTCAAACCAAAGTAGAGCAAAAAGGAATATTTTGATCTTGATCCATACACCTAACTGTCAAGAGTATTTCTTGATCCCAAGGCACATTGATTTTAGAGCCTTATCTATTTAACACTCATTCTTTGGTCTTAAAGCGAAGTGATCTTATCCTCATTGATTTTTATTTATAGCAAATTTTATATTGATCAATTATGTATATCTATAATTAGTTTAGGCTAAATGTGCTTATGTACATGCATTCTATTTGATTAGCCTAAAATAACCCTAAGGGATTTCATTACACCTTTTCATTTTGGCGAGATTGATGTGTCCTACACAACTTGGTTTCTCTCCTAGGGTTTATTATCTGCATTATAGTTTTTAGATCTACATTTATATCTAAATATCTCATCTTTCAAATCTACTTTATCCTTCTTGTCCTTTTGCTTCATTGATTATTATTTTGGTGTTTGGTGATTATTTATATAATTGCTTATCTTTTTGCTCCCCTTACCCACCATTATTTTGACTTATCACCTATTTTCAAATCTAATCCACCTCAATTTTTTTATTTTATTGTATATTCCTAGTCATATTATTGTTTATACCAAGGGCTTCCCATAGTCCTCACTACCTATTGAGAAGAAGTCCTTGTTTAAACCATAATATGGCCACCCAATCTAGTAATAGTGATATATTTGATGGTGGTTATCTCAAGGTCAACACAAGTGACTATGAGAACTATGGACACGAGGCTCATGTGAAACATCAAGACTTTGATAGTTGACTTGCTAGTTTTGCCAATGTGGAGAACATTAAACAACTAGTGAATGTGTTTCATGATGTGTTTGAAAATCAAGAGTTTGGACTTGGGACTTTATAAGTCTCTATTCTAAACTTTCTTCATCTCTTAAGGTTGGTGCATCTATGATCTAAAACTTGATTTAGAAGTTTGGGTCTAGTGGAGTTCCTAGCCAAGCACCTTTACATGAGGTTGCAAGTACACTTGCAACAAGTTATAGGTCACCTACAATAGAAAATGCTACAAGTGTTTACAAAGACATGTCAAGTGTCTAAAATCTATTGTAGGTGTTACATATGATGTTATGAGTGTATAGTTGGTTGTTGCAAGTGTCATACTAACTATTGCAGGTGACATATAACATGTTGCATGTGTTCAATAATTATGGTGTTGTTCATTTGAATTCTAAATGGCATTAGATTATTCAAGAGAGTAATTATAGTCTTGTGTTGGTTGTTTGGGAGCATTATCTTCTACTAGAATCATTATTATGAGTGATTTGTATTACTTTTAGTAATGCTACAAGTGTTAGGTTGGAAAGACAAGTTTATGTTTAGCTATCAACTCTATAAGTGACTCAAGGTGGTTTGAGACACTGTCATGGTGCACACAAAGTCAACCAATGCATATCTTCATTGTTGTAGGCTAGTTCTAGATGAGTTATAGTAGTTGGGAGTTCATTAGAGCAAAAGAGGTATTTTCATCTTTCATAAGTGGTTGGATTTTCTTGTCTTGGTTATGTTTGCCCATTTTAGATTGATGTGATAGTAGTTAGGATAGTAACCATCCTGTACATTGGTAGTAGACTATTTTGTTTGCCTTTGGATTGTAACTGTCTCCATACCACATATGGTCAACCTCTTATTAGTCTTTGGCAACCATTCTAGATTGAGGCAAGGGTTGGACTTCCCTTTTCTTTGTTTGGAGACTTTATTCCCTTTGTTGGTGGCTATTAAGGATGAGCTAGAGGTCATTTTATCTTCCTATGGGGTGATGCAAATGGCTAAATAGTTATCTTGGGTGACCTTTTATTTGCCAAGGGAGTCATTATAATGGGAGAAAGTAGTTGGTCTTCCAAGCTTGGATAAAGGGGAGGATATAAGTGTTATGGAGTAAAAAGTATCCACATGTCTTTTTACCTCCTTGTTTAGCTCCTAGGTCCCCGTAATTACATTATTAATTCTAAATGTTCATCCCGATGCAAAATTACCCGACACCAATGTAAAATTGGAACAAGGGGCCCACATTTTATCTTATCCTAGACCTAAAAGGAGCTCAAAGACTTGGGCACCACCATCCAAGTCCCTCCCGATTGGTCAGGGCAAAATCAAGTTTATGTTGGCTTGGGACCTTTCAAAAGGTTTCTCTTTGTCGGCTCTTTTGGTACAATTTCATGATTATGAGCAAGAAAGAATATATAAGTGTGTTTCTGAGTTCATTTGTAACCTAGGTTGAAAAGACCTTGTTACCAATTTTCACCTACAGTGCAATTTGGCAGAGCTGAAACAGTTTTAAGGTGAAAAGTTCCTGACACATTTCTACTTTGCTTATCCTTTGCATAGTTTAAAGTGTTTGGAAAAGAAAAGGTTCAGTTTTATGATGCCATGAGTTATAATAGAAAGGAGAACATTCAACTTGGCATTCAATGCTTTGCAACATAAATGAGATTTCATAGATGATAGGAAGTGGTTTCATTTCATATTGTAATGCTTCCATTCATTTTACAAAAGAAATATACACAAAACTGCATAAGTGTTGTATTGATATTCATTGGAAAGAAAGAAGGATCAAATGTCCCACACAAGCCGTGGGAATAGTTGAACCAGTACAATATAATAAATATATTATGCATCTAAAGATAAAGAATATAAAAGAAGCATAGAGGAGGAGACATATCCATCATTACATGTTTAATGTCTTGAGTTGGTCTTTGTTGTTGCTTTCCCATCCTTGCTCCTGGTCTTCAAGTGAACTTGCGGTGATTGAGAGAGATTGATTAGAGCTCCGGATATGAGTTTTCCTATGTGCTTATCAACAAAAGTATAATGCATTGCCTATGTTGCACTAAATCAGTTGACAAGCATCAGATTTATACAAGAAGGCCTGAAAAGTAAAACATCACAGGAGCATTGAACTTCACTATTTTATCTAACATGTTTATTCATTGTGCAGGTATAGGAGAAATTATGTTGCTGATCCATTTATGAAGACACCATAGCATGTGGTGCAAAAATGGGCTCCCATAAGGGTTGAGCCCAGCATGCTACCCCTACTTCTCAAAAAGGGGATTGAGATAGGAATTCATGTTTGTAATGCTCAAATTGAAACATTTTTAGATGAAGGAGTAACTCATAAAGTAATTGCAAGAGCCTCAAGCTCATTACTTATTCATGACAATCAATTCGAGTACAAAGAAGTGAGAATCATAAATGAGCAATGAGCTTGTTTAAATACTTAATAAGTATGCAAAACTAAATAAAGATACATCATCTATTCATTGAAGGAGTTCTATTTGCAAACAAAAATTCACGCTGTCATTGTTTGATCTCATTTATTGCTACTTTGTATCATCAATATTTCTTGCTAATTATGATGTTTAAAGTGCTCACATGAGGGGACAACAAAGAATGTGTTGTTGTTTTGATGTTTGTAATGTTCAATGCCAAACTGGAGAATTTATCAAGCTTGTTCATTAAAGTACCTTACAACAGTGCTTGCACATAGGGTACAATAGAAAGTACATTATACAACCAAATAAGCATCATGGTGCAGCCACCAGAACAAAGAACAGTCTACAGTCACTACCACTGTCATGAGAAGCTAAACACAGTCACAAATAATAAAGGGCAGTCATCCTATGAGCAATGAACTTATGTAAATAATGTACAAACTGAGTAAATGCAACATTGGCATCATTTACTTCATCTAATTGGCTGCCATATCTTCATTTCTTATTGTCATAAATTCATACATTTGGATTGCTATCCATACTAGCATGATTGTCATGAATTATAGCTCCAAATGGAACAACAGATAACAAAGATGTATCAGTCTTAACAATGATCTCAAATAATATCATACAAGAATAAGAATATACAGAAACAGTGTGTGGATAAGAAAGAGCAACCAACAATGAACATGTGTTTGGAATGATGATAACCAACTAAAAAGAGGAGATTGTGTGTGTATATTCTATAGCCATGGCGAAGAGAGGTAGATGTTATTAAAAAGATTTGCTCCCTTTCATGTTCTCAAAAATAAAGTGCATGTGCTTTGTAAGAGGGTATACAAAAGGTAGAGTTGGCATTGAAGGCAATAATGACAATAGCCATGCAAAATGAGCAAAGACAGTGCACCTGGAGGGCTATGACCAAGTAACATGAGAGACAGATCTAATCATAAAAGAGAAGATGCAATAAACATGTATATAATTTTATGTTTACAGAATGATTGGAAAGTTAGGAGGTAGCATTACAATACATGAAGATATGCATGTAAGGACAGTCAACTTGCAAGGCCATGAAAGGTGACAATCCCATATGCAAGGTGCAGTTGCTTAGAGAGACACAAGCATGAATGCACAAAAGGACAATTATACAAATGCCTCGATACAATTTCCATATGATTGTAAATAAGAACCAATGATAAGAGCATGCAAGAAGTCATGGGAACATTCACCCAGAAGCATAAGGAGCAATCTATAACATTCTTTGATAAGTGACTGTGACAGTGTAGAGAAAACAACTATGCATGTTTCCTAATGAGGGTTTGCCTGAGCTTTTGCCATTAGGGTTTTTTTTTAAGCTTTTAATCTTTCACAAAAGTAGAAGAAGAAATATTGAGGCAGCAAAAGAGATTATAGTGCAGATAATCCAACTTGAGGGTTCCGTCATAAGCCTTTCCATGAAGTTAACAACTTAATATTAACAATCATAGGTGAAGTATTCTTATCAAAGTTATGAGGAGCTTTACCCAGATAGGTGACAATATGATACCGGCCAGAGGAGTTCTCTATGTTTTGCAGCCAAACCATGAAGGTTTTATATAAACAAAGGGTTACAAGAGGATGTTTGTATGCATAAAGAAAATGAAGGAATGGGGAGATCAAAGCATAAACAAGAAGAATCTCAAGTTTGAGTGAATATCATAGGCACTCAAAAGTCAATAGGTCGTGACCTTGCATAAGAAAGTAATTTATTTTGTCTCTTCAACCATACAGATAATAATGAAAACCCCAAGGTTATTCAGAATAAGAGAAACCTAGTTTATATCTTTAATAACCGTGGCCTGAGAACACATTTTCCTCACAAATATCAAAACCCACATGAATTTGCATAAATAAATCATAAATGCAGAGAAAATAGAGGGTATTCGAGCTTATGTGGGCTTAGAAACACTCGAAAATGAGGAGATATACAAGGCATGGCCATGACCTGCAATAAGGAAGATATACAAAAGTTTTCATAGTGCTTCCACAAAATGCAAGAAAGAAATTAATGCATTCATTATCAGGTCTGACTTGAGCTCGAAATGAAGAGAATACAGAGATTCGAAGGGTAGAAGTTACCTTCATTTTTTGCTTGTGAGGAGAATACACACAAGGCCGCAGGTTTTTCCCATTTTCTTCCTCCAAAGACTCATAACCAGTCTCTCATGGTGGCCAAAGGCAAGCAAATCACCAACAGGAAATGCAAACATAAGAAAAATGCATCAAAACAAGGTGATAGTGTGGCTTAGAGCCAGGAAATTACACTTGAAATGAAGAGAATGGAATGATTTCTGCAACTTGTGTGAAGAGAAATACTCACCACTGAGGAGAATTGACATAAAGCAGCAAAAAACGGTGAAAAATACCTAAGATTCGAGCTCAAACCCTAGCTCAGTGGCGGCCAGCAACAGAGCCATTTTTCTCTAAAAAGTTAAAGTGCAAATGATGCAAAGGATTAGGGCTTGAACATTTTGTTTTAGGGTTTCCATGTTTGCCCTAATTCGAATAGGGATTTTTATCACATCTTTTTTTAAAATCAAATGGCCCCACTAATACCTTCATGGTATTATTTTTACCTTTGCACATACCTAGGCTTCATGCCTTAGGTTTATTTTGTGACCTTGGAGGGAAAAAATTAAAGCTAGATACCTTAAGATATTTTTGATTTTTGGAGAAAATAAATTATCAAAGGAGATATGATACACTTGGAAAATTTTGAAGATAAACCATAAATGCCTTCTATATTATTTTGCAAGGTTGTCAAAATCAAATCAAAAGATCAAGGCAGGCCCCTTCCTATTCTAAAGGTTGAAGCTGCAAAAAACCATTGTAAGGCCTTATTAAAAGCAATGTTTCATAAATTGCTTTAATAAGTGTCAATTAAAATGCAGTTACATCAAAGCAAGTGTGGATAAGTCTTTCTTATTTAAGGTTGAGTTCCTTTGGGTGAAATAAGAAAAAACTGGGCAAACTAAAGTTTCTATTTCAATTTCCAGTCAGTTAGAGCCTGATTTTTTAGTCTTTTTAGGTGGGCCCACTTGGGAAGGAAAGTTTCCACCTATTATTACTCAGTTTGGAGGCAGTTTGAGCATTATTTTGGAGGCTTTTCTTTTGAGCTCGAAAATGATTTTGGAGGTTGCTATTTTTTGGAGAGACAGTGGATTCAGACTCTTTCCATTCTCACTTTTGGAAACATTTTGGGGAGATATAAATTGGAGAAGAACTTAGTTTTTCTCAGTTCAGAATATTGTTCTTCCTCTCTTGTTCATTTGCAGAGAACTTTGTAAACACTTTTGTACTCAAATTTTGATCTAGCATACTCCTTTAGTTTTAATAAAACAACAGAGCTTTCCTTCTCCTATTTTGTCTCATGTTTACAATATCAATTTTATGTCATTGTGATTCAAAATATTGAATCCTCTTATGTCTTGTTATTGTAAGTTTGTGTAAAAATTTTCATATAATTTAGGTTGTGTGATTGTGTTCAATTTGAGCCTTCATACAAATTATCGTTGAATTGTATGTTTCAAGTGAGATTGTGAGGGTTAAAGTTTTTTTGAGAAATTGTTTGTGAGTAAAATTATCAAAATCAATTTAAAATTTTGGTGAATCATCCTTAGGTTTTAGGATTTCATTTTCAGTTATCTTTCTAAACCCTTTCCTCAGAAAGTCATTTAGATTAGGTGATCTGCCAGGGGAACTAGCCTGCTCTAGAGATTCATTCTCACTATAGGTCACCCACAACCTGAGAGTGTTTCCATGTTTCAACAGGATAGTTAAGTTTAACTTGGCTAGGGTGCAATCATGATTGACAATAGAGCTAACTTGAGATATTGAAGGAAAGAAAGCAAGAGAATTCATTGTGATTCTAGAGTAGATTTGTGTGTTGTTATTGTGTTTTTGTTGCAGGCACAAAGCTATCATCTATCCACCTTAGGAGTTGAAGGATCTTCATCATTCTAATGGATCATCACATAGGTGATATCATTGTTGTTTATCATCATTTGATTCATCATTATTATCATTATTTTTAGCCTCTACCCCCACGAGGGCACACAATCTCTATCAATCAACGATATTGTGAAGCTTGAATCCTATCCTGGGATTTGGCTGATGCAAGTCACTAAACACCATAACCCCCCAAACCCTCTCTTGTTGTCTTGTGTGTAGGTTATAGGAGTGAGATCTAGAGAATGTGAAGATATAGGAAGACTGAGTAAAGATCAAGGTTTCGGGATCTGACAATAGTTACAGAATATTCCTCTATCCAAGACTTGGGTAGTGGCACCCTAGTCTTTCTATCCTTTCTATCTTCAGATCTGGCATCAAGGTAGCATCTACAACATCTTTCTAGTTCAGACCTCAGGCAGAATCTTCTAGTCAGGACTTGGGTGGTCTCGAATTAGTGGACTCCGACGCCTCTACTTTCGGGAGACAGGTTCTATCATCTTCCTAATCATCCATGTGCAATTGGTGTCCAGATTATTGTTGTACTTTCTTTGTTATGAGTTGATCATTGTTAAACTAGGGTGTCATGCATTGTTACCCTAGGGTTTGATAGAAAACTGTTGAGTTAAATCTGATTCCTCTATAGCATACATGAGTAGAAGATCTGTAGCCAAGTCCACCTCCATTTGGTAGTGATTTGGCTCAGTCTTGTCCTTGAATGTTATATGGAAAAGGGTTTAACCTAGTGTGAATTCTAGTTGTCATCATTCACCTTTTTCATATTAAACAATAACGAAAAAGAAGGACTAAAGGGTCACTAATTAGTTGAAGAAAGACACTTAGTGATCCGATCATCAGGAGAAAGAAAGCAAGAGATGAGAAATAGAATGATGTCTAGAAATAAAATATCACACAGTTTAATCTAGAAGCATTGAATTTACAATACTATGGATTGTGGAAATCTGATGTCTATTGTTGACACTTTTAGTTTCAAAGTTGAAAGGAGAGAAGTAAATAAGGTTCCTACGAGTTGTAGAGAGTAGAGTGGAGAATAGAGGAGACTATATGGATAAGGTAAAACTCCATTAAGACCATTAAATTGGCTAATCTCCATGTAATAACAGCAACATAGTGAATGGGATGCTAAATTGCACACTATTTTGGGTTTTGTCACCTATTTGGATTTTTCCCAAATGAAACTCTATGTTGTGTGTATTATGTTCTGTTATGTTGTAAATTGTGCTCTTGCTTGGTTTAGCACAATTTCACTAAGTTTAGCTCCTACCTTTTAGTGTCCCTCAATCCCTTTCATCATTGGACCTATTTTAGAACCTATTTAACACATATCTCATTGAGGAGTGCTATATTTTAGAGTAATTTCTAACAAAACTTGAGAAGAAATGTTTGATGTTGGACATTTAGGGCACCCTTAAGAAGATGTCAAAGCAAAATTTGGGGGTTGGACTTGGGCTCCAACCACCTATGTCCTGCCTTAATCTCTAGATTTCAAATTTTCTTGTGGTGTCGATTTTGCTGTGTGCTTCGGGATTCTAAATTCAAATTTTTGTTTTCACGTAATGTTAGCATCATATTTTGAATTATTACACATCTAAGGTTTGATATTTAAAGAGAACTGAAAATCATTTTATCACACACAACTCACATCCAAGCTTACCATGTTGAAACTCTGCTATTGTTGCTATTGAAGTCTGCAAAGTGTTGAAGCTCATTGAAGAATTTGTTCTTTGCTATCATGGAGATACATCATGGAGATTAAGAATCAAGATCTTGAGTCTATCTTGCTCTTCCTATAGTTTTGTCAATCCATTTGTACAATCGGGAGAAGGGTTGAAGCCTCCAACTTGAGTTTTGGAATCCTCCATGGATACAGCTGCCTCACCTTCTTGTTTTACAAGTCTTCATTGATATTCATCTCCTTAAGGTGAAGTTGTTGTTTCCTTGAGTGAAACATTTGTGGATCTAATCCTTGATGCTTGAGTCATTTAGGATCTTGCATTTGTTTATGCTTACACATTTGGTTTTCAAGCACACACATCTACATACTTTGACATTGGATATTGTTGAGGTAGAAATACCAAAGACAGGGTTTGACTGAGGCAAACTCCTATATAGCCACAACCATCCTTCTCCTTCTTTTATTTGTGCAAGATAGATTCAAAAAGATCAGATGAAAAGAATTAGAGGAGAAGAAGGTGTTATAGGTACAAACATCACAGAAGTTACAAATTTGTCATCGAATAGATTTCGGACACTTTTGGCAACTGCCCTTGTCCATCAACCCCTGAGATTTGGGATCTGGAACTCTTATTACAGACTAAGGGGCATGTTACAGTCAGTTTCTGGGTATCAGAACTTCTGGACAAATTTAGTAGCCACCCTTGTCCATCAGGCCTTCAAATTCTAGGTGCATAGTCTCTGTAGCCTCCTATTTGTGTTTTTGTAACCCTCTTGTAGGTTCCTACTCCTGAAATCAATTTATTTAGTCATATCTTATAACTAGGGTTTGGTTGAATAAAGTGAGTTTGAGGTTGTGAGAACTTTGTTGGACCAACGTTTCATGTACAACAATAAAATATATGATTCATGTATCTTCATCCTCTCATACTGATTGAGCTCGGTTCATATCTTGAATGTTAGTGCAAAGAAAAAGAGGGGCTTGACCTAGTTTACACATACTATCATTCTCTCTCTTTTTCACACTAAACATTTTGGTGAACCCGTGTTTTAAAGAATTTACATCCTTTGTATTTGTTGTTTTAAATTAGAATGTATCTATAGTATAAAACCCTCTTTAATGAAAAGTACATGCATTGCATTTTGATTGGTATATCTATCTTTTCATTGAAAGAGTATCAAGTTGAAATTTTATTACTTGCATAGTGATATCTTGTTTCATTGTTTGCAAGTAGATGCTATTTTGTTTTACATTTAAGTCTTGGGTTAATTAGATTATGCGGAAATGTCAGATTTCTTTTTACAAGACTTTAATGCATATAATGAGCCATTTAGTTGTGATGACTTCAATATGTTAGATGAAGCCTTGGATGACTTTATCTCTATTGAATATTCCACTATGGATCCTAAACCGTCATTATTTCTAAAACTGGTAAATGCAATTTATGTGCCTAAATCTCAAGAAGAGCATGTGAAATCGAGTATGGTGGTCAACTTGCGTTCTGATGTGCCTAAACCACAGATAAAACTGGTGCTCATTGTGTGAGGCTTTTGGACTTCTTCTCAACCTCCTAATTTCATCTATAACAAAGACAAACAGATAACAAATCAACCATATCATGATGGATCACAATACTCCAACCATAATGTGGTTGCCCATACATATAATACATGGAATAACAAACAAAGTAAACATCAATCAACTATTCTGATATCTTTACCAGTTTTTCAGCCTATGATTCCTCAACCACCTTGTTTAACGCATAAGGTTGGTCAAGATTATGATCTTGTTGAGCAGCTTCATGCTACTCCTGCTAAGATCTCTCTTTGGGAACTCAAACAAGCATTGCCTACATACCACAGAATGCTCTAAGAAGCTTTACAAAAGGTGATTGTACCACCAATTATTAAGCCTAATAACGTAGCAACCCTATTAGAATGTATGCATGCAACAAAAATAGATATTCTATTTCAACATGAGTTACCATATATGGAAGTTCAAAAGCAATATGATCCTCTTAAATAATCTTTGTCACTGTAAACAAAATGTTGGTTAAGCGAGTTATGAATGACAATGGATCAACTCTTAATATTTGTGGTGTTGATTTGTTACCTAAAATCAATGTTGATAAAAAGTTAATTAAGCCAGATAAGCTAAACATTCATGGCTTTGATAATGTTGGTAGACCATACATAAGAACTATAACTCTACCTGTAAAGGTTGGACCTGTGACATTGTCTACTCTCTTTCATGTCATGCCCGGTTCTCTGTCATATAATATGATTCCTGGTAGACCATGGATTCATACTATGGGGGCAGTTCCCTCTTCTCTTCATTGATCAATAAAGTTTATTTATGCAAATAAACTCCAAACTATTGAAGTTGATCCGAAACCAAAAAGTTGTCTACATATTGAAACTCAAAAACAAACTATTGATCATAAAATTCTAAACAAATAAAAAATTGATTCATCACCACCTCTTGTCATAGACAATGTTGTACAAGATTCTCAACCTTCACCAAATGCATTCCCCACTGATGATTGGGGTTCATTAGATTTCAATCCTCCTTTCATTGGGGAATATAAGCTTAATAATGTTGAAACTTCAAAAGTGACATCAATATCATCTAAACAATCTATGGAAAAGCTTAAAGAATATAAAAACCCTTTAGTTTGTTGGGAATTAAGGTGTCTCAACCTTTGCAAATTCCTAATGTTGTATTTATTTATCCCATGTTGAGTTGGCATAGTCAGCACCTTGTGTATATGCAGCAAGATAAATTTTGGTGACTTTGGCAACCGCGGTTTCCCCCTTGAATAATTAATGAGGGTTTGGGGGCAGCGCCCCTGGTGCGCTCCCAACGACTTTTAATTAATGACAAATGTCAGTGAGTATCTTTGCAAGAGAGAAAGGCATCTTTGGGTGGTCAAGGGAGGTTATGACATGTTGTAATAGGAATATGATATTTTTAGTCAGTGTATGACAAATTCTCTTACAGCTATAAGTGCTGTCAGTTATGACGGATTCTATGACATCTGTAAGGTGCGTAAGAGCATCTGTCGTAACCTATCTTGGGACCAGGCACCCACTTTGGGATGGGATGTTGGACAAGTGTCCTTAGGCGTGGGTTTTGGGGCATGAGTCCAAGATGGACGCCCATCTCTAGAAGGTTCCATATTTGCTTTGTAAACTCTATATAAACAGGTGTTTGGATGGGAGATAGATAACTTTTGTACAAGTACTGTTATGCTACCAAAATATCTCTAGATTCGACATTCGAAGACTCCTGAAAGAGCATTGGCTCTGAAACTGTATTGTAATCTATTATTGTTTACTATAATACATTTGAGCTGTGTTTTGGAGTGTGGGGTTTTTCACCCGTAAGGGTTTTCCCCACGTATATCTTGTCTCTCTCTCTTCTGTCTACTTTCTGTGTGTATGTGTATTGCTGCAATATCTATGTTAGATGTTCTATGTTGTTGTAGTTGTAAGAATTAAAGTTGAATTTGCATACATCTCTTCTCATTAGATTAGTGTAGGAATCGTTTTCCACACACCTAGCTTCCTTTCATAGTTAACAAGGAAGATACTACTCTTACTTACACCATAGATTATGAGACCTATGAAACTCCACCGTCTTCTAAAGAAATGACATCTCTTTATGGTCAAGGATTTAAAATCCTTTATAAGAAATGTGACTATGTAGGTAATGGTTGTGGTATAAATCAACAAGGAATCAAAGTATCTTTACAAGTTGTTGGAATTAACTACATAGCCAGTATCGGTTACCATTTCTTAAAACCCACTAAAGCTCACAAACGTCCTAATCTTAATGTCAATACCATATCAACACTCAATTTAATATATCTTGAGATGATCGACACCAATTGTCCTCCAGGATATATTGAATTAGATCACTTCTCTATAGATGAGGCAATAGTTGAATTCATGGGAGCTTATGACAATTTGTCTCGTTATCATCACAAGCGTGGATTACCTTATTCTTTAAATACAGAAGCATACTTTGGAAAATCCACTTGTTTCGTAAATATTACTTTAAAACCTAATGAAGAGTCTTTAGAATCATCACAATCACCTAACCTCCTGGATCGCAGTACTTTACTTAATGGAAAAATTGTTGATGTCTTGATGGAGAAGGATAACCCTAAAAAAATTATCCCCATAGGTGACTGTTTTAGTACAACAAAAAAAGAAGATATGACAAAGCTATTACATGAGTTTTTTGAATTATTCGCTTGGAATTATTCAAATATGTCTGGCATTGATCCTAAGATTGTAACACATAACATTGTATTACAACCTGATGCTAAGCCAGTTAAACAAAAGATTCGTAAAATGAATCATAAGGTTGTGTTGTTAATCAAAGCTAAGATAGAAAAGATTTTACAAGCTAGTTTTATCTGCCCTATTGATTACTCACCTTGGATCTCGAATATTGTGGTTGTTGCTAAACCTGACAACCGTATTTGGATGTGCACTGACTTTAGATATTTAAATCTCGCTTCTTTGAAAGATGATTTCCCTCTTCCAAACATTGATATGATTATTGATTCAATAGTTGGCCATGAATTACTTTCCTTCATGGATGGTTTTTCAAGATATAATCAAATTTTTATTAACCCTCAAGATCAATACAAAACAACTTTTATAACCTCATGGGGAACATGTTGTTGGGTAGTCATGCCATTTAGATTAAAGAATGCCAGAGCAACTTATCAACGTGCTATGACTCTTATCTTTCATGATTACATGCGTAACATCTTAGAGGATTATGTTGATGAGATTCTTGCAAAGTCTATTTGTCACCAGAATCACATCATAATCCTCCATCAAATCTTTGAGCAGATATGAAAATATAACAGGTGCTTGAATCCTCATAAATGTGTCTTTGGCATAGATAGTGGAAAATTATTGGGATTTATAGTTTCACATCATTGTATTGAAGTAGACACAAAGAAAATTGATGCGATGGTTAACATGCCATCTCCTTGTAATAATACTCAACTTTGTAGTTTACAAGGGAAGATACAAGCCATCCGTCGATTTGTATCACAACTCATGGACAAGACTCACCCTTTTACTCAGTTACTCAAGAAAGAATCAAAATTCCAATGGAATTCGGATTGTCAAAAATCCTTCAAAGAATTGAAAGAATATCTATCCAATCCCCTTGGTTTACAACCGGCTACTGCAAAAAAACCCTTTATTCTTTACACATTAGCCTCTACTAATGCTTTAGCGGCATTATTAGCACAACATGATATTGAAGGCAAAGAACACGTTGTATATTATATAAGCCAAACTTTGCTCGATTATGAGGTACGATATACTATCATTGAGAAACAATGCTTAGCTCTTGTTTTTGCAACACAGAAGTTAAGACATTATCTCCTAAATGCTGAAGTACATGTCATGATAAATTTTGATCCCTTGAAGCATCTCTTTGCTAAAATAGATCTCTTAGATTGCCTAGCTAAATGGGTTATGTTGTTAATAGATTTTGATCTCAAGTTTATCTCTCTTAAAGTGATAAAAGGACAAGTGTTAACCAACCATTTAGCTGAAGCACCTTCACCTTTCTCTATTCAGAATAGTGAAGATTTTTCTGATGACTAGATTCTCAATTTAGATATGGATGACAAATAGGAATTATATCTTGATGGTTCAAGATGTCAAACTGGCTCGGGTGTTGGTATAATCTTGATACCTCCTTCACGTAAGCCAATTCCTCTTTCCTACTATCTAAACTTCTCATGCACAAATAACATTGTTGAGTATGAAGCTCTTATTGTAGGACTTCATGCTGCTTTGTCCCTAAATATTAAACACATCGCTATTTATGGTGATTCACAACTAATCGTAAGACAAGTTACTAGTTCTTATCAAGCAAAGCAAGATAAGTTATCCCAATATCATGATCTTGCTTTGTCACTATTAAAATAATTTTCATCTTTTACTATCGACACAATCGCAAGGAGAGACAATCGACATGCAGACGCAATGGCAAGCGTAACTTCCCTTATATCCCATGACGATTCCCTTGAGGAATATCATTTTATCATTCATAATCTCAAAACAACAACTCTAGCTGAGGCCACCCCCTCAGATATCACTTTATGTTGTAACACAAATGTTGATGAATGGTACTCCCATATACTTCAATATTTGCGTGATGGTACCTTTCCTAATTCAATGTCTAAAAACACAAGAGCTCGCATACGCAAGCTCGCAACATGTTAGATTATCCTTTCCAATGTGTTGTATTGAAGAAGCTATAATGGTGTGCTTCTTCGTTGTCTAAATCAATTAGAAATTCCAATTGCTTTAGAAGAAGCTCACTCTGTTGCCTGTGGAGGGCATTTTGGAGGAAAATCTTTAGTACATAAATTATTACGTATGGGGTTCTATTGGCAAACCATGGAGAAAGATTCTATTGTGTTCGTCAAAAAGTGCCCACAATGTCAACAACATAGTAACCTAATTCGAGCTCTTGCCTAGGAATTTTGTGCCCAGGTTTCACCGTGGCCATTTTCTATATGGGACTTGGATCTAATTGGAAATATTTCTCCTCTTTCCTCTCAAGGACATACTTTCATCATAACCGCCACTAATTACCTTACGAAGTGGGTTGAAGCTATGCCACTCTGATCCATGATTATTGAGGTAATCTATCGTTTCATTCAGGATAACATAATCTCACAATTTGGTATCCCTTCCTCCTTAATTTCTGACAATGGTACACCATTCAAGAATAAGGATGTAAAGAAATTACTTGAAAAATATCACATTCAACATCGCTTCTCTACGCCATACTATTCACAATCAAATGACCAAGCAAAAGCTTCAAACAAGATCATTGGACAAATCCTTTGAAAAACCGTTAATAGACATTAGAAAGATTGGCATACTCAACTCTCCTACGCACTATGGGCCTATAGGACAAGTATTCGTATGGCTACTGGTACCACACCATACAATCTTCTGTATGGTGCCTGTAAGGGTAAAAATGGGATTAATCAATGAATAATAAAAACCCAAACATCAATGAAATATGAAGATAAAAGGGGATTCAAAAGTAAAGAAGAGAGATACTTACAACCTTTTACCTTGCGTCTTCCATTGTTCGCCTTTTCTTTCTTGATCTTGTGGTGATGAAGATGGCCCTTAGGAAGCTTGCTTCCTTGCTTCGATTCCTCAAGATGACAAGGAGAAGTGGCTATGATACTTTGTGTGTTAAAGATGAGCTTCAACACACTATTGAAATGGATGGACGATGAAGTGATATGCAATGGGGTGCCAATGGCGCGCTATAGTTCTTGCAGCATAAGTTTACTCGAATGATCGATCTGAAATGAAGAAGAAGAGGGTTGTATTTATAGAGTTGTGTGAGAGAAGATCAATGGTGGAGAAGAAATGAGAAGATCAATGGTGGAGAAGAAATGAGAAGATCAACGGAGGAGAATGTTTGAGAGAATGTGTGTGATTAGAATTTATTTTTCTAATTTAAGAACAAAGTTGCTTTAAAGTTGCTTTTACTCAGCTTTTGCTTTTGCGTGACAAGAATTTATTTTTGAAAAATTTGAAGATTTTTTAGAAGATAAGAAAGCATAATTAAAGAAATAAATTTATTTAATTATTTGTAGATAATTTTGGAAGAATAAATAAAATATTTAAATATATTTTATTTTTGGAGATTTTAATTTAAATGAATTTGCATTTTATTTAAATTTAGAAGAATGGATGATTTAATTAAATAATTAAAATTATTTAATTATTTAAAAGAATAAAGTTAATGTAGATGAAATTAATTAAATAAATGTAATTTAATTAATTAAATTGGAGGAAAGTGAATCAAATAAATAAATAAATATATTTATTTATTGACAGAGGAATATGAAGATGCAATAAATATTTAAAATATTTATTTAAGTAGAGTCATGTCATTTTTCGGTGTATACATTTTGCCCCTCTTTGATGCAATGTGTTTTATCACGTTGTTTCAAAGAATAAGATTTTTCGACAGTGATACATGCCCCAGTTTGCCCCTAGTACAAGTTTAACGATGATAGGATGCCCCCTCGGGAGATTGGATAGGAAGAAGGTAGAAGGGCGTGAGACGGACAATCTCACGATGAAGAAGAGGAGAAATAGGTTAGGGTGAAGAAAAAGATGAATGATACACGATGCAATACAAAATGATAACACACAAAAGCAAGTAAGCAAGTATGCACAAATGATACAGGAACAAACAAGGTATTGCCCCTGTCAAGTGGTAAACCAACGATATACTGATAATGATATACAACAGTGTTGTCATGGCAAGGAACGATAGATCCCTAGAGCAACACGAAGGACAGTGTCTGGTTTCAGGAAATGAAGCATGTTGTGTAAGATGCGTGTATTGGTCTGATTTCGATAATGCTACATCATGTATAAGACAAATGTTTGATTATAACTAATCGAGTTGGTTTACAACCAGACAAGGATCAAGACCACTGATTGCGAGTGGATCATTTAACAAGATTGACTTGACTTGATTGGTATGGATTAAGGATATACTTGCATTTTGACAAGAGATACAATGATAGATAGAAATTTGATTGATAGAAGAATGACTCGATAGAAGGAATCACAAGCTTTTACAAACATTGATACTCTGCATAGAATCTTTATTGCATGGGATATAGATGTAAAATGCATTTGGATATGGATATGGATATGGAATGCTTTCTGGATATGTTATGGATATGGATATTTCCCATCTTGATATTGCAAGTATTTTGAAGTGCTTATTTCATCATCGGGCGTTTATTATGTTGTAAGAAAATACAAGTATCTAGGTATAATTAGACCGAGATGACCTGAGTATTCCTTACATGGATTTTGATATAGCAAGTTAATACAAGCATCTAGTCAAACCTGAATCTAGATGACCTAAGTACTTCTTACATTTCAACAGATAAAGATTGCCCCTTTTTCATGTTTAGACCTCCGAAGTCCTCAATGATCTTTTGTTGATCATGTCATTAGACAAAAGTCGTCACATTACTAAAGTTTGATCCACAAGCAACAGACAAAGAAAAAGATTATGTCCCCATCATAGCATCTCTAGTTGTTGGCATCCTTAAGTAGCTTAGGAAGACATAATGATAAAAATCCAAGACTTTGTAAGTTAACCTGTTTACAAAACATTCTTGCATTAGATGTGTCTTTTTGCCACAATTGATATAGAATCAGTTTGAGTGTTTCGGTATGGTGCTCTGCTTTGGACAGGTTGATGTTTTTGTGCCAAGATTTATGTTGTTTTGGGAAGCTCTGCTTTGTTGCGCGTGCTTGTCTGGTAACACAATCCTTTATTGGTATCCTCTTAGAACATGTAGCATTCAAGAATCCAAATCCATAACCAGGTCGAGGAGTTGCCCCCAGTTTAGACAAGGATCAACTTATTATGGGCGAGACAACAACAGATATGGAGAGACGGACCCTAAGGGACTGACCTAGTGCCTTAAGGGCTCATTGCTAAATGGCCTTGCCTACATGACGACGCATATGCAACGTAGTTCGGGGTGAACCTGATGGACCTAAGGCCTAGGCGATGGCAAAGATGCAAAAATGGTATCGGCAGCAGGACAGACGACACTAGAAGGATATGGAGAGGAAAGAAGTGGAGCGGAGCGGAGCCTCGGGGGTGCATTAAGAATGGCCTTGCCTATGTGATAGCTCAGAGGTGACATACTTCGACAATGGTTCGAAGGATCAGTTCAAGATGAACGATATGATGGACACAAGAGATACAAAGTTACAACAGATGGAGGAAGTGGTTTGTCGAAGATAGCACATGTTTACCAGGTTTTCACCACTTGCTTTTATTTGCACAGAAGCTAAAAGTACACATGACGCCTGTTTGCCAGGTTTTCATCATGGTACCTATCGAAGGCGCCTGTTTGCCAGGTTTTCACCAGAGGATGATTTTTTTGTTATTTTCCATTTTTTAATTTTTTTGTTCTATTTTTTTTCATGTTTTTGATTTTTTTGATTTTTTTAGGACTCCCTTGCATTGGGGTTTAGGTATAGAACTTGCAAAGATGCATGCTGTTGATAGGATCATCGAATAGTTCACCTTCAGATGTAGCCAATTGATATTCCCCCGACCCATAGGCTGCAATGATGGCATAGGGACCCAGCCAGTTAGGTTCGAACTTGCCTTTCTTTTCTTTATCTTGCTGATTTATGGGATTTTCTCTAAGGACTAGGTCACCAACTTGGAATATTCAGGGTTTTACCCTATGGTTGTAGCTTTTGGACATCTGTTGTTGATATGCTTTTAGGTGGTTAAAGGCCCGTTGCCTTCTTTCTTCGAGTAGCTCTAACTCTTCAAGTCTGGACACTCTGTATTCTTCATCTAATATGAGGCCTTTTAACAAAACTCGCAAGGATGGGATCTCAACTTCAATGGGCAAGATGGCTTTAGATTCGTAGACTAGGGAGTATGGTGTTGCACCTGTGGGTGTGCGGATTCTTATACGATAGGCCCACAGTGCGGGATTTAGTTGAACATGCCAATCACGACCGGCATCATTGACAGTCTTCTTTAGGATTTTCAAGATAGTTTTATTTGATGCCTCCACCTGGCCGTTGCCTTGGGGGTAGTAGGGGGTTGAAAAGCGATGTTCGATATGGAATTTGTCACATAGTTCCCTAACATCTTGATTTTTGAAGGGTCGTCCATTATCTATGACAATGGACGAAGGGATACCATAGTGACAAATGATATAGTTCAAGATAAACGAGGCAATCTACTTTCCTGTGATATTGGCTAAAGTAATCTTTATGATTTAGGAATAGTGTCGCCACTAGGTGTGATCAACAAGATACCTGCCCCTGATCCATGATGAGTGTATGATCCATCAAAGTACATGTTCCAGGTTGTTGTGGTTATGTGAAAGATAGATTCATCTGAAAATTCAAAGCTCAAAGGGTTGTTATCTGTTAGAGGTGCATCTGCCAGTTGATATGCAAGTACTTGGCCTTTTATTGCTTTCCTGTCTACATATTCTATATCGAACTCACTGAGAAGCATGACCCATTTGGACAATCTACCTGTAAGGGCTACTTTGTTGAGTAAATACTTGAGTGGATCAATCTTTGCTACTAGTTTGATAGAATGTGACAACATGTAATGTCTCCACTTTTGTGAGGCGAAGACTACAACGAGACATGCTCTTTCGATTAGCATGTACTGCAGTTCATATCCAACAAGTGTTCGACTACTATAGTATATTGCTTGTTCTTTCCCTTCATAAATTTGTTGTGCGAGGAGGGCTCCTAGTGCTGTTGGTGTGGCTGAGATATACAGTAGCAGAGGTTTACCCTGAATTGGTGGCATCAATATAGGTGGCTTCATGAGATATTCTTTTAACTGCTGAAATGCTTGCTCACATGAATCATTCCATTTGAAAGGGACATTCTTATGTAGAAGTTGGGAAAATGGGTGGCACTTGTCTGTCAATTGAGAGATGAATCTTCTGATAGATTGTAGTTTTCCCTGTAGGGACCTTAGCTGAGTGAGATTCTTAGGAGGCGGCATTTCCATGATGGCCTTCACTTTAGCTGGATCGACTTCGATTCCATTGGCGGACACTATGTATCCAAGTAGCTTACCTGAGGTAACTCCAAACACACACTTCTTTGGATTGAGGCTCACATTAAATTGTTCCAGTCTTTTGAAGATTTTGTCCAGTACTACTAGGTGTCCTTCTCTTGTGAGTGATTTTGCCAGAATGTCATCAACATAGTCTTCAATTATAGTGTGCATCATGTCGTGGAAGATTGTGGTCATAGCTCTCTGATATGTTGCACCGGCATTTTTCAAACCAAATGGCATGACATACCAATAATAGGTGCCCCAAGGACATGTGAATGCAGTCTTGTGTTGGTCTTCAGGCACAATTTTTATCTGGTTGTATCCGGAAAAACCATCCATTAGTGATAGCATGGTGTGCCCTGCTATGAGATCTGCAATCATGTCAATGTTTGGCAGGGGGAAATCATCTTTCAGACAAGCTTTGTTGAGGTCCCTGAAGTCATTACATATTCAGACTCTACCATCTAGTTTGGCAACTAGTACTATGTTTGAAACCCACTTAGGATAGTCTATTGGTTTGATGAATCCAACATCTAACAGTTTCTTCAGCTCTTCTTTCACCATAAGGGCCACATGTGGGTGCATCTTTCTGAGTTTTTGTTTTACTGGTTTAGCTCCTGGAGCTAAGGATAAGTGATGCATTATGAGATTCGGATCTAGCCCTGGCATGTCTGCATATGTCCAAGCAAAGTTGATTTGTTTTCTTTTGAAGAAGTCAGTAAATGCTAGCTTTTCTTGTTCTGTTAAAGACTTTGTCATGTGTATCATTCTGGGATTATCACCTGCGCTAACATTGATTGGTTCTGCTGGTTCTATCAAGATTGAAGATCTCTCCTAATGTGTAAGATTGGGTAGAGGGTCAAGCCTTTCATCCTTCGACACCTTAGAGAGGTTTTCACCATTAGATATGTCTATATTTTTACTTTTTTCATGATCTAACACTGCCGCAAAGTGGTTTTCACCATTAGATCTTTCTTTCATTTTAACATTTTTGAGACTGAAAGGCTTGGCACTCTCTCCAAAATAGGCCTTCTCGTTGAGTTCTATGGCATAGCCAGCTCTGTGGTCTCCTACGGGTATATGATCTCTAAGCTTAAGGTAGTCTATGATGGCTTCATCATTCTCAAAGGTATCGAGCTTAGGGGTAGTACCTTATAAGTCCCAATCTATGAGTTTAGGGTGCACCAATGGTAAGGGATCATTGGGTTGGTCCAGTTCAATGGTTTTGATGGTTAAGATAGAGTTGTTAAAAGCACGGACAAAGTCTACGATGGTACTCTCTATTAGCAGATCCGTCAAGGGGGTATCATTCTTTCCTCACGACTTTCACTATTGTTATTACGCGGGTCAGACTCTAGTGGTCTAGCCCTTGGACCTTGTCTCTCATTTGCATGGGTTGGGTCATACTCATGGACAACATCGATACCTTTGTCATCACAAGATAGCTCAGAGAGGCTATCCCATTCATATTCGTTGGAATCTGTCTTGCTCCCCAATTGCAGTTGCTGAATTTGATCAACCAAATTACTAGTAGATGATTCTGGTTGTTTGCCTTTATTCTTCTTTGCTCTGTTGGTTCTTGATGTGCCATTGTATCCTAGCCCTGTAGTGTCTCGGGCTGTCAAGGTATGAGGTTGGATGGGTTCAGTGATACCATCCTTTCGTGAATCGAGTGGACCGTGTCCTTCATACCCCATTCTTTGTAGCATTTGGAATCCTTGACCATATTGTTCAGTTTGTATAGTGTGATGGTCTTGTTGTGTTGATGAACTGTCTTCATCCTTGTATAGCCATTGTAGGATATCCTTTTCATTGCTCTCATCTTCGAGGCTTCCCCATTTGATAAACAAACCTTTGGTAGCTTTGTCTGCTTTTGGTTTGCTCAGAGTGGGTCTTCCATATGATCTTGGAGATAGGGGGAGTTGTGCCAAACAAAGGGATTGGGAGATTGTGTACTCACCCAAGCCCTTATCTTTGAGTCTGAGGTCAGGTTGAGAAGATTTTGAAGAGGAAGCAAGTAAAGCAGGGTCAACATAGGATGAAGACGAAGCAGAGGCATGGGTGTTAGGAATCACAACTTTAGGTTTAGAATGAATGGAGTTGTAGTACTGAAATGGGTTGGGGTCACCTTGGATGGTGATCTCTTGACCTTTGTAGGGGAATTTGATACACTGATGGTATGTTGACGGTACTTCTTTCAGAGCATGTATCCATGGTCTCCCAAGAAGAATGTTATATGCTAGCTCCATATCGAGGACTTGGCAAGCCACATCTTTTACTATAGGTCCCACTCTGATTGGTAAAGTAACAATTCCTTTAGACGTTCTCTCCTCCTCATCATAGGCTTTGATAGTGATTTTCTTTTTTGGAACTATAGCCTTCTCCGAAAACCCCAATGTAAGGATTAGCTTCAAGGTGCAAATATTCAAACCAGCTCCTCCATCAATTAGGACTCTTTTTATCTTATGTTTGTGTATGAAGGATTCGATATGAAGAGAGGCGTTATGGGGTTGGGTGATTGACATATCATCCTTTTCAGTGAATGATAGGGAGTGAGGTGAGGTAATGTGACCTACCATGGTTTGAAACTGTTCTTCAGCGAGGTTTGTTGGGACGGAGGCTTCTGCTAAAGCTTTGTCAAGTATGGCCCTATGAGACGGGGACAGACGTAGAAGTTCCAGAATGGAGATATGTGTAGGTGTCTTATGTAGTTGATCCAAGATACTGTACTGATTAGCCGGAGGTGCGGAGGCTCCTCTAAGAGTGACTCTATTACTGTGGGTGGTAACATTACAATTCAGATCTTTGTTTATAGTGATCACATTGATGCGTGAGTCACCTTCCGAGATATGGTTAACAACATAGTCAAAGCTGACGTTTATGTAATTTGCGTTGTTAGATCCACTGTTGTTTTGGTTGGAAGGTCCTCCCTGCTCATAGTTGGGAAGAGGATCCTTGAATGCTTGATGATCACTATTAGAGGTATGTCTGTCAAGTAACACTTTGTTTTGTTTGATCAAGTCTTGGATAGTGTGTTTGAGCGCAATGCAGTCGTTGGTTTTCTGCCCCCTGTTTCGGTGGAACTCACAGAAGTCGTTGTCATTCCACCAATGAGGTTTGACTTTTGGTTCATATTCCTGCACAGTTGGAAGTGTTATGATCTTACTTGTGACTAACTTCTATAGGGCGGTTTCCAATGATTCTCCCAAAGGTGTGAATTTTCTCCTAGGTTGAAAATTTGTAAATCGTGATTCGGTGTTTCTTGGTTTGTTTTGCGGGGGGGTTGTTTTGAGGAGTCGATAAGTTGAAGATTGGTTGCTTTGGTGCCGCATTCTTGGTATCTACCACCCCATCATTCACAATGTTTTTGTTCTTCATCTAGAATCTTGGTTTGTTTACATTGGTGTTGGTACTAGGAGTGTCCTTATAGAGCTTTATTTAACCTTTGGCGATTAAAGCTTTTTCGATGATTAGACCCATCTCAATGACCTTGCTAAAGGAAGTAGGACATTGGACTTGTATTTGATAGCTTAGTTCAGTTTGTAAGTTATGGACAAACATTTCCAACATTTGTTTTTCAGGCATTTGATGTGGGCACTTACTTGCCAGCTATCTCCATCTTTGTAGGAAGGCGGCGAAAGACTCTCCACCTTTTTGCTTGGTGTTACAAAGATCTAAGATTGAGGTGTAATGCTCAATATTATAGGAGAAGTGCGTGACAAATTTGTCCACAAGCTCGTTAAATGTTCTAATGCCGGGTGGTAGTCTAGAAAACCACTCCATGGCTTGTCCTCCCAAGCTTCATGGAAATGGTTGCATAAGATAAGTATCATTGTGTGCAACTTCAAGACAAGCAATGTTGAACTCCCTAATGTGGTCCCTTGGATCACCCTTTCCTTGATATTTATCAAATTTTGGCACCTCAAATTTAGAGGGGAAAGATATCATGATCAAGGTTCTATCAAAAGGATATGGTGAAATATCCTCTAGGGAGTAATGCTTAGTTGATGCTCCTGTTTTCATGTCCATGAATTGTTGTTGTAAAGCTTGGATCTGTTGGGTCATTAAACTCAAGGCATCCGTAGAATCAGTGGTTGCGTTGCTTTTGTCTGCGAGTATTTCCTCATGTGTGCTTCCCTCAGGGTGTCTTTCTTCCTCCGATTCTTTTAGAGCTTCTATGTCAAAATCTTTAGGGAGCTTGACTCCTAGATGTGCTAGGTGTAGAAAGAATTTGGTAGGATCTTGGGCAAGTACCCTTTCCATTAAGCGTTGAAATCTTTGGTCTTGCTGCGTTTGGAGGACCTCTTCCATAGAGATTTCCTCATCACTTTCATGAGAGTTTGGGATAGTTTTCTCAACCATTTCAATCTATTTTTGTTTTTGTAATCTTGTTAAGACCATGCAAGGTGACTAGAGATGGGGATGGAATGAGTTTGAAAGTTTTGAGCAAGAGGTTCCAGAATGTGCCAAGGTTTGAGCAAGGTTCTCCTTTGATCTAATTGGTGTCAAACAAGTTGGGTGTACAAAATGATAGTCAAAGTAAGGATGATAGAAATCCATTTACTTGATGTGGACTAGTCTTGCACAAGCCAGTAGTGGAGTTCTGAGAGAGAAGGATAAGTGATCCTTGATAGTGGAGACTCACTAGGTTTGTTTGAGATGTGATGTGATCAAGAATAGCTTGGTTCTAACCTTGTTGGATTTTGGAAGAATTTTGCGAGATTTGGATGATGTAGTGTGGAGAAAAGCAGCTATGGTGCGGAAAAAGAGGGAAATGGTTGATTTGCATGATTCTGATCAAATTTTGGAACAATTTAGACAGGTTTTGAAATAGCTTCTGAAAAGTTTGATAGTTTTTCTCTTGGAAGGTACGGAATTGCTCTCTGGATTGGATGCGTAGCAGTAAATGCGCCACAACAGTGTAAATGCGCCATAGGTCAGATCAAATGTGTAACTCTGATATTTTTCAAATGCGCTGCAACAGATAACAAATGCACTGTAAGTCTTAGCAAATGTGCTGCAGGTCAACGCAAAAGCGCCGCTTTGGTTTTTTAGTTTGAATTTGTAGTTTTTTGGAACGTTTTTCAAGATTTTTCTATTTTTAGGTGAAAACTTGGTCTTTTCTTGGATGTTGAGTTTCAATTATGGCAAAAGACACAACAAGCACATAGAAGTTTTCATTTTTATCTTTTGTTATTATTATTTTTTGTATTTTGGACTTTTTGACTCAAGAACAAGTACAACCTATGCTGGATAGGATAGTATTTGTTGAATCCCCTAGCTATGCATATTCAAAGCGTGTAGCTCCAGGATCCGGTAGCACCGGATCCCCTCCACGACACTCACTTCTCACACATACCAGATCTGGATTTCCTTAGGCTCGTACCCCCATCGAACCTTAGGATTGTCCCTGCTACCTCTACTAAGAATCACATAAATCAGGGCGGCTTCAAAGACTCCACCTTTTGTGTCAACAAATAGGGGTTTTTGGTATACTAAACAAGTGGCTAAGTAGTCAAGGCAACCATTCGAGTGGTTACATGTGCAGCTGCACTACTCTCTATTATGGAGTCTCCCAGCCTCCAAGGGTTACGCCTTGGAGGGTTTTGGGGGAGGTTGGTCGTCGATGTAACACAACAACACTCATTGCAAGAGGCTTTCGCCTCAAGCACAATTTATTTTAAGTGGATTGGTAGGGCTTGGCTTTAGCCTGTTACCACTCAGGGTTGTTCCCACTTGGACAAGCGGGCATCCAAGGGCAGGCCCCTCTAAAGGTTATACAAAGGGAATAACAAGTCTGGCGTTCTGGTCACCCAGTAAAGGGGACAGCATAAGCCTATTGTCATTCAACAGTCACAAAAGACACTGATTAATCCAAACCTAGTTAAAAGGAAAAAAACTAAATGTGCTATCTACTTGTGCACTCACGCATTTGTTAACTTTGAAGTGGTTAAAATATAGTAATGTTCATTTCTGATTGTGAGATAGCAATGTTCTACCTAAGAAAGATAGCAATATGCAAAAGATAGCAGTGGTTCAGTTACTATCCCCCTAGTTAAAGACTACGTGAAAATTGTATGCATGCATTTTTTTTACTTTTTCCCTTAATTAATCTAAGTGAATTAATCAATGTAGCTAAGTGATCTACTCCAGCCTCTAATCCTGCAAGACAAACGTTAGCCTAATCAGGAAAAAAAAAAAAAACAAGAAATCCTAAAAACTACAATGACATATCAGATGTGCCGCCATACAGTATGAATGCACAGAAATAGAGTCTGTATGCATCATTGTACAGATGCGCTAAGACAGGTGTCAAAAGTACAAGAATAAGGTGTAAATGCGTTAAATTAACAAATGCGCCATGAAATAGAGTGTAAGCGCCGTTTATTGAGGTATATGCGTGGGAATGATGCAGGCACCAGAACTGGAGGTGAAAGTGTTGATTCAGAAGATGTATGCGCCGTAGTTGTAGAAGCACCGGAACAATGAGTAGATGTGCCGACTTGGAAGATATACGCGTCAGAAGACTGTGTGTGCCGTAATAGGTTGCATATGCACCACGGGATTGCTCAGATGCACCGTTTGAACCTGTTAGAAGCTTGTACGGAAACCTGTACGGAACTTGTCACTAAGAAACTCAGATTTTGGTTAGATTAGGGGCAAGAGCCTCACGGTGGGCACCAGAAATGTAAGGGTAAAAATGGGATTAATCAATGAATAATAAAAACCCAAACATCAATGAAATATGAAGATAAAAGGAGATTCAAAAGTAAAGAAGAGAGATACTTACAACCTTTTCCCTTGCGTCTTCCATTGTTCGCCTTTTCTTTCTTGATCTTGTGGTGATGAAGATGGCCCTTAGGAAGCTTGCTTCCTTGCTTCGATTCCTCAAGATAACAAGGAGAAGTGGTTATGATACTTTGTGTGTTAAAGATGAGCTTCAACACACTATTGAAATGGATGGATGATGAAGTGATATGCAATGGGGTGCCAATGGTGCGCTATAGTTCCTGCAGCATAAGTTTACTCGAATGATCAATCTAAAATGAAGAAGAAGAGGGTTGTATTTATAGAGTTGTGTGAGAGAAGATCAATGGTGGAGAAGAAATGAGAAGATCAACGGAGGAGAATGTTCGAGAGAACGTGCGCGAATAGAAGAATGACATGTGTCATTCAAAAAGAAGCTTTGTTGAGTTAACTGCTTTCTTGATGAGGATGAGTTTTCATTTTCTTAAACTAGAATTTATTTTTCTAATTTAAGAACAAAGTTGCTTTAACTCAGCTTTTGCTTTTGCGTGACAAGAAGAATTTATTTTTGGAAAATTTGAAGATTTTTTAGAAGATAAGAAAGCATAATTAAATAAATAAATTTATTTAATTATTTGTAGATAATTTTGGAAGAATAAATAAAATATTTAAATATATTTTATTTTTAGATATTTTAATTTAAATGAATTTGCATTTTATTTAAATTTAGAAGAATGGATGATTTAATTAAATAATTAAAATTATTTAATTATTTAGAAGAATAAAGATATTGTAGATGAAATTAATTAAATAAATATAACTTATTTAATTAAATGGGAGGAAAGTGAATCAAATAAATAAATAAATTTATTTATTTATTGACAGAGGAATATGAAGATGCAATAAATATTTAAAATATTTATTTAAGTAGAATCATGTCATTTTTTGGTGTATACAGTGCCAAGGTGATAATGCCTTTAGAGTTAGAAATTCCTTCATTGAGAATTTCCTAAGGGATATTGTTGACGATAACATGGAAAGAGAATAGAGACTACAACAACTAGAGATGCTCGACGAACAATGTATCAACACTCTCAATCATCTTAGAGCTCAATAGAAGAGTATTCAATGATCGTATAATGAACGTGCCATCCATCGCTCATTCGACGTTGGATTATGAGATTCAACGTAATGTAAATGTACCTCTTGGTGAAAAAGGGAAGTTCAACCCTAATTGGCTAGGACCTTATGTCGTCATTGCAACTTATGGATCAGGAGCATATACACTAGCTGATGAACAAGGTATGCCTCTTAAAGAGCCTATTAATGCTATGCATTTACAAAAATTTCATGCTTAAGATTGTATGTTAGGTATTACTTTATAAAGCAATTAGTTAGTAATTGTTTCAATTTCGACAAGATAGTACATTTTGTCTTAATTCATTTAATAAACCTAGCATAAGATCTTCTCAATACAATTAATCATTGTTGTATCTAATTAAACCATGTGCTGTTAGATTACAATTACATTAATTGGGAACACTATCTCTACTCATGTGCAAGATTTTTTATCATTGTTGCATTTTAAATAGTCTGCAAAGATTAGTTAAATCACAATAGTATTAAACACATTTTCACATGAACATCACATTATCACTTGTTGTATTTACATAAATCACATCTGGTAAATCAAATTACACCATAGCATTAATGGAAAGACATCATATATATAAGCATCAGTTTGAATATACATCAAAGTTGACTATCCCGTACAACAAAATGGGATGTCCTAGTACAATGCATGAAATACATATCACATAGCTGAACCATGACTACCATATCCCTCATGACCTGGTGGTGTATGAGTGACAGATGGTTGTCCATGTGAGGCTACTGATCGTGAGTGACTCCTAGAGGTACTCTACGATCATAGACCCCTAAGCTTGCCTCTGAGCTTTCCCACCTCCCTCTGAGAATCTGTGTAGAGCTGTTAAAATATGTCTCTCTCAACTCTTATTCGGTCTAGCTTGGTCTATAGAAATTGTGTAAGGAAATGACTCGACTCGACTGTGGGAGGTGCCATGGCCTGATCTTGTCGTAACTAGAGATTTGCCTTTGCATGCTCTACTCTTTGGTTCACTTGATCTAGGGTAGCTTCCATAGCCACCCTGTATCTCATAAATGGCATGAACAACTCTAAATGCCACCTTGTGGAGTGTTGTGGTGAATACCTTGTCTACACTTGCTGCTTGACTGCATTGGTAGGAACTATATCTGCTATAATGCGACTCACAAAGTCACACCATGCATCTGTACCAAATGCAAAAAAGTAAGACAAAGATAATGTCAGTCTCTCATCATCATGCATATATAACATCAACATAAATAAGTAATCATCAATACAATATATCAACATTCTCACTGGGGTCACCATCCTGCCAACCAAGATCTTGCACTGCAGTCACTATAGCTACATCTGCAGTCACTCCTGTGGCTGGGGGCATGGAAGTACTAGCCTCCCCTTGCTTGGATTGACTCGATCTCCTATTAGCCCTAGGATCTGGACCATGAGCTCTTGACCTAGGTCGCTCCTCGGTCTCCTTGTCGTCATCTGCCTCCTGCTGCTCTCGTTGTGGCCTCACACTAAAGATGTAGCACGATGGTGAATCATCATCATTGTCATCATCATAATAGCCACCGAAGTGACTGGAGTCATCCTCATTGCCTAAATCGACTCCTCGATCTCTCCATGCTCGTGGATCATCTATAGGGTGATCGACAGGAAAAACTGGTTAGGTCATGTTGTCTCCCACTAGGTCACATATGCTCGGGTACAACTGACGTCGTCTACATTTACAACACCATCATCCTCATTCTCAACAACATCAGTAATAGTCAGTCATGGGGCATCATTAGCCCTAATCGCACTGTGTGTCGATCATGGATAGCTTGGACACATGCAAGGAACACCCTACACATGTCCAAATTGTCACATCACTCAATCAAAATAGAAGTTAATGACGATGATGTCATGAAGACTAACTAAAAGTTGATCTCACTACATCTGCACTAACTGTCTATGTTGTCCCATCCAAGGTCTGCTACCATGATATGATCTCCATCTAATATCGTCGGGTTGTAGTCTATCAAATACAACTCTCCAATATAGCAGATCACCGTGTCTCCAACATCTGATCAATGGATAGGCATGCGCATGTGGATGTGTCCATGTCAGTGCAATGAGAAACCCCACTGGTCATGTGCACCTAATGTGTTCGAATGCCCATACCTGTAGTAAGGTACATATCATCAACCCATGTGCCTCGTAGTGAATAAACTGACTTAGCTCTCGATAAAGGTGCACAAGCATACCATGCCCCCATGAGTAGACTATTCACTCTTGCTCCATCGCTCTGATGGTATGGATGAGACCACCATGGAGGTGAACACCCCACCCATCTGGTGTAATCTCTAAGACAACGATAGTGATCAGGATGTGATGAACCAAGGGTATGCCGACTCCACCCTACTCTAACCATCGTAGATTGATGTGTCCTCATCCAATAGGTGTGACAACATGACCTAGATAGTAGAGGTGACTCTCTCGAGTATACTCCTTAGAACATTGCTCTACAAGCCACATTATCTAGCCTTGTACTGGAAGTCAGAGGATGCAGAACACATCCTCGAGTGTCACTGTCATCTGGCCTATAAGGAGATGGAATGTAGACATGTCTGCATCCCATCGCTCCATCATGGCCATAAGCATTAGACCGTGAAATCCCATTGTGGGCATAGTGAATACCCACCACACACCCACGTCCTACAGGAGACTCCTGTCTGCCTCAGGTAGCATATATGCGTGGCTCCACAACAATGTCAGTAGATGGCCACCGGTATGTTCTCGCATGCGCGAAATGTCTTGTTACACACAAATACAATTTCAATCAAAAAATGCTTATGGAAATCATCCACTTAACAATAAACTTTACTTTCTGCCTAGTCCCCTGGACCCATGGCCTATATAGGACATGGGCACCCCAAGAAGACCTGGGTGCCCCAGGAGGACCTAGGTGCCCATATTGGACTAGGGTGCCCATAGTGGACTAGGGCGCCCTAGATGGACTTGGGCACCCCAACTGGTTCCCCTATCCTAAAATAGAAAAAAATGCATGAAAAATAATAAAAATGCATAATACATGAAAGAATTGATGATAGAAGATAAGTTCAGATACCTACCTCCTGCTCCTCTCGCTTCTCCGCCACTTGGGACCGAAGTGCATCCAGCCTTGGGGCCTAATACAGACATTGGGTCGGCATCCTAGCTCTCTCTCTCCTCCTCTTCTTCTTTACAAGTGAAAATGACAAATGAATGGTGAATAAGTGAAAACTCCATTTACTTATAGTAAATAAGTGAGAATTCCTTTCACTAACTAGGAGCAAAAATTTGTAACATTGATCAAACATCTCTATCTTAGGCTATCGATCTTTGATTTCTACGTTGTTTGTTGTATTAGAATCTTTCTTCCGCCCTTCATCTAACTCAATGCCTTGTTTCTTGATGTTGTTTGAAAGAATAACCCTACCAATGTATTCTCTCATCAAGTCCTTGAAATCCATGCACGTAGATTACCACCTTATTTCTCCTTTTCAAACTAAGCAAGCAAAAATAAGGAGGGGCATATATCTCCCTCGATTTCCACCCTAATCATGTCTCATCACTCACCCCTTTAGTGTTTATGACTACTTGTTCATCTATTGTTTGCAAGATGATTTGATTATTTCTCTAACACATCTTTCTTTACAGGTTGCAATTCCTAACTTTGTGGTCTTGTAGGATTACAGATTGAGGGCTCCTTCCTCTTGCTTGGCAACATTCGACATCCTCTACAATACCATTTTGGGTATCCTTTTTGTGATTACTGTATTTACTTTCCTTTAGTTGCATATGCACGTAGTATCATATGGCCATTAAAGTGGGGGCTAAATGTTATGTCATAAATTGTGCTCCTTCTTGGTTTAGCACAATTTCACTAAGTTTAGCTCCTACCTTTGAATTTCCCTCAATCCCTTTCATCATTGGACCTATTTTAGAACTTAATTAACACATATCTCATTGAGGAGTGCTATATTTCAGAGTGATTTCTAACAAAACTCGAGAAGAAATGTTGGATGCCAGACATTTAGGGCACCCTTAAGAAGATGCCAAAGCAAAATTTGGGGGCTGGACTTGGGCACCAAACGACCATGTCTCACCTTAATCTCTAGATTTCAAATTTTCTTGTTGTTGGCTTTTGCTATGTGCTTCGAGATTTCAAATTCAAATTTTTGTTTTCACATGATTTCAGCATGATATTTCAAATTATTACACCTCTAAGGTTTGATATTTAAAGAGAATTGAAAATCATTTTATAACACACAACTCACATGAAAGATTGCCATGTCGAAACTCTGCTACTACTACTATTGAAGTTTGCAAAGTATTGAAGCTCATTGAATATTGGAGATACATCATGGAGATTAGGAATCAAGATCTTGAGTTTATCTTGCTCTTCGTAGGGTTTTGTCAAGCCCTTTGTACGATTGGGAGAAGGGTTGAAGCCTCCAACTTGAGTTTTGGAATCCTCCACAGATATAGCTACCTGACCTTCTTGTTCTACAAGTCTTCATTGATATTCATCTCCTTGAGGTGAAGTTGTTGTTTCCTTGAGTGAAACATTTATGGATCTAATCCTTGATGCTTGAGTCATTTAGGATCTTCCATTTGTTTATGCTTACACATTTGGTTTTCAAGCACACACATCTACATACTTTGGCATTGGCTATTGTTGAGGTAGAAATACCAAAGATAGGGTTTAACTGAGGCAAACTCCTATATAGCCACAACCATCCTTCTCCTTCTTTTATTTGTGCAATATAGATTCAAAAAGATCAAATGAAAAGAATTAGAGGAGAAGTAGGTGTTATAGGTACAGACATCACAGAAGTTACATATTTGTCATCAGATATATTTGGGATGCTTTCGGCAACTGCCCTTGGCCATCAACCCCTAAGATTCAGGATCTGAAACTCTTATTATAGACTCAGGGGCCTATTACAGTCAGTTTCTGGCTATCAAAACTTCTGGACAAATTCAGTGGCCACCCTTGTCCATCAAGCCTTCAATTTCTAGGTGCACAGTCTCTGTAGCCTCCTATATGTGTTTCTATAACCCTCTTGTAGGTTCCTGCTCCTAAAATTAGTGTATTCAGACATATCTTATAACTAGGGTTTGGTTGAATAAAGTGGGTTTGAGGTTGTGAGAACTTTGTTGGACTAGTTTTTCATGTACAAAAGTAAAATATATGATTCTTGTAGCTTCATCCTCTCATAGTGATTGATCTCAGTTCATATCTTGAATGTTAGTGCAAAGAAAAAGAGGGGCTTGACCTAGTTTACACATACTATCATTCTCCTCTTTTTCACACTAAACATGTTCCTTATGTGTTATGCTATTTGTTTTATTCTCTCAATGATGTTGAACCTTTATTATTATTGCAAGTTGATTCAATTTTTAGGACAAATTACTAAGAGTAGTGAATAACAAGCTAACTTAGGAAATCCATTACTGATACAACTCTAGGGTTATCAACCAAGAGGTTTATGGATCAAGTGGTATTAGAACAGTAATTTCCATAGGGAAATTTGAGTTTGTAGGTTTGTGCAAGTATATGCTAGCAACTAAATAAAGTGATAGTAAAGATTTTCTACCTTTTGAGATTGAGATTGAATCTAGAGGGTGGTTTAGGAGAGTGAGATTGGCAAGATAAGAAGATGGGGAAGCTAGGTTTTGAAAACTCGAAGAAGATATTGCTCAGGTCTGAAGTTTTAAGGAGAAGTTGGATACTTTTCTTGCTAACATTTGGTTCTGTTGACAAGACCTTGGAAGAGGGTAGTTAAAGATTGAAAGGACAAAACATCTAAATAAGTATCCCAGAGTTTTGGAAAGGATAAAAGGTGAGATTGGCAGGAATTTTTTTCAAAGTGCAGAGGAATTCACAGCTCCTTAGGTTTCTACCTTTGTGAGAGGGGGTAGGCACTTAAGGGGATCGCAAGTGGGAAGGGAGTAGGGTCCAGAAAGACCTTTCAAATGATGTGACTCTTCAAATAATGATTCCATGGGGTATAAAAGGACTAATGGAACACCAAATCCAAAAACCCATGGTGAAAGGGGAGCAGTGAAAGAAAAAGAGGATCAACGAAGAAATCAAAACCAAAATGGAGATAAGTGAAGAAGAGAAATTGAAGCAAATGTAGGAGTAACAGGAGCGTTACCACAGAAGGATGGAAAGGGTATAAGAGATGGAAAAAGAAAGGATGCAAGAAAGTGTAGAAGAAAAGATAAAAGGATTTGATGAACGCACCACTGAGGGTGCTACCGGAAGGAAGGAAGAAGACAAGCACGTCATGAAGGATGCTACTGAGCACACCAAGGAGGGTGCTACCAAAGAAAGGAGATCAGAAGGTGAAGGAATAGAGGATGTGATGGAGAATGCAAAAGAGTGTGCCATTGTGGGTGTTATCAAAGATGGATGTGGAAGAGAAAGAGAAGGAACATGTGAATTAAGGTTTATGCCATAGAGTGCTAGAGAAGACAAAATGGCACCAAAGATTTTGAAGATGGATGAGTAATATATAGAGGAGCTAATTTGTTGAAGCATAAAGAAGATAAGAAAAGAAGGAGAAGATGCGGTAAACATTGAGAGGAGTTTTGAGGGTTTTGGAAGGCTATTTGAATCAACATTGGATGCTGACATGATGTCATTAACAAAGGTAAGATAATCCCTTAATTTGAAGAGACACTATGAAGAGACACAACCCCTAGACCATAAGCCACCCCAAGTACCATATAAAGTCAAGAGAATTTTAGTTGAGAAGGAAGATATTTGAGCAAATAAAGAAGCATAGAGAGTAGCAGAGATCTGGAGCAATTTTGCAGAGGTTTTAGGAGAAGAGTACTTTGAGATCCGATTACAGAGAGACAAGGGAAGAGAAGGAAAGCAAGTTGATAGAAGATAGTTGAACCAAAGAGACAAACCGGAAGAACTCCACCGCAAAGTACCAGAGAGTGGGAGAGAAGTAATCATGGATACCCTAGCTAAGTTACCTATGTTACACATATGGTTCCTAGGGTTGTCATTGATGTTAACACTGTCACTAGGTTGTCATTGATGTCAACACTATCATGGTGGTATGATGGTGTTCATGGTTGGATGTCATGTGCAAAGAAGACATAGTTCATGGTTGGATGTCATGCCCCATCCAGCAGAGAAGATACAGTTCATGGTTAGATGTCATGTTGAATATAATGTGGATTACTAAAGTTCATGGTTGGATGTCATGCCCTGATTAGTGCAGAGTTGAGTATGAAGTAATATTAATATGGGAATTAGAAGCACTAAGGAGATCAAATATGTTGCTAATGTTAGATGTTACTGATGGCCTAAAATATGTATGTTCCAAGTTTCATGATGATTGGATTACCGAAAGAGTGTTTTGATGTTGATAGTTTGAAGATAATATTGTTTCTATGAAGCAATTCTATGTAGGGCAATGGAATGATCCGCATTCCTCCGCATTTGCAGCTATGGCTATGCAGTTCTGGAACTATGCTCAGGGTGTAGTGAAGGTGATAATTCCAAAGATTCAGATCATTTATCATTTCGCTGTGAGAGTTATGCACGATAGAGTACCGACATATGTTCTGACAAAGTAAGCTGGTGTTGAAGGCCTATTGGAATGATCTGCATTCCTCTGGAAGTAAATGATTACCTTTGTGGTTTTGTGGACATGTTTACGGATGTGCATTACACACTTCCTTGTAGTTTCAAGTGTCTTGGTGGTTCGCAAGCTCAATTTTTCAATGACAGTATGTTGCAGTGTGTTCTGGATGACTTGTTGTTCTCAAAGTTCATGGTTGAAGATGTGCAACAAAAATCTTTGATGTGTGGAGCTAAAAGGAATGTTTGAAGGTGTTGTATGAGTCCTATAGACTTATTTAGAAGAGTTTCATGAAGATCTTTCTTGTTTCTTGTACCGCACAAAATTTTCAAGTTGTTGTGGTCGTTATGTCTCAAGTTTTCATATGTTTTGCTTAAGGTTGCCCTATTTCCAAATGAGTGGAGTGTGCAGATGTAATTCCTTGGTGTTTAAAGCTATGAAGGATGTTTTGGACCTGGTTAAGCAAGTGTTGGTGTCTGCAAGGCATGGGTCTTCTGCTGGTGTAACGTGTGGTTTTGTTTAGGACCTATCTTCTACACATTTCATGTGGTGTGTTGTCTAGCCGACTTGTAAATGTATTTTTCATGTTGTATCTGGCTGACAAACAATGTAATCAATGTAATATCATATATAAATTGTAAATCAAAGTGAGTTAGGATAGGTGTGATTGCAATGTGATTGATAAGGCTCACATGTAAGATAAGGAGTAGAATGAATGCATTTTGATATGCGACTGAAGGAGAAAGAGCAGAAGTTGTAGATGCTGTTCTGATTCATCTCGAAGACATATTTGTGATAGTGATCAAGTGTAGAGTGTGCCTAACTAATCTGATTACCAGAAGAAAGTCTGAAGAGGTAGAATTTCAATCATCAAAGGTGTGAATTTCAATGTTAATTTTTAGATAGTAGAATGACTGTCATACTGTAATCTTTTGTAAGTGTGTTCTCAATTCAAGGAGTAGTAGCTTCCTTGGGAGTGACCCTAAAACAAAGTCTTCAATGAGTAGTTGCTTCCTTAGGAGTGATCCTAAATCAAAGTTTTCAAGGAGTAGTAGCTTCCTTGGATTGTAGCCCTAAAACAAAGTTGTTATTTGAGCTTCATATATTGTGAGTTAATCCTCACCATGGTTTTTCCCTTCTTGGGTTTTCCACATATATTTAGTGTTATGTGTTAATCTGCATTGTGTTAATCTTCCATGCTTATGTTAATACTGTGATGCTTAATTTTTAATATGCTTTGGATAAGTTGAAGTTGTTAAAATTGAAGTTTTGAAAGCTAAGTATGGAAGCCTATATTAATTCTCTAGGGTGTGGAGTTTGGGACTCTGTCAAGCCTGGTTACTCCTACTGCTATTCCTATAGACACAAATGAAGTCAAGTTGTATGATAACAAATCCAAGGCAAAGTTTGCTATTATGAGTGGGCTAACTAATTTAGAACTTTCAAAGGTAATGAGTTGTAGTTCTGCTAAAGAAGTTTGGGTTAAACTTGAAACCATTTATGAAGGAGATAAGAAAGTAAAGCAAGCCAAGATGCAGATCTTCAAGAGCAGATTTGAAAACCTAAAAATGTTAGAGGATGAAGACATTGTTGGATATATGCTCTAGGTGAATGAAGTGGTCAATGGTATCAAAGGTCTTGGTGGAGAAGTGAAAGAAGATGAGATTGTGAAAAAGGTTCTGAGATCTCTTCCTAAACCTTACAGTCATAAGGTATTTGCCATTAAGGAGAATGTAGACTTCGATACATACATTATACACAAATTGTTTGGTTCCCTTACTACCTTTGAAATGGCAGAGTTTGACAGTGATGCTCCAAAGAAAGAAGTTGCTTTCAAAATCAGTATGAAGGCAAAGGAAGAAATTGCTGATGAAGATGAGAGATCTAATGAAGTTGAAGAAAATTTTGTGAGAATATTGAAGAAAGGCACTAGGAAATACAAAGATAAGTTACCCTTCAAATGTTTCAATTGTGGAAAGGTTGGTCACTTTGCTTCCAAATGTCCTTTTAAGGAATCAAGGGGTAGTAACAAGAGAGATAAGATCAAAAGAAGTCTATATTCTATAAAGAGTAGTTATTCTTTATAAGATGAGGATCATGATGATTCAAATGATGAAACACTTTTCATGGCCTTGAGTGTTGGTGACAAAAAGGACGATGTTGGAAAATGTGAGAAGACTGATGCCTTGCAACCAGACCAAAAAATGAAAGATCAATGGTTGTATGGACAACCTTTCATGCAAAAGAAGAAGCCAGGGCTTGGGTAATTGATAGTGGATGCTCAAATCATATGATTGGTGACAAGGAGAAGTTTATTAGCCTTGAAAAGTGGGATGGTGGTGTTGTCTGTTGAAATCCACCAGACAACTGAGGGGGGGTGAATCAGTTGTCCCTAAAACTTTGAACAATTTTGAACATCAACTCTTCAAATAATTAATTACTCTTATTTAGATTTAACCATGAAAGCAGGAAATAAGAAGCCCAACACAACAACACATGAAACACCAGATTTTTTACATGGAAAACCCTATAAGGGAAAAAAACACGGTGGGTGTTAGCCCACAAGATATATATGTTATAGAAATACCAAAAAATAGAGGCTCATTGCCTTAGGGCTCACTGCCCAAATTGCTCACTACAAATGTTGAGGCTCACTGCCAAAAACGGCTGACTGTCAAGAATGGCTCACTACCAAGAGGTGGTGAACTGATATGGTAGCATCTACTTCGTGCCTGGATTTAGTTCCATTGAAGCACAATATAACTCTTTTGCTCTGCTCTTTTACACCTTCACACTTATCTCTTCATTTTCACACAAGGACATCTTTTTCACAACTACATTACATGCTTTTATACAATTCATCAACCTTGGAATGTACATCAAGGCCAGCATTACATTCATCAACCATTGGAACATTTTCCAAGGTTAGGATTACAATAATACAAAGAAATAGGTTTGGACCTAAACAAGATTTGCTAAGGTAAGGATATATGTGGATCACATTATGCCTTAGCTCAGACTTAAATGCAATCTTCCATGCCATGACACACTTCCATAATCTTCAATGCATCTCCACAAGAAGTGAAGACAACCAAGTCAGCCAAGACTGGTAATAACATTGAGTCTTCAAGGAACATACTTCATTCATGATTTGAATCTCTCTTTGCAGACCAATCCAAAGGTAGGAGCATGATCAGACAACATCTACAAGCACATTGTAGTCATCAGGAACAACTGCATGATCTCTAACCACTCTGTCAAGAAGATTCTTCAAACCAGAGCACAAGAACAACACTGTCAGCCACTGTCATAAAGAAAGAATAGCTTGTGGACCACCAAACCATGAACCATTGGAGTTGAAGGCACTTATCATTGTTCCAAACTCAACTAGAGAACCACAAATCATAATACTTTAATGCGGAGGAATGCAGAGCAAAATACCTTCTCCCTATCACCTGCGAATACTTAGAGAAAGTAGCTTTTATTCTGGTGAACATAACTCACTTAGATCTTCATACCGAAGGCTTAAACTTGAGATATAACATCTTCAGACATTCCTCTAAATAACTTTCAATCCACAGGCAAAGATATTCATTCTGCTAGAGATGTGGAGCAATCTACTAGACCATTGTTCAGTAAACAAAGATACTCTTCCACACACTATTTCCATCGGAGGAGCAAATTTTCTCAAAAGCACTTGGAAACTCAATATCTGGATCATTTACTCATTTTATCCAACACTTCCATGAGCCAATATAAAGCATCTAGCTTATCAAATTAGAAGCACAGTTGACATCAATGACAACATTGATTAGGCACATACTTGCAACAATCTCCCCCTTTGTCATTGATGGCAACATATGATGTGAAAAACTTAATGACCATCAAGACAAGATACTCCCCCTTTCTTTTTACACATCTACACTCTTTCTCTCCCTGAGTTTTTCACATGATTTCTCTCCCCCTTTGACATTAATGGCAAAGGGCACATACTTGCATTCTGTTGTTCTAATCCAACTGAACTTTTCTCTGTTACAAACACTTTCTTTATCAGGAACATCTAGCTACTCCCCCTGAGAGATAGCTCTCAAAACATCAATCCAGATAAAAAAATGAGGCTTTGGACACCACTAGACTGATGCATTCTTATGCATCTTAGTTCACAACAGGAGGGGTAATAACCCCTAACTTTTCTCTAAGGTACTCAAAGGATCTTTAGGCAGAGGCTTAGTGAAAATATCTGCAATCTGATCCTTTGTGGACACATATTCCATCTTTACTTCATTCTCTGGCACCTTCTCTCTCAAAAAATGATACCTTATTGATATGTGCTTTGTTCTTGAGTGCATCACTGGATTCTTTGAAATATTTATGGCACTTGTATTGTCACAAAAGATTGCAAATGGATCTTCATACACAACTCTTATGTCCTTTAAGGTCTGCTTCATCTATAACACTTGAGTGCAACAACGTGCTACTGCAATATACTCTACTTCTACAGTAGACAAAGAGATTGCATCTTACTTTTTGCTCAGCCATGAAACCAATCTATTTCCTAAGAAGAAGGCACCTCCACTTGTACTCTTTCTATCATCAACATCTCTGACCCAATCTGCATCTGTATATGCACTGAGTGTGAAATCATTGTCTTTTGGCTACCATAAGCCATGATCTACTATGTCTTTCAAATACCTCAAGATTCTTTTAACTGCCATCACATGAGACTCTCTAGGATCCTCTTGAAATCTTGTGACAAGACAAACTACATGCATTATATTAGGTCTGGATTGAGTTAGATAAAGCAATCCTCCAATCATGGATATGTACCTTCTCTGACCAGTCTTAGGTGATTCATCATTTTTACTCAACTTGCAACCAGTCACCATGGGAGTACATACCGGTTTAGAGTCCTCCATTCCAAACTTCTTCAACAACTCCTTCACATACTTAGACTGAGATATGAAGATTCCTTTATCTGATTGAATAATTTGTAGACCTAAAAAGAAATTCATCTCACCAAACATAGACATCTCAAACTCTTTTTGCATTTCACCAACAAATTTCATGCACATACCTTCATTGCCTCCAAAAATGATGTCATCAACAAAGACTTCAACAATAAAAATTTGATCACCATTAATCTTGAAATAGAGATTGTTGTCAGCAGTACCTTTGTTGAACCCTAACTGTAATAAGTACTTATCCAATCTTGCATACCAGGTTCTACGGGCTTGCTTGAGTCCATATAATGCTTTCTTCAACTTGCATACCATATCATCTTGATCTGATAGTTGGAATCCTTCCAGTTGCTCAATGTAGACTTCCTCTTCCAATTCACCATTCATAAATGTAGACTTTACATCCATCTGATATACTTTGAAATCTTTGTGAGCTGCAAATGCCAGAAATATTCTAATTGCTTCAATCCGAGCTACTGGAGCAAAAGTCTCTTCAATATCTATTCCTTCAATATGAGAATATCCTTTGCACACAAGCCTTGCTTTGTTCCTTACAACTTCTCCATTTTCATTCAGCTTATTCTTGAAAACCCATTTGGTTCCAATAACATTTTTGTTAACAGGTCTAGGAACTAATTCCCAAGTTTCATTCTTCTCTATCTGCATTAGTTCTTCCTTCATTGCCTTTACCCAATTTTCATCATTACAGGATTCATTCACAGTTTTAAGCTCAACTGTAGAAAGAAAGCAGTAATTCACTTGTTCTTCTGCAGCTCTTTTCCTTGTCAGTACTCCTTTATTTTTGTCTCCAATAATTTGATCTTCAGAGTGATTGATTCTTACATACCTGAGGGTCCTAGTAGCACTTTTTAGAGCCTTTTCTTCTTCATCTTGACTATCTTATTGTTCAATTTTTTCTTCATATGTTATAGCAACATGTTCATCTGATTCATAGCCATTTTGATATGATGTTCTTCCTTTGTCTTCATCCACCTTCACATTTGCACTCTCAACAATCTTTTTCAATCTTTTGTTGTAGCATCGATAGGCTTTACTCTTGGTAGAGTATCCAAGGAAGATTCCTTCATCACACCTTGCATCAAACTTCCCTACATCTTCATCTCTTCTGATATAGCATTTGCTTCCAAAAACTTTGAAATATTTTATTGTGGGAGTTTTTCCATAGCACAATTCACAGGGGGTTTTAGTATTGTTACCTTTCACTTGAACTCTATTTTGAATGTAGACAACAATATGTATAGTTTCTTTCCACAAAACTTCCAGCAGACCTCCTTCCTTCATCATTGTCCTAGAAGCCTCTTGAACTGTCCTATTTTTTCTTTCCAGAACTCCATTCTGCTGAGGAGTTCTAGGTGCAGACAACTGTCTTTTTATTCCTTGCTCTTCACAGAAAATGTTGAATTCATTTGATGTGAACTCACCTCCTCTATTAGACCTCAATCATTTGATTTTTAGCTCTATTTCATTTTCAACCATTGCCTTGAAGGATTTGAACTTCTCTAGGGCTTTAGATTTGTCTCTTAGAAAAGTAACCCAAGTCATTCTAGAATAATCATCAATAAGCAACATGAAGTACTTGTCACCTTGTAGACTTCTTACCCTTGTAGGATCACATAGATCTGTATGCACTAGATCCAACAAACCGGCTGAAAATTTCTCTTTGCTCTTAAAACTTGTTCTTGTCTGCTTCTCTAACTGACATTTTTTGCAAATGGTTTTGGGAGGTTTCACAAGCTTTGGTAAATCTCTCACAGTCTGACTTAAACTAATCTTTACCAGATTATCAAAGTTTATATGACACATCCTTCTATGCCACAACCAACTCTCATCTGTTTGGGCCAACAAACCATAATTATTAGTTCCTCTTAATTGGTAAATGTTACCTCTAGTTTCCTTGCCATTGGCAATCACTGTTCTGGAGCTTTCCATGATCTTGCACCCATTGTCTTTGAATCTGATATCATAACCTTTATCACACATTTGACCCACACTCAAGAGATTGTGTTTTAAACCCTTCACATATAGGACATTATCAATGTTGTGCTTTCCATAAAAAGAAATAGATCATTTTCCACAAATCTTACCAGCTGCATTATCTCCAAACCTAACCAGTCCTCTATCATATTTTTCAAAATTTATAAACTTACTTTTGTCACCAATCATGTGTGATGTGAGCATCCACTATCAATAATCCATTCATCCTTATTTTTCTCAACCTAAACCGCTAGAGAACTTTCTTCCACTGGTTTTTCTTCCTTCACACAACTAGCATGATTAGTAGACACAGGCTCTTCTTTAATTGCAATAAACAAACATTCATTTGCAATAGTACTAGCAACAACAGATTTATCATCTATCACACCTTCATCATCAAGATCTCTAACATAATAGCATTTCTTTGGAACTCTAGGTCTACTTTCAAATCTCTTTCAATTCTCTCTGGACACTTAGAGGCATAGTGACCTACTTTACCACATGAAAACAATTTGAAAGGTAATTTTCCTTTGAACTTACCGATGCCTCTTTATAATCTATCAACAAAATTTGCTTCAATTTCATTAAGGTCATCATCAGATTCCACCTTATACTTCTCAGCTCTGGAGATCTTTTTTGAAGTACTGGCTTTGAAGGCAGTCTCAATCTTTAGCAGAGCATCACCAAGTTCTCTCATTTCAAACGCTGTTAGCTTTCCTAGCAACTGATCCTTGGTGACTTCTTTCACAGTCATTACTGTGATGGGTAAAATGGGATGAATAAAATTAATTATAAAAACCCAAAACATCAATGGAATGTGCATGCAAAAGGAGATTTAAAATAAGAGAGAGATACTCACAACCTTTTACCTTGCGATTTCCATTGTTCACCTACTCTTTCTTGATCTTTTGGTGATGAAGATGGCCCTCAGGAAGCTTGCTTCCTTGCTTCGATTCCTCAAGATGACAAGGAGAGATGGCTTAGATACTTGTTGTGTTGAAGATGAGCTTCAACACAATATGCAATGGATGATAGATGAAGTGGTGTGAAAGTGGGGTGCCAATGGCGCGCTATAGATTCTGCAACATAAGTTTACTCGAAAGTTGGATGTGAAATGAAGAAGAAGAGGGTTGTATTTATTGAGTTGTGTGAGAGAGGATCAATGGTGGAAAAGAAATAAAAAAATCAATGGAGGAGAATGTTTGAGAGAACATGCACGAATAGAAGGACATGTGTCGTTCAAAAAGAAGCTTTGTTGAGTTAACTGCTTTCTTGATGAGGATGAGTTTTCATTTTCTTATATTTTTCTAATTTAAGAGCTTTGTTGATAGCTTTAAATCAGTTAACTTAGCTTTTGCTTTTGTATGACAAGAAGAATTTATTTTTAGAAGATATTGAAGACTTTTTAGAAGATAAGAAAGCATAATTAATTAAATAAATTTATTTAATTACTTGTAGATAATTTGGAAGAATGAAAGATTTAATTAAATAATTAAAATTATTTAATTATTTAGAAGAATAAAGTTGATATAGATAAAATTAATTAAATAAATGTAATTTATTTAATTAAATGGGAGGAAATGAATCAAATAAATAAATAAATTTATTTATTTATTGATAGAGGAATATGAAGATGAAATAAATATTTAAAATATTTATTTAGGTAGAGTCATGTCATTTTTAGGTGTATACATTTTGCCTCTTTTTGATGCAATGTGTTTTATCACATTGTTTCAAAGAATAAGAATTTTTGACAATGATACATGCCCCAGTTTTGCCCCTGGTACAAGTTTAACAATAGGATGCCCCCTTGGGAGATTGGACGGGAAGAATGCAGAAAGTGTGAGACGGACAATCTCATGAAGAAGAAGATGGAAAGTGGGTTAGGATGGAGAAAGACAAGACATGGTTCGGAGAAATAGATATGGGAAGTAGTCACAGTTGTCACCCAGTCAGCTATGGTTCACTTGCCATATATAGGAGCTGGGTCCACAAGTCCTATTCATTTGCACACTTGTCCTTAGTTGATTGGTCTTTGAGAGCTTAATTGGTCTTTGAGAGCTTAAGAGAGTATGGGAACTAGAGCAGTTGACAGAGATATGGATATTCCGCACGAGGAGCACAGGTTTGAGCGAATCCGATGGTTCGATTGGCCAGCCGAGGCAGGACCACTGGTATGTAGTTTGACAAAACTCGCTAAAAGTCATTTATTAGGGCAATAAATGCTTAGGAAAAAAGTTAGGATAGATGTGCCGAACTGCAGTTCAGCACATATACACTCCGAAATGGCGCATGTGCTGCGAAGTCGCGCATATGAGATATCAGTACGACACATATACACTCTGAAATGGTGCATGTGTTGCGAAGTTGCACATATGAGATATCTTATGGCGCATATGATAGTTGTGTGCATATAGGCTATGAATTGGCGCATCCATTGTGGAACTGTGCATGTGACACTAGAAGTGGCGCATGTGCTAGAACGACACATACACATCAAGGATTGGCACATTCATGGTGAAGCGGTGCATCTGATATGGATCGGTGCATTTGCCACCTGGATCAACACATTTGCCACCTAGATCGACGCATTTGCACTAGGATAATCAGTTGACTTAACGAAATTAACTCAATTGGCACCTTGATCGACGCATCAATTGATAAGTGATCTTTGAGATTGCCGAGAATCTAGTCAAGAGATGATATGTTGTTTTGATTAATTTGATACGTTAAGTCAATGATAGGATAGTTTGATTGCTTGGAGGAGGTTTTGCTTGGATATGGATTTCTTTGATGCTATGCTTTGCTTGGTTGCCGAAGGATATTCGGGATACCCTGATGTCACGAGATCAGTTCCCTTTGCCGTTGTTGTAGCGGTATATGCTGACAGAGATAGACCATGAGGCTCTTAGTGCTATGGGTCTTCATTACATTTGTTTCATGCTTAAGGTTCGCGCGAACTGCGGGTTGTTGAATGTAGCAGTGGAGTGATTCCACAGTGAGGATGGGACATTCCATCTACCGACTGGGGAGATGGTGATCACTCTAGAGGACGTGTACAAGATTTTGCACCTCCCTATTCAGGGAGAGTTGGTAGAGTATGAGTCACAGCGTGTCGCTGGATTGGTTGAGTGCAGACAGGTGTTTGACGACCCAGAGTTGGTTGAGCAGGTGATTTCGTGGCAAGACATTCATGACTACTATGACTACTTCCCGGGTATAGTGGCATGACTGATTAGTGGCATAGTATGTCTCGATAGGAGGTCACACAGGTTCCTGACTGGCTGGGGGAGGGTGCTGGAGAGCATGATTACCGACGAGACTCGGTATGCATGGGGTGTGTGTGTGCTAGCACACTTGTATAGGGATATGCACCAGGTTGTGTATCATAGAGGAGCCAGTTTATCAGTAGGTGTGTCTCTTTTACAGTTTTGGTCATGGGAGCACATAGCTATCACACAGCTGATATGTCTTTTTCATAGGCAGAGAGGTGAGCCCTATAGCTATGGGTATGTAGGTGTGATTTCCTAGCACAAGCTGGGGAAGCTCAAGTATCAGAGACACGTGCTTGATAATGTGGATCTAGTTATTTGGCGCCCATACCTAGACTGTGAGGTATGGGAGGATGAGGCGGACGAGCTTCCGTATTACTTCCAGACTCGGTGGCTCATTAGTAGGACGAGGTACATATTAGAGCGGTAGATTGTGAGCAGGGTATAGAGGTAGTTTGGCAGAGTGCAGGGTAGGCCACAGGGACAGGCACGATTCATGAGGACCCATGCAGAGAGATATAGGTGGGGTCCTGTGGCATCATATGAGGAGGCTTTGGCAGACTTTCGACAGTCCCCTATGCAGCTTAGCCGATGAGGAGGGACATAGTAGATGCGGGTATGACACCTGACTATGAGGAGTGGTTTGCCGCTCATCCATTTACCAGATATTCGGGGCCTGGAGAGTTGGCTCCTCATATAGACAAGGAGGATTCAGATGATGAGGCTGGAGCTGGTAAGAGGAGAGGGAGATGGAGGAGGAGGAGAGGAGGTCAGGGAGATGATGGTGGAGATGAAGGAGGAGGAGATGGAGGTAGACCGAGATAGAGGAGGAGGTCTGGGGAGGGACCCTTGGGTCAGCAGGAGGTTGCGTAGCCACAGGCAGTAGGGCAGGTGCAAGTACAGGTGCTAGCACAACAGGTGGCACCGTAGAGGCAGATGTCACCACCACAATAGGTGGCACAACAGGCTCTGCAGCCTGACTTATAGCAGCAGGCTATTGTGACATTACAGGTTCAGATTAGGTAGTTGAGGGCCCATCTGAGAGTAGCGGAGTCTCAGAGAGATGCAGATGTAGGACAGATATCAAAGATATCCAGAGAGTGAGATGCAGCCCTGGCGAGCATGAGAGTGATGATAGCGGAGAGGGATGCCGCAGTGGCAGCCATGGGTACAGATGGTACTTCTAGCTTTTTGGTTTCATAGGTGCAACAGGTACAGACACAGCTGGCCCAGGTACAGGGTGAGCTTGCTAGAGCACATGCTTAGGCTCAATATTACAGGGGATTATATCACGGGGTAGTGGCGACGGACCAGCGTGCGCATAGCTACAGGAGCCAGTTTGGGGTATCACAGAGGGTAGGTGTATCCCGATCTGTGGCATCAGTGAGAGGTCCCTAGCAGTCAGGGGGAGACAGAGGAGAGGGCAGCACAAGGAGCAGTGCTCCACGACAGCAGGGTTAGCCAGACTTGGACACTTGTACCAATTTTTGATTTGATGTACACATTTTTGGTGGCTGAGATAGCCTATATATGTATTTATTTTTGCCCCGAGACATGTATCATTGTCTTTTTGTACTTTGTATACATTCATGACATGACTCTAAGATATGGACAGATATTTTGATATGTTGCACATTTGGACATGTTTTTATGCTTATATGATGATGCAGTTATTGATGTTCTATATGCTCATGTTCTATGCTTATATGCTATGGATGCAATCTATCTTATGATGCTTTGTATATGTGATGCATACTAGATGGATTTGGGATGATTTGATATGCAATGCAAATGTGAATGTTATTGATATGATTATGCAAGTCTATATGTATTTATCTATGTTTTTGATTTTTGGTAAGATATATGGATGCACATGTATGTGGATGACCTAATGCACTTGTTATGTATGCAAATGATTTAATCATGTAAATGACTATCTCATGTGATATGATATGTTATCTATGCTATGTTTTTGATATGTCCAAATGTACTCAATCGACCCAGAGATGATATAGATAGGAGGAAGAAAAGAAAGAGAAGAAATACAGGCTTTCATTTGATATACTGCAAGATTTTCTTATTGCATTGTTGATATGGATTGCTGGATATGGGATGGATGTGGATACTTTGTCATCATTAGACCATAAGTGTTTTGCTATCATCATTGGGCACTTTCTCTTTCTTTTCTCTTTTTGAAATGTTGTAAGAAAATATAAGCATCTAGGTATAATTAGACCGAGATGACCTGAGTATTCCTTACATGGATTTTGATATAGCAAGTTGATACAAGCATCTAGTCAAACTTGAATCTAGATGACCTGAGTACTTCTTGCTTTTCAACAAACAAGGATTGCCCTTTTTCATGTTCAGAAGGTCCTCGATGATCTTTTGCTGATCATGTCGTTAGACAAAAGTCGTCACATTACTAAAGTTTGATCCACAGGCAATAGACAAAGAAAATGATTATGCCCCCATCATAGCATCTTTAGCTTTTGGCATCCTTGAGTAGCATAAGAAGACATAATGACAAAAATCCAAGACTTTGTAAGTTAACCTGTTCACAAAACATTCTTGCATTAGATGTGTCTTTTTGCAATAATTGATATAGAGTTAGTTTGAGTGTTTTGGTATGGTGCTCTGATTTGGACAGGTTGATGTTTTTGTGCCAAGATTTTTTTGTTTGGATGCTCTGCTTTGTTGCATGTGCTTGTCTAGTGAAAGGTATCACAATCCTTTATTGGTATCCTCTTAGAAAAAGTGGCATTCAAGAATCCAAATCCGCAACCAGGTCGAGGAGTTGCCCCCAGTTTAGAAAAGGATCAACTTATTGTGGGTGATATGACAACAGACATGGAGAGATGGACCCTAAGGGACTGACCTAGTACCTCGGGGGCTCATTACTAAATGGCCTTGCCTACGTGATGACATAGAGGCAACGTAGTTCAGGGTGAACCTGATGGACCTAGGACCTAGGCGGTGGCAAAGATGCATAAATGATATAGACAGTAGGACAGATGACACTGGACGGAATAGACAGAAAGGAAGGGGAGTGGAGCGAAGCCTCAGGGGTGCATTGAGAATGGCCTTGCCTACGTGATAGCTCAGAGGCGACGTAGTTTGATAATGGTTCAAAGGACTGGTTCAAGATGAACGATATGATGGACACAGGAGACATGAGGTCACAACAGATGGAGGAAGTGGTTTGTCACAGATAGCACCTGTTTACTAGGTTTTCACCACTTGCTTTTATTTGCACGAAAGCTAAAAGTACACATGATGCCTATTTGCCAGGTTTTCATCATGGTACCTATCCTAGGTGCCTGTTTGCCAGGTTTTCACCAGAGGACAATTTTTTTGTTATTTTTCTAATTTTTTTGCTATTTTTGACTCCCTTGCATTGGGGTTTAGGTGTAGAACTTGCGAAGATGCATGCTATTGATAGGATCATCAAATAATTCACCTTCAGATGTAGCCAATTGATATGCCCCTGACCCATAGGCTACAATGATGATATAGGGACCCAGCCAGTTAGGTTTGAACTTGCCTTTCTTTTCTCGATCTTGCTGATTTCTAGGATTTTCTCTAAGGACTAGATCACCAACTTGGAATACTTAGGGTTTTACCCTGTGGTTGTAGCTTCTAGACATTCATTATTGATAAGATTTTAGGTGGTTAAAGGCCTATTGCCTTCTCTCTTCGAGCAGCTCTAACTCTTGAAGTCTGGACACTCTGTACTCTTCATCAGATATGAGGCCTTTTAATGAAACTTGCAAGGATGGGATCTTGACTTCAATGGGCAAGATGGCTTCAGATCTATAGACCAAGGAGTATGGTGTTGCACCTATGGGTGTGCGGATACTTGTACGGTAGGCCCACAATGCGAGATTGAGTTGGACATGCCAATCACGACCGACATCATTGATAGTCTTCTTTAGGATTTTCAAGATGGTTTTATTTGATGCCTCTACCTGGCCGTTGCCTTGGGGCTAATAGGGAGTTGAAAAGCAGCGCTGGATATAGAATTTGTCACATAGTTCCCTAACATCTTGATTTTTGAAGGTTCGTCCATTATCCGCGACAATGGACAAAGGGATACCATAGCGACAAATGATATAGTTCAAGATAAATGAGGCAATCTGCTTGCTTGTGATATTGGCTAAGGGCACGACTTCAATCCACTTTGTAAAATACTCAGTGGTAGTGATTATGAATTTATGGCCACTGGATAAGGAGGGTGAATCTTGCCCACTAAGTCGAGTCCCCACTGATAGAAAGGCCAAGGAGTTGTTAATGGATGCAGCTCCTGTGCTAGTGCATATATCAGGTTCCCATGGATTTGGTACTTTTTGCACTTCTTTACAAAATGATAGGAATCTTGTTCCATGGTTGGCCAGTAGTATCCCATGCGTATGAGTTTCTTGGCTAGGGTAGAGCCACTAGAGTGGGTCCTGCATATACCATCATGCACTTTGTTCAGGGCAGTTTGATATTCCTCACTATCGAGACATCTAAGGAGAGTACCATTGAGACCTCTGCAACATAGGGTGTTGGCGACAATGGCATACCGGGATGCCTGATGGATGAAGGTTCATTTTTGGTTACTGGAGAGATCAGGTGGGAGGGTATTCTCTTTAAGATAGAAAAATATTTTTCCATAGAGGGGGGAATCAGCTCCAACAATGTGGCAAATGATATGGGATTCAGAAGTGTCATATGTAGAATAGGACACTGGCTCTACCAAGAACTCGTAACGTGATTGATTATTTGGAATATCAAGGAGAGATGCAATCGTTGTCATGGTGTCTGTAGCTTTATTCTCAATCCTTAGTATCTGTTCAAAAGAGATCTTGACAAAGTATTGTTTGAAGTCATCTACCATTCGTTTGTAAGGGATTAATTTCTCATCTTTTGTCTAGTAGTCATCATTTACTTGATTTATGACCAATTGTGAGTCACCATATACCTGAAGTTCTTGGATATTCCATTCAACTGCTAGCTTGATGCCAATGACAAGGGCTTCATATTCTGCCACGTTGTTAGTGCAAGGAAAGAGTAATCTTTATGATTTAGGAATGGTGTCACCACTAGGTGTGATCAACAAGATACCTGCTCCTGATCCATGCTGAGTGTATGATCCATCAAAGTACATTTTCTAGGTTGTTGTGGATATGTGAAAGATAGATTCATCTAGAAATTTAAAGCTCAAAGGGCTGTTATCCATAAGAGGTGCATCTGCCAGTTGATCTGCAAGTACTTGGCCTTTTATTGCTTTCCTATCTATATAGTCGATGTCGAATTCGCTGAGAAGCATGACCCATTTGGACAATCTACCTATTAAGGATGCTTTGTTGAGTAAGTACTTGAGTGGATCAATTTTTTGCTACCAGTTTGACAGAATGTGACAACATGCAAATGTCTCCACTTTTGTGAAGCGAAGACCACAGCGAGACATGCTCTTTCAATCAGCGTGTATTGCAGTTCATATCCAACAAGTGTTCAACTGATATAGTATATTGCTTGTTCTTTCCATTTATAATTTTGTTGTGTAAGGAGAGCTCCCAGAGCTGTTGGTGTAGCTGAGATGTACAGTAGCAAAGGTTTACCCTAAATTGGTGGCATCAATATAGGTGGCTTCATGAGATACTCTTTTAACTGCTAAAATGCTTGCTCACATGAATCATTCCATTTGAAAGGGACATTCTTATGTAGCAAGTGAGAAAATGGGTGGCACTTGTTTGCCAATTGAGAAATGAACCTTCTGATAGATTGTAGTTTTCCCTGTAGGGACCTTAGCTGAGTGAGATTCTTAGGAGGCGACATTTCCATGATGGCCTTCACTTTAGCTAGGTTGACTTCGATTCTATTGGCGGACACTATGTATCCAAGTAGCTTACTTGAGGTAACTCCAAACACGCACTTCTTTGGATTGAGGCTCACATTAAACTGTTCCAGTCTTTTGAATATTTTGTCCAGTACTACCAGGTGTCCTTCCCTTGTGAGTGATTTTGCCAGAATGTCATCAACATAATCTTCCATTATAGTGTGCATCATGTCATGGAAGATTGTGGTCATAGCTCTATGATATGTTGTGCCGACATTTTTTAAACCAAATGGCATGACACACCAGCAATAGGTGCCCCAAGGACATGTGAATGCAGTCTTGTGTTGGTCTTTAGGTGCAATTTTTATCTGGTTGTACCCGAAAAAACCATCCATTAGTGATAGCATGGTGTGCCCTGCCATGAGATCTACAATCATGTCAATGTTTGGCAGGGGGAAGTCATCTTTCGGACAAGCTTTGTTGAGGTCCCTGAAGTCATTACATATTCGGACTCTGCCATCTAGTTTGGCAATTGGTACTATGTTTGGAATCCACTCAGGATAGTCTATTGGTCTGATGAATCCGACATCTAACAGTTTCTTCAGCTCTTCTTTCACCATGAGGGCCACATGTGGGTGCATCTTTCTAAGTTTTTGCTTAACTGGTTTAGCTCCCGGAGCTAAAGATAAGTGATGCATTATGAGATTCAGATCTAGCCTTGGCATGTCTGCATATGTCCAAGCAAAGTTGATTTATTTTCTCTTGAATAATTTAGTGAATGCTGGCTTTTCTTGTGCTGTTAAAGATTGTGCCATGTGGATCATTCTGGGATTATCACCTATGCTGACATTGATCGGCTCTGCTAGTTCTATCAAGATTGAAGATCTTTGCTGATGTGTAAGATTGGGTAGAGGGTCAAGCCTTACATCCTTCGGTGTCTCAGAGAGGTTTTCACCGTTGGATACATCTATATTTTTACTTTTTTCATGATCTAAGACTGCCACAGAGTGGTTTTCACCATTAGATCTTTCTTTCATTTTGACATTTTTGAGACTGAAAGGCTTGGCACTCTCTCCAAAGTAGGCCTTCTCATTGAGTTCTATAGCATAGCCAGCTCTGTGGTCCCTTGCAGGTATATGACCTCTAAGCTCAAGATAGTCTATGATGGCTTCATCGTTTTGAAAGGTATCAAGCTCAGGGGTAGTACCTTATAAGTCCCAATCTATGAGTTCAGGGTGTAACAATGGTAAGGGATCATTGGGTTGGTCTGGTTCAATGGTATTGATGGTTAAGATAGAGGTGTTGTAGAGGTCATTATAAGCACAGACAAAGTCTACGATGGTACTCTCTATTAGCGGATCTGTCAAGGGGGTATCATTCTTTCCTCACGACTTTCATTATTGTTATTTTGTGGGTCGGACTCAAGTGGCCTAGCCCTTGAACCTTGTCTCTCATTTGCGTGGGTTGGGTCATACTCATGGACAACGTTGATGCCTTTTTCATCACAAGATAATTCTGAGAGACTATCCCATTCATATTCATTGGAATTGGTCTCACTACCTAGTTGCAGTTGTTTAATTTGATCAACCATATTACTAGCAGATGTTTCTGGTTGTTTTCCTTTATTCTTCTTTGCTTTGTTGGTTCTTGATGTGCCAGTGTAACCTAGCCCTGTAGTGTCTCAGGCTGTCAAGGTATGAGGTTGGATGGGTTCAGTGATACCATCTTTTCTTGAACCGAGCGGACCATGTCCTTCATACCCCATTCTTTGTAGCATTTGGAATCCTTGACCATATTGTTCAGTTTGTATAGTGGTGTGATGGTCTTGTTGTGTTGATGAATCGTCTTCATCCTTGTATAGCCATTGCAGGATATCCTTTTCATCACTCTCATCTTCGAGGCTTCCCCATTTGATAAATGAACTTTGGTAGTTTTGTCTGCTTTGGGTTTGCGTAGAGTAGGTCTTCCATATGATCTTGGAGATAGGGGGAGTTATGCCAAACAGAGGGATTGAGAGATTGTGTACTCACCCAAGCCCTTATCTTTGAGTCTGAGGTCCGGTTGGGAAGATTTTGATATGGAAGCAAGTGAAGCTGGATCAACACGAGATGAAGATGAAGCAGAAGCATGGTTATTAGGAATCACAACTTCAGGTTTAGATTGAATGGAGTTGCAATACTAAAATGGATTGGGGTCACCTTGGATGGTGATCTCTTGACCTTCATAAGGGAACTTGATACACTGGTGGTATGTTGATGGCACTACTTTCATAGCATGTATCCATGGTCTCCCAAGATGAATGTTGTATGCTAGCTCCATATCAAGGACTTGGCAAGCACATCTTTTACTATAGGTCCCACTCTGATTGGTAAAGTAACAATTCCCTTGGAAGTTCTCTCCTCCTCATCATAGGATTTGATAGTGATTTTCTTTTTTGGATCTATAGCTTTTTCTGAAAACCCCAATGCAAGGATTAACTTCAAGGTGCAAATATTCAAACTAGCTCCTCCATCGATTAGGACCCTTTTTATCTTGTGTTTGTGAATGAAGGCTTCAATATGAAGAGAGGCGTTATGAGGTTGGGTGATTGACATATAATCCTTTTTAGTGAATGATAGGGAGTGAGGTGAGGTAATGTGACCTACCATGGTTTGAAACTGTTCCTCGGTGAGGTTCATTGGGATGGAGGCTTCGGAAAGAGCTTTGTCAAGTATGGCCCTATGGGATGGTGACAGACGCAGAAGTTCCAGAATGGAGATATGTGCAGGTGTCTTATGTAGCTAATCCAGGATACTATACTGATTAGCCAAAGGGGCGGAGGCTCCTCTAAGAGTGACTCTATTACTGCGGGTGGTAACGTTAGAATCTGGATCTTTGTTTATAGTGATCACATTGATGTGTGAGTCACCTTCCGATATGTGGTTAACAACATAGTCAAAGGTGACGTTTGTGTAATTGACATTGTTATTTCCACTATTGTTTTGGTTGGAAAGCCCTCCCTGCTCATAGTTGGGAAGAGGATCCTTGAATGCCCGGTGATCATTATTAGAGGTATGTCCGTCAAGTGCCACTTTCTTTTGCTCGATCAAATCTTGGATAGTGTGCTTGAGCGCAATGCAGTCATTGGTTTTGTGCCCCCTATTTCGGTGGTACTCACAGAAATAGTTGTCGTTCCACCAAGGAGGTTTGACTTTTGGTTCATATTCCCACACTGTTGGAAGTGTTATGATCTTACTTGTGATTAACTTCTGTAGGGCGGTTCCAATGATTCTCCTAAAGGTGTGAATTTTCTCCTAGGTTGAAAATTTGTAAACTGTGATTCAATGTTTCTTGGTTTGTTTTGCGGGGGATTGTTTTGAGGAGTTGATAAGTTGAAGATTGATTGTTTTGGTGCTGCATTCTTGGCATCTACCGCCCCATCATTCACAATGTTTTTTACTCTTTGTCCAAAATCTTGGTTTATCTACATTGGTATTGGTACTAGGAGTGTCTTTATAAAGCTTTATTTGACCTTGGCGATTAAAGCTTTTTCGATGATTAGACCCATCTCAATGACCTTGCTTAAGGAAGTAGGACATTGGACTTGTATCTGATAGCTTAGGTCTGTTTGTAAGTTATGGACAAACATTTCTAGCATTTGTTTTTCAGGCATTTGATGTGGGCACTTACTTGCCAACTGTCTCCATCTTTGTAGGAAGGCAGCAAAAGATTCTCCACCTTTTTGCTTGGTGTTACAAAGATCTAAGATTGAGGTATCATGCTCAATATTATAGAAGTGTGTGACATATTTGTCCACAAGTTTGTTAAATGTTTTAATGCCGGGTGGTAGTCTAGAAAACCACTCCATGGCTTGTCCTCCCAAGCTTCTTGGAAATAGTCGCATAAGATAAGTATCATTGTGTGCGACTTCAAGGCATGCAATGTTAAATTCCCTAATGTGGTCCCGGATCACCCTTTCCTCGATATTTATCAAATTTTGGCACCTAAAATTGAGAGGGGAAAGGTATCATTATCAAGGTCCTATCAAAAGGATATGGTGAAATATCCTCTAGGGAGTAATGCTTAGTTGATGTTCCAGTTTGCATGTCCATGAATTGTTGTTGTAAAGCTTGGATATGTTGGGTCATTAAGCTCAAGGTGTTTGTAGAATCAATGGTTGCTTTGCTTTTGTCTGTGGGTGTTTCCTCATGTGTGCTTCGCTCAGGGTGTCTTTCTTCCTCAGATTCTTTTAGAGCTTCTACATCAAAATCTTTAGGGAGCTTGACTCCTAGATGTGTTAAGTGTAGAAAGAATTTGGTAGGGTCTTGAGCAAGTACCTTATCCATTATGCATTGAAATCTTCGGTCTTGCTGTGTTTGGAGGACCTCTTCCATAGAAATTTCCTCATCACTATCGTGAGAGTTTGGAGTAGTTTTCTCAGCCATTTCAATCTATTTTTGTTTTTGTAACATCATTAAGACCATGCAAGGTGACTAAAGATGGGATGGAGTAAGCTTGAAAGTTTTGAACAAGAGGTTCTAGAACATGCCAAGGTTTGAGCAAGGTTCTCCTTAGATCTAATTGGTGTCAAACAAGTTGGGTGCACAAAACAATAGTCGAAGTAAGGAAGATAGAAATCCGTTTACTTGATGTGGACTAGTTTTTGCACAAGCCACTAGTGGAGTTCCGATAGAGAAGGATAAGTGATCCTTGATAGTGGAGACTCAATAGGTTTGTTTGAGGTTTGATGCGATTAAGAATAGCTTGGTTCTAACCTTGTTGGATTTTGGAAGAATTTTGTGAGATTTTGGATGATGTAGTGTGGACAAAGTAGCTATGGTGCGGAAGAAGAGTGAAATGGTTGACTTGCATGATTTTAATAAGATCTTGGAATACTAAAACAAGTTTAAAAAGGGCTTTTGAAAAGTTGAAATTTTTTCTCTTGAAAGGTATGAAATAGCTCTCTGTTTTGGATGCGCAGCAGTAAATGTGCCAGAACAGAGTGTAAAGGTGCCACAGGTCGCATCAAATGCGCCAATCTGGTAATTTTCAAATATGCTGCAATAGTGTTCCAATGTGCTGTAAGTCTAAGCAAATGTGCCGCAGGTCGGAGCAAATGCACCGTTCTAGTTTTTAGTTTGAATTTGCAGAGTTTTTAGAACATTTTTCAAAAAAATTCTATTTTTGGGTGAAAACTTGGTCTTTTCTTGAATTTTGATTTTTAATTACAGAAAAAGACATAGCAAGTGCATAGAAGTTTTCATGATTTTTTATCTTTTGTTATTTTTTTTGTATTTTTGGACTTTTTGACACAAAAACAATCACAACCTAGGCTGGAAAGGACAGTATTTGTTGAATCCCCTAGCTATGCATATTCAAAGCATGTAGCTCCAGGATCTGGTAGCATCGGTTCCCCTCCACAACACTCACTTCTCACGCATACTAGATCCAGGTTTCCTTAGGTTTGTACCCCCACCGAACCATAGGATTGTCCTTGCTACCTCTACTAAGAATCACATGAATCAGGGCCACTTCAAAGGCTCTACCTTTTGTGTCAACAAATAGGAGTTTTTGGTATACTAAACAAGTGGCTAAGTAGTCAAGGCAACCGTTCAAGTAGTTACATGTGTGGCAGCACTACTCTCCATTATGGAGTCTCCCAGCCTCCAAGGGTTATGCCTTGGAGGGTTTCAGGGGAGGTTGGTTGTCGGTGTAACACAACGACACTCGTTGCAGGAAGCTTTCGCCTCAAGCACAATTTATTTTAAGTGGATTGGTAGGGCTTGACTTTAGCCTGTTACCACTTAGGGTCGTTCCCACTTGGATAGGTGGGCATCCAAGGGTAGGCCCCTCTAAAGGTTATACAAAGGGAATAACAAGTTTGGTGTTCTGGTCACCTAGTTAAGGGGAGAGCATAGGCCTATTGTCATTCAACAGACATAGAAGACAGTGGTTAATCCAATCCTAGTTAAAAGTAAAAAAAAAACTAAATGTGCTATCTACTTGGGCACTCACGCATTTTGTTAACTTTGAAGTGTTTAAAAGATAGCAATGTTCTTTTCCATTTGTGAGATAGCAATGTTCTAACTAAGAAAGATAGCAATATGCAAAGATAGCAGTGATGCAAAGATAGCATGCATGCATTATTTTTTACTTTTTCCCCTAATTAATCTAAAATGAATTATTTAATGCAGCTAAATGATCTATCCAGCCTCTAATTCTGCAAGACAAACATTAGAATCAACCTGAAAAATCACTAGAAATCCTAAAAACCCTAATGAGAAATCAGATGCGCCGCTATATAGTCTGTATGCGCAGAAATAGAGCCTTTAAGCGTCGTTTTACAAATGCGCTAAGATAGATGTCAAAAGCGCAGGAAGAATAGATAGAAGTACTGTTTATTCAGATGCACCGTAAAATAGTATGCAAGCGTCGTGATGGAGGCTATATGCGCCAGGATTATGCAGGCACTGGAACAAGAAGTGTATGCACCGTCTCAGAGGATGGATGCACCGTATTACCACAGGTGTCAGAACAGAAGATAAAAGCGTCGATTCAGAGGTTATTTGTGCTGGAAGTTTGTATGCGTTGTAATAGGAGGTAAAAGCACTGACTCAGAGGATGGATGCACTATATGAACCTGTCATAAGCCTGTACGAAACCTATATGGAACCTGTCACTAAGAAACTCAGATTTTTGGTTAGATTAGGGGCAAGGGCACCACGGTGGGCGCCAGAAATGTGATGGGTAAAATGGGATGAATAAAATTAATTATAAAAACCCAAAACATCAATGGAATGTGTATGAAAAAGGAGATTTAAAATAAGAGAGAGAGATACTCACAACCTTTTACCTTGCGATTTCCATTGTTCACCTACTCTTTCTTGATCTTTTGGTGATGAAGATGACCCTCAAGAAGCTTGCTTCTTGGCTTTGATTCCTCAAGATGACAAGGAGAGATGGCTTAGATACTTGTTGTGTTGAAGATGAGCTTCAACACAATATGCAATGGATGATAGATGAAGTGGTGTGAAAGTGGGGTGCCAATGGCGCGCTATAGATTCTGCAACATAAGTTTACTCGAAAGTTGGATGTGAAATGAAGAAGAAGAGGGTTGCATTTATAGAGTTGTGTGAGAGAGGATCAACGGTGGAAAAGAAATAAGAAGATCAACAGAGGAGAATGTTTGAGAGAACGTGCACAAATAGAAGAAGGACATGTGTCATTCAAAAAGAAGCTTTGTTGAGTTAATTGCTTTCTTGATGAGGATGATTTTTTATTTTCTTATATTTTTCTAATTTAAGAGCTTTGTTGACAGCTTTGAATCATTTAACTCAGCTTTTGCTTTTGTCTGACAAGAATAATTTATTTTTAGAAGATATTGAAGATTTTTTAGAAGATAAGAAAGCATAATTAAATAAATAAATTTATTTAATTACTTGTAGATAATTTGGAAGAATGAAAGATTTAATTAAATAATTAAAATTATTTAATTATTTAGAAGAATAAAGTAGATATAGATGAAATTAATTAAATAAATGTAATTTATTTAATTAAATGGGAGGAAATAAATCAAATAAATAAATAAATTTATTTATTTATTGATAGAGGAATATGAAGATGAAAGAAATATTTAAAATATTTATTTAGGTAGAGTCATGTCATTTTTAGGTGTATACAATTACTTCTTCAATTGCCACAACCTTGTGACTGTAGGATTTAGGTAATGGCCTAAGGATTTTCATCACTTCTTTTTCCTCAATAGTTCCTCCCATGGTTTTGATTCCAGTAACAAGTTCATCAACCTTTTACATGTAGGATGTTATGTTTTCATCTTCGCCCATCTTTAAGCCTTCATATTTAGCTTTCAGTCCCTGCAACTTGGCACTTTTTACATAATCATCTCCTTCATACAGATTTCCCAGCTTTTCCCATATTTCTTGAGTAGTTTCAAGATCCATGACCTTTATTAGATCAATGTCGGTTAATGCACTTAACAGAGCATCTCTGGCTTTTATGTTTAACTCATGTTCCTTAATTTCATCTTCAGTTGTCAAAGCATTCGGAGGCATGGTATATTTAGTCTCTGTCACTTTCCATACTTTGTATCCAATACAAAACAGATGACTTTTCATGCATATCTTCCAGGTTGCATAATTTGTTCCATCAAACTGTGGGGCTTCCTTCTTGTAAGACATTCTAGATCTACCTCAAGCTGTTTAACTTTACTTTGAGGAACCTTGCTCTGATACCAATTGTTGAAATCCACCAGACAACTAAGAGGGGGGGGTTGAATCAGTTGTCCCTAAAACTTTGAACATTTTTGAACATCAAATCTTCAAATAATTAATTACTCTTATTTAGATTTAACCATGAAAGCATGAAATAAGAAGCTCAACACAACACAATAATCAACACATGAAACACCAAATTTTTTTACGTGGAAAACCCTATAAGGGAAAAACCATGGTGGGTGTTAGCCCACAAGATATATATGTTATAGCAATACCAAAAAATAGAGTCTCACTGCCCTAATTGCTCACTGCAAATGTTGAAGCTCACTGCTCTAATTGTTCACTACAAATGTTGAAGCTCACTGCCAAAAATGGCTCACTGTCAAGGATGGCTCACTGCTAAGAGGTGGTGAACTGATATGGTAGCATCTACTTCATACCTAGATTCAGTTCCATTGAAGCGCAATATAACTCTTCTGCTCTAGTCTTTTACACCTTCACACTTATCTCTTCATTTTCACACAAGGACATCTTTTTTGCAACTACTTTACATGCTTTTATACAATTCATCAAGCTTGGAATGTACATCAAGGTTGGCATTACATTCATCAACCATTGGAACATTCTCCAAGGTTAGGATACAATAATATAAAGAAATAGGTCTGGATCTAAACAAGATTTGCTAAGGTAAGGATGTATGCAGATCATGTTATGCCTTAGCTAGGACTTAAATGCAATCTTCCATGCCACGCCATGCTTCCATAATCTTCAATGCATCTCCGCAAGAAGTGAAGACAACCAAGTCAGCCAAGACTGGTAATAACACTGAGTCTTCAAGGAACAGATTTCATTCACGATCTGAATCTCTCTTTGCAGACCAATCCAAAGGTAGGAACATGATCAAACAACATCCACAAGTGCATTGTAGTCATCAAGAACAACTTCATGATCTCTAACCACTCTATCAAGAAGATTCTTCAAATCGGAGCACAAGAACAACATTGTTAGCCACTATCATAAAGAAAGAATAGCTTGCCGACCACCAAATCATGAACCATTGGAGTTGAAGGCACTTATCATCATTCCAGACTTAACTAGAGAACCGTAGATCATAATATTTCAATGTAGAGGAATGCAAAGCAAAATACCTTCTCCTTGTCACCAATGAATTCTCAGAGAAAGCAACTTTTATTCTAGTGAACACAACTCACTCAGATGTTCATACTGGAGGCTCAAACTTGAGATATAGCATCTTCATACATTCCTCTAAATAACTTTCAATCCACAGGAAAAGATATTTATTCTACTAGAGATGCGGAGCAATCTGCTAGACTATTCTTTAGTAAACAAAATACTCTTCCACACACTATTTCCACTGGAAGAGCAAATTTTCTCAAAAGCACTTGGAAACTCAATATCTGGATCATTTACTCATTTTATCCAACACTTCCATGAGCCAATACAAAGCATCTAACTTATCAAATTAGAAGCACAATTGACATCAATGACAGCACAAATATGTTGACATCAATGACAACACTGATTAGGCACATACTTGCAACACTGTCAAGTTTGGTGGTGATGAGTCAACACAGATTTGTGGAAAAGGTGTGATAACTATTGATGAGAATAATAGGATTGAGGATGTCCTCTGTAAAAGGGCTCAAACACAATCTTCTCAGTGTCAGTTAGATGTGCAGAAAGGGGTATAATCTCACCTTCCATGCCAAGGGTTGTGAAATCAGGAAGGCAAGGTCTGGAAAACTAGTTGCAGAATGTATCAAGACATATGGTGACATCTATCATTTGAAGGAGGTAAATGAAAGAACATGTTTTTTGGCTCAATCCAGTGAGTGTTGGTTGTGGCACAAGAGAATGGGACACAACAATTTTGATAATTTGGTAAAGATTAGTTCTACTCATGCAGTGAGAGACAGGCCTAAGATAATCAAGCCTACAAATATAGTATGCAGGGAATGTCAAATGGGAAAGCAGACAAAGACAAATTTCAAAAGCAAGGAGTATTCTTCTTCAAATCCATTGGAGCTGATTCACACTGATCTATGTGGCCCTACAAGAGTAAAAAGTCAACAAGGTGAGAGGTACTTTATGTTGCTCATTGATGATTATTCTAGAATGACTTGGGTTACTTTCTTAAGAGAAAAATAAGATTCCCTTGATAAATTTAAAGTGTTCAAAGCTATGGTTGAGAATGAAGTAGATGCCAAGATCAAATTTTTGAGGTTTGATAGAGGAGGTGAGTTTACTTCAAATGAATTTGAAAATTTTTGTGAAGATCATGGTATTAGGTGACATTTGTCAGCTCCTAGGACCCCTCAGCAAAATGGGGTAGTGGAAAGAAAGAATAGGACTGTACAAGAGATGTCTAGGGCAATGTTGAAAGATGCAAATCTGCTTGATATATACTAGAAGGATGCAACTCACACTGCTATCTATCTAATTAACAAAGTGCAACTGAGGGTCAACAACACTAAGACCCCTTATAACCTATGGTATGGAAGATCTTCCATAGTCAAATACTTTAGGATCTTTGGCAGAAAATGCCATATTAGAAAAGATGAAGAAGACCTATGAAAGTTTGATTCAAGAAGTGATGAAGGAATTTTTCTTGGTTACTCAACCAGAAGCAAGGCTTATAGATACTACAACAAGAGGTTGGGAAAGATGATTGAAAGCACAAATGTCAAGGTAGATGAAGACCTGTATCAAATCTCACATGAATCAGAGGACTCCGAATTTGATATCTTTCCATGCATTGAAGATGAAGAAGAAGAAGTGAAAGAAGAAAAGGAATAAGAACTAGAGCAGATGCCTAAGACTCCAACAAAGTATGTTCAAAAGAACCACTCAGTAGATTAGATCATTGGAGATAAGGATGAAGTTCTGCAGATAAGGAGAAGGCTTGCTAAGACACATGAGCAAGTAGACTTGTGTTTGTTATCAAATGTACAACCCACAAACTTTGTTGATGCTAGCAAAGATAATGGATGGATAAAGGCCATGGAAGAAGAATTGGATCATATTGAGAAGAATCAGACATGGGAATTGGTTCCCAGACCAACAAATAAGAATGTTATAAGAACAAAGTGGGTGTTTTGGAGCAAACTGAATGAAGAAGGTGAAGTTGTAAGGAACAAAGCAAGATTGGTATGCAAAGGATACACACAAGTTGAAGGTGTTGATTTTGAGGAGACTTTTGCTTCAGTAGCAAGGATGGAGGCAATTAGAATGTTCCTTGCTCTTGCTTCTCATAAGAACTTCAAGGTATATCAGATGGATGCTAAGTCAACATTTTTGAATGCTGATCTAGAGGAAGAGGTTTATATTGAACAACCGCATGGTTTCCAAATATCAGAAGATCCAAACATGGTGTGCAGATTCAAGACAACTCTGTATGGTCTTAAGCAAGCACCTAGAGCTTGGTATGATAGGTTCGACAAGTACTTACTTTAGTAGAGCTTCAAGAAAGATACTATAGATAGCAATCTTTACATCTAGGAAGAAGGAGACAAGATATTGATAGTTGCAGTATATGTTGATGACATCATCTTTCATGGAGATGATGATATGTGTAAGAGGTTTGTAGAGGAGATGCAAAAAGAGTTTGAGATGTCTATGATTGGTGAGATGTCTTTCTTCTTTGGACTTCAAATTACTCAGCTAGATGGTGGTATCTTTATTTCTCAAGCTAAGTATGTAAAAGAGTTATTGAAGAAGTTTGGTATGGAGGATTCAAAACTAGTGAGTACTCCCATGGTCACTGGATGTCACTTGAGCAAAGATGATGACTCTTTGGAGGTGGATCCAAACTATCTATAGATCTATGATTGGAGGACTATTGTACTTGACTGCTTCTAGACCTGATATTATATATGCAGTGTGTGGTTGCCAGATATCAAGCCAATCCCAAGCAAACACATGAGAAGGTAGTGAAAAGGATATTTAGATACTTGAAAGGAACTCTAGATTATGGCCTTTGGTATCCAAGAGGTAATGTTTTTGATTTGAGTGCTTACACTAATCCTGATTGGGCTGGTTGTGTTGATGATAGAAGTACAAGTGGTGGTGCTTTCTTTTTAGGAAGCAGATTGGTTTCATGGCAAAGCAAGAAGAAAGATTTAGTGTCCTTATCTACTACAAAGGTAGAGTACATTGCAACAACATCCTGTTGTACACAAGTGTCGTGGATGAAGCAAACCCTAAAGGATATCAAGGTATTGTATGATGAACCCATTCCTATCTTGTGTGACAATACAATGCTATCAATCTTTCCAAGAATCTAGTGATGCATTCTAGAACCAATCATATAGCAATCAGGTATCACTCTTTGAGAGAGAAGGTTGTAAATAAGGAAGTGAAGTTGGAATATGTTCCAATAAAGGATCAGATGGCAAATATCTTCACAAAGGCTCTTACAAAGGATACTTTTGAGGATCTCTGACAGAGGTTAGGGGTAATTTCCTCTCCTTCTTCTTGCTAGATGCATAGTGGTGCATTTGTCTAGGGGGAGTTCATGCTATATCTTGTTCCTAGACCAATGGTGGCTACCTCTCAAGGGGAGTAGGTAGTGGTTTCTGATGATAGGGGGAGTCTGTTTTCTATAAGAAGAAGATATGTCCTAAGAAAGAATGTGCATGGATGTGGTCACTATTGAGCAGGTAGTGGATGCCCTTTGTCCTTGATGTCAAAGGGGGAGAAATGTACAGGTATGTGTGACATCAATGCCAATGGGGGAGATTGTTACACATATGGTTCCTAGGGTTGTCATTGATGTCAACACTATCATAGTGGTATGATGGTGTTCATGGTTGTATGTCATGTGCAAAGAAGACATAGTTCATGGTTGGATGTCATGCCCTGATCAGTGTAGAGTTGAGGATGAAGTAATATTGATATGGGAATTAGAAACACTAAGAAGATCAGATATGTTGCTGATGTTAGAAGATGTTACTGATGGCCTAAAACATGTATGTTCCAAGTTTCATGATGATTGGATTATCAGAAGAGTGTTTTGCTGTTGACAGTTTGAAGATAATATTATTTCTCTAAAGGAATTATGTGTAGGGAAATAAAATGCTCCACATTCCTCTGCATTTGCAGATATGGCTATGTGGTTCTGGAACTGTGTTTAGGGTGTAGTGAAGGTGATAATTCTAGAGTTTCAGTTCATTTATCCTTCCACTGTGAGAGTTATGCATGATAGAGTACTGACATGTGTTCTAATAGATTAAGCTAGTATTGAAGGCCTATCGGAATGCTCTACATTCCTCTGGAAGTGAATGGTTGCCTTTGTGGTTTTTTGGACATGTTTATGGATGTGCACTACATGCTTCCTTGTAGCTTCAAGTGTCTTGGTGATCTGCAAGCTCAATTTTTCAATGACAATATGTTGTAGTGTGTTTTGGATGACTTGTTGTTCTTAGAGTTCATTGTTGAAGATGTGCAGCACAAAATCTTTGATGTGCAGAGGTAAAAGGAGTGTTTGAAGATGTTATATGAGTCTTGTAAACTTATCTGGAAGAGTTTCATGAAGATCTTTCTTGTTTCCTGTACCACACAAAATTTTCAAGTTGTTGTGGCTATTATGCCTCAAGTTTTCATATGTTTTACTTAAGGCTGCCCTATTTCCAAATGAGCAGAGTGTACAGATGTAATTCCTTGGTGTTTGAAGCTATGAAGGATGTTCTGGACCTAGTTAAGCAAGTGTTGGTGTCTGCAAGGCATGGGTCTTCTGTTGGTGTAACGTGTGGTTTTGTTTAGGACCTATCTTCTACACGTTTCATGTGGTGTGTTGTTTGGCTAACTTGTAAATGTATTTTTCATGTTGTATCTAGCCAGCAAGCAATGCAATTAATGTAATATCATGTATAAATTGTAAATCAAAGTGAGTTAGGATAGGTGTGATTACAAAACAATTGATAAGGCTTGCATGCAAGATAAGGAGCAGAATGAATGTATTTTGATGTGCGACTAAAGAAGAAAGAGCAGAAGTTGTAGATGTTGTCTTGATTCATATTGAAGACATATTTGTGATAGTGATCAAGTATAGAGTGTGCCTAACTAATCTGATTACTAGAAGAAAGTGTGAAGAGGCAGAATTACAATCATCAAAGGTGTGAATTTCAATGTTAGTTTTCAGACAGTAGAAGGATTGTCATACTGTAATCCTTTGTAAGTGTGTTCTCAATTTAGGGAGTAGTAGCTTCCTTGGGAGTGACCCTAAAACAAAGTATTCTGGGAGTAGTAGCTTCCTTGGGAGTGACCCTAAATCAAAGTTTTCAGGGAGTAGTAGCTTCCTTGGGTCATAGTCCTAAAATAAAGTTGTTCTTTAAGCTTCATATATAGTGATTTAATCCTCACCATGGTTTTCCCTTCTTGGGTTTTCCATGTATATCTAGTGTTATGTGTTGATGTACATTGTGTTAATCTTTCATGCTTATGTTAATACTGTGATGCTTAATTTTTAATCTGCTCCGGATAAGTTGAAGGTGTTAAAAATTGAAGACTGTTTAGATACTAATTCACCCCCTCTTAGTATCTTGGTGTGTTCAACAACCTGTATTTGAGAAGGATACTATTGAAGCAGTGGAGCACATTTTTGTTTTGGAGTCTATCTGGAACCAGAAGGGAGTAACAAGGGATGAAACTAAGTTGTTTGATTTCATAGGCACCTTGCGGAATGAAGCATTGAAGTGGTATAGGAAGACATGTCCAGACAGTGATAAGGAATGGGATGAGATCCAGAAGCTATTTTTGAAGAACTTTGGAGTTCTAAATGTTCTGAAAGAAGGAGTAAGTAAGATGAGAGAGTTGATGCAATGGGAGAAAGAATCAATAAAGGAGTTTGATAAGAGATTCAAGGAGACAACCTAGAAATTGGAGGAACCATTGACTGAGAAGTAGAAGATAGAATGGTTTATTTCTAAAATAATCCCTCAAATAAGGTAAACCCTAGATGAAAGGATTTTTGAATCATATGCAGAATCAGTGACATTGTCTTGCTGAATAGAGTCTCAATCTTGGCGCAAACAAGATAAGATGAAGGAAAACCTAGAATTGGAAAAGTTGAAGTTGGAATTGGAGCAGTTGAAGCTGAGGCATGAGATATTAGCTAAGTGGGAGGAGAAGGAAAGACCTAATATTTGGTGTTCATACTACACAAGAGAAAGCCATTTGAGGAATGAATGCCCTAGGATGAAAGGTGAAAGACAAGTTGTCACAATAAAAGTAGATGCTAAAGCAACAAAGAAACAAGTCAATTCAGTATATTGTGGATTATGTGGAGAATGGGATGACCATGAAAACCAGATTGTCCTTCACATAATTTCTAGAGGAAAAGAGACTTTGATGATGAAGAAGATGAAGCATGGTATGGTGGAAATAATACAAACTATATGAAGAGTAGTAATATGTCATACATGAAAGAAAGAAATGCATATGATCAGGACTACAAGTAGCCAAGTCAGAGAAATCAGAGGAATATTAATGTAATACAAAATTCAAATGATGGCAGTCCATCATATGGAAATAGCTATAATAATGATGATAGAGACTAGTTTGGAGGCTACAGAGGAGGTAGATGTCGTGGAAGAAATCAAAGGAGGGAGGATGCTACATGCTTCAATTGTGATAAGTTAGGACATTTTACTAATGAATGTTGGGTCGAAAAGAAAACGTAGTGTTCATTTTGTAATAGCACAGAGCATGACCTATTTTCTTATGAGAGAGCACAACAATACTTTCGAAATGCACAACCACAGTCTAAAAGTGACGAGTTATAAAATAATAAAAAAAGGAGCAATGATCATAAGAAGAGAACTAAAAGACCAAGGAGCAAGAACTTGCCAAAAGAATAACTGAGAGGAGACAAACATATCTTCAAATGAATCCATAGAAGAAGAATAGTACTACCAGAGAAGCACACCAAAACATACTAGAAAGGAGAGAAGGAAAAGGAAAGAGAAAGTTGTGATAGTAAAAAGATAAGGAACCAATACCAGAAGGCATTACATCATTGAGAAAGAGGAGGAAGAGAGTGAGGAGGATGAAGAATTTGTTCTGAACAAGAAACAGCATGAAGAAGTTGTGAAGGAGGCTAAATAAACAATAAGGAAGGAGCAAGAAAATGAGAAGCAATACAAGCAATTTTCATTGAAGGAGAAGTGGATGCTCTCAAGCAGTTAGCCCAGTTGACATAGCAACACAAACTTATTGAGAAACTGAAGCAATTCTCTAAGTAATGGAATAAGGAACAAGGTCAAAGGAGTCAACTCTAGAGAATGGGAAGAATAGATAGAGATTGGAAGACAAAACCACTTATGGTGGATGTTCATATCAATCATAAAAAGGTTTGGAATGTTATGATAGATTTGGGATCAGATGTTAATATGACCACAAAGAAGTTGTGGGAGCAGTTAGGAAGGCCTAAGTTATCAAAAACCACTTACAACATAATCTTGGTAGATGGATCTAATATGCAAACAATGGGAACATGGAAGCAAGGTGAAGTTAACCTGATGGGGATCAAACATGTCTTAAATTTCATTGTGGTAGCCATGAAGGATCAGGGAGAAGCTTTCAATGCACTTTTGGGCTTGAGATGGTTTGTAGATGCAAATGGTGTCATAGACTCATAGAAAGAAGAGCTATCATTTACCAATGAGAACAAAGTTGTCAATATTCCCTTGGGTTCATAAATGGAGGAAGCATATACAAAAGAAATTAATTAGGATGAATACAATGATAAGGATGCAAAGAATCTCTATACAATCACAAGGTTGGATACATAGGAGACAACAGAAGAGCCTAATTCTGAGGGTGAAGTGGAGATAGAGGATGTCCACTATAGTACAGATAGTAAGGAAGTTTTGGAAGCTTGGATAAGAGAAGAATCAAAACTAAAAACAAGGAAAATGCTTGGCTACTGGAGCATATTCATGATCAGGACTGGCAAGAAAGACATATTGCAATCCTACGCATTTCATCAAAAACCACCATAGGTCATTTTCAACACATATAGGGATGACAAGGAAGCCATTTCTCAGAAATGTCAGAAAATGAAACAAAAGAAGCAGACAATTCAATACTCCCAGATGAATGAAGTACCAGACATACAAGTAGGAGAGTGACAAGTCCTGAAGATGAAAAAAGGGTAGAAGAATGCAGGGAAAACATTGGGGATAGGTTGCTTAGGATACCAAATGACCAGATCAACAATCTTTGGAAGAAAGAAAGTGATTGTGAAAAGATTCTGCAATGACAACACTAAGATATTGGTAGGAGAAGAGAATAGAACAACGGATAGCTTACCGGAAGCTCTAACACAAGGGGTACTTCCTCTGAAGAATACAAGTAGGGAGGAGAGGAATACAAAGCAATAAATAGAGAATTTGGAGGATAAGGGAGAAGGAAGAGAAGAGAACACAGAGGAAGAAAGAGAAGTAAAGCAAACAGATATTCTAGAGACCTCATTTTCCATTGAGTCTATCAAAGAATTTTTGGAACAACAAAAACAAATAACACCAATTTTGACACCACAGTTACTGCACCTGCCAGTAGTGGAAGGGCAAATAAACCTTGCTGGAATATCTCTTATACAGAAGCTACAACTAGGAGATGTGTTTCATTCCTCTGCTAGAGCAGAAATTTGAAGCAACATGTGGAGGGAGGTGAACTCCTACAGGATGCAGTGGACACATTAGCTAAGAAGATGTTGGAAACACCAAGAGATACTACCTTACACCTGCTAGATCAGCTAAAACAATTAACACAAGGGTTCAAGGAGTACTCTAGCTAGCTAGAAAAGAAGGTAACAAAACAACTAAATAAGAAGAGATTGGTGGAAATGACTAATAAGTGTACCAAGGCACACAATCAACTGGATATACAAATAAATAACATACAACAGAGCATTGCAGAAGCTAATGTCCTCTACTAGTTTTGCCTCAAATGTCGACAATCCACAAAAGCTATAAAAGATTAGATGGATGCTTTAGAAGTTCAGATCACAAATGTGGCAGCACAATATGACCCATTGGTAGATAAGGATGGAGTGATAAGAGCACAGGTGGAGACATTGCATAATCAACACCAACAACTCTAGGATCAAAGGGACCAAATCAAGGGCTATAGATAAAACAACTCAGGGAGGTAGTAAACCTGAGATTGGCTAACCTAGCTAGTAGTTTTGCAGAGGCCGAACAAACAACACAAACTATAAAGATACCAACAAGTATAGAAGACATAGAGGAAACTTACATGAAAGTAGAAGGATAGATAGCCATGGTGGCTAAGGCCAAAAAAGCAGTGGGATACAAGTTTAACACAGCTCAAGCAAATCTACAAAACTATCCTACCTAGTAGCTGACTCTAATGCCCCCTACTTAGCCTAGATAATTAGATGAGGAGATTAGCCTATTACCAAGTTTCTGTAGGCTAATGGATTTGGTTAGGGAGCCTAATTGAATCATTTCACTAGGACTTATCGAAAGGAAGCTAGGTGTGTAGAAATCGCTTCCTACACTAATCTAATGAGGAGAGATGAGTGAAAATTCATTTTAATATTTACAGTTACAACAATGTTAACACAACAATAGAGATATTGCAGCAAACACATACACAAGAATGTAAGACATAAGAAGAGAGAGACAAGATATACGTGGGGAAAACCCCACACTCCAAAACACAGCTCAAATGTAATATCTAAACAATGAGGTTTACAATACAGTTATAGAGCCAATGGTCTTGTAGGAGTCTTCAAAACTCATATCTGGAGACAATCTGGCAGCATAACAGTACCTATCAATCACATAATACATCTCTCCAAAGCACCTGTTTATATAGAAGATACAAGGCAAAAATTGCTCTATCTTGGGATAGGCGTCCAACATGGCCTCATGGACCAAAACCCACGCCTATGGACACTTGTCCAACACTGTAAGATGTTCCTGACCCTTGTCAAGTCACCCCATCCCAAAGAGGTCACCTATTCCCAAGTTGGGCAATGACAGATACTCTTACGACACTTACGATCGTCACAACATCCATCATAGCTGTCATATCTTACTGCTGTAAGAGAATCTATCATACACAGGCTATAAATAACATATTCTCTTACAACATGTCATAACCCTCCTTGGGGCACCCAAATATGCCTTCTTCCAGGATGCCTTGTGACACATGTCTTCACCTGTCATAGAATCTTCCATTTATGACTCTTACACGTCATAGATTTGTCATAGGAATCTATCATGACTGTTTCAGTCAATATTCCCTTACACACTATCCAAGATGCCAACACATGGAAAAATATTCCTACCACTAAGTGGGATGCCTATCTCCTTATGTGAGGACAAATTTACAACTTGTCACTTTCTACGTAGGATGACACATCACCGTGCCAACTCCCACAAGATGACAATAAGGATTTGCATCCTAATTACAATAATAGGCAATAATTAAATAAATAAAATGAAATAATACAAGGAATTACTAAGGTTGAGACACCTTAATTCCTAACATTCTCCCACTTGTCAAACACCTTGTAAGAGCCAATAGAAATAATAGGATTTAATTGCTATAAGCTAAGAGACCCATAGAATCTGAACACCATCTGAACTTCTCTGTGCCCACTGATTTTGTTAATGCATCCGCAACATTCTTCAAAGTATCTACCTTCTCCAAATTCACCTTCCCATCCTCTACCATGTCTCACATGAAGTGAAACTGTACATCAATATGCTTTGTTCTGGCATGGAAAGTTGGATTCTTTGCCAGACAAATCACACTTTGATTGTCACAACAAATTGTAATCTGTCCTGCATCAACACCAATATCTAAACACAATCTCTTAAGCCAAATGGATTCCTTACAAGCATGAGTTTCTGCCATATACTCAGCTTCTGTCGTGGATAAAGCAACCATAGGTTGTTGCTTACTCATCCAACTAGTTGCACCACCAAACATAGTGAACACATAGGCACTGGTGGATCTCCTGCTGTCAATGTCACCCGCCCAATCAGAATCCATGAATCCACGAATATAAACTGAATGTGGAGGTCTTGTAGCATTACCATGATAGCATATGGAATACTTAGAAGTACCCTCAAATATCTAAACACTTGCTTAACTACATCCCAACGTACCCGTCCAAGATTAGCCATAAATCGACTAAGGACTCCCACTGCTTGGGCAATGTCTGGTCTTGTGCAGACCATAGCATACATCAAACTGCCAACATCACTAGCATAAGGTATTTTGCTCATGTCCTCCACCTCACTAGGATATTTGGACAATCATTAATAGACAACTTTGTCCCCAAAGAAATAGGAACACACAATGGTCTATAATCTGCCATGCTGAACCTATCCAACACGGTCTTCACATACTTACTCTGGCTTAACCAAAGTTTTATGTTAGCTCTGTCTCTTCTAATTTCCATTCCTAGAATGAACCTAGCTACCCCTAGATTTTTCATCTCAAATTGTGTTGACAACTGAGACTTCAAATCAGAAATCATATTCTTACCATTCCTAATTAACAACATATCATCAACATACAATGCAATAATGAGAATACGATCATTATCAAACTTATAATACACACAATGATTTGATTTTGATCTTAGAAATCCAACCGACAACACAAAGGCATCAAACTTCAAGTACCACATCCTAGGAGACTGCTTCAAACTATACAAAGATTTTTTCAACTTGCAAACCAAATTTTCTTTACCTTTCTTTATGTAATGCTCTAGTTGTGATATGTAAATCTCTTCTTCCAAATCACCATGAAGGAATGTTGTCTTCACATCCATTTGTTCCACCTCTAAGTCATAAGTTGCTGCAAGAGATAACAGGAACTAAATAGATGTGAGCTTTGCAACGGGAGAGAAAATTTCACCATAATCAATTCCCTCCACTTGTGAATACCCCTTTGCAACCAGTCTGGCCTTGTACTTTTCAACACTACCATCTGTACCAAATTTCTTCTTGAACACCCATTTGCATCCAACATGTTTCTGTCCTTCAAGCAAAGGCACCAAGTCCCATGTTTTATTCTTTTCCAAAGAAGCCATCTCATCTTCCATGGCCTCCTTCCAGGAACCTAAATCTTTTATGCCCATATCCTCTGTCATAGTTCTAGGCTCATCAGTGTTAGTAACCAAGGCAAAAGCACAACTAGAATCAAGTAATGAATAACCAAACCTATCAGATTGCTTCCTTATTTGTGTAGACCTCCTCAATGGTTGAGGTTGAGGCTCTGCTTCTTCTTCTAAACTTTCAGAGCTGCTAGAGCTCTCCTCATCATCAGGTCTCATAGGGTCTATCAGTTCAGTCTTCTCAGGGGTAGAAGGAAACTGAACCACATCCTCTTTCTTTTCTGTTTCTTCTGGCTGTAAAACAACTAAAGAAGGTGTTATCTCTCTGAAGATAACATTTCTGCTATAAAACACTTTTTCAGCCACAAGATCCCAAAGCTTGTATCCTTTCACACCAACTCCATAGCCAATGAAAATACACTTAACAGCCTTGTTCTCTGATTTAGACCATTTCTCCCTAGGCACACGTGCATATGCCTCACAACCAAAACACAAAGATGTCTAACTGAAGGCTTCTTACCAGACCACACCTCCATAGGTGTCTTACCAACAAGAGCTGATGTAGGAGACCTGTTTACCAGGTAGCAAGCAGTGGCTACAACTTCAGCCCAAAACTTATGTTCGAGGCTTGCTCCACTAAGCATACTTCTAGCCTTCTCCATTAGTGTCCTGTCCATCCTCTTTGCAACTCCATTTTGTTGCGAGGTGTATGGAGTTGTCTTATGTCTTTCAATCCCTTGCTCTTTATAGAACTTATCGAACTCTGCTGAACAAAACTCACCACCGTTATCAGTTCTCAAACACTTAATCTTTTTACTAGTCTAATTTTTAGCAAAAGCTTTAAACTCTTTAAACTGACTAAAGACTTTTGTCTTGCTTCTGATAAAACAAACCCATGTCCTTCTACTGTAATCATCTATAAAAGATACAAAATATATAGATTTGGAAATCGAAGGAACATTAACAGGACCAAACACATCAAAATGAATAAGATCTGGTACACTAGAAGACTTATGATAGCTAGAGTAAAACTAAACACGGTTTTGCTTTCCATGTACACAATGTTCGCAAAAGTCAAACTTGAGATTACAATCATTTAACCCCTCAATGAGGTTTTTATTTTTTAGGGTTCTAAGACCCTTCTCACCAATGTGGCCATATCTTAAATACCATAACATAGTCTTTTCAGCAAGAAATTTAACTTCCAAAGCATGTGCACTACCATCAGAATGTGTTACAATAGATTTCTTCACTGCTCGTTCAGATGGTGGGGATGAAGTGACTACAACTCTTTTCTTTGAGTCAGAAGAACTATTGCACTATGAAGTGCATGCCTCCAGCTGAAACAGAGTACCTCTCCGAGTACCCTTCGCAAGCACCATAGATCCTCTAGTCATCTTGCATCTATCCTTCAAAAAGACAACCTGCACACCTGCATCATTCAACATACTTACAGAAAGCAGGTTCTGTGCCAAGCCTGGGATGTGCATAACCCTAGTGATCCCCTTCACTCATCCATTAGGGAATCAGATTGAGACTCCTCCACGACCAACAATCTTCAAATGAGAATCATCACCCAGGTACACTCTTCCACCATCAAACTCTTCATACTTCGTGAACCAGCTTCGATGCGAGGTCATGTGGAATGATTCACCAGAATCTATCAACCACACATCATTAGATGCATGGGTGGCTAGGGCTGCAATGAAGGCATCACCATCATCTTGAGACTTGTCAGAATCTGAATCTGGGACATTCTTCTTCTTCTTTTTCTTTTCTTCCTTGCATTCCTTTTGGAAATGCCTAGTTTTGCCACAGTTCCAATAGAGAGCCTTAGACTTTCCAGGAGATTTAGATCTCCCATGAGATTTGGATCTCCCACGAGATTTGGATCTCCCACGAGATTTGGATCTCCCATGAGATTTGGATTTGCCCTTCTCAGCTTTCTTGTCCTTTTTCCCTTTCTCTTTGGCTCTTCCACGAACCGCAAGAGCCTATTTGGCTACCTCATAAGACTTTCTCTGCATCTCTTCAGATAATAGTGAAGATACCACTTCATCCATTGTGAATGTGGATGTGGTGCTTCCAATAGCCATAACAAGATGATCCCATGAGTCCGACAGAGAACAAAGCAAGGTCATACAACGATCCTCCTCCTCCATCTTCACACCAACGAATGTCAATTGTGCAATTAACATGTTGAAGGCATTGAGGTGATCTGCAATAGATCCTCCATCCTCCATCCTCAGAGAATACAACTTCTTTCTTAGAAAAAGTTTGTTCACTAGGGATTTGGCCTGATAAACATCTCCCAACTTCTTCCAAAGATCTTTTGTGGTCTTCTCCTCATGGACATTCAACAGGACAGAATCAGCTAGACTGAGTCTTATGAGACCCTTAGCCTTCTGATCTTTGAGCTCCCAATCAACTTGTCCCATTGCAACTAGTTTTACACTGGATATGGTTTCCCATAGGTCATGATCAACAAGCATGTCTTGCATCTTAAGTTTCCATAACTCAAAAGTAGTGCCATTAAATTTCTCCACCTCTAATCTTCTAGATGTGCCTGCCATCTCTTTCCTGCAACAAGATCATAGAATGATCTACACAAAGCTCCCACTCAACCTAATATTAGCTCAAAAAACCCCTACCCAACAACTAGGACCAAAGGTGATCAAGCTCTGATACCAACTGAAAGGAAGCGAGGTGTGCGGAAACCGCTTCCTACACTAATCTAATGAGGAGAGATGAGTGCAAATTTGTTTTAATATTTATAGTTACAACAATGTTAACATAACAACTAAGATATTGTAGCAAACACATACACAATAATGTAAGATAGAAGAAGAGAGAGACAAGATATACATGGGGAAAACCCTTATGGGTGAAAAACCCCACACTCCAAAACACAACTCAAATGTATTATCTAAAAAATGAGGTTTACAATATAGTTACAGAGCCACTGCTCTTGCAGGAGTCTTTGATACTTGTATCTAGAGACAATCCAGTAGCATAACAGTACCTGTTAATCACATAATACTAGAAGATATAATGCAAAAATGGCTCTATCTTGGGATGGGCGTCAACATGGCCTCATGGCCCAAAACCCATGCCTATGGACACTTGTCCAACACTGTAAGATGTTCCTGACACTTTTCAAGTCACCTCATTTCAAAGAGGTCACCTATTCCCAAGTTGGGCAATGACACATACTCTTACGACACTTACGACCGTCATAGAATCCGTCATAGCTGTCATATCTTACAACTGTAAGAGAATATGTCATACATAGGCTATACATAGCATATTCTCTTACAACATGTCATAACCCTCCTTGGGGCACCCAAATATGCCTTCTTCCAAGATGCCTTGTGACACATGTCTTCACCTGTCATAGAATCTTCCATTTACGACTCTTACACATCATAGATTTGTCATAGGAAACTATCATGACCGTTTCGGTCAATATTCCCTTACACACTATCCAAGATGCTAACACATGGAAAAATATTCCTACCACTAAGTGGGATGCCTATCTCCTCATGTGAGGACAAATTTACAACTTGTCACCTTCCACATAGGATGACACATCACCGTGCCAACTCCCACAAGATGACAATAAGGATTTGCATTCTAATTACAATAATAGGCAATAATTAAATAAATACAATGAAATAATACAAGGAATTACCAAGGTTGAGACACCTTAATTCCCAACACTTACTATTTCTAGTAAGTCAGGCATGAGGGTTCATGGGCAGTGTGGACTGACTTTCTATTTATAACATTGCTGGATTGGAGCACCTAGCACTTGATTTGTGGTTTCGAGATGGCCAGGGAGTTATTTGTCGATGCATAAGTCAAATTAAATATTTAACTTATAATTTGTATATGGCTAAAGTGACTTTATTTTATTTAAGTGAATTAACTTGTGAAATGCAAGTTATAACTTAAAGTGATGTTGCTAGGAGTTGGGCACCCCTCATGGAGGAATGGGGACTTAATGAAATAAAACAAATTAATAAAAATATTCCCTCTTGGGCGTTGGAGGAGAAGGGGTAAAAAAGAAAAGTGAGAGCTCATTTGGATTATTCACTCACTTGCAAAAATTGATATTGTCGTGTAACACTTTGAAGCTTTGGCTTTGAGGGTTTGAACTTGATTCTACTGAGACAAAAACCTCTTCAAGATCACTCTCTTCATGCTTGGAAGATAAAATTAGGAGAGTCTTGGGAATTCTCATCTAGGGGCTTCAATTTGATTCATTTTGGTGGAGTTTTGAGCTTGAAATGGACATATCTTATGATGTTTTGGTGTGCAGCTGATAACAAAGAAGTGAAGAGCAGATTTATGTGTTTATGAGGAAGTTTTGATGCAGCTGTACCTTTCCTTTTTTGGCCATACTCTTGCATAACTGGTCGTACTTCCTTTGTTGGGGTATTGTGTGGTTTTCCCTACATATTTCTACACTATCATTGTTGGGAATTAAGGTGTCTCAACCTTGTAAATTCCTTACATTATTAATGTTTGTATTTATTATTTAATTGCCTATGTTGTAAATATTTGTAAATTCTAATTGTCATATTGTGGGATGTGGCACGGTGATGTGTCAATCCTACATGGATTATGACAACTTGTAATTTTGTCCTCACATGAGGAGATAGGCATCCCACTTTGTGGTAGGATCATTTTGCCATGTGTCGGCATCTTCCATGTTGTGTAAGGGAATGTTTGACCGAAACAATTATGATGGATTCCTATGACAAATCTATGACATGTAAGAGTCAGAAATAGAAGGTTGTAAGACAGGTGAAGACATGTGTCATGAAGCATCTTTGAAAAAGGCATATTTGGGCGCCCCAAGGTGGAATATGACATGTTGTAAGAGAATATGCTATTTATAGCCTATGTATGATAGATTCTCTTACAGCTGTAAGTTGTAACCTCTATGACAAATTCTATGACGGTCGTAAGTGTCGTAAGAGCATCTGTCATAACCCATTTTGGAAATAGGCGATCCCTTTGGGATGGGAGCTGTGGACAAGAGTCAAGCACATTCTACAATGTTTACCAAGTGTCCTTAGGCATGGGTTTTGGGCCATGAGGCCAAGTTGGATGCCCATTCCAAGAAAAGTCCAATATTGCCTTGTATTTTCTATATAAACAAGTGCTTGGAGAGGGAGTTGTATCACAGGTTCTACAGGTACTGTTATGCTGCCAGTTTGATTCCAGACACAAGTGTCAAAGACCATTGAAGCTTGCATTGCAAGTGTATTGTAAACATTCTTTCAGATTTGTTAATACATTGTGCAGGTTTCTGAGTGTGGGGTTTTTCACCCAATAAGGGTTTTCCCCACCGTAAATCTTTATCTCTCTTCTTCTGTCTACTTTCTGGTTCTTGTGTTTTGCTACAATATCTCATGTTAATAGTTTAACATTGCTGTAATAGTTAGGATAAAATTGAATTTGCATAGCCCTCTTCTCATTAGATTAGTGTACAAAGTGATTTCCGCACACCTAGCTTCCTTTCAATCATGGTCGTCTAGCATTTCTAGCAACGTGCAGATCAAAACAAAAGATTTTATAAGGTATTCAACCTTGTTTATTGCTGATATTGGGTTACTGCTAGGCCATACAGCCCTTAGGGTGACGTGGGTTTTTATATGGCTAGTTCTGCCTCCTTTCATGGCCACTATCTTGCTCATTTTGGATGTCTAGAGTCCTTATTGGCATTACCATCCATTATATGCAACAAATCTATCATTTGGTGATGTTTCAGAGGTATTCTATGGTACCCATTGCTGGTTCATGCACAATAGAAGTACAGAGTTGGAGGTTTGCAAATGGGTATGTTATTGTAATTCTTTTTGAGTAATAATATAATATAGGTCTTCGTTATTTTGCTCATATATGTTACAGTTTTTCTGGGTTATTGTTATATGCTTTATATTCTATGGTTTCAATGCAAAAACAATATATGCAAACACGTATAAACCCTAAACCATAAAACAATGGGAAAACACAAAAAAAAACAAGGCATACAACCCTAGCTGAAACAGTGCATATTATAGTGGTACCAGAGTAGAAAATCTTGCCATCCTATGAGGTTATTTGAACATGCAGTTGGGTCATGAGTGATGCAGCCAAGGACTCACCAGTATTATCTTAGATAGAATAGGTCACAACCAGATCTTGAGGTTCCACAGCATATAGACCCTTTTTTAGGTCTTGATACAGTTATCGTTCCTGCAGAAGTAATGGGGGATAGAGACCAGGAAGAGCCTAGTACCTAAGAGATGTTGAATGATTTGTGTAGGGGATAGAGAGAGATGCAACAAAATTTCAATCAAATGATGTAGTTGATGACCAATCATTTTCTCGGTGATCCTGGTAATAATAATAACAACCATGACAGGAATAAGAACAATAATGGTGACAAGAACATGGGTGATAGGAACATTGGCGACATGAACATTGGTGACAAGAACAATGGTGATAGACACAGCTATAGGGATGATGAGGACATGAGATATGAGGGCGAGGCATCAGTTAATAACAAATTGGGCACACATTGTATAGTATATGAAAGACTGGGGATACCCACCGTCACTCCCAGAACAATGCACCTGAGCTTGAGCCTACCCAATTAGAGTTCCAAGATGTTATTGCCAGGGATTGGTGAGCATCCAGTGATGAGTTCAGAGCATATATGTCATTTCATGAGTATTTAGACTTGTGGATGAAACATAGGCCAAAGGGTGGTAGACAACAAAACATAGAGCTGTAGAAGAAGGTTAATAAACTTAACATACCTTACTTCAATAGATCGGGGAAGACCATTGCCAGAGCATGGGTATAGAAGCTTGACAACTTCATTCAGCTCAACCCTATGCCTGAGGAGGAGGCCATCACATACGCAGATTTACACTTGGACGGTATTGCCCATGAGTGGTGGCACCATGGGAAGGTCACCTTGGGACACGACTAGATTACATCTTATGTTGAGTTCACAGGTCATCTCATAGACAGGTTTGATAAAAAAGACCTCGAGTTATAGTTTAAGGAGTTGACACAACTTAGACAATGGGGTTTAGTAGAGAGTTACATTTTAGAGTTCCAAAAATTGTCAGTGATGGTGAAGAATATCTCAGAGCGTAGATTACTGGTTCTCTTTATTGATAGACTCACAAACCCATTACGAGGATGGATTAAGGGCCTCAACCCACCTTCTCTCCACAAAGCTATGAAGAAGGCTAGAGACATGGAATCCTTGTCATCTAGAAGCAAATTCCAATCAAATGGATTTCCATATAGGAAGGACAAGGACAAAAAGCTTTTAAAAAAAACCAATCAGCCAAGAGAGAGAGAGATAGAACTAATCAGTTAAACAATGACTAGCTCAATGAGTACAGAAGGAAGAAGATTTGCTTTCACTACAGAGAGCCTTGGGATCCTTCAAACAGGTGTCTTAACAAGCCTAAAGCAAAGCATATATAATACTTTTCAATAGAGGCATCAAATTTAGAGCAGCCAGATCAACCATCAAACAAGGAGGATAGTGATGATGAGAATGCATCACAGGGTAGCAGTGATAATGAGGGAGTGATGGTACAAATTTCTAGTTTCCAGAAAGTTGGCCCCTTCAGAGTTAGAGGAGTCCTTAGTAGACAACACATCATCACCTTGATAGATACTAGAGCGACACATAACTTTATTGATGAGGAGTTGGTGGCTAGACGAGGGCTCAAGATAGAGGAGTTTGAAGGTTTCAAGGTGATGCTAGTAGATGGCTTTAAACTCACTTGCACCAGAAAGATTTCTTGGTTGAGCATCAAGCTTGGAGAATATGAGCTCAAAGATTACTTTTATGTTGTGGGCATAGGTGATACATATGTGGTATTGGGAATGCATTGGATGATGACCATTGGCGAGTTCACCATGAACTTGAAGAATATGGAGATGAAATTCGAATCCAATGGGAGAAAGATAGTACTAAGAGCATTGTTAGATGGATGACCTCGAGTAGTTTCTCTTAATAGGATGGAGAGGATGTTGAGACATGACTAGGTAGAGTGGGTAGCTGAATGTTAATCATGCTAGTGAGTCCCCAACAACCTAAGAGCAACTATCATCCAAACATATAGAAGTTGTTGACCAAGCACAACAAGGTGTTTGGTAGCATACCACCAAGAGTACCACCTGACAAGGGCATCGACCATGTCATTGAGCTTGAGGATGTGTCTAAGCATGTGATTACTACTCCCTATCATCATCCTAAGAGGCTCAAGGATGAGATAAAGAAGACCATCAAGGAGTTGTTGGAGATTGGTCACATCAGGCCAAGCAAGAGCCCATTTGCAACTGCATTAGTATTGGTCAAGAAAAAAGATGGGACCATTTAGATGTGCATCAACTACAGGGCCTTTAATAAGAAGACTATAAAAAATAGGTATCCTATTCCCCGCATTGATGAGTTGATAGATGAATTGCACAGGGCATGTTATTTTTCAAAGATAGATCTGAGATTGGGATACCATCAGATTTGGATGAGGGAAGAGGATATAGAGAAAACAACATTTAGGTGTCATTATGGCCACTTCGAGTATTTGGTGATGCCATTTGGGTTGACCAATGCTCCAGTGACTTTCCAGAGCTGCATGAACCAAATCTTCAGGAAACAATTGAGGAAGTTTGTATTAATCTTCTTTGATGACATTCTAATTTTTAGCAGGACATGGGAAGAGCATATGAGACATCTGGAGGAGGTTTTGAGTATCCTTGAGAGTGAGTCTTTATGTGCCAAGGAGTCTAAGTGTGACTTTGGCATGATAGAGTTGTTATATCTGGGTCACATAATTACTGTAGATGGTGTGAGGGTTGATCTAGAGAAAATTAGGGCAATCATGGAATGACCTCCACCGATGAACCTCACTCAACTTAAGGGGTTCTTTGGAAATTGTGTGCATTTTACAGGAGGTTTGTGAAAGGCTTCTCACAGACAGCTGTACCATTGATAGATTTGACTAGGAAAGGAGCCTTTGTGTGGATAGATGCAACACATAAGTGTTTTGAACACTTCAAACATTTGATATCTAACTACCCAGTCTTACCAATTCTTGATTTCTCCAAACCCTTTGAGTTGGAGTGTGATGCTTCAAGAGAGGGGATAGAGGTAGTTTTGATGTAGGAGAAACTCCCAATTGCATTCGAGAGCAGGAAGCTTATGGGTGTGGAAAAGAGCTACTCGGTATATGATTGAGAGATGTTAGCCATAATGCATGCATTGGCCAAATTCAGACCTTATCTGGTTGGTGGGAAGTTTATCATCAAAACATATCATAACAACATACAATATTTTATGAACCAGAAGGATCTGAATGATCGACAACAGAAGTGGGTCAGTAGGCTCTAGGCATATGACTTTGATATCGAGTATGTTAAAGGCAAGAATAATGTAGTTGTAGATGCGTTATCCAGGAGACCCCACTTGTGTTTGCTTGGAGAGATATATGGTGATTGGAGAGAGACAATTCCAGTAGAATATGTTAAGGACTCTTAGGCAGCAATGAGATAGGATATTTTTGGTGCCTAACTCTTAGTTCAAAAATAAAATTCTAAGGACTTTCCATGATACACCTATGGCTGGCCATCCTGGGTTCTTCAAAACTTACAGGCAGGTATGGGAGAGATTTACATGGAAAGGACTTAAGAATGAAGTTCTTAAGTATGTTTGAGAATGCCCAATTTGTCAGCAAAATAAGAACGAACATACTTACCCAACAGGATTATTACAACCACCGTCGATTCCCAATCAAAAGTGGGAATATATCTCCATGGACTTTATCACAGGGCTAACAAAGGTTTAGGGGAAGGATTGCATCTTTGTGGTGGTTGACAGACTGACCAAGTTTGTACACTTCTTCGCCATCTTAGTGACACATACATCAGTATAGGTAGCTAATGTCTTTTTCAGAGAGATATTCAGATTACACGAGATACCTAAGGGCATTGTGAGCGTTAGGGACAATAAGTTCCTAATCTTGTTTTGGTAAGAGTTGTTTAGATTGTGTGGCACTAAACTAACTCCCAGTACCAGTTACCACCCATAGACTGATGACCAGACAGAGATAGTAAACAAATGGGTGGAAGGGTATCTTAGAAATTATGCTTCGGGGCAACATAAGGCATGGATTATATGGTTGCACCTAGGGAGTATTGTTACAACACGACATATCACATGTCTATTAGGATGACTCCATTCAGGGCCTTATGTAGGTATGATGCCCATTGCTTCATAGATTTTCTACTTGGTGATAGTAGAGTGCCAAAGGCAAAAGACTTGTTGCAGTTACTAGGACCTAAATTTCCTTCAAATTTTTGCCAAATTTTAGGTTCCCATGATGAAAAAACCGATTGAAGCACTAAAAAACATACTTGTGAAACCTATCCCAGTCAAAGGCAAAAGCCCACATTTCAGGATTCAATCCATTCCGTACATGCTATGATGTAAAAATCATCAGTATTGGTAGGAAACCACATTGAAATGACTATGATTATAAGTTCTATGTGAAATTTTATCAGGCTATGTTTGATATTGAGCATTAACCACTGCTTGAAAGTAGAAAAAGGAAAGTGGAGATTGAAAGCATTGCCATTATGCAAACACCTTGTCAGTTAAAAAAGAATCCCTCTATAATGAATACACCTCTAGAGATCTATAATGAGGATTCTACAAACAATACATATCCCAACAGCTGCTAGCATATCTATGAAATTACAAATTGAATAACTCATTTCCTTTTCTATTAAACAAGGAGTTGTTCCTAAAATTAGGAAGGTGATCTTAATAATGTGCATAGAAGAGGAGCACAAAGATCATAAATTCATTAGGATTAATAGGTGTACTAATACCACTGTTGTGAAAGAATCAGAGGGCCATTATGGTATACCCATATATGTTAAATAGGGAGCCTATTTATTTTCCAAGAAGTGACTGATTTTAGGGGCTATGATTATCTATGGATTAAGAGGGCCCTAATGTCTCTCTCACTAATAGATCATTGAAGCTGACTGCAGAAGAAACCAAGCCAGATGATACTTGCTTGATGGACTTTTCTACTATTGACATTAATACTGTTGAAAGCTAGGCTGTTATTAAAACCTTTTCAAATGATATGATGATGGATAACCTCTCAGAAATTTGCTCACGATTTTTGAATAAAACTCAAAACCTCAGAAATATAAGGTTGTTGGCACAAACCACATCATATTTGCAAGGGGAGTTTATGCTTTGGCTAAAATACAATAACTAATAAGATGATGACTTTATCAAATACTTCAGTTTTAGGCCTGCCCCTCCCGTCCTTCCATGAGATAAGCATATTCTCTATCCCATCTGGGACTTTCAAAAGCAACAGTTTCAATGTACATAGGAGTAGCCACCTCTATTATAGAAAATCCAATGAAGAGAGGCTATTAAAGACTATGTTGTGCCACCTGAGAAAACCTTGGTACGTGATTTAAAAGCAAAGATCAATAGTTACATTTCATGCAGGCCTCTATCAATTAGCACGGGCAATGCCATTAAATTCTTGAAGGCATGAATTGCTAAATTAGTAGTGACTTTCTCAGAATTAGAAGCAAAAGGCCTCACTTCTCTCAGATATAAATCAATAAAGCATGCAGTAACAAAGATAATGAATGGGGATGTTTTTGTGTTGTGGAGATGATATTATTACATGCTCATAAATTAGGGAGGAAGTTCCATGTTGTTGTAGTGGATTCGAGGTCAAAACTTGAAGGAAAAAATGCTTCATGAGTTGTTGGCTGCTGGTCTCAACTGTACATACACTCATATGAATGCAATTTCCTATATTATGCAAGAAGTAACAAAAGTTTTCCTTGGAACTACTTCAGTTCTATCAAATGGAACAGTTTATTAAAGAGTGGGCACAACTTGAGTAGCAATGACAGACATTATTTGTGTTGTTATCTCCTTTTAATCCTTCCAACATTATAATGAAAAGAAAGAACAAAAAACCCCAATATTTCTCGCATCACCAGCAAGAAACCCTAGAATCAATGCAGTATGGCAAAGCAAAATATTATCAGAAAGAGAAACAAATGTCAGAGTGAGTGATATGGATGTCCCTTTGATATCTTGAAAAGGGTAAAACCATTGGCGCTGAAAGAAATCATTAGAGAGATTCTATAACATCAGTGGGACACCTTCTTCTATCTCTTCGATATACTGATATACACCATAGGCAAAAAGTATTGGAGACATTCGTAAATATCGATGGAACATCCTATTCTGTCCCTTCGATATGCCGCATCCACAATTTTACAAACAAATACATTAGTAGATATGACTCCACATATTTTGGCAAAGTTTCATCCTCCTGAATCATTGGCCCAACATATTGACCAACTTCATGACATGGTCAAGCAATTGATTTGCACCTCACCAGCTCCACCACCTACAGTAATCATCAAAAGAGTGAAACTAGTCCCACGCCTGTGTAGCTAGCCAATGCCCCACCGCCAAAAGAGGACATTACAACGCTTCTTGAATAACTAAAGTCTTATCTGGCATAATTGTAAGTCACCCACGAGGATGTCTAGAAACATAGCACAAGCATTCACATAGTTATCACTCTCCTCATAATGCCACAATAATGAATTAATGCGCAGATAGAGGAGGAAACAAAAAGATTTAATGAGATCAAGGCAGGCTTTTCCCATGAGGATCTGACCATTCAAGAGATGGACGCTCTAGCAACTCAAGTCTGTGCTCAACAAATACTCATCAAATTAGAGGAGGAAGAAGAGGAGAGTAAATCTTTGGGATTAAGGTAATTAGTTTAAGAGGAAATCTGGCCCACATTATAGCTACTATAGAAATGCACATGACGATAGCATTTTTTTGTGGTAAGATGCATCATCATTGCATCTACAAACTCTCTTGAGGCCTATGCCCCAACAAGTGCCTCTAAATATTTGGCATGATCCTTGGAGGAATCCTTAGCATATGACAATATCTATTGTGATTCATTATCATTTGAAAAACCAGAAGACACATGTGTGAAACCCTCTAGTCCAGTTGTATGTTGCATCTATGATTTCACCTGTAACTAAGGGTGAAAGTGTTTCTACTAATACAGTGGGGCCTATTAAAAACTACCCTTTTACATCTAAATGATGCTATTCCCATGAAAACAAAGACGGAAACCATGGAGGAAGTTCATGATTTATCTCAAGAGATGAAAACACATATGAAACCCTTACATTGAGGGGACTTTTTGATATCGAACTAATCATTTATTCAATCCCTTCGAAATTCTGAAATGCATAAAGGGTATATGCAAGGCATTCATCAGAAAGAACATATTGTTAAAACAAAATAAGAGTCCCTTTGATTAAATAAATTGTGCAGAGAAACATAAAATGATAAAAAATAAATTTAATTGCATTGAAGTGTGGTGAATAGTTTTAGGGAAAATATATTAAAGTCACCACATAAATAATTATCTTGGGGGAAAATAAATTTCACTAATGGTGAAGTGCAATAAAGTATTTTCAAGGAGGACATTTAGGAGTGGGTAATTATTTTACTCGAAGGGTATTTTTGTGAAAGTGCACACAAGTAAATGTGGATCATTTTTTCACCAAGAGAATTTAAAATGTGAAAATTGCTAGCAAGGAGGAAGGGTAATAATTACCATTAAAATAAATTTGCATGGGATGTGAAGACAAAATGGAGATTAAAATCAAATATTTGTGAAGTGGGAAAACAAAAATTAATTAAATGTAATGAAAGGTTTCCCTGGATGAATATGAAGGGTCATAACCCTAAAAATACAAAGTATAAATGGGAGATAAAATCCATTATCAGGAATCATCAATAAGCAAGAATCAATAATCAGAGCAATCAACAATTAGTAGATTAGGAAATAAATAAATAAAGACTTCTAGCATGAACTCTAAAATATTCTGAAGCAATTTAACGGAGAGGACTATTATAATCTGGTGTCCAAAATTTTTGATGTTCAATTATTTGTTAATGTTCATTCATGTGTTATCTGTGCTATCTCCAGAATGGTTTTCCTTTGTTGTTTAAATTGAATATATCAAGGATACGTTTAATTTATCAGGGCACATTTGCTGCACTTGTGTGACTCCTTTGATTGGTTTATGTGAGGAGAGAATTAAATCCTTTTAAGAAATCAAATTTAAATAGGTTTCCACCTGGAATTAAAGTCCTTTTTGAATTGATTATCTTAATTGGTTTCCTTCACACCAGAATTAAAACTCCTTTCAATTAATCATAGTAACTTGGGAAAATATCATTGGGATCGATAATAAGAGCCTCATAACCAGTATCCTTGCATGCTTATACAAGGTATAAACATTTGAAAAGTGCCAAATAATTTGGGTTAAGCCAAGAAGGAGGACACATCTATCATACACATCCTGACTCTATTGCCCATAATAGATAAAGCACCGATCATTACAAAATAACATTTCAAACCTTATTCACATATTCAAAATCTCACATATTAGGAGTAGGAGTAGTTATTAAAGCCTTATATCTATCTCACATCTACATGCCACTGTGAGTAGATCACTAAGGTCACACAAATCTGCATCAACTATCAAGGTACACCCACCTAGGTTTGGTAGAGCCTAAAGAGAAGGGGGTTTTCAATCATATCAACTCTGTTTTGTTAGCCAAAGCATTAAGAGAGTTTGGCATCCTCTTAAGGTTCATAACCTACATTTTTGAGACCTAACAGAATTGGTGACCCCGCTGGGGAGTAATTTAGAATCTTGGTTAAAGACCATCTCATTACAGAGTCAGTAAAGTTTTGAATTCAAAAACAGATTGGTAACTCTTCTGGCAATAAGGACCCAGAAAGATAAAATTTATTCCTCTTTTGACAAGAGGTGGCGACTCTAAAAAGGAACTTGACGAAGAATACAAAGACATCTTGTAACAACATCATTTTTTAGTCAAAATAAATATGTCAGAAGAAGAGAGAAAGCTAGAGTTGTTAAGGGAAGAGAAAAAAGTGATTCAAGAACTACAACAATTGAGAGCCAAACTTGCTTCAAATAAATCACAATTTATACTAGTCTCTAAAGAGGATGAGAATTTGCATATTCAAAATTGAGGACAAGGTTCCAACATGAAAAAATATCATATACCTCCCTTAGATGCATTCTTTGGCCTAAGGAGACATGAAGGAGAATATGGATATGCTTTGTTCAACATAATGGTGGATATCTATATGCAGACACCGTTTAATCTTAGGCCTGATGAATCCATATGCATTAGGATATTCATGTTAGCATATGAGCCTAATTCAATTTATTGGCCTGAATCATTGAAGCCAATTACTCTAGACCAAGTCGGTAAATTGATTGGTATCATAGATAAGAAAAGGTATAAGGATGCTATGAATGGGGAATCTAATAATGATATCATTGATGAATATGAAGAGATTGATCAAATAATGCATCCAATAGCAGAAACATGTACAAGTAAAGTTTTTTCAGATTTGAATGAGGATGAAGTTATAAAAGACCAATTCTCCACCTAGGATCAAGATTGCAATATTGAGGATGTTATTGAAGACACAATGCTTGAAGAATGTATTAGCAATGAAATAAGCAAAGAAGCAAGTCTGCTTGATAGTGAACAAATAATACATCCAGTTGCAGCTGAGTACCATAGTGACACAATTGATGAAGAAGAAATTGGCACACCTGAAAATGGATTTAAATTTTTTTTCAAACCCATTGTATGATCAAATAATAGAAGAAGATCAAATGACATTTTGTTAGGTTGTGCCAAAACATGAATTTCATGTATATTCAAATCCATTCTATAAAGGGGATGAAGCATTTTCAGACAATCAGGAGGATGTATCAACTTGTGAAGCAAATGACTATAAAATCAATGCATCTGATTTTTCATTTCTTGACAATCACAAGTATTATAGTGATGATGAGAAAAGTAAAAAATATAGCAGCAATGTGGTGGATGAAGAAGCATGTTCACTCAACAGTGAGCAAATTTCAAATTTATTGACTATTGAATATTAGAAGTATACACATAACAATGATTCTGAGAGTTCATGCCCAACATACATTTACTTTGACAGTGAAGGTGCTTTGTGTGACAATGATGATGAACTACAAAATAAGTATGAAAGATTATGTTCAGGGTTACATTATGATAAAATGGAGATATCTGGTGGTCATGAATTTCATTGCAACAATGCTCTAGAAATGCATACTTTGGTTGAATCTTGGGGTATTGATGATTCCAATGTGTTAAATCTACAAATTGTTGATGCTGATGATAGAGTTTCAAGATCACAACTATGCGGACAAGCTACATGTGATGCTGAAAATATTACTGATGTTTTTGGATCTAATGTTGTGTCAGTAGATGGTGCCAACACTGAAGAAAATAGATGTCAAATGCAGTTTGATTTGCTCTATTTTCCAGTTCAAGTAGTGAGTAGTCATTTTGTGGATGCTAGCAAATTTTATGAAATAAAATATCACATAGAGATTAGGTCTGGCCTGTCACATGATGATGAGAAGTTTCAGATTATGCTTGATTATGAATTACAGAATGGTGAAAATGCTAGAGGAAATATGTGAAATATTGGGGAAAGTGCTATTTCAAAAGTTTCCAATGGTAGTGGATATAACAATACATATTGCATGAGTATTTTCAGAAGGAATTTGATGAAATCAGACCAAAATAAGATATATGATAGAGGTAAGTGCATGCATTTCTTTTGGGTGGCCTTGGGCCATCATTTATGGTTTAAATTTTAGACCATAACAAATTAGGGGTAGAAGTAACATTTAGACTCTATTGCCCAATGGAGTAGGCACTCAGTCTACTCCCCAAAGATCTGGGATCTTTCTATGCCCACAAGGGGCATACATTCCCAGACAGAGCCACTATTGGGACTTAAAAATTCCTTCAATTTTTTGCAAAATTTTAGGTTCCCATGATGAAAAAACCGATTGTAGCACTCAAAAATATACTTGTGAAACCTATCCCAATCAAAGGCATGAGCTCGCATTTCAGGATTCAATCCATTCTGTACATGCACTATGATGTAAAAATCATCATTATTGGTAGGAAACCACATTGAAATGACTGTGACTATAAGTTCTATGTGAAATTTTATTGGGCTATGTTTGATATTAAGCATTAACCACTACTTGAAAGCAGAAAAAGGAAAGTAGGGATTGAGAGCATTGCCATTCTACAAACACCTTGTCAGTTAAAAGAGAATCCCTCTATAATCAATAAACCTCTAGAGATGTATAATGAGGATTCTTCAAACAATACATATCCTAGTAGTTGCTAGCATATCTATGAAATTATAGATTGAAGAACTCATTTCCTTTTCTATTAAACAAGGAGTTGTTCCTCAAATCAGGAAGGCGATCTTAATGATATTCATGGAAGAGGAGCACAAAGATCATAAATTCGTCAGGATTAACAGGTGTTCTAATACCATTGTTGTGAAAGAATCAGAGGGCCATTATGGTATACCCATATATGTTAAATAGGGAGCCTACTTATTTTCTAAGAAGTGATTGATTTTAGGGGCTGTGATTCTTAATGGATTAAGAGGGCCCTAATGTCTCTCTTGATGTACTAATAGATCATTGAAGCTGACTGCAGAAGAAACCAAGCCATATGATACTTGTTCGATGGACTTTTCTATTGTTGATATTAAGACTAGTGAAATCCATGTTGTTATTAAAACTTTTTCAAATGATATGATGATGGATAACCTCCTAGAAAATTGCTCATGAGTTCTGGATAAAACTCAAAACCTTAGAAATACAAGGCTGTTGGCATGAACCATATCATATTTGCAAGGGGAGTTTATGCTTTGGCTAAAATGCAATAACTAATAAGATGAGGACTTTATCAAATACTTAAATTTCAGGCCTGCCCCTCCCATCCTTCCATGAGATAAGCATATTCTCTATCCCATCTGGGACTTTCAAAAGCAGTAGTTTCAATGTACATAGGAGTACCCACCTCTATTACAGAGAATCCAATGAAGAGAGACTATTAAAGACTATGTTGTGCCACCTGAGAAAACCTTGGTACATGATTTAACATCAAAGATTAGTAGTTACATTTCATGCAGGCCTCTATCAATTAGCCTAGGCAATGCCATTAAATTCTTGAAGGCACAGATTGCTAAATTAGTAGAGACTTTCTCAGAATCAGAAGCAAAAGGCCTCACTTATCTCAAATATAAATCAATAAAGTATGCAATAACAAAGATAATTGATGCAAATGTTTTTGTGTTGTGGAGATGATATTATAACATGCTCATGAATTAGGGAGGCAGTTCTGTGTTGTTGTAGTGGATTTGAGGTCAAAACTTGAAGGAAAAATAATGCTTCGTGAGTTGTTGACTGTTGGTCTCAACTGCACATACACTCATATGAATCCAATTTTCTATATTATGTAGGAAGTAACAAAAGTTTTCCTTGGAACTACTTCAATTCTATCAAATGGAACAATTTATTAAAGAGTGGGCACAACTTGAGTAGCAATGGTAGACATTATTTGTGTTATCTCCTTTTAATCCTTCCAGCATTATAATGAAAAGAAAGAACATAAAACCCTAATATTTCTCGCATCACCAACAAGAAACCCTAGAACCAATGCAGTATGGCAAAGCAAAATCTTATCAGAAAGAGAAACAAATGTCAGAGTGAGTGATATGGGTGTCCCTCTGATATCCCAAAAAGGGTAAAACCGTTGGCGCCAAAAGAAATCATCAGAGAGATTTTATAACATTGGCGGGACACCTTCTTCTATCTCTTCGATATGCTGATATACACCATAGGCAAAAAGTATTGGAGACATTCGTAAATATTGGTGGAGCATTCTATTCTGTCCCTTTGATATGCCGCATCCACAGTTTTACAAACAAATACATTAGTAGATATGACTCTAGATATTTTGGCGCAGTTGCATCCTCCTAAATCATTAGCCCAACATATTGACCAACTTCGTGACATGGTCGAGCAATTGATTTGCACCTCACCAGCTCCATCACCTACAATAATCATTAGAAGAGTGAAACTAGTCTCACGCCTGTGCAGCTAGCCAATGCCCCACTGCCAAAAGAGGACATTATAGCACTTCTTGAATAACTAAAGTCTTATCTAGCACAATTGTAAGTCACCCGCAAGGTAGTCTAGAAACATAGCACAAGCATTCACATAGTTATCACTCTCCTCATAATGCCACAATAATGAATTAATGCACAGATAGAGGAGGAAACAAACAGATTTAAAGAGATCAAGGCAGGTTTTTCTCGTGAGGATCTGACCATTCAAGAGATGGATGCTCTTGCAACTCAAGTCTATGCTCAACAAGCAATCATCAAATCGGAGGAGGAAGAAGAGGAGAGTAAATCTTTGGGATTGAGGCAATTAGTTCAAGAGGAACTCTAGCCACTATAGAAATGCACATGATAATAGCAGTTTTTTGGGGTAAAATGCACCATTGTTGCATCTACAAACTTTCTTAAGGCCTATGCCCCAACAAGTGCTTCTAAATATTCTGCATGATCCTTGGAGGAATCCTTGGCATATGGCAATACCTACTGTGAATCATTATCATCTGCAAAACTAGAAGACACACGTGTGAAACCCTCTAGTCCAGTTGTATGTTGCATTTGTGATTTTGCCTGTAACTAAGGGTGAAAGTATTTATGCTAATACAATGGGGCCTGTTGAAAACCACCCTTTTACATCTAAATGATGCTATTCCCATGAAAACAAAGATGAAAACCATGGAGGAAGTTCATGATTTATCTCAAGACATGAAAACACATATGAAACCCTAACATCGAGGGGACTTTTTGATATTGGACTGACCATTTATTCAGTCCCTTCGAAATTCTGAAACACATAAAAGGTATATGCAAGGCATTCATCAGAAAGAACAATGAATATCGATAAAACAAAATAAGAGTCCCTTCGATTAAATGAATTGTGCAGAGAAACATAATATGATAAAAAATAAATTTCATTGCATTGAAGTGTGGTGAACACTTTTAGGGAAAATATATTAAAGTCACCACATAAATAATTATCTTGGGGGAAAATAAATTTCACTAATGGTGAAGTGCAATAAAGTATTTTCACAGAGGACATTTAGGAGTGGGTAATTATTTTACCCGAAGGGTATTTTTGTGAAAGTGTACACAAGTAAATGTGGATCATTTTTTCATTGAGAGAATTTAAAATGTGAAAATTGCCAGCAAGGAGGAAGGGTAATAATTACCATTAAAATAAATTTGCATGGGATGTGAAGACAAAAGGGAGATTAAAATCAAATATTTGTGAAGTGGGAAAACAAAAATTAATCAAATGTAATGAAAGGTTGCCCCAGATGAATATGAAGGGTCATAGCCCTAAAAATACAATGTATAAATGGGAGATAAAATCCATTATCAAGAATCATCAATAAGCAATAATCAATAATTAGAGCAAGCATAAATTAGTAGATTAGGAAATAATAAATAAATAAAGACTTTTAACATGAACTGTAAAATCTTCTGAAGCAGTTTAACGAAGAGGACTATTATAATTTGGTGTTCAATTATTTGTTAATGTTCATTCATATGTGTTATTTGTGCTGTCTCCAGAATGGCTTTCCTTTGTTGTTTAAATTGAATATATCAAGGACATGTTTAATTTTTCAGGGCATATTTGCTGCACTTGTGTGACTCCTTTGTTTGTTTTCTATGAGGAGAGAATTAAATCCTTTTAAGAAATCAAATTTAAATAGTTTTCTATCTAGACTTAAAGTCCTTTTTGAATTTATTATCTTAATTGGTTTCCTTCACACTAGAATTAAAAGTCCTTTCAATTGATCACAGTAACCCAGGAAAATATCATTGGGATTGATAAGAAGAGCCTCATAACCAGTATCCTTGCATGTTTATACAAGGTATAAAAAAGTGCCAAATAATTTGGGTTAAGCCAAGAAGGAGGAGACATCTATCATACACATCCTAACTCCATTGCCCATAATAGATAAAGCACTGGTCATTACAAAATAACATTTCAAACCTTCTTCGCATATTCAAAATCTCACACATTAGGAGTAGAAGTAGTTATTAAAGCCTTATATCTATCTCACATCTACATGCCACTGTGAGTAGATCACTAAAGTCACACAAATCTGCATCAACTATCAAGGTACACTTGCCTAGGTTTGGCAGAGCCTAAAGAGAAGGGGGTTTTCAATCATATCAACCCTGTTTCATTAGCCAAAAGCGTTAAGAGAGTTTGGCATCCTCTTAAGGTTCATAACTTATGTTTTTGAGACCTAACAGAAGGAGAGCCATGACATCATGAAAGAGCTCAAGGAGAATATGCAACAAGCACAGAATCAACAAAAGCTCTATGCTGATCAACACCGAGAAGAGCATAGTTTTGAGGTTGGAGATATGGTTTACTTGAGGCTCCAACCCTACAGGTAGTCCACTCTAAAAAGGAGAGGGGCGGAGAAAATCAAACCCAAATTTTATGGTCCATTTAGAGTAGCCAGGAGAGTGGGGGAAGTAGCTTATGAGCTTGAGCTACCAACAAACAGTTGAGGGCACAATGTGTTTCATCTTTCCAGGATTAAGAAAGCACTTGGCCATAATGTGGTTCCTTCAGCTAAGCTTCCACCATTGGATGAGGAGGGAAAGCTAATCTTGGTTCCAGAGGTCATCATTGATACATGAGAGAGGAATCTCAGGAGACAAATCATCAAGGAGTACCTGGTGAAGTGGAAGTACTTACTAGTTGAGGATGCAATGTGGGAGGGTGAGAAGATACTTTAGCATACTGAGTTGAGAAAGCTTGAGGATAAGCAATTTTGGGGAGGGTGGACTGTAATGTCCCCTACTTAGCCCAAACAAATAGATGAGGATATTAGTCTATTACCAGGTTCCCATAGGCTAATGGCTTTTGTTAGGGGGCCTAATTGGATCATTTCACTAGGACTTACTATTTATAGTAAGTTAGGCAGGAGGGTTCACGAGCAGTGTGGATTGACTTTCTATTTACAACATTGTCAGATTGGAGCACCTAGCACTTGATTTGTGGTTTTGAGATGGCTAGGGAGTTATTTGTCAATGTATAAGTTAAATTAAATATTTAACTTATAATCTTTATATGGCTAAAGTGACTTAACTTGTGAAATGCAAGTTATAACTTAAAGTGATGTTGCTAGGATTTGGGCGCCCCTCATGGAGGAATGAGGACTTAATGAAATAAAACAAATTAATAAAATATTCCCTCTTGGGCATTGGAGGAGAAGGGGTAAAAAGGAAAAGTGAGAGCTCATTTGGATTATTCACTCACTTGCAAAAATTGATATTATTGTGCAACACTTTGAAGCTTTGGCTTTGAGGGTTTGAACTTGATTCTGCTGAGATGAAAACCTCTTCAGGATCACTCTCTTCATTCTTGGAAGATAGCATTAGGAGAGTCTTGGGAAGTCTCATCTAGGGGCTTCACTTAGGCTTCAGTTTGATTCATTTTGGTGGAGTTTTGAGCTTGAAATGAACATATCTTATGAAGTTTTGGTGTACAGCTGATAACAGATAAGTGAAGAGTAGATTTATGTGTTTATGAGGAAGTTTTGATGCAGCTGTACCTTTCCTTTGCTAGCCGTACTCTTACATAACTGATCGTACTTCCTTTGTTGGGGTATCATGGTTGCCTAACATTTCTAGCAACGTGCATATCAAAATAGAAGATTTTACAAGTTATTAAACCTTGTTCATTACTGATATTGGGTTGCTGCTGGGCTGTATAGCCCTTAGGGTGATGTGGGTTTTTATACTGTTGGTTCTGCCTCCTTTCGTGGCCACTATCTTGCTCATTAAAGTCCTTATTGGCATTGCTGTCCATTGTATGCAACAAATCTATCATTTGGTGGTGTTTCAGAGGTATTCTATGGTACCCATATTGCTAGTTCATGCACAACAAAAGTACAAAGTTGGATTTTTGCAAATGGGTATGTTATTGTAATTCATTTTGAGCAATATTATAATCTGGGTCTTTGTTATTTTGCTCATATATGTTATAGTTTTTCTGGGTTATTGTTATATACTTTATATTCTGTGGTTTCAATGCAAAAACAATACATGCAAACACACATATAAACCCTAAACTAGAAAATAGTGGGAAAACACAAAAAAAAGGCATAAAACCCTAGCCAGAACAGTGCATATTACACTGAGTTTGTATGTCTTAAGGACAAGACATATTTTTGTGGCCTAGGATGATGTTAGCAGGTCACTAGATATAGAACAGAGCTGACCAGAGGAGATTATACAATATGCAGAGGCTGGAAGATGATAGAAGATGCATCCCTTGATGTAACAGATAAAGTATATATATAGATAGGAGTATTAGAATGTAAGTATGCATGATAGGAGAATATGAGTTTATTCTGATGTAAGCAATGTCATAGAAGTCATATATGTAACTATGTTGGAGGATGGACAATGGATGTATGTATTTGATTGCTGCTATTATATATGGTAATCTTCCAGTACCGGGTAATGATATGTGTTATCTTATTATGATGTATGTGTGATCTTCTATTTTGTTATTCTTTATGTTTTACTGTCAATCTCTAGCTACTTGACTGGGGCATAAACTGACTACAAAGACTTGACTGAGGACTAGATATCTGGACTAGCATCCCTCTACAATTCTTGCTAACAGGCAGATCTACCTTAATCCTAGTGAGTATTTTCATCCTCTAATTTTGTTTGGGTGGATTTGCTCTATGTTTGGGTAGATTTGCTTTGTCATCAGTTTTCTACATTTTTCTTCAAATTTGAGCAATCTAACCCTCGTCTATTGGTATCTTATGCATGTTCCTTGGTTACTAACACCATTTTGTGCAAATTACATTAGCCTAAGACTCGTTATTCAACTACTAATTTTGTGGTTTTGTACCACGCAAGTCAAATGACCCATCTTTTTCCACTAATCTAGGAACATTTCTTTTTGAGGTTAAAAAAAACATTGTTTCTTTGTTTGGGATCAATCAAGATGTATGCTCTCCCCTTGCACTTTGTGTGATCTTGGGGATCAAAAACCTTGATTTGATCTAATCTTGTTAATCATTGATAATCACAATGTCTTTGGTGTGTATGCTCTATCCTCGCACTTCATGCAACCTTAGAGATCAAAAACACTTTGGATTCTTTCCTCTAGGGGGTTTGTCTTGGATTTCATCACAAAGAGAACAAACTCAACCCTTGTGTTTCAGCTAGGTATAGAAATTTGGAAGAGAATCGAAAGACTCTTCCATTGGGGGACATTTTTCATTTTAGGTTAAGATTGCAAGAACTTTATAACTTGCAAAGTGAAGGATGGGAGTGGGTTACCCTCTCACACCATGCCATTAGACATACCCCTCATTTCATAGACATAGGCCTCACACACCTTGAGTGTATAGAGAATACCCCTAGAAGCCCATTCATCCTAGCTAAGACCTCTCGACCGATCTTTTAGTGTGGTGCAACGGTCAACATCAACCCTAAAGTTACTCACCCCTATGCCCTTGAGTCAATATAGAGGCTCCTTGAGGAAGGCGTCAAGGCCTCCAAGGAAATGGATCTCATGCAACACAACACTCCCTAGCTATTTGCTTCTAGGAATACTATTTTGGTGGGCCCACACTAGGAGTCAATCCCACTTGAATAATCTAGGGTACATTGTTGTGTTTGGTATGTCTTCATCATCAAAGCCCATGCATCCCCTTAATCCAAAATCCCCATCCTTTGCAAGAATTATGCATGTATGTGTGTATTTTTAATTTACAAAGTTACCTAAGGTCAAGCACCTAGCCAACCTTAATCACCTCTTAATCACCCATCTTAACCCAAATCCAAATCATCCATCTTCTTAATCCAAGTTATCCAAATCCAATTTCCTCTTAATTCACATTTTCCTAATCCACCTTATCATTAATCCAATTCCTCCTAATTACTCATCCAATTATCCTAATTATCTTAACCATCTTCCTAAGCCATTCTAATCCATCCCTAATCCAATCAATTAGGACCCTAATCCCAATCAAATTTCCTATCTAATCAAGGGCCTAATCCTAATCCATCCTATCCACCTAATCACTTTCTAATCATCATCATTATCCTACACAACACCCATCATTTGAGCTTACTCAAATTCCTTCTTTGAGCTTAAACATATCCATCATCATTTTAATCACTTTCTAATCCAACATCCATTATCGTACTAATCCATTTTCCATACTCCAATTTCATCACCTATTCTATAATCCAAATCTTTTCATCCCTAATCCTAAATCACTTCTTCCATTCATCATAGTCTAATCATCTCATGCAAATCCCCCTAATCATAATCCCATTAGTGAGCTTAAATATTCATGTATTTCTTAATCCATCATCCCATCTTAATCCTTTCATTATCATCCTAATCTAAACCCTTATCATCCATAATCGACATCATAATCCCTCATCCTAATCATCTCCATCCAAATATCACTACATTATCCTAAATCAAATCAATTAACCAATTCCAATTATAATCCCAACATTGAGCTTAATCCCCTTTCATCCAAATCCCAATCTAATCCATTCATCCCTTATTCATAATCAATCATCCTTTACCCATTCATCCATCCTAACCATCATCCAATCCCAATCCTTAATCCAGAACCATCATTTGAAAATCAAACATTGGTTAAGGAATTTACCTTGTTTAACCCTCTCCAAATCCTATTCATAACCCATCCAATTTCATCCAATCCCTAATCATTTTCCTCCAAATCACTATCCAAAGGGCCCTTGGCCTAATCCCAATCAAATCCAATCCAATCCAACAATCAAAGTGCTCTTGGCATAATCCAAAATCATCCCCAAATAATCCAAATCCAACCATGATCAAGTGTCATAAATTGTTTCTCTTGATTAATCAAATCAAATCAATCCATCCAAGCATCAAGTGTAATATATACTTGACCTTGATCAATCCAAAATCATTCAAATCCTAGTCAATCCAAATCAATCCAATATCCCCTTTAATCCAAAATCAAAATCAAATTCATCAAGTTATCATACATCACATCAACCTAAGTTTGAATCAATCATGACTTCATACACTTTCGATGATGATGATAGTGTTTTTGACCAAGCTAAAACAAAAATCCTAGATGAAATCATTGCAAGCAAGCTTGCCATAAACTATCCTCGCCCATCCATGCATATGCAAGCATCATATGACCATGCATTGGCTATAACAAGCTACACCCCCGCACCTAATTGTATACCTTATGGTTGTCCTTATGCTACCCTTAACAAGGGAATTCCATTGTATCCCTCATCCACATCGCATCATCCATTCGCATATGAGATCCCCATCACCTCCATCCCTTATCCACATCCTTCATATCCTTATCCCTCCTATCCATATCCACCATCTCTTTACCCATCAACCCTGCCATCTACTTCGTAATCGAATCCATCATCTACTCCACTATCCAATTCTCCTACTAAATCCACATCATTCTTTCTCCAAGGACTCCTAGCTAAAGATGTAGAGCAGAAATGCCCAAACAAACTTGTGGAGTCATGCCATCCCACTCAACCAAGTTCATCCACGTGTGTTGTTGATGCCCCATCACCCACCTTGCACCCATCACAACCAAATCATCCTCCTCCATATTATCCAAAGTCCTATCCAAATTATTCAAAGTCCATCTATGCACACATGGCCTTGGCTACACATCCCAAGGTAAAAAATCCAAACATGTCGTTACCACCCCCATGCCTCCCAAAATCTATTCTTCCAATCCCACACCTGGTGCATCTCATCATATCCCCAAATCATATGCCACCATCCCTCCTCCATCTTATTTCATCCATCAATCCAAAAAGCATATGACCATACATCCCCCATATTATCCTATCCATCATTCCAAATGTCATTCCATACCTAAATAACCTCTTCCTCTACTCCTCCCAACTCCTAATACCCATATTCTCAAATCCCCTCACCCCCATCCTCAGCACCCATGTCCAAAAACACCAATCCCTCAAAATCCCTAATAAAGATCAACCAACACACACATCATACAAACATGAATCTATAACCAAACCCATGGGATTCAAAACTAATCATTTGGATGCCTCGCTACCAAAAGTAAAAAATCCGCAAAATCCTAAGACTATCATGCCATAGGGCATCGATATGCAAATCCAAGAAAAATCCCTTCAAAAGACTACATAAGCCCACACCCGCACAAGCAAAAACAAAAATGGTGTTGGTCCCTAAATAAAAAGTGATAAATTCAAGTGGAGCATCCAAATCCCATTCCATCCCCAAATTCCAAAAATCTCGCTCCCCATCAACAAATTCTAAAAATCCTAGTCCGTTTGGGTCCCTAAATCTCCAAATTGGTAATCCCAAAATCCCTGCATCATGATCTTGCAAATCCCCCATGAATCTTAAATCCCCCTTTCTCCCCACACCCCTCCCCATCATAAGCTTCAAAATCTATTATGGTGTGTTCAACTGTTGGTCTTGGTTCCCCTCAACCCCATGTCATTCCAGCATACCTTCACACCCCCATCCTACATCCACTATTCTGCATATCTCCCCCATCACATCCCTATGGTCCATGCTCTCGCATAATCCACATCATAATCCACTATAACCCATCCATCCATCCATCATCCATCTCTTCCATCTTCCTCCATCGTCATCTCAAACACCTATCTACCAACATCCATGTGCATAGTGACACTTGACATGGTCCATATACGACATCTATCCAACATGAGACACTTGTACCTTGCTATGTAAATAGACACTTGAGTCCCCATCCTCCTCCAAACTCTTTTATTCCTCCTTCCATCCCATCCCATCTAAAAACTTCAAAAAATCCAAAAAATAGAAAAATTCAAAAAATTAAAAAAGTAAAGAGAAAAAATTTCGTCTAATGGTGAAAACTACTTCTTGTGGTACCTTGGGAAAGTATGATGATGAAAACCCCTTGTGGATGTCATGTGTAATCCCTCCTCCATTTGCACCCTACACTTGAGGGCAAATCTCATCTAGCATATTTCCTACCATCCATTGTCTACTCTCATCCTATCTTATTGTCCCATCCCATCTGCCTATCTATCCAATTATCTTCCATCCATCCATACTATCCACTATCTCCTTCTCCATCCTATTGTCACTTCATCCTCCTTCCCTACTTGTGATCTTGATAAGGACATGGGCAATATATGTGAGACTTGCCTTGGACACCTCTTGACATCCATCCCTTCCAAGCATAGCCTATAAACGTCCATCCATCCCCACCATCATAACACCTCATCATGAGCGAATCACATCACAAGTGGGAATCTTCTTCCTATGCGACATAGTCCTTGGAGCTCCCATCCATACTTCCTCCATCTATCTATCTCCTATCCTTTCCTTCTATCCATTACCAACTATCTAACTCCCCTTCATCAGCCCATCCCTAGTTTGTAGTTTTGCTACAATTCTAGAGGCCGAAGCATCCCCTATCCCCATTACATCCGAACCTCATTTGTCCATCTATCCTCTATTCTCCATCCATCCTATATCCTCCTCCATCCCCCATCCTTCTTCCTCCATCCTCCTATCCTGAATCCTCCACCCACCTATCCCAACATCCCCACCCCATCCTCCCTTTAGTTGTGGTTTTAATACCATGAATATGGCTTGAACACTCTATTCCTCCCCCTATTACATGATCATCTATCCCTACATCCTTTTGTTTTACTGCCCATCCACTATCTATTATCCACTATCCACTATCACCTATCCATTATCTCCTTAACCATTATCCCCTTATCATTTCATCCTGATCATCCTGTAGACACCTAAAAATGTCTCGACCCTTTAACTAATTTTCTACATCCTCGCATTACCAACCCAACCATTTCACCAATTGATTAAATAAAATCACAATATTTAATTAATTAACCCTACATCATCTCTAACCATCCATCCTTGACCATCCATCATCAATTTACCCTTAGTCCTGGATTAATTCAATTAATTCAACACTTTACCTTACAACTTCATCCCAAATAATTAAATAAATATGTTAAATATTTATTTGGTTAATTGGTCCACTTTCCTAATCCTGATTAATTAAGTAAATCATACTTAATTAATCTTCCCTACTCTACCACCTAAACCTAGCCTAGTTGATTAAATATCAATTATTTAATTAACTACCCTAGCCTACATGACCCCTAGACCAAAATTAATTAAATAAATCATGATTTAATTAATTTTAAACCTCGATTAGCCCACTCATTAATTTTCTCCAGCCATATTAATTAAGTTAATCCCTTGATTAACTGGGTCAAACCATCATTAACACCTTCTCCCACATCCCACAAATAAAAAATTACTTTTTAATTCAAAAGGTCACATGACCCTTCCACCTCACCTTTCTATCTTCATGTTAAAATCTTCTCCAAAAAATTAGCTTACACATGTAAGGTGCTAAAAATGTGCATGTGTCACATGACTCTCACCCTTCCACATAAAATGGAATTTTAAATTCCATCTCATCCCAAGGAAATAATTTTTTATTTCCTCATAAGTCTAAATCACATTAAATGCAAAGCCTTCCCCAAAAAATGAATAAAAGATTGCAAAATATTCTCCACCCTCCAATCTTGTTAATCAAATCTCCACCCTTGATCTCAACTTTCAATCTCAACCGTTGGATCAAATCCCACCTCAAATTGCCTATAAATACAAGCCTCCACAATCCATTTTCATCATCCAATTTCAAGTAGCCTTATTATGCCAAAATACCTCCAAATCTTCCTGTTGTGAGCTATCATTATATTGAAAATTTGAGAGTTAATCCACATTTCTGCATTGCATTTGGGTGAAGCTGAGTTTGGGTGCAACTCTTTCTACCTTATTAAGGAGTGAGAAGGACTTCAAAGCATTTGGGAAGGTATAATAACTTATTTTGAGTTCCCTTTTGATGCTTTTATGCTTTGTAGACTTTTTCATCTTCATTTGGCACGCTCGGTGGGACCCCTTGGTCCTAATCTAACTTTCATTTGAATTTTTGTGAAGGTTTCTTGACGAATAGACCTGGATTAGCAGAATCAGCCCCCGTAGTTAGCGTGATCAGCCCCCGCAGTTGTGTTATCTGCTGTGGGATTAGCGCTATATGAGTTTGTTTTAGCACAAGTTTCATATGACAATGTTTATATTTTTGACTTCAAGAATTTTTATTTCTATTTTGTGCTCCTCACCATTGTCTGCAAGTTTTAGCTCTCTATTTTTTAACATAAGTCCTTAGGTCCTAAGGGGTTATTATACTCATTTTTCTTGAAATATTTTAAAAGAAAGCAACTAGGCTTGGTTTCATAACTCATGAATAGCATAAACCTCCCTTTTTGTGGCTAACATATCTATTGACAAGTATCTTAGACTAACTTTGTAGGTTTCTAACAACTTGTTTCATCATTTTGCAAAGAATAGTTCTTTGTTTTGTGCATGTTTACTCATCTTTTTGCGGTTTAGCGCTATCCGATCCTAGAATCACGCCATCATTCTTTGCTAGATAGTCAGGTATAAAAATTCCTTAGCTCTTTATTTTAGCACCATTTACCTCTGTTTTAGCGCTATATGCTTTTGCATTAGTGATATTCGTCTTTGTATTAGTGCTATTTGTTTATCTGTTAGCGCAATATTCCTCTATTTTAGTGCTATTTTCTGACAACATTTTTTGAACTTTGTGTAGGGTCTAATTTGTTTTTGCAGGTACCTAAAACATTTGTCCAAGACTATTTTATCATACTACTAACTTCTTTAGTGTAGGTTATGCTTGTCTAAGATCTTATTTTCATTTACTAGAGTAGTTGCACTAAAGTAGCTTAGTTGGAAATTAACCTTGTTTGTCATGCTTGGTTTGTTAGTAGACATATGCTCTCCCTTCACACCTTAGGGTGATCTTGGGGATCAAAAGTCTACTCTCAAATATTTTTATTGCTTTTAAGTGTTATCTTGAAGGGGTCACTTTATTGCATATGCTCTCCCCTTGCACTTTGTGCAATCTTGGGTGATCAAAAGCAAGGGTAATTTATTCTTAGGAGGCCTTCTTGGGGATTTCATCATCCCAAGGGATGACCTCAACCACATGTACTGACGAGGTATATCAAAGGGGGGAGAAGGAAACTTGTACCCCAATCTAGTTGCGTTGTCATTAGGACAACCTTGGGGCCCTAGGTGATTTCAAACACAAGGTGAAGTGGCTTTCCACATCCCTTCAATGGACTAGTGTTCATGGTCTTGTGCCTCATGTACCCTGTGTATGAAGAGGACTCCCTAGAAGCTTGTACTATCCTAGTTTAAGATCTTTCGATCGTTATACTTTGTAGTGTACCACTGTAGAGGAGGGGAAGATGCTCACTGTACCATTATACTTGAGATAGGCATTACCTTGGGCAAGACGAAAGTCTTTGGGGTAAGGGGTGTATGGTGGTCCACGACCTTACATTCCCTATCTATCCAAGCTATAACATCAAAGGTATTAATGGGGGTGGGAATCTCGGTTCACTATTGCGTTGAGATTGACCCACAACTATTTCATGAGATCTACAAGATATGACACTCCCACTTGACTAATTACTTGGATGTTCATGTGAATGGTGTGTCTTCATTGTTGAAGCTCATACAAGCCAATTATCCAAAGTCCACCTTGAGTCAAGCCATTGTGTTCTCTTGTTTGATTTTTGTGCTTGCTAAGAACCTTTGACATTATTCAAATCTAACATTTGAACCTTAGAAATCATTCAAATCCAACATTTGAACCTTTGAAATCCAAAAATCCAAGTTTGTCAAAGATCCAATCAAAGTTTCAATCTCTGACTGTTAATCAGTGCCATATGTTCCCTATTTATCACCATACACTCGACTGTTAGTGCCTTTCTATTATCGCCATTTGCTCACCAATTAGTGCTATCTGTGCTTCTATTAGCACTATTTGTCCTTCTATTAGCGCCATCTGGGTCTGAATTAGCACCACTTTTGTACCGTGTCCAAAAGCCACCAACTGATTTGTACCTGAGTTCCTAAGCTTAATTTGACCGTAAGATTTGGAAACCTTGTCAAATCGTCCAAAAATCAAATCATCCCTTTGAATCCAACCTTTGTCCATATTTTTTATCTCTAACCTAGTCCATCCTTTTGTCCAAATTCCATTTAAATCTACCCAATTGACCTTAGAGAAAAATCATTTTGATATTGGACCCTTGACTATAGTCCACCCATCTAAAATCCAAATCAATTATTGTCTCCAACCCTTCAGTCCATTTCATTCCAATCCCCAAAAGTCCTTCACCTCATCTAAATCCTAATCCAAGTTCATCATCCTCCATTATCTATTGGACCTTAGGAAAACATCTTGATTTTCATTTTGGACCTTTGTACTCCCTAATCTCACCCATTTCATCCAAATTAACCATTACCCAAAAATTTCACCAACCCCCATCCAAATCAAAGTTCCAAAATTATTCCAACCTTAGTCCAAGTTCAATCAACCTCATCCCAAATATCTACCAACCTTAGCCAAACCTTATCAATCATCAACCAACATCAATCAACATCAAAAATCAAACATCAATCCAAAATCAAACCTATCCAAATCCAATCAAACCTATCAATCATCAACATCCAAAAATATAAATCAAACCAACATCTAAAAACACCCCTCAAATCAATTTTGTGCAAGATTAAAATCTAGATCTTATCATCCTCTAATTTATAGAGAGCTTAAGAATTTGTCTAGCTTGAGTTCTTTTATGAATTAGCCTTTTATCAACCCTTAGATTAATTAACTTAGGAGCCTAGACAACTCCTAAGTTAGTAAACTCTAAGGCATCCCATTTTTATTGGTGGTCATTAGTCTACCCTTAAGTAAAATAATCCCTTTCCCTTTTTGCTTAAGGTCATTAGTCTATCTTGGGTGAGAAGAGGACATCCTTTGCAATCTAAAAAATCTAGATTTATTTGAGCTTTACTTTGATTTGAACATCCTTTCAAAACATCATCAAATTTGTCCAACATCCTTGATCATCCAACCCCATCCAAAATCACTATCCAAATCATCTAAAGTATCCTTGGTTAATTATCATCTAAATTGTCCTAAGTATACCTTAGTCATCCATTCCAAAAATCATCATCCCAAAATTTGCCCAAATTTCCCTTTTAAAAGTCATCCCCGAATTCTATTCACCATCACATCCATTTCCCTTTGGTCCAAAAATATTTTGAAAATCAACCTCTAAGGTCACCAAATCACCCATTTATCCATCCACCTTTGATCTCAAATTTCTAAGGTTATAACCCTCACTCATCTCCATCAAAATCAAATCTATCCATACCCCATCTATCATCCCTCATCTATTCACTTATCCATCCTTGGGTCCAATATTTTGAAATCAATTCTCTAAGGTCACAAGCTATTACCCACCTTTCATCACCAAACCAAATCCATTGCATGCCCTTGACAAGGTCCCAAGCTAGGAAAAACAAGGAAATGGAACCCTTTAGAATTAGTTTTGGGATGCCTCAAACCAATCAAAATAATGTCCCTATAATCAACCAACAAAACATCTCTTGATTCCAATGCCATGCTAAACCCTTAGGGAACCCAACAAAACCCTATATCATCTAACACTAATAATGTAGATCAAGAAGTGATATATTTTATGCAAGATCCCGACTCCATGGACTTACTAGACGGAGTCCTAAAATCAAACCCTAACAAATATCTTAAATTCTTGATCCAAAACGGTGCTCATATACCCAAACAACCTTCAACATCACAACCATCCTCATCAAACAATGTTCCCATCACATCTCAACCTTCAAACGTCACCACCACCTCAAAAATTTCTACTTCCACATCAACCATGTCAAATCCCGCTTCTAGATCAACATAAACCATGACCACATCCACCCTCCAAATCACCCTTGGTATCCCTAATAATACCATGTACATAAGTGCTTCCACAAATGTACCCCAATTTGACACCAACACTATAGCCTTCATGACCCAATTGTTCTCCCAAATACCTTACAACACATCCAACAATAATCCATGTAACAACACTTCATCTAATTTCACATACATACAACCTCTCATCTCCCAACCTTCTATTTCACAACCACCCATTGTATCTTGTACCCAAACCATACAAAATCGAAATCAACAAATCCCACCATACGTCCTACAACAACTCCTTGCCTACCAACAACACCAAGCCCAACAAAATCAAAATCAAACCCCACCCCCACATCAACAAATCCTTAACTTCCTTCAACAACTAATCCAACAATAAACACACGTGCCACAACCACCCCAACCCAAGACTTATCAAGCATTGTGCAAACCTTAATGCAAAAGGTTGATGATATGCAACATGGGCACAAAATAAAACAATACTCATTCAAAGATACTTGCCCATACCCGTTTGATAGAACCATCCCCATGCCACCTTTCCCTAAAAATTTTGAGACACCTAAATTTGACAAGTACAAAGGGAAATGGGACCCTAGGGAACACCTTAGGGAGTTTTATGTTGCTTGCCTAGAGTTCTCATATGATGACACATACTTAATGAGACTCTTTCCTAGAAGCCTAGGTGGTCAAGCCACTGAATGGTTTGCTCATCTTTCCCCTAGCATTAAAACATTTCATGAGCTTGCGGAGAAATTTGTTAACCATTTCTCCTACAACTTCAAACATGAAATATCTATGATGGACCTTTTCAATACAAAAAAAATAATGGGGAATCCTTCATTGCCTTTCTACAAAGGTGGAGAAGCCTAGCAAGCAAGTTCCCTTGGCCTATTCCCAAGAAACAATTAGTCACCATGTTTGTGATGAATTTAAACCAAGAAATGGGTTTCCATTTACAAATCCAATGTGCATCAACCTTTGAAGGGGTTATAGACAAAGGAACAACCATTGAAAGAGCCCTTATTGCTAAAGGAGCCATAAAAATTTACAACAACGACAACGAAAACAGCAACAACAATGTCAATGGTAACAAAACCAACACCCCCAACACAAACAACAATAACCCATCCCACAAAAAACTTGACTTTTGGGACAAAAACAAAAATACCCTTAATGACGGATTCACCGACATTAAGAGTGTCCAAAATGTGCAAACCACCGCACCATCAAACCCATCCACAAGCAATAATGTAAATATTCCTAAGGGACCACCCAAGCAAAACAACACACCTAAGAGAAGATTCACACCTCTAGGAGAGCTTATCGAAGATGTTTTGAGAAACCTCATCAAGGCAGATTTGCTCACACTGCCACCCATTCACCCCTATGATGATAATCAATTTAAACCCTATTAGTTTGATGAGAATGCCTATTGTGAATAGCACCATGTTAAAAGACATACACCATCTAACTGCAAGAGGTTAAAACATTGCATCCAAGACCTTGTAGATGGAGGTGACATAACCATTGATGAACCTCACAAACAATCACCTAATGCAAACCAAGGAGCATACAAGGATCCACTTCCAGATCACAAGGGAAATTCCTCATCCTCTAACCAATCCTACAACATAGTTCTACCTCCCACTTCTTTTGATTCCATCATGGGTCGTATAGAAGAATCATCCAATCAAGTCAACATAATTATCATTCAATCCAAAATGCTCAATTGCGCCATCACTACTCATCACAGCCGCATCTCTATTCGAGGAGCCCCCACTAATGATCAAGCCACTACTTTTGCACCTACCAATCCTCCATCCACTCATAAGTATAACCTCCTTGATCACCTTGAAAAGACTCCTACTCAAATTTCCATTCTTGAGTTACTCCATACATGCCCTCTTCGTAAGGATGTCCTCGATAAAGCCTTAATGGAAACCCATGTCCCTAACATCCTGAATGTTGACCAATTTCAAGCCATGGTGGGACACATTGCCTCATTGCATCATCTCACATTCTCTAAAAAAGTTCCATCTAATGCATCCTGTTGGTTTTTCTTCTGAATCAGCATTAGGGTTTGCCACTTCTAATGCACAGGCAGATTCAACCAACTAAATACAGGAGGTTGCGTGAGCTGCCTCCCCTTCACTTCTGGTTCTGCCGCACCAAGGGGGGTATCCCTATAACTCAAGATGTAACCTTGACCAGCTCAAATATAGAAAGATCTAACTTGACAACAACAGGCAGAATACTCTCATGTATGGACCAAGATCTGTATGATAGATCACAAGGTGGGCAACATTCTTGGACATATATGTCTGGTTAGGGATGAGAGCATGCAAGGGGTTCCTAATCCTACTCCTACAACTAACAGGTGGAAGTATGAGATGGTTTAAAATGGTGTTTGGATGCAAACCTGGACCTGGTGTATAATCTCAACACAGAGCTAGATTGGTGCCTATCCAGGGCTTGGAGTCGGTAGACATACACCTGTGAATGATCAGCATGAATAGCTAAAACTGGATTTCAGGGGGATACACATGATATCTGCCTTACAGATATCTCCCAATACAGAGTGTTAAGCTGTTGATACTTATGGCATCCCTATTGCAGTATACCCTTCCCAATGTTCAACCTGAAAACAGTTTAATCTACCCCTTGAGCAGAAGTTAAAAGGTCAGACATTCAACATAGGAATTCTATGCTCTAGAATCTAAACATTACCCAGATATCCAGATTCAGAAGAAGAATACATGCAATACTGGAGACAGAATTAACAAAACACATGCTAAGATAGCATTTCTCATATAAGATTAATCATGAAATCAGTGGATTCATGCCAAATCGTACAACAGGAGATACATAAACTCACAAGTTTTGCTGCACAGAGCAACCAAAACCAGTTGTATCTTATTACAGAGCCAAAATGTCTAGTTTTCAACAACCAACAACCTTCAAATGAGCAACACAACCTGCTTATAACAGCCAGGTAGGTGCTCAGCAATTAATTACATGGTTGACCAAAAAAAAAAACCCGCCAGATACACAGTATCATAAAAATGGCGCTCAAACATTCAATGCAGCAGGTGGGAGAGAAGACAGGAAGAAAACTCGAGCCTTGCGCCGCTGCCTAGGGATCCAGATCTTCAATCAGGTACAAGATCTGTCCACGCCATCGCCCACACCTCTGCAACAATCGCCATTAATGGCGCACCAACCCGCGGCCTTGGGAAGAACATCTTACAGTCGATCGCAACCATTTCCTGCCAAAATACATCGTCATGATATTTCAAATATGCAGGATATCAATTATCCCACGTGCACCCCGCGGTGACCTCTTTAACACTTTATATACTAGGTCATGAGCATATATGATGTCGGTGCTTTTGCTCATGACGACACTAGTATAAGACTTCATCATCATCCTCCAGCATCATGATATCCTGTCGCTTGAAATATCACCCTGGCGTCAGCATCATATCGCAATATAACCTGCATGATAATCGCCTTCATCGGCACAACCTGATCCATCGGAGGAAGATCCTCCTGCTTAGCCGATACCAAAAGTCTAGCCGATGAACATCCTGCTGACGTCACCGTCATATCCTGCTGATGTCATCATCATATCTGCCTACTGCGCACCTCCTCATATCCGGATGACGTCATCATCATATTCGCAACATTGGGGGATCTTCATAAGATGAGTAATGTTAGAAATATGACCCCCCAGACCTTGATGACATTAGCACCATATGTCAGCATCAGGATGATATTCGGAAGATAATCGGATATTTGGAAAATATCATCCTGATGCACAAATATCATGCTGCACTGTAGCTCCACTATAAGATCAGGGCGATAGATGAATATGATGATGCTTGAAAAGATCACCCCCCACTAGATAATGCACGAAGCCGACAGGCGGATATCTCCCTTCGGAAATATCATGATGCAGACAGGCAGAAAAGCAGATATCACCCTGATCATAAGAATGACGTCAGCATCATCAGGATGACAAAACAACGAACATGAAGTGATACAACAACATCAGGATGATATTGACTAAGATCATCCTGACGTCCAAAATATGATGACCACGGTGAATATCGGGTCACACTTAGAACTTTACAACAACATCATCAGGATGATCTTAACAAAGATCACCCGATGTTAGAATATCACCCCGGTGAAAGATCATGCAGGCAGAAAATATGATGACCCTCGCAAGCAACACGGTGATAACCGGAAATATATGATGATGATGATGACCCTTAAGAAAAAACAAGTCAGGTCGAACAACTTAGAAAATGACCCCCTCAGAAGATCGGGGTAACATCATCATCATAAAAGGGTAGGGTGATAATTGGAAAATCACCGGATACTTGAAAAAATCACCTCCGCAAGCAAATCAGGGCACATTGCAGCTCATCAGCAGGATCAGGATGATATCCAGACATCACCCGATATTGAAATATGATGATCCTGATGAAAAATAAGTCGACAGAAAACATGATAATGCAGACCAACATCGAAGACAAGATGATGATGATGATCTCCTCCTCAAAGAAAATATGATGCTGATGTTAAAACATGCTGAGGAGGCCCAAAGACTTAGAACTTTTTGGATTTTTAGGGAAGGTGCCTGCATGAAAATTGCTCAGAAACTGACAGTCAAATCAGGCACCAACACATCCCACAATGAAGCTCTTCACATCGAGGTCCTTATCCATAAACACATCATAAAACGAGTCTTAATAGATGGTGGCTCTGGCCTAAATCTTTGTGCTCTCAAATTATTAAAACACTTGGGATACTCTGATGTGGTTGTGGATTATAGTGAATGCATCATCGTAAATAGATACGATGATACCGAGAGATTATCTGAAGGCACCATTAAACTTCCCATTCAAGTGGGATAAAAGATTCTAGAAACTAAATATCACATTCTTGATCTTGACCTTCCCTACAACATCCTCCTCGGCCACCCATGGATCCATGCCATGCAAGCCGTTCCCTCCACATTCCACCAATGCCTCAAATTTCCATATAATGGAATGAAAGTTACTATCTATGCTGATCCTCGTCCCTTTTAATATTGCATCTTTTGGAAGGACATGATAGAACCTTCTTCCCTTACAACAATACCACCAAAGTATCCACCTCTAATGCCAATCCAAAACCTTCCACCTCATACATCAATCCTTCAAACATCGCAATCGCCCACCCCTCCCGAGGTCAATGTCAAGATGAGTGACATGGGATGTGGCGAATATGATCTACATGGCACATTTTGTGTAGGCTTACTCCCACCATCCCCCAAGGCATTTGGTGCCCCTAAAGAAAACAAAGTCTCCATAGTCATCATCAAATGCAAGCCATCCCCAATCTTCAAGTGAAAGAACTTCATGGAACAAGACATCCTCGAAGATATATCCTCATGGTTGTACAAAGATGAAGATAAAGAACAAGAAGCTCCCATCCTCCCAACCGAGATATATGGAAAAAGGCCTCGAAATTGTCAAATACATGGGTTATAAAGGACAAGGTGGCCTAGGCCTACATGAACAAGGGATTATCGAGCCTATTCAAGCAACAAGGAATCCTTATCTCCATGGATAGTAGGGTATGGAAAACAAGAATCTACCCCCACAGAACTTGAGTATATCTTGAGTGAGGTTGGTAAGGCTTTCCCTACGATTGATAATGTCAACAAAGAGGACCATCAAGACTCCTTTTCTAATTTCACAAAATTCTTTGAATCCTCCATATGCACCATTTACACCCTATCAACTACACCATCAACATCCACCAACCTTCCTCTAGTCTACCCCCAACTCATAGATTGGGACCAACAAGGACCTCCTGTCCTTGACATCACACAAAATGATGAAGCCATTGCAAAATTCATGGGGGTTAGAGACTATATGTCCCTTGGAGATCATAGAGCCGAATACATAATGGAACTCAACACATACGTATACTTTGGGGATATGTCCAATCTCTAAATCACAACATTATAAACATAAAATTAACATCCCCTAGTGAAAACCACTTTGTGGTACTTTTAGATGAAAAAAATTAAAATAAAGGATGTATCCCCTAGTGAAAACCTCCCCGAGGCGTTAGGGGATGAGAGAATGGACCTCCTTGAAGTCTCAGAGTTATATCAAGAAAGGAAACCAATCCTTGTGGAAGAATCACAAGAAATGAACCTTGGTACCAAAGAAGCACCTAAGATCACCTTTTGAGCAATGTCCCTTACAACAGTAGAACAAGAGGCTTTCTTAGCCTTCTTTAAACAAAGAAGTCATAACTTTGCATGGACATATACTAATATTCTAGGAATAGATCCCACCTTAGTGGTACATCATCTCATCGTTCATCTTAAAGCAAAACTGGTGAAACAAAAGCTTAGGAAAATGAATCCTCAAATTGCATTATTGGTCAAATCCAAGCTCAAGAAGCTCTTGGATGTAGGATTCATTCGACCTATTAACTATCTTGAATGGGTGTCGAATATTGTCCCGGTAGCCAAAGTCATTGGGGGTATCCACGTATGCAAGGATTTTAGAGATCTCAACAAAGCATGCCCTAAAGATGACTTCCTGCTTCCAAACATAGACATCATTGTCGATCTCATAGCGAAGTAAAAAATGTTATCCCTCATGGATGGATTCTCTGGTTGTAATCAAATTAGGATAGTAGAAGAAGACCAACACAAAACAACTTTCATATGTCCATGGGGAACCTACTATTGGGTCATAATGCCCTTTGGTTTGAAAACACAGGAGCTACATATCAGAGAGCTATGATAGTGATCTTCCATGACCTATTCCATAGTATAATGGAAGACTATGTAGATGACTTGTTGGGAAAGTCCAAAACAAGAGAAGAACATTTGAATGTGCCAGGAAAGATCTTCAACCGCCTAGAGTAATATAAAGTACGTCTGATTCCTAAGAAATGTGTCTTTGGGGTCACCTCTAGCAAACTCCTAGGATATATGGTATCAAGAAGAGGTATTGAAGTTGACCCCACAAAGGTGAAAGCCATACTAGAGATGCCTCCACCCAAAACACTCAAACAACTCCATAACCTTCAAGGAAAGCTTCAGTCCATTAGATGCTTTATAGCCCAGCTAGAAGATAAGTGCCAACCATTCCAACATCTTCTTCGAAAGAATGCAACATTTGTATGGGATGACAATTGTTAGAAGGCCTTTTAGCAGTTGAAGGAATATCTTGCCATGCCACACATCCTCATACCACCAAAACAAGGACAACCCCTTTTACTTTACATCTCCACGACAAAAACATTGATAGGGGCCTTGTTGGCACAACATGATGAACAAGGGAAAGAGAGAGCCATATACTACATCAGCCACACTTTAGTGGCGTATGAGAAAAACTATACACCCATTGAATGAGCATGCCTTTCTATTGTCTTTACCTCCCAAAAGTTAAGACATTACATGCTCAACCACAAGACCAAGGTCATTGCAAAAATTGACCCACTAAAGTACCTGTTAACAAGAGTAACTCTCACTGGATGAATGGAAAAATGGGTAATGATCTTGAGGGAGTTTGACATTGAATATATAGAATAGAAAGACATCAAAGGCTAGGTAATTGTAGATCAATTAGCTGATGCACCCATCGCAACAAAGCAACCTTTACTTTCAGAATTTCTAGATGAGTCCATCCTTACAATAGCACCAACAACAGAAACATAGAAAATATATTTTGATGGATCCTATATACATTGTGGCTTGGGGGAAGGCATCTTGTTTGTCACCCCTCAAGGAGACACCATACCAAAGTTCTACAAGTCACATTTCCTTGTACCAACAATGTAGCAGAATATGAAGCATTGATCATAGGGCTTTGTATGGCTATCTAATAGAAAATTGAAAAGCTCAAAGTCTATGGTGATTCCCAGTTGGTCATAAGACAAGTCAACAATGAATATAAAATAAAGGATGATAAGATCCTGCCATATAAAAGGATGGTCGATGATTTCAAAGACTATTTTCATGAAATCCATTTTGAACAAATACTAAGGTTGAATAATAAAGCAGTAGATGCCATGGCTACCATAGGCTCTTTGGTTGACATGAAGAAAGATGACAAAAAGTGTGAATTCCTGATAGAAGAGCTCTTGACACTGGCCTATGATGTTCCACAATCCAAGTTAGTGTGTGACATTGTTGGTCCCTTGTTCCCATGGTATTAAGAAACCTACCTTTACCTCCATGACAACATCATTCCACCTAACCTTACATCTGCACAACATTGAACCTTCATTCACCAAGCCTCTCGCTTCACCATCATAGGTGACACCTTATACCACAAAAGTCTTAATGGTACTCTTCTACAATGCCTTGGTTTTAGAGAAGCTAAAACAACCTTACAAGAGGTACACAAGGGTATTTGTGGGGCACATTCTAGTGGACCTATCCTAGGGAAAATATTTTAAGAACATGATACTACTAGCCTACCATGGAATAGGATGCCCATCAATTTGTGAAGAAATGCCTCCCATGTCAGCAACATGGTGACCTCATCCATGCACTATCACATGAATTGTAGCCGATCATGACTCCATGGCCCTTTTCACAATAGGGGCTCGACCTTGTAGGCAAAATCCACCCACCATCATCTAATGGACACAAGTTCATTATTACTGCCACTGAATATTTCACTAAGTGGGTCGAAGCCATTCCTCTCACTTACACCACCGGTATCCAAATAGCCAAGTTTATCCTCCATTACATAATATGCCACTATGGCACCCCCCTTTCCATCATCATCAACAATGGGAAACCATTTAAAAACCAAGAAGTACATAACCTCTACCAAAAGTTTCACATCCAACATCACTTTTCCACATGGTATTACCCTCAAGGTAACGGTCAAGCTGAAGCTTCCAATAAAACCATCTTACACATCCTGAATAAGACAATTAATGAAGCGGGCCGCAATTGGCACTTCCAACTTAATCCCACCCTTTGGGCCTATCACACAAGCATCCATACCCCTACAAGAGCTAGTCCAGAGTCCTTAGTATTTGGTTCCAAAGCCATCCCGCCAATCGAGGTTGAGCTCCCCTCCCTCAAAATCTCACTTCAAAATATCATTACTGAGGAGGAGTATCAAGTTGTAAGACTAAATGAGCTAGAACTTCTAGATGAGAAGTACTTGAAAGCTCTAAATCACCTACAGGCCTATCAGAATCACCTACACAGAAGCTATAACAAGAAGATCAAGAACCACCGGTTTGAGATAGGTGGTCCCTAGTCCTTATGGAAAATCAAAGAAACCTACAAGAGCATCACAAGAAGGGCAAGTTCAAACCTAATTGGTTGGGACCCTACATCATCACAACTAGCTATGGATCAGGAGTTTATTAGCTTGTAACACCTGAGGGGAAGCCTTTAGATGAGCCAATGAATATCATGCACCTAAAAAAGTTCTATGCCTAACCCATCAAGTATCCCAAGTCAATAAAAATAAAAATAAAATAAAAAATCCCAAAAATCAAAAAATCAAGAAAAACCCAAGTGCAATAAAGCCGTCCAATGGTGAAATCACTTCATGATGCCTTGGATAAATACCATGGTGAAAACCTATCTTAGGTGCCATGCATAGTGGCCGATTCTACCATCTAATAAGTCCTTGCCTTTAGCTATATCACTCCATATCACCTCCATGCCATGGCTTGGAATAACAAACATTCAACGTCACCCATCCCATCCCTTCATAGCCCACCTGAGGTAGATTTTGAAAAGAGGATCCTTGTATACCCTCCTTGTACAACAGAAAATTTGAAAATCCAAAAAACATCACAAAATCACTAAAATCCAAAAAATTAGAAAACCACAAAATCCAAAAACATTAGAAAATCCCCAAAACAATCACCTCATCATCATCACCACCAAAACCATCCAACCCATCCCAAACCATCCCTACATCGTCAATACAAACTAGAACTACATATCATCACCACTCGCATCTTAATGTGCCTTGATCCCGTGGATACAAGATATGTAGGCAGTCTAGAATACGAAGGAAGTATCTAGTATGTAGGTACATAAGATGCACCCATCCAACCTATTTGGAAGGTCCTTATTCTCTGAGCTTATAGTAGATTGAAGAGAAATACACTTGCTAAGCATACTTCCAAAAGCATCACATCTCACACTAAAATCATCACTCAACAAACCAACTACAATCACGACACATGGCCTACAATCATTTTGCCCATGTTTCAACTTTTATCCTAATCATCCAATCGATTCCTACCTTAATAGATATATCATTCCTACAATAGGTAGAATCCATCATCCTATCAAATCAACACTTATCCTAGCAAGAGATACAATGGTTGTTTATTTGGTTCGTTGGTCTTTTTGATTATCAATTTTTATCTTTTGTCTCATTCTAAGGATCACTCCAAAACTACCTTGATCTCACTATATCATGGTATGTGGCAGAAAACACCTAGAATGGGGCATGGTGATTGTTTTTGTATGTTGTGCTTGTGGGTTGGTCTCATTACTCCAAGACTAGTATTCACATCTTGTAAATGTAGGGTCCATTCTAGCATATTGTTCCCCTTTTGCATCTAAGGTTCATCATACCTTTTATGTACTAAGGACTTATGCTATGAGTCCCCTTCCCTCATCTAGGAAAGATTGTACTACCTTGGGCATACATGGGATCATCCTATTGTTTCTAGGTCTAGTCCATACAAAGACAGATATGTATCATCAACTTGGTCTTTCATACCTTGGTGAAAATATCCCCTTTTTCTATAATAAATCTAGGATTTCTCTCAAAAATATCAACACAATATCCCATCCCAACCCATTACCCTTAATCTACCCTCATCCCCCTTAATCAAAATCATCACCTTGGCTTTGCATTTAATGAAGAAAAGGACCTAACCAATCCCATCCCCTAATCACTCACCCCCATCTACTAATCACTCAATCCCATCCCACAACCACCCTAACCAAGCTAATAAACTCCTACACTCCCATCCCATAGCCAATCCCATCCAATTCAACCAATCCAAGAAAGCCCCTCTAACAATGTGGCGTCTAGTGACCTAGTACTCACTATCCCAACTATCCCTAAACTTATTCCAACCATCCCAACCTATCCTGACCATCTCCAACCTAGCCCAACCATCTCCTAACCTCCCAACCCTACTCACCATGCTTCTAAGCATCACAATGTATCATGACAAACATCTATCGTCCTGCAAACACAACATCATCATTAGCATACACCACCATATCATTGCATTAACGTCAATAACCATATCATTGCATTACCATTACATTAATAAATAACCATAAAGTGCATTATCCATCTATGACATCATTTATCCATTTATATAATAGATGTTTATTAATCTAAGCATATATTTCCATTACATTTCATTTATCCATTTGCATTGATGTCAGGGAAAAACATTCTAAAACCTACAAACAGTACAATGCATGCCCTAACAACCTAATTGAGTACTAAATAACCTAAGATCAAACAAATGCAAACATAAAGCATAAAAACCTAGATTACTAGTGTCAATCCTCCATTGTTTCTCCTAGATTTTGCAGTGCTTTGCTCTCAGATTTGTAGACCCGCAAATACAATGAGAAGCTCAAGAGCATGATTATGGCAAAATCAGAGAGAGGATGCTCAAATTATGCAAGTGTGTAGTATGAAATGAGGTTGAGAGAGTGATTTTATATAGGAGTAGGGTTTTAATGGAGGGTTGTGACTACAAGTTTGACTTTTGATAAGATCAAGGGTGTAGATTGATTAGGGTTCCAAGTCACTAGAGGACAAAGGACAATTTTTTATTTGAAGAAATGGTGAGGTGTAATGTGATTTTTAAATTAAATAAATTGTGTACATTTATTTAATTTATTTGAGAAGGGGATAATGTGATGGGATTTAATTAAATAAGTAGAACCTATTTAATTAGGGCAAGACCTATAATTTAAATAAATATGTATTTATTTAAATTAACAGGGTAAAGTGGACATTGGAATAGTGAATAATTAAATAATTAGTTAATTATTTAATTATATAAGAAATAAGAAGAAATAGCTTAAGTAATTAAATAAATGAAATTTATTTAATTAGAAGCATAAGGGGAAAAGTGAACTAACTAAATAATTAAAAATTATTTAATTAATAGTAGAATGTGAAATTGGGATGGATCAAGTGTTGAAATGACGTTCAAAAGCTCAGGACATTTTTAAGTGTCTACATTTTTCCCCTCTTTGATACAATGTCGATTCCGACATTGTGTCAAAGAACAAAATTGAGAAATATGCTCTAGACATGCCCTGGTGCGCCCCAGATGAGGCGTGATGGCCTTATGCCCCCTTGAATTTTTTTTCAAATTTTCTACAAAAAATTTTCAAAAAATTTAGAAAAATTTCCGAAAAGGTGTACGGGATGCCAAAAGGTAGTCTAGGAGTGAAAAATTGGTCCCGAAAGGTGTCTAGTGCATTGAAATTTGCAAAAGATGGGCCCACTTAGGTCAAAAAGTTCTATAAATAGCCCTTAGAGGGGCCCATAGAGCTCATTTGTGTACTTAGCTTATAGAAGTTTCAGAGAGTGGAGAGCAGTCAATTTGAGATTTCCTACGAAGCACCTGTCAGAATTTCACCCATTCCAGTTCACTTGCATTGCAACATGAGGGTCAGGACCTACAGTTGTCTCCCCAGGATAGGTGTGATGATATGTATCTAACCCTAGCTTTTCAATTTTGTCATCTTTTGCTAGATTTAGGGGCCCAAAAATAGGGTACGCATGCAGTGCAATTTTTTGCACTGCATGCACAATCACAATTGATGCATGTACTGCATAATGCAAAGCATGCACTTTCATGTGACACATGCGATGTTTGGTGATTCTTGCGCAAGTGGGTGTGATGCCGTCGATTTAGGCATCACACATCTGCTAGATGCAATATCTGCGCAAAGCAGAGTGACACATGTGTGAAAGTACAACACCTGTGAAAGATAGTGTGATGCATACATGAAAGTGCAATGCATGTGCATGACAGTGTGACGCGTGCGCTTTAGCCTTGATGCATTGAAGTGACAGTGCGACACATGTGCCTGTTTAGCAGTTTAGGGATGCATTTTTGACCTGATGTTGCCCCTGTTTCACTATGGATGGTTTTCTTAGGGTTTTGAAATTGACATAGTGTCCTACCTTTGTGGATACAGGTGAGGTTACCACCTATCTATACCCGTGAGAGTCATCCTACCGATTACTTGTTGCGAGATCATTTATCGTTGGAGGAGCGAGATACTCTACATGCCTTAGGGTTATATGGCATTGCGTTCATGCCTATTATTAGGGCTAACCAAGGCTTACTTACTCCATTGGCCGAGTGGTGGCACTTAGAGACTAGTTCATTTCATCTTCCCACAGGAGAGGCCACTGTCACCTTGGAGGATGTGTGGTAGATTCTATGACTACTGATTCACAGGGAGGGAGTCATTTACAACTTATATCGGGGATTGCCTGCACTCCGGCATTTCTTTGAGACAGATGATGATGCCTTGTTGGGAGTCAAGGATCGTGAGGCCCGTTGGGATACTTTGTCAGATTGATATGACCGACTGATTGTGGTGCTCTACATTTGCATTGGTGGCATTGCTATTCCTAATTGACAATGCCATGGTTTTCCAGTCGGCTAGGGTGAGATGTTGGAGGGCATGATGGTAGATGCTACAGTCTATGCTTGGGGGTCTTGTCTGCTAGGTACATTATACTTTCAGCTGCATGGAGTTACATAAAGCGGTGAGCAGTCTATCAATTGCGGTATCACATTATTGATGATCTGGGCCTGGGAGCACATTCTCGTGTTTACACCACTAGTTGAGTGGGAGATTTTGGAGGAGCTCCCCTATGTGTTATGTTATACTAGGGCAATCACACAGATATGGATGGGTGATGTCAGGTATTGGAGGCATGCCATTGATCATTTGGATACATTTGTGTGGAGGCCCTCTAGATCTTGTTTCTGATGGATAGATGACAGGGATCACCTACCCTTCTGTAGCTGCACATGTTATCTGATTGGGCAGACTATACAGAGTCAACACATCATAGAGCACCATTTGCCAGAGTGCGTTCTTAGACAATTTGGGGAGTGACAAGATACCCCAACTGGCATTACAGAGTTTGCTCGAGTCACTTAAGAGATTCCTTTTTGGGAGCTTATGATTGTAGTACAGACAGTGATCGACGAGATTGCTGGGTTACAGCCAGTGCAGTGGGGTACAACTGATGTGGGCGATGCAAGTACTACATCAGAGTATGATGCTTGGTGGGCCACCCATAGGCTAGTTCCATATTTACATCCTGATGAGCTAGCTCCAGTGGAGAGGTCAGTGAGGGGATTGAGGGGTAGACTCAGAGGTTGAGGTTGAGGGAGAGGCAGAGGTCGAGGAGGTGGTGGTAAGGGGGATGGGGACAGAGGAGATGATGATGGTGGAGCCAGTGGAGGCAGAGGAGACAGGGGCAAGGAGGTCGGGGGAGAGAACGGGATGTGACAAGGGTCGTTGTACCTTATCATTTAATCATATTTCAATTGTTAAATCTAGGGCTGTGTCCATGGTTATCTGCAATTAGGAATCTTAGAGTTGCTAGTTTTATCTAACTAATGATAATGATCTTTATTGATTAAAGAAACTTAATATTACTGATCTATCTATTGTGAAATGAATTCTAAGAATATTGAAAATAAAACTGAACAATGAATTGCTTAAAGTAAATCTATACTATTCCTTCCAACTGAGACATGCATTTATCTATGAAAATAGTAACTATCTTCTTAAACAGAATCTGAAATAACAAAAACAATAGTACTAGCCTTCTACCTTGGTGGTGAGAGTGGGCCCTTGCTCCACACCCTTAGGGCTGAAGACTAAAGTAAAGAATTAACACAAGAAGATAATATCACTATTTAATTCTAGTCCAATTCCATCAGCTTTGTATTCAGAAAATGTTTATGTCAAAATAAGATTATAGAAATCAGAAATTAGTCGCTGTGTCTTTTGCTACTACTTCTGTAAGTTTATATCTAAATTTGTGATGAGATATCACTTACCCTATTCTACTAGTTCCTCTATGAGATAACATCAATCTCTTTATTCTACTAACTGTCTAACTATAGAATGAATATCCATGCAATTAAAATAGATTTAGTGGAACAACGGTCCAGACTAAATCTGAGTCTTAGTTTTAAATAGACTTGGGCAGAAAGGCCCTGAAATATAGGTATTTAAATCAGTTTATCAATAACTCATGCAAAATCAAAAAGAGATAAAAATTCCAGTAGTTAACTATGGTCTGCCCTCAATTACTCAGGTAATGATTTGAGTAACATCAGGAGCATCCCGATCACTATTAGAAGTGTTCAATCGAGCACTGTTCTAGAGATCTACACTGTTCTAAAGAGGTGCTAGAGATGTATGTTTCTGTCTGTAGCTTCAGAGATATGATTGTGACCTTCTCATTCAGCTCTAGAGATGCTGTGACTTTAGTCCAGTGCCAGAGATGATTCACCTCCTTATCCCAAAATCTCTCCAATTAAACTGGAAAACATTGGAGACCAGTCATGGCATTTTGATGTCAGCTTTAGAGATCATTAGGACTACCTCAAGAGATGCACAAAAATTGTCTACCCAAACACCTGCACCTGTTGATTCAAAAAGAGAATATTTCTACATATTTCCATCAATTCAATGCACATTAGTCCTTTAATCAAAAATCATGATTCTAAGTAATTCATCTCTTATTAATCATCATTAGAACAATCTTGTCAACCTATTTTTGTGTAGTCATCAGGACAATGGAATAAGAAGGGAGAAAAAGAGGAGTAAAAAGGTGTATTTCATGGGTGCTACTTGGCAGTCATCATCCCCATGTACTTAAGGATTAGCAGGTCCTCCTGCTTCTCACAATCTGGACTTATTCTGGTGGAATATCCTGTCAGTCAAGCTATAGTAAGTTGTCCAAGTGGTGTGGATTGTATTACCATTTCCCCTATATTGATCAACCTGCTTCATCCATTCCTGTAATTTATCATCTTCCATTTGTGCAACCCAGACAGGTAGTGGATCAATGATGAGAGGGGGTCTGAAACGACCACCTATCCATTCCTATTGGTATTTATCCATCATTTTGGATATTAACCTAGCCTACCTCATAAATAGTCTCAAGTTAGCAGGAGTCACCACTTGTCTCATTTTCTACTCTGAAGTTAAAATGTTCCACCTTTTCTTTGCCACTGCAAGAACTTGATTAGCTGAACTGTTCATGAAAAGACCAAAATCAATGGAACACTCCTGAAGATGTTTCAGATACAATGGCAAAATCTTGGTCGTACTTTCTGGGTGGTAATCATATGCTCTAAATTGGACCTTAAAAGCATGGGGGGTTAGACATTCTTTTCTGATGAAAAGACTTGTTTCTGCATCCTTCTTGAGATATGGCTCCATTCTCTCATTCCAAATCTGATGATTTCTCATCAGTGACATAAATGCCTTAAGTTGACATTGCCCTACAAAATAGTTGATAATGAAGGTCATATCATCTACATAGAAACCATGCAAATATAACTCATAGAAATTTTCTGTCTTCATCAAAACTTCTCATATATGCTTCCATGAACCCCTCCCCTGTTTCTATGTTCTTAGTAAGATCAAACAAGACCAAAGACAATTTTCTCTGTAGAACTCTTTCTTGTAAGAACAGAGCATAACTTCCACTTGGGGGCCTACAAGATAGGATTTTAGATGAAATAGAATCCACCTGAATGACTTTTTCTTCTAGGGTTTCTACTCTTTTTGACATGGCAGTAACTGCCCTCTGTAATTGCAGCATGGGCTTAGAAGCCTCATATTCTCTACATCTCCTTTCCCAATGGAACAAGGCTTTGGGAATATTTATTGGAATTGGGCCCACATATGGATCTGTTTGTACTCCCTATTCCATGGTTGCCCCTGGGCCAATTAACTCATGAATATACTCTTCTTGATCATCTATTTTATTGTTGGCCCAGGTTAATTGTTTAGCTTGACTCTGTACTTTCTCAACCAGTGCTGCAATTATTGTGAGACTATTGTCTCTAGCCTTGGTAAGATCAGAAATATCTTGTACTGCCTCTGCCTCCTTTTCCTTGATGCTTGGGCTGCCTTTGTTTCTTGGTCTCTCAATTTTGCATCTTTCTCCTGAATTATTTGCTGTTTATTTTGGAGCTCTACTTGCAGCCCTTCAATCACCTGCTTTTGCTCCATTTCTTTTTCTTTCATGACCCTCTTGAGGTCAATAATAATCTGATTTTTCTCCCATAATAATATTTTCAGATTATCAATCTCTTCTAACATCTGCTGTTCTTTTGAAATTTCAATATCCTCTTGATCAGAGGGGTGAGAATAGGTTCCTATTCCTTCTTCTATTTGCTCTACATCAGGGTTTTCCATAGCTATTGGCTCTTCACTACCAGCTACATCCATTTGCTCTGCTTCTCCTTCCCCTGCAGCCTCCCTGTCCTGAGTTTCTTCTTGAGTCTTCTCTGCAACTGCTGGTACTGATGAAGGCCCAGCTTTTTCCTCAGAAATTCTGAAACCCAGAAGAACTTTAGCTAGGAGAGCAATATCTTTTTCATCTTGGGTAAGCTACCTTTTCCTTTTGCTTCTCCATAGCATAGGTGGAGCAGGTGCCTCCAAAGCAGGTATATCATCCTCAGAATCAGAGGAAATAGTAAAAGTTTGTTTTTATTCTGTCTCCAGAGCAGGGGAATGTTGGGAAGTTGGACTATGAGAACCTAGATGAATAGATGGTTCAGGGAAAACTTCTCTTTGTTTCTTCTTTCTCACTAGAGGAATTTCATTTGAGTCATGAGATGCTTCTTCAGCCCAGTAGTGTATGCTTGATTCAATTTTATTTGGAGTTCTTTTTGTTTTCTAACCTAGCCTTTCCCCTATTGGTTCTGTTGGAATAGACTCCTCAGCCAAAGTCATCTTCCTCTTGGCTGAGTGAGTCATATATGGAGTTTGTTCAAGAACAGGTTCTCTAACTTCCTTCGCTTTTCTCTTTCTGTCACAAACATGGGTAGTAGATGAAGTTGCCTCCAGTGAGGACTTTTTACCTTTCCCAATAGCTGGAGAGGAAGTTGAAGGTTTTGCCTCCTCTTCTTGCTATGTAGAGGAAGCCTCACCCACTTCATATGCCCTCTCTAGTTCTCTGTCCTAGGGTTTGTTATCTAAAAATGTTTGCCATAGTGCTTCCCCATCAGCTTGGGATAGAAAGTGATGTTTTACTACCAGAAAAATGTGGCCATGGTGTTTCATAGGACCTTTTCCCTATTGGTACTTTTCTGCAGTTTCTCTAATGGTAGAGTACAAAAAGTTTGGAATGTTTATGCTAAATTCTGGGTGGGCATTTCCATCCCTTAGAAAAATCAACATTTTCATTATTGGTCCTAGAACTAAGGAAAATTGGCCATCACATGTAAAGTACTTCATCAACCATAATGCTATAGATTGCCATGGGTTTGGAAGTGAAGACCTAAGAATTCCTTTAACCTCATTCTTGCTTAAATGCAACTGTATTACAGGTTCACCTTCTACAGAGAAATTTCTAATTAAATCAACATATAGGGTTTTCATATGGTAAAACCTCTCACCTTGTTCTGGCAATCCGGAGATATGACTAATGTTGGTAGTAGTGAGATTGAATTGAACCCCTCTAACATTTGTTTGATTATCTCTCAGGTTTTGTAGGAAGTCATCAACAATATCCTCTTGAAAACCTTCAAATTTCTCTAAGAACTCCAACCACCCTACATTCCTCAAAATGTCTGCCACAACATCATCTTGCAAAAGACCTATTATACTTTCTGGCTCTGATTTCTTTTTAATCCCCATTTCTCAATCCTATTCCACTCTCTGTAGCTAGAATTCTGTCTACTTCTCTTTGTGGTTTGTCTTTCCGCTTTTAACTCCCTAGGCTCTGGAGGACTGTGTTAATAGACCTAGATTTTAGAGAATTTTGCAATCTTGAGTGAGGGTTGTTATGTCAGTTTGTTTCACTGCTTGAATTATGGGGAAGGAGCTTGAAATTGGTTAGCATGCTTATGCAGTCATAATTACTACAGAGTGATGGGACACTCTATAGACATGGCAACAGTGTAGCAAAGATGGTAGCATGCATGAATTTAGAAGGGAAATAATGGCAGGAGGACATGTCATAATGACGGCACCCAAAAATAGAAATAACAAGACAGTTACTAACTAATGCTTAATTAAAGAGAAGTACCTGAACCAATCTTAATGATGATGACCCAATGTACATGGTAGCAATACCGTGACTTTGATGAGACTAGATGTGACTTGGCATGTGAGAGGCTTCTGCGTGGCTTTGAAATGGCTTCAGCATCCCTGTTGTCACATACCGTGCAATCATTCCTGTTTGGTGCTTCAAGAATGCTATCTTTTCAAGTGACATCAGCGCAGTCATTTGTGAGGACCTGTGCATGAGAGTAATGACCTTTTTCTCAATTGTTGATGATATGCATGCTGACATCATGTTTGTCCTTGTCATAAAGTGGAGGATGAGTCATGATGACCTCATCAAATGACATCTCAACTTTATTTCCTGGAGAGGTGGGTCCCCTCTTAATTTATTATATTCACAAATGGCTCTTTATTGGTGGAGCACTGAAGGTGCTCCTAGTTTGTGAGCACCGGAGGTGCTCCAAGTTTGTGAAGCACCAGAGGTGCTCCAAGTTCGTGAAGCACCAAAGGTGCTCCTTATTTGCGAGCACCGAATGTGTGTTTGAGTAACTTCTAACACCTAATCACCTCCGTAGCTTGATTATTCTTATCTGGCATGAAGAAGGGAACTGCCATTTACTAGTTTTCAATCCCCTTGTACGAGAAAAACAACCATTTACTGGTTTTCTATCTTCTTTTTTTTGTAAGAAGGCCACCATTTGCTAGTTTTCAACCTTCTCTTTTTTTTTAAGAAGGCCGCCATTTGCTGGTTTTCAACCTTCTCTTTTTCTCTTTTTTTTTTACTTTCAATCCAAATCTGTGATAGAGGATGTGTCCCCTATAACCAAGCACAAATCTTTGATGAATTCTTCCTTAGTGGATGGCCTTTTATAGAGTCTAATTCTATGGCCATTCACTAAGAATGTGTCTGTGATTCCATCAATGGGTTCCAATAGTACTGTTCCATTCTCAAAAACTTCCTTTATCTGGTAAGGACCCATCCAGTGAGTTTGTAGCTTTCCCTTGTACTCCTTGAACTTAGAATCATATAGGAGAACCCAATCACCTTGCTGAAATGTCCTCCTCTTGATGTATTGGTCATGCCATTGCTTCCTTTGATACTGAACCAGTTCTATTTATTGAATGGCTTCTGTCTGGATTTCATCTCTCATTGAGCTAAATAATTCTATTCTGTTAGGCTAGAGACAATGGTAGACCAATATCTAATGTAGTTTTAAGTGTCCAGAGCTCAAATTCTATAGATAGAATGGGCTTCTTTCCATAGACTAATTCATATGGTGAGAATTTTGTTGTGGACTTCCAAGTGGTATTGTAAGCTCAAACTGCTTTAGGTAATATGTTATCCCAATCTTTTCTATTCATTGCCACTGTCCTTGTTAGAATGTTCTCAAGTTCCCTATTAGTCACCTCTACCTGCCCATTGGCTTGAGGATGGTAAGGTGAAGATTTCCTGTGCTTAACTTGATATAAATCTATGAATTCTCTGATTACCTGTGAAGTAAACTGAGGCCCTCTATTTGAAACTATGGATCTTGGGGCTCCAAACCTCAAGAAAATCTTATTATAAAGGAAATCAGTAACTTTCTCTTCTCTTGCAAATTGTAATGCCTGCACTTCAACCCATTTAGTGACATAGTCTATACATACAAGAATGTACTCTTTGCTTGATGATGGTGGAGAAATTGATCCCAAAACATCTAGACCCCACTGTTCAAATGTCTCCATCATTACTTGAGGATGCAGTAACATCTCCTAGGTGAAGGTTGGCTGTCCCATCCTTTGACATTGGTCACACTGCTGCACATACTTCTTGGTATCCTTATGAATAGAGGGCTAGTAGTAACCATCTCCCAAAATCTTGTGGATGGTTATGTGTGAGGAATAGTGCCCACCAGATGGTTCATCATGACATGCCCTTAAGACATAAAAAATTTCATCAGCTTTTAAACACCCGTACAAAATGAAATCAGGACCACATTTAAATAGCAAACCATTTAACCATTTGTAAGATAAGCTTTCCTTAAGTAAGTGTTTCTTTTGTTTTGAGGTAAAATGGGATGGATATAAGCCTGTAGCTAAGAGATTAGCTATGTCAGCAAACCAAGGTGTAGTAGAGGAGATAGCAAAAAGATGTTCATCTAGAAATCTATCCTCCACTGGCTGGTTTTCTCCACCTGTATGCAATCTTGACATAAAGTCAGCAACCAAATTAAATTTGCCTGGAATATCAACTATGGTAATGTCAAATTCCTACAATAGCAATAACCACCTGATTATCCTTGCATGCACTACTGGCTTATTCATTAAATATTTAATGGCTGCATGATCAGTATGTACAAATATTTTGTACCCAGTGATATAATGCTTAAATTTGTTTATAGCATAGATGACTGCCAAGAATTCTTTTTCAGTTGTGGTATAGTTTCTTTTTGCAGAGGTAAGGTTTTTGCTGATGTCATAGATGGCATATATACTTTCTCCTTCCTCCTTCTGTCCTAAGACTGCTCCAATGGACTCATTTGAAGCATCAGTTTGTATGTGAAATGGTAGAGTCCAATTGGGTCCTCTTAAAATAGGTGTGACAGTAAGTTTCTCCTTAAGGGTTTCAAATACTGATTGACAATCCTCTGTCCATAAGAATTTCGTGTCTTTGTTAAGTAGGGTAAATAGAGGAGCAGCTATCCTGTTGAAATTTTCTATGAATCTTCTATAGTAGCCTGCATGACCCAGAAAACTTCTAACATCTATCTAATTTTTAGGTGAAGGCAACTGTTGGATCACTTCTATTTTGTTTTGATCCACTTTGATCCCATTTGTTGAAATGTGGTGTCCCAATACAATTCCTTCTTCTACCATCATAAAGTACTTCTCATGGCTCAGGGATAGTCAATTTTTTCACAACATTTTAATACCTTTTCCAAGTTTATGAGAGCTTCTTCAAAGTTGTCCCCATACATAGTAAAGTCATCCATATAGACCTCCATGCACTCATTAGCTAGTTCAACAAAAATGGCTAAAACAAGCCTCTAAAATGTAGCTGGGGCATTACATAGTCCAAATGGAAGAACTTTGTAGGCAAAAGTTCCCCAAGAACAAGTGAAAGTGGTTTTATCCTGATCTTCAGGTGCTACTTGGATTTGGTTATCTCCACTAAACCCATCTAGGAAAGAGAAATACTTCCTCCCTGCAAGGTTGTCCAGTACTTGGTCAATAAATGGTAAGGGAAAGTAGTCCTTTGTGGCTTTGTTTAACTCTCTATAGTCAATACACACTCTCCACTTCCCATTCTTTTAAGGCACTATGACTAAGGGTGAGACCCATTGACTATCTGAGATTGGATATATAAACCTTGCTTGTAGCAATTTTTCTATTTTAGTCTTAACAATGTCTTTTAAAGCAGGATTCAATCTTCTCTAGGGTTGTTTGACAGGTTTGACATCTTCAGTGTATATACGATGAGTACAAATCTCAGGAGGGATGCCCTTCATATCTTGATATTGCCAAGCAAAAGCTGCTGAATGGGAAATTAGGAGTTTGATAAGTGCTTCCTCTGGTTTTTCTGCTAGCTGGGTGTTGATATTCAGTGTTTCCCTAGGTAAAATCATAACCTTTTTTGTGATCTGATCCATAGATGTAGTCAATCCATATACTGGAGTCATGGTATTGAGGGGACAAGAATGTGGAATCAACATGTGGAATGTGGCTAAGTCTCTGTAAAAGTTCTCTTCACAAGGAATGATATTTGCTAGGGTACAATGAGCAGAAGTGAGAAGTTCTTTACTTGAATCTTGGGCTAGCTCCATTATATCCTCATTGATTAGAATGTGGGTGATATCTTCTGTTGTATCATAGTAGATTTCTTCTTCCAACTCACCCAAATGTTCTTTGATGGTAACCATAGCTACTGAGGCACTGTTTTCCATGTTATCCAGTTCATCTACCCATACCCTTCCTATATAATGTATTTATGGTTTAGCTGGAGGATACAAAGATATTTTCTTCAAGTCTATCCCATTAGAAATGACCATATACCCAGTTTGACAATCAATAGATGCTGCTGCTGTAGCCAGCCATGGTCTTCCTAATATCAATGGATAAGCATTTCTCTAATTTCTTGGCTCTAATATTAGGAAGTCTACTGGGAATTCCCATGATTCTATCACAACTGGAACATTAGTAATCACCCCTTTTGGAATAGCTACTGATTGGTCAGCAAGTTGAAAGATTGTAGATGTGAATTGGATACCTATTAAGGCTAATTTGTCCATTGTATGAATTGTCATTATATTTATTGTTGCTCCCAGATCAACCAAAACATTTGAAATTTCTACCCCTAAGATGTAAACAGTCATGACAGGATTTCCAAGGTCTCCATATTTTGGGAGGACCATTTCTCCCATTAGGAGGTCTAATACCTTTCCTTCCACTTGGATGGTTGAGAGAAAGTTCTTCTTTCTTCCTTGGGTCTTAACACAATGTTGTTTGATGAAATGGTTAAGTTTAGGTACATCTCTGATTGCTTGTAGGAGCAGAATTTCAATCTTTAGTTGCCTAATTTCTTGTAAAAGTTCTAATTCTAGGGTAGATTGGACTTGTTTTTATAAGAACTTTTTCTGGGGAACATGCTGTTTGAGCCATTCTGTGTATGGTGCTAGTTTTTCCATCTCCGGAACATCTTTGGAGCTCTTATCAGAAATGTTTCCAGGGATGTTCTCGGTAGTCATTCTTTAAGGAGGATCTCTGGAGTTATCCAAGGATGATTCTTTTAGCACAGTTTCGATAGTAATCTCCTCTGGAAGCTGAGTGGATGGATTTTCAGGTTCCTCATCATTGGTTAATTCAACTATAGTTGGAGGAGATGGTCTTGGAAGTGCTTTCCTAGAACGCAACTGGAGATTATTGGAATATATAGCATTAATTCCAGTGGTGTTTTCTTGTTCTGTCATGTAAACAACTGCTCCCTACTTATTCCGTGGGTTTGGTATAGGTTGACCTAGTAAGGGTGGTTGGCTAACTGGTTCATTTTGTGACTGACCTTGTGTGTTGGAGGGTCCAGTTAGCAATGCTTGTTGTTGAGGTTGGAAACATCTAGGTTGTCCCTGGTATTGTTGATTATATCCCCATTGAGGACCCTAATAAGGCTGCATGTTTTGTGATCCAAATTGTGGTGGCCATTGTTGATTCCCTAGGGCTGATTTTGCCATTGTTGGTTTGGCCAATCTTGTGGCCCCCAAGGAGGATTATTTTGAGGCCCATGCCAAGTTGTATTCCAATGATTATTTCCCCAATTAGAAGGACCCCTGTAAGAAGTCTGGTTTGGATACTGATTATAAGGGAAATTTCTAGCTTATTTTTGTCCTACATAGTTCAACTCCTCCTCTATAATGGCATTCTTTTTACTTATCCATTTTAAGGTTGGAAGTTGACTGCATTGAGTGGTAGGATGTTCCTTGTCATAGATCTGACAAATCTCTGCTTTATCTAAAGGGCATTCTCTCAACAGATGTTTGTTTCTACACCTAGGACAATAGATGGAGAGTGGTTTAGTTGTTCTATCCTGATCATTTGTTCTAGTTTTTTCCTAAATCCCATCTAATGTGGTATTTAGTTGGACTAGAATATTTGTTTTAAAATTTGCAATTTCCTCCATTAACTATCCTATTTCATTCTTCCCTTTGAAAGATTTGGGCGTTCTCACTCCGTCTTGGGTTTTGGAATAGTTCCTGTAGAGTTCTTCTATAGTAGGCATATCCATTTTGTTGATATTCCCTTTTCCCATCCGATCCAGTGCCTGTTTTGATTCTTTGTCTAATCCTTTTACAAATAGGGTTCTGGCCAAAGAATGATTCATAGGGTTGCCATATCTTCTTAAAGCAAAGTTGAACCTATCCACATAATCCTCTAAGGTCTCTTCCTCTTTCTGTTTAATTTTGAAATAATTCTTCATTCTTATCACTGACTCTACAGTAGCCTTGGTATTTTCCCAAGAATTATGTTTCCATCTGATCCTAGGAATAAATGGAGTTTTGGGGCAAACCCATAAGCCACCTCATTGCAGAATCTTTCAGGGTTGAGGGAAACATTTTGAGTTTTTGATTATCTAATCCATAATCATAAGTCTTGCATACCACTTTGAATTCAAACAAAAACTGATCTGGATCATCAGAAGCAAGTCCCCTAAAATTTGGCAAGTGTGTAGGTGAAATATTTTTCATAGGGGTATTATCTCCAGCAGTCAGGACAATGGGATATGAGAAGGTTCTTGGAGCTTGATTTTCCTCCTCTTCATGATTATCATCCATGTCTAATACTGGTTCTTCTTCTTGAGGTTCTGGGGAATTAGTTTCTGGCAAAGGATCTGCCTGGAATTTCTGTTGCAATTCCTGGATATAGTTAGCGAGTGGAAGATTTGGAGGAATTAAGGGATTATTGAATTGAGGTGCAGCTTCCAAGGTAGCTTCTAGATGTCTCTCTTCAACAAGATCTTGTGCCACCCCACTACTTTCTCCTATACTCTGTTGATGGGGTGTCTATTTTATATATCTTCCTTTTGAATCTCTAGCTCTAACCATACAGATCTATCCTAAAACTGTTTAGCTAAGTTTTCCTAATTAACATAGTAGTCCCTGGCAATGGTGCCAAAAATGACAAGGGTTGTTGTACCTTATCATTTAATCATATTTCAAGTGTCAAATCTAGGGCTGTGTCCATGGCTATCTGTAATTAGGAATCCTAGAGTTGCCAGTTTTATCTAACTAACTCTAATGATCTTTACTAATTAAAGAAACTTAATATTACTGATCTATCTACTGTGAAATGATTTCTAAGAATATTGAAAACAAAACTGAACAATGAATTGCTTAAAGTAAATCTATATTATTCCTTCCAACTGAGACATGTATTTATCTATGAAAATAGTAACTATCTTCTTAAACAGAATCTAAAATAACAAAAACAACAGTACTAGCCTTCTACCTTGGTGGTGAGAGTGGGCCCTTGCTCCACACCCTTAGGGCTGAAGACTAAAGTAAAGAATCAACACAAGAAGATAATATCACTATTCAATTCTAGTCCAATTCCATCAGCTTTGTATTTAGAAAATGTTTATGTCAAAATAAGATTACAGAAATAAAAAATTAGTCGCTGTGTTTTCTGCTGCTACTTCTGTAAGTTTATATCTAAATCTGTGATGAGATATCACCCTATTCTACTAGTTCCTCTATGAGATAACATCAATCTCTTTATTCTACTAACTGTCTAACTACAGAATGAATATCCATGCAATTAAAATAGATTTAGTGGAACAATGGTCCACACTAAATCTGAGTCTTAGTTTTAAATACATTTGGGTAGCGAGGCCCTGAAATATAGGTATTTAAATTAGCTTATCAATAAATCATGCAAAATAAAAAAAGAGATAAAACTTCCAGTAGTTAACTATGGTTTGCCCTCAATTACTCAGGTGATGATTTGAGTAACATCAGGAGCATCCCAATCACTACTAGAAGTGTTCAACCAACAACTGTGCTAGAAATATGTACTATTCTAAAGAGACACCAAAGATGTATGTTTCTATCTGTAGCTCTGGAGATATGATTGTGACCTTCTCGTTCAGCTCTAGAGATGCTGTGACTTCAGTCCAGCTCCGGAGATTATCCCAAAATCTCTCCAATCAAACTGGAAAACATTGGAGTCCAGTAGTGGCATTCTGATGTCAGATCCGAAGATCATTAGGACTACCTCTAGAGATGCACAAAAACTGTTTACCCGAACACCTGCACCTGTTGATTCAAAAAGAGAAGATTTCTGCATATTTCCATCAATTCAACGCACATTAGTCCTTCAATCAGAATTCATGATTCTAAGTAATTCATCTCTTATTAATCATCATTAGAACAATCTTGTCAACCTATTTTGGTGCGGTCATCAGGACAATGGAATAAGAAGGGAGAAAAAGAGGGGTAAAAAGATGTATTTCATGGGTGCTACCTGGCACTCATTAGGATGAATAGGGGAGAGGCCGTTGACTTACTCTGATTTAGGAGGAGGGAGAGGGGGCTATTAGATAGGTTGCATTTGCAGTGGGGGAGATGTAGATGGAGGAGAGGGAGGAGGATGTGGCTATGGAGGTCGTCGGTGGAGGGGAGGAGGAGGCCGATGAGGAGGAGGAGCAGATTAGGGAGGATGCACTACAGGAGGTACCTATTGAGGAGATTGGTGATGATAAGGAGGTAGAGGATGCCAGAGATCATGGAGGAGACCTGACATCGTAGATAGAGACTCTCTAGGCTTAGATGCAGGGGATGTAGCTATGCATTTAGGAGCTAGAGAGCTAGGTAGCTCAAAGGATTGGGGAGAGGGACATGGCCGTTATCAGAGCCTAGAGAGCAGAGCAGTGGAGTATAGATTTCATGTCTACCATCAGTGGGTCCACTGTAGAGTTAGCACATGCTCTATATTGGGTAGGGCTGGAGACATGGTACTATAGGACCTTATATGAGGGTGTGGTGCTGGCAGACCAAAGAGCATCGAGCTTCTAGAGCAGGAGTGCCAACAAGTATTATTCTCAGAGATCTCATATTAGTGTGGGGATTTCTCACTCTTAGAGGAGGGCTTCACTATACGAGAGGCCATTTGGTTCTAAGGCAGGGTTAGAGCATAGGGGTCCTCCTTCAGGGCCAGTAGGATCTGGAGGACATGATAGTGTTGGCTAGGCCATTTTGATGGACATGATGTATATTTTTGATCGAGCCTGTGCACTCTAGTTTTTGATTGAGCCTATGAGCTCCATTTTTGACACATGGATTCAGATTATACAGTGACACATTTTGATGACATATATATATATATATTGTGGGCGGGTAAAAACTCTGATACAGTCCTCAAACATGCAGATTAAAACCCTACCTAAGAAATAGAGCCCTTAGACACCCTAAAATGCAAGCATAAAGAATAAAGCATAGAAAACCCTAGGATATCCAATGCATTTCCTCCATTGATAAATTCTAACCTAGCTATGGTGTTGTACTCAGACTTGCAGGGCTGCTAATGAGAATGTAAGCTCAACTATTGACAATGGCAGAAGTCAAATGCTCAAGTGGTGGTTGAAAACGGGGAGGTAAAAGGGTTTTTATAGAAAGTGAGAGGTGAATGGAGGATTGAGATTGATAGTTGACTTAGGCTAAAGATCAATGGCTCACAATGATCTAGGGTTTCCTCCCATATAAGACAAATTTGATTTTTAAATTGGAGGAAATGGGTGAGGAGGTCAATGTTTAAAATTAAATAAATTGTGGAGATTTATTTAATTTTTTGTGAGGAAAGGGGGAATGTGTTAGGATTAGATTAAATAAGTGAGAATTTATTTAATCAAGGTAAGGCTCATAATTTAAATAAATGAGTATTTATTTAAATTAAAGGGAGAATGTGAGCGTAGAGATAATGAATAATTAAATAATTTAATTATAGAAGAATCTAGAAGAAATTCACTTAGGTAATTAAATAAATAAAACTTATTTAATTACAAGCATAAAGGGGGAAGATGAATTAATTAAATAATTAAAATTATTTAATTAATAATGAAATTATGAAATTGATACGGATTATGTGTTCAAATATCGCTCGTAGGCCCAGGACATTTTTAAGTGTCTACATTTTGCCCCTCTTTGATATAATGTCGAATCTGGCGTTATATCAAAGAAAAATTTGAGAGATGTTCTCCAGATGTGCCCCAGTGTTTTCAGGGTGAAGCGTGATGGTCTCATGCCCCCTTGGGAAATTTTTCAAATTTTCCTAAAAATTTCAAGAAATTTGGAAAATTTTCTGAAAAATTGTGAGGGATGGCCAAATGTAACAAGATGTGTCGAAATGATCATAAAAGGTAGCCAGTGATATGAAAAATGTCTCCTCTTGGTTAAAATATTGGAAAGTCAGGCCATTTAGGTCAAACAGGTTCTATAAATAACTATTAGAGGGTCCAAACTCCTCATTTGTGCACTTGAGCCTTAGCAACCTTAGAGAGCAGAGAGTGAGCCTGTGGAGAGTTTGTGTGGAACTGCTGTCGAGATGTCACCTGTACCTATCCTCCAGCATCACACAACACGAGTTTGGACCTATGGCCGACTTCCCAGATCAGGCACCCCAGTATGCATCTGATCCTTCCTTGTCAATTTTACATTTTCGTGTAGATTTAGGGGCCCAAAAATAGGGCATGCATGCGGTGCATATTTGTGCACCGCATGTGATGTTGCGTGTGCCACTTGCGTTTGGCAGTACACCACATGTGCAAAGGTGTGACGCATGTAGTTTTTGAAGCCACATGCGCTAGTGGCTGTGACACCTCCGCTTAGGGGGCATGCATCCGTTGGCCACAACACATGGGTGAGACAGGGTGCCGCATAAGCTAGAGTATGATGCTTGCGTGGAGTAGTGTGATGCATGTGCCTAAGTGAGTCACATGCGTTGAGTAGTGCGACACATGTGTTTAGCCGCCATGCATGGGTTTAGCAATGTGACGCATGAGAGGATTTGAGCCAAAATTGATGATTGTGACCCTAATTTGTGCTTAAGTTTGCTCGTTAATGTCATACTTAGGGTTTAGTGTAATAACAGGTTGTCTTGGCTACATGAACATAGGTGAGGCTGCCGCCTATCTATACACGGGAGAGTCAGCCCACTGGATACCGGTTGTGGGACTTGCTGTTGATGGAGGAGCGAGACACTCTAGTTGCACTGAGTTTGTATGGTGTTGCATTTGTGCCTGAGATTTAGGCTAACCGAGGGTTACTGACAGTAGTGGTGGAGAGATACCACTTAGAGACTAGCTCATTTCATTTTCTGACAGGAGAGGCGACTGTGACCCTGCTAGATGTGTGGTGGATTTTGTGGCTTTGCATTCATGGGGAGCGAGTAGTCTATAGTCTGGAGATTGGGTTGCTGGCATTACACTGATTATTTGAGACAGGGATGATGCTGCACTAGGTGTTGAGGATCATGAGATACCCTGGGATACTTTGACAGATAGTTATGATCAATTAATTGTGGTCATATGTGCTTGTATTGCTGGTGTGGTGTGTCCTGATCGACGTGGCCATGGTTTTCTAGTTGGATGGGGAGAGATGCTGGAGGGGATGATGGTTGATACGACCTCCTATGCATGGGAACCCTACCTCCTAGCTCAGTTTACCATCAACTACATGGTGTGGCATATCGAGGGGAGCAGTCTATCAGTTGTAGAGTGACTTTGCTCATGATATGGGCATGGGAGCACATTACAAGATGTAGGCTACCAGTGGAGCGGAACATTTTGGAGGAGCTATCGTATGTGTTTTGCTATACTAGAGCATTGCCACAGGTTCAGATGGGGGATGTGGGGTATTGGCGGCATGTTATTAATCATATGGATTCATTTACTTGGATGCCATATAGGGATTGCCTTAGGTGGTTAGAGGATGATGAGCAGCTACCTTACTACAGGCATACATGATATCTTATTGGCCAGACTGTACAGGCACAACATGTGATAGAGCAACATTTGCCATCCTGAGTGCTTAGGTAGTTTGGGGAGCAGTAGGATGAGCCAGTTGGTATTGCAGAGTTTGCTTGGGTTACATGGGAGATTTCAGTGTGGGGGCCTATGATTCCAGTACAGACAGCTCTGGATGAGATTGCCAGATTGTAGCCATTGCAGTGGGATTATAGGGATATTGCAGATCCAGGGACGACTCCAGCCTATGATGCATGGTGGACAACACACAGGCCTGTTTCGTATTTACATCCTGATGCACCAGCACCTGTGGAGCAGTTGGGATAGGGGCCAAGGGGCCAATTCAGAGGATGAGGCAGGGGTAGAGGAGATAGAGATGATAGAGGCAGAGATGATGGTGGAGCAGGTGGGGGTGGTAGAGGCAGGGGATGAGGAGGTCAAGGTTGGGATGGATAGGGTAGGGGTGAGGCATTTGCCCCTATTCAGGAGGAGGGAGAGGGAGAGGGAGCAGTGGGCAATGTGGCTGCAGCTATGGGGGAGATGCAGGTGAGAGATCCCATAGAGGATGTGCCTATGGAGGATGTTAGTGGAGGAGAGGAGATTGAGGAGACGGAGGAGGAGGATGAGGAGGAGGAGAGGATCAGGGATGAGGCGCTGCATGATGTACCTCTTGTGGAGATAGATGATGATATGGAGGAGGGAGGTGCCCGAGCCCGTGGTGGCAATGTGGAGGGGCAAATAGCTGAGTTACAGGCACAACTAGATGCCATGCGGTAGCATGTGCAGGAGGTGGAGGGGCAGCTACTTCAGAGGACAATCAAGCGTGACATGGCAGTGATCAGGGCACAAAGGGCAGAGTAGCGGAGCATTGAGTTAGCTACGACCATTGGTGGGCCCATGATAGAGTTCACATAGGCTTCGATGAGATCAGCTCAAGAGACTCAGTATTACAGGGACCTCTATGAGAGTGCAGTGCCAACAGAGTAGAGGGCTCTGAGTTTTTAGAGTAGGAGCGCCAGTCGGTCTTGGTCTCATAGATCACATAGTAGTATGAGGTGGCCATCGCCTTATGACAGGCCTTTCGGATTGAGGGTAGGTTGAGAGCATAGGGGTCTTCTCACAGGGCCATTTTTGATAGTTTTGGCATAGACATTCATTTTGATTTGAGCCTGCGTACTCTGAGTATATTATTGAGCCTATGAGCTCCATTTTGACACACACATATATGTATAGAGATTGTATTGTGACACACATTTTGGATGGTGTATATATATATGATGGACCTATTATGCTTGATCTTGTTATTGTTTTACATTGTAATGCCCACCCTAGTGTGTGCCTTGCGTGCTTTTGATTCATGTGTTATATGTTGTTCTGAGTGTTTATCATTGTATTATGTGATTATTATGCTTTGATGCATTGCACCAAACTTGTCGATGAGGTCTATGGTGCCATCGAGGGGTTCTAAGGGTATATTCTACATGACCATTGAGGTGTTTCTAATGGCGTTTTGCTTTATTATTTGGCTTTCCAACTATGCATTATGAATTGCATATGTTGTGTTCATGTGTGTTAGATTATTGTAGTGCTTCAGCTTCATTGTTTTCAATTGTGTAATATGTTGGATGGATGTGATGTCTTTAGTATGATTATGTTAGTTGATTTATGCATATATGATTTTATGATGTCTATTGATTGTCGACCCATGTTTATGATGCTTATGCAATATTATGCCACGTTGGGTATTATGATGTGCTTCAGCTATTTTATGTATGGAGCAGGTATGCCTGATGATTTACTTGAGTGTGCAAGTAATTACAGGTATTAACTAATGTGGGAAATGTGGAGAAGGTTGACATGGGACGCTAAGCCATCTCACCCTTATCCTTGTGTTGTGGAAACCTATGATGTGTGTTTGGTATAATTTGCGTGTGTTTCCTTAGGATTCTTGCACTTTATTTTAAAATATTTCGAAAAACTTGTTTTTCGTGTTTTCAGATTAAATTAATGATTTTAATTTGGAAATTGCTATTTTTGCTGTAGCGAAAATGTTTGTTGCATCATTATATGCTTGTGGAACAAATTTGAGTGATTTTGGTTTAATTCTGAAATTTGATATTTTTTCCGTAAAAAGATAGAAATTGCATTAAATGAGGAAACTGAATGCCTAGTATGACATGTTTGTACTTTTCATAGTGAGATTGAGTTAAATGGCAATAACCTGTTTGGAATAGTTGAATTCATTCGACTAACTATTTCCCTATCTATTTGAGTGAATTATTTGGGTGTTTTAAGTGAAAAAGGGGTTTATTAATGTGTTATTTGAAATGCCTATTTGATTTGCAAAAGAGACATTCAATTATTTAATTGTTGAATTAAATGAATTAAATGATTTAGTTGTGCAAAGGCTATAATTTTGAATTGATTGATTAAATCACTTAAAGGATTAATTTATTACCAAAAAAGGGATAGTGTCTTTGGAGGAATAAAAGAAAAAAAACATGTATTTTTCATTATTCTTTTTCTCTCCAAAATTTGCTCTCCTTTGTTTGAAAGCCTCTTGCTTGAAAAATGGATATCTGATTGCTTGGAAGAGAGTTTTGCTTGGAATTGCTTGGAGTTTGGATTGGATTCAAGAGCTTGGTGTTTGCTTGTTGTGTGTGGATTGAATCTGACATTCAACCTCATTCTTTTCCTTGGATTTTTCTTGTATTAGAAGGTAAGTTTCTCCAATCTTCTCATTTAAATTGTTTTATTTTGTTTCCTTCATGCCACACCATCTATAATGGTTGAAGATGGCTTTACTTAGTTGTAGGAAGCTTAGAAAATTTATTTTAGTTGTGTATGCTTTTATTTTTATGTATTTTCATTTTTGAAAACATGAAAATACAGACAAAACCCTGGCAAATTTTCTACAGAAATCCCCAACTCATTTTTATTGCATATATTGGTTGTTGGGCATGTTATCTATAATGGGTAGTTGTCAGATCATCCATAGCTATTCAAAAACAAAAATTAAAAAATTGGTCAAACTTTGGTCAAGGTGCCAAAGAGAGCTCCAATGGAGTTTTTAGGGCCTTATGGTTATTTTGCACTTTTAGAAAACATGAAAACTGAATTCTATGCATTTCTTTTATGATTTCTTTGAGGGATGAGTTGACTCCTTCATATTATGTGATTCTGCATCTTGTGAGACTATGTTATTTTTCGAGACATTTTGGTGTATTGAAATCTGTGCCACTTATTTCTCTATTTTTGAAAACTTGAAAATTGCTTTGTATGCATTTCCTTGATGTTTTAGTTTGTGGGATGAGTTGTCTCCCAATTAGAATGATATTTTGCATCTTTTGAGAATATGTTGTGTTTTTGTCAAAATTGTGATTTTGTCACCTTGAAATCCGTGCCATGCCCAATTGGTCAAATTGGTGCTATGGGTGTTTAGGAAGAGGTCTAGGGGTAGAAAAGGAGTGGCTTCCATCATGTGCCATGACCCAAAGAGGTCGTTGGAATTTATTGAATGAAAGTTTTAATCAAAGAATAACATTTAAAGACATTGGGTAATAAAATTTAATAATAAGATCATCTACGCCAAACTACATGTGTTGGTGAAGTGTCCGCCTTGCTTGGGTTTGGGTGTAAAGAGCAATCTTTGGTGTAGTGTCTAGTTGCTATGAGAAGGTTATGCCCTCATGTTCTAGTGCGAGGTGAGTATTGCCCTTGTTTGACACTCCTTGTCCTAACTACCTAGGTCTCTCTTCCTTCTTCCACCATCGGAGTTTGACTCGACGTGTGATGTTTACCATGTGATTGTATGTGCATTGTGATGCTTGATTCATGCTTGTATGTTTCTATGATGGATTATGATTTATGCCTTGTTTGGTGTGCATTGAAGGTGTGACTATTTCCCTTATGCTTGAATGTTGTTATGTCATTCTATTATGTTTTGGCAAGTGTGCCATATGTTACTTGAATGCAATTGGATGGTAGTTGTACCATGTGTTGTTTATATGCATTGTATTGGCAGTTGTGTCATGTGTGTTGTGTGCATTGATTGGCGTGTATTCCATATGTTGCTTGTATACCCTAGATGTGTGAGATGCTCTTAGCGGGTTTGTGATGATCACCTTCTCCGTAGCTCAAGGGTTGCCTAGAGTTACGTAGACATCTATTGCACTTGACGATGGCAATATGGTTGGGAGGTGAGCAACATTTCCCCATTGGTCCTTCATGATGATCTTCAGGTGCTGGATGGATTCCTTGACCTTTTTATAGGTGGTTTACCTTGTGCTTTTTGCCTTGTTGTACCTTGGAAAGCATGTTGGTTTTGGGTGGTTTATGCACTTGTATTTTATCATTATTGATTATTGTAACCTTTGTAATGTAGGTCTTTTGAGACCCTTGTAATAAGATGTAATTAATGCTTTGAGTTGATTTATGATGTTGGCTATGATTCATCTATGTTTAGGATGAAGCCCTTCGAATATTGTAATTATTGGATACCGTCTTGTATTTTTCCACGCCTTGGTTTGTGAGGATGTTGGCATGTTTTGCTAGATTTTACATGTTAGAATCTAGCTATGTTAGCATGTTTAGACTAAGTTATTTGATGTTGTATTTGATCTTTATGGATATATTTGTGTTGGATTGTATTCATCCCACATAGGTGGTGAGGATCCTATCTTTTCTTTTGGCATGTGTCGACATTGGTGTTGAACATGCATAGCCTTTTGTATCGCTTTTGTCCTTTTTGACATGTGGACATAATTGGTTCGACAGCTTAATGTTTTTGGTTAAAATGAATCATCTTTGGCATTGATTACTATTTTTAGCCTCATAGGTGTTTTGGTGTCATTTCCATGATGTGATATGCACTCTTGGATTATTCCCTCCTTTGCATTGGGATGTGTGCCTTTACATGAGTTTGACTAGTGACCATTCTAGTTGGTTGAGGAATCGTACCTCCTAGTTGGACTATCCCATGGGTGAGCGTTACCCTTGTGTTTGGGATGTCTTGTGTTATCATGGAATAGACTAAGGTGGATGTCACCCTCATCCTACTCCATGTATTCGTGAGGGAGCGAGGTTGTGGACATGTATCTGATCCTCGTCATGGAGTGAGCTCCACCTCTCTCTTGGTCATCGTGGTGAGTTGTCACATGATGGGTGAAGTCTTCTGCTTGTGCCACCTTGCATTGTGCAATGGTGATGTATTTTTAGGTGTTGTTGTACATGTTGCAACACCTTGTGTGTGCGTGAGTGCAATGCGACATGTAAATGTTGCACTTGCAAACGTGAAAAATTTGTTGGTTTGGTGTTTGTTCGGCTAATGTTCTATATGAAAGCTTGGGGCATTACATACATGGTCATGATGGATGAATGTTATGGCATGTTGTTATGCATTGTGGTTTATGATTCATAATGATTTAGTCGTAGATGTTATGATGCTCCTAATGTGATGTTTATGATGATATTTTCATGATATTTGCATGATGTTTATGATGATATGATGGATGGTTTTTGATTTCAATGTGATACTTATGTATGGATGCAAATGAGAATCTAATGAGGTGGATATATGATTTTTTTATTTTCTATGATTTACTGCAATGCTCATGTATATGATAAATGATGATCGATTAGGATGATGGTAATTTATTATGATTATGATGATAATGATATGCAATGGACTGATATGTGTGTATGCAGGTTAAATGATTCAATGTTTTTTTTTTTGTGTGTCACAGTAGGATGAAACAAGAATGGAAGAGTGGAAGAAAGAGCAATGAAGAAAGGTAGGATTGGGTGAGGAAGTGAAGAATTGAAGGGGAGTGGAATTTGACTTTGCCAAAATAGACGTTGAGCTTCCTTAATGCAGTTACTGCATATCATCATAGTACTTATTATGTCAAAGGATGACAAATGCCATGGTATATCATGACCAAGGCACAAAGTGTGGTCCTCTGGGAAACAAACACACACAAAAATCAGACAAGTATTGCTAGGCTTATCCTGAGTCACTAAGGCACCTTGTCAGATCATGTGATGAGAACTTTAGGTGTATAAGTCTTGATACATGGAAGTATCTAGCCAATCCAATGTATAGGATGTGTTTGATCCACCCAGTAGTATCCTAGTCACACACAAGGAACTTAGTTTCCCCAGTCATGTTTCCTAGACAAACTGCAAACAACAATGAAAGAAAATAGATCTTGCCCCATCATTGCCTCTCTTCATCTCTTAGGGACTGCCTTGAGATGATTAGGAACAAGATTGCAGAAAGCAAATCCAAGTGAAGTGTGAGACAAAGCCAATAGCCATCTGATCATGTGCTAAGTGTAAATGTGCTTGCTTGAATGATTGTGATAGGTTGAATGATGCCTAGTTTAAGGATAGGAAGCATGTCGTATAAGACGTCAATTTTGGTTTCGGCGATGCAACCTCTTGTATAAGGCAGATGAAAGTTGGAGGACATCTTGTGTAAAGATGCCACATGTGGTCTGGTTTTGAGATTGTCGCACATTTGCGACATGGTTGAGATGAGCAATGGTGTCCAAAATATGAGTGTTGTTGTCTAAGGCACGGAGCCTAGTTTTGACTGCATCGCATGCTTTTTGTCAGACACGTGATTGGGAGTGTTGGTTGGTCACAGTGATATTTAAGTATCACAGTGGGGTATGATGAATAGCAATGTCTTGGCTGTGTTGTTGAGTTGTCTTGTGTGGGTGTCTTCGATGCTTGCTATTTTTATTTTCTTGTAGTGTCTTTCCCGTTAAAGGACAACTTATTAGGACGATGCAGTAGGATGGGCCCTAAGGGGCTGATCTAGTGCCTCGGGGGTGCATCAGAGATGGCCTTGCCTACGTGAAAGCTTAGAGGCAATGTAGTTCAACAAGGGTGGACTTGGGTTGACCTAGGACCTAAGGGGAATGCCTCAGGGGGCATTAGAGATGGCCTTGCCTACGTGAAAGCTGAGAGGCAACATAGCTCAGTTTATTGGTTTGACGCTATGTGACCATTTTTTGGGTATTTTTGGTGACTATTTGATGTTTTTGGATTTTGTTGATATTTTGATTTTTTTGGATTTTGTTGATATTTCAATTTTTTTTGGATTTTGTTGATATTTCAATTTTTTTGGATTTTGTTGATATTGGTGTCCTCCAACATTGACCTTAGGATCAGGACCTCCCCCCAGTTAGGTGAAATGGAATGTCATGTCGAAGGTGAGGCAGAAGAAATGTGAAGACAAAAAAATGTTAACTTGTTTCCAGGCCATGGGAGGGACATTATGATACGTGACGGAGTGGGAAGGGATTATTGCAGAATAGGGATCATGGACGTGAGTGATGGTAGACAATGGAGCAGAGATCAACTATGCATGGTACCTATTTGCTAGGTTTCTGCCATGGTACTTATCCAAAGCGCTACTGAAGTAGTTTTCACTTTGGATTATTTTTTTTAATGTATAATACCACCAGAGGTGCATGCTGTTGATGGGTTCTAACAATGGTTTGCCTTTATGAGTGGCTAATTAATATGCGCTAGAGCCATAGGCTGCAGTGATGACATAGGGCCCTACCCAATTTGGCTCAAATTTTTCTGGCTTCTCTCGTTCCATCTAATTTTTGGGATTTTCTTTTAAAACCAGGTCTCTAATGTTGAAATGTCAGACTCGGACCCATTTGTTATAGCTGCGATGGAGACGATTCTGATAAGCCTGTAGATGAGTAAGTGCATTTTGTCTTCTTTCGTCTAATAGCTCAAGTTTCTGTAGCTAGGATGTCCTGTATGCTTCATCATCAACCAATTACTGCAATGACACTCTCAAGGAGGGCAACTTGACCTCTATGGGTAGGATAGGCTCAGTACCATAGATGAGGGAATAAGGAGTGGCTCTAGTGGGTGCACAAATGCTAGTATGATAAGCCCATAGGGCAAGGTTAAGTTGGATATGCCTGTCACAGCCAACATCATTGACAATCTTTTTTAGGATTTTTATGATGGTTTTATTGGATGCCTCGGCTTGGCCATTCCCTTGTGGGTAGTACGAAGTGACGAAGTGGTGTTGGATATGGATTTTTTCACAAAGTTCACAGACATCCTGATTCTTGAACGGATGACCGTTGTCCTTTACAGTGGATTGTGGGACACCATACCGACATATGATGTAATTAAGGATAAACTTGGTGATTTGCTTGCCGGTGATGTATGTCATAGGAATAGCTTCAATCCATTTTGTGAAATATTTGGTGGCTGTGAGGATGAATTTATGTCCATTTGTGGAGGTGGGATGGATTTTGCCCATGAGGTTGAGTCCCCATTGAGAAAATGGCCATGGAGACGTGAGCGGTTGCAAGTCCTGAGTTGGTGCATGCACGAGATCACTGTGTATCTGGCATTGTCAACATTTCTTTGAAAATGGTAAGCATCTTTTTCCATCGTTGGCCAGTAATACCCTGCTCTTATGATTTTATTAGCAAGGGTAGGGCCACTCGAGTGGGCTCCGCATATACCCTCATGTACTTCTCGTAGGGTTATTTGTGCTTCTTCAGAGTCAAGACATCTCAGGAGGGTATTATCAAATCCACGATGGTATAGGGTGTCACCGATGATGACATATTTGGTAGCTTGGCGTATGAAGGATTTGCATTGTTTGGATGATAGGCTAGCAGGCAGAGTTTGGTCCTGTAAGTAGGCGTATATGTCATGGTACCAGGGTGATGTGGGTTAACAATTTTGTAGACCAACTCAGATTCTGGGATATCGAAGGCAGGGACCAATAATTGTTCCACTAGGAACTCAAACTGAGTGAGATTACTTGGGATATCAAGAAGAGATCCAATGGTTGCCATTACGTCTGCTACCCAATTTTGCACTTTAAGAATCTGATTAAAGAGCACTGTGTCAAAGTATAACCTAAAACTATCCACCATTCTTTTATAAGGTATGATCTTTTCATCTTTGGTGTCGCACTCATTGTTGACTTGTTTGATTACTAATTGGGAATCACCAAACACTTGCAATGTTTTTGATTTTCTAGTTGACCACCATTCAAAGTCTTGTGAGCAATGCTTCATACACTACTATGTTATTTGTATAGAGAAAAGTAATGCGAAATGCCTTGGGAATGACATCACCTTGAGGAGTAATAGACAGGATACCCACACTTGAACTGTGATTGGTACATGATCCATCAAAGAATACTGTCCAGATTTTGGGTATGTCAACTGTGAATATTGACTCATCAGGGAAATAGACAACCATCGGATGATCTACTAGTATAGGTGCTTCTGCAAGCTGGTCTACGATCACTTGTCCTTTGATTGCTTTTCTGTCAACATATTCTATATCAAATTCACTCAATACCATAACCCATTTGGCCAATCATCCTATTAAGGCTGCTTTATTCAATAAGTACTTTAGTGGGTCAATTTTAGCAACTAGCTTTGTCTTATGATTCAACATGACCACCATTCGAAGTCTTGTGGGCAATGCTTCATACACTACTATGTTATTTGTATAGGGAAAAGCAATGCGAAATGCCTTGGGAATGGCATCACCTTGAGGAGTAATGAACAGGATACCTGCACTTGAACCGTGATTGGTACATGATCCATCAAAGAATAGTGTCCAGATTTTGGGTATGTCAATTGTGAATATTGACTCATCAGGGAAATAGACAACCATCAGATGATCTACCAGTATAGGTGCTTCTGCAAGCTAGTCTGCGATCACTTGTCCTTTGATTTCTTTTCTGTCAACATATTCTATATCAAATTCACTCAATACCATAACCCATTTGGCCAATCATCCTATTAAGGCCGCTTTATTCAATAAGTACTTTAATGGGTCAATCTTAGCAACTAGCTTTGTCTTATGATTCAGCATGTAATGTCACAACTTTTGGGTAGCGAAAACTACAGCGAGGCAGGTGCATTCAATAGGACTGTAGTTTAGATCATATCCCACCAAGGTTCGACTGATGTAGTAGATTGCCCTTTCTTTTCCTTCTTTGTCATTCTGTGCCAACAATACCCCCAGTGCTGAATTAGTTGTTGATATGTATAATAAAAGGGGATTTCCTAGGATTAGTGGCCTGAGGACTGGTGGTGATAGCAAATAGTCTTTGATCTTTTGAAAAGCTTCTTCACACTGTTCTATCCACACAAATGGTACCCCTTTGTGGAGTAAGTGTTGGAAAGGCTGACATTCGTCGGCAAGTTGCGCAATGAATCTCCAGATAGATTGTAACTTTCCCTGTAGCCTATGCAACTATTTTAGAGTAGTGGGTGGAGGCATTTTCATTATTGCTTTCACCTTGGCGGGGTTGACTTCTATCCCTCAGTGTGAAACAATGTAGCCCAACAATTTTCCTAATGTAACGCCAAACCAATATTTCTTGGGGTTTAATCTAACTTTGTAATCTTCCAGGTGTTTGAATGTTTTATCCAACACATCCAGATGAGAGTTTCTGGTGATTGATTTGACCAGTAGGTCATCGACATAGTCTTCCATACATATATGCATATAGTCATGAAATATAGTTGTCATTGCCCTCTAGTATGTAGTACCGCATTTTTGAGGCTAAATGGCATAACGATCCAGCAATATGTGCCCCAAGGACATGTGAAGGCTATTTTATGTTGATCTTCTGGTGCTATCCATATATGATTATATCTAGAGAAGCCATCCATTAATGAGAGCATTTTGAATCCAGCTGTCAAGTCAACTATGATGTCTATGTTTGGTAATGGAAAATTATCTTTCAGACACACGAAAGTCCTCACATATTCTGATATGGCCATTGGGTTTCATGACTAGTACAAGGTTGGATAACCACTCTGGATAATTAATTGGCCCGATGAAGCCAACATCAAGGAGCTTTTTTAGTTTTGCCTTCACTAGTAATACGATCTGTGGATGCATCTTTCGCAGCTTTTGCTTGACGGGTTTGGTGTTAGGTAGTAGTGGTAAGTGATGTAGGACAAATTGTGGGTCAAGCCCAGGCATATCAACATAAGACCAAGCAAATTTGACTTGTCGTGCTCGGAAGAAATCTTTAAATTTAGGCTATTCCTGTTCTGTGAGTGACTCGGTGAAGTGAATAATCTTGGGCACTTCTTTAGTTCCGAGGTTGGTTTCCACAGTTGCTTCGACTAACAGGGGTGATTTTTCCTGTGTGATAGGCAACACTTCTAGCCCTCCATCCTCAGACACCTCAGGGAGGTTTTTACCCTCAGATATTTCCTTTATTTTTATTTTTGAATGATCTAAGGGCACCTTTCAGTTTTCACCCAGAGACCTATTTTTTTCTTTTTTCTTTTCACTTTTGCGACTAGAGGTTGGAGTGGATTCTCCAAAGTAAGAAGAACTATCCAAGTCCATGATGTACCCAACTTTATGATCCCCCAGAGGTAAACCTTCATGAAGTCCCATGCATTCAGCTATCGCTTTGTCATTCTCGAATAAATCTAAGTTAGGTGGATCTTGTTGGTCCTAATCGATTAGCTCAGGATGGACTAAGGGTATGCCATCATCGATGTTTAGGTAGCTCATGGTTACAATAGTCAAGGTGCAAATAAAGGTGTTATTAGGGTCCCAGAAGATATTTATCCATGTGGCCCCTTCGGGGAGGTCGGTTGTGGATGATTCGGGTGAGTTGGATGTGGATGATTTAGGTTCAGGCTTGGGTGGATCCCTTGATGTCTCAACTTCTTTGGAAGCACTTGTTTCCCATCTTAGAAGTAACTTAGTACGTGGAGCCCTGTCTCTTTGTGTGGTATATCCTAACCCTTCATTGTGCGGCCACCTTGTTAGCTGAAGAGGTTTAGTTCGTCCATTTCCATCAAGTCCAAGTCCACTATGCCCATCATATCCTTGTTTTTTGACAAATTCATATCCTTTGCCATATTGTTCTAGAGACAATTTGATATGTTCGACCTCCTCTTCTTCTTCCTTGTAGAGCCATGTGGATATGTATTCACTGAAGTCTTCTTTATTGAGTTCACCCCACTTTGTGAATGTGGTGGGACCAGCGGAGAGAGTTTGCCTTGGTAGAATAGGGATGGGTTTTCCTTGGGACTTGGGTGATACCGACAACTTTCCAATGCAGTAGGACCTCTCTATCTTGTATTCACTGCATCCCCTGTCTTGGATTTGAATCTAAGGGTTGAGTGGCAGAATGAAAGTGGGAGTGGATTTGGATAATGCGGATGGGTCGACATTGTTGGAATAAGGGCAGATAACTGAGAGGGGGGGTGAATCAGTTGTCACAAAACTTTAATTCTTTCTGCAGTTAATTCTTCCTTTTATTATTTAACAATAGATCAACAATTTAACCATGGAAAACAAGAATTATAAACATATGAGTAGCAACACAGCAACACATTTGACACCAATATTTTTACGTGGAAACTTAGTTAAGGGAAAAACCACGGTGGGGTTAACCCACAAAAGATTGATACTCTGTTAAAACTATTACAAAAGGGGAATGCACATGTATTTGGGCTCACTGCTCAAAAGAAGGCTCACTGCCTATAGAAAGAAGATTATAATGAATTTGAACTGATAATAGCATCTACCAATGCAAGGCTTCAGTTCCGGTTAAGTACAAAATACTGACTTGATACACTTCATCCTTACTCTGCTTTGTTTACTATTCTACTAACATCCGAACCTTAGATCTCTGCCCTTTTCACACTTATTCCATATTTTCCTCACACAAACACACCAAATCATTCAAATCCATTGGCTATATATATCCGCATCTTGATCTTCAACCACTTCTCAGTCAGATTTAAGAACACTTAGAACTTTATTAAAAATTCTGCTATGTCAGCTAAATCCATGTACACTTGTATTGCAAACCAAAACTTGCACTCACAACTCATTAATCAGGTCGGCTACTATCACTCATTATCACAACTTGTCCAGCCAACAACCTCCATACATCTGAAACTAAGATCAATTTCAAGGTCAGCTTGTTCTTCATTTGTCTGCTATGTCAAACTATTAACCTGATACTCAGATGCTAATAAGTATTGAATCCTTCATCATGGGAGGCCAAAACTCTAGATTTAGATTATCCTGACAATGCTTATGACCCCCTCAGATTTGCAGTAAACTATGATCTACCATCGAAGAGATCTGAACCAAGATACCGGACCCTATCGCCTGCTTTATTTCTGACTTCCCGGACTAAGATAAATGCTAATTCTAACTTTCGGTAAGAATAAATTGAGTTATGTGGATGGGTGGAATAGTCTTAGTTTCCATCAATGACAACACCTGTCATGCTTAGCAGTGTCTCTTGCCAACAATCTCCCCCTTTGGCATTGATGGCAACACTTAGTGAAAAATGACTAAGTGCTACACATTTACTCCCCCTTACTCTATACTCTTATGCTTCTCCATTGATTTTGAAGCTCCCCCTTTGATGGATTCCTCATTTTTCACTATTGTTCACTCCCTCTTTGACATCAATGGCAAAGGATGGGATCCGCAGGCAAAAAAAAATAAAATCTGTATATAGTGCCGCATATGTATAACCAATCCTTAAGTTATATTTACATGAAATTGAGTATGTTTGTAAAATTGTTTTTCAATTGTTCAAGTTTAGAGGCCCAACTTATTTTCATGCCATCCAAAATTAAGATTTGTCTACTTAGTAAAAATGCATATGCTTCTGCCTTTGTTAGATCTGAAGGGTCATTTGTCTGAACTGCAGTCTGAGCTTCTGATAAAGCATTATACATTGTCTCTAACTTGGGGGCAATCAATCCCCAGAGCTTGCTCATCAGTCAAGCTGATTACTTGACATTCCTGACTTATAGTAGAAATTGTTAGAGGATCAAAATTTTGAGATAGATTTGACAACTTCTGTTCTTGCTCCTTTATCTTCTTCTCAATATCCTTACTAACTTTGGGCCAGGATTGACAAAACTTGTATATATCACTTCCATCATTTAGAGAATTTTGAATACTCTTTATACTGATACCAAGTATCATCCTATCATACCCTTTTAGGCTCTTTATTTCACTAAATATCTTATCCAAAAACTCATTCCTGACTTTAGTTTCTGTAGACTTCTCAAAAGACTCAAAATGCGTACTTACAGAGTTTACAAGATTTATTAGATGTCTGGAGGGAGAGTCAGATGGATTCTTCTAGAGGGTAGGCATTATCTTCTCTAGTACACTAGATGCAAGACTTAATAGCTTATTATCTTCTAGGTGAGACTTTAATATCTTCTCGCTTGCCTTGGCCTGAGTGAAAGATGCCACCTTCATCATTTGGACCGAAGAGAGATTAGCTAGGTGGATTGGTCCTTGAACCAGTTCTGGTTCATCAATCTTTAGCAATTCTTTACTCAAAAAGTTCTTTACTGCCTCTACAGTGTCTCTTGTCACAACTTCCAGCTCACCTTCCTTCCTTTGAGTTTTATTAGTGGTAGTATCAGAACTGTTTTGTTTGGATGCATCAACATTTGCACCATCTTCTTCTGTTTTATCTTTCTTTTCTTCTTCTTTCTCTTTCTCTGCTTTACTTTTCTCTGTGTTATCTACAGAGGGACTTTTCCCTATATCTTCACTGCTTGGTATTTGTTCCAGAGGGCTCTGTGTGGTAGCAATATTATCTTCTTTTCCAAATTGATTAGGTGGAGTTAGAGAATCTCCTGCATCATCATTTTTGTCTACCATCTCTGTATCTTCTTTGCTTATTTGCTCCTCTTCTAGAATAGAGGAGTCATCAACTTTGGTTTGTTGCTCACTGATGTTTACTTTTTCAACATCCAGAATCGATGAATCAATTCCATCATCCGTCTCCTCATAGGTTTTCTCCAGAGGATCTAGAGTATTACCTTGGTCATTATTTCCTCTTTCAATCTCTTCTTCTAGAGCTTCTTGTTCTGGAACTGAAGGATTGACTTCCTCAAATTGTTCCTCTGAAACAATATAGTATTTATCTTTGTCAAGGGCTTTTCTCAAAATTTCTTTTATTTCCTTTACAACTTCCTCAGTTTCACCAAGCATTAACTTATTCATCCGGATCTTGCTTTTGAATTTCTCCTTAACTTCCTTGAGGATTTTATCAGCTTCTCTTCTGGTCATTACTAGACACAAGGTGGAAAGAACATATTCTCTGAGTTCTATGTCTTTGTCCTTGGCGACTTCCTTCCTCATTTATAGTATTTTCCTTAAACTTTTGGGAATTTCTTGCAAAATTTCCAATAGAGCTCTATTGAATTTATTCAAGTATAGGATGGTGGCATCCTCCAAGATTTTCTTATTTGCTTCATCAAAACTATCATAATATATTTTGATAGGCTTTAGATTCCCATGAACAGTAATTGATTTTACAATTTGATCAATAGTCATAGCAACCTTACCAGTCTCATGCCTTTTACTTGCCTTTTTTCTTTCTGAGGGTGGGTTCTCAGAGGCCTTTGAAGTCTTGGCTTTCTTTGATATCATCTCTTTAACTTCTTCATCTGTTTCTATTTCCTCATCATCTTTTGTACTCTTGTAGGATCTTGTGGCCTTGGTTTTCTTCCTCTTTCCTCCTTCACTGGATGGTGTGGATTTCAGTGTCTTAATGGGAATAGACTTGGATTGTTCTAAGATAGTTGTAGAGCTTCTTTTTTTTCTTGAAGAGCTAGGTGGGACTTCCCGAGCAGCTGCTGGCTCACTTTCTGCCCTTTCTTTTGAATCTTACTTAGCTCTTCTCTTCATCTCCTCAATCCTTTCTCTATTCTTTCTTACTACTTCTTTGGTGATGCCAATACTCTCAGCATACATTTCAACTAGCTTCTACACTTTCCTTTTAGTCTTTGGCTGTCTGAGCTCCACATGCAGTTTTAGGCTTAGCTCTTTGTATGCTCCAAATGTTTCAACAAATGTGTCTTTTGACTTGCTCAGAAGATGTTGAGCATACATGTCCAAGAATCTTTCATCTACCTCATATCCCATAGGCATTATCCATACTGTCCTAGGTTCCACAGCCTCCATCAGGCACTGATCAGTGTCAACCATAAAGCATATTTCATTTTCATATTTCTCTACAACTGACTTAGGGATTCTTTGTCTTGCATGCATCATACTTTGAAAGTTTTTGAAGTAACCCCAAATAGTTGTTTTCTGAGCTTGGGAATCACCAAGGCTGCGTAGGTGATCTCTTATTTGCCATGCTACTGGCCTGTCATTTGTCCAGTGCACACATTGAACTCTAGACACATCATTCATAAAATAGAAGAATAGACATATAATCAGGGAACCATACTTGAAGGTATGTTTCTTGTCTTTCTTTACTTTGCTCAAATTCTCAATCAACTAATTTTGTAGTAGTTCACAAAGGTCATAATCAACATTCTCTTTAACATTTGGTAGGCTGCATATATTGCGGTTCCGGAGACTGAATTCTCTCTGCTAGAGTGATAGATTTTGTAGCCAATCACCATGGAAGAAAACTTCACATCCGGTTCTATAATGTCATTTATGGTCATAGCCCTCTTATCAAACTTTGCACCAGTTGCATCAGTAACAGTTTGGTTTTTCACGGCCTTCAGCATGGGTAGTTTACTAGTTGAATTTAACCTAGTCACAATTCTGATAACATCCTTTGTAATCTTGAATGGTTTTAGCAGCCATATGAATTCATCATGCATCTGACTTAATACATATTGAACCCATTCACTTTCATCAAATGTTAGGAATTCAACTACTTGAAGGAAGTGTTTTCTTTCTAGGGCTTCAAATTCTAATTTCAGTTGATAATCTTCATCTTTTAGATAATTTTCAAACAATTCAAGCAGTTTTAGATTCCAAAATTCTTCTACATTGCAATGTATATATGCCCTAATATCTTCAACATGCAGAACCCCATAAGGAACACCAGAGAATGCACCTAACGGTTAAACTTCAACTAACTTGTGTGGATGCTTCTTAAATATTGGTCGGGGCCTTTCAGTTACATCAACAACTAGAGGTGTAGCCATCTCAATAGATTTTAGATTCAAATCTTTACAAAGAAATACCTTTTTCTTCCGTGGGGTTAGGGTTGATCAAATGCCAGTTGAATTCACTCTTCGTGCTTCAATTTCTAGATTTGCAGCTCAGATGCTCTTCTTTTGTTTCCTTCGAATGTAAAGTGATTCAAATGCATGACCAAGTGACCTTTTATTCTTTGCAAAACCTAATTTGGCATTGTAATAAATGCGTTGCCCTAACTTCATCTGGTTACTCTGTTTCTTGAATAGTTCTTCATGAATAACTCTGCAAGTTTTTATATCAACATCTTTTCTTCCAGAAATCTCTTCAAAAGATCTGTAATAGTCCATAGCACCTTTACTTATTGTGCCAGATTCAGGCACTCACATATTGTTTGGGGAAATCAAATTTTCAATGTAGCTCCCCCTAAGTCAGAGCTCCTGATTCAATTCCCAGAAGAATTATCAGCACCAGATTCCGGTGCAGACCCATTGCTATTATTCATAATTGTTTTCTTGACCCATGTCTTGCTTATTTCATTTTGTATCTCATTCACATCAATTTTTTCTTTGCCTTTGTCTTGTCTCTACTCATTTGGTTTTCTGTTTATCGGACCCCTTCTTTCATTGATCCTGCTTCTGCAGAATCTTGCAATATGACCAAATTTATTGCAATTAAAGCACACAACATTTCTTTGCTTATATACTTGATTTCCTCTTGATATGCACTAATTGGCCATGTGTCCAAATCCATTGCAAGAAAAACAATAGCCATTGAAAAAATTGTCAGTAGAGTTATTCATTATCATACTTCTACATTCATTTGATCTATGACCATACCTCTTGCACTTGAAGCATTGACCAAAGAAGGATGGACCATTTTGATTTGCTCTGCTTCTACACTGAGTAGTTTTATGGCCAAATTTATTGTAGTTGAAACAATTTCCATTGAAGGATGGATATCTTTTATCATTTGGCTATCTTACCGGAGGTCTTCTAGGTATGTTTCTTCCATTTCTTGATTAAGAATTTCTTTGCCCAGATTCAGAGCTTTCACCTTTCTCATATCCAAGACCATGCTTGTCATCAACCTTTTTCTATCCTTCAAGTAGTGCTTCAAGTTTAGCTGAGCTTATTTTGAACTTCTCCTTATATTCATTTGCAACTTCTAGGTCATGTCTGAGAATGATAATTTACCTTTCAAGTTCTCTCTAATTGTCTCTACTTTCTTGTAGATCAAACTCTAGATGGCTAACTATTCCATCCAATCTGCATCATTCTTCAATTCTTTCTTTTAGTTTTTGATTTAGGTCTTCTTCAGTTTTCTTTCTATTTTTAATTTCTTTGGTTTGCCTCATCACCCTAGATTCCATCTCAATTTTCAGAACAACTTCTTTTGACAACTTTTCACATTCCTTTGTCTTTTCTTCCAAAGCTTCATTCATGCCATTTTCTTCAGTTAAACTGGATAAATGCAGAAGTAGTGCCTTTCTTTTTTCCATAGATTTCTTTAATTCATCTTTTAACATTTCAATGGTATCATCAACATCTTTAAGCTCAACTCTCAGATTAGATATTTTTGCTTTTGACTGACCAAGATCTTCTAGGGCCAACCAAATTTGATCCTTGAGTGAACTCATTGAAACTTCTTCCAAGATCTTTCCTTAAGCTGTTAGGCTTCTTTCAAGGAACCTTGCTCTAATACCAATTGTTAGAATAAGGGTAGACAACTGAGAGGGTGGGGGTGAATTAGTTGTCACAAAACTTTAATTCTTTCTGCAGTTAATTCTTCCTTTTATTATTTAACAATAGATCAACAATTTAACCGTGGAAAACAAAAATTATAAACATATGGGCAATAACACAACAACACACTTGACACCAAGATTTTTATGTGGAAACCCAGTTAAGGGAAAAACCACGGTGGGGGTTAACCCACAAAAGATTGATACTCTGTTAAAATTATTACAAAAGGGGAATGCACATGCATTCGGGCTCACTGCCCAGAGCTCACTGCTTAAAAGAAGGCTCACTGCTTGCAGAAAGAAGATTACAATGAATTTGAACTGATAATATCATCTACCAATGCAAGGGTTCAGTTTCGCTTAAGTATAGAATACTGACTTGATACACTTCATCCTTACTCTGCTTTGTTTACTGTTCTGCTAACATCTGAACCTTAGATCTCTGCCCTTTTTACACTTATTCCATAGTTGCCTCACACACACACCAAAATCATTCAAATCCATTGACTATATATATCCACATCCTGATCTTCAACCACTTCTTAGTCGACTTTAAGAACACTTAAAACTTTATTAAAAATTCTGCTCTATCGGCTAAATCCATGTACACTTGTAACGCGGACCAAAACTTGCACTCACAAATCATTAATCAGGTCGGCTACTATCATTGATCATCACAACTTGTCCAACCAACAACCTCCATACATCTAGAACCAAGATCAATTTCAAGGTCAGCCTATTCTTCATCTGTCTGCTCTGTCAAACTGTTAACCCGATACTCAGATGCTAATAAGTATTGAATTCTTCATCATGGGAGGCCAAAACTCTAGATTTATATTATCTTGACAATGCTTATGACTCCCTCAGATCCATAGCAAACTATGATCTACCATCAGAGAGATCTAGACCAAGATACCGGACCCTATCACCTGCTTTGTTTTTGACTTCCCGGACTTAGATAAATTCTGATTCTGACTTCCGGTAAGAACAAATTGAGTTATGCAGATGGGTGGAATGGTCTTAGTTTCCATCAATGACAACACCTATCATGCTTAGCAGTGTCTCTTGCCAACAGACATAATTGGAAGAAGCGAATGGTGAGATTCCCCTATTTACAGGCACTTGATTTTGGGGTACTTCTCTTAGGTGGCTATAGTATTAAAAGGCATCAGGATCACCTGGGACTGTGACTTCCATGCCGTTATAGGGAAACTTAATGTATTGATGGTAGGTGGAAGGGATGGCCTTCATGGAGTGAATCCATGGTCAACCTAGGATGAGGTTATACGGTAGTTCAGTGTCCAAGACATGGAATATGGTATCCTAAATAGCCTGTCCAACTCTTACGGCTAGAATGATAACTCCTTTGGAGGAGCGTTGAGTATCATCATAGGCCTTGATAACAATCTTCCTGGTAGGATCAACACAAGCCTTAGAATATCCCAATATCAACACCAACTTCAAAGGACATATATTTAATCCTGCTCCATCATCTACTAGGACTCGTTAGATTTTATGTTTGTTGATAAGACTTTGAGATGTAAGGGATCATTATGTTTGGTGCAGTTTGGGGGTACATCTTGTTCCATGAAGGTGATGTTGTTGATAGTGGCTAAGTGTCCCACCATGGCCTAAAATTGACTAACATTTAGGTCAGTGGGAATAGAAGATTCTAGGAGCGCCTTGTCCAGAATGGCCTTGTGCTCGGGCGAGAGACGGAGTAGATCGAAGATGGATATTTGTGTTGGGGTCTTTTTCAGGTGATCCAAGAGGTTATATTAGCCTTTGGCTTGTGGGGTGGGTGTATTGGAGGAGTTGGTGGGCGCACCTTGTAATGTAATTTTGGCTTTTTAGGTGGTGACGATGCATTCAGGATGAGATTTGATAGTGATCATGGATATGTTGTTATCACATATGCAGATGCTATTGATTGTGCAATTGTAGGCGACGTTATTATAGCTGACATTGTTATGTGGCTTGGTTCCTGATGAAGAGGCTTGTCTTGATCCATGATGATTTTGTAATGGGTCAGTAAAAATAGTATGGTCAGTGTTGGAGGAACCCGCTGTTTGATCTATGCCTACTATACCCCTGTTAATGAAGTCTTGGATAATATTTTTCAGTTTAAAACAATTTGACGTCTTATGTCCTTTGATTCGGTGATAGTCGTAGAAGTCATTGTTGTTCCATGAGGGCAGTTTAAAGGCCGGATCATATTGGCGGATCATATTGTAATAACTTCTGTAAAACCACTTCGATTGGTTCTATCAAAGGTGTATAGTTGCATCTAGGGGTATTATTCCTAGGAGGTAGTCTTGTTTGGTTATTTTGAACCACATTCGCTGATTGCTGTTGGGGTTACGGTTGTTGTTGTTGTTGTTGAACATGTGGATGATTGTTTATTACGGGGGCTGCTGTAAGTGTGATGGGCGGATCGGCCCTAAATGCTTTAGCATCTACCACCCCGTTGTTGCTAACATTCTTGTTTCACACCCAAGTCTTATTCTTGTTGTAGGGCATGTTTTGAGTGTTTTGATTCTTGTTAAATTTTTTTTATTGTTCCTTTAGTGATAAGAGCCTTCTCAATAGCTTCCCCTTTCTCGACCACTTCACCGAAAGAGGTGCAACAATGGATTTTTAATTAGTGCATAAGCTCTTTGTTTAAGTTCTCTACGAATATTGGCACTAGTTGATTCTCAGGAATGTAACAAGGACACTTGCTTGCTAGGCCCCACCACCTTTGAAAGAAAGAGATGAAGGTCTCCCCCTCTCCTTGTCTCATTTGGCATAAGGTGGCTATGTTCACATCCGTCTCTATGTTATAGGAAAAATGCGAGATGAACTTGTCCATGAGTTCTATCCATGCCCGTATCCCCATGGGGAGATGTGCAAACCACTCAAGAGATGGGCCTGCGAGACTCCTAGTGAAGAGTATCATCAAGTAGGTGTGATCATAGATGAGCTCTAGGCAAGCAATATGGAACTCATGTACATGTTCCACAGGACTCCCCTTTCCCCTATATTTGTGAAAGTTTGGTGCGATGAAGTTTGGGGGAAAAGGAGGCATGTAGATGCTTTTTTCAAATGGGTACGAGCATAAGTCCTCCATGGAGTATGACTTCTTTGTCCCCAAAACTTATAAGTTCACGAATTATTGTTTTAGTTTGTCCAACTCTTGGGTGAGGGTGTGTTGGCAGTATTTGTGACCAAGTCTACGTAAGGATTCATCATGTTATAGGTTCCCATGTTACCTACAAGTGGGATGGTGTTGGCGTTCATGTCATAATGAGTGTGTAATGGTATTGTGTTTTGAATTCGGTTGTGGGTTGTGAAGGATACGTTAGGGTTGATGTATCGATAATGGTATGGCATGCTTGTGGTGTTGAGGTTTTGAAATGAAACGTGAGGATTTCCTTGTTGCTAGTTGGGGTCAATATATGAGGCATTAGTCACATTATTGTTGTTTCTGAGTGGATCTACAAGATTCGAGTTGACATATGATATACCCACACCTTGGCTAGTTGCATTACTATGTTGGTTGAGGGGGTTGGTGTTGAGATTACCCATGTTGGTATTTCTACTAGATCCAATGTTCGTGTTTGTGTTTATCGTGGCATTAATCCCTTGGGTTTGGTTTTGCGAGGTCACAATGTGTATCCTTCGTGTTCTCTTAGCGTGATCTTGAGGGTTTGCCAAGAAAATAAAAGGATTTGACGTATGGGTCATGACATTTGTGTTGTTTTCCTTGAAAGGTGGAGGTATGTTTACTATGACGGATTCGTGTGAGGTTTGTCCTAGGGGTATGTGGACGTGTTCGTGTGTTTGACTTGCATGGTAATTAGAGGATGAGGCATAGCTTTGGCTTGTCATGGTGGTACTAGAGGGCCTTGGTATGAGGGTGCTTATATCAACGCCTTCAAGAAGTTTAGTTCCATTTTGTATGAGGCACAAAAGATAGCTTTGTGGGTCTGCGGCAATCATTTCATCTAGGATCCTCAATACTCTAGGGTCTTGTCCTACAGCTTCAAGGACTTCAGGTGTAACCCCAGGTTCGTCATCTTGCAAGAAGAGATTGTCAAAGGGGTTCCTCATGTTTCCACTAGGTTCTTCATTGGGAGTGGTGCCAAATCTCATAGTTTCAATGTGAGAGTCTTGGGGACGTTCTAAGTCTTCTTCTCCCTTTCTTTTCTTTTGCAGCTGTGTTTCAACCATAAAAGACCTAGGTAATTTATGCAAGGTAAAGGATGACAATGCTAAGTTTTTGGTATTTTTTGGACAAAATGAAGATGTAAGTTGTGAATAGAACTCTAAGAGGACCTAAAGGTTTTAGACATGCAAAGATATGCTAATGGAGATGACCTAAGTGTTCTAAGGTTAAAAATGAGTGTATGGATGTGGTCTAAATGGTTTATGTAAGGTGGTATGCTTTGGTATTTTCTTGGGATGTTTTGCGAGGATGACTATGTTGATGCAATGATCTAAGGGAGTTATGCTCAAGACTAGTAGAGGTTAATGATTTTAATCTTCGCAGAAGTCTAGCTCCAATAGGATACTATTGTCTACTAATGACTCTCAAAGTACAAATCGGGTTTGTCGAGACCTTGGATTTTTAGCGAGAGAGGGACGATTGATTGAAGCAAGTTGGGAAAGTGGACTTATACTAGTCAAATGAGTATTAGGCCCACGTTAGGATAGATTGAATGAGAATAATGCCAAGGTCTCTTAGTCCATATTTATAGTTTTGAGGTAGTCACACTTCAACGGTTTCTCCTTATGTTTTGACTTAGGCATATTAATATGTTGAACCTCTATCTCTATTGATGTCTAAGGTGAAAGTGCTGAGATTTCTAAGGTTTCTAATGTTTCCTAAATGTTGTGGCCTGAATCTTAAGAAAATGAAGGATGGTATGCAAGTGAATCCTAAGGAATAAAAATCTACAGGTCTGAAATGTGTTTAGTATGGTTGCAATTGAATCTGATTGAGAGAAAAAGACTTCAAAGGTTCCCCTAAGGTTCAAAAATCATTCTCAGGCAGATGCATGACACTGTTCTGCTCATGCATTGTACTATTCTTCTTATGTGTTTTAGGATTAGGCGGGTGTGTTTCACTGTAGCCTATGTGTTGCACTGTTAAGCTTATGCATTTCACTGTTCAATAGAGGCAGTTTACTATTCTGCAGAGGTGTTTTACTATGTAGAAGATGCATTTTACTTAGTCTTATGCATTGTAGAAGGTCTCTTATGCGTTTTACTATTAAGCACATGCATTTTGCAGTTTCAGCAAGCTCTAAGATCAATTTTTCCTAAGTCTGTTTGATGATTTTGTGACAAATCAGAAAGCACATTAGTGATGAAAACACTCAGCAATCAGTCTTGTGGCTATGTCTCTTGTTTGTTTGATGTTTTTTGGTGACAAGATCTTTTGAAGACACTTAGTAAACAAGCACGACCCTATGGCTAGGCAATGACTATACTTGTTGAATTCCCACTTGGTTACCCAGCCGCGCCTACTTGTGGTGTATAGCTCCAAAAACTTGGGGCACTGGCTCCCCCTTACAGTGCACTCACTTCTTAGGCACACCAAGTTCTAGGTCCTAGGACACACGGATCCTGAGGTACCTTGCTATCTCTTCCACAAGCCGCGAAAATATGGGATGATTATCAAAGTTCATTCTTCTGACCTCCTCTATCAACAAGTAGAGGGTTTTTGGCCACTAAACAAAGGGGTTCTAGTGAATATCTAGGGGCCAGCACCCCACGAGCATCCAACAAGCCACTTAAGGCTCTAACTAACCCTAATAGGAGTTTAATATACACTAAGGTATGCCTCCTTTCAAGCTAGCACTCATACCAGTTAGACTTGGCTTTCACCTTATCCTCAATTTATATAGCAGACCGGACGAAAGTTCCACTTGGGGTCGCAAATGAGTTCTCCTTGCAGATGTGTCTCAAGAGTAGGCCCACTCTAAGGCTCAAACAAAAGTGACTTAAGTACAAAAATACTTTTGATCCCCAAGTTCATATGAAAATGCAAGGGGAGAGCATACATATTTTTGACCTTAGCCACACTAAACATGTTCTTTTTTTAGTTTGGATTATGTGGGGGGTGATTTATTGAAAGTGTGGTGGAGAAATTTTGATTCCCAAGGTCACCAAGGGTGCGAGGGAAGAGCATAGACTCTTTCACTTTACTAACAAAAATCACAAGACATGGCAAAAAAGATACAATTTGTTTTTTTATCTTTTTTTTAAAAAATGAGTGAAGATGCAGGTCAATTTATTAACCCAAATGAGTGAAAAGATGCAAGATTTGAGGTTTGTTTTAAGTCTAATGCATCATAATGCAAAGTTGTGTTCTTTTTACCTCATGAGTGTGAATAATGCAAGGGTAGTGGTTCTTTTTAACCAATATGAGTGAGGTTCATTTTAATCCCAAAATGAGTGTATGGTTGCAAACAAGATTATATTCCTTTTAACCCAAATTGCAAGATATGTTTATTAAGCTAAATCACACACACATTCATGGAAAACTAAACCCTAAATAAAAAATGTGGTTTACACATGAAAATGTTTCTCGAGCCACAAGCTACAAACCCAAAATTAGTAACAGAAAACCCTAATTCTAGTGTTGAAAACAGAAAAAACTTGAATGTAGAAAAATTTTAATTTTTTTTGTTTTATACCAGTCATATGCGTTGCAGAGGAAGTGGAGGCAGTGCACTGTCAGTTGTATGTGTTTCACAAACCTGCATGTGTGGTGCACTGCTATGCATATGTGGGTCACTCAAGCACATGTGGTACACTGAGCAACTTATGCATCGCAAAAATCTGCACAATTTATTAACCCAAATGAGTGAAAAGATGCAAGATTTGAGGTTTGTTTTAAGTCTAATGCATCATAATGCAAAGTTGTGTTCTTTTTACCTCATGAGTGTGAATAATGCAAGGGTAGTGGTTCTTTTTAACCAATATGAGTGAGGTTCATTTTAATCCCAAAATGAGTGTATGGTTGCAAACAAGATTATATTCCTTTTAACCCAAATTGCAAGATATGTTTATTAAGCTAAATCACACACACATTCATGGAAAACTAAACCCTAAATAAAAAATGTGGTTTACACATGAAAATGTTTCTCGAGCCACAAGCTACAAACCCAAAATTAGTAACAGAAAACCCTAATTCTAGTGTTGAAAATAGAAAAAACTTGAATGTAGAAAAATTTTAATTTTTTTTGTTTTATACCAGTCATATGCGTTGCAGAGGAAGTGGAGGCAGTGCACTGTCAGTTGTATGTGTTTCACAAACCTGCATGTGTGGTGCACTGCTATGCATATGTGGGTCACTCAAGCACATGTGGTACACTGAGCAACTTATGCATCGCAAAAATCTGCACAATTTATTAACCCAAATGAGTGAAAAGATGCAAGATTTGAGGTTTGTTTTAAGTCTAATGCATCATAATGCAAAGTTGTGTTCTTTTTACCTCATGAGTGTGAATAATGCAAGGGTAGTGGTTCTTTTTAACCAATATGAGTGAGGTTCATTTTAATCCCAAAATGAGTGTATGGTTGCAAACAAGATTATATTCCTTTTAACCCAAATTGCAAGATATGTTTATTAAGCTAAATCACACACACATTCATGGAAAACTAAACCCTAAATAAAAAATGTGGTTTACACATGAAAATGTTTCTCGAGCCACAAGCTACAAACCCAAAATTAGTAACAGAAAACCCTAATTCTAGTGTTGAAAACATAAAAAACTTGAATGTAGAAAAATTTTAATTTTTTTTGTTTTATACCAGTCATATGCGTTGCAGAGGAAGTGGAGGCAGTGCACTGTCAGTTGTATGTGTTTCACAAACCTGCATGTGTGGTGCACTGCTATGCATATGTGGGTCACTCAAGCACATGTGGTACACTGAGCAACTTATGCATCGCAAAAATCTGCACAATTTATTAACCCAAATGAGTGAAAAGATGCAAGATTTGAGGTTTGTTTTAAGTCTAATGCATCATAATGCAAAGTTGTGTTCTTTTTACCTCATGAGTGTGAATAATGCAAGGGTAGTGGTTCTTTTTAACCAATATGAGTGAGGTTCATTTTAATCCCAAAATGAGTGTATGGTTGCAAACAAGATTATATTCCTTTTAACCCAAATTGCAAGATATGTTTATTAAGCTAAATCACACACACATTCATGGAAAACTAAACCCTAAATAAAAAATGTGGTTTACACATGAAAATGTTTCTCGAGCCACAAGCTACAAACCCAAAATTAGTAACAGAAAACCCTAATTCTAGTGTTGAAAACATAAAAAACTTGAATGTAGAAAAATTTTAATTTTTTTTGTTTTATACCAGTCATATGCGTTGCAGAGGAAGTGGAGGCAGTGCACTGTCAGTTGTATGTGTTTCACAAACCTGCATGTGTGGTGCACTGCTATGCATATGTGGGTCACTCAAGCACATGTGGTACACTGAGCAACTTATGCATCGCAAAAATCTGCACAGACGTCACACAAATTTTGTAACCAAATTTTTAACAGGAAACCCTAACTAGCAAACCAAAAAAACATTTTATGCGAATTGATATTAAACCCTAGGATTGTAAAGTGGATTCTTGAATGCCAGAGAGATGGAAAACTCTCAAGCATTAGCAAGGCATACTCAAATTGCAAAAAGAAACCACTAAGTATAAACCCTAGTCAAGAAACCTTGTGATATTAAAAAAACCCTAATGCCTTTTAAGAAAAACCCTAGTGGCTGATAAAACCAGAGAATAATTCCAGTAAATAGAACCTGCAAAACAAATTGTAATCCCTGCAACACCACTAAAAACCTTACAAAGAAAACTGGGTTAAGATTATCTAAAATGAAACAAAAGATTTTCTCCCTAAATAGCAGCGCATGCGGTGCAGTATCCCTCTTAAGCATTGCAGAGTTGTCACAAGCATCACACTGTACATCCGAAGCATCACACGGTGGAGCGCATGCATTTCACTAATCAGCGGATGCGTCGCACAAAACCTACAAATTACAAAACCCTAAATTCATGGCAAGTACAGATGTTTCACGTCAGGTTCACCAATGTGGGTGGGTAAAAACTCTGTTACAGTCCTCAAACATGCAGATTAAAACCCTACCTAAGCAATAGAGCCCTTAGCCATCCTAAAATGCAAGCATAAAGCATAGAAAACCCTAGGATATCTAATGCATTTCCTCCATTGCTAAATTCTAACCTAGCTATGGTGCTGTACTCAGACTTGCAGGGCTGCTAATGAGAATGGAAGCTCAACTATTGACAATGGCAGAAGTCAAATACTCAAGTGGTGGTTGAAAATGGGGAGGTAAAAGGGTTTTTATAGAAAGTGAGAGGTGAATGGAGGGCTGAGATTGATAGTTGACTTAGGGTAAAGATCAAAGGCTCACAATGATTTAGGGTTTCCTCCCATATAAGACAAATTTGATTTTTAAATTGGAGGAAATGGGTGAGGAGGTCAATGTTTAAAATTAAATAAATTGTGGGGATTTATTTAATTTTTTGTGAGGAAAGGGGGAATATGTTAGGATTAGATTAAATAAGTGAGGACTTATTTAATCAAGGTAAGGCTCATAATTTAAATAAATGAGTATTTATTTAAATTAAAGGGAGAATGTGAGTGTAGAGATAATGAATAATTAAATAATTTAATTATAGAAGAATCTAGAAGAAATTCACTTAGGTAATTAAATAAATAAAACTTATTTAATTACAAGCATAAAGGGGGAAGATGAATTAATTAAATAATTAAAATTATTTAATTAATAGTGGAATTATGAAATTGATACGGATTATGTGTGCAAATATCGCTCACAGGCCCAGGACATTTTTAAGTGTATATATATATATAGCGGTTTACTATGATGACGATCTCTTTATTTCTATATGCATGTGATGTGATGGATGTATGTGATATTCTCTTTTTATGTAATGGATATACATACATATGTATATATACATACATATGTGTATATACATACATATGTGTATATACATACATATGTGTATATACATACATATGTATATATATACATACATATGTATATATACATATATATGTATATACATATATATACATATATATATACACACACACATATATACATATATATATACACACACATATATACATACACACACACACACACACACATATATATATATATGGTTTACTATGATGATGATCTCTTTATTTCTATATGCATGTGATGTGATGGATGTATGTGATATTCTCGTTTTATGTTATAGTTCCATGATTTATGATTCATGATGAGATGATGCGGTCCTATTTATCATGTATTGTATGTGATGATTTTTATGATGTGATGTATGATGTGCCTCATGGATGCATATGTTGAGATGATATTACATGTTTATGCAATGACTCCTTATTGCTATGTGATGCTTATATGTGTACTACATTGATGCAGATATGTATGTATTAAATGTTTTATGATAGATGTAAAATGTATGCAGATGATGATTTTATGTGTTTAATGCAATATTGATGATCTAATATGATGATGATATTTATGATGGTTATGGTATTATGCTTATGATGGGATGTATATGATGGACTAACATGTGCATGCATGCAGGCCTACGAGATCTAATACATTTTTTTGGTGTGTCACAGTAGGATGAAAGATGACTAGAGGAAATGGGGATGAGAAATGCATGGAGGAAGATTGGCTATAAGAATGGATCCAGATTTTGCCTTGATAGATTTTTGAGCTTCTTTCTTGTAGTTGCTGCTTATCATCATAGAGCTTATTATGTCAAAGGCCAAGGTGTAAATTGTGGTCCCTTGTTAAATAGGCACAAGACAGACAAGGAGTGCCTAACTCAGACTAAGTAACTATGGTATCTTGTCGGAACATGTGATGAGATAACGGTGGGGTATGCAAATCTTGATGCAAGGAAGCATGTATTCCCTCTAATGCATAGGATGTGTTTGATTCACACCCAATGGAATCCTGATCACGCGCAAGAGACCTAGTTGCCCCAGTCATCTTGCCAAGACAAACTGCAAACATAAATCAAAGAAAAGGTCCTGCTCTATCCTTGCTTCTCTTCATCACTTAGGGACTGCCTTGAGAAGCATAAGAATGAGACTGCAAAGCAAATAAGACAAGCAAGACCCAAAGTCAACAACCATGTAGATTGTTTGCTGAGTGTGCATGTGTTTGTCTTGATTGGTTATGATAGGTTGAGTAATGCCTGGTTTTAGGATGGGAGGTATATCATATAAGATGCCTGGTCTAGTTTCGACAATGCCCCTACCTATCTAAGGCAAATGATAGGATTTGTGACATTTTGTATGACATGTGGTCTGGTTTCAAAAATGCCACAAGTTGTGAGATGTATGACGTGCGAGGATTTGAGATGTTTGAGAGATGAAACTGTTGGCAAGAGACACATTGTAGCTTCATGATTGCTGTCATTGATGGCAACAAAGTTCATCCCACACATCCGTAGGACATGATGTGCCTATATCGGAAGTCAAATTGAAGAATGTTGTGGTCCGGTAAGCAAGAACCAAGCATGTGGCAAGGTCCAACAGTTAGGTCTAGATCTCTCAGAGGAAGTATCTTTGGAAAGTGCAGACTTAGGAAAGTCAAGAGGAGTACCTTAACTGATAGATTCCAGGAATTGATCCTTCGGTGATGAAAGAGTGAAGAGATATGAGCATTCAAGTATTGGGGTCTTGTTTGGCAGAGCAGACAGAGGAAGAACTTACCTGTAGAGCTTCAGACATTATTCTGGATGAGATGTTGATGGTGATCAAGATTCTTAAGGTATCATTCGTGATTGGCTGATTTGTTAGATGACTTTTATAAGTATCTATTTGATCCACATCACTTGGTAAGTAAGGATTCAGCCGACAGACTAGAGTTTGGGAAATACTGACTATTCCGGATGCTGACTAGAAAGAGGATGAAATCCTTTGTGCGGATATATATACCAAATGGATTTTGATGAGAAGGTGTGTGTGGTGTAATTGTGAAGTGTGAAGAAAAGTAGAAGAATAGTGTGGAAGCAGTAAGGCAGGTTTGGTATGTGAAAGGACAATAGCTCTAAAGAAGAGAAAGGATGAAGTGTAGTAGATCAGTATACTAAGCCTAACCAGAACTGAACTCTAGCATATGTGGATGCTTCTCATCAGTTCAAGTATCCTGTTACTCTCTTTATAACTTGTAGACAGTGAGTCTCTTGTAGACAGTGAGCCTCTTGTGAGCAGTGTGCTTGAGCAGTGAGCCCTAATTGGCAAATGCCATTTTGTACTTCTATTCTTCTAACAGAGAATACATTCTTGGGTTAGTCACCCCATGGTTTTTCCCTTAACAGGGATTTCCACATAAAAATCATTGTGTTATGTGTATGACTTTGTTTCTGCTTTCCTGTTTATGAATGCTTATTTGCTTTGATACTACACCAATTGTTAAAGAAGAACATAAAGTTAAATTAATCAAGATAACTGATTCACCCCCCCTCTCAGTTATCAACAATTGGTATCAGGGCCAAGTTCCTCCAAATAGAGCCTAACAACTTGAGAAAGATCTGGGAATTAAGATGGATGTGTATGGTATGAGGGAGCAACTTCAGTCTGCCCTAGATGATCTTGAGCAATCTAATTCTGAAGTCAATGAATTGAAGGAAAGATTCAAATAGGTTGATGATTTCATAAATGAACTTGTTGGTGCTCATTTTGGCCTGGAGATTGAGCTTGCTTGTTGGAAGGTTTCTTCTTTCAAACCCTAAGTGTTCTTGTCCATCGCCAAGACTATTGCCTATCGGCAAAGGATATTATGGTTCCACCGACGGCATTGGTCATGCCGATGGGGGATGAGTTAAGTGTTCATCGGCGAGATTTAGCATATCGGCAGAGGTATTTTGCAGTTTGCCGATGGAGGGAGGTCACCTCGATGGGGAGTGCCATCAGAGTGAGATTGAGTATCGGGTCAACTTTGAAATGCTTGGCCGATGATGTTTTTCTTGCCAATCGAGAGACATCGCTGTAGCGTACTCTTTCTCTGGCCGATGATGGAGTTGATGGTGGTCTTCGGCGAGACTCGGCGTATCGGCGGGGAGACTTTTGGGTTGGCCGATGGTGTTGGTCACACCGACAGCAGAGTATGGAGTAGCGATCGGCGAGACAGTTGTCATCGGCGAAGGTTTTTTGGGAGCTGCCAATATGTGGATGTTTGGCCGATGTGATGTTATCGGCGTGGGTCACACCGACGAAGGGATGTTTTGAAGGTTATCGGGGTGACTTATGTTATCGGCGGAGGGGCTTGGTGTTGCTCCGATGGCCTTTCTCTGGCCGATGGGGAAATGTGTTTCTTTTGGTCATCGGTGAGAGTTGGTCTGTCAGTGGAGGTATGGAGGGCTAGCCCGATGGTCTATGTCTGGCCGACAGAAGGGAGAGTAGTGTTGTATCGGCCAGACTGATGAGGTCGGCGAAGGATTCGTGGGTTGGGCCGATGGTTTGTGTCACAGTGATGGGTTTTGACGAAGGCATGTGTGTCGAGCATGGCAAAAGCGCTCGACACTTGGTATGCATGTGGCCATATTTTTAAAATACTAAAGTTGTCTCCGCGGCACCAATGTGGGATTATTCCCCTGTATGTTTTGAACCTGCGAAGGAGGTGTTTTGGCGGGAAACTTCTTTTTGACTGCAGCGATGGTTTTCAAGTGACCGCGGGTGGTTGAGGCCCTTAATGGCGACTGTAGCAGGAGTATGGGCGATGGTACAAGCGATCAGGCTACCTGATTGAGAATGAAGACTTCCAGATAGTGGCGCGTGGCTCGAGACCCCCCTTTGTCTGCTGCATTTACATTTTCTGAGCGCCATTCCTTCTGAGGACTGTATCTGGCAGATTTTTTGTTATAATCATGTAATTAATTGCTGTGGTACACTTTCTGGCTGTTATAAGCAGACTGTGTTACCATTTTTCAAGTTGTTGAAAGTTGAACATTTTGGCTCTGTAACACAATATAGTTCATTTTGGTTGCTCTGTACAGCTAAACCTGTGAGTTTATGTATCTCTTGTTGTATGTTTTGGCATGAACCCACTGATTTCATGATTAATCTTATATGAGAAATGCTATTTTAGCATGTGTTTTGTTAATTTTGTCTCCAGTATTGCATGTATTCTTCTTCTGAATCTGGATATTTGGGCTATATTTGAGACTCTAGAACATAGAATTCCTATGTTGAATGTCTGATCTTTTAACTTCTGCTCAAAGGGTAGATTAAATTGTTTTCAGGTTGAACATTGGGAAGGGTATACTGCAGTAGGGATGCCATAAGTAGAGATAACTTAACACTCTGTATTGGGAGATATCTGTAAGGCAGGTATCATATATATCCCCCTGAAATCTAGTTTTAGCTGTTCATGCTGATCATTCACAGGTGTATGTCTACTGACTCCAGGCCCTGGATAGGCACCAATCTTGCTTTGTGTTTGTGTTACAACCATGTCCAGCTTTGCATCCAAACTCAAAATCATAATCAAACTCTAAAACAACCATTAGGACATTAGAATTAGTTTTAGGATCCTCAGTCCTCTGTCTACAACTGCAAATAGGCCCAAAGCTAGCCCCTTTGCTCTTATCTTTCAGTTTTGGTCTACTTACAGGAGGACTTATCTGCTTTCTGACAGCATCCCAATCCTTGTATGTGTATCTCATGGATGTTGAGTAGGGAATACCCCCCTAGGTCTTGCAGAGCCTGAAGAAGAAGAGGAGATAAAATATAGAGTCTATCTCCTACATTGTTGGCCCCTGGCCCAAAGATCCTGTTGATCACTGATGGCTACCTTGTAGGGAAATCTAGGAATAAGCATCCAGTCTGGGAAAAAACCAACAGAAATTGGTGACTCTGCTGGGGATTGAGAAGTAAAAGTACTATCTAATCATCTCTAGTAATATATCTGTGACCCATCCGAGTCACCAACAGAAATTGGCAACTCCGCTGGGGAAGAAATTTGAGAAAGGGTTATATCTTGTGACCCATCCGAGTCACCAACAGAAATTGGTGACTCTGCTGGGGATGGTGATTTGAAAATTGTTATTTTTGAAAGAACCCTGATTTATAAAAGAAAACAGTTCCTAGTAATAGGTGGCGACTCCGAAGTAATCTCCCAACCAGTCAAAGTAAAATTTATATGCAGGGGAGAAGATCCCAACAAAATCCTTTATTTAAAGAGTTACCAGTAACAAGAAGAATGATGTACAGAAGAAAGGGAGCTGTCTCAGTTAGTCATGAGGGTTCCCCCAGAAAAAATGATGATATACAAGATAACCCTAGGCCATCAGGACAGCATGCGCCCTACTTTTCAAATGCAGAAGCTGATATTCAGGGTGCATATGAGAGGCAACAGGGTGGTAACATGAGAATGAGGTCAGAGGTGTTCCAAGAACGCCCATTTCTAGACCCTAGTGAAAGGTTTGAAGAGGCCGAGTCTCTGAGGGATGATGAAGACGAAGATCAGAATATGATTAAACCATCCTCCTCTAGGCCCAGCGAGGAAGAACTAGCTGATGAAATTAGGAGCTTAAGGGCCGAGTTTGAATATCAGCAGGCAATATCAATCAGAGATGACTTGAGGAAGAAAGTGCAAGCTTTGAGGACTGCCCAGAATAATTCAATTCCTACCCTTGAGAATGCAAATGTGCAGAGACATCAACAGAGAAATGAAGAGCAACATCAGCATAATGATGAGAGACAAAATGTGAATGATGCTAGGATACCACTGAACAATGTAAGAAACTAGAATGCAAACAGAAATATTAATGTTAATCAGTTAAACAGACAGCCAATGCAGCTAGATAGATTCAGACAGCTGGTATTTTATGGTATTCCTGGGTATCCTAACCCCATTGATAAGCATCTGAGGCTGCAAGTGCCTAAATTTTCAGGAAACAACACTGTGTCAGGAGAAGATCATCTAAAAGCCTTTCAAAATGTCATGGATAACTTTGAGGTTGAACATGAGGATGTTTTCATGAAGTCATTCATGCAATCCTTAATAGATGAGGCAAGAGAATGGTACAAGAATCTGCCTGATCGGAGTATTTCATCATGGGATGATTTTAAAAGGATGTTCAAGGAGCAATATGGTGACAAAACTGACCCTAGCTTTTTTGTAAATGAGTTCACCAGTATCACTAAAGGGTCAAATGAGCAAGTTGCAGATTTTAATGCAAGATTTACTAAAGTGTTAAACAAATTGCCACATCACATGAGGCCAAATGAACCAATGTGCATAATATTGTATATCAATGCCTTTGATGCAAAAACTGCATATGGATTAAGAGATAAAGGTCCTGCTACTCTCAGGGATGCTTTCAGAATTGCAGTGAATATTGAAAACAACAGGAAAGCATCGGGCAAGACAAATAGAAGGGATGATATAAAAATTCTGCAGAATCCAAACAAGCCTCAGAACACTCAAGGTAATACATCTGCCCCTGAAGATAAGATAGACAAATTGGCAAATGTTGTTAAGGACCTAAGCTATAGATTAGCTAGAAGTGAAAAAGGGATAGGTCCTGATAGGCAAGTCTATCAAAGGCAGGAAAAGAGGCCATCATTGCATGATATGCCTTATAATACCAATTGGCATGATGGTAAACCTATATTCCCACGTAACAACACAAATCAAAGAGCTCAACATGTCAAAGAAACTCCCGATCCTCTAAAGAAAGCTGTAAATATTGTTGATGATGCTCCATGGTGTATAATTTGTCAGATGCCACATTCACAGTCACAGTGTATGATTGCTCAGTCCTTGTGTGATAATACTACATCTTGTAATGAATGCAATGAGCCACATTATGTGCAAGATGATGATGTAAATATGATGTCCATAAGCAATGGATACACTCTTTATGATGCTGATGAGAGTACAAATGATGGAACTCAGGGCTGCCAACAGTTCCCATATGATGAAGATGATGAAGTTAACTATGCCTATGCTCAGAACTCACACAATTTTCTGAGTAACTTACAACGACCTTCTGATGAGGAAATTAGGGCCTTCACAGCTGCAGTAGTTGCTCAAGTCAAGAGCAACTACAATCTCAGGGGTAAAAATCAGGTAAGCAGCCCACATCAGCCAAAAGATGTTACTATAGGACAACCAGTGCATGGTAATAAGGGGATGGAATTACAAAAAAGGCAGTGGGTTAATAATAAACAGAATTTCAGACATAGAACAGGTCATGAATCCCAAGGACCAGAAAATAGAATCCCTCAGGCTGAAGATCAAGGTAAAGGTTCCCAAGACAAGAATGATGATCAGGGAACTATGAAAGTAAAAGCTAAATTAGTTCAGGATAAAAACAAGATTGTGGAGCAAGCTACAACTGTTATACAAAATTATGTTCCATTTGATATAGCTCAAGTCCTCTCCCAGGTAAAAGTCTCTGTTCCACTTATGGAACTCATGAAAGTGGAAGAAATCAAGAATAGGACAGTATCCCTAATTTCAGGGGTGCCCTTTCAAGCTAAACAAAATGTTCAGATCCAGGGTGAGAAACATGTCATGTGTAATGAAGAAGATGAGGCTCCTAAAGTCTATTTAGGAGTGACTATGACAAAGTGTCCTTCACAAGTGGAACCATTTTATGTTTCCCTGGTTATAAATGGAAAAATAATCAGAAATTGTATGCTTGACTCTGGAGCATCTACAAATGTCATGCCTTTGGCCATCATGCAACAAGCTGGATTAAAAATTGACAAGGCATGTGGAAAATGTTATGCTATGGATGCCAGAGAGGTACCGGTTATTGGAATCATGAAGGATGTAGATTTCAAACTGGCAGTATTTCCTGAAAAGAGATATAAAATGAATATAATAGTGGTTGACATCAAGCCACAATATGGTATGTTGTTGTCAAGAAGATGGGCAGCACTAATTGGTGGAAGTATGCAGCTAGACCTGTCATATGCCATGATTCCAATGAATGGCAGGGATGTTAAGCTAATCAGAGAACAAAGATCATCAAAGACAGTGGAAGACCAAGAAGCAGAGGAACAGATATGCTTTGTAAACACTGACTGTGATAACTTCAAGGTTGTCTCAGATGATAGAGAAGATAAAAAGAAAAATGTCTGCATTGAAGAATTGGATCAGTAAAGTTTATGGACCATGTTTTTTGATGGAGCTTGTGCAAAAGAAGGCTCTGGAGCTGGAGTTGTTTTCCTGTCTCCAACTGGTAAGCTCCTCAAATTCTCTTTCTTGCTGAGGTTTGTTTGCACAAACAACATTGCAGAATATGAGGCTTTACTCTTAGGCCTAAATATTGCTCTCAAACATGGAATCAAAATGCTAAGAGTATTTGGGGATTCTGAGCTGATTGTATCCCAAATTAGAGATAGGTATGCTTCAAAAAATAAAAGGTTGAAACAATACAAGCATGTTGTTTGGGATACCATTGAACTATTTGATGCATTTTCAATAGGCTGGGTAGAGAGATCCAAGAATGTTATGGCTGATTTCTTAGCCAATGTTGCAATAAGGCCAGATGACATCACTCTGTTAGATGTTACAAATGTAGAAGTTAAAATTAGGCCTGCAGTACCAGAAAATATATGCAGTTGGCAAGTGTTTAATGATGATAGGGACTTGTTAAGATTTTTGCACTGCATAGATGAATATGAGAATCAAGAAATTGATTTCCAAGCTTTTGTAGAGACTATAGATGGAAAAGAAACTCTTGTGGGAAAAGAGATAATTCAATTGAGGACTAATAAAATCCCCAGAAGGTTAGTAGCTTTGGAAAGAGCTTTTGACAGTAGAGATAAATTGGTCACAAGGACATCTCCCACAAATAAGGAAGATTTAGAAGAGATAAATTTGGGGACATCTCAGGCCCCTCAGAAGGTATACATTGGTAAACAGCTCAAACACACATCAGGAGTATGCTGATTGCATTACTGAAAAGGTACAAACATGTTTTTGCTTGGTCATATGAGGACCTAAAGGCCTATAGGGAAGATTTATTCCAGCATGAGATCCCATTGAAGCCGGGAGCTAAGCCATTTAGACAAAGGCAAAGACCTATTAATCCTACCTTAGCTCCAAAGATGCAAGAAGAACTCAAAAGGCTGAGGGAAGCTAGAATAATTGTGCCAATCAGGCATTCAACTTGGGTGTCTAACCTTGTCATAGTCAGAAAAAAGAATGGTGATATTAGGCTTTGTGTTGACTTTAGGAACTTGAATGTATCCTCTTTAAAGGATAACTATCCACTGCCTAATATGGAAGCTATGTTGCAGAGAGTGACTGGTTGTGAACTCTTATCCATGATGGATGGATTTTCAGGTTATAATCAGGTGAAGGTGAAGGAATCAGAACAGTATAAGACTGCCTTCACCACTCCATGGGGAACTTATGTGTATGTTAGAATGCCCTTCAAACTAACCAATGCAGGTGCTACATTTCAAAGAGCAACAGATGTTGCTTTTGCAGGGTTGATTGATTCAATCCTGGCTGTATATCAAGATGACTTGACTGCATATTCAAAGAAAGAGGAGCGGCATTGTTTGCATCTGGAGCAGATTTTCATAAGAGCACTAGAGTATGGTATTTCTTTAAATCCAAAGAAGTGTGCCTTTGGGGTAGTTGAAGGAAAGCTCCTGGGACATATTGTTTCCAAGGATGGAGTCAGGATAGATCCAGAGAGAGTGGCTGCTATTGACAGAATTCAAATGCCAAAAACTGTAAAAGGAGTTCAGTCCTTCTTTGGACAGATAAATTTTGTTAGGAGATTTGTTCCCAACTTTGCAGAAACCACAAGGAGCATTTCCAAGATGATGAAGAAGGATGCAACTGTCCACTGGGAAAGTGAAGCAATAGAATCATTTCAGAGTATCAAAGAGGCAATCAAAATGGCCCCTGTTCTTAAATCTCCTGATTTTTCTAGGCCATTCCAAGTATTTTCATTTGCTTCCTTTCATACTGTTGCTGCATGTTTGCTACAGAAAAATGAAGATGGTTTTGAATAGCCCATCGCTTTCTTCAGTATGTCCTTGCAGGCCTCTGAGTTGAAGTATGATATTATGGAAAAACAGGCATATGCACTAGTCAGAGCCATCAAAAGTTTCAGACCATACTTGGTAGGATCATATATAATTGCATATGTACCCCATGCAGCAGTCAAAGACATATTCACTCAACAGGAGGTGACTGGAAGAAGGTGCAGATGGATAAACAAACTGCAAGAGTTTAACATAGACATACAAGTTACCAAGTTGGTAAGAGGACAAGGATTAGCCAAGATGATGGCACAGTCAAACTTGGAAGCATGCCAAGTTAATGCAGTCCAAAATGAGAGTGTAAATGTATCAGGATCTGAATGGTACAAGGATATTATCTACTACTTGCAAAATCTGAATTGTCCTTCCCATTTCAGTGACAGTCAAAAGAGGACTTTAAAGTTACATGCAATCAGGTATGTTATTGTTCAAGGTGAGCTATACTGGAAAAACCCTGATGGTGTGCTGTTGAGATGTGTGGATGAGGATATGGCTAACAATGTTTTGATTGATATGCATAAAGGATTGTGTGGTGGACATTATACTGCCCAAACAACAGCTCATAAAATTCTCATAGCAGGACATTGGTGGCCCACTCTCTTTTCAGATGCACAAAGGTTAGTGAGGAAGTGTGACCCTTGCCAAAGATTTTCAGGAAAGTTGAAATATGATGGTGCTTTACCCCTCAGGACTGTAACTGTGGATGCTCCATTTCAGCAATGGGGAATTGACTTCATAGGGGAAATTGCAGACAAATCAAGTGGGGGACACAGTTGGATTTTGGTGGCAACTGATTACTTTACCAAATGGATTGAGGCCATTCCAACTAAGAGAGCTACAAGTAAGGTGGTGACATATTTTATGCTAGAAAATATTATCATCAGGTTTGGAGTACCATTCAAGATAGTCACTGATAATGCTATGTGCTTCAGATCAGGTGAATTTGTTGATTTTTGCAACAGGTATGGGATAAATCTATCATATGCATCACCATATCACCCACAAGGGAATGGTCAAGCAGAATCAAGCAATAAAAGCATCATGAAAATTATCAAGAGGATACTGGACAAGAACAAAAGAGCTTGGGACTCAAAATTGAACTTAGCAATATGGGCTGACAGAGTGACAGTGAAAAGGGCTATTGGGATGTCACCCTTTGAGCTAGTGTATGGTGCATCAGCCAAATTGCCCATAAACAATCTCCTACCAGTTTACAGATTCATCCAGGAAAATGATGAGGAGATTGAAGATTCCATGACAGAAAGAGTGAACCAGCTGGTTGCACTGGATGAAAACAGAAGGAAAGCCCACCAGATTAATCTCAAGAGACAACAAGATGTGAAATATCAGTTTGACAGGAGAGCTATAAAAAGGAAGTTTCAAGTCAATGATCTGGTGCTCATTTGGAATGCAAAAGGTCAAGAAAAGGGTAAACATGGTAAATTTGAACCCTTATGGATGGGCCCATATCAGATTTGTAGTGCTCATGGGGAGGACTCTTATTTCCTCCAGGCCCTAGATGGTGAAGTTCTGGAATTGCCTATGCATGGCCAATTCCTTAAGTTCTATTTTGCATAGATGACTTGTCACTGTGCACATTTGTAAAAACATGTATATAGTGTAAATGTCTTGTGCAGTTCGTGCTTTTTGGTTTTTTGCCTGGTCTGCCCGGAGATCTGGTTCTCGCTGCAGGTTTTCACCTGCACGTCCCCATTCGGAGCCAGTGTTGGTGCTCATTTTGGCCTAGAGATTGAGCTTGCTTGTTGGAGGGTTTCTTATTTCAAACCCTAAGTGTTCTTGTCCATCGCCAAGACTATTGCCTATCGGCAAAGGATATTATGGTTCCACCGACGGCGTTGGTCATGCCGATGGGGGATGAGTTAAGTGTTCATCAGCAAGATTTAGCATATCGGCAGAGGTCTTTTGCAGTTTGCCGATGGAGGGAGGTCACCCCGATGGGGAGTGCCATCGGAGTGAGATTGAGTATCGGGTCAACTTTGAAATGCTTGGCCGATGATGTTTTTCTTGCCGATCGGGAGACATCGCTGTAGCGTACTCTTTCTCTGGCCGATGATGGAGTTGATGGTGGTCTTCGGCGAGACTTGGCGTATCGACGGGGAGACTTTTGGGTTGGCCGATGGTGTTGGTCACACCGACAGCAGAGTATGGAGTAGCGATCGGCGAGACAGTTGTCGTCGGCGAAGGTTTTTTGGGAGCTGCCGATATGTGGATGTTTGGCCGATGTGATGTTATTAGCGTGGGTCACACCGACGAAGGGATGTTTTGAAGGTTATCGGGGTGACTTATGTTATCGGCGGAGGGGCTTGGTGTTGCTCCGATGGCCTTTCTCTGGCCGATGGGGAAATGTGTTTTTTTTGGTCATCGGTGAGAGTTGGTCTGTCGGTGGAGGTCTGGAGGGCTAGCCTGATGGTCTATGTCTGGCCGACAGAAGGGAGCATAGTGTTGTATCGGCCAGACTGATGAGGTCGGCGAAGGATTCGTGGGTTGGGCCGATGGGTTTTGACAAAGGCATGTGTGTCGAGTGCGGCAAAAGCGCTCGACACTTGGTATGCATGCGGCCATATTTTTAAAATACTAAAGTTGTCTCCGCGGCACCAATGTGGGATTATTCCCCTATATGTTTTGAACCTGCGAAGGAGGCGTTTTGGCGGGAAACTTCTTTTTGACTGCAGCGACGGTTTTCAAGCGACCGCAGGTGGTTGAGGCCCTTAATGGCGACTGTAGCAGGAGTATGGGCGATGGTACAAGCGATCAGGCTGCCTGATTGAGAATGAAGACTTCCAGATAGTGGCGCGTGGCTCGAGGCCCCCCTTTGTCTGCTGCATTTACATTTTCTGAGCGCCATTCCTTCTGAGGACTGTATCTGGCAGATTTTTTGTTATAATCATGTAATTAATTGCTGTGGTACACTTTCTGGCTGTTATAAGCAGACTGTGTTACCATTTTTCAAGTTGTTGAAAGTTGAACATTTTGGCTCTGTAACACAATACAGTTCATTTTGGTTGCTCTGTACAGCTAAACCTGTGAGTTTATGTATCTCTTGTTGTATGTTTTGGCATGAACCCACTGATTTCATGATTAATCTTATATGAGAAATGCTATCTTAGCATGTGTTTTGTTAATTCTATCTCCAGTATTGCATGTATTCTTCTTCTGAATCTGGATATTTGGGCTATATTTGAGACTCTAGAACATAGAATTCCTATGTTGAATGTCTGATCTTTTAACTTCTGCTCAAGGGGTAGATTAAACTGTTTTCAGGTTGAACATTGGGAAGGGTATACTGCAGTAGGGATGCCATAAGTAGAGATAACTTAACACTCTGTATTGGGAGATATCTGTAAGGCAGGTATCATATATATCCCCCTGAAATCTAGTTTTAGCTATTCATGCTGATCATTCATAGGTGTATGTCTATTGACTCCAGGCCCTGGATAGGCACCAATCTTGCTTTGTGTTTGTGTTACAACCATGTCCAGCTTTGCATCCAAACTCAAAATCATAATCAAACTCTAAAACAACCATTAGGACATTAGAATTAGTTTTAGGATCCTCAGTCCTCTGTCTACAACTGCAAATAGGCCCAAAGCTAGCCCCTTTGCTCTTATCTTTCAGTTTTGGTCTACTTACAGGAGGACTTATCTGCTTTCTGACAGCATCCCAATCCTTGTATGCGTATCTCATGGATGTTGAGTAGGGAATACCCCCTAGGTCTTGCAGAGCCTGAAGAAGAAGAGGAGATAAAATATAGAGTCTATCTCCTACATTGTTGGCCCCTGGCCCAGAGATCCTATTGATCACTGATGGCTACCTTGTAGGGAAATCTGGGAATAAGCATCCAGTCTGGGAAAAAACCAACAGAACTAAAAGGGAAACTAAGTCTCTCTATGAAAAAGAGAAAGGATCTACTTCAGCAATTGGCAAGTCAAAGAGGAGCAAATGATACAAATGGAGATCTGAAGGAGAAAACCAAGTTATGTGAAAAGTTATCAAAAGAGATCATTATGGTAAGACATGAAATGGAATCAGGAGTTATGAAATTTACTCAAGAAATTGAAGAGAAAAGAAAAACTGAAGATGAGCTAAGACAATCTCTCAAGGAGAAATCCGAAGACTGCCACAAGATGGATAGAATAATCAGACATCTTGAATCTGATCTTGAAGATGCTAAAGATAATGAAGAAAAACTTGAGGATCAAATTGTCTCTTTTAAAAGAGATCTTCAAATAGCAAATGAATACAAAGAGAAATTCAAGATAAGCTCTACTCAACTTGAAGTTCTTCTTGAAAGCCAAAAGAGGGTAGATGACAAGTGTGGTTTGGGATATGAGAAAGGTGAAAGCTCCGGATCCAGTCAGAAGAAGTTTAGATCAGAAAATTCAAGGAATAGGCCTAGAAGACCTCTGGTAAGGCAACCTAATGCTCAAAGATATCCATCCTTCAATGGATACTACCACAACTGCAATGACTTTGGTCACAAAGCTAATCAGTGTAGAAAAAGAATGAATCAGACTAATACATCCTTCTCTAGACAGTGTTTTAATTGCAAAAGGTATGGTGACAAATCTCATGAATGCAAAAATATGTAAATAAACAACTAATTCAATGGTAGATGCTTTGCATACAATAGAATGGGTCATATGGCTAATCAATGCAAATCAAGAGGACATCAATCAAATATGCAAAGAAATATTGTTTGCCACAATTGCAATAGATCCGGTCATATTGCCAAATTTTGTAGAAGCAAGAATCAGGACAAAAGGGGTCCGGTACATCATAACCAGAATCAAGACAAAGGAAAAAGAAAAGTGAATGCGGATGAAGTTCAAAGTGAGATGAACAAGATTTGGGTGAAGAGAAGTACAAAAAATGTAGGGGATGGATTTGCACTAGAATCTGGTGCTGATATTCCTTCCAGAAATTAAAAAGTGATCTTTGGCTCAGGGGGAGACACAGGGAAAAACATTTTTCCCCCAGCCAGTTAATTGGTGCCAGAATTAGCACAAGGAGAGTTGCGGATTAAAGGGTTCTAAGAGAAAACATCTAAATAATCTGTGGTTAAGATATGGAAGATCTGCAAGAAGTTTAGAACAAGTTAATTTACCAAGATTGATCAGGTTCATCAAGTCATCCGAATAAGGAAAACAAGGCAAACCAGAATGACTTAAGTTGAGCATTTATTGCAACTTGGTATTAGAGTTTGCAGAATAATATAAGGGTTTTCTTATCAAACACTTGTTCATTCTGCATTCAAGAAGAAGTGAAAAAGAGCTTTGCAACAAATCTCCTCAAGCCCATCAAAGATCATCTGTAGAAGTTGATTCATCTAGCAATCGATCTGGCTCACTCCGTGAAACCTAGAAGCGTTAAAGGTATTCTCTATTCTTAATATCTCTCTGTAAATCTTTGAAAGATGGATACTCCAAATGTGGTGAAGATTTCTAATAGGCCACGCCCTAAATTTAAGAAGCACCCATACAAATCTCTAGAAGTGGATACCTCAGGTGCATTTTCCAGCATTCCGCATGGTATTTTGCATGTAGAAGATGTTAGGGTTTACATTCATGCGAACATTGAAGATTTTGGGGAATCCAAGCTGGTAGATATCTATCACAATCAGTTAATAGATGATGCTTTTGAACTCAAACCACAGTACCAGGCCATCCGAGATAAACATTTTGGTCAGTGCATTCATTTCCCCTATTTTGAAGAGGATGAATGGGTCTGGTATGTGTTGAGTAGAGTACATGATAACTTCTTATGGTTGAATAGACCATTTAAGATCACTAAGGATGCGGTTAGGGCAGTAACCGGTTTGCACTCTTCTGGAGGGATACTAGTTCTCAAATCTATCAAAAACCAAACTGTGAGTGAGGCTACCAGATCAAAATTTGATAAGAGAGCAATGACCATAGAAGATATCTCTGATCCGGATATCAAGTTTGCATCTATGATAATTGGTTATAAGATATATCACTCCAGCAGGGAGAATTTAGTACCCAGCACTACTATGTATACTGCTTATGAAATGTTGAGAAAGAATGCAGATTATGATCTCTATGAACTCCTCCTAAGCCAACTGATGGAAAACTTACAGAAGATCAAGAAGGACAAGAAGAACTCTTTTAAGTGTGGTGGACTGATATTGCGTTTGTTTTTCTACTTTATGAATGAGCTGCTTGGATCCAGTGGTTGGGTATGGCAGAATTACAGACCTATTGCCATTCAAATCAAAGACTATTTGCATGGGCTTGGGAATACTAAGGTAAGAAATACAACTTTGTGGGGTTATTTCAAGAACTTTCAGAGTATGATGCAAGCAAGGGAGAGAATTCCCAAATCTCTAGTTGAAAAATACAAGGATATAATTTGCTTTATGGTAGAAATTGATCAGTGCCTAATGGAGACTGTGGAGCCAAGGATAGTCTGGATCATGCCAATGGGGTATGAAATAGATGAGAAAATTGTAGAGCTACATGTTCAACATATGCTTAGTCAACCCAAGGATCCCAAGGCAGAAAGGTTTGGAACATTTGAAGAGTTGAGTGTAAAGATTCATGTGGAACTTAGACAACCGGAGATAAAGAGGAAAGTGAGAAGGGAAGTTGAAGAAGTTGCTAAGAAATTTGGAATATCCAAGGAGGCACTTGATGCAAATAGAGAAAAGAAAGAAATGGAAGAGAAAGAAAAAGCAAAAGTAGAGAAAGAAGGTGCTTCGATGGAAGTCCCCTCCCGGACCAGATCCTCTAAGAGATCTGCACCTACCACTGACAAGAGCTCAAAGACATCAAAACTGGAAGCAAAATCATCTAGTAAAGTAGAGAAAAGAACTAAGATAAAGGCCACAAGGTCTTATATCAGTCAGAAGGACGAAGAAGAGATAGAATCTGATGAAGAGATCAAGAAGATGAAGAAGAAGAAGAAAGTATCTAGTGAAGATAAGGAGGCAGAGGCAGAAGAGTTTGTTGAAAGACCCACTCTCTCCTTAGATGATGTAGTTAAAGAAGTCACTATGTATGGGAACCTGCAACCAATAACAGAATTCTATGATGCATACAATGATGCAGATAAAAAGATTTTGGAGGAAGCCACAATTAAGTATTTGAACATAAACAATAAGGCTTTTATTGAAATCATATCTCTCATTCCCAAAAGCCTAGAGAAGGAATTAGAGATAAGAAAGAATAATGCTAGGGCAAAGGATCTTGAGATCTGGGAACAGATAGCCATTCAGCTCTTTCCTTCAATCACTCCGAAGCAAATGAATATGATCTTCAAAGATTGCAAGGATGAGTTCCGGAGCAAAGCTAGAATGAATCAACTTATGCTCGGTGAAACTAAAAAAATAGGAAAAGAGACATAAGAGATTCTCCGGAATGCTTACAAAAGATTTAACATTCCCATTGTAGAGGACTTAGATGATGATCCCTCAGCTACAGATGAATCTACTGAGACAGTGGCAGAAGAGGTAAAGGAGACAGGTGAAGAAAAGGGTAAGGACTTAGAATCCTCTACTCTGGAAGAGGAGGCCCATGATCAAGAAAACATCTCTCCTCTGGTTTCCACTGCTGACTCCAGATCTAAAGAAGAGGAAAGAGTAGAAGAAAAAGAAGTAGAGGAAAAGGAAAAACAAGATAACAGTAATAAGGGTGCAGAAGGAGAGAAATTTCCAAAAACCACAGATGATAGTGGTAAGGCTAAAAAAGGGGACAAAACCCTATCATCGGCAAGAGAAACAACAGAAGCAGTTGAGGAATTTGTAACCAAGGAGATGATAGAATTTGATGAACTGAAACTTCTTCAAGGACCGTTCAATTTTGACTCCCTCTCCCCGGTTCAAACCATGAAGCTAGCATCTTTTACTTCAGCAAAGGCAAAAGAAAAACTTCTGAAGTCTCACATGGAAGACTGCAAGCTCATAGAAACTGCATCCAGTGTATTAGAGAAGATCATGCCATCTTTTCAGAAGGATCCCTCAATCTCTTCATCTGGTAATCTCAAATCTCTAGTAAATAATGTTAGCACTCATTTTGAATCTTTAGAGAAATCAGCTGAGGTAAAGGCCTGGAAAGAGTTTTTGGATAAGAGATTCTCTGAGTTATAAGGACTTATAACCAATGATAGGAGAAATATGGATATTGGGATAAAGAGCTTAGAAAATGCTCTTAAGGATGGAGGAGAAGTATATGAATTTTGTATATCCTAGACTAAAGTAACAAAGGATATTGAGAAGAAAGTGAAAGAACAAGAGGATAAACTGTCAAGCCTCTCTCAGAATTTTGATCCTCTCACTGTATCCATAATAAACCAGGAATGCCAAACTATTGCAATCATGAATGAGATTAAGAAGCTTGAGAAGGAGAGGAAGAACATATTAAGCAGAATGGGTGAGCTTAGAGGGATGATTATCCCCAAATTAGAGGCCATGCATGAGGCCCTATCAGATGCCTAGACCACAACCCAAACCAGTGAAACAACAGAGCTCAAGAGGGAAGAAGCCTTTGCATTCCTGTTGAGTGGTCACATCTCAATTTTGGACAGGATGAAGCAGAGTTGGGCAACATAACTTGTCCAGTTGAAGACAACTTTTGTAGACATACTACAGTATATGTAAGTATAACCTGTTTATATACTTATGCTGCTAAGTATAGTTGAATTTTTGGGCAATTTTGATGTACGGACCCTACCCTTTGCCATTGATGTCAAAGGGGAGTGAGGAACAATGAAAAATGTGGAATCTAGCTAAGGGGGAGCTCCGGTAAAGTGTGCTTTAGAACAGAGCATCAGCCAAGGGGGAGTATAGTATAACACTTAGTCATTTTTCACTAAGTTTTGCCATCAATGCCAAAGGGGGAGATTGTTGGCAAGATACACATTGTAGCTTCATGATTGTTGTCATTGATGGCAACAAAGTTGATCCCATAGATCTGTAGGACATGGTGTGCCTATACTGGAAGTCAGATTGAAGAATGTTGTGGTCCAGTAAGCAAGAACAGAGCATGTGGCAAGGTCTGATAGTCAGGTCTGGATCTCTCAGAGGAAGTATCTTTGGAAAGTACAGACTTAGGGAAGTAAAGAGGAGTACCTTGACTAATAGATTCCAGGAATTGAGCCTTCGGTGATGAAAGAGTGAAGAGATATGAGCATTCAAGTATTGAGGTCCTGTTTGGCAGAGCAGACAGAGGAAGAACTTACTGGCAGAGCTTCAGACATTATTTTGGATGAGATGTTGATGGTGATCAAGATTCTTAAGGTATCATTTGTGATTGACCAACTTGTTAGATGACTTTTATAAGTATCTGTTTGATCCGCATCACTTGGTAAGTAAGGATTCAGCCGACAGACTAGAGTTTGGGAAATACTGACTATTCCAGATGCCGACTAGAAAGAGGATGAAATCCTTTGTGTGGATATATATACCAAATGGATTTTGATGAGAAGGTGTGTGTGGTGTAATTGTGAAGTACGAAGAAAAGTAGAATAGTGTGGAAGCAGTAAGTCAGGTCCGGTATGTGAAAGGACAACAACTCTAAAGAAGATAAAGGATGAAGTGCAGTAGATCAGTATACCAAGCCTAACCGGAACTGAACTCTAGCATATGTGGATGCTTCTCATCAGTTCAAGTATCTTGTTACTCTCTTTATAACTTGTAGATAGTGAGTCTCTTGTAGGTAGTGAGCCTCTTGTGAGTAGTGTGCTCGGGCAGTAAGCCCTAATTGGCAAGTGCCATTTTGTACTTCTATTCTTCTAACAGAGAATACAATCTTGGGTTAGTCACCCCGTGGTTTTTCCCTTAACAGGGCTTTCCACGTGAAAATCATTGTGTTATGTGTATTGACTTTGTTTCTGCTTTCCTATTTATGAATGCTTATTTGCTTTGATACTACACTAGTTGTTAAAGAAGAACAGAAAGTTAAATTAATCAAGATAACTGATTCACCCCCCCTCTCAGTTATCAACAGAAACATGTCATATAAGGCATAAAGCCTGGTTTCAACTATGCCCCATTTTGTTTGAAAGACATGTGGGAATTGATGAAGGTTGTCCATAGTGATGTTTGATTATCACCATGTGAGTGATGAGGAAGGATTACTTGGTTGTTTTGATAAGCTGTCTTGTTGATGCACGATGTTGTTTTCCTTGTGAAAGACTGATTGCTTTAGTCTGTTCAAAGTGCCCATCTCATTAAGGGATGACTTATTATGACAGTTGACTGAACGGGCCCTAAGGGACTGACCTAATGTCTCGAGGTTCATCAGAGATGGCCTTGCCTATGTGACAACGCAGAGACAACGTAGTTCGACGAGGTGGACTTTGTGTGACCTAAGACCTAAGGGTGGAATGCCTCGGGGGCTCATCAGAGATGGCCTTGCCTACGTGAAAGCTCAGAGGTGACATAGTTCAACAAGGGTGATTTGACACTGTTTATTGCTTGAAGTTCTTTCTTGGTTATGTGATTTTTGATGATATTCAATTTTTTGGGATTTTTGAGAATATTTGGATGTTTTTGGATTTTAAAGATATTTGGATGTTTTTGAATTTTTGGGAATATTTGATGTTTTTGGATTTTGAAGATATTTGGATGTTTTTGGATTTTTGAGAATATTTGATGTTTTTGGTGATTTTTTTGGATTTTTGGAATATGCGAAAGGTGTCTTGCAATACCAATTTTTAGGATCAGGAATTGCCCCCAGTCAGGTATGGGACAAAGTTATGACCATGATGGGATGGGATGGGGTGAGGAAAAATTTCTGTGGGAAAAGCAGAAAGACGTGAAATGTCAACTTATTTCCAAGCCATGAAAAGGACAATGTGGGTTATTGTGGGGTGGGTTACATGGGGTTTATTTGCGTGAAGCAGAAGACCAGATAGAGTGAAGGTAGACAATGGAGCCAAGATCAACTACACATGGTGCCTGTTTGCCAGGCTTTCACCGTGGTACTTATCCAAAGCACCATCGAAGTGGTTTTCACTTTTGGATGAATTATTTCTCTTTACCATTTTATTGCTTTTTTGATTTTTTGTATTTTTTGTATTTTTAATTTTTTTAATTTTTGACTTAGGTATAATATCTACGAAGGTGCATGCTGTTGATCAGCTCTGGTAGCGGTCCACCTTTAGGGGTAGCAAGTTAATATGCTCTCGATCCATATGCTGCCATGATGATATGGGGACCCAACCAATTTGGTTTAAACTTTCCCAGCTTCTCCCTTTCCATTTGATTCTTAAGGTTCTCTTTCAAGACCAAATCACCAATGTTGAACTGTCAAACTTTAACCCTTTTGTTATAGCTGTGCCAGAGACAGTACTGATACGCTTGTAAGTGTACCAGGACATTCTGCCTTCTTTCATCTAGTAGCTTGAGCTCATGTAGTCTGGATTCATGATACCAGGGAGATGTGGGACCAACTATTTCGCACACTAGCTCAGATTGAGGGACATTAAAGGCTAGGACCAACAATTGTTTGACCAAGAACTTGAATTGAGGCGTGTTTCTCAGGATATCAAGGAGAAACCCAATTGTTGCCATTGCATCAGTTGCTCTATTCTGAACTCTAGGAATCTACTCAAAGACCTCTATATCAAAATATAGCTTGAAACTATCAACCATTCTCTTATATGGCATGAGTTTTTCATCTTTTGTGTCATATTCATTGTTGACCTGCTTGATGACGAGCTGTGAATTGCCAAAAACTTGTAATGTTTTGATATTCTAGTTGACAACCATTCGTAGTCCTGTGAGCAATGCCTCATATTTTGCTATGTTATTTGTACAAGGAAAGGCTATCCAAAATGCTTTAGGGATGGCATCGCCTTGAGGAGTAATGAACAAAATGCCTATGCTAGAGCCGTGATTTGTGCAGGAACCATCAAAGAATAGTGTCCATGTTTTGGGAACTTCTACGGCGAAGATTGATTCATCAGGAAAATCTACAACCATAGGATGATATGCTTGTAGGTGCTTCTAATAGTTGGTCTGTGATCACTTGTCCTTTTATTGCTTTTTGGTTAACGTATTCTATATCAAATTTGCTCAATACCTAACCCATTTGGCTAGTCGTCCTGTTAGGGCTGCCTTGTTGAGTAAGTACTTTAGTGGGTCAATCTTTGTAATTAGCTTTGTTTAATGATTCAACATATAATGTCACAGCTTTTGGGTGGTAAAAACTATAGCAAGGCAAGTGCGCTCAATAGGACTGTAGTTTAGCTCGTATCCCACTAATGTCCTGCTAATGTGATAGATTGCTCATTCTTTTCCTTCTTCATCATTCTATGCTAAAAGTTCCCCCAGTGCTGAAGATGTTGATATGTACAATAAAAGGGGCTTTCCTGGTATCGGAGGCATGAGAACTGGTGGTGATAGCAAATAGTCTTTGATCTTCTAAAAAGCTTCTTGGCAATGTTCTATCCATATGAAGGGCATCCCTTTATGGAGTAAGTGTTGGAATGAGTGGCATTTGCCAGTGAGTTGTGCGATGAACCTCCTGATTGATTGTAATTTTCCTTGTAGACTGTAGCTTTTTTAGAGTTGTTCGTGGAGGCATTTCCATGATTGCTTTCACTTTAGCGGGATCAACTTCTATGCTTTGGCGCGAGATGATATAGCCCAGTAGTTTGCCTGATGTAACTTGGAACACACATTTCTTAGGATTTAATCTAACTTTGTACTCTTCTAGCCATTTGAAGATACTATCCACACATCTAGATGAGTGTTTCTTGTGACTGATTTGACCAGTAAGTTGTCAACATAATCTTCCATACATGTGTGCATATAGTCCTGAAATATGGTTTTCATTGCTCTCTAGTATGTAGCTCCCATGTTTTTGAGGCTAAAGGGCATGGCAATCTAATAGTATGTGCCCCATGGATAGGTGAAAGTAGTTTTATGTTGATCTTCTAGAGCTATCCTTATTTGATTATATCTTGAGAAACCATCCATTAGTGAGAGCATTTTGAACCCAACGGTAAGGTCGACTATAATGTCTATGTTTGGCAATGGAAAATCATCCTTCAGACATGCCTGGTTTAGGTCACAGAAGTCTTCACATATTTTGATCTGGCCGTTAGGTTTTGTGACTGGTATAAGATTAGATACCCACTCTGGATAGTCTATTGGTCCAAATAAAACCCACATTGAGTAGCTTTTTCAATTCAGCCTTTACCAAGAGTGCGATCTGTGGATGCATTTTTCTTAATTTTTGCTTCACTAATTTGTCATTTGGCAGCAATGGTAGGTGATGTAGGATAAATAGTGGATCAAGCCCAAGCATATCCACATATGACCAAGCAAAATTGACTTTCCTTGCCAAGAAGAAATCTTTGAATTTGAGCTTCTCTTTTTCTGTTAATGACTTAACAAAATGAATAATCTTGGGCTCTTCTTCTGTTTCAAGATTGGTTTCAACGGTTGTCTCCATGAGCAATGGTGATCTCTCCTGTGTGATGGGCAACACTTCCAACCCTCCATTCTTGGGTTCCTCAGAGAGGTTTTCACCCTCAGATATGTCCTTTATTTTTATTTTTCATGGTTAATAGGGACCTTTCAATTTTCACCTAGAGACTTTTTTTCTTTTTTGTTTTCACTTTTGTGACTAGAGGGTGGATTCCCTAAAGTAAGAAGAGTCATCAAGATCCATGATGTAGCCAACTTTATGATCCCCTAGAGGTATACCTTCACAAAGTCCCATGAACTCGGCAATAGCTTCATCGTTCTCAAATAAATCCAAGCTAGGCGGAGTTTGTTGATCCCAGTCTATGAGCTCAGGATGGACTAAAGGCAATCCATCATCAGTGTTTAGGTAGCTTATGGTTATGGGGGTTAAAGTGTAGATGGAAGTATTGTCAAGATGCCAAAAGATGCTTATCCATGTGGTGCTGTCGGGTAGGTCAGGTGTGGAATATTCAGGCTCCGGTTTGGGAAGGTCCCTTGATGTCTCGACGTCCTTGGAAGTACTTGCATCTCTACCCAAAAGTAACTTAGTATGAGGAGTGCTCTCTCTTCGTGATGTATACCCTAGCCCCTTATTGTGAGGTCACATGGCCAGTTGAATGGGTTTTTTAATCCCATTTTTGTTAGGCCCCAAACCACTATGCCCATCATATCGTTGCTGTTTTACAAATTTGTAGCCTTTTCCATATCGTTCTATGGGCAATTGTACATGCTTGACCTCTTCTTCTTCCTTATAGATCCATTTAGAGACATCGTCATTTATGTCCTCTTTGCTTAGTTCTCCCCATTTTGTGAAGGTGGTGGGGGTGATAGTGATGGTCTCTTGAGGTTTGATTGGGCCATGTTTGCCGTGAGACCTTGGTGATGTTGGGAGTTTGCTGATGCAATATGACCTTTCTATTTTATATTCCCCACATCCTTTGTCTTGGATCTAAACTTTAGGGTTTTGTGGCGAGGTGAATGGGGTGGTGTATTTTGATAATGTGGATGGGTCGACATAATGTGATGAGGTGGAGGGTGAAATTCCCCTATTTATAGGTACTTGATGTTGTGGAACTTCTCTTAGGTGGTTGCAGTATTGGAAAGCATTAGGATCACCAGGTATAGTGATCTCTGTGCCATTGTAAGAGAATTTAATGCACTGATGAAATGTGGATGGCATGGCCTTCATGGCATGGATCCATGGTCGGCAGAGGATGAAATTATAGGGGAGTTCAACATCCAAGACGTGACATGTGGTATTGAGAGTGGCAGGCCCAACTCTTACGGGAAGCGAGATCACTCCCTTGGAGGAATGTTCAGCATCGTCGTAATCTTTGATGACAATCCTCTTGGTGGGGTCCACACATGCTTTCGAGTAACTCAATATCATCACTAACTTTAAAGGACATATATTCAATTTGGCTCCATCATCTACCAAGACTTGTCTAATCTTGTGTTTGTTAATGAAGACCTCGAGGTGTAGTGGGTTGGTGTGATTCGGTTGTTGTGAGTGTACATCATGTTCAATGAAAGTAACATGATTGGAGGTGGCTTAATGTAACACCATGGCTTGGAATTGATTGACATTTAGGTCCATGGGAATGGAAGATTACAACAAATCTTTGTTGAGAATGGCCTTGTGCTCCAGGGATAAGCGAAGTAGTTCGAAGATGGATATTTTGGTCGGAGTCTTTTTAAGTGGTCCAAGAGATTATATTGGGTCTTTGAATGTGCATTGGGTGGATTGGATGAATTAGATGGTGTGCCTTGTAGTGTTACCTTGGCCCTACGAGTGGTGATGACACACTCAGGATGGGATTTGATGGTGATCATGGAGACGCTATTATCAAAGTCACGGATGCTATTAATGGTGTAATCATAGGCAACATTGTTGTAATTTACATGGTCATGCGGCTTGGTTCCCAAGGTGGAGGCTTTTCTCGATCCATGATTTTGTAAGGGGTCTTAAAATATGGTGTGATCAGTATTAGAGGAACCCTGTGGATTACCTATGGTGACATCCCCTTGGTCAATAAAGTCATGTATTCAATGTTCTTCAGTAACAATTGGATGTCTTATGACCCTTGATTCTATGATAATCACAAAACTCATTGTCATTCCATGAAGGTGGTTTAAAAGCGGGGTTGTATGGCTTGACCTCCAGTAATTGGATGAGGTTGGATTGTAAAAACTTCTTGAGGATTGTCTCAATAGGTTCTATTAGGGGTGTCAAGTTTTTTTGAGGGTTGTTATTCCTTAGAGGTGGTCTTCTTTGGTTGTTTTGAATTGCATTAGCTATTTGTTGTTGTTGTTGTTGTGGTTGTTGTTGAACAATTGGTTGATTAATTTGCACCAGGGCTGCTTTGAGTGTGAGAATGGTGCCAGTCCTATTGATTGCTTTTGCATCTACGACCCCATCATTGGTGACATTCTTGTTTCAAGACCAAAACTTATTTTTGTCATAGGGCTGGTTTTGAGTGTTTTGGTTCTTGTTGAAAATTTTGATTGTGCCCTTAGCTATGAGGGCTTTGTTGGAAACAATGTAGATAACTGAGAGGGGGGGTGAATCAGTTATCTTATAACTTTTCTATTTTCTTTCTTTTTTTAACTTATCATTTAATGTTATGCCAAAACAAGACAATCATAAGAGATGAAAAAGGAATTAACACATGACACAAGGATTTTTATGTGGAAACCCTGTTAAGGGAAAAAACCATGGGGTGACTAACCCAAGATTGTATTCTCTGTTAAAAGAATAAAGAGTACAAATTTGGCACTTGCTAATTAGGGCTCATTGCCCAAGCACACTGCTCACAAGAGGCCCATTTCCTATAGGAGACTTATAGTCTACAAATGCTTACAGATGATACCAAGGTGTCTGAACTGATGAACAACATCTATGCATGCAGGATTTCAGTTTCGATTAGGTACAATACACTGATCTGGCACATTTCATTCTTCCTCTGCTCAATATAACTTTTCTATCACATTTCGGGCTTGAATTACTGCCTTTCCACTTTTCTCTCCTTTACTTTGTACTTAACCATACATATCCTCACTATCACACTCTTACAGGCTTGAATCCATCAAGTATATATATCTGCATCAAGGATTTCCAACAACTTCTTAGTCGGCAACAAGAACACCTAAGATATTTGCAAGTTATTAATCTGTCGGCTGAATCCATTCTTGATTAGTGATGCACATCAAAAACATAGGCATAGAAGTCATAAATAATGTTAGCTAACAATGTATAATATCACAGATTACTTGATTAGGACCTTTTACACATTCGGATTGAAGTCTGATACTCTGCCGATTAGTTCTTCCTCTGTCTGCTTTGCCTGATTGGAACCCAACACTCAGATGCTCATATCTTTTTCTTGCTTTATCACCGGAGGCTAAATCTTTGGAATACAGTAGTCATGATACCCCTCTTGACTTATCCAAGTCCGCAACTTACTGAGTTATACCATCTGAGAGATCCAAACCTGATTGTCGGACCTTGTTACATACTCTGTTCTTGTTCACCGGACCAAAATAATCTTCAATATGACTTCCAGTATAGGCATACTATGTATTGTGGATGTGTGGGATAGATTTTGTTGCCATCAATGACAACACTTATGAAGCCACACAGTGTCTCTTGCCAACAATCTCCCCCTTTGGCATTGATGGCAACACTTAGTGAAAAATGGCTAAGTGTCGCAATAACTCCCCCTTGGCTGATGCTTTGTCTTTTGCACTATTTTACCGGAGCTCCCCTTAGTTGGACTCCACATTTTTCACTACTCTTCACTCCCCCTTTGACATCAATGGCAAAGGGCGGAATCCACATACCAAAATTTTGCAAAAATTATTCTATACATGGCCTAATAAGTATATATAAATCATATGTTATACTTACATATACTTAAGTATATCTGCAAAGGTTGTCTTCAACTAGATGATTTCTGTGACCCAACTCCTCTTCATTCTATCCAAAATGGAGATGTATCCACTTAACAAAAATGCATATGCTTCTACCCTCTTTAAGTCTATTGGATCACTGGTTCGGATTGTATTTTGTGCCTCTGTCAAGGCATCATGCATTGTCTCTAACTTAGGGATGATTATCCCTCTGAGCTCACCCATTCTATCCATTATGTTCTTTTTCTCCTTAACCAGTTCTTTAATTTCATTTATTATAGTAATAGCTTGACATTCATGATTCACCAAAGAGGTAGTAAGGGGATCAAAATTCTGAGATAAACTCGACAGTTTTCCTTCTTGTTCTTTCACTTTCTTCTCAATGTCCTCTGTCACTTTGGGCCAAGATAAACAAAATATATATATGTCCCCACCATCTTTAAGAGAATTTTCAAGGCTCTTTATGCCAATGCCTAAGGTTCTTCTATCATTAGTAATTAGCCCTTGTACTTCACTGAACCTTTTTCCCAAGAACTACTTTCGGACCTTAGTTTCTACCGATTTCTCTAAGGATTCAAAATGAGTGTTAATAGAATCGACTAAGTTTTATAGATTACCAGATGGAGACGTAGAAGGATCCTTTTGATAGGCTGGCATAATCTTCTCCAGCATCCCAGATGAAATCTCCAATAGCTCACAATCCTCCATATGAGATTTTAGAAGTTTCTCTTTTGCTTTGGCCTGAAAAAAAGATGCTACCTTCATTATCTGGACCGGAGATAGAGAGTCAAAGTTTAGTGGCCCTTGAATTAGCTCAGGTTCATCCAACTCCAATATTTCTTTGGCCATGAAATTTTGTACTATCTCTGCAGTGTCTCTTGTAGACTCTACTTCCTTTTGGGGACATCCAGACTGAGTTGCTTATTGATCTTTATTTCTTCTTCCTATCCTTCCTTTTCTGGAGCAGAGGAGTCTAGTGCCTCAAATGGCTCTTCATTATTTTTCTTTAATCCTTTGACATCCTTGTCAGAAAATGTTTCTTCTTTCTATCCTTCCTCTTCTAGAATAGAGGAATCTAATGGCTGAGATGACTCTTCATCATTTTTCTTTGATCCTTCAACATCCATGTTAGAGGGCTCTTCATCTATTTCCTCTATAATGGGAAGATTGAATCTCTTCAAGGCATTCTGGAGGATTTTTTTAATTTCATTGGCTATTTGTTCAGTCTCACCGAGCATGAGTTTGTTCATTCTAGATTTGCTTCAGAAATCATCTTTACACTCCTTGAAAATCATGTCCATTTGTTTTGGAGTGATGGAAGGATAAAGCTAAATTGCTATCTGCTCCTGAATCTCTAAGTCTTTTACCATTGCATTCTCTTTTCTCAGCTCAAGTACCTTTTCTAGGCTCTTAGGAATTAATGATATAATTTAAATGAAAGCTTTATTGTAAATGTTCAAGTACCTAACAGTAGCTTCTTCCAGAATTCTCTTGTCAGCATCACTGTATGCATCATGGAACTCAGTCACCGGCTACAGGTTCCCATCCACAGTAACTACCTTGATGATGTTATCAATGGAAAGAGTGGGCTTTTCAACAAATTCCTCTGCCTTCTCTTCCTCATTTCTGCTAGCAGAGAATTTCCCAGATGTTTTCTTCTTCTTCATTTTCTTGATTTACTCATCAGATTCTATTTCTTCATCATTTTTATGGCTTGTATATGTCCTTGTGGCTTTGGTCTTCATCCTCTTTTCTCCTTTTCTAGATGTCTTGACTTCCGGTTTGGTAGGATTTGAGATTTTGGAAGTGATAGGAGCAGAGCTTTTAGAGGATCTAGTCCAAGAGGAGGTTTGTACAAGAGCACTTTCTTTCTTTGCTTCTTGTCTTTCTTTCTCTGCCCTCTCTATTTTCTCTTTGTTAGCACTACAACCTCCTTTGATATGCCAAATCTTTTAGCAATTTCTTCAACTTCCTTTCTTACTTTCCTCTTCATCTCTGGTTGTCTTAACTCAACATGTAATTTTATACTTAGCTCTTCAAAGGTGCCAAACCTTTCTGCTTCAGTGTCCTTAGGCTAGCTCAGTAGGTGTTGAATATGTAGCTCCAAGATTTTTTTCATCGACCTCATATCCCATAGGCATTATCCATACAGTTCTTGGCTCAACTGCCTCCATTAGGCATTGATTAGTGTCAACCATGAAGCAAATGGTATCTTTGTATTTGTCAACTATTGTTTGTGGTATTCTTTCTCTGGCTTGCATTATGCTTTGGAAATTCTTAAAGTAACCCCAGAGGGCTGTGTTTTGGGCTTGAGCATCACCAAGTCCATACATGTCATCTTTGATCTAAATTGCAACGGGTTTATGATTTTGCTAGACCCAACCATTTGATCCAGGTAGCTCATTCATATAATAGAAGAACAAACACAGTATTAGGTTACCATATTTAAAGGAATTTTCTTATCCTTTTTGATCTTCTGCAAGTTCTCCAACAGCTGATTTAGAAGAAGCTCACACAGATCATAATCTACATCTTCCCTCAACATCTGGTTTGCAGCATAGATTGTTGTACCAAACACATAATTCTCCTTGCTTGAATGGTAGATTTTGTAGCCGATTATCATTGAAGCAAACTTGACATCCGGATCTCTGATGTTATCTATAGTCATTGCTCTTTTGTCAAATTTTGATTTGGTGGCTTCAATTACCATTTGGTTCTTCATAGATTTGAGTGAGGGTAATCCACCTGATGAATGTAGTCCGGTCACTGCCCTGATGGCATCTTTAGTTATCTTTAATGGCCTCATTAGCCACATAAAATTATCATGCATCCTACTTAGAACAAACTGGACCTAATCGTCTTCTGCAAAACATGGAAAAATGTATGCAATGTCTGAGGTGTTTGTCTCGGATGGCCTTGAATTCAAGTTTGAGTTCAAAATTCTCATCTATTAGCTATTTTTGATAAATATCCATCAATTTTGAGTCTCTAAATTCTTCAATGTTTGCATGGATATAAACCCTAACATCTTCTACATGCAAGACTCTGTGCAGAATGCTAGAAAATGCACCCAAGGGATCAACTTCTAGAGATTTGTAAGGGTGTTTCTTGAATTTAGGTCTTGGCCTATTAGAAATATTGACAACCATTAGAGTAGCCATTTTTCAAGAGATCCAGAGAGAGTTTTCAGAAGGGAAGTTCTCATGCTTTAGGGTTTGAAGCAGAAATTGGAATGATTCTCTGGTTGAATTCGATCTTCAGTTGAACTTGAGTGAATTGTAGGATCTTCTTCAAAAAGCTCTTCTTTTCTTCTTCGTGAGTGCAAGTGTTTAAATAATGAGTGAAAGAACCCTTTTATCCTTGCGTAAACCCTAATTTCCTTTTGTAATAAATGCACAAGTTTTTAAGTCATCCGGTTACCTTGCTTCTCAAATGAGGTTTTCTTGGATTGTCTTGCAGATCTTCAAATCATTTGTTTATGGGGATTGACAACATATTTTCACCTTTTTCAAACATGTCATGAGTCCATAGATTGAAATATTTCAATTTTGGATCATACCAAATTTATCTGTGAAATTTTGTTTTAACAGATAGCTGCTGACACAGGATCTCCTCATAACTAGCTCAAATCTGTATGTGGATTTGTCAAATTTAGACTAGATGATCTTCAAGTGAGTCTCCTCAAACCTTTTAAATTGCAACCTCTTATTTTGACTCAAAGTGCTAAATTCAGGCATTCATTGACTGGCTGGGGGAAAGGGATCTTCTCTGTAGCTCCCCCTGAACCAGAGCTAGTCTTTTAGTTTCTAGAAAAAATATCAGCACCAAATTCTGGTGCAGATCCATCCCCAATATTCATTGTACTCCCTTTTACCTAAATCTTGCTCATTTCTTTTTGAACTTCATCTGCATTTACTTTACCTTTGCCTTTATCTTGTTTCTGATCATGTTCCACCAGACCTTTTCTATCCTGAATTCTACTTCTACAGAATTTGACAATATGACCGTATCTATTGCAATTGTAACACACAACATTTCTTTGCTTATTTGAATGATATCCTCTTGATCTACACTCATTAGCCATATGTCCAATTCTATTGGATACAAAGTATTTACCATTGAAAGAATTGTTCATTTGCATATTTCTGCATTCATGAGATTTGTGACCATACCTTTTGCAACTGAAACATTGACAGGAGAAGGATGGATTGAATTGATTCATTCTATTTCTGTACTGGATTGCTTTGTGACCGAACTTGTTGCAATTGAAGCAGTATCCATTGAAGGATGGATATCTTTGAGCATTTGGTTTCCTTACCAGAGGTCTTCTAGGCCTGTTTCTTTGATTTCCTGATCCAAAGTTCTTCTGACCAGATCCAGAGCTTTCACCTTTCTCATATCCCAAGCCACGCTTATCATCTACCCTCTTTTGGCTTTCAAGAAGAACTTCAAGTTGGGCTGAGCTTATCTTGAATTTTTCTTTGTATTCATTTGCAGTTTGAAGATCTTGTTTAAGAGTGTCTATCTAATTCTCAAGTTGTTCTTCATTATCTCTAGCTTCTTCAAGATCAGATTCAATATGCCTTATTATTCTATCCATTTTGTGGTAGTCCTCTGTTTTCTCCTTGAGGGATTGTTTTAGATTATCTTTAATCTTTCTTTTTTCTTCAATTTCTTAGGTGAATCTCATAACTCCTGATTCCATTTCATGCCTTACCATAATGACTTTTTTTGATAGCTTCTCACATAGCATATTTTTCTCATTTAGATCTTCATCAGTATCATTGACTTCACTCTGATTGGCTAATTTTTGAAGTAGTTCCTTTCTCTTTTTCACAGAGATACTAAGTTTTTCTTTTAGCTCATTTATGAAATCATCAGCTTGTTTGAGTCTTTCTCTCAAATTATTGACTTCAGAGTGGGATTGTTCAAGATCATCTAGGGCAGACTGAAGTTGTTCCTTCATACCATATGCATCCATTGAGATACCCAGATCTTCCTCAAGCTGTTAGGCTTTGTTCAGAGGAACCTAGCTCTGATACCAATTGTTGGAAATAATGTAGATAATTGAGAGGGGGGGTGAATCAGTTATCTTATAACTTTTCTATTTTCTTTCTTTTTCTTAACTTATCATTTAATGTTATGCCAAAATAAGACAATCATAAGAGCTAAAAAAGGAATTAAAACATGACACAAGGATTTTTACGTGGAAACCCTATTAAGGGAAAAAACCACAGGGTGACTAACCCAAGATTGTATTCTCTATTAAAAGAATAAAGAGTACAAATTTGGCACTTGCCAATTAGGGCTCACTACCCGAGCACACTACTCACAAGAGGCCCATTGCCTACAGGAGACTTATAGTCTTCAAATGCTTACAGATGATACCAAGGTGTCTGAACTGATGAACAACATCTATGCATACAGGATTTCAGTTTCGGTTAGGTACAATATACTGATCTGGCACATTTCATTCTTCCTCTGCTCAATATAACTTTTCTGTCACATTTCAGGCTTGAATTACTGCCTTCACACTTCTCTCTACTTTAATTTGTACTTAACCATACATATCTTCACTATCACACTCTTACAGGCTTGAATCCATTGGGTATATATATCCACATCAAGGATTTCCAACAACTTCTTAGTCGGCAATAAGAACACCTAAGATATTTGCAAGTTATTAATCTGTCAGCTGAATCCATGCTTGATTAGTGATGCACATTAAAAACATAGGCATAGAAGTCATAAATCATGTCGGCTAACAATGTATAATATCACAGATTGCTTGATCAGGACCTTTTAGACATCCAAATTGAAGTCTGATACTCTACCGGTCAGTTCTTCCTCTGTTTGCTCTTCCTGATTGGAACCCCACACTCAGATGCTCATATGTTTTTCTTCCTTTATCACCGGAGGCTAAATATTGGAATATAGTAGTCATGATACCCCTCTTGACTTGTCCAAGTCTGCAACTTACTGTGTTATACCATCTAAGAGATCCAAACCTGATTGTCAGACCTTGTTAAATACTCTATTCTTGTTCACTGGACCAAAATAATCTTCAATCTGACTTCCGGTATAGGCATACTATGTACTGTGGATGTGTGAGATAGACTTTGTTGCCATCAATGACAACACTTATGAAGCCATACAGTGTCTCTTGCCAACAGGCTTTCTCAAAGCTTGTTCCCTTTTCAACAACTTCTCCAAAGGAGGTGCAACAATGAATTTGCATTTAGTGCATGAGTTCTTTGTTCAAGTTCTCCACGAAGATTGGTACCAATTGGTTTTCAAGAATTTGACATGGACATTTGCTAGCTAGGCTCCTCCACCTTTGGAAGAAGGAGATAAAGGTTTCCCCATCTTCTTGTCTAGTATGGCATAAGGTGGCGACATTCACATCCATCTCGATGTTATAAGAGAAGTGAGATATGAATTTGTTTGCAAGTTTGGTCCGTGTCCTAATTCCCATGGGCGCAAATCACTCAAGTGCTTGACCTGCGAGGCTCATTGGGAATAATCTTATCAAATATGTGTGCTCATATGCAATCTCAAGATAGGCTGTGTAAAATTCCCGCACATGCTCTACATGACTTCCTTTTCCCCTATATTTGTTGAAGTTAGGCACATTGTAGTTTGACAGAAAAGGTGGCATGTAAATGCTTTTGTTGAAGGGGTAAGGACATAAATCTTCCATGGAATATCCCTTCATGGTAGAGACTTGCATATTTGAGAAGCATTGTTCTAGTGTTTGCATTTTGTGTGCCAAGGATTCAAAGGAGTTTAATGGTGTGTCCAGGGTGTTTGTAGGTGCATTTTGATATGAGTTACCCATGCTTAGTGCTGCTGTGTTGTGCAATCCCAAGTTTGTGACAAGTGGGTTGGTATTTATGTTGAAAGGGATGTGTGATGAAGATGCGTTTAGGCTTTGGTTGTTGGGTATGTACGTGGTATTAGGATTAATGTATTGAAAATGGGATGAAGCATTGGTGGTGTTTTGGTTTTCAATGTTATGAGGGTTTGTTTGGAAAAGGGGGTTTTGGTTTTGGAGGTTGTGGAGATTTGTTTGGAGAGGGTGTTTTGGTCCACTTGTTGCATGGGATTCGAATGGGTGTTTTGATGTGATGTACTAGAATTTTGATTGACATTTAGATGAGACATGTGTTGATGATTTTGGGCAATGGTGTGATTTTGGTTGGTACCAACATTTGTGTAAATGTTAGGTATGGTATTATTGTTTTGACAATTTGGGTCTATATATTGATGATTCGAGACATTGTTATGAGTGGCATCAACATTCACATAAGTGTTGGGTATAGTATTATTGTTTTGATGTTGCAGGTCTACATATTGATGATTCAAGACATTACCATGTGTAGGCCCAAAGTTCATGTTCACATTCGGTATGGTGTTGTTGTTTTGACAATTTGGGTCCACATATTGATGATTCAAGGTATTCATGTTCACATTTGGTATAGTATTGTTGTTTTGACCAAGGGGTCTATGTTTGGATTTCCTAAATTGTTTGAGGTCCAAGGTTCAAGTTTGTATTTGATGTGGTGTTAATCCCATGTGTTTGTCCCCTAGAAGTCACTATTTGTATCCTTCGTGTTCTTTTGTTTTAATTCATGTTCATCGAAGTGAAGGAGTTTGCAAAATTTAGCAGTTGTGACATGGTGTTTACATTGTTTGTGTCAAAGGGAGGAAGTGTATGGGAGATTGTGGAATCTTGCAACGTTTCCCCTATAGGAATGTTGTCATGTTCTTGTGTGGGATTTGTGTGGCTAGTGGATGGTGTTGTTTGTCCTTGGCTTTGTGCAATATTATTTGAAGGTGATCCTACAATCATGTTAATGTCGACTCTTTGGGGAAGCTTGGTACCATTTTACAAAAGTCTCATGAGGTAGTTTTGTGGATTTGCTGCAATCATCTCATCTAAAATTTGTAACAACCTAGGGTCTTGGGAAGCTTCTTCAATTTCTTGTTGCGAGATTCCTTGGCCTTCTTCTGATAAGAGGATGTTCTCAAAGGGATTTCCCATGTTGGATGAGGTTCCAAATCTCATGGTGTTCATGAGATGATCTAAGGATTCTCCCTTTCTTTTCTTTTGCAACCATGTCTCGACCATATGAGACCTACTAGTTTGTGGAAAATGAATTTGTCCTAAGGATGGAAATGCAATGTGGTATGTTTTTTGGTATTTTTCTTAGGATATATAATGGAAATGCGACTAAGGTTGGAAATGCACCTAGGAAAATGACCTAATGGGGGTATGGTATGCTAATGCTTTGAAATTAACCTAAGGTAATCAGACCAAGACTATGGTAGAGGCGAATGATTATTAGTCTTCAAAAAGTTTAGCTCCAAGAGGATACTATTGTCTACTAATGACCCTTTCAAAAGCATAAGTTGGATTTTTAAAGACCTTGAAGTGTTGATGTAGAAAAAAGTGATTGATTGAAGTGAGCTCGTGAGTTGAGGCCTCACTTTGAAGGATGGACTTATACTAGACTTGTGAGTATTAAGCCTGAATTGTGATTGAGTTGGAAAATATATCAAGGTCTCTTGGTCCAAGTTTGTACTTATGATGTAGTCAAGCTTTGACAGTTTCTCCTTATGTTTCAACCTTAGGAAGACTAATTTTTAATGACCTCTTTAGATTTTGAGGGTTGAATTCTAATGTTCTAATGGCTAGCTAAATGGTTTGGGCAATATTGAAAATATAAATTTGATTCTAAGGGAGTGAAGTTGAGCATGTAATCTAATTCTAAAAGGATGATGTGAGTATGCAAATTGATCCTAAAAAGAGATGAAATTGAATATGTAAGCTAATCCTAAAGGGATGGAGTTGGTCTATGCAATGAATGAACAGAACTAGCAGGTCTGAAATGTTTTAACACAGTTGCAGTCAGATTCGATTTGGGAGAGTAGATTTCAAAGGATCCCCTAAACTATTTTTACTACAAGCAGATGCATCACACAGGTCTGTAGAAGCGTCACATAGGTCTATAGAGGCATCAACAATTCTGCGGAGGTGTTTCAGGGAGTTGCAGATGCATTTTACTATTTGTTAATGCATTACAGGATGCTTCAATGGTAGTCTATTTCTTAGCAAATGCAGTGCAAAATCCTATAGATGCATTTCACTGTCTATGGGGAACCTAAATCTATTTTTTGCATTTGTTTGATAGTTTTGTTGGAAAAATTAGAAAACACTTCACACATAAAAGACACTCACCATTCAGTTTGGCTGTGACTCTTGACTTGGGGAGTGTATGTGTATGTTCGGGGGCTATCCAACCCCAAATGTCCATAGGGTCTTAATCATAATTTCCAAAATAGTTCACACACATAAGACAATTTCTATTCCTAAGGTCAATTGTTGATGGTAGCTTGTTCAAGCCCACAACTTGGAATCTCCGTCGACTCAAATGTCATCACACCTAGAGTGGGTGTGTACATTCTTTTGTCTTTGCAAGAGAGGATGGATAGGGGCCTCCCAGAATGGAAGGATGACCCAATCACCCTTTCCTCAGAAAGCTATGTATAGCTTATGGTAAGCCGAGGATTCCCATCTCATCTCAAGGGAGCCCTATGGTGAGAATCTAGAGAGGATTATGTGTCCTCTTGCCTTGAACAAACCACCACAAGGTCAAAAAGGGGTGGGCCTCTAACTAATTTGTCTTCTAGTTGTAGCTCGAGGACTTACCACCTTGCGAGCGTCCAACAAGCCACTTAAGGCTTTAAGCAATCCTACTTGTGGTACTAACAAATACCTCACATAAATGTGGGTACTTACACTTTTGGATTGGTGATGTACGATGAAGGCTAATGGCAGTTTAGACTTGGCTTTCACCTTATCTATTTATATAGCGGCTTGAGGGAAATACCACTTGGGGTCACCAACGAGTTCTCCTTTTGGATGTGTCTCAAAGGAAGGCCCACTCTAAAGGGGAACAAAAGTGACACAAGCTTTTGATCTCCAAGTTCATATGGTGATGCAAGGAGAGAGCATATACATTTGACTTGGCCACACTAGACAAAGTTCATTTACCTTTAGAAATTTAAGTGTATGGTGTGATTTATGAGATTGTTGAGAAGAGCTTTTGATTCCCAAGTTCATTTAGAGTGCGAGGGAAGAGCATACACGTCTTCACAACATAAACAAAATCACCAAACAAAGAAGACAATGATGTAATATGTTGTTCCTTTTACCCCAATGAATGTGAGATACATAGGTTCTTTTTAAGCCAAATGAGTGAAATATGCAGATTGTTGTTCTTTTTAACCCATTGTGTGAGAGTATGTAGATTGTTGTTCTTTTTAACAAATGAGTGTGAAATATGCAATTTATGGTTCTTTTTAAGCCAAATGAATGTGGAAGCAAACATATTGTAGTTCTTTTTAATCCCCAATTAAAGTATTCCTAACCTAACCACACACACATGTGAAATGAAAGAAAACCCTGCAACAAATAGGTTAGTGATTCCAAAAAAGGTTCTCCTCCAATGGACACCACAAAGCTACAGACTAGAGATCAGTAATAGAATAAAACTCCTAATTCTATTGTGCAAATAGAGAAACCAAAACGAAAGTAACCCTAAAAACTCACCATTTTTACCAATTCAGATGTAGTGCAGAATATCTCAGATGCATCACAGAGAATGGAGATAGCATCACATAGAGGTTCGGAAGCGGTCTACTATTAAAAGGATGCGTCGCATGGGGTCTCAGAAGCATTGCATAGAATGGCAACTACATCACAGGGAATGGTGACTGTGTCACATGAACCTACAGAAGCATCACTCTGTATCTACAAGTCAAAAGCAATAGAAACAACCCTGACAACAAACGAAAAAGCACTTCAGTGATAAATGTAAAACCCTAGGGTAGCAAAGTTGCTTCCCTAATGCCATAAAGATGATAAACTTTTAGACATTCATAGGGCATACTCAAATGATCAAATAGGTTCACACAAACCCTAGATAAACCCTTGAAACATAAAAACCCTAATGCTTTGAAAAGAAAACCCTAATGAGATAAATAGCTGAACAGAGGGTTAGCAAAGCAAATAGAACATCAGAAAGTAAGATTGAAACCTTGCAAAACTAAATAGGTAAGGTCAGATATAAAAACAAAGAGATTCTATCTAATGTAGAGTTAAATGTGTCATAGAATCTCTCTGAAGCATCGTAGATTCCAGCTAATGCATTTGGCCATACTGCACATGCGTCACCCAAAATGGTAGAAGCATTGCACACACCTATAGATGTATTGCACTATTCTTACAAACCCCAAAATCACAAATTTGTGGAAAGTATAGACAATTCAAGTTGGGTTCACCAAATGATGTCAAGAAAAAACATTCTAAAAGCTCCAAATAGTACAATCATTAGAATCATCATATACATAATGCATAACCACCATCATAATCATCAAAGCATACATCATAATCCATAAGCATAAAACATCATATATTGCTGCCAAAAATCATTATATATATCACTCAAAATCATAATGTCATGATATAAAAATGTGCCTTGAGGGCTAAAAGTACATCAAAATACATAATGCCTGAAGGCATAAAATACAAATCAACCATGGGAAGAACTACCTCATGCAGAGTCAGTAGGGGAATCAGGTCGATGAGGAAGAGGTGGCCCCATAGATGCCTATTGCTGAGATGACTACTATTGCTGAGGTGGTAGCTACTGATGTTGTGAGGACTGTTGCACAGATCTTTGAGAGTGGCCTAATCGGTAAGAACTTGAAACCCTAAACTGACTACGCTGATGTAGCTCAGTACTCTCTGTCCCTCAGGAACAACTGTGCAATAGGCCCCATAGTAGCACTTAGCACGGGCTCTCTGATTTGCTAGCTACTATTGTACATGAGTAAGCTATTGCTATGCTACAGTGTAATCTCCCCACATTTGTGCCATGATGCTTCTGTCTATCACTCCCTGCATTTGTGCTACCTGTTGCTAGAGTTGTACAATCTGGACATTGGCTCTCTGAAGTCTAGGCTTAGCCCCCTATCTCATGACTATCCTAGCATCTCTCTCCATTGTGATTAGAGCAACTTGAGCTTGCATCTATCTCTTTAGGTGACCAATCTTAGCCAGCGGGATCTAAATCTATGGATCTCCATCTCCTCCGCTCATTTAGTCTAACAAGGCCTACAAACCTTGTAATCGCTGAAGCTCTAAGTGAGTGTTGTCTCACTCTGTAGTGACAGTATCCAACTCTTTCTGCTATCTAGCCACCTAATCCTCCAGGCTCGCTACCTGAGCCCATAGGGTCACTGCATCCTCCTCCTTGTCTCCCTGTGGTCATACCCGTTGGTGACTAGTAGAGGGAACTAGGTCAGGGCTAGTACTTGATGTCCCTGCACCCGAGGTCCCCACCTATCCCTGTCCTAAAGTCCCCACCTGTCCCTGTCCTGGTGGCACCTGTGTAACCAGAATCTGTCCAATAGGCACTTGTCCAACTGGTACCTACCCAACTTGTCGCTATCCAATAGGTGCTTACCCAACTTGTCCCTGTCTTGCCGTCACTTGCCCTGTAGCTGTCCCTAGTAAAACCTAAATGCCATCACCTCCTCCACCCCCTCCATCATCCCCACCTCCCCCTCCATCTCTCTTAGCTCCATCTCCCTCCTCCTCTATCTCCACCTCCTCCATAACATACACCTCCCACTCCTCCTCCTCCTCTATGGGATATACATCTAGGATAGTAAGTCATACTAGTCTCGCCATATCCCACTAATTATCATATGTTGGGGTCGTCCCTTCATCTACTATCTGACTTCCCCAATCCCATTGCATTGGTTGCAGTGCTACCCAATCCAGTAATGCCACCTGTGTCTACAACTCTGGAGGCCAAGCTAGCATATCTACTTGTACTCACCCAAAAATAGCCATGACCTGTGGCAGATCCTATCTCATTCCAAATTGCCGCATCACACGTGATGAAATATATCTGTCAATAGTGTACTTTGCCTGCCCCATCATGTACCAAGGCTGAAAGGTGTATAACATATGCACATCATCATTGATCCACACCTCTACCCCTATATACAGTTGCCATATGACCATATCCATGTCATCCAACTGCCGCCGTTAGTATCTTAGGTTCCCCATTCATGTATACCAAAGAGGTTCCCTATACAAAAATACCCATGGCTCAAATCGTGCTCTCGTATACGCCCACTCGGGCCTCATAATATAGATATGCTCCCATGCCTACATGTGGAGTAATGTCATCCCTGCCCTTAAGCTCACATCTGCCTAATACACCACCAGGTGTATCTCATGATAAAGTTGGGCTAGCAAGCAAGGCCCCCATGCAAGTACTGTCTCCTGGGTCACCATAGCCTTGATGATCTGGTCCCAGCCAACCGAGAAGTCCCATGATCGTCGATCAGGCAAAAGTATACCTCCAATTAGCCCACAAACATATAACACAAAATGCTAACCTCCCCCACATAGGTAGCCCCATAGCGCATCTCCTGCCTATCCTGAGTGTATCTCAGTCGTGCTAGCGCAAACACTCGATCCAATGCTGCTACTCTAGAGGGAACATCATAGGTAACCCCCTCTCCAACTATGGGGATCCTAAGGATCCTCCATACATCCTCCAGGGTGATAGTGATCTCACCTATTGGTAGTAAGAAGGAGCATGTCTTGCTCCTCCATCTCTCCACCAGGGCCGTCATCATGGCCCTATGAGCCCATAACCAAGCATCTCAGAGATCGTATATAATCCAATCCTGCACAACTGAGCTATATATGCATCTGTAAACTATCCCCTCAAATCCATCACTAAAGGAACTTGTCACTCTCATGAATGCAACACCTCTCCACCAATATGAATCCAAAAAATACCCAAGTTAACCCATTTTACCTAAAGCAATGCTTTGGCGCTAATCCAGAGCCATATTGCACTAACCCAGAGGATGGTGCTAATCCAGACCCTAATTGTGCTAATCCAGAGGATAGCGCTAATCCCTGAACACATTGTACTAATCCACCCGTTAGTGCTAATCCCTGACCCAATGGCGTTAATCTGCCATTACACCAGAAAAACCCTAAATTTTTGGTGCTAAAACAGAACATAGCGCTAATCTACCCCCATATTGCACTAATCAACTTGATAGTGCTAAATCACGCTTAGATAGCGCTAAACCACAAAAACCCTAAATTCATGGTACTAAACCACCTTATAGTGCTAAACTGCTAGCAGATGGCACTAAATCGCCCGAATTGCTCTTTTTGCCTTTGGCGTCAATCTAACCAATGGTGCTAATTCGCCCCCCAATAGCACCGCGGCTGCACGATAGCACTACACGGCTACACGATAACGCTAATCTACCTAACTAACCCTTTTTCAACCCCAAACCTAACCTGAATCTTGAAATCATAAAGTTAGGTTAGGATGACATACTTGTGGTCCATTGTCATCCATTCGTTGGTAGTCCGTACCCTCTCTGATCAATGCACGTGTTGTGGGAAATTCGTTTGTGCCATAGCTTTCTCTAGTCTCCTCTTGCCCAATCAGCTTACAATATACAAATGTGGCATATTAGGCCCACACTTACTATCTATAGCTACCACGTCAGCCCTAATTCACCATTTTCTCTCCCCAGGCTACAAATCTTAACCTTTTTCCTCCGTTTTTTCTCCTGTCAACCCTGTTTTCCATCCTGCATCCGTTTTTCACCACCGTTCCTTCCTTTTCAAGAGTTCACCTGAAAAATTAATTTTTTCACTTGACCTCTCAAGGGGGGCATCCCTCATCCATTTTTACTGTTCTTGTTAGCTGGGGAATAAATCTTTGACCTGACGCCATTTCCCTACTAGGCCACAATGCCACTTTAAAGAGGGGTAAAATGTAGACACCTAAAAATGTCTCGATCCTTTAACTAATTTTCTACATCCTCGCATTACCAACCCAACCATTTCACCAATTGATTAAATAAAATCACAATGATTTAATTAATTAACCCTACATTGTCTCTGACCATCCATCCTTGACCATCCATCATCAATTTACCCTTAATCCTGGATTAATTCAATTAATTCAACACTTTACCTTACAAATTTATCCCAAATAATTAAATAAATATGTTAAATATTTATTTGGTTAATTTGTCCACTTTCCTAATCCTGATTAATTAAGTAAATCATATTTAATTAATCTGCCCTACTCTACCACCTAAACCTAGCCTAGTTGATTAAATATCAATTATTTAATTAGCTACCCTAGCCTATATGACCCCTAGACCAAAATTAATTAAATAAATCATTATTTAATTAATTTTAAACCTTGATTAGCCTACTCACTAATTTTCTCCAGCCATATTAATTAAGTTAATCCCTTGATTAACTTGGTCAAACCATCATTAACACCTTCTCCCACATCCCACAAATAAAAAATTACCTTTTAATTCAAAAGGTCACATGACCCTTCCACCTCACCTTTCTATTTTCATGTTAAAATCTTCTCCATAAAATTAGCTTACACATGTAAGGTGCTAAAAATGTGCATGTGTCACATGACTCTCACCCTTCCACATAAAATGGAATTTTAAATTCCATCTCATCCCAAGGAAATAATTTTTTATTTCCTCATAAGTCTAAATCACATTAAATGCAAAGCCTTTCCCAAAAATAAATTAAAGATTGCAAAATATTCTCCACCCTTCATCCTCTCATCTCATCTCCACCCTTGATCTCAACTTTCAATCTCAACCGTTGGATCAAATCCTCCTCAAATTGCCTATAAACACAAGCCTCCACAAGCCATTTTCATCATCCAATTTCAAGTAGCCTTATTATGCCAAAATACCTCCAAATATTCCTCTTGTGAGCTATCATTGTGTTGAGAATTTGAGAGTTAATCCATATTTCTCCATTGCATTTGGGTGAAGCTAAAGAGTTTGGGTGCAACTCCTTCTACCTTATCAAGGAGTGAGAAGGACTTCAAAGTATTTGGGAAGGTATAATAACTTGTTTTGAGTTCCCTTTTGATGTTTTTATTCTTTGTAGACTTTTTCATATTCACATCCTCTCATGCCTCATCCATAGACTTAGCTTTCCCTTGTCATTAGTATCTAGCTAAAGGCTACCTCCACACAAACCAATGCATTCCATTCCAGCAATCCAAATCCCCCAAATGTCCAACTCTCCCAAATATCAAAAAGCACAAGAACAATCCTTATCAATGTGCATCTTGAGCTAAGAAACATAATCAAAATCATCCAATCACATCCATGGTCTTGTTCCCAGCCTTGCTGCAAGCCTTTGATCCAAATCATCCATCATCATCATTGGGATATATCATTCCCAATCCTCATGTTATTCTTACCATCAACAACACAATCCAATATCATCAATCCATCAATCTTTGGCTTTTTAGCTTGACCAGGGGCAACATCATGTTTGTATTTGTATTATTCTTGTGCGTGCATGCTTGCTTTTGTGTGTGCATTATCTTTTTATCTTGCATCAACAGTGGTCCCTATAACCTACCTATCATAGTGGTATCATGGTGTTCCATATCATGGTTCTATACGACATAGGGTTTCTTGTGACCTTAGCCATTCGCTTTTACACATGGGACACATTGTCACCCTAGTTCCTTATACCTTGGTGTATAACATCTCATGCTAAATCAAATAAATATGGCTCTCATTTATTAGTGCAACATTATGCATAATCCATGGAGTCATGAATCCACTTGCATCCATCCATTTTTCTACCCCGAATCTTTTTCATCCCATCCCTCCTCCAATTCTTCATTGACCATCCATCCATTTTCCTCTCATCCCTTGCATCCAATCTACCCTATCCCTCTGATCCATGTATTATTTTAAATTCCACTCTCTTTTTTCTAATCCAATCCTTTTTATCCTTTCGATAGAGCACCCATTGATGGGACTTGAAATTGTCCCATTTTCTATGTTTATTTCCTACTTTTATAGAACATTTCCTTGAACATTACATGAGACTTTATATTGACATTTGAAGTTTAAGGCACTAAGATTGATATATAATATGTTGATAAATGTCTGTATGTTTTGGTAATTATTTTCAAAGTATGATAGTATATTATGTCGATTATGGTGATTTTTGGTATGGAAGTATTGTGGAATGTAGCTAACCTTCTATGTAGTAAAGCAATAGATACCCATAGCCAAGGTTATAGTGAACTTGCAGCCGTAGGAATAATCACCTATAACCAAAGGAGCAGGCACCACAGCCAAAGGAGTAAAAGTCAAGTATGAAGGAATTATTCTTCGCAACAATGATTCCACTCACTAGCAATTACCTAGTAGTAGCAATGATTCCACTCACTAGCAATTACCTAGCAAAAATAATGATTCCACTCACTAGAAATTATCCAGCAATATTAATGTCATCTGCGAACAATAATGAGATACTCATAGTAGCAGTGGATGATGGAAAAGGACTGGGTGATTCTTTCATAAGGATTGCATGAAGTCATATCGTTGTTTACATGATTCTATTATTTATGTTTCTTCCATTATGGTTGGAGAAATGTATCAGGATTATACTCCTTGAACAATTTTAAATACAAGTAAGTTTCCTATTCATGTTTCGCTAGAATAAAGATAGTCCTCTCCCTATGTTTTAGGGAAGAGTCGATACATATAGTTTAACTTGTTTAGAGTCTAGTTAGAAAAGGATAGTTAGAATGTGTATATATATTCATAAGATTTTATGTAATAGATATAGAGATTTTCATTACCAGTAGTCTATATTATGTTTTTTCTAAAATCAATAAAGATATTTCTAGATTTAGTCAATGTGAGCAACACATAGTTAAATATTTGATTAAGATCTTGTGAGGATATAGTTCACCCAAACAAGGGCCCACTTGAGGTATAACTGTAGCTCTCTTGTTGATGTTAGGTGTTAACAATTTTTAATAATTGTAGTCAACTTGTTTCATAGAAATAATTGATTGTTGATAGATGAAGTAGTATATGCTTGTAGCTTAATACAATTACATGTAGCAACTATTGCATTTGATTAAAAGTTTATAATATAGATTTCTTTTCAATTATAAGAAATTGTCCTTTCCTGTACACAACTTAGGAGCCCTCAAGAATCCTTATGTTCTACATACAGTATAGGTTCCATCCAAGAAGATACGTCCTTGGTTTGACATGATAAATGTAACACATTGCAACTAGTGGGTCACTTGATAAGGGATCTACCCTGATCTATTGAGTTGATTGCATGACTTTTTTGCATTAGATTTACTAGTTAATAATGGAGTTAGACATTTTTGGTGTTGTTGTTGGGAACGGTGCCAAGTTTTAAGAATTCTTAGGTTTTTAAATATTTTCTTGCTTTCCTAGCATACAAGATTGCATTTTTTAGTCTCTAAGATTATTAGTTATTAAATTAAAAAATCACATTATCAACTAACATTGTGCAGAAAGGAGATTACTAGCTTAGACACCATTGCATGTGGCAGAGAAGAGATGCCCTAGGGACATTTCTTCCAGCAAACCAAAACCAAGAGGAGATAACATAAATAGGTAATAAAGCTAAGATACTTGTCACAATCGAAGATGCCGTAGATCTAGTGGATATAGCCACTTGACATCATGACATGATGGTTGATGAAGTAGTTGAGAATCCTATTGAACCAATTACTTTTTCATTTTCTATCACCAACTAGGAATGATCAATTGCCATGAAGAGCATCCCTCCTTTAGCTCTACTAAACTTTCATGGCCTGATTACAGAGGACCTTGACACCTTCCTATTTTAATTCAATGTCCTTTGTTGGATCTATATCTACACAACTGATGCACACATATTGAAGCTTTTCCCAGCCACCCTTAAAGATGCTGCTATGAGGTGGTTTATGGGATTGGGTAGAGATGTGGTAGCAGACTAGAGAACCATGAGGGAGAAGTTCCCATAGAAATACCAAAACTACTACCATGGAAGAGACATGAGGGGTGATGAGTTATTTAGAATGTCATAGAAGGAAGAAGAACCCCTCAAAGATTATGTAAAGAGGTTATTGTTTTGCCTCTAGAAGTCACACCAAAACATACTCTCTCCATAGTCAATTAAATTAGTATTTATGAGGGGATTGAGTGAAGATTGTATGGATTATTTGGACCTAATTAGATCATGAGTCATTTCTCAACTTTCATTTGATGAAATTTGCCAAATTTGTAGCAATTACTGATGCTCAACCATGAAAAAGACTTGCACTCTTAGAGCCTTGTCTACCACAAAAATGGCTGCAAGCATCTCCCACGTAGAACTCAACAACCTCCTAAAAGATATGAAGCAAGACATCATAAGTCATCTGGAAACTCAACTAGATACCTTGCATGTGAAGAAAAAGGAAGAGGAAGCATAAGTAGCCTTGGCAGAATATTATCCTCACTACAGACAAAAGAAGGTTAATTTTAAATGTAAAAGGATAGCCAACATTATTGAAGGTAGGAATGAAAATCTAGACTTTCATGCTCTGGAAGATGAGGAAGGCTAGGTATTTTACATAGAACAATGTAAGCCCTGGCAATAGAGATAAGGTATTCCTCCAAACCCTTTAGCTTATAACCCATCATTTCCAGGTTCTTCTCCAAATATTTCTAATTGGTATAACGCACCACATAATAGTATGCCACTTCAATCTTGGTCAAACCTATCACCACCTGGTTGGACCCCACAATAGGGGGTATGTCCACAACAACCATACCAACCTCAAACACTAGTCATCAATGGGAGATACCCCAAAACCCATGGCCACAACAATGGAGAGGAAATCAACCCTAGTAGAATTCAAATGTAGGCTACCCACAACCACATCAGACTTTGCCTTAACAACCATCTCTAATGCCAAATATTGCTACATCTACCCCTGCACCACCAAGAGAAACCCAACTATTTTCTCAACCTACACTAAATCTGAACAACAAGCCTATTCAATAGGCTTCTGCTAATGAACCTATCCAATACCTAACTTATGCAGTTAAGGTTAGTGATGTTCAACTATGTTCAAGAAAAATGTTTTCTGGAACAACCTCTCCACTCATCATGGAAATTCTAATGAAGACCCTTCTAGAGATGCTAATGAACATCTCAATAATTAGAATAAGTAGCCTAAAATAGCTCCATCACAAATAGGAATCAAAACTAGAGAACCTCCATTCCCAGAAAGATTAAACACACAAAAACATGAACCAAAACCTGATTTGATTTCCTTGGCCAATTAAAAAATGTCTGTGTTAAAATTCCCCTAATTCAAGCCATCAAAGATGTGCTAATTTACACTAAAACCATAAGGGAACTATGCCTTAGGAAACCAGGAAGAAAATGTAAGGACCCACAGATTGTTCATATAATTGGACAACTTGTTGACATCATGTTGGGCAACATAGTTGTCCCAAAATATGCAGACCCTAGCAGCCCGGTTGTGGATGTGCACATCAATGGCACCTTAATAAGAAATAATTTAATTGATTTAGGTGCACCATAAATGTTATGACGAAACAAATAATGAAGACCTTCCAACTGGTTGACTTAAGACCTACACCTACAATGTTACAATTAGCAGACAGGTCAATAGTTAAACCTGAAGGAGTCATTGAAGATTTGGTCATTATGCTTGACTCTTAGGAATACCCTATAGACTTCATGGTCCTATAGCCAAAAGATAACTTAGGAGGATACCCATTCATATTAAGGTGACCGTGGTTAGCAACAATTAATGCCTTCATTGGCTACAGGTCAATGAATATGATTATTTCTAATGAAAATGTGACCAAGAAATTGGTCCTTTATCCACCAGCACAACCATTTACTGATTTGGATCAACCTATTTGGTTGGATCTAGAGGATAATGACCAATATTCACTGTAAACATTAATGACAATAGAACGAAGCCCATTGGTTGACATTCATGATGAAGATGAGATTCTCTCTAATATATTTCAAAATAACTATGGGATGGACCTACAACAAGACCATTGCTTGGTATGTTTATCATGCCCAGTACATAACATTCTTCCTGCAGTACAATCACCAGTTTATGATTCCATTAACTATGCATTCCACAACCTTCTATCAGACAGTTGTATCCTTAACATATTAGGTTTAGATGTTGCCTTTGTTATGACATCAGCTACCCAAATTGAAATCTTGCTTAGACGAACACTCAACATCAATAACCAATTGCCATTGTCACAATAATCTAATTTAATTACCATGTTGTAGGCTCATAAAATAGCCTTTTCTTGGGATTATCACGATATGAAAGGAATAGACCCCAAACTCTTTATGCATTGAATATACATCAATGAAGGTTGTAGACCCATTATACAACCTCAATGAAGGATGAATCATGTTGTCTGAGAAATAGTAAGGAATGAACTACAAAAACTCTTGGATGCAATATTCATTTATGCCATATCTAATAGTTAGTGGGTCTCCCCACTGGTCATAGTGCCTAAAAAGGGGGGAAAGAGGCGTGTATGTGTTGACTACCAAGAATTGAATACAACCACTAGAAAGGACCAATTTCCCCTTCCTTTCATTGATCAAGTCTTGGACTGTTTTGCTGGGAAGAAATAATTTTCTTTTCTAGATGGTTTCAGTGGCTATAATCATATTAGAATAGCCCCTTAGGACTGGGACAAAACAAATTTTACTTGTCCTTGGGGTACCTATGCCTATTTAGTCCTCCCATTTGGATTATGTAATGCCCCTGTAACCTTTCAAAGGGCTGTGTTGAGCATCTTTTCTAATCTTGCTCATGAATGTATGGAAGTCTATATGGACGACTTCACAACATATGTCAATACATATGAAGAGGCATTGGAAAATCTTGAGAAAGTCCTGCAGAGATGTCAGGATCACAACCTCTCACTTAGCAATGAGAAATTCTATTTGATGATGGAAGAAGGAGTAGTCCTAGGTCATTATGTGTCACAGAGGGGCATTCAGGTAGACCCCAACAAAATTGAAGTTATCACAACTCTACCTGTACCATAAAAAAAAGATGTGAGAAGCTTTCTTGGCCATGCAGGCTATTATAGAAGGTTTATTAAAGACTTTAGCAAAATAGAAATACCCTTTGTAGATACTAAAAAATGTTCTCATGTCGCAAATGTGACAAGACAATTTCTCCTTCCATTTCCATAATTCATCTAATTCAATTTCATCATTTATAATCATTTATCCATGTGTCTTCTATAATTAAATAATTAATCCTAATTGATTATTTAATTATTCATAATGTTCCTGTTGTGATGTTCACAACGCGCCCCATTTTACTCCTTAGCAAAATGAGGACCCCTGCTGTCGCTGTTGCTTTTGCTTTTTGTGTGTGTTGTTTTGCTTGGTGGTAAAGGGAAAAGGGGATAAAAATATACAAACCTTGTTGAAAATAGAGAAAAAATGCATTTTCAGTACCAGTGCATGACATGGTTGGATTCCTTGTGAAAAATGAGCTAGGGTTGTTTTTTTGAACCATCTTAAAATTTGCCATATTTTGCAAGTTATGATCATTTTGGTAAAATGTACATTCAGGTTTGTATATTGCTTTCATATACAAGGCCGTTTGTTTTTTCTTTTTCCTTGTATGCATTTTGATGAAAGTTTTGATATATACATACAAGTGGACCCGAAGTGGTTTTAGGTTAAAGAAAATTGTTGTTTTAAATCCACTTTGTATCTCACGTTTGTATGTCTGGCAGGTAAAATATACAGGGCACTTCATGCATGCGCAGACCCAAAAGTTTATTAAATAAAGAAGATCCTTGTATGTATCCTTGCTTGTATGTAAGGTTGGATACAAAGTGAACAGTGTGTGGGTCCCACCCCCTCATCGGCCTAACTTTTGATATCGACAGAGGGTTGTTTTGTCTTGGTGATATCCTGTGTTTCGCCGATAAATGTTTAGTATCGGCCTAACTGTGGCTATCAAAGTTGGATGATAATTTCACGCCGAAGGGTTTGGTCCTGCCGATGGTGCGGGGAGTTGCATATGTATTGCTATCGATGTGACTTTTGGTATCGGTGAAGTTCTGAATTGTCTCGCCGATATCTTATGTTACGCCGATAGAAGAAAAGACTTAGCTGAATAATAAAAGACATCGGCCAAACAATGGTGATCGGTGGAGAAAATTTTGGCTGTGCCGATAGGCAATGTTACGCCGATAGAAAGAAAGTAGTGAAGAGCTATCGGTAGGGGTTTTATTAACCACGCTGATAAAAGTAGGTCACACTGACAGTGCGAGGATACAAGTCATTAGGGCTATAGTGGCTAGAGTGAAACAATCGGTGGAGAAAATTGAGCCTGTGCCGATAGTGTTACATCACGCCGATGGATGAGGAAAGAGGGTACTGATAACGAGAGAAGGCATCGGCTAGAGTTGAGTGATCGATATAAAGTTTCTAGCTTGCTCCGACGTAGATGTCATGCTGATGGATGGGGAACGATATACAAAGAATTTGAATAGGGGCATCGGCGTAAGGTGGGCGATTGGAATGAAACATTAAGCCCACACTGATGAATGAAAGTCATGCTGATAGGCAAGAAACACAAGTCAATAAGGCTATTTCGCTGAAAGTTGAGTGATCAGTATGAAATTTTCTTGGACTCTCTGATGAGTGGATCTCACACTGATAGGCGGGGAAAGACAGAACGATAAGAATTTAAGGGCATTTTAGGGCCCGAATGCATGTTTTTGGTAAATAATGGTTGACCCGACCAGTTTAACGCTGTATTTGCATTTCAGACTCAATTTTCACAGATTTGGGGCCCGATTGATGCGTTCACATAGTCACGACTAGATTTGGCAATTATTTTCCTTCCTGTAGGTTTATTAAATGTTAATACTTATTACTTATCTTTTTTTTTTGGTAGGTTTATAGGTGAAGAAGGGCTGAAACTTGATGACAATGACATCACGGAGGAGGGAAATCCGATCTCAGGAGCAGGGGAAGATAAGGATGAAGGGTGAGGAAGTCAAAGGTCTTCATTTATGAATGACAAAATGCAGCTGAAGACATTACTGCAGCAGACCATAGAAGTTATTATTGAGCTGCTAGGGTTTTCGAGTGGCATATTTCACCCAAATTGGATGTATGCTCAGAGGTATTTTGGGAGACTTGTTCTCCAACATTTATTGCTATAGCTAGAGGTTTGAACCATTGTTTAACTAGGGTTTTGAGTTGTATTGAGGACAATCAAAAGGTCTATATATTGTGCCTCTCTACTTTGTAAAACTTTACATAGGGATTTTTAGAAGATAGCCAACACTTGTAACTAGTTTTAGCATTTTAGAGTAAAGGGACCTTTTAGTTTAGAAGTAGAAGAAGGAGATCGCTTGTGTTTGCAATAAGGAATGTGTGGAACATCTAACTTCCTTACTATATCTGTAAAGCTTGTAAGTTTTCTGTAATTTGATTAGTGAAGCTAAGAGTCATTTAGACATTGTAAATCTTATATGACTGTCTATTTCTAATACAATTGAATTGGGGATTTTGCATCTATCTTATGAGTGTTTTCTTTCTCTTCATTGTGTTTGAAACATTTTCTCTTAGAGCTTGCAATCTTAAGTGTATGTTTGTGAAAATGCTCAGAACTTACATTTAAGGTTTTTTTTCTTGTTGATTTGATCAATTTGCTGCAATACTTATAAAGTGCATAATAGAACAATTAGATCCTTTGGTAGAATGAATGGATTTTACGTTAGATCTTTCTAACTTTTCCCAACCCATCTGAAAATACTTAGCTTAAAATGTAGAAATCTAAAGGAAATTGTCTCACATCTGAAAAGCATGTATAACTAAGTTTGAAGAAGATAGTTTTCATAAATATTTAAGAGAGGAAAGCTGCAATAATTCAAAAAGACCATTCAAAAGTTTTGCAGCATAGTAAATATTTTATGCAAAAGGAATGAACAACTTACTGATATTTATGATCTTTTTGCATAGTTTGAGTCCAGTTAACCAAAAAGAAACCCTAAATCACGTAAGGCCCCTTGAACATTACAGCTTCACATCGACCAACTTAATTTGCCCAATAGGTCAAGACCTGACCATATTAAACTTGGGATTAAGTGAATCTTAACCGATTCCTTCATATCTTTCAAGTCAGTTTTGGTTCATTTTATGTGAATTTTAACTAATTGTTATGATTGCATCAAAACAATCACCAACAGTTCCCTTCACTTGATTTATTCAAACAAATAAATCAAATTCCATCACCTAATTATCCAAAATCCCCTTTCACATGTCCCCTTCCTCAAATGAATTAAATAAACTAACCAAGTTTATTTAATTTAAATATCCTCCACCTCATCATATTTGTGAATTTTAAATTCACTTTTGTCCTCTAGTGGTGACGAAACCCTAACTCATCCTAGCCCTCCATTTGGCCTCAAAGTCAACTCTCAATCCTGGCCCTTCATTCAAATTTGCTCTTCTATAAAACACCTCATTTAGCCTAATTTTGGCCCATTATGCTCTTACAATTCTCTCTCAGTTGTAAACCCTCCAAAATCTTGTTTAACACACACACAAGAGCTTCTCATGATTGTTGGATGAACTTGCAAATCTGAGAACACAATGCAAGATGAGGAGGACAATAGAGAGAAGTCATTACTAGATTAGATTTGTAGTTGTTTTTATGTTTATTTGATTATTATCTAGGTTAGAATGCACTCCATTGGGAGCTAGGGTTAGTTGTAGTTTGTTTTCTGCATGCTTCTATCTATTTTCCATGTCTTCATCTGGTGAACCTAACGTGAATCAAACATGCAACCTTCTGATTCAATTTCATCTGGGGGCATCATCACCCTATATTTCTTTCATCATCTCTTTCCTCTATCCATTTCCTTAAATTATTTGAAATGATGTTGCTCGACATAATTCTCATCATCTCGAACATCATCTCAAAGAGGGGCAAAATGTAGACACTGAAAAATGTCCTCATGTCGCAAATGTGATAGGACAATTTCTCCTTCCATTTCCATAACTCATCTAATTCAATTTCATAATTTCTAATCATTTATCCACGTGTCTTCTATAATTAAATAATTAATCCTAATTGATTATTTAATTTTTTGTAATGTTTCCTTCACTTGATTTATTCAAACAAATAAATCAAATTCCATCACCTAATTATCCAAAATCCCCTGTCACATGTCTCCATCCTCAAATCAATTAAATAAACTAACCAAGTTTATTTAATTTAAATATCCTCCACCTCATCATATTTGTGAATTTTAAATTCACTTTTGTCCTATAGTGGTGAGGAAACCCTAACTCATCCTAGCCCTCCATTTGGCCTCAAAGTCAACTCTCAATCCCGACCCTTCATTCAAAATTTCTCTTCTATAAAACACCTCATTCAACCTCATTTTGGCTTGTTATCCTCTTAGAATTCTCTCTTAGTTGCAAACCCTCCAAAATCTTGCTTAACACACACACAAGAGCTTCTCATGATTGTTGCATGAACTTGCAAATCTAAGAACATAATGCAAGATGAGGAGGACAATGGAGAGAAGTCATTACTAGCTTAGATTTGTAGTTGTTTTTATGTTTATTTGATTGTTATCTAGGTTAGAATGCACTCCATTGGGACCTAGGGTTAGTTGTAGTTTGTTTTATGCATGCTTGTAGCTATTTTCCCTATCTTCATTTGGTGAACCCGACGTGAATCGATTAGTTTTAGTCAACTTATAAAAGAAAAAAATTGCAGGTGGCTTCTTGGTCTCAAATGGACCTCACCATTGAGTCCGGGAGGCCGTTTTGGCAAAAAATGACATAAAATTTGATATGTTTCAACCACTGTGAAATTTCTAACATTTTTTTTGAAATTTTTTAGGCACCAATCTATACCGTATGGATCCATACGGACTGGTTGTAAAGTGCTATTATGGTTGCAGTCCTGTTAGGAACCCGTGTTCAACCCTTCTCTTTACTTTGTTAGTATATTGTTATTGGATGGATATGCTTTGTAAGTCATCCCATGAGTATATTGTATTATCCCACATTCATGGGGAGTAATAGTTGTTTAGATTAGACTTAGTATATAAGTACGTGTTGAGGCTAATGAAGGCATCCATGAGTTTATTGTATTGAGCTTGCTCAAAGGAGGTTGCCCCCTCAAAGTGGCCTACGATCAATAAATTCCTTCTGTGTTCTGCTATTTCTGTTATTTCGTGCATTTTCATTATTTTATTGTAGGAGGTTCTTCTCATCTGGTATCAGAGAGCTTTCTTGGGCTCGCTGGGTGGAATTTCTGCCAAATTTTTTTTCATAGTGGCCTCTAGGCATTGTGATTATTGAAATAGTTCTTTTTTCCTTGCATCTGTATTGTTCATTTCAATTACAAGTTTAGATCAGGGAATAATCCCTATCTGCTTAAATGTGGGAAGTGCCTGGGCCTAGCCCTAAAACTCATTATGAGGAGTACCACAGGAACCCTGAAGTAGCTAGCCCATTGAGAGGACCTACTAGCAAAAAGGGCAACGACCCCTACTTGATTGGCTAGTTCCCATCCGTGAGGGAAACCAAGAGCTGTCGTTTGTGGCAAAGCGGTTATCAGTTTTACCTGAGCTATGGAGTGAGGGGTACTACCCCAATACACAAGCCATTAGATAAGATTGGTAGCTGAGTGAATCCCCATTTTTTACTTCCCTGTCCCTCAGAAAGTGTCCAAAATCTAGTCAAACCCCAATTACCCATCAGAGTTTTTCCAAATCCAAATTTTCCTTTACTAAAAAAGTTTCTATTTTTGTTTTTCTACCCATTTCCAAAAAAAAAAATCCTGGTTATGGTTGTCACCTGCACAGGAGAAAAAAACATGGAGGATGAACTTGCAGTCCTCAAGACCAAACTCCAAGATCTGGATGAAAAAATTCTTGGCCTCAATCTTCAGCATTCAGCCATGAACAATAGACGGTAGCCAGAGTCTTCTGTAGGCACTGGGTTCTCTTCTTCCAGCAATTTTCGTGGTTCGAAGCTTGATTTTCCTCACTTCAATGGTGATGATCCGACTAGATGGATATACTGGGAAGAACAATATTTTAGTCTGCATAATACTTTTTATGTCAACAAAGTCCCATTTGCATCCTTTCATTTGGAACATGAAGCCCTTCAATGGTTCCGTTGGTACATCAAGACTCATGAAGAGTCAAAATGGACAGATTTTTGCAAACTCATTTTGCAACGATTTGGCCCTAGTGCTTTTGATGACTTCACATGAGCACTCACTAAACTTTGCCAAACTGGCACTGTGAGAGAATATCAGACAAAATTTGAGAAACTGACCAATCACATAGAGGGATTATCTGATGAATTCTTCAGGAGTTGTTTTGTCAGTGGTCTGAAGGATGCAATCCGATCTAAGGTTAAAATGTTCCATCCTAGCACAATGATGGAAGCCCTAGGGTTGGCTAAGTTGGCGGAGGACAAGATCATAGCTCAACAATGCTCCAAATCCACTTTTGTTCCATTCAGAAATATGGTTTCCCAAAGACCTCCAATCATGCCAGCTCCTAGAACAACTCCTATCAAGCATTTGTCTGAAGCAGAGATGCGGGCACGCAGAGAAAAAGGGCTTTGTTATAATTGTGATGAGAAATTCACTTAGGGACATAGATGTGTTGAGCAAAAGCTCTATCTCTTGGATGTGGATTCTCCACTTGCAACTGAAGTTAATGAAGATGCTCAGGATACAGTAGATGATCAGGTCGACATTCAGCAACCGCCTGTTGACCCTCCTTCTCAGGACGACGACTGAGAGATTTCTCTCCATGCTTTAGCAGGAGTCACCACCCCACAAACCATGCAGGTCAAGGGTTACTTCAAGAAGCTCCCTCTTACAATACTCATTGAATCTAGTAGCACTCATAACTTCATTGACCCTCGGATCACCAAAGAGGCTGATTGTTTTGTCTATCCTTGCTCCAACTTTGAAGTCATGATTGTCAATGGGGGCACCTTACCTTGCAAAGGGAACTGTCACAATGTGTGTATCTCTATTGGAGATTATAACCTGCACTCTGACATGTTTGCCTTGCCCTTAGGTGGATGTGATATGGTTTTGGGTGCTCAATGGTTACGCACACTTGGACCCATCTTATGGGATTTTGCTAAAATTTGGATGCAGTTTTCAGACAATGGGCAAAAACACACATTGAAGGGCTTACAACCAGGGTCTCTCAGCATCATCAGTTCACATCACATGGAAAACCTCCTTAAGAAGAATTCACATGGTGTCATCACTTAGCTCCATTCCATTCAAATACAACCATCGGTGGTTTCCACTACTCCTTTGGATCTACAACAAATTTTGGATAGATATGCATGTGTCTTTGCTGATTTAGTGGGATTGCTACCTTCATGACCAGAGGACCATCATATTCAGCTCCTTCCTGGAAGCGTTCTTCCCAACATTAGGCCCTATCGCTACCCATTTCACCAAAAGATAGAGATTGAGATGCTCATTCGGGACTTATTGAAGCAAGGTATTATTCACCCTAGTACCAGTTCCTTTTCTTCACCAGTTCTTCTTGTCTAGAAAAAAAGATGGGTCATGGCACCTCTACATTGACTTCTGCACACTTAATCACATCGCAATCAAGGATAAGTTTCTGATTCCTATTGTTGATAAGCTTCTTGATGAGCCTCATGGCGCTCATTTTTTCTCCAAGTTGGATCTTCATTCTGGGTATCACCAAATTCAGGTTCATGAGGATGATATCCCTAAAATGGCTTTCCCAATGCATGGTGGCCACTATGAGTTTTTGGTCATGCCCTTTGGGCTCACTAATGTTCTTCCACATTCCAGGCATTGATGAATAAAATATTACGGCCCTACTTGCAGAAATTCATTTTGGTCTTCTTTGATGATATCCTCATCTACAGTAAAACATGGGCTGAGCATCTCCAGCATCTAGATCTTGTACTGCAACTTCTCTCTGATCATCATCTCTATGCAAAATAGTCTAAATGTGTTTTTGGGCAGGAGGAAGTAGAGTATCTCGGGCATATTGTTTCAGCCTAAGGGGTTCGCGTGGATCCTGCCAAAATAGATGCCATGAAAAATTGGCCACATCCTAAGACACTCAAGAGCCTCCATGGTTTTTTGGGACTAATTGGCTACTACTACAAACTTGTCCAGGATTACGGGAAGATTGCAGCTCCATTAACACCTCTATTGAAAAAGGATGCTTTTACATGGACACATACTGCTGAGTGTGCATTTGAAAAACTGAAACAAGCTATGTGTACTACACCTGTTCTAGCTATGCCAGATTTTTCCAAGACCTTCACTATTGAGAGTGATGCTTGCGGCAATGGACGTGGTGCTATTCTCCTTCAAGATGAACATCCCATTGTGTTCACCAGCAAATCCCTTTTAGGTAAGAATTTAGTACTCTCTACATATGAGAAGGAAATGATGGCTATTTTGCATGCAGAATAGAAGTGGTGGCCATACCTATTAGGGAATCATTTCTACATCAAGACTGATCACCAGAGTCTGAAATGTTTCTTGGAACAATGGGTCTCCTTTCCAGCACAATAGAAATGGCTTAGCAAACTCATGGGTTATGACTATGAGATCACTTACAAGAAAGGTAAGGACAATATTGTGGCAGATGCTCTTTCTCACACATTTGATGACCAAGCTTCTCTTTCAGCTATTTCTACGCCTGTTCCAAATTGGTTGGAATTTGTTTAGTAGGGCTATGTCAATGACTCTTCATTATCTCAAATCATCCAACAGTTGGCCAATAACCCTTCTGTTGTATTGCATTACTCTTGGGATGGTGCTTCTCTGAGATACAAGGGTTGTCTGGTGCTTCCCTAGAGCACAAATCTTCAACAAGCTGTCTTCTATGAACTCCATGCTTCTCCATCTGTAGGGCACTCTAGGTTCCTCAAAACTTATGATCAGGCATGATGTAACTTCTTTTGGAAGGGAATGAAAAGGACAATTCAACAGATGGTGGTTGAATGTACCTGCCAGTGCAACAAGGGTGAAACGACACTCCTTCCTGGATTGCTCGAACCTTTGCCCATCCCTACACAGATTTGGACAGATATTTCTATTGATTTCATTGAAGGGCTCCCTAAATCTGGAGGGAAGATAGTGATCTTAGTTGTGGTTGATCACCTCTCCAAATATAGTCATTTTTGTGCCCTCAGCCATCCCTATACCGCCTCCTCAGTCGCACAGATTTTCATGGACCAGATCTTCCATCTTCATGGAATCCTTTCTTCCATTGTCTCAGATCGTGATGCAACTTTCACCAGTCATTTTTGGATAGAACTATTTCGCCACACTGGCACCAAACTGAAGATGAGTTCAGGGTATCACCCACAAACAGATGGTCAAATTGAAGTTATCAATAAGTGTTTGGAAACTTATCTTCATTGCTTCACCTCTGAACAACAGCATCAGTGGGAAAAGTGGCTCCCTCTCGCTGAATGGTGGTACAACACCTCCTACCACACTACATCTAAAATGACTCCATATGAAGAAGTCTATGGTCAGGCACCGCCAGTGCTCCTTCCATACACCCCCAGTAGTTCACCGATTTAGGCAGTTGACACGGTTCTCCAAACCTGAGATCAGATTCTTCGCATTTTACAGGACAATCTTCACATGACAAGAAATCGAATGAAACAACAAGCCAATCAACACCATTCTGAGTGCACTTTTCAAGTAGGTGATATGGTTTTTCTTTGTCTATATCCATAAAAGCAATCCTCCCTAAAAATCAACGGGCATCATAAACTGGCTCCAAAGTTCTATGGGCCATATAATGTTCTTCAAAAGATTGGGTCAGTTGCTTATAAATTGGAGTTTCCTCCTTCCCGCGTTCATCCAGTATTTCATGTCTCTTGTCTAAAGAAAGTTCTTGGCACCAACATCAGAGCTCAAAATATTTTACCAGAAATGGATAATGAAGGATCCATCATTTTAGAGTTGGTGACCATCCTCAATAGGCACACTCATCAGCTTCACTCTCGATCCATCACAGAGGTATTAATTCAGTGGCATGGAATGCAACCAGAGGATGCTACATGGGAACCACTCTTTCAGATTTAGCAACAATTTCCACATCTTAAGCTTTGAGGACAAAGCTTTTCTAAGAGGGAGGGGATGTTAGGAACCCATGTTTAACCCTTCTCTTTACTTTGTTAGTATATTGTTGTTGGATGCATATGCTTTGTAAGTCATCCTATGAGTATATTGTATTATCCCACATTCATGGGGAGTAATAGTTGTTTAGATTAGACTTAGTATATAAGTACGTGTTGAGGCCAATGAAGGCATCCACAAGTTTATTGTATTGAGCTTGTTCAAAGGAGGTTGCCCCCTTGAAGTGGCCTGCGATCAATAAATTCCTTCTGTGTTCTGCTATTTCTGTTATTTCATGCATTTTCATTATTTTATTGCAGGAGGTTCCTCTCAAGTCCATGTTTGTTGGTTTAAATTTTTTTTGTAGGGTTTGATGTCTACATCACAAGGTTTATTCAATGTTGTTTGCAAGATTCATATGGTTGTGTTGCAGGTTTTCTAGTCTTTGACTTGTGGCAGGTTTAAATATTTTTGTTACAGGTTTTCTTTTAAAAACCCTAGCTTTTGTTTTATGGACCACCCGACTGCCTCTGTATCTTTTGATCACCACTCCTTATACCTCCCAGTCAACACCCACAATCTGTTCTAAGAAGTGTTGTCTCCTCCCTTTTATTATGATCGCCACCTATTTGGAGCTCTGATGCCATTGCTTCTTCCCTGCCTGTGTTTAAAGCTCCTCCCGTGCCACCTCTATCAAAACCCTAAGTTGTTGAATACTCCTCTGCTGCCTTAAAAAAAACCCTAATCGCTACCTCAGAAAACCACCACCAGCTTTCAAAAAAACCCCCGATCCCTGCTTGCTTGTCACCTCCCCTCTGCATATTCATCACCATCGATTGCTCAGCCCCGTTGAAACCCTAAAACATAAACCCACCATTGTCTAGGAAACCCTAGAGTCTACGTGCCTTCTACCTTTAGTTTACCCTTGGCACCACTGTTGGTGGTGACCAAGCTGAATCTCCGCCTTCGACCTTGTGTCGCCACTCACAAGGAGCCCGTCACCGCCACCCAAGAGATTATGGCTGCCCACAAAGGATTGTAATTGGCTTCTTAACTGTCGATCGCCTTATGGCTTCCCACCGACCCCTTTTTCATAGTCGTAGCCTTAACGATCGGTGGTAACATTTTTTTTAGAACTCAGACTTCAGCTTTCATATTTCAATCTTTGGGGAATATTTCTATTTCAATTTAATAGAGTGAGCGCCCATGCCTTAAAACCCTAGCCGTTGGCAGATTTGGACTTAGCCGCGGGCTTTGTCCTAAGGTTCAACATTTGATAATTGTCGCATTGCTAACTGAAGGGTTGGGTTTCTTTTAGCCCCCCTTCCTTTTATTTCTTTTTTAAAATTTTTTTCTCTAGGTTAGCCCTTGGTCACATGGGCAACCAGGGGCTCATTTGACCCTAACTGCTAAACACAAATAGTAACTGCTAGCATAACAACTGCATGTGACCAGATTCAGCTTAACATATAGGGGTTAGTGCTAACTACCAACCTGACCCTTGTTCGCTTCCACATACCAAAATAGGTGATTTTTTTTCAAATGATCATAACTTTTGCGTACAATAACAAATTTCACAAATTTGGTGGCGTTGGAAAGAGGACTCTACAAACTTCGCAATGGTGCTAGTTTCGATAGGTAATGGTATGGTTTTATCAGGTAAATTTCTGGTCAAAATTAGACTTCATTTTAAACTTTGACTTAGCATAACTTGAGCAGATTTTATCAGATTTTGATGATTTTTTTTTAAACTGCTTAAAATTTCCTAAATTTTTTGATTCTGTAATTTATTTCGCTGTAACTGATCAATATTTTCAGATATTTTGTAGATTCCATTTTTTTGACCATTTTGACTTTGAGGATCGCAAAACGAGGCATTCACTCGACATTTCATATTTTTCACATTATCATAGTGATTTGCTATTACTAATGTCTGATTTGTAGCATGTGGCATTCACTGGTCAAAGAAAACAAACTGAAACTACTAACGCATTTTGATGCAGGGTTCCTTCATTTTCATGTACATGTGCTTTATTATCATAGGAACACTTGGTTTTGGTGCACTAAAATGAACATAACTTGCTATTTTCACACATACTTGGGGGCTTAAAAAGAACCAGTGTCTTCTTTGTTTAGTGATGTGTTTGTGTTTTGAGATGTGTATGCTCTTTCCTCGCACATCATGTGATCTTGGGAATCAAAAACATCTCTCAACACTTGCATTTGTCACACCACACACCTATTTTCTAAAGGTCAATGAACATGTGCGAGTGTGGTCAAACACATGTGTATGCTCTCTCCTTGCATCTTAGTATAAGCCTGGAGATCAAAAACATGTGTTTGTACCACTTTTGTGTTACCCTTTAGAGTGGGCCTGCTCTTGAGACACATCTGAAAGGAGAACTCATTTGCGACCCCAAGCGGTACTTTCATCCAGTCTGCTATACAAATTGGATAAGGTGAAAGCCAAGTCCTAACCGGTATTAGCGCTCACCATACAGTGCTATCTTGAAAGGAGGAATAACTTAGTGTATATTAAACTCCTAGTAGGGTTAGTTAGGGCCTTAAGTGACTTGCTAGATGCTCATGGGGTGCCAGTCCCTTGGATATTCACTACGAACCATTATCTAGTGGCCAAAATCCCTCTGCTCACTAACACAGAAGGTCAGACCTTTGAAGCCATCCCACATCTTCACGGTTTAAAGCAGAGGTAGCAAAGTACCTTAAGATATCTGTGTCTTAAGGACTTGGAACTTGGTGTGCCTGAGAAGTAGGTGCACTATAAGGGGGAGCCCATGCTGATGCAGACTACACAGTGGGAAGTAACACACAATTGATCAGCGAGTTGTGGCCTATGTCTTGGCGACCAAACCTTGTCAGCCAAACATACCCCTTCGGCCACTTACTAACTTCTCCTACCGATCTTCCAACTTCCCCCGACGGCCAACTTCACTCATATACATCGCTTCATTTGTTATCGCTGGTGGACCACAGTCCATATGCATCGGTTCACCACTACACCCGGTCACCTTCTTGTATCTAACACAATGTATGTTTCAACATGCATTCTCAAAATACATTTGCGATATACATTTGGTGGGACCCTTCCTTCGGTGTGACTTAACTCATCGGTAAGTTTGAAAACTACTTTGCCGATACACATCGACCACGCCGATACCAATCAATTTGTATGTGCTTCGCTCGACTTACTATCACCGGTCACCGTTTGTATCCAATGAAGGTTGTGTCCTCAACATGCATTCGATTCCACCGTTGCAGCCTGTCCCCTCTTGTATCATATGGAATGTTTATTCTCAATGTACAATGCGATATGCATTTACAATATACATTCGAGGAATCGATACAAGGCTTGCATCAATGTATGCTCTTCGACGAGACTAAACTTGATCTTTGCCGATGCCCTTCTATCGGCCTAACACTAAGGATTGGTGCAACTCCAAAAGGTTTCTCTAAAAGCTATGTCACGCCACTGACACTTCGTTTACTCTGCGATTACACAGAAACAAAGGCTTGACAGTACGGACACCCTCTGTGAAGACTTGATCACCTGCCAACTTGGCCACTTCTCAACAACACTTTTCCTATCACTTCTATGACTAATCACATAGAGATGCCTAGTCAACTTATACCAAACTCCTTGGGTCTTTGGGTGTCTGATCCAGAACAACAGAAAACACAAAATACATACTGTATCCCTCCATCACACTAAGAATGAGAATGCTTTCAGTGGACAAAGGAATAACACTCCATTTGTTCACCAAACCCTAGTTTCTAGGTTTTCAGATCAATCTCTGTAAAAGGAATAATATCTGACAAACTACAACACTATAAGTCATTAGATCACTATCAAATGGAACTACTTCAATGCATGAATACTACCAGTCCGTACAGAATGACAATCACAGAGAATTACTCAGAAAGAACAATGTTCAGCACCCAAACTCCAGTTCTTCATTCATTCACTCCCTTCTGTGTCTCCCCCATTACATCCAACTTCTCGCCTATAAAAGGCTAGAGACAACAATTTACATCCTCTAACCATGCAAAACTGATTTGAAAACAGTTAGGCATTGGATTTCTCCTAACACAAGAAAACTACATGTTTTCCTTGTGTGATTACATCAAACTTGACCAAAACATGGTCTATATAGGTCTAGTGACCAAATTGACACAAAAGCCTTATTACAAACATGATGGGCTTAAAAATCCTTATTGAAACAAAACAAAAACATGAATTCCTACACCATAGAGAAGGTGCTCCTGCACCACATGCCAAGTTTTTGAAGCTATCCCCTTTAAATAGGCATGGCTAGAGAAATCCAAGTGGGAATTCAGCGGATATAGTCCTTACCTAGCCCTAGGGTTGTGCTTATTTTCTAAGTTCTTTCAAAACTCATAAAAAATGCCAAGTGTCTTCTATGATTAGTGTGTGTGCTTTCCTAATCATCACCTTAGACATTCTTTCCATCCATTCACTCCAAGTCATCACATCCAAGTCACCTTTCCTAATCACATCATCCAACTTGTCCTCATCCTAATTGCATGCTAATTACATTATCATCCTTTCACATCATCATCTTTCTAATCCAACCAACACCATTCCAAGTCAAACCAGCACCTAACCATCATCCTTGTCATTCCACATCATCCTCTTCCTAATCCATCCATGTTACCATATCCTATTCATCATTCCTCATCATTATACTTCATCCTTGTCATACCCCAACCATCATCCTTGTCATTCCACATCATCCTCTTCCTAATCCATCTAACTCATCATATCCTATTCATCATTCCTAGTCACCCTCCTAAGCCAACTCATTTCATCCTAATCATTTATCCTAACCATCATCCTAATCATTACACTTCATCCTAATCATACCTTAATCATATCCTAATCATACCCTAACCATTTCCAACTCATCCTAATCACCTCTTTCATCTAAACACCAACATCTTAATCATACTTATCAAACCCTAATCACCTCTTTCATCTAATTATCATCATCCTAATCATCCCTAGTCATTCCATATCATACCATAATCATACCCAAGTCATCATAAATCAAAACCCTAATCATTCCTAATCACCACATCCATTCCACATCATATCATATTAATCATTCCAACTCATCCTATCCTAATCACCTTCCTACTCATATCTTCATCATTCAACCTTCATGTCCTAATCATCCTTCTTAGCCACCTCATATCTAAGCCATCCCTAATCATACCCTAATCACATTCTTATCACTTTCTAATCATTCCACTTCATCTTAATTATCCTATTTATCATTTCCACATCATACCCAAATCATCCATTCATCCTATTTATCATCCTAGTCATATCCAACTCATCATATCCTACTCATTCATCCTAACCAACCTAAGTCATTCAAATCTCCTCGTTCCACATCATCTTTACCCTCATCCTAATCATAATCCAACCAAGTCACCTAACATCATCATTACACTTTATCGTCCTCATTCCAAGTAACTTCCATTTCACCCTAATTCATCCTAATCATATCCTTGTCATTCGACATTATCCAATTCACATCATTCTAACCATTACACATCATCTAATCACATCCAAACAATATCAAGCCTAATCATTCCTAATCACATTCTTGTCACATCTTCTTCATTCCACCTCATCATAATTATACTCTAATCATTCATAATCATTACGTCCATTCCACATCATATCATATTCATCATTCTGACTCACCATATCCTAATCCCATTCCTACTCATATATTCATCATTCAACCTTCATGTCCTTAGTCACATCATATCATATCCTAATAAAATTTTTATCATTTTCTAATAATCCCACCTCAACCCAATCTATTATATTCCTCATTCCTAATCATTCCACCTCTTCATAATCATATCCTCTTCATCCTTCCTACTCATTCCACATTATCCCAATCACATCCTATTCATCATACCTAATCATTACACCATATCCTAATCATATTCTATTCATCGTTCCAAATCATTCCACCTCATCCCAATTATATACTAAGCATCATAATCATATCCAATTCAAAATTCATAACCATTACACGTCATCATCCTAATCTAATCCATTTCACCCTAATCATTCTTATAGTTATCATCTTACTCATCCTTATCAAACCCTAATCACCTCATTCATCTAATCCACATCATCCTAATCAATCCAAATCATCTAATTTCATCTCTAAATCTTAGTCATCTTCATTCACAATCCAATCAAATTCTTCCTAATCAATCCAAGTCATCATAATCTTATCACTACACAACATCATCTTCATTCCTAATGCAGTCAATCACATCCTAATCATATCCTAACCATTCATTCCAATCCAATCGATTTCATCCTAATCATTGACCACAACCATAGGGAAAACTTTGAGTGTCTACTCTCCCTATCAAATCCAATTGCAACTGTGTCAAAGCCACCCATTACATATCCAATTCCATCCCTTTACGATCACATTTCAACACAACATTTCATTACCACTTAGCCCTCGACATCTATAGAGGTTCCCAAACATAGTCTTCCTAAGGTTGAAGCATAGGGAGAAACTGTCAAAGCTTGACTGTATCACAAGTACAAATTCAGACCAAGAGACCTTGAGATCTTTTCACATCAATCAAAACTTGGGCTCAATACTCCATGACTAGTTTAAGTCCATCCTTACAAGTGAATTCTAAAACTCATGGGTTCATCTCTTCCATACCTTAAGGTTTCGACAAAACCAATTTGTGCTTTGAAAGGTCATTAGTAGATGAGAGTACCCTCTTGGAGCTAGACTTTTTGAAGACTAATATCATTAGCCTCTATTATGGTCAAGGGCTCATCACCTTACATTAACATTTGCATAGCATCCCAAAATTCACGTGGCTCATTTGTAAAGACACGGTTGCAAAAAGGAGAGAAAGGGAGTAAATCCTTTTAGTCATCCCTCATTCTAAACATTCCAAACATTCCTTCTAACACATCATCCAATCGACATCATCATAATCACATCCTACTCATACCTTCCTCATTCAACCTTCACATTCTAATCACCCCTTTCTAACCACATCATTCAATCAAATTCATCCTAATCACCTCATCCCTAATCTTATCCTAATCTAATCATATCCAATTCATCCCAATCACAACCCTAACCATACCCTAATCATCCCTAATCACCTATCTAGTCATCCAATCACTCATTCCAAATCACTCCAAACCATCACCCTAGTCCTAGTCAAGCACTTATCAACATGATCCTAATCACACAAGATGGCATACAATGATGTGAAGACATGTGTCATTCCTTGCCCATCCTAGAGAACAAGGTTCTAGCACCCCAAGCCTATTCACAAGTCTATCCAAGTCCACCTTGGTAGCAAGACAAAGTGCCTTAACATTCTAATGCCACCTTTGACAAGGGAGACATCAACCTAGTCCATGCAAGCCATTCAATATCATTACCATCCTTATCATAAGTCCACATCATCTACCCTCATTAACCATCCCATATTTGTCCTTTCGCACATGCCCTTGCAAAGGATGTGATCCATTGGCTACTAGCTAGGAATAAACCCATCCCCATGTCAAACACCTATCTTGGCACCTAGCAAAGACCCTTCAACCCCACCATGTAGTCCACAACATGTCAAGCCCATTCATGAGTCATCCACTTCCACTTCCATTTCTATTCCAAGTCAAGAGATATGTCAAGGGTATGATCCTAAGCATGAAGAAGCATTAGTCCCTAATTCCAATCAAGATCAAACCCCTTCCGTTCCACCCATCCATAACACACTTAATCCTATTCATGATCAAGCTTCCATCTATGATCACGATCCCCTCTATGATTAAGAAGACCACGATGATCCACTTAGCCAACTCTATGCATTCCATAGTCAAGAGCTTGCCACCTCACCCATTCATGATCCAATCACATCCACTTGTCATGATGAGCAATGTACCTCCCAAGTACACATAGAAGATCAAACAGATAACTTGGATCTAAATACACATAATCAAGATCCTAATGATCCATCTTCATCCACCATTGACCCCATTTCAAATCCACCATAATATCCCCTTGGCCTATTCACTTTCATACATGAATGTTCCTCCTTAGGACAGAAACAACCATTGTCCTCTTCACTTTCTCTGACAAATAATGAGCTCATGTCTAGTGTCCAAACTACATATAGTCCCATTGTCAATCACATGCTCCAAAACATGAACTACCAAGGTAAAGGCTTAGGCCTTCACGAACAAGGAATTTTGGAGCCCATCCATGTCAATGTCCCTCCATGCTCATATGGCCTTGGATACACACTCCAAGGTAAATAATCTAAAGATGTTGGTACTTCCTCCATTCCTTCTAAGTCCACCACTTTCCATCGCAAATCCTATCATACACCCAAAACATACGTCGCCATTCCACCTCCCTCCTCCTATAAATGTCAAAAGAAGGTGACCATACACCTTCCACCATCCACTTTGTCTCCACTACTTCCAACTCCTAATTTCCATCCATCCATTTTGCTACAATTGCTTCCAACACCTAACATACCAATCATTCATAAATACCCTAAATATCCTAATCATGACCAACAAATGCACACATGGTCCAAACATGAAGCTTTCACTCATTCCACCCACCACATGGAATTCAAAAATAAACATTTGGATGCCTCTACATATAAAGCCAAAACTCCTAAGGGTCCTAATGCCTTAGGGTACAAATGCAAAGAATCATTCAAAAATCCATCCAAACCCATACCGAAGAAAATCGATCAAGTCAAAAGAGGCATCCTCTTCCATTCAAAAATCCCAACCATCCTCTTCCATCCATTCCACTCAACAGTTTCAAATTCCTACAACCCACATAAAAAACAAAAATCATAAAAATACTAAGTCTATGTGGGTCCCTAAATCACTCCATCATTCATCCACGAAGCAGACATCCCCATTGCTTCCTACACTACCATCCAATCACAAGCTTCCATGTTTAACATGATGTGTGCAACCATTGGTCATGATTCCTTTCCATACCTCCATCACACCATCATTCAGCCATTATCCTACATATCTACCTTATCACCTCCCTATGGTCCATGATTTTACATAAACATTTCATCCATCCCCTTACATAAGTCCTACATAATCCACTATCGCTCCCTCCATAATTAACTATCTAACTTATCCATCTCACTTTCACACAATCACTCTGCCAACATCGATGAGCATAATGACATGGTCCATGCGATGACACCTATCTCTAATGGGACTATCACCTTTCACGGAACTAGACACTTGAGTCCCTCTTGTCCATATCCACCTATCCCATTTAAAAAATAAAAAAGTTAAAAAAAAAAGTAAAGAGAAATCCCTTCATCCAACGGTGAAAACCACCCTTGGTGGCATCTTGGATAAGTACCATGATGAAAACTTGGTAAATAGGTGTCATGTGTAAGTTGATCTTCTATGTCACCTACACTTGGGGGCACCTTGTCTCATCCAACATATCACTTTCATCTTATCATTTCCATAGATTATCCTAACATCTTTATCCATTAAATACCTATCATATTGCATCCATTCATCCACCCTTCCTCCTTTTGATCTTGATAAATATTAGGGGCACAATGTTGACAAATGTTTTGGATGTCTCTTGACATACCTTATCCCTTCCTATCATCATCCTAGTGTCATAAGCTTTGTCACGTCAAATCCTAAGTATTACACCTTGAATGGGGCATGTTATTCCTATGCGATATAGTCCTTGGAGATCACATTCTTTCCCTCTTAGGCGTTCATTCCACTTCACCTATCACTTTATCCTACCATCCATCCTCACACCTAGACTTGGTTTCCCCTTGTCATTGGTATCTAATGCAAAGGCTACTTAAAGTGTCATCCAATGCCATTCCCCAACATCTCAAAAAATACAAAAAAATAGAAATATTACAAAAATCCAAAAACAATGAATATCATAAAAAAACCACAAAAAAATCAAATATCCTACAAAATCCAAGCAATAAAATCAATTCTTAGACTAATCCAATTCTTCCAATTCAATCATACCAAATCAATTCATCTAATCAAATCACATGATTTCTTCAAACCAAAATCATCAATCAAATCATTCAAACTCAATCAACTTTCTCAATTGATCCATTCAAACATCAAATCAATCACATCATCATATCAATCAAATCTGTTCTTCAAATCATCCCAAGTCCACATGGTCGAACTACGTCGCCTCTAAGCTTTCACATAGGCAAGGCCATCTTTGATGAGTCCCTGAGGCATTAGGTAAGTCCCTTAGGTTTCGTTGAGTCAACCATCATAATAAGTCACCCTTTCATGAAATGGACACTTTGATCAGACCAAAACAATCAATCCTTTAAACAAATGTGCACTCAAACCAATCCCAAACATCAAACAAGACAAGCTATTCAAATCAGCCAAATCAATCAATTGCCATCAAACTATTCTTGTCAACCATCACATTCCTATACAGAATGGGGTATCGTTGAAACCAGGATTCTATTCCTTATACAACATTCGTCATTTATCAAACATCATCAATCAAACCTTGGTGTTACTCGCATGGCCAACAACACTAGTGTCAATCAATCAATCACTTGCCTTATACAAGATGTTGCATTGTCGAAACCAGACCAGGTGTCTTATACGACATGTTTCATTTCCTGAAACTAGGCTCCTTCTCCATCATTCAACCTATCACAATCAATCAAACACATATCACTTGGCAAATGATCTAATGGCTGTTTGTCTAGTTTGTCTTATCTTTTACTAGATTGTTTTTTGTAGTCTCATTCTTATGCTTCTCAAGGCAGTCCCTAAGTGATGAAGAGAAGTGAGGATAGAGATAGACCTTTTTCTTTGATTGCTATTTGTGGTTTATCTTGGCAAAATGACTGGGGCAACTTGGTGTCTTGCATGTGATCAAGATTCCATTGGGTGTGAATCAAAGACATCCTATGCATTGGAAAGAATAAATGCTTCCTTGCATCAGGACTTGCACACCTCACAGTTATCTCATCACATGTTCCAACAAGGTATCATAGTTACTAGTCTGAGTCAGGCATTCCTTGTCTATCATGTGCCTATTTCACAAGGGACCACACTTTCCACTTTGGCCTTTTTCACATCATGGTGATTGTCATCCTTTGACATAATAAGTTCTATGATGATAAGCAAAAAAAATGCAAGTGAGAAGCTCAAAAATCTATCAAAGCAAGATATCATTCCTAATCTTCTAGCCAATATTTCATTCCTCCACCATCTCTCTCACATCTTCATTCCTCCACCTTCATTGCAATCTAGCATATCATTCATTTCTTCTATCCATTCCCATATCTTTCTTCCCTCACCAATCCCTTTCATTTCAAGAGTCTACCCGTGTTTGTCCAACCCGCCTATCCTCTTGAGGGGGCATCGTCACCCTATCTTTCTTTCATCATCTCTTTCCTCTATCCATTTCCTTAAATTATTTGAAATGATGTTGCTCAAAATAATTCTCATCATCTCGAACATCATCTCAAAGGGGCAAAATGTAGACACTAAAAAATGTCCTCATGTCGCAAATGTGACAGGACAATTTCTCCTTCCATTTCCATAATTCGTCTAATTCAATTTCATCATTTCTAATCATTTATCCACGTGTCTTCTATAATTAGATAATTAATCCTAATTGATTATTTAATTATTTGTAATGTTCCCTTCACTTGATTTATTCAAACAAATAAATCAAATTCCATCACCTAATTATCCGAAATCCCCTTTCACATGCCCCCTTCCTCAAATGAATTAAATAAACTAACCAAGTTTATTTAATTTAAACATCCTCCACCTCATCATATTTATGAATTTTAAATTCACTTTTGTCCTCTAGTGGTGAGGAAACACTAACTCATCCTAGCCCTCCATTTGGCCTCAAAGTCAACTCTCAATCCTGGCCTTTCATTCAAATTTGCTCTTCTATTAAACACCTCATTCAACCTCATTTTGGCCCTTTATGCTCTTAGAATTCTCTCTTAGCTATAAACCCTCCAAAATCTTGCTTAACACACACACAAGAGCTTCTCATGATTGTTGCATGAACTTGCAAATCTGAGAACACAATGCAAGATGAGGAGGACAATGGAGAGAAGATATTACTAGCTTAGATTTGTAGTTGTTTATGTTTATTTGATTGTTATCTAGGTTAGAATGCACTCCATTGGGAGCTAGGGTTAGCTGTAGTTTGTTTTCTACATGCTTGTAGTTGTTTTCCCTGTCTTCACCCTTATATGTCCTGCTCTCTAAAGATGTTGAACTTGAATGTACATCAATTTTCCAAGAAGCTTTCCAAACTCTTAAGAACTCCTTAACAATGACCCCAATATTATGAGGACCAAATTGGACTATTCCTTTCCACATTCATACTGATGCCTCTAATTTTGTTATAGGAGCGATGTTGGGACAAAAAGATGGCACACTGGAATACGCCATTTATTATGTTAGTAAAAATATTCAAGCAACTGAGCTTAATTATACTGTTACTGAGAAAGAAATGCTAGCTGTCATTTATACTATCAACAATTTTAGGTATTACATTATAGGCTATCCAATCTTTTTCCATACTGACCATGCAACAATTAAGTACTTAATGAATAAACTAGTGGTTAGTGGGTGACTTGTTATCATGGTTATTATTTGTTATGTAGTAAAAAGTGGACACATGCCTTTTTACCTCCTAGTTTAGCTCCTAGGTCCTTGTGTTTACACTCTACAAGAAAATTATTCATCCCAATGAGAAATCCCCCAAAACCCATGTCAAATTGGAACTAGGGGCCCATTTAATGTTTAAGTCCCAACCAAAAAGGGCCCTTGGGACTTGGGCACTCACGCCCAAGGCCACCCTGATTGGTTGGGGTAAAATCAAATGCATGTCAGCATAGGACTCTTAAATGGGTCCTCCCTTGTCGGCTCTTTCAATTAATTTGCGAATGTTTAACAGGATAGCATATATAAACAAGTGTTTGAATTCATTTTGTGACAAGTTGATGATAGCAAGGTTATGATATTGTGCAAAGGCAAATTCAAGGCATTCATTGTGTTTGTGGTAGACATGTGTTAGTATTGTGTTTGTTGCAGATTTGGAATCATCATCAACATCCTTATGAGTTGAAGAATCTTCATCCTCCTAAGGTCTTCACTGCCAAGGTAACTTTATCATTATGTTTTTAATAATTTCATCATCATTTGGATTATCTTTAGCCTTTGTCATGCAAGGACATGCTCTATCTCTAACAACAATGTTAGGAAAGCTTGAATGCTAACCTAGGATTTAACTGAGGCAAATCCCTAAACACCACAACCCCCAAACCCCTTTTCTTCTTGTGTGTAGGTTACAGTTGTGGGAATTGCATAAGTGAAGGTACATGGAGGTTGCTTAAGGAATCAAGATATAGGATCTAAAAATAGAGTTCAAAAATTCACCTATAGTAGACTTGGGCACTAGCCCCAGTGTCTAGCAGGAATCAAGAAGATTACAATATACTTACAGAGAAAGCTTTGATCAGAGTATAACCAACCAAAGATCTAGAGGCAACTCAACATCTATAAGACTCTTACACACAACCTCCAACTCAAGCTCTTGATATATAGGAGATGCAATACAATAAACCATCAATGGTAATTACAAAACCATGAGCCAAAAAACCACCTAGAAGTGGCACTCCAATTATCTCCAATCAAAGATGCATTGTGATGTGCCAAATCACACACCAAAACATGTAACTCTCCCTTTTACATCTCTTTTAAGTGTCCAACATGTTTTCACATTTCCCAAAATAGGAGGTCCAACTTCCAGAGGTCATAACTTTTGATCTGGGTGTTCGATTGACGCACTGTTTGATGCATCAAAAATCTTGTGAAGAGATTTGCCAAGCTATAACCTATTTTTTCAGTTACAACAACTTTTAGGGCATTTAGGGACCTCTAAGTGCCTCAAATATGAGTTCAAAACTTTTTTTTGAGAGTTTAAAAAATAGAAACTTTAATATCTTGCAATCCAGGTATCACTAGTAGAATTTGGCAAATAAATGACTACATGATTAAAAAATTTAGTCACAACAACTAAAAATGACTAAATCCTACTAATTTTTTGCAACTCAGCTATAGATGAGTAAATAAATGACTAACTTGGTCGTCGAATAAAAAATTATTTAATCATACAAATAAAAATGACTAAATAGTTTGTCACACAAATAAAAGTGGGTAATTAAAACAAATATTTTGAATTGAAAAATTATTGATGGGATGCTAATCATTTCCTTTCCATTTCTATAATTGAGAAATTATTAGCAGGATGCAAATATTTCCTCTGCTATCCTTTCGTTAGTTTGAGAGCTAAGAGCCTCACAATGGAATGTAAGCTCGAATTGATATCTTTAGTACAAAAAATCCTTCATCTTTTTCTCGCCGGATGCTCATTAATGAACGAGTTTTCCATGTATGAAGAGGATTAGGGTTTGAAGCTCGAGCCTTTTTGCAGATGTTTGATGGAGAATAGAGGACTTCTTCAACAAGTTTAACTTTAGGACACAAGGATATCGGTAATGTAGTATGACTCAATGCAGACTTCTTCCTGTATTTTGGTGTTTTTTGAGCTTATATTGAGAAGCCCTATAAAGCTTCCAAATGTAAGGGTTTTTGTTTAAAATGTCATGTTTTTTGTTTAAAGCGGTACATATGATGTTCTTCTTCACAAACATACAACTTCTCCTCACTCCTCGTCCATACTCCAAGAGATCGAAACAGATGCTCATTGCTGACTTCCTCTCTAATTTTTTGTAGTTGTGATAAAAGCTCCCAAGAAAAGTTAATTGCACTCCCACAAGATTGCCACACCAGGCCCTCCGATCTAAGCTTAATTTCTATGGGCATTATCAAATTTTCTTTGTCTCATTTAGTGATAATGACGATGTTAATTCTTTAACGCCTACACTTTGATATGGACTTAGGGCCTGCTTCTACCTCCAACCATGGTTTCCATCAGTTTTATTTTCCTTCAAGATGAGTCTTCCTCTCACATGGTCATTTTCAATGCTGGTGATATAAATTGGGTCTTGTTTGACATATTTATGGTTTTATGATTTGAGGATCACCATACTAAGTTATAATCTTCTGGTGTGCTTATTGGTCAACTAGAATTCATAGTGAATTCAAGAAAGAAAAATTGCTGCACTACTTGTTAATTAGAAGTTTAATGTTTATATAGCTATAAAATAGCATTTTATTGTTCATATATACTAATATAGCTATTCCTTGTGCAAAACTTGTCAATCATCACTTTGTTTTGCATTTCCCTTTTTCTTATCCTTCTGGCCCAATCACGTACTCCCCATTCCCATGGTAATTTCCTATTCAAATTATATTCCTTGCATTTTAGGGGAGCTTCTAGGCATTCACTTTTCATATTTCCACATACTCCCTCTCCCCTACATCCCTAGAAAACAAAATTGGAGGGCTCAATGAAACATTGCATGATAGAGAGATGCATAAATGTGTCTGAATGTGTAGCTACTTCCCAAGTCAATGTATCGGTACTTGAAAATATAAAGAGAAAATAATGCAAAATGTCTCTTAAATGGCTATAAATTGTTCATATCCAGGTTTGTTTAGTGTTTTTTGCTTTTCTTTATGTTTAGGAAAAAATATATTTTAAATGTCCCCAAATATGGGGAGCATGCTCTGTAATCAAGTCATGTCCCAACCTTGCACCAACATATGGGGTACATACAAGTAAATACCTAATTCAACAATTTTTAACCTAATGCAAACGCCCATATAATGGTGATTGAGATAGGTCTGTATATATAATTTACTCTATACATATATACATACATTTGTATATCTATGTTTATGTGTATACACACATACATGTACTTGTGCATTTGTATGTATATACACATAGACATATATATGCATGTAAAAATGTGTAGCTTTCTATATATAAAGAGATGAGTGTAACAATGATAGCTCATTGAAAGAATCACTTGAGTATTAAATATTCCAAGTGGTTAATCCTAAAAGAAAAGATATCTAATAGAGTGTATATATGCATGTACGTAAGTGGATATGAATATGCATGAAAATGTCTATAACAAATACATATTGAAACATATCAACTATCAATATGCAGAGTCTATCTCTACCACATAAGACATCCTTTATATAATGGTGTGTATATCCCTGAACAATCAATATGCTAGGTGACCAAGTAGCCAACTCAATACCATTGTAGAAAAATTCCTTGCTTAGATTATCAGGGATTTAGGAGTTTACATTGCCTCCAATATACATATTCTATTTACATATTTACATAAAATTCTAGACATTTTTCTTTTCATGCTCCCATATTTCCACATTCTCCAATACATTCAAATATAAACTAATTGGGTCTAAAACAACCTTTATTTTTTTCTAATTTTATTCAGATAGTACAATTAAAGTTTACCCTTGATTAGTTGTTCTTGGTGCTCTATATTTGATCTATTGAATATATTAGATAATATTTGTGTTTTTGTCATTTAAATGAAGAAATGTACCTTTTTTCCATGTAATTTTAGAACATGATTGTAGGGATTGAAGGATAAGTTTGTAATTTTGAGGTTTCTACTACTCAATCTATCCCTTAAGGACTGTCATGTTTTGCCTCTTGACCAAGCATCTCCAAGTGCTATCTCGCTGTCCTTTGACAAAAACTTCTCACTACCTTCCTGAACATAGGCTTGTACCTATTAAAGATAACACTATGACTGTGTTTTTTCTAATCACTATCTCTTCATGAATTTAATATTTGCATAAGCTTCCTAATGTAGGGATACTAGATGCAAATGTTACAAAGCTATGCACTAGGAACACCCAATTAAAATTGATAGTGGTATCAAAGAGTCATATGCCAGTGGCATCAAAGGAGATATCATAGTGTTGTATGAAGAGCTATAAATCAATAGAGCACAAATAGTTTCTTGAAGGCAATATAAAGGTCGTAATTGAACAGTGTTTTCAAGGAATTCATGACAATGGTGTAAAATGTATCATGCATTTGTATGGAACTTGAATTGGCTATTTTCAAAATGAAAAATTGTAAATATATTGTGCAATATATGTTTGTAAAGGTAGAATTTGAAATGATTTTGGAAGCAGTTAGCTTCTAAACAACAATTGCAAGCATGAATTTCATTTAGTCTTATTGCTTTTTTGTATGCGGGATGCTACATTGTTGTATGTGGGTAGATTATTGATAGGCTTTGGTGTGGGAGTGATATCATTCACAATAATCTTATCAACTTTTTTGCATGCCTATACTTTTATGAAAGGTTTGTCAAGGTGGGCAATTTATTTATGTTTTCATGAATCTGATTCTCTCCATATGCTATGGTAAATTCAAGTACTTGGATTGTTTCTCGTCTTAGTTTGTATCTATTAGTGCTGTTTTATTAACACACAAAGATAGTTCAAGATATCTCATATATTACAAACTTGTAATTCATAGGTTGTGTTTTGGAAGTGGATCACACCAAAGATGTTGGGACATGTTACACAGAGTTTAGTGTATCATTGGTCATTGGAAGGTAATGAAAAGCTTTGGAAAATTCAAAAAAACTTTTGCTTTTTACATGCTCTTTATGTTATAATATTCCTAAAGCAAAGCAAGGTGCAATATTGAATTTGACTAAAATTCTATTTTTGTGTACTCATGCAAAGCTTGTTTTCTATTGCCGATGTGCTTTCTTATGTTTTTCCCTTCTTTTTAACATGTCAAATTATTGGGGCATATAGGGGATTCTGAACCTATCCAAATATTTGAGCAAATGACCAATTTAATAGGCAACCAATTAATAAATTATCGATGTGATCCTACTAAAAAGTGGCTTGTTTTGATTGGAATTGCTCTAGGAGCACTTGAGGTGTGTACTATCTAATGGCTGTGATATTATTATATTCCTTAATTGATGGGGTTTGTGATTGTTATTGACAGTAACAAAATTCTATGGATAGAGGCCAAAACTTGTTAAGGGGAACATGTAGTTGTTTTCTATAGAGCAGTAGTGAAGTCAAGCTCTAGAAGCCCATGCAGCTGCATTTGCATCATTTAAGGTAAAACTCTCTTCCACTCTTTGAGATTATTTTTTTTACCATATCAGATGCTTCTTTCTTGTTGTACTTCCATTTTCATCTTGTCTCCAAAATCTGTGGAGTGTTCCCTAACGTTGATTTTGTTTTTCTGTAGGTTGCAGGTAATTAAAATCCTTCCATCCTTATTTCCTTTGCTTCAAAAACAATCACTGGAGGGAAACTCACTTCAAAGTTACACGTGATTGAGCCAGGTTTTATCAAAGTATTAGGCCAACCCAAATGGGGTTATCTCTTAACATTGGTATGCAGTGCTCTCTGAAGTTACATGATTAAACTCTATATAACTTCTCTGCATTTTCTAATAAAGAGTTTTTGAGAACTATGGAGAAATTATTGCTTTGTATGTTGGAAGGCCAAGTAAATTTGCTTGTAGATTTTACTGAGATTTGGTGTATATCTTAAGAAATTGATTTGCTGAATCGAGCTTCCACACTATGCAAGTAATTCATAGATCCTTATGCATGTATCTTGTAGACATATCTTCAACTGCATTTATTGAGCAATTACCTATGATTCAATTTGTTACACATCTATTGGGTAAGGATGTGACAATTAGACTTCTGTCTGATATTGACAGTGTAAAGGTATCGACTTTCTCATCTTTTAGGCTAGCTTTTTATTTTCTTAGATATACTGATATCCTAGTTTGTTTGTCATTATATCAAATGGAATAACTAATGGTGATTAAAAACAACTACTCAGTGAGTGGAAGTACATATGCTAGTTAATTACTTTTAAATCCATTTGTGTATTCTCACTATTGTTTAAATTCAACAAAATACGTTATGCTAGAATCTTGAACTTAAGCTTGCTACTTTATCTATTTAAGGAAACTTGTTATATTCTCTTCAATGTTGACGAGAATCTTTTGAGGATTTATAGATGCTTTCATGGACTGCTTTGATTTAGATTTAATGGGATGCAATTTTTTAAATTTTAGATATGCTTGATTTTTATCCTTTCTCTTCCTTCCATATCTCACCATTTCTTATTTTTCCTGTCACTATTTTGCACACCTAATACTAATCTTGAGGAGAAGGATACAGAAAAGTACAAAACTTTGCAATTACAGTTCATTTAAGATGCACAAACAAGAATAACATAATAAACAATAAAGATTGAACACCATATTTTACGTGGGAAAACCCTTACGGGAGAAAAACCCACACACCAAAGCAAGATCACTTGTATTATAGTAAAATATCAATTATATACAAGTTACAGAGCTATGCCTTCACAGGTGTAAATTCACAGAATGATTTGGCAACTATTTGATACATTCACTTAGATCAACACTTTATCCATCTACTATATTCCAAGTTACAATGTATTGTCACATTAATACTGACCTCTCAAGTGTTTCAAGAATATCATCATTTCAACTTCCACACCAGACAAAACCATTGCAACTATCTTTATCCATCATTTCTAGTCTTTATTGCCATACCACATGACCTTTTTTGACTAGCTGCGGGACTGCGGTTTACTTCCAACTATATCGCACTACCACAAGCTATAAGATCTATCTTCTATGGGATGGTGAGATATACCACAACATCACAGGCACAACTTACTAACCTTCGCGGGATGGTGGGTTCTATACTGCACCATCGCAAGCCCATTGCAAAGCCACTTCACAGGCTATCGCAGGGATGTGGTATGACCCGCACACTTGCCAACCTCTCCAATCACCATTGTGGGGTGGGGGGGCAACTCCTGCTCTACTGCCAAAACCTTCCATGGACCACTATGGGGTGGTGGTACCACCACACTACCACTAGTCACTTTTCAAACAGATGTAGGTTAGCGGTAATGCCACACTACCACAAGCTAATTTCCAGACTCTTGCGAGACTGTAGTAAACATTGCCAGCCCTCACCTCTCTTATCTGCACCTAGTGGGACTATGGTAAAGAACTAAATGCAAAAACTTGGAAGTCTGAGTTTGATGGCAACTGAGCTAGGGTTTTAACAATGAGTTTGAGACACATTCTCAACATTCTCCCACTTGAAAAAGAACTCACTAAACCCCTTCCAACACTTGAAGTCACTAAACATTCTAGACCCCAAGGCCCATCAAACTGGTACACCATTTGAACTTATCCATGGTCATTGGCTTCATCAATGCATCAACAATATTCACTAGAGTATCAACTTTTTCCAGACTAACCTTTCCATCCTCCACCATATCATGAACAAAGTGGTACTATACATCAATATGTTTTGTCTTGGCATGGAAAGTTGGATTTTTCACCAAACAAATGTCAATATTTGAGGGCCTGAGCTTGTATTCTTATCATTAGCAAACAAAAAGAGAAACATGAAAACCTGATAACATTATTTGTCTAAGGTTTGATAGTCTTTATGAAATGATCCCTTCTAGTGTACATATTTTTCTAATTAGTACCTCCAAATCTATTACTTCCATCCTTATTTTTCCAATTAGTACCTCCAAATCTATTCTAGCTATTACTATCACTCAATCTTGGATTTTAGCCTCCCTTAACCAATATTTTGATGAATGTTGGGGGAAGTTAATGTTAATGCAACCTAATATGTCCATGAACCTTCAAAGAGTTTCATCAAATGGTAAAAATCTCCCAGGTGATTGTTCAACAAGAGAGTTCCTATAATCTCCAAAGTAGTGCAAGACTTGCAGATAATCCTCCATTCAAAATCACTATTTGACTTCCAGTTGCCCCTTTCTTGGCATTGTTCCTCTTGAGGTATGGCTATGCCCTTGATAACTTTATCCTAAAAGATGCTCTGCTCATTAAAGGACAGTCCCTCTCATCACTGTATGCATTTAATCACTATCATCTATGGTTTGAAAACTATCCTTGCATTAGAGGACTTCAAAACTTGTGCTCTTGTTGACTATCCTTTTTAGCAACCCTTATGGCTATGACTCGTCATCTCAAGGTGATTTGACTGTCTATCCTAGGGCTTGGTAAACAATAAAATTTGTTTATGTTATTTGTCCAATCACGTTGGGTATTTAAACATATCAAATATTACTTGTATTTATAAATTATCAATATAGTATAAAACATACTAACAATTGTTCATTTCAGGAAGGAAGGCCAAGATACTCAAGATGAACTCCGTAAAAGAAACCTTAGAGAGGAACTTGAAGAATGAGACATGATTGGAGTTGCCCACATCCACAACCTTTGGGTATTTAAGTCAATATTATCTTGAATGGGTAGTCCCTAACAAAACACTACTGCATTCACCATTACCTTCAATACTTGAGACTATTTCATCACTCATCTTCATGCATTGATACCTTTGTCATTACCCTCAATGAATTTTCATTTTCCACGTTTGATATAAAGAGCCTTATTTAGGTCTATTTTCTATCCCTGCACTTCACAGTCAACATTGTATTATACACTGTCACTTAGTGCTCAAGGTTTGGATACCCATCATAAAATGTGAATAGTACCCTGAAACCTTCACTCATAGATATTCTTATAAAAACTCTTAAACTACCACCTATGATCCCATGATGACTTCAAAATAGGGTGGTAACTTACTTGTCCTAAAGCATTCCAAATCATGACTATTTTCTTGGCTCTAAGGGTCTTTTGGGTATCAGTGAAGAATGCTTTGATTGAAGACTTATGCATGAGCTACCTCTAACCCTGATCCTGCACTTTCATTTCATAGTCTCCTTGCATATAATGTCATGGTTCAAACACAAGGTTTACACTGCTAGAAGCTTGCCATTTCTCTACATAACTGCAATCATGTAACACCCCATCATGACTGCCTTTCATAGTGTATATGCTTGATATGATACTCACTGCTTTCCTCAAGGGTAAAAAATTCTGCCTCCATATACCTTTCAACTATCACTTGTATCTACCTACACAATCATTGTGATGTGGGACTATCACCAAACTATGATGCATACATTGGCCTCTTATGCATAGTCAACCATAGCAGTGTTTTGACTGTCCTAAAATTGAGTATGACTACAATCTTAATTGCTATGACCATCACTTTGTTTATCACTACTATCAAATTTCCACACTTGAAGCACTATCTAGGGCTTGGTTGGTCTTGAAACCCTAAAGGTTGATCCTCACTACCATTTCATTACCACTCTTTGACAAAATACTCACTACCCTTTGATCTCTTTGTGGCTGGAATCATAAGGTTACAGTCCTTCCTTCAACCTAGGTTTGAAATACCATCATTCTACAAACTAATAGCATTGCTTAGCATTTGCTAAAAGATTTGTATTACAATAGGTGTTAGGTTGATTGTAGCTTTGAATGCAACTACATTTTTAACTCATAAGTTTGATATATGTAAATGAAGTGATTGAGGTGTTTTTAATATTAACTACAATATTTGAATTGCTTATCTTAGTAATGTGAATCTAATAGCATTGCATGCCATTTCCTTATTCTTATTCATAGAGTCTTTTGTATTGTTCAGCCAATATTATCCTTGTGTGTACTACTGTTCACTCTGCCTCTAGCTGAACACTATAAGTGTGATAGTTGTAAGGTTTACTTTCAGTCAAAAAGCATAGAAAACTTTATTGCCTTGAATTGAAGTGCATATCAGTCTTTTGCCCTAGGTGTATCCCAAAAGACACTTATTTAGTTTTGTTTAGCATGATTGTGAACCATCTAGAACACATTGTAAAAATTGTAAATTTAAGTACATATTGTATAAATTGGGATATATTTTGTGATGAACTACTACATATAACACCTAACAAAGCTACAAGAACAGTATTTGTGACATTGACCCTATAAATTGGTGGGTATAAATAAGGGTTAAATTATTTGAAAAATTTTCACTCCATTTCCCATCCATTTGTGCATTGTTGTTAAGGTATAAAAGTTGAAGTAGGTCATCAAGAAATATATCAAAGCTTGTTCTTCCACATATGGAGTGACCTTTTGCTAGGTTGTCATTGACAACATAGATCCATTTTCACATATTGTTCAAGTACCATGTACCACAGTCCATAAAATGATATAAGAGTAGACAATGAGATCATTGGTGGTGTAAGTATCCTTATCCAGTTATCTTTGATTAGATTAGTGAGGATATGGCCATAAATTCATTATGATTTCCATTTGATTAAAAGCCCTTTCTTTTAATTTGAAGTGGATTTTTATCAGATATTTGGAAGTGGATTTTTATCAGATATTGTAGTTGCAAGTTCCACTTCGGATCACCAAAGCCTTCACAAAAACTTTTGCACAAAATTCAATAATGAAGAATTTTCACCACATCACCATTTAAGTATATTAAAATAGAAAACACAATCAAGAAAATGATTTCCCATGGGTTAAATGGGTCTTGATCTTCTAATATCTACACAGATTTCCCAATGAGAAAACATCTTCATCTATTTATCTCAATTCAGTTTTAACGTTACCTCCACTCTTCATCCCTAGAGGTGAAGGATTTGAGTACTTTGATCTACTGAGAAATATATCAGTAGTAGAAGTAGCACTGAAACTAGTTGTAGGGCTTAAACTACTTCTGATATCTTCTCCCACATGTTGATCTTCTTCTCTAATTTTTATCACTTGATTGTCACCCCCATCCTTTTGTGTGCCTTATATTTTACCGCAATATCTCAATGATTCTTAGGTTTCTAATTTTTGTTTTGTAGGGATGCAAGAGAAATACCACAATACCACACTTTACTTGCTTGGTCTCTGCGGGAGTGCGGGGAATGTCACTGCAATACTGCATGATCTTTAGGATTTCTCTACGAGGATGTGGGAGTCACCTGCCTTCTTGCACACTTCTTAGGGTATGCCCGAGGTAAAGCGACGAACACTGCATCTTGTCATCCTAAACTTTGGCCATTGTAAGCCTCTATCTAATTCCACTCAAGCAATCATGCCTTACCCTGTTCCCATTTGATCTTTCCACTAGTCAGATCAATCTCTTTCTATGTTCTCTTGTCACTTTGACATAGTCATTTCATTGTTGAAGCTAGGTAAATAAATGCTATCACTTCATCGAAGGGACCAATGTCTCTTTCCATCGATAAATGCCTTTCTCTTTGATGAACTTTGCCATTTTTGTTATATTGAAGGGACTCATAAATTACAGGTCAATACATACAACAAGAATACACTTCATATAAAGGTAGTGGTGGTACAAGAATAAGACCATTCATGAGCTATACTTGTATATATATATAATGATTGCACACCTCTATATAGGTATGGTCCACCTCCAAGAAGAAAAGGATTTAGTATATTTCAATTGAATCTACATGCATCAATCAAAACTTCAATTCATAGATTTTAAATTGAAGTCCATTGAATGCTCTGGGTAGTCATATTTATTTTCATGGCTTCATCTTTTGTTTCAATGCATCGATACTTACATGACAGAAGCAATATACATAAATTAATTTTATCTTCAAAGCATAGGCATTACGATCTACTTTTACCATTCCATATATAAGGTTTTCTCTCCTTTTGTAGTTGCTCTGCTTGGCATAGATTGCTGTTAAATCGTGCCCTCTAATTCTTTCTAATTTGTAATTTCCCTAGATGATCATTATATTGAAATTAATTAATATCTATGCTTACATTATCTTGCAGTATGGCCTTTAGCTGATATTGGCATTAAACCAAAATTTAGTATTCCTAAATCTTCCAAACTGGATGAAGTTATGATTGCAAGTGGATTCATTGGAAGTGTCCTATCCAATTACTTTTGGTATGCATCTTATAAAGTAATGCTTATTTGGATACATTAAGTCTAGCCTTTGATTCTAGAACTAAGTTGGAATCATATTTTACTAATAATTGTAGGGCACTATCTGTGGTATGGACAACACCTCTTGTTGCAACTCTTGGCATGTCCCTCACCATTCCTCTTGCAATGACAGTTGACATGGTGATTCATAGGTGCCACTATTCGGCAATCTATATGCTTGGTTCAACTTAGGTATATCACCATATCATTTTTTCTTAATGGCTCTTGTGAGTCTAGACTTTGTGCTTGAACATGTATTTACTTGATAAGTTCTAATCTTGTTTGAAATTTGCTTGGCATCATTTACAGGTATCTACAGGATTTGTGATTACAAATATTTCAGATAAATGTTCATGGAAAATGGGTCTGTGATATTATAATGCATTGAGGATTATTTGTATTCTTCTTCAAGAAACAAAATATTCTTTCCATCCTATATCAAAGTTTGTAAAATATCAAATTGGACAAATTGCAACTGAGACAACACATGAACCAGGGTTGACATTTTTGTTGTCTAAGTCTGATGGCATTCTTGGTCTTGGTTTCTAGGAAATTTCTATTGATAATGTTGTTCTAGTTTGGTTAGTGTTGATAGCCTTCATTCTATAATGTCAACTTCATACTATAATCTGAGCATATCACCTTTCTTTAACTTTGAACAAGGTTTTGAAATCAAGGGTTCAATATGCATATTTTAGGCCTATGTTGAACACTGTTTAAGGCATTTATTGACAAGGCTACAATTTTTTAATTGATTTATCTTTTTGCTGTGTTTGGACTTACTTTTGTAAACTTGCAATATACAATGCACTTTTATTCTTTCTGAATTGAGACTAATAGTAATTTTGTTGGTTGTATTGAGGCACAACTTCATTCATGGCAGAAAAGGTAGCACCCTATTGCTCATATCTGATATCATGTTGCATATAAAGGAGGAAAGATTCTAGGGTTATTGTTGACTGCATTGAAGGAGAGATCTTCATATATGGGAAATGATCAACACTCTCCTTGGATTCTACATGTTACAGCTTGCTCCGGGAAGATTGCCCACGTTGTAGAAGTTTTAAGAGATGAAAGGGGCATGTGTTATCATTGAAGGGATCCAAGCATGCATTTCCGTCATTGCAGAAGTTTTTTGGAGAAGTTTCTTTCTTGTCATTGATGTGCATTGTAACTAAGATTTTCAGTCTTGTGACTGAAAATACAAATTGTAATACTCTATTTCTAAGCATTTTTCAAGCAAGATAGATATTTCAAACTTGTGTAAGCTGTAAGAACACCTTTCTTTTAATAAAGTTTAGCGATTTTGCCTTCTCAATGGCTATCTTATTGTGTGCAATTGATAATTGATGTGTATTTCTGTGTTTTATGTTTAAATCTTCAAATGTCAATCAATTAAAATGACTAAATATACTACTAATTGACACCAATTAATAATTAAATTGACTAAATATACTACCAATTGACATGAATCAGTGAGCAATGAATAAATATATGACCAGTGAAATCAGTGAATAAAAATGACTAAATATACTACCAAATTGATCAAAATGATGATTAAAATTAATGACAAAATACACTACCAATGGACAGAAATCAGTGAATAAAAATGACTAAATAAGTGACTAGTTAACAACAATCAATGACAAAATTAATGAATAAATATATCAGTGAATAAAAAATGACTAAATAAGTGACTAGATTACAGCAATCAATGACTAAATCAATGACTAAATATACTACCAAATCGATCAATCAAAACAACCAATAAATGACTAAAAATGGTTTAGTCATCAATTTGGTGGTCTTATAAATGACTGGCAATAAACCACTAATGGTCACATGATCATGTTTGGTCATTTGTATGCAGTTTTAGTAGTTTTTAATCATATATTACTATTTCTGTACTAGTGTATGATCTTGAGTCAAAACTCACCTGAGATGTTTACTTGGAAGTTCCACACATTTTGAGAAAATTTTTGGTCCATCCAAGCTCAAATGTAGAGTTACTAAAAATAGTAAGCCTTGCCATTTTAGCCCCTTTTGAAACTTTGAAAGTTCTAAACCGTTCTTCAAGATAAAGGGTATTCGAAAAGACCAAAACTAGGAAGAATAGTAACCTTTTGTAGTTTCAAGGTTGACACCTTTCCTAACATTAACCATCTCCTTTGAGACAAGATTATCAATGCTTCTGGACTATCAAAAATAATATCACAACACTTACCTTCACATTTGCACCTTGTATAGAATAAACTCTTTGTCTAATCTAGTTCTTTCCTCTGTTTAACAAGGTTCTTCTAACAACTAGGGTTTCTCCCATTTCAATATCTTTAGAATGCTTAGACTACACATCTTCATCTACATGTGTAACTCATGCATTACCTTCAGGTCTTCTATTTTTCCTTCCTTGATGTTGGGGACACTCATAGGCTTGATGTCCTTCTCCACATTGGAAATAGGTTCATCTGAAACCTTCTATTCCAGGTCCTTGCCTAGGTCTTCCTCTTCCTCTTCCTCTTTTCTCACCATTATTTTGGTCACAAGGGTGGTAGGCATTATCTCCTTTCTGATTTTGATTGGTGCCTACTTCTTCACTTTTCTTTTGATAATCATTTCAGGCTCCATAGGATCTTCCACAAGTCCTTTTTCCATGACCTCTTCCTCTTTGTTTTCTTTTGAATATTTTATTGAGCTTCTCTTCCACCTTTAGGGCAAATTGGTATGCATCTTCTATGGTGGTCATTCTGACCAGGCTCAACTCCTCTTGAATACTTGGCCTCAACCCATTAATATAACATGCTACGTTCTCCTTGTTGGCTTCTGTATGGCATGTTTTGATAATAATCTTATATAACTCTTTTGTATACTCCTTAACAGACTTGTTACCTTGCTTCAATCCTTGCAACTTCTTCAACAACTCCAAATCATAATCCATAGGAATGAACTACTTCTTTAGTTTGTCCACCATCTGATCCCATATAGTAATCTTTCCTTTTCCTCTTCTATTTCCCTCTAACTAGACCTCCTTCCACAAAATACTAGCATGGCCCTTCAACTTCATTTTTACAAACTTGACCTATTCTGGGTCCTCCACATCTTCATACTCAAAATATTCCTCCATATCATTTATCCAATCAATAAGATCTTTTGGATTCACATCCCCAGAATAAGTAGAAAGTTCAATCCTAGGCCTCTTTCCAATCTTTGAAATGGCCCTCAACAACCTAACTTATGTAGTATCTCTTGCATCATCTTGTTCTTCCTCGAATAGCTCTTTGTCTTCAACTTGATCTTCACTTTCTTCTCTTATTCTTGGCTCAAACCCTTTTTGTAGCTCCTCTTGTAATGGATTGATTTGCTTTTGTAGGGCTCTAAAACCCTCTTTTGTAAAATCATTTCTCCCACCATAGTTTCTTCATGGAGGCATTTTGATCTCTACAGTAAAGCCACAACCTCAGGTCCTAGTGCAAATAACCTCATGGTCGATGATCTGTCTACACACTCAGGAACCCTTTCTCAGATACCTTTTGATTAGGGGGTCAAACCTAGAACACATAATAACACAAATTGCACAAAAAAAATAAGAATGTTTTTTATTGAATTGAACAACACATTACATTATAGAAACTGGAATCAAATTAGAGGATGAATCCTTAACAGACTACAACACATTATAGCTTCCTTCCTCTATATTCTGGAACATTCTACTTTATGTATCTTTAGATTTGCTAGGGTTTCTATTTTCCCTCCTTTTCCTGACTCACCACTTTCCCCACTTTCTCTACTGCCCATAAGATTTTGAAAAATAGTCATAAATAGCCCTTTTTGGTGCCTTCTAACCAAAATTTTGAAATTTGTAACTCCCTCCAAAAATAATTCAACTTCCAAGAGCCATAAGTTTGATCCAGGTGTTTGATTGACGATCTATTTGATGCGTTAGAAATCTCATGAAGTTCTCTATGCCCTTAGAATCTTCTTTGATGATTCTGCCCATTTTTAGGGTCGTACAGGGCCTCTAAGTGCCTCATATTTGACTTTGAAATTTTTTCAGGGTTTTTAAAGAAATATAAACTTTAATATCTTTTAGCCCACAAGTGATCTTTCGCCAATTCCTTCACCAAAGGTTATATTTTTCAATTATGAAGCTTTGAGTACATTTTTTCTTTCATACATTCTCAAATGCAAACTTTCTAAAAATAACAATTTGCTATTTTTAGCAGGTTGGAAAAACTGAAGGTTCTACATCATTATTCAAGCAATTGGGTATCTGAAAATACCAAATTTGAAAAGAATAGAAAATAAAATCATCATTTTTTTGGTTGATGCAAGATTTCCCATATACTAGTGGATGCACCTACATCAAAATTTGAAAAGGTGTATAACTAAGATGCACGATCAACCACCATAGTAGCAAGAATCTCTATGCTCTCCAAATCTTTAATGCTAACTAGATCAGGAGTGAATTCTATTTTCTTCCTTGCACCACTATGAGCAATATGATATATGGAAAGTAGATTGCATGACAAGGAAGGCACAAACAATACATCATGAAAAGTACCTATTAGGACTTGTGAAATTTCTTAAGGTTAGGGTATGTCTACCCTTGCAATGTTTAGCCATGGTTATGTTGCAAGTATGGGCCTAACCGGTGTTGTCATTGATGTCAACATACTCCTGTTGCATTAATGTCAAGGATTGGATGAGATGTGTGCCAAGGATATTGAGAAAATTAGTCCTATCAGAAACATAGAAGAACAGTGAAGATAGTGAAGCTCTATGAAGTGAAGATCCCAGCTAAGATGAAGATCAAATAATGTGCATCAAAGGGTTTGTAGATATGTGTCTAAAGATGATCCAGTCAAGATTTGAGAAGTCCACATGAAGTTTTGGGGAAGTTATCGCCATATGAGTAAAACTAGTTCTGAGGTGACAAAGTGACACAAATAGGTCCAGTGAGATCCGGAAATGCAATATCTTGTTATGTGGATTTGGAGAAATGTTTAGGAAGCCAATATGAATTGACAACTCAATTGGTTCATGGTCTGGAGGTTTGCAAGCATTTATTCTAATGTGACAGTGATGACAGACTGTGTTCTTGAGATTCCAGATGAAGATGCAAATGATTTTAGTAAGCAGAAGTGGTGTGAATGTTCTTGGTGATTTAGGCAAGCTCATGGGGGTCTCTAGATTGTGTCCAGTTTGTGTTGGCGGTCCGCATTGAAGATTGAGCTCGTAATTGAAGATTTACTTCCAGGTGATGATGTTCTTCCTAATCATGGCCGACCGGATGTTTTACACATCTTGCGGATGATCTTGAAGATGTTCTGTGAAGCATGGCATGTTCCTCAAAGAAGATTGAAGTCCTAGATATGTGTGGCCGACTGTATGGTGATACACATGAATTTCTTGTAACAAATTAAGTTGTATTTGTGTATTTGCTCTGCAATAAAATAAAGTATGTATTGTGTCGACTTTGATGATTATCCCAAAGTCGATGTCTTGTATAAATAAGAGTTGTGAAGTCATTTGAAAGCATCCTTGTTGAGATGAGAAAATGGTAGAGAGGAGAAGAGCAAAAAGCAGAGCAAAAGTATTGAACTTAAATGGAGCTAGCAAAAGCATGGTGAAGATATTAATCTCCAGTTCAAGTATGTAATATTTATTATTCTGTAGACAGTGTGTCTCCTGTAGGCAATGGGCCTCTTGTGAGCAGTGTGCTCAGGCAGTGAGCCCTAATTGGCAAGTGCCATTTTGTTCTTCTTATTCTTTTAATAGAGAATACATTCTTGGGTTAGTCACCCCGTGGTTTTTCCCTTAACCAGGTTTTCCACGTTAAAATCTTGGTGTCATATGTGTTAATGTGTTTCTGCTCTTGAGTTATTGTATTGTGCTTCCATGATTGAATCATTATTATGCTATAGAAATACAAGAAGGATTTAATTGTTTAAAGAAAAGAAAGTTTTGAGACAACTGATTCACCCCCCCTCTCAGTTGTCTATCCTAATACCAATAGGTTATAACCCTTTTCTTAAATTTCTAAAAGTTCACACCCAAAATCTATTCTATTGGCGACCTCTTTATCCCATGTTGTTTCCTTAAGTCATTCGGATCACATCCCCTTTGTCATTGCATTTACCAGCCCCTCCATCCGCTTCACTGGATATTACCATGCCTTTGCTAACATTCAAGATAAATTGCCCAAGAGCTATGTGCCAGGATGATAATCTAAAGGTGGGCCTGATGTATTCAAGAGAAGAATTATGTGGAGGAGAGACACTTAGTGTTCTCATGCTCAGTTTCAATATTCCATGGCCTTGCGTTCAAATGAGGGGTGTAGTGATACGATCTAGTAGTAGGACCCATTAGGCCATTCAAAAAAGAGGAGCCTCATGGAGACGTCAGCCACCAGCTTTCAAGGAGCTTTTAATGTAAGATGTGGCCCCTGCTTGTTAACCATAAGGCATTACCTTGACATAGCTCAGAGATTTGTTCCGAACAAAGCCTCCATGGATCTGAGAGGGTGTGAAATGTTGAAACATGTCCTCTACACATAAATGGGCCCAACAATGATTACTCGATGGAGACACTGGCATTGAGATTTGTGGTGTGTGATGGTTGTTGATCTTGGTTTCACAATAAATCAATGGTTGGTATTCAAGATATTCTATAGTTCATGACATGTTGAGTAGGATTCATCTTGTATGAAAATCTATTTACAAAGTGACACAACATTAAATTATGAAGTGACTGTAATTGACCTTGATGTTCCAAGTAGGCCATCAAACACGTATGAACTGTCATGAATATTGAGTGGCACATTAGTTTTCCAAAGAAGCCTAGATGTGATGTTAGGAAACAAGTTGAACAATTTTAAGGCCCCTGAAGCATGTTTACTACCTCAATTCTTAAGAATGGTGGCAATGTTTAATCATTGAGTGACTAGATGGTGAAAGTTCTATAATATTACCTTAGCATTGATTTCATCTATCACATAAGGGAAATAAAGTTGACTCATCTTAGTGAAGTACTTGAATGGATAAGTTTCTTAAATTAGAAACATGCCTAGATGGTCTTAAAAGGGAACCAAGGATACTATGAAGTGTCAAGTATATGGTTCATGCCAATAGAATTATAGGAGTTAAAAAGCATAAATGGATTATGGAAGAAGTCTACAATGTGGGTATAGAGGTACATGGTGATGTAAATCTTTTGCCTCACTTGAGCCAATATCTCATCTTGGGTGGATCCAGTCTACCTTGGCTTGCTCTGCTTCATCCCTGTGGTAATAGGATGTTGTGGAACTAATGTAGGGGCATCTTTTTAATTTTCAAAATTTGTCTTAGCAGTTGATTTTTGGATTCATTGTGTTAGGTTGGATGACAGGTTATAGGCGGAAGGAAGTTCCTGTCACCAAAGAAATAGGAACCTTAATAGTTAACTATTAGTTTTCTAGAGATCAATTATGAATAATAAGAACTCCTTGTAGCAAAGGGATGATTAAATAACAATTCTTTTTAGTAGTGTAAGGCATGATGTCAGAAGGTAGGATGCAAATATAAGAGGGTGATAAGGAAGGATACAAACAGACATAAAAGTAGGAGAAAGGGCCACATAGGTATAGGGGAAGATGAAATGCTTGGCAATGATGACATAGCAGTCAAAAGAGTAATCGACGCTTGTAGAAGATAAAAACATGAAGGCCGACGCTTGTAGAAGATAGAAGATGGCCGTTCAGGCAAGCCAAATGAAAAGAGGCCGCAATGGGAGAGTAATCGATAGCTGTTAGGCTGAACCGAGAAGGTAGACTAGAGAAAAGAAAATGTTATTATTAGTTGTGAAGGTAGGTGAAGGGGAGTCAGAGAGAATAAGCAGTTATGTTCAGTTGGGAGTCAGATAGTCATGGGTAGCTGGAATCGATGGGTTGGTATTCATTATCAAGCACTAGAGGAGAGTTCATATTTTGTGGTGTGTAACAGCCAATAAAAGAATTGATGGCCAAGTAGAATGAAGAGCAAGGCCAATAAAAGAAAAGGGGGCCAATTTGGAGGAGTTGGTTGGGAATCGAAAAGGAGAAAGGCCAATCAACAAGGCTAGTTGATGAGAGGCCGCATAGAAGGTAGAGGAGGCCGAAACATTGCAGAATAGAAAAGGCTGAGCAAGGCAGCAAAGAGGCCGATAGGAGAAGGCCGACTATGAGGAGAAACAAGAAATGAAATTTTGAAGAGAAGAAGAGAGGTAAATAATTGAAGTAGGCCGATTCAAGGAGGTCGATCTATAACCAGCCGATAGCCGAAGAAAAGGGAAGTAAGGGATTAAGGATGAAGGTGACCAGAGGATGATTGAATGAAGAAGAGAGCCATGTGAATAAAGGAGACTTTAATGTAGAGGAAAAAAACTTGCGCAGGTTGAAGTAGAATAGAGGAAGATAGATTAAGTGTAGAGAGGGTCCAGAGCTTAGAATTTGGAAATAGATATTAACAATGTAAACATCAATAATAAATTAAAAAAAGTTAGGATGGTATGTTATTGATGCCTCTGTAGCTATTCATGTGGGTTCATGATTGTTATTTGTTTTAAATAAGTTCTTGTCATATATTCCTGTCACATGTGTGATAATAGATCCTGTCACCTCGATTGCATATTCCTGTAGCTTATTAGAACTGAGAGTACTTTTTACTGTCTTTCTTGTTACTAAAGATTTGAATTGAAATTTATAGTTTCTGTTACTGTCTTGTCCATAAATTGTAGAAGTATATGTGTGTGTTAGGCTGAGAATGTTATTAGCTTGCGAGCATGGATGATCAACCCTATCAAGTGGTATCAGAGCATATAAGCTTCTGAGTTCTTAGTAGACTGCTGAAGTGAGGTAACTTAGCAAGGGCCTATGGGTAGCAGAGAAAGGAGAAGGGGAGAGTTGTAGTTTGTTGCAGATTGACAAGTTGTGGAAAACATGAAGAAGCAAAATGCAGATTTTGAAAGAGAGCTAGCAACATTAAGATGAGATTTAAAACAATACATGATTGCAAGGCAGTAATGGCTAGAAGAAAGTAGCCAAGAATATTTTTGGGTATGGCCAATGACAAGAAAAGTGAAGTGGCATATAAGGGAGCTTGTTGAGATGAGGAAAATGTAGAATTTAGAAGCCTTCAGAGGAAAAGATAAGAGTATGAGAGGATCCCATAGAGTTTGGGACAACAGAGAGTTGCCTATTGAGCAACATGGACCAGAAGAGGTCGAAGAAGTTCTCATTGTAGAGGACTTGAAGGAAAGGAGAAAAGAAGAAGTGCAACAAACTTAGCACTTATGGAAGAGAGAAATGAAGAGAGGAGAGTGTCCATGAAGGAGACACTAAGGGAGACATTGTGCCCTCTTACTTTGTTTTCTAATATTGTGTTTACAAATGTGTATGCAGGTGTGAAGAGTGCAATAGGGAAGGTCAAGAATGAGACCTTGAAGATGATGGGAGATGAGGCAAGAATAGCTCCCAAAGAGAGGATAGAGGATGTGAACAAGAGGAGGATGGTTGCAGCAGAGTGTCTAGAAGAGCTCACAGTAGAGGTACATTGCAAGGTGCCTGAGCATAAAGAGTATGAAGCCGAAGATTTCTAGTTTAATGATGGAGATGTGTCATGCCCACAATTCCCATGCGGTCACAACATGTATTCACACATGTCATGTTCACATGCGTCATGTGGTCATGATATGAACTATCAAAAAAATTTCTCACGCTTCCCTAGAAACCCCCTCGCATGCATAGGCGTGCTCGGCAGCGTACACTTAATGCAAAAATAATACAGTTGTCGGTGGGGTACCAAGTACATGTGCACACACCCTATGCAAGGAAACGCGTGGTTTCCTGACTTAGGTTAATCTCACGAATTATATTTGAACATCAGTTGTTTTAGGTGATAGATCTTTTTTCAGCAAAGCAGGATCATCTAATTCTCCTTTCCATTTTCTAAAATTTAATATTTATTTCTCCTCCTTCAGACTTAGCATTTTCAACCAAGCCTGTTCATTTGCCCTCTCTTCCTTTTCTTGAAATTTAATTTGGGATAATTGTTAAAACTTCTGAGAAACTCTTCCTTAAAATTAAAATATATTTACCTATGCTCTTTTTAAATTGTAATTGTATAAACAATGTATTTCTGAATTGCAACTCTGAATTTAAACATCTATTCAAATCGTATTATACATTATGCATAAATAAATCCCACTTTCCTTGATTAAAATTTCTATTTCAAATCGAATGTTTTAAACTACATATAGTTTGCCTTCGAATGAATAGTGAAAAGTGAATAGTAAAAGTAAATAGTGAATAGTAAAAATGAATAGTGATTAGTGGAAAGTGAATAGTAAATAGTGAAAAGTGAATAGTAAAAGTAAATAGTGAAAGTGAATAGTGAATAGTGAATAGTGAAATGAATTTAATTAATACAAATCTATTTAAATCAGCAACTAACTCTCAACTTAATAGATTAGGAAAACAAGAAATGTAAACAATTCTAATGTCCTTTTAAAGACAAACAATTTTCTTTCTTCCTTTTCCCACAATGGTAAAATGAAATAAACTATAAAATCATACCTAACAGCACATTAAGGGAGGAATAACTCTCTTCTCCCAATTACAATTTTTACAACTCAGAGGGAGAAAATCTCTCCTCTAGAAAATTCAACCAGGATGAAACTTTAAGAAACAAGCTCTCTTTACAAGTAAAGAAGAGATACATTTCCCTAAACAATAAAACTCCTCCAATCCTCACAATAAGCTCCAAGAGAAACCTGCATAACAAACAAGAGAAAAATACACCACTCAACTAGCTCTCCTCCCTACCATAGACCCACAAAAGGGTCACCCCCGAGCTAGGGAGATTATCCACACACCCAGGAAAAATAGTCCAATAACACTTCACAACATTGCATAACAATCAATCAAAACAACCAACACACAAACACCCATGGTTTTACTCACAACACAAAAACTCAACTAAGGTGAGTTTGAAGAGGGTAGGGAAGTAGACTCACTCAACTCAAGGGTGTCATTCTTCTCAACATTTTATCACATCTTTTCTCATGGCCTCAAGCCAACAAAATTAACACCCTTCAATTAAATTTCAACACAGTTTCCTTCTCATAGCCTCAAGCCAACAAAATTAACTTTTCTCATGGCCTCAAGCCAACCAAATAATCAAAATCCTAGGGATATCACAATTAGGCTCTCAAGCCTTATAACCATTTGCTCAAAATTCATAAAAATGCCCTCAAGGCTTCCATTTTCCAAGAACAAGAATGTACCCGAGGAGGTTCACACCTTCCCTTCCCCACACATGATGAGCATTGTATTCTAAGTGGAAGAAGCTCTTTCAAACACCCATCACAAACCCAAAATAACAGAAATACCACATAGACAACCTTTGCAAAACAACATTCATCAAACAAGTAATAGAACATACAAGGGTGAGTAAACTTGCTCACTAACCTTTACAAGCCCTATTATGGATGTAGTTGAAAAAGAGCTCCACCCCTAGCCTCCTCTTCCAAGTTCTCCTTCTTTTTCCTTTAATGGTTTAGAGAAGGGTCTCATTTATAGATTTTCTAAAAAGAGAATGGAGGGTGAGGATCAAGAGTTGAGATCAAGGGCTCTCATTATTTGTGAATTTTAAATTCACAGTGGAGGACAAAAATGAATTAAAGATTCATTTTTGGGAAGAGTGGATTATGACAAGTTGAATTAAAAATAATCCCACTCCTTTTTTCACTATCCCAAGTGGGATTAAAAAATATCCCCACTATCACAAGTGGGATTAAAAAAAATATCCCCACTATCCCAAGTGGGATTAAAAAAATAACCCCACTCATGAAGGACCACACCACTTCATGGGGACTCTCACCAAAAGTGAGGGAACAAGAAGATAAGCCCCTCCATTATTGGTGGACCATGGAGTCATTTCAAGCCTTGAAAATGGAGAAAGGATGGGCTTGAGTGTTGATCCCACTCATCCTATTCTTCCCATGCCTCCAAATTCGTCACTTAACTTCATTGTGAAGTTAAGGTGACCATACGGAGGTTAACTAAGGGTTACCCTAGTCAAAAGGGACCCTAGACCCATGGGGTATAATCCAGGACACCCATGGTCAAGTTAAGACACAAGAAAATGGTCACAAATTTTAAAATTCAAAAATAAGATAAACTTCAAAAATAATTCTTACAACACATATCATAATATAAGCAAATTAGAGGGTAGACCTAACTCCCTTGACCTCATGCAACAATACAACATTACAACTTTACAACATTTCACCATACATGGAGTTGATCTTAGTTCCTCGTGGAACGAGATCGGCTCACAAGGGATACAACATAGGGTGTGGAATGATCTCCTGTATCTGTGGTTTTGTTAGAAATACCTGCACACTCAATCTCAAAGTTAATTCCACATATACATATCATAGTTGAAGCAAATTTAACATATTAATGAGGATGTATAACAAATCACTACCTATATCCATCTGGCAAACATATTATATAATAATCAATCATTTTATCATTTTAATCTAGAGCTAGGTGAATAATAGGATACACACCAGTCGGACAAGGGCGGGCCTTACAAGATGAGAGGGAAGCCTCAGAATTTCATGATGCTTTGGAAGATGTTGCTGAAGTAGAGCAAGATGCTTATGAAGAGGAAAAGATGGAAGTCAAAGAAGCTAATGAAGGGAACAATTTGGGGCAGCAAGTTATTGCACATAAGAATGGAGGCAAAAATGTTGTTTTTGATTTTGTATATAGAAATGAGAATATGAATGAGCAAGTTTGTCCAAATAAAAAGAAATTGGTAGATCATGGATACATAGTTCCATATTGGCAAAAGAAACAAGATGTTGAGGAGAAGTAGTTGAAATATAGGGAGGATGTTGCTTTTGATTATGTTTATACTAACTAGCAGGTGCAAAGAATGAAAGGTGTACAGAGGAATCAGTGGCATATAGATTTGAAGGTAAAGTGGCCAGCAAGGGGGCCTAGAGAAAATATTGCAAGGCAAAATGCAAGAAGACCAAGTGTAGCAATAAAGAGAGATCAACCCAAGGTTGTGGTGAACAAGGTATGGTGAGAAAAGAGTGTGGTAGTAGAAAAAGCAAGTGGTGTTGCAATAAATGATGCTAAGACAAGAATGGAAGTTGAAAAGGAAGATGTTGGTAAAGAAACTGTGAATGAACCTGATGGGGAAGAATATGGAGGCACTAGATTGGCAGAAGTTAGAGAATGCCAATGTGAAAGGCAAACAAGTTGAGCTAATTCATGATGTTTTTGAAACCTTGGATGATTTTGTTGAAAGAAAAGATAGAGAAAATTTAAACAAGATGTTAGATTGTGATAGTGATGGTTATGAGGCTTTGAATGAAATTTATAAAGAAGATACCAAGGTTTATGAGTTGAATAGTGATTGGGAGATGAATGAGTATGAGGTGGAGATGTGGAGGATTGTGGATGAGAAAGATGTAAGGAGGAGAAAATATCAGAAGAAGAAAGAAAATAGACAAAGGCAGACTGGGAAGAGTAGAAGAGAGAAAAAGTTAGCTGGAATAGTTGAACATGAAAAGAGGACAACAGTGGCATATGTTGCAAAACATGAAAGTACAGGTGTGGATTTAGGAGCAACAATGATCCAAGAGGAAGAAGATCAAAAAAAGAATGATGAAGATGATGCGGCAATAGGATTTGAAGGAGGAGCAGCAACTGAAGACACTAAAGAAGATTTGTGGAAACAATTTACAGAAATAGAGAAAGAATGGAACGAAAAGGTTGAAGGTATAAAAATGTGTAGGGATACCCCAAGGGAGGTTGAAGACCAGGATACAGAAATTGTTGTAGAGAAAGATGCATATTTTGTGTGTTGGGGTGTAAATAATGAAGCTGATAATGGTATAGTGTTGTAGCAATTGGCTTTGGATGATGATTGGCTAGAAAACGTGTTCAGTGAGGAGGTAGGAAGTGCTAATGTGATGAAGTGTACAACTGAATTAGAGGTTGTTGGGTAGATGTGTGGAATGAGTAAACTAGAAGGCATTAAAATCTTTAAAGACTGGTTATGGAAGAATAGGAGAATGATGAATGGGGGAAATGTTGTCATGAGTAAAGGATTGAATAATTGACCACATTATAAGCAGTAGTAGCATTAAGATGTTGGAAGAAGTAGAAGAAAAGGAATAGTGAGGAATAAGTTTGATCGATGACTCTATGTGCAGGAGCACATGATTTTTGTGCCCTGGGGAGTCTAATGTAGGGGCATCTTCTTAATTTTCAAAATTCATGTTAGCAGTTGATTTTTGAATTCATTGTGTTGGGTTGGATGATCGGTTATAGGTGGAAGGAAGTTACTGTTGCCAAAGCGACAGGAGCCTTAATAGTTAATTATTAGTTTTCTAGAGATTAGTTATGAATAATAAGAACTCCTTGCAGCAAAGGGATGATTAAATAACGGTTCTTTTCAGCAGTGTAAGGCATGATGTTAGAAGGCGGGATGCAAAGATAGGAGGGCGATAAAGAAGGAAACGAATAGACATAAAAGTAGGAGAAAGGGCCGCATAGACAAAGGGGAAGATGAAACACTTGGCAACGATGACATAGCAGTTAGAAGAGTTAGAGGAAAAACAAACAAAAGAATATAGAGATAAAAACAAGAAGGCTAACGCTTGTAGAAGACATAAGATGGCCATTCAGGCAAGGCAAATGAAATGAGGCCACAATTGGAGAGTAATGGATAGCTGTTAGGCCAAAACAAGAAGGCAGACTAGAGAAAAGAAAATGTTATTGCTAGTTGTGAAGGTAGGTGAAGGGGAGATAGAGAGAATAAGCAGTTATGTTCAGTTGGGAGTCAGACAGTCATGGGTAGCTAGAATTGATGGGTTGGTATTCATTATCAAGCACTAGAGGACAGTTTGTATTCTATGGTGTGTAATAGCCAAGAAAAGAATTGATGGCCAAGCAGAATGAAGAGCAAAGTTGATAAAAGAAAAGGGGGCCAATTTGGAGGAGTTGGTTGGGAATCGAAAAGGAGAAGGCCGATCAACAAGGCTAGTTGGTGAGAGGCCGCATAGAAGGCAGAGGAGGCCGAAACATTGTAGAATAGAAAAGGTTGAGCAAGGCAACAAAGAGGCCGATAGGAGAAGGCTGACTGTGAGGAGAAACAGGAAATGAAATTTTGAAGAGAAGAGGAGAGGTAAAGAGTTGAAGTAGGCTGATTCAAGGAAGCTGATCTGTAATCGGTCGATAGCTGAAGAAAAGGGAAGTGAGGGATTAAGGAGGAAGGCGACTAGAGGATGATTGAATGAAGAAGAGAACCATGTGAATAAAGTAGACTTTAATGCAGAGGAAAAGACTCGCGCAGGTTGAAGTAGAATAGAGGAAGATAGATTAAGTGTAGAGAGGGTCCAGAGCTTAGAATATGGAAATAGATATTAACAATGTAAACATCAATAAGAAATAAATAAAGTTAGGATGGTATGTTATTGATGCCTTTGTAGCTGTTCATGTGGGTTCATGCTTGCTATTTATTTCAAATAAGTTCCTGTGATATATTCCTGTCGCCTCGATTGCGGATTCTTGTAGCTTATTAGAAATGAGAGTACTTTTTACTGTCTTTCTTGTCACTAAAGATTTGCATTGAACTTTATAGTTTCTGTCACTGTCTTGTCCATAAATTGTAGAAGTATATGTGTGTGTTTGGCTGAGAATGTTGTTAGCTTGTGAGCATGGATGATCAACCCTATCAGGAACGCTTTAAGCGACTTTCAAACTACTATGCCTATTTCTGTTACATAGGGGTTTGTTGATGTCCAATGAAAAGGTGACATGTGTCAATCATCCATGGGCTTATGTGCTCTAAGTGTTCTATAAAAGGGAAATGTGTCTTTACTTGTAGGAGGAAGAGAGGGAATAGAAATGGCAAGATGCTAGAATAATCTTTAGCTTGTAATAGGATAGCAGTGATGTCATGCCTGTAACATCATTTGAAATGGAATTTTGTTTCAGTTAGAGCTTATATGAAAACATACTCTGATATGTGATTGTATCCAATCTTCAATGTAATAATTCTTTCAAACATTATAATCAAGGAATATAGGTTTTTTCATACACATTTGTTGTATCAAGCCATTTTTTTTAGTTTCTATTCAAGGAACAATGTAATTGATTTCATAAGAGTGACAAGGTTGTTTATATCATGGATGGATAATTAAGTATGATTATGTATGTGTGAGTCCTTAGTAGGTCTTATTATTGCAAGCCAGTAATTGTTTACAACACCATCATAACTGTTTCTAGTGTCCAGGAAAATGGTGTACTACACTGCAAATTTGTATTCCTAGAACAAGCACTGATCTATTTTATGCACCCTCACATCCTAAAATACTCACTAGTTCAACAAACTTTAAAATACCATAAATTACATGTAATTATATGTTGTCTTCACACTGGGCCTTAATTCTACAAGGAAAATCATATTTGTTGTTAGTTTGTAAATCCTTATCAAAGTGGGGAATTTCTTATCTGCAGGACATTATTGTATTATTTTGTTGAAATCTTCAAATTAATGTCAAAGGGAACCCACCTAGGTTTTGTAGAGACTAAAATTTAGGGAGAACACCATATAACCTATCTCCCATTCATTGGCCAGTCTTCTAGTAGTCTTAATCATAAGATCTGATAAATCTTTAGAGACTATTAGATCACAAATTGGGGAACCAAAAGATTGGTGACCTTGTTGGGGAATAACTAGAAACTAAGTCTTATCATAAGTCATGAATGGGATATTTTATATCCCTAATTGCAAGTCTTGAGTCTCTATAGAATTCTTTATACCTTTCCACAAGATTTGAACTATAAGTGCAAATATTGATAGTTGTAGCCAGCCTGCATCTTGTGCTATATTGTGAAGTTTTCCTATCTATCCCTTCAAAGGGTGGCAATTCTATGTATTGAAATAACCTTTAATTATTTATAATGGAAGGGAGAAGGTCATTGTATCAAAGTGACCAAGGTAGAAAATTAGCAGGTGAAATGAAGAAGAAAGAGCAATCCACATGGAAATCGAAGAAAGTAGGTAAGCCATCTTGCCTTAATGTCGATCATTGTAAAGATGCTATATCAAATTTCAAGAGAAAGGTTAGTAGGTTATGATAGCGATGTGTTTGCACCTAGAATTAATAGATCTAGAGAGGAATAAATGTGGTATGTTTCTAGACACCATGAAATGTTAAGGGAAATTGAAAAGGAAAAGGAAAGAAAAGAATTAGAGGAAAAGCTCAATGAAGCCCTTCGAGCTAGGGCTACCCCTTCAAAATCAAATATAGTTAATGAAGCTTTGTGTGAAGACCACGAGTTACCTCCTCATGGTGGAAATGAACTTCCCAATTTGTATAGGGACTTAGCATATGAAGGTTATAATGTAGAGGGGTATGGTGAAAGAATTGATGAAGAGGGGAATGGTGAAAAATTTAATGAAGGGAAAAACATTGGTAGTGCTCCCAGAGATAAAAATCTACTCCAAGAAATAAATACTCTTAAAGCAAAGTTGGAAAGGTTAGAGGCTGAGAAAGCTTTAGAGGTCTTCAGAAGAAGAGTAGACATCTTGAACAATATGGGTCATGTAAATAACCCTGGGGTAGCAAACAAGGATGCTAATGTAAGAAATCATCACAATTATGGTGGAAAAATTAGAGAAAAAATACTTGTAATACCCCCATTAGATTTGGATAGATATAGGCTTAACTAAATTTCATAGGGATTTTGAGGTACCCAAATCACATCCTTGATAAAGTCAGGTCTTGTCTTATGAAGTTTCAAGGGAATAATGCCATCTCTGGAGAAGATCACTTAAGGGATTTTATAAACCTCATAGATGATTTTGACATCTATGAGAAGGATGTTCTTATGAAGTTGTTTGTGCAATCTCTAGATGATGTTACCAGAGAAAGGTATAAGGGTTTGCTGAGAGCCAACATAGGATCCTGGGATGAGTTCCAAAAAATATTTAAAGAGCATTGTGGTGACAAATAGATACAAGTTTTGTAATAAATGAATTCACTAGTATTTCTAAAGGATCAAATGACTTTGTATTAGATTTTAATACATGATTTTCTAGGATCATGGCTAAGATTCCTCCTATTATGAGACCAAATGAGCCAATGTGCCTTGCTTGATACTATATTGTATTTGAAGCAACTATCGGGTACTTGTTGAGAGACAAGGATCCCCAAACCCTAAGAGATGCTTAAAAGATAGCCTCTAACATAGAAATAAATTGGAGAGCGTAAGCTTCATAAGAGAAGTGATAGAAAAATTTTACCTCATGACAAAGGGGAACATAGTAAATCTTCTACTCCAATTGACAAGATAGATCAAGTGATGCATGCTTTTCGAGAAATGAGAAGGGGCTTACAAATGAAAAACCAACTTATGTTAAGAAAGAAAGAATTCCAAGACTATTAGATCAATCTTATAATACAAATTGGCATAATGGAAAGGAGTACATAATGTGGATGACAACCCTTGGTGTATTGCATGCCACCTGCCTCATTCATCTTCTCAATGTGCAGTAGCCCTATAAATTATTAATTCAGATGAACCATGTGATGATTGTAGTGATCTTTGTTGCAAATGTGTTGTCATTGATGTCAACAGTAGTGTGGAGTGCGGATTAGTGATGATCAGAGATGTCAATAGAGATGCCAAAGGGAGATTGATACAATATAGTGATCAACAAAGACAATAGAGTATGTAATTAGTTTTTGTGAGACAAAGAGCAATGTGATGAGTATATGATGTGATGATCAAAGAAGAAGACTATCATCTATACATAGTTGTACCTTATCTACTAAAGATCATAGATAGACGGAAGTTGACAGGTTGATGAGTATGCTGATATGAGGAAGTTATGATTTCTTGTTTATGTTACAAAGAGTTGTGATTGTTGTGTATGAGGTTATGAATGAAGTCTCTGATGTGGTGAATGTTGTATTTCTTATTTCTTGATGAAAAATATTACTTTATTTTTGTAAGAAAGTTTCAAACAGTTCAATGGACATCAATTTGCACTAAAGAAGCTTGGGAGAATGCTCCACATTCGTCTGCATTTGAAGATATGGCCTTATGGTTTGGGAGTTAGACAGAGACGTGTGGTGTATCTATGTTCCTAATTTTAGAGCTTGAAAGTTACCAAAGAAAATTCTAGAGCTTGTACAGTGAAGACAGTAGTTCAGAGTTATTGGAGTCAAGATGAGTCAAAGAAATGGTCCGTATTTCTTCACATTTGAAGATTGGGTCATGTGGCTTGGAGGATAGGAAGATATGGATGATGTTGGAATTAGACCAGACAACTAAGAGGGGTGTGAATCAGTTGTCTCAAAATTTTAACACTTGCAGCAATTAATTCTTCTTTACCACTTAAAAGTAGATTAATGATGTAAACATTAAAGCATGGATCATCAACACATGAGAAGAAACAAAATGAACACACATAACACCAAAATTTTTAACGTGGAAATCTAGTTAAGGGAAAAACCATGGTGGGGGTTAACCCACAAGAATTAATACCCTGTTAAAAGTATTACAAATGGGGAAGGCACATGCCTTCGGGCTCACTGCCCAGAGCTCACTGCTCAAAGAGGCTCACTACCTACAAAAATGATTACAAGAAGATTATAGAGTGTTTGAACTAATGAATAGCATCTACCAATGCAGGAATTCAGTTTCGGTTAAGTACAGAATACAGATCTTACACACTTCATCCTTGCTCTGCTCTATTTACTATTCTGCCATGATCTGGTCCTCAGATCTCTTCTCCTTTGCACTTATTTTTGTCTTTGTCACACTTACTCCATCACAACACCACACACACACACACACCAAAAGACTCCAATCCATTGGCTATATATATCTGCATCAAGAAATTCTATCAACTGCAGTCGGCTTCAAGAAGACTTAGAACTTTTATTAAGAACTCTGATCTACCAACTGAATCCATGCACAAATAACAATGCGGACCAAAATCTTGTGTTCCTAGATAATCAATCATGTCAGCCAATACCACCAATTATCACTAATTGCTTATCCAACAACTTTTTTGCATCAGGACCAAGATCAAATACTAGGTCACCCTATTCTTCTTCTAACTGTGCTAACTAACTGGAACACAATACTCAAATCCTTATAACTTTTGACTTCTTCATCACAGGAGGCTAAGATTCTAGATTTAGATAGTCCTGACAATCCTTATCACTTCTTCAGATCTGCAGCACACTGTGAATTACCACTAGAGAGATCTGGACTAAGATACCGGACCCTGTCACATGCTCTGTTCCTGACATCTGGACTTAGACAAATCCTCACTCTGACTTCCGGTATGAACAAATCATGTAATGTAGATGTGTAGGATAGACTTAGTTGCCATCAATGACAAAACTTGTCATGCATAGCAGTGTCTCTTGCCAACAATGTCCTCCTTTGGCATTGATGGCAACACTTAGTGAAAAATGACTAATTGTCGGAACAACTTCACCTTACTAAGTATACTTATGATTTTCACTATTTTCCCATGCTCCCCCTTTGTTGAATTCCTCATTTTTCACTGCTCTTCACTCCCCCTTTGACATCAATGGCAAAGGGTGGGATACGCAAATCAAAATTTACATAAAAATTTTATATACTAGGCCACATATGTATAAACAATCCTAAGTCTTATTTACATATACTTGAGTACATCTCCAAAAATGTTCTTCAATTGTGCTAGCTCACTGTCCCAACTCTTCTTTATAGTATTCAAAATTGAGATGTGGCCACTAAATAGGAATGCTTGTGACTCTATTGTCCACAGATCAATTGAGTCACTTGACTGAGCTGTAGCTTGAGCTTCGGTCAGAGCATTAAACATTGCTTCCATTTTGGGGGAAATTAGTCCTAGAGCTCACTCATCCTTGTCTATATGCTCTCCTTTTCTTTTGTCATTTTCTTTATATCTTCAATTAGGTTGATTGTTTGACACTCTTGGCTTATCACTAACACTGTTAGAGGATCAAAAGATTGGGATACATTTGACATTTTTTCCTTGGACTCTTTTATTTTTGTTTCAATGTCCTCTATAGCATTAGGACAAGACAAACAAAATTTGTATACATTCCCTCCTGTTAGATTTTTCCCAAACTGGATGCTTCCTAGTTATCCCTACAAGGTAGCCATCATTGATCAATAGGATTTCTGGGCCAGAGGCCAATAGTACAGGAGATAGACTCTATAAATATCTCCTCTTCTTCTTTAGGCTCTGCAGAACCAAGGGGGTATTCCCTATTCAACATCCATAAGATATGTCTATGAACACTCTTGGGATGTTGATACAAAGCAGATAAATCCTCTCTTATACAGACCAAAACTGTGGAATAAGTGCAAAGGGGCTAGCCTTGGGCCTATATTCAGTTGTGAGTCAGAGGATTTTGGTCCTAAAACTACTTCTAATGTCCTAAAGGTTTGTATTTGAAGTTTGAGTTTGCATTTGTATTTGGATGCAAAACTGGGACCTTGGGTTGTAACCTCAATACATGACCAGACTGGTGCCTATCCAGGGCTTGGAGTCAATAGATGTATATATGTGAATGTTTACCATAGACTTATAACAATAATCAGATTTCAAGGGGGTTTTGTAGTGTCTGCCTTACAGATACTACCCAAGACTAAGCATTTAGTTATTTATGCTTACAAACATCCTCACTGCAATGTATTCTTCTCAACACTTAACCCAAAACATTTAATCTACTCCTTGAGCAGAAGTAAAAGATCAAGCATTCAACATAGCAAATCCATATCCTAGAACCTCAAACACCCCTTAGCTATTTAGATTCAGAAGAACACACTCAACTTGGAGACAAATTTAAAAATACATGCAATGAAGCATTACTTATTTAAATCAACATGAAACTGATGAATTCTATGTATAAAACATTCAACATACAACTCATAAACTCACAAGGCACCAAAACAGAGCCATCGATAAAGTTGTATCTTATTACAGCACCAAAATTTGTCTAGTTTTCAACAACCAAAATGAGTAACACAGTTTGCATTTTATAGCAAGACTGTGTACTTAGCAAATTAATTACATGGCAATTCAAAATTTCTACTAGATACAACACACCAAGAATTGTGCCCAAATCAATCAATGCAGTATGGAGACAAAGAGGAAAGAGCAGGTGAACTCGGGACATGTGCAGCTGTTTGAAGATTTTCCTTACAAATCTGGTAGGTTGCTGTCAATCATCGACCCATACCTCTATGATTTCACCATTAATGGCCCAGCTACCCGCAACTCCTCTTGAAATGCAGCACTGAACACATAAGAAGTTTTCTGCCTAAAATGCGGCCATAGATACAAAGAAATCCTTTGCTGCCTGAAAGTTTAAAACCAGCTGTCGATCCTCTTCCTATCGCCAAAATCAACGGCATCAAAACACGCTGAAAAGTCACCAACCAATCAGAACGTGCCACGTAGGCACCCTATGCTTTTATCGCTGATTTTTCCACCATCTATTTTACCCTTTTTTGCTTTGCATATACAAAAGAACATGCATATACATTCAACTGCCTGCATACAAAGTGCGGACCCCAAATTGTTATAGAACAAATTAAAATTGCAGTCAGGTCTCGCCTTATACATTTCTCTTTGCATACTTCTTTGTATATTGCAGATACAAACGCAATATACATTCTGCGGATTTCAAATTTTAATGAAGAATTTTGAAATTACTTTGAAATCCAGCTTGTATCTAACTCCCTTTTGTATATCGGCATATACAATGCCATATACATGCAAGTTGCGGACGCTAGCCACCTTATCAATCATATTGGAACAATTTTCAAATCCGGGCCTTGTATCTTCAATCTTTGCATGTTGGCTTGCATATCACATTATACAAATGCAATACATACAATGCGGACCCCAAATGTTTATGAAATACTTTTGAAGTCTCCATCGAGTCCGGGCGTTGTATGTTGTTGCCTTGTATAAAACTAATGTATGTCGCATATACAATGCGAACATACAATCAAAACATACGTACAAACAACAAACATCATTTTTTATCAACCGAAATGCATGCTCACTTCAGATCTAGCTTGTATTTTTGTGAATGCATATTTGATTGTATGTGCGGACATACAATCGCAAAAATATGCAATCGGTGGGCCCCACCTTTTGTATATCGACCCTTTGCACATCCATTTCTTTTGCATATGACGAATGCATATCGTATATACATTCCACTTTGTATGTTGCCGAATATACAAGACCCCTTGTATCTTTTCAATGTATATGCATTAGCTGTCGGGGAAACTTTGGAGTTGGTTGCCGATGCACTTTGTCTTGGCGATGAACCTTTGCCACTGTAGCAAATGTATGTTGGGCCTCTTATGTTGACTTTGCACATTTCTTCTTTGTATGCACCCAATGTACCTGGCCGTTGTATGTCTAAACATACAATGTAATATACATGCAATCCCTTAGATACAAGCACAGCATATTCTCAAAATCTGTGAAAGATTCCCCAATGTATATGCACACTTTTGAAGCCTGATATGCATTGCGAAATGCATATAACTAATTTTTTTCCATTTTCTGAAGATCGATTGAACACTCTTGGGCCCGCCAATGTACATTTACACTTGTACATACAAGAACACAAACATGTGACAAATTTCACCACGGCATAGGGTAATCTTGGACTTAGCATCCTTTTCTCAAGCACGACAGGAAAAGGTAGTAAAGCAATGCATAGGGGCCGGTCAACCAATGAACGCTAAGGCATGAAGATGTAACTAAAACAACTAGGAACCCGCTATAGAAGGTCAAGTACAGAATAGAAAATACAATGCAGAAGGCCGACAAAAAATAAACCTAAGGCACTAAGGGTTTGAAAGAATAAAAATATAGGCTTATGAAATTGATTCAAAACCCTAACCCTAGGTGAGCACCACCATTGGCTCCAATTGGGGACGTGCAAGCGCAAGGCTGCAACAAGAACCAGATCACTCCGGGGCAGACCAGATAAAATGCAAAACTCAAAACATGACCGACTATACAAGGCATGTACAAACTATTTACACCTAATTTACAATGTGCACACAAGATACCCATTTGTGAAAAGTAAGGTTTTAGGAACTGACCGTGCATAGGCAATTCTAGTAGTTCACCATTTAGGGCCTGGAGAAAGTATGAATCTTCTCCATGAGTATTACTAATTTGATATGGGCCCATCCACAAGGGCTCAAATTTACCATGTTTACCCTTATCCTGGTTCTTTGCATTCCAAATAAGGACCAAGTCATTTATCTGGAATTTCCTTTTTGTAGCCCTTCTATCAAACAAATATTTCATCTTTTGTTGTTTCCTGATATTTGTCTTTTGTGCCTCCCTTTTAATTTCATCCATTACAACTAGTTGATTTATCCTTTCATTTATTGAATGTTCAATCTCTTCATCATTCTCTTGTATGAATCTATAAACGGGCAAGAGATTATTCACAGGTAGTTTAGCTGTCGTGCCATACACTAGCTCAAAAGGAGACCTTCCAATCGCTTTCTTCACTGTTACTCTATCAGCCCATAATGCCATCTTCAGCTTTGAATCCCAAGCCCTTTTGTTTTTATCTACCACCCTTTTGATGATTTTCATGAGGCTTTTGTTACTTGACTCTGCTTGACCATTTCCTTGTGGATGATATGGTGATGCATGTGATAAATTAATCCCATAATTGTTGCAAAAAGCAACAAACTCACCAGATCTGAAGCACATAGCATTGTCTATGACCACTTTGACCAGCACTCCAAATCTGATAATAATATGTTCCAATATGAAATCCATTGCCACCTTGCTTGTAGCTTTCTTAGTTGGAATGGCTTCAATCCATTTAGTAAAGTAATCAGTAGCAACCAAAATCCAACTATGTCCTCCACTTGACTTTTCTGAGATTTCCCCTATGAAATCAATTCCCCATTGTTGAAATGGAGCCTCCACAATTACAGTTCTAAGGGGTAATGCACCTTCATACTTTAATTTTCCTGAGAACCTTTGACAGGGATCACATTTTCTTACCATCCATTGTGTGTCTGAGAAAAGAGTTGGCCACCAATAGCCTGCTCTAAGAATTTTGTGAGTTGTTGTTTGGGCAGTATAGTGTCCACCACATACTCCTTTGTGCATATCACTTAAAATATCTTTAGCTTGATTCTCATCCACACACCTAAGTAGTACACCATCAAGATTTTTCTAATACAACTCTCCTTGAACAATGATGTACTTGATAGCATGTAATTTTAAAGTCCTTTTTTGACTATCACTGAAATGGGAAGGACAATTTAAATTTTGTAAATAATACACAATGTCCCTATACCATTCAGATTCTAACATGTTTACAACCTCATTCTGCACTACATTTACTGGGCAGGCCTCTAGATTTGATTGTATCATCATTTTAGCCAAACCTTGTCCCCTTACCAGTTTTGTGATTTGTATTTCAATGTTGAACTCTTGCAACTTGTTTATCCACCTGCATCTTCTTCCAGTCACTTCTTGTTGAGTGAAAATATCTTTAACTACTACATGGGGCACACATGCAACTATCTGAGAGCCTACTAAGTATGGCCTAAAGCTTTTGACTGCTCTAACCAATGCATATGCCTACTTTTCCATGATATCATATTTCAATTCTGCAGCCTGCAATGACCTACTAAAGAAAGCAATAGGTTGTTCAAAACCTTCCTCATTTTTCTGCAATAAACATGTAGCAACAGTGTGAAAAGAAGCAAATGAGAACAAATGAAGTGGCTTATAAAAATTAGGAGATCTCAACACAGGAGCCATTTTTATAGCCTCTTTGATGTTATGAAACGATTTAGTTGCTTCACCTTCCCACTCAACAGTTGCACCCTTCTTCAACATTTTAGAAATATCCTTTGTGGTCTCTGCAAAGTTGGGAATGAACCTTCTAACAAAATTAATTTGTCCAAAGAAGGATTGAATGCCTTTCACTGTTCTAGGGATTTGAATTTTATCAATTGCAGCAACCCTTTCAGGATCAATCCTAACTCCATCCTTGGAAACAATGTGTCCCAATAGTTTCCCTTCCACTATCCCAAAAGTACATTTCTTTGGGTTAAGTGAAATGCCATATTCCAATGCTCTAATAAAAATTTGTTCTATATGCATGCAGTGCTGCTCCTCCTTTTTTGTATAGGTAGTTAAATCATCTTGATATATAGCCAAGATTGAGTCAATCAATCCTGCAAAAGCAACATCCATAGCCCTCTGAAATGTAGCACCTACATTTGTTAGTCCAAATGGCATTCTCACATATACATAGGTCCCCCATGGAGTGGTGAAGGCAGTCTTGAATTGTTTAGATTCTTTTACCTTCACCTAACTGTATCCTAAAAATCCATCCATCATGGATAAAAGCTCACAACCAGTTACCTTCTGCAACATAGCTTCCATGTTAGGCAATGGATAATTATCCTTTAAAGAGGATACATTCAGATTTCTAAAGTCCACACAAATTCTTATATCACCATTTTTCTTTCTAATTGGGACCATATTGGACACCTAAGTTGAGTGTCTGATAGGCACAGTTATTCCATCCTCCCTAAGCTTCATAAGCTCTTCTTGCATTTTTGGAGCCAAAGTTAGGTTAATAGGTCTTTGTTTTTGTCTAAATGGCTTAGCTCCAGGCTTCAAAGGGATCTCATACTGGAATAGGTCTTCTCTATAAGCCTTTAGGTCCTCATATCACCATGCAAAGACATGCTTATACTTTTTTAATAATGCTATCAACATACTCCTGATGTGTGGCTTGAGTTGTTTACCAATGTATACCTTTTTGGGGGCATGAAATGTCCCCAAGTTTATCTCCTCCAAATCATTCTTATTTGTAGGAGATGCCTTTGCAACAAACTGGTCTCTATTGTCAAATGCTCTCTCTAAGGCAACCAGCCCTCTGGGGATTTTATTTGTTTTGATTTGAATTACCTCTTTCCCCAAAAGAGTTTCTTTTCCATCCACAACCTCTACAAAATTCTAAAAATCCATCTCCTGGTTCTCATATTCATCTATGCAGTGTAAAAATCTTAACAAATCTTTATCATCATCAAACACCTGCCAAATGCACACATTATTTGGTACTGCAGGTCTAAGTTTAACTTCAATATTTGTGACATCAGACGGAGTGACATCATCTGGCCTTATAGCTACATTAGCTAAAAAATCTGCCATGACATTTTTTAATCTCTCTACCCAGTTTATTGAAAAAATATCAAACAATTCAATTGTATCCCAGACAACATGTTTATACTATTTTAACCTCTTATTTTTTGAAGCATACTTATCTCTAACCTAGGAAACAATTAACTCTGAATCCCCAAATACTTTGAGCATCTTGATCCCATGCTTCAAAGCTACATTCAATCCTAGTAACAAAGCTTCATACTCTGCAATATTGTTTGTACATGCAAACTTCAACAAGAAAGAGAATTTTAGAATCTTACCAGCTGGAGACAAAAACACAACTCCAGCACCAGAGCCTTCCTTTGAACAAGCTCCATCAAAATACATAGTCCATAGACCCTGTCCGTCAAGCTCTTGGATGCAAATATCTTTTCTTTTACCTCCTTGATCATTTGAGACAACTCTAAAATTATCACAGTTAGTATCCACAAAACATACATGCTCTTCAAACTCTTGATCCTCAACTATTTATATTGACCTTTCTTCTCTGACTAGTTTGACATCTTCGCCATTCATTGGGATCATGGCATATGATAGATCTAGTTGCATACTTCCACCAATCAATGCTGACCATCTTCTTGACAACAACATACCATACTGTGGCTTTATGTCAACAACTATTATGTTCATTTTGTAAGTCTTGTTTGGATATGCTGCCAGTCTAAAATCCACATCTTTCATGATTCCAATGACTGGTACTTCCCTAGCATCCATTGCATAACATTTTCCACATGCCCTATCTATCTTTAACCCAGCTTGTTGCATGATAGCCAGAGGCATGATATTTGTTGATGCTCCTAAGTCAAGCATACAATTCTTAATCACTTTTCCATTGATAACAAGGGAGACATAAAATGGTTCAACCTGTGAAGGGCATTTTGTCATGGTCACCCCCAGATACACTTCATGAACCTCATCCTCATCAATACACATGGCTTGTTTCTTACCCTGAGTCTCAACATTTTGCTTGGCTTGACAAGGTACTCCTGAAATCAAGGACACTACTTTATTCCTGAACTCTTCAACTTTCATCAACTCCATCAATGGAATAGAGACCTTTATCTGGGACAGGACTTGAGTTATGTCAAAAGGAGCATAATTTTGTATAACAGTTGTAGCCTGATCCATGGTTTTATTTTTATTTTGAGATGATCCATCTTTAATTTTCATAGCCCCTTGAATGTCATTTATGATCTGAGAGTTCTTGCTTTGATCTTCATTCTGGGGAACTCTATTTTCTGGTCTTTGAGAATCATGACCTATTTTTTGCGTAAAACCTTGCTTATTATTGTTCCATTATTTCTTTTATGGTTCAACCTCTTTATAATTATGCACTGGTTGGCTCACAAAAGTGTTCTCTAGTTGGCGTGAGTTGCTCACCTGAGCCTTGCCCCTAAGGTTATAATTTCTTTTAACCTGAGCTACTGCTGCAGCTGTGAGGGCTCTAATCTCTTCATCAGAAGGCCTTCTCAAGTTATTTAGAAAAATGTGTGAGTCTTGAGCATAAGCATAATTATCTTCATCATCTTCATCACAGGAAACCTGCTGGCAGACCTGAATCTTATTATTTGTGCTTACATCAGCATCATGAGAAGGATTCTCCCTATTTGTGGACAACATATTAACACTATCATCCTCCATACAATGTGGCTCACTGCACTTATCATAGGCAACAACATTATTATATAAAGACTGAGCAATCATACATTGTGACTGTGAGTGAGGCATTTGACATATTATGCACCATGGGGTGTCATCAACAATATTAATAGCCTTCCTCAAAGGATCAGGAGTTTCCTTAACATTTTGAGCCCTTTGATTTGTGTTTTTGTTTGGGAGAATGGGTTTACCATTATGCCAATTAGTGTTATACGGCATATCATGCAATGCTCTCTTTTCTTGCCTTTGGTAAACCTGCCTATCAGGACCTATCCCCTTTTCATTTTTAGCTAGTCTATAACTCAGTTCCTTGACAATAATTGTCAATTTATCTAATTTCTCCTCAGAAGTAGATGCATTACCTTGAGCACTCTGAGATTTATTATTTAGATTTTGCAGAATTTTTACATCATCTCTTATGTTTGTCTTACCAGATGTTTTCCTATTATTTTCAATATTTGTTGCAATTTTAAAAGCATCCCTGAGGCTAGTAGGACCCTTATCTCTTAGCCCATATGTTGTTTTAGCATCATAAGCATTTATGTACAACACTATGCACATTGGTTCATTAGGCCTCAGGTGATGTGGCAATTTGTTCAACACCTTAGTGAATCTAGCATTGAAATCTTTAACCTGCTCATTTGATCCCTTGGTAATACCAGTGAATTCATTAATGAAAAAACTTGGATCAGTTTTATCACCATATTGTTCTTTGAAAATCCTCCCATGATGAAACACTCCGGTCAGGTAGACCCTTATACCATTCTCTAGCTTCATCAACTAAGGATTGCATAAATAGTTTCATAAAAACGTCCTCATGCTCAACCTCAAAGTTGTCCATGACATTCTGAAAGGCCTTTAAATGATCCTCCCTTGACACAATATTGTTTCCTAAAAACTTTGGTACTTGCCACCTCACATGTTTATCAATGGGATTAGGGTAACCAGGAATGCCATCAAAAACTAGCTGTCTGAATCTGTCCAGCTGCATAGGTTGTCTATCAAATTGATTAATATTGGCATTTCTATTAGCATTTTGATTTCTCACATTATTTAATAGTGCTCTAACATTGTTTGCATTCTGTCTTTGATCATTATGTTGATCCTGAACTTCATTTCTGTGCTGGTTTCTTAGTGCATTTGTATTGTCAAGAGTATGAACTAAATCATTCTGAGCAATTCTCAGAGCTTGCACCTTCTGTCTCATGTCATCTCTAATATTCACTGCCTACAGATATTCTAATTTAGCTCTCAGGTTCTTGATTTCTTCAGCTAATTCTTCATCTCTGGGCATGGAAGAAGATGGTCCCATTCCATTTTGGTCATCATCATCCCTTGGGGATTCAGCTTCTTCAAATCTGTTAGGGGGATCTAGGAAAGAGCATTCTTGAAACACCTCTGACCTCATTCTCAATCTGTCACCCTGTTGCCTTTCAAACACATCTTGAATCTTAGCTTCTGTATTTAAAAAATATGGTGCCTGGTGCTCTGAAGGTCTAAGATTATCCTAAATATTATCCTTATTTCTAGGGCTGGGAGAACTTTCTTGACTGGCCTGAATAGTCCCCTTTTTCCTATACATCATTTTTATGGGTAATTCTTCAAACAAAGGGTTACATAGGGATCTTCTCCCTTGCATACAAATTTTTACTTTACTGGTAGGGAGATTTGTTCGGAGTCGTCACCTATAACTAGGAGTTAATTTATTTTAAAACCAGGGTTCTTATAAAAAGAAGTCCCCAGCGGAGTCGCCAAATCTGTTGGATTTTTCCCAAACTGGATGCTTCCTAGTTATCCCTACAAGGTAGCCATCATTGATCAATAGGATTTCTGGGCCAGGGGCCAACAGTATAGGAGATAGACTCTATAAATATCTCCTCTTCTTCTTTAGGCTCTACAGAACCAAGGAGGGTATTCCCTATTCAACATCCATAAGATATGTCTATGAACACTCTTGGGATGTTGATACAAAGTAGATAAATCCTCTCTTATGCAGACCAAAACTGTGGAATAAGTGCAAAGGGGCTAGCCTTGGGCCTATATTTAGTTGTGAGTCAGAGGATTTTGGTCCTAAAACTACTTCTAATGTCCTAAGGTTTGTATTTGAAGTTTGAGTTTGCATTTATATTTGGATGCAAAACTAGGACCCTGGGTTGTAACCTCAATACATGACCAGACTGGTGCCTATCCAGGGCTCGGAGTCAATAGATGTATATATGTGAATGTTTACCACAGACTTAAAACAATAATCAGATTTCAAGGGGGTTTTGTAGTGTCTGCCTTACAGATACTACCCAAGACTAAGTATTTAGTTATTTTTGCTTACAAACATCCTCACTGCAATGTATTCTTCTCAACACTTAATCCAAAACATTTAATCTACTCCTTGAGCAGAAGTAAAAGATCAAGCATTCAACATAGCAAATCCATATCCTAGAACCTCAAACACCCCTTAGTTGTTTAGATTCAGAAGAAAAACACACTCAACTTGGAGACAAATAACAAAATACATGCAATGAAGCATTACTTATTTAAATCAACATGAAACTAATGAATTCTATGTATAAAACATTCAACATACAACTCATGGCACCAAAACAGAGCCACCGATGAAGTTGTATCTTATTACAATACCAAAATTTGTCCAATTTTCAACAACTAAAATGAGTAACACAGTTTGCATTTTATAGCAAGACTGTGTACTCAGCAAATTAATTACATGGCAATTCAAAATTTCTGCCAGATACAACGCACCAAGAATGGCACCCAAATCAATCAATGCAGTATGGAGACAAAGAGAAAAGAGCAGGTGAACTCAGGACGTGTGCAGCCGTTTGAAGATTTTCCCTACAAATCTGGTAGGTTGCTGCCAATCATCGACCCATACCTCTGTGATTTCACCATTAATGGCCCAACTACCTGCAACTCCTCTTGAAATGTAGCACTGAACGCATAAGAAGTTTTCCCACTTGAAATGTAGCCATAGATACAAAGAAATCCTTCGCTGCTTGAAAGTTTAAAACTAGCCGTCGATCCTCTTCCTATCACCAAAATCAACGGTGCCAAAACACACTAAAAAGTTGCCAACCAATCAGAACGTGCCACGTAGGCACCCTGTATTTTTATCGTTGACTTTTCCACCATCTATCTTACCCTTTTTCGCCTTGCATAGGCAAAAGAACATGCATATACATTCAACTGCCTACATACAAAGTGCATACCCCAAATTGTTATAGAACAAATTGAAATTGCAGTCGGGTCCCGCCTTGTACATTTCTCTTTGCATAGTTCTTTGTATATTGCAGATACAAATGCAATATACATTCTGTGGATTTCAAATTTTTATGAAGCGTTTTGAAATTACTTTGAAATCTAGCCTGTATCTAACTCCCTTTTGTATATCGGCATATACAATGCCATATACATGCAAGCCGCGGACACCAGCCACCTTATCAATCATATTGGAACAATTTTCAAATCTGGGCACTATATCTTCAATCTTTGCATGTCGGCTTGCATATCACATTATACAAATGCAATACATACAATGCGGACCCCAAATGTTTATGAAATACTTTTGAAGTCTCCATCGGGTCTGGGCGTTGTATGTTGCTGCCTTGTATAAAACCAATGTATGTCGCATATACAATGCGAACATACAATCAAAACATACATACAAATAGCGGACATCATTTTTTATCAACCAAAATGCATGCTCACTTCAGATCCAGCTTGTATTTTTGTGAATGCATATTTGATTCTATGTGAGGACATATAATCGAAAAAATATGCAATCGGTGGGCCCCACCTTTTGTATATCGGCCCTTTGCACATCCATTTCTTTTGCATATGACGAATGCATATCGCATATACATTCCGCTTTGTATGTTGCCAAATATACAAGACCCCTTGTATCTTTTCAATGTATATGCATTAGCCGTCGGGGAAACTTTGGAGTTGGCTGCCGATGCACTTTGTCTTGGCGATGAACCTTTACCACTGTAGCAAATGTATGTTGGGCCTCTTATGTTGACTTTACACATTTCTTCTTTGTATGCGCCCAATGTATCTGGTTGTTGTATGTCTAAACATACAATGTAATATACATGCAATCCCTTAGATACAAGTGCAAAATATTCCCGAAATCTGTGAAAGATTCCCCAATGTATATGCACCCTTTTTAAGCCCGATATGCATTGCGAAATGTATATAACTGATTTTTTTTCCATTTTTTGAAGGCTGATTGAACACTCTTGGGCCTGCTAATGTACATTTACACTTATACATACAAGAACACAAACATGCGACAAATTTCACCACAGCATAGGGTAATCTTGGACTTAGCATCCTTTTCTCAAGCACGATAGGAAAAGGTAGTAAAGTAATACATAGGGGCCGGTCAACCAATGAACACTAAGGCATGAAGATGTAACTTAAACAACCAGGAACCTACTACAGAAGGTCAACTACAGAATAGAAAATACAATGCAGAAGACCGAGGAAAAATAAACCTAAGGCACCAAGGGTTCGAAAGAATAAAAATATAGGCTTGTGAAATCGATTCAAAACCCTAACCCTAGGTGAGCACCACCACCTCCTTCTGTAAGAGCATTTTGAATACTCTTTACACTGGTATCTAGCACCATTCTATCAACTCCAATCAAACCTTTAAGAGCATCAAATCTTTTATCGTTGAATTCCTTTTGGACCTTGACCTCTACAGACTTCTCTAAAGATTCAAAATGAGAGCTTACCGATTTTATCAAGTTCTTTAACTATCTCGAGGGGGATGCAGAAGAATCCTTCTGGTATGTTAGCATGATTTTCTCTAGAATCCCTAATGCCAAACCAAGTAGCTTACTGCCTTCTATGTGAGATTTCAAAATGTCTTCTCTAGCTTTAGCTTGAGCAATGGAAGCCAACTTTATCTTTTGTACCAGAGATAATGTGTCAAAATTTATTGGACCTTGGATTATGTCCTGATCTTCTTCAATTTGTTTATCCCTTCCAAAATTTCCTTTACTACCTCTGCAGTGTCTCTTGCCCAAGATGATGATGTGTCTATCTGATTCTTACTGGTATTGTCAATGGGATTATCCTGCTTGGGCTCTTCATCATCCTTTACAATCTCTTCTTCTTTATCATTTTTCTCCTTGACTTCTACTTCTTGGTTCTTAGCCTTTTCTATTTCATGCTCTTTAATCTTCAATGAATCATCTTCAATTTGATCATTTGTTTCTATATTCATCTCTGTATCCTTTTTTTTCAGAATGATCTGGAGGAGTTAGAATACCTCCTGCATTAGCAATTTCATCTGCCATATTTTCATCTTCCTTGCTTATTGTTTCCTCTTCTGGGACAGAGGAGTTATCTATCCCAAATTGTTGCTCATCCTTTTTCTTCTCTTCTTCATCCGAACTAATGTATCATCAGCAAGTTCATCTGCAACCACAAAGAACTTGTTTTTGTCCAATGCTTTTCTCAGAATTTGCTCAATTTCTTGGACAACTTCGTATATGTCTCCAATCATCAATTTGTTCATCCTTGTCTTACTCCTGAATTCATTTTTGACCTCTTTAAAAATTTTATCTACTTCTCTGCTAGAGATCACCGGACATAGAGTGGTTAACACATGTTCCTTCAACTCCATATTTTTGCCTTGGCAGCTTCTTTTCTTATTTCTAAGATGTCTCTTAAGCCTTTCAGAACTTCTAACAAAATTTCTACCAGTGCTTGATTGAATACATTCAAGTACTTGATAGTGGCTTCTTCTAAAATTCTTTTGTCAGTATCATTGTAAAGATCATAGAATTTAATCAATGGCTTTAAATTCCCATCAATAGTGATTGTCTTAAAAATGGTTTGCATAGAGGGAATTGGCTTCTCAATATCAGCCTCTGACTTCTACCTCTTGTTTGTCTTGTTGCTTTTGGAGGGCTTCTCTTTTGACACTTTAACAACTTTAGTGTCTGTGGCCTTCAACTCTTTAAGCTCTTCATCAGAATCTTTCTTTTCTTCATCCTCTTTTTCCAAGATGCCATATGGCCTTTTTGCCATTACTTTTGTTCTTTTCATTTCCTTACCGGATGATTTCTCTTCCAGTTTCTTAGTCTTGGCAGATTTTGGGGGAATAGGGCCAGCAGCAGAGCTCCTAGTTTTTCTAGGCTAGCTGGAGGAGACTTCCGGAACACTTGCTTGTTTCTTATCCTACTTTTCCTTCTCAACCTTTTCAGTTCTTTCCCTAAATTGCCTCACAGCTTCCTTGGTGAGGCCTAGATTCTCGGCTAACTGCTCAACTTCTTTCCTTACTTTCCTATTGGTTTCAGGTTTTCTAAGTTCAACAGGCAGTTTCACAGTTCCTCATATGTCCCAAATCTTTCAACTGTTGTGTCCTTTGGCTTGCCCAAAAGGTGTTGAGCATACATATTCAAAATTTTCTCATCTGCCTCATACTCCATGGGCATGATCCAAACAGTTCTAGGTTCTACTACTTTCATTAAGCACTGATCAATGTCCACCATGAAACATATGTCATTTTTGTATTTCTCAACAATTGATTTAGGGATTCTTTCCCTAGAATGCATCATGCTCTAAATTTTTTTACAGTATCCCCAGATTGCAATTTTCTATGCATTAGAGTCTCCAATGCTATGTAGATGATCTCTTATTTGCATTGCAACTAGCCTGTCAATTGTCCAGTGTACACCCTTTACTCCAGGTACTTCATTCATGAAGTAGAAAAACAAGCATATAACCAAAGAACCATATTTGAAGGTTTTTTTCTTGTCCTTCTTGATTTTATTCAAATTCTCAATTAATTGGTTTTGTAATAACTCACACAGGTCATAATCTGTATTTTCTTTGAACATTTGGTATGCAACATATATGGCCATTCCAGACACAAAATTCTCCCTACTGGAGTGATCAATCTTGTAACCAATTACCATAGAGGCAAACTTAACATCAAGATCAATAATGTCATTGATGTTCATTGCCCTCTTGTCGAACTTGGCACTGGTTGCATCAATAACGGTTTGATTTTTCATAGATTTCAACATGGGTAAACCACCAGTTGAATTTAACCCAGTTACAATCCTGATAACATCCTTTGTAATCTTGAATCATTTCAACAACCATATGAACTCATCATGCATTCAGTTCAAGATGTATCAAACCCATTCACTCTCATCAAATGTCAGAAATTCAATGACCTATAGAAAATGTTTGCTTTCTAGGGCTTTGTATTCTGGTTTCATATCATAATTATCATTCTTAAGGTAGTTGTCAAACAAATCCAACAATTTTAGATTACCAAATTCATCTATGCTACAGGGAATGTATGCCCTAATATCCTCGACATGCAGGACTCTGTAAGGCACAATAGAAAATGCTCCTAATGGTTCAACTTTGACTGATTTGTGTGGATGCTTCTTAAATATTGGTCGGGGCCTTTCAGTAATATCAACAACATGAGGAGTAGCCATCTCAAAGATTACAAGTTTAAAGCTTCACAGAAAAATACCTTTTTCTTCCATGGAGTTAGGGTTAGCAAATGAATCCCCCGATCGCACTTCCAATCCTTGAAATCTTAGCTCACATCTTCTTCTGCTTGCTCTCTTTGAATGCAAAGTAATTCAATTGCTCAAGTGAATGAGCTTTTATCCTCCTCAAAACCTAATTTGTCATTGTAATAAATGCTCTACCCTAAAACATCCAGTTACATTATTTTTGCATGTAGTCAATCTTCAATTGCTCTGCAATCAATCACATTGTCTTCTTTTCTTCCGAAATTTGCTTCAACAAGTCTGCAATAGGCTTTTCTAACTTTAATCATTGTACCAGATTCAGGCACCCACTTACTAGCTGGGGGAATTTGTTTTTCTATGCAGCTCCCCCTGAGCTAGAGCTCCTAATTTAATTCCCAGAGGAGTTACCAGCACCAGATTCTGGTGTGGACCCATCATCATTGTTCATTGCACCTTTCTTCACCCATGTCTTGATCATTTCATTTTGGACCTGATTTACATCAACTTGGCTCTTTCCTTTGTCTTGTCTCTACTCATCTGGTTTTCTATTTACCAAACCTCTCCTTTCATTATTCCTGCTTCTGTAGAATATTGCAATATGACTGGATCAGTTACAATTGTAGCATACACCATTTCTTTACCTATTTGATTGATTTTCTCTTGATCTACATTGATTAGCCATATGTCCAAATCTATTGCATGCAAAGCATTTTCCATTAAAAGAATTGCCATTTCCTCTATTGTTAGAGTTATTCATTATCATATTTCTTCATTCATTGGATCTATGACCATACCTCTTACATGTGAAGCATTGACCAGAGAAAGATAGACCACTTTGATTTAATCTGCTTCTGCACTGAGCAGCTCTATGACCAAATTTATTGCAATTGAAATAATTTCCATTGAAAGATGGATATCTTTGAGCATTAGGTTGTCTTAACGGAGGTCTTCTAGGTTTGTTTCTCCCATTCCTTGATTGAGAATTTCTTTGTCTGGTTTCAGAGCTTTCACCTTTCTCATACCCAAGACCATGCTTATCATTAGCCTTCTTCTGACTCTCAAGAAGCACTTCAAGTTTAGCTGAGCTTATCTTGAACTTCTCCTTGTATTCATTTGCAATTTCTAGGTCATGTCTGAGAGTGATAATTTGCCTTTCAAGTTCCTCCTCATTATATATGTATTCTTATAGACCAGATTTTAGGTGGCCAATTATTCTTTCCTTCAGAGTTTGATTCAAATCTTCTTCAATCTTCTTCCTTTCCTCAATTTCTTTGGTTAGCCTCATCACCCCAGATTCCATCTCATGTTTTAGAACATAAACTTCTTTTGTCAGCTTCTCACATTCCTTTGTCTTTTCTTCCAAAGCCTCATTCATGTCATTTTCTTCAGTAAGATTAGCTAGCTGATGAAGTAGTTCCTTCCTTTTCTCCATTGATTTCTTTAATTTATCTTTTAGCAAGTCAATGCAATCATCAACATCCTTAAGGTTCACTTTCAGGTGATCTACTTCTATTTTGGACTGCTTAAGATCTTCTAAAGCCAATTGAAGTTGTTCTTTGAGTGAACCCATTGAAACTCCTTCCCAGATCTTCCTCAAGCTGTTAGGATTCTTCCAAGGAACCTTGCTCTGATACCAATTATTGGAATTAGACCAAACAACTAAGAGGGAGGTGAATCAGTTGTCTCAAAATTTTAACACTTGTAGCAATTAATTCTTCTTTACCACTTAAAGTATGGATCATCAACACATGAGCAGAAACAAAATGAACACACATAACACTAGAATTTTTAACGTGGAAACCCAGTTAAGGGAAAAACCACGATGGGGGTTAACCCACAAGAATTAATACCTTGTTAAAAGTATTACAAATGGGGAAGGCACATACCTTCAGGCTCACTACCCAGAGCTCACTACTCAAAGAGGCTCACTGCCTACAAAAATGATTACAAGAATATTACAAAGTGTTTGAACTAATGAATAGCATCTACTAATGTAGGAATTTAGTTCCGGTTAAGTACAGAATATAGATCTTACACACTTCATCCTTGCTCTGCCATGTTTACTGTTCAACCATGATCCGGTCCTTAGATCTCTTCTCCTTCACACTTCTTTTTGTCTTTTTCACACTTACTCCATCACAACACCACACACACAAACCAAAATACTCGAATCCATCTGCTATATATATCCGCATCAAGAAATTCTATCAACTGTAGTTGGCTTCAAGAAGACTTAGAACTTTTATTAAGAACTCTAATATGTCGGATGAATCCATGCACAAATAACAATGCAGACCAAAATCTTGTGTTCCCAAATCATCAATCATGTCAGCCAATACCATTGATTATCATTAATTTCTTATCCAACAAATTTTCTACATCCAGACCAAGATCAAATACTAGGTCGCTCTGTTCTTCTTTTGACTATCCTGACTAACTGGAACCTGATACTCAAATCCTTATAACTTTTGACTTCTTCATCACCAGAGGCTAAGATTCTAGATTTAGATAGTCTTGACAATCCTTATCACTTCTTCAGATCTGCAGCACACTGTGAATTACCACTGGAGAGATCCAGATTAAGATACCGGACCATGTCACATGCTCTATTCCTGACATCCGGACTTAGACAAATCCTCACTCTGACTTCCGATATGAACAAATCATGTAATGCGGATGTGTAGGATAGACTTAATTACCATAAATGACAACACCTATCATGTGTAGCAGTATCTCTTGCCAATAGATGAGAGGTATAATATATTCAAGTTTTAGATGATATGATGTACCACAGAGGTTCTCCAGAGTCAGCAAAACAAAGACATATCATGTTGCTGATTAGGGTTGCCAGAAGGAGAAAGTGAAAGTTACCACATTTCACCACATTACACTTTATGGCATTGTTGTTTGGAGGATATGTTCAGATAGTCAGTATGCTTCCTAGTTCTAGATTTTAGGTGTTGAAGTGCACCACAAGTCCATATTTCAATGCTTTATCTCAAGATCATGTGTGCCAGTGATGGCAGACTCTATGTTTGTTGATTTGTGCCAACATGATGTAGCTTGAAGCTATGAAAGGAATATTTGTAAATGTGTTTGCAAGTCATATAATGTTTGTAAAGTGATCCACATGGTGGTAATTGGTCCCTCCAGTACCTTTTTGGGTCTAGAGCTAATTTGTGAAAGAATAAGTGTTGCTAGGCCAACTTGAAGTGTTTTGATGATTGTGCCTGATGTTTGGAAGTGTGCGCCAACATGGAAGAATGTGTTAATGAATAATAGGTCCTATTTATCACTTGGTTTGAACCACATTGGATTTCTACATCTTTTGGAAGATGACTTGATGTGGTCGTTGCATGTTTCATGTTTACACGTTTCATCTGGGCCGATGAAGGAGAAAGTTTTTGAAGCTGGTGGAGGATATAAATGAAATATGTTGTTTGGTGTAAAATGTATAAGTTATGTATTGTGTGATTCCATTGATTATGTGTGAATAAACTAACCACAGAAGTAGATATATGATGAAGTGTGGAAAGGATTAGTTCATGTGAAGTAATACTGTTGCGAAGGTAATTGTAGAAGTTGTGATGAATGAGAAGAGTTTCTAAAGTTATTTTGATGTTGAGAATGTTGGTATTGAAGAGGTGAGATAGTTGTGCAGAAGGTGTAGAAGTCAGTAGAAGGATTCTATGTTTTTGAAAGTTGAGTCAGATAAGTATTGTGTTGCAGAGGTTGAAGATTCTATGTAAAATTTGTAAGTGTTGTATCTGTTCAGGAAAGTGTATCTTCCTTTGGGTTGTAGCCCATAAATGATAATATAATCTTGTTTTATTTGTGATGCTAGATTTGGATAGTAGATCCAAGCAACTTTCTCACCATGGTTTTCCCCTTCTAGGGTTTTCCACGTACATCTGGTGTTATGGTTGTGTGCTCTTATGTACTTGTGTTTATCATGCTTTAAATGTTTTCATTGATTTGAATACTGGTGGAAGAAAAAAAAATTATTAAGTACTAATTCACTCCCCTCTCAGTACTTCTATGTGTTCAACAATTAGTATTAGAGCTAAGTTCCTTGAATGCAGTCTAATAGTTGAGGAAGATCTTGGAGTGGAACACATGGGAACTGAAGTACTATTTGATAACAAGAATCCTCTAGAAGAAGATATGACAACCTTTAATCTAGAAGATTGTGAAGTTGATTATGAAGGAGAACTCATTTCTGCCCTAGAATATCTGAATGTTGCCAGGAAAGAAAATGAATAATACAAGATTAAGCTCAAACAATCAAAAGAAGCAATTATCAAATTAAAAGCTCAAGTTGAAGAAGTTAAGAAGGTTGTAGAGTGTCTGAATGCCAAGATCAATGACAAATCAATTGTATGCTCCAGACTTGAAGAAGAAATTATCTCTCTAAGGAAAGAATTGGAGAAAGAAAAGGATCAGATAGACAAGGGTCTAAAACTGAAGAATAGCACCAACATCCTTGATGAGATAATTAGTAGTCAAAGACCCTCTAAAAGATAAGAGTGGCATTCAATTTGAGATAGGTTAGAGTTATAAAATAGATATACCTAAAGGCATGTTTGAAATGAAAAGGGAAGAGCCCTACACCAAAGACTTTGAGGAGACTAAAGATGAGGAACAAGAGTTTGATGATGATGACTTTATACATGTTAGTGATCAGAAGAAATAATTCAAGAGCTCTCCTCCTAGACAAATTACTACTCCCAGGTTCTCTCAATCCTTTTATGGTTACTATTATTTTTGCAATAAATTGGTTCATAAGGCTATTGATTGTAGAACTAAGGCAAGAAGAAATGATTACATGAGGAAGAATTCATTTGTGCCTACAAGACATGATGTTGTAATCTCTTATTCCTTCTATGGCTATTGTTATGCAAGTAATAAGTTTGGTCATAGGTCTATTGAGTGTAGAACTAAGATAAGGAGAAATGGTATGACTCCGGAATATAATGTTGTTTGCTACAAATGCAATAACTTTGGGTATAAGGCAAGATTTTGCAAGAGTGGTTCTAAGAAACCATCAGTTCATCACAAGAAGACATAGGAAAATGTGACTTAGTAGAAGAAGGAAATGACAAAGATATGGAAAAAGAAGACAAAACAAGATAATGAGAAGAAGGAAGAATTGGTGCTTCTACTTAGTGCAAAAGATTTCATTGCTGATTGAGAAAAGGCATGGGCTCATGGGGAACTAACTAGTGCATATCTATACTTCCTCTTGAATGTTTGTGGATTCTACAATGGAAGATAGGCTTACAAATGAGTTGACATTAAATTGATAGAGGAGATGACTGATAAGGCAAGATAGTTTCTCTTCCCCAAATTTTTGGAGAAAAATCACAAGATGTGGAGGATCACATAGTATATTTGAGTCTCTATGGATCTACAGAGCACTCTGGTAGCAATTCACCTAACTTGATGAAGGTGCATTAAATATGAAAAGTTAGGGGAATTCACAAGGTACTTAAGCTTCATTTGCATGATCAAATCTCATTCGAAAACAATGAAGTTGAAAACTCAATGATTGTCCAAACAACATTTCATGCTCAAGAGAAAACAAATATCTGGGCAATAGACAGTGGATGTACAAGCCACATGACATGTGATAAGAGCAAATTCATCAATTTTGTTAAGTGGAATGGTGGATCAGTTAGGTTTGAAGACAATTCATCTACAAAGATTACTGGAAAAGGCATCATAAGTATTAATAGAAGATCTAAAACACATGATGTTCTTTATGTAGGAGTTCTCAAGCATAATCTCCTCAGTGTAATTTAGATGTGCAACAAAAGATACAATCTCATATTTCATGATCAAGGGTGTGAAATTAGAAGAGCAAAGTCTGGTAAATTTGGTGACAGAAGGTTCTAGAACAGAGAGCAACTTGTATAACCTAAGGGGAGGTAATGGAAGAACCTATCTTCTAGGACAAACAAATGAATGTTGGTTGTGGCATAAAAGGATGGGGCACATTAACTTTGATAATCTTGTGAAGATTACCTCCATGCAAGCAGTAAGAGACATGCCAAAGATCATCAAGCCTACAAGAACCATATGCAAGGAATGTTAGATGGGGAAGCAGACAATTATAAGATTCAAGTCCAAGGAGTAATCTTCTACAAGACCATTAGAACTGGTTCATATTGACTTGTGCGGACCTACTAGGACAAAGAGTCTACAAGGTGAGAGGTATTTCATGTTTCTCATTGATGATTTCTCTACAATGACGTGGGTTACTTTTCTAAATAAAAAATCAGAAGATTTTAGTAGGTTTAAGATTTTCAAGTCCATGATTGAAAATGAAATGAATGCTAGAATCAAGTGTCTAAGGTCTGATAGAGGTGGTGAGTTCACATCAAATGAGTTTAAAGAATTTTGTGAAGAACATGGAATCAAGAGGCACTATTCTACTGCTAGAACCCCTCAGCAAAATGGTGTTGTGGAGAGGAAGAACAAAATTGTTCAAGAGATGGCCAAGACCATATTTAGTGAAGCTAAGTTACTTGATGTATATTGGAAAGAAGAAATTCACAACATAGTCTACATTCTTAATAGAGGACAACTAAGAAGGCACAACACCAAGATACCTTATGAGCTATGGTATGGAAGACCAGCTTCTATGAAGTACTTCAGATTTTTTGGAAGTAAATGTTACATCAAAAGAGATGAAGAAGATTTGGAAAATTTTGACTCAAGATTTGATGAAGGAATCATTCTTGGATACTCAATTAGGAGCAAAGCCTACAACATTTAATATAACAAAATACTAAGGAAGATAGTTGAGAGTGCAAATGTTAGGGTTGATGAAGAGTCACATCAAATCACAGATAAGAAAGAAGATTGTTGGTCAAATGAACCTACCTACATAGAAGAGGTTGAAGAAGTTGAAGAAAGGGAAGAAAATCAAGAGAAGATTACCAAGACTCTTGCTAAGTATGTTCAGAAGAATCATTTAGAAGATCATATCATTAGAGACAAGAATGAAGGAGTGCAAACAAGAAGGTTTGCAAGAGAAAATGAATAGGTAAACTTCTTATTATTGTCAAGAGTAGAACCTAAATCTTTTGATAAGGCTAGAGGATGAAGGATGGATACAAGTAATGGAAGAAGAACTAGATCAGATAGAGAAGAATCAGACTTGGGAATTGGTACCAAAGCACATAGACAAAAATGTGATAGGTACAAAGTGGGTGTTTAGAAACAAATTGAATGAAGATGGAGAAGTGGTAAGGAACAAAGCAAGGTTGGTATGCAAATGTTATTCACAAGTAGAAGGAATTGATTTTGAGGAGACATTTGCTCTGGTAGAAAGAATGGAGGCAAACCAAATATTTCTTGCATTTTCAACACACAAGGGTTTCAAGGTATATCAAATGGATGTCAAATCTACATTCTTGAATGGTGACTTAGAAGAAGAAGTCTGCATAGAGAAGCCTGATGGATTTCAGTTATTAGAAGACCCAAATATGGTATGCAGACTTAAGAAGACTTTGTATTGTCTCAAACAAGCCCCTAGAGCTTGGTATTCAAGGTTAGACAAGTACTTACTCTAGTAGGACTTCAAGAAAGGTACCGCAGATAGTAATCTTTACATCAAAATTGAGGATGAACAAATTCTGATAGTTGTTGTGTATGTTGATGATATAATCTTTGGAGGCAATGATGAAATGTGTAAGACATTTTCTAAAGAGATGCAGAAAGAATTTGAAATTTCTATGATAGGTGAGAACTGTCATTCTTTCTTGGACTCCAAATTTCTCAATTAGATGATGACATCTTTATCTCTCAAGCAAAGTATGTCAAGGATATGTTGAAGAAGTTTGGCATGGAAGATTACAAACTAGTGAGTACTCCTATGGTAATAAGTTGCCATTTAAGTAAATTTGATTAGACTCTATATAGGTCTATGATTGGGGGCCTACTATACTTAACATCATCTAGACCTAATATTATGCAAGTTTTGTGTTTGGTTGCAAGGTTTCAAGTTGATCCTAAAGAAACTCATGTAAAGGTAGTCAAGAGAATTTTTAGGTATTTGAAGAGCACTCTGGAATATGGATTGTGGTATCAAAAGGATGATGACTTTTCCCTAAGTGCTTATACTGATGTAGATTGGGATGATAGTTTTGATGATAGAAGTACCAGTGGTGGAGCTTTCTTTTTGGGAGATAGATTGGTCTCATAGTTGAGTAAGAAGCATGACTTAGTGTCCTTATCAACAACAAAAGCAGAGTATATAGCTGCAACAGCTTGTTGCACTCAAGTATTGTGGATGAAGCAAATTTTCAAGGATATCAAGATAGTATATGATGAGTCCATTCCTATTCTTTGTGACAATACAAGTGCCATCACTATTTCAAAGAATCCAGTGATGCATTCTAGGACCAAGCATATATCTATTAGGTATCACTTTTTGAGAGAGAAGGTTGTAGATCAAGAGGTTAGATTGGAATATGTGCCTACAAAGGATCAGGTTGCAGACATATTTACAAAGGCACTTTCTAAGGACACATTTGAATATCTCAGATTAAAGTTAGGGGTTGTTGCCCCTCCTTCTTCTAACTATATGCATAGATGGTGCATCTATCTAAGGGGAGTAGTTCAAGACATAATTTTATCCCTAGGTTGATGGAGGTTACCTCTCAAGAGGAGTAGGTAGAAGAATGAAACATATAGGGGGAGCTAAAAGAAGACCAGTTTAGAGAAAGATCACTAGCCCTTTTTCCTTGATGTCAAAGGGGGAGAAATTTGTATATCAGGTCAAGTGTCACCATCAATGCCAAAGGGGGAGATTTTTGCAAATGTGTTGTCATTGATGTCAACAATAGTGTGGAGTGTTGATGAGTGATGATCAGGGATGTCAACAGAGATGCCAAAGGGAGATTGATGTAGTATAGTGATCAGTGAAGACAATAGAGTATGTAATCAGAAGTTGTTGTGAGACAAAGAGTAATGTGATGAGTATATGCCATGATGATCAAAGAAGAAGACTATGATATGTACATAGTTGTACCTTATCTACTAAAGATCATAGACATATGGAAGTTGATATGTTGATGAGTATGATGATATGAGGAAGTTGTGATTTCTTGTTTATGTTGCAAAGAGTTATGATTGTTGTATGTGAGGTTATGAATGAAGTCTCTAATGTGGTCAATGTTGTATTCTTTATTTCCTAATGAAAAACATTGCTTTATTTTTGTAAGAAAGTTTCAGACAGTTTAAGGCACAAGAATTTGCACTAAAGAAGCTTGAGAGAATGCTCTGCATTCCTCCACATTTGAATATACATCCTTGTGGTTTGGGAGTTAGATAGAGATATGTGTGATGTATCTATGTTCCTAATTTCAGAGCTTGAAAGTTACCGTAGAAGATTCTAGAGCTTGCAGAGTGAAGATAGTAGTTCAAACTTGCTGCAGTCAAGATGAGTCAGAGAAATGCTCCGTATTTCTTTGCATTTGAAGATTGAGTCATGCAGATTGGAGGATAGGAAGATGCAGATGAGAGGTGTAATATATTCAAGTTTCAGATGATATGATGTACTACAGAGGTTCTCTAGAGTTAGCAGAACATACATATCATGTTGTTGATCAAGGTTACTAGAAGGAGAAAGTGAAAGCCACCACATTTCACTGCATTACACTTTTTGTTGTTACTGTTTAGAGGATATATTTAGATGGTAGGTATGTTTTCTAGTTCTAGATTTCATGTGTTGAAGTGCACCACAAGTCTATTTTTCAATTCTCGATCTCAAGACTGTGTGTCCAGTGTGTGCCAGTGATTCTAGACTCTATGACTGTTGATTTGCGTCAATATGATGTAACTTGAAGCTGTGAAAGGAATATTTGTAAATGTGTTTGCAAGTCATATGATGTTTGTAAAGTGATCCACATGATGCTAATTGGTCCCTCCAATACCTTTTTGGGTCTAGAGCTAATTTGTGAAAGAATAAGTGTTGTTGGGCCAACTTGAAGTGTTTTGATGATTGCACCTGATGTTTGGAAGCGTGCAAAGAATAGGTCCTAGTTATCACTTGGTTTGAAACACATTAGATTTCTACATCTTTTGGAAGCTGACTTGATGTGGTCGTTGTACATTTCATGTTTACACATTTCATCTTAGCCGACGAAGGAGAAAGTTTTTGAAGTTGGCAAAGGATATAAATGAAAGATGTTATTTGGTATGAAATGTATGAGTTGTGTATTGTGTGATTCCATTGTTTACGTGTGAATAAACTAATTGCAAAAGTGGATATATGATGAACTGTGGAAAGGATCGGTTCATGTGAAGTAATATTGTTCTAGAGGTAATTGTAGAAGTTGTGATGACTAAGAAGAGTTCCTGAAGTTATTTTGATGTTGAGAAGGTTGGTATTGAAGAGGTGAGATAGTTGTATAGAAGGTGTAGAGGTCAGCAGAAGAATTCTATGTTTGTGAAAGTTGAGTTAGATAAGTATTATGTTGTAGAGGTTGAAGATTCTTTGTGTAAAAGTTGTAAGTGTTGTATTTGTTTAGGGAGTTGCAACTTCCTTTGGGTTGTAGACCATAAATGATAATGTAATCTTGTTTTATTTGTGAGGCTGTATTTGGATAGTAGATCTAAGCAACTTGCTCACTAGGGTTTTTTCCTTCTAGGGTTTTCCACGTACATCTGGTGTTATGGTTGTGTGCTAATGTGTTCTTGTATTTCTCATGCTTTAAATGTTTTCATTAATTTGAATATTGTTGAAAGAAAAAGAATTTGATTAAGTACTGATTCACCTCCCTCTCAATACTTCTATGTGTTCAACAATCTTGAGGACCATGACATAAAATATAAACATGTTGTCATCTCAATGGTGTATAAGTAGTGATGAATACTCTTCCATGGAAGAAGGTGGCCTAGATGTGGATATTGAAGATAGAAGACATATGTCAGAATCTTATCATCAACAAGTCTTCTTGAATGGTTATGAAGATGATCATCATGTTTTTATCCTGGAGACCAATGTTCCTAAATTCCAATTAAGAAATGAGGTCCCTTACCACTACTACTATTGCTCAAGTCAAGAGCAATTATAACTTAAGGAGCAAGAAAATTTAGAATGAGAGTAGACTTGTAGGAACTGTAAGGAGTATATATTTGAATAAACAAAAAATAGGAAGGGTGTAAAACCCCTAGTCCTGTGAGGGAATGAGGTGATTAATCCTCATTAAAAGATGTGGTTAGGTTTGACCCAAAACAAAAGCATAAAGATCCAAAGGGAAAGGGTGTTGCTAAAAGGAAGGTTGATGTTGCCAAGAGTGAGATGTTAAAAGAGAAGGGAGATGTTACACAAAATCGTACCATTCATGTGGATAATAATTGTGGTAATCCTTTACCAAAATATGTCCCACTAGACATGGCTCAAGATTTTAGCCAAATTAAGGTGATTATACCTCTATTAGAGATGATGATAATAACTAAGCACAAAGATAGAATATTAACTCTCATTAGTGAGACATCATCCCATAATCAAAATGTTAGTTCAAATTTGGGCTCACAAACAAAGAAAGAAGATCCATCAACAAAGAAATATAAGAATACACATATTAAAATACCAGAGGTTTACTTGGTAGCTACACTACATAAATGTCCCTCGTAGGTAAACCCTTTATATGTCTCTAATTGTGAATGAAACAACAATTATGAATCATATGATAGATTCAAAGGCTTCCAAAAATATCATGCCTTTGCAAGTCATGGAGCAATTAGGATTGAAAGTGACCAAGTCCTATGGGAAATGCTTTTCCATGGATTCTAGAGTGGTCCCAGTTATTGGGGTAATGAAAAACATTGGATTCAAATTGGCTACATATCCAAAGAAAGAGTATAAGATGAACATCGTTGTGGTTGACATTCCTCCTCAGTATGGGATGCTACTGTCAATAAAATGGGCTTATGCTATTGGAGGAAGAATTCAAATGGACTCCTCATATGCAATGATTCCCATAAATGGACAAGAGGTGAGACTAGATAGAGAAAAATAGGCTCCATCCATCCTTGAAGGATATAATGGAATTGATGAGCATATTTGCTTCATTGATATTGATTTAGATAGCTTCAGGGTCAAAGCTGAGTGTCATGCACAGATAGAAGATTACCAGCATGAGAAAAAACTAATAGATAGTTCTTCAAATGACGTGTGGATGATGACATTTGATGGTGCTTGCTCAAAAAATGGATCAAGAGAAAGAGTTGTCCTTACTTCACCAAGAGCAGAAACCTTCAAGTCATATTTTAAGTTGGGTTTCAAATGCGCCAATAATGTAGTAGAATATGAGTCTCTATTGATAGGATTGAACCTAGCCATTAAGCACAAGATTAAGAATCTTAGAGTCTAGAGTGATTCTGAACTAGTGGTTTCTTAGATCAAATCCAAATATGCTTCCAAAAAAAGAGATTAAAACATTATATGAATGTTGCATGGGATGTTATAGAATCCTTTGATGCATTTTCTATCGAATGGATAGAAAGAGAAAATAATTTAGTAGAAGATCTCTTGGCCAACATAACTACCAATCTAGAAGATATATCTTTGGTTGGCATATGCAAAATAGATATGTTAACAAGACCATCAATGCTAGACAACATTCATCATATTGGTAGGTATTTGAAAATGATGATATTTTTAAGTTTCTGAATTGTGTTGATGCATATCATAGTCAAGAAATTAATTTTCAACACTTTATGGAAACAATTGATGGCAAAGAGACAATATTCAGTAATGAGGTCATCCAATTGAAGACAAACAAAATCCCAAGGGGATTGGTTGCTTTAGAAAGAGTCTTTGATGGAGATGACCAAAGTATGACTAAACCTTTATTGGGAATTAAGGTGTCTCAACCTTGTTATTTCCTAACATTGATTTATTTAATGTATATTTATTTTATTCCTAAGTTGTATTTTCTTGCTCACCATATTTTGTCATCTAGTGTTACATGGCATGGTGAGTTGTCATCACATTGGTAGGTGACATGGAAGATGAAAATGATGCATTTATTCCTACATTGGAATATAGGTGTCCCACTTTGTGGTAGAGATTATTTTCCATGTGTCAGCATCCTAAAATATGTGTAAGTCAATATTTTATGACAGATTCCTATGATAGGTTATGACATGTAAGAACCAGATTTTATGACAGGATGGACAAGTGTTGCAAACAATCTTGCATGGGGAATCTAAGCACCCAAGTTTGGTTATGAAAATTTTTAAGAGAATTGTTTATTATTAGTTAGTTATGATATATTCTCTTACAACTCTAAGTGTTGTCATAAATGGAAGATTTTATGACGATGTAAGAGCATCTGTCATATACCTATTTCAAGTAAATTTGGGGCACCCAAGTTTGGAGGGTTGTAAGAGGTGTAAGGGAATCTTGTACAAGTGTTGTTTACATGCTAAGAGGTGTTGGAATATGTGCCACGTGGATTTGGATACCCACCTCTTGTATCTTCCTCTAGAATCTTACTTCATGCTTGATATTCTCTACAAATAAGGTGCTTGTTGTAGTTTGTATGGTTCATTTGCGGGTACTATTATTTTGTCAGAATTTCTCCAGAATATCAATAGTGGTGAAATCCTATAAGATCTTTTCTCTCAAAGTGTATTTTAACCTTCATTTTCTATATATTAATACATTGGGATGTACTTTGGAGTGTCAGGTTTTTACTCGAAAGGGATTTCCCCATGTATATCTTATGTTGTGAGCTTTTATATTTGTATGTGATTATATTTGATCTTCTCTGTATTGTGTATCTCACTACTGTAGTTGATAAAATATAAAAAAATGTATAACTCTCCTAATTAGATTAGTTTAAGAAGCATATTCTTTGTACCTTGCTTCCTTTTAGTTGGTATTAGAGCTTGATCAACTTTGGTTCTAGTTTGTGAGTAGAGAGTTTTTTGAATTGATCTTTGTTTGAGTGGGAGCTTGTGTAGAGGATTTTGAAATAAATTGTTGCATGACAGAGATGGATAGCACATCTAGGAGGATAGAGATGGAAAAGTTTAATGGAGGAAACTTTGAGTTGTGGAAACTCAAGATGGGAGACATGTTAGTTGATAGAGACCTGTGGACTGCTATATCCAAAAAGATGCCATCAAACATGAAAAAAGAAGATTGGTATCTGATGGATGAGAAGGCTAAGGGTCTTGTGAGATTCTGTTTGGATGACTTTTTGTTATTGAATGTCCATGAAGAGACTACATTGGCAAATCTGTGGACTAAAATTGGTCATATTTATCAAGATAAATTCCTAGTAAATTTGTTGTTCTTGAGGAAGAAGGTGTACTCTCTAAGGATAGAAGATGGAATATCTGTCGCAGATCATTTGAATAGTTTTAACATGCTTGTTTCCCAATTGATCTCTATTGGTGTGAAAATAGAGGAGGATTGATGTATGACTTTGTTGTGTTCTTTGCTAGATTTGTGGGACCACCTTGTTATGGCCATTGGGGCTACCACTACCACTTTTAAGATGGATGATGTGGTTGCATTGTTATTGTCTGAAGAGATGTGGAGAAAATCTTCTGAAACAACTAAGGAGGTTATTGTGATTTGTGGTATATCTAAAGATAAATGGGAAAAGAAGGACAAGAAGAAAGAGAAGTTAAAATCTAAATCATGTGGAAGATCTAAGTCTCCTAGAAAGTCCAAGGCATTGTGCTAGAACTGTGGCAAACCTAGGCATTTCTACAAGGAGTGCAAGGTGGAGAAGAAAAAGAAAAATAACTATGATTCAGATTCTGAAAAATCCTCTCAGGATGATGGAGAAGCATTTATCATTGCCTTGGAAACACATGCATTCGAGGATGTGTGGCTGATAGACTCTGGTGCATTTTTTACATGACCTCACATCAGGGTTGGTTCACGAAGTATGAAGAGTATGACGGTGGGAAGGTGTATCTAGGTGACAAATATCATCTGAAGATTGTTGGTCATGGAAGAGTCTTGATTCAATCCCTTGATGGATGAGTGAAGGGGATCACTGGTGTTCTACATATCCCTAGTTTCACATGGAACTTGTTATCTATAAGTAAGTTGAATGATGTGGGTGTGCAGGTTGTTTTCTCAAATGGAGGATGCAAGATGACTAGAGGAACTATGGTGCTAGCTAAGGTTGTTTGGATTGACACTTTGTTTAAGCTTGATGCATGCACTGTTTAGTGCAATAGTTCTTAGAAAAACTTAACAATTCTCAAAATATTGGAATAAAAATAGAAACACTAACATAAGGCCACAATAGTGTTGCTAAAACCCCAAAAAGATAGAAAAAAAATCAATCATGATAGAATTGAGTGTATATTAAATATACTTTAAAATATGTATTGGTTGATCTGGGTAGATGTCAGCATTATTCCTAAGAGATTTTGGGAGTTGTTTGGAAGAAAAGTACTTTATGACACACCTTACAACATTTCTCTTGTTGATGGTATTACAATTAGCACAACTGGAAGTTGGATAGATGTAGAAGTTAATCTATAAGGGATTAAGAAGAAAATTGACTTTGAAGTGATTGAAATGAAGGAACCATTTGACACATTCAACATGTTATTAAATTTTGAATGGTTTGTTAATTACAATGGTATAATTAATTCATGTAAGAAATAATTGTCATTCTTTGACAAAGATAATATGATACACATTCCCTTATACATAGATATGAGTAGTACATATATAGAAGATATAGTGGAAGAAGAAAGTGAGGAAGAAGATAAGAGGATGCTATACTCCTAAGGAAAATTCCCCACAAAAGACACCATAGATGAACCTAACTCAGAGGGAAAGATTATCCTTGATGGTAGCAATTATTATCATGGATAGAGAGGATGCAATTGAATCTTAACCTTGGGACAAACTCAAAAGAAGGTCTAGAAGGATATTAGGAGAAAGAAGAGTATGTAGTCTAATACAAATTAAGAAAAACCCTAATAACATTATTGCAAACAATGGGAACCCACCACAAAATTTAGAGAACCAAAATAATAGTATAGGAAAATAAAACATCAAAATTTCACATCATTTTAACCACAGTTAACATAATATCTCACACATTAAGCTTTTGTGGTATGCTAGAGTAGGGGACTTCATAACTTACATAGAAGGCATGGAGAAGATATTTGAGAATAGAAGCATTACAGGATACCCTAGTGTGTAATATAGAAAGGTGGTGGTATACCCATAAGATGAACATCCCAAGCATTCATAGTTCTGATAAAAACTAGATACCTGCTAGAAGAAGGTTATTGGAAGATTAGATTTGAATAGTGTGGTGAAATTAAACCTAAGGAACATTTAGAAATTATCCTTAGGGAGTGGACTAACAAGAAAGAATATGATGCTAGACTATGTACTCAACTATTTTATTGAACCATATTGCCCATCGTAAATCTTGGTACATCAACTAAGAAAAGAGAAGAGAAACCAAAGAATGGAACATAATAAAAGATGAATTTTGTAAAACTTTTTCATTCTATAGCCCCAACAAATTTATAAATAGTGTGATACAAAAGATGAAGGGAATAATCTTATCACCAATAGAAGAAATCATAAATATGTGTGGATACAAGAGATAATAGACCATACCCCCCCAAAAAAAGGGCATTTGGAAACTTATAGAATGGATGGATAAGATAGAGACTCCATTGCAAAATCTATGCTATGCCATAAGAAAGACAAGAGAAGATGAGTAATAAGATTTGAAAAATTTGGAAGTAGAAGTCAAGAAAGGACAAAACGAGATGGCTACTACCAATGTACCAAAAAATAAATACTTTAGTAAACCTTTAAAAATAAGAGAAGAGAATATATCCATGGAAGGGGGCCCCAAAATTGTTAAAATCAGAGATTATTGGGATTCAAGGCATGTTATGCAAGTTGCGGAAGTACTAAGAGAATATGAAGACCTATTTCCCTAAATAGTTAATGATATTAAGAGCATTAAGGAGGAGGTTGGATTAAGGAAAATTTAGTTGAAAGAGGGTGCAAAGATGCAAAAGAAAAGACCCTACAGACTTAATCCTAATGTAAATTCAAGAGTCATGAGTGAATTAGACAAAATCTTGGTTGGCGGTATAATCAAATTGGTAGAAGATATTGAATGGATAAGCGCAATGGTTGTACAATATAAGAAAATATGAAAACTAAGGGTATGTGCTAACTTTAGGACACTCAATAAGGTGTGTATGCATGATCCATTTCCCACTCCATTTACAAAACAAGTGCTTGAATCAGTAGTAGGGAGGGAAGTTTATTCCTTCATGAATGGCTTCTCAAGATATACCATTAGGTGAAAATTTAGGAAGAAGATCAACCTACAAGCATATTTGTGATTGAATGTGGGTCATCATGTACACTGTAATGCCATTTGGCCTAAAGACTGCACCTACTATATTTAACAAGATAATGATAAATGCATTTAAGGATTTTATTCACAATTTCCTGGAGGTATATCTTGATGATTGGACTATATATGGGTTAATTAAAGATCACATACAAGTACTTTTGTTGATGTTGCAATGGTGTGGAAGCCTACAAATATCATTAAACTTGAAGAATTGTCTATTTGTAGTACCATTTAGTACATTACTACTCCATATCATATGTAAGGTAGGTTTAGTGGTGGATTTTTTGAAAGTGGCAATAATTCTAAATCTCCCATCCCCAAAGATAGTGACTAGAGTATATGCAATGGTTGTTGGGTCAATAAAAGAGCTTCTAAAAAAAAAAAAGACTTTCCAATGGATAGAGCAATGCCAAGAGGCATTTGACACACTCAAGAAGAAAATAGAAGAAATACCAATCCTAGTATTTCCAAATTAAAATATCCCTTTGTCATATATATGTAGATGATTTAGGCACCACAATTGGACCAATATTAGACCAAACAAGAAAAAAGGATCATCCAATCACGTTTATTAGCCACAAATTATCTTAGGTAGAAAGGAACTATACCACAATAGAAAGGGAGGCTCTAGCCATGGTCTATGTACTGCAAAAGTTTAGACACTACCTCTTGGCTAGCCTATTCATGTTCTTCACAGACTATGAGCCACTTAAATGCTTAATGAATAGACCAATCATACAAGGAAGAATCTACAAACAATTAATCCTATTCTAGGAGTTTGAATTTAAAACCATGGTAAAGCTAGGAAAAAATCAAGGGATAGACTATCATTTAGAATTGACACAAGGTAGGACCTACTGCTTGTTAAGGAAGAATTACCAAGAAAATAATTGTTTAGAGTTAATGTAGTACTTGAAGAGATTATATTTTATTTTTTAAACATTTCAATTAGTGTTTATATTTTATTTTTTATTTCTACTAAAAGTAGGTCATCAACACCAAAATATGGTGTCGATTGTCCTCTCAAGAGAAAATAATAAAGTTTATCAAAAAAATTGAAAAAAAATATGATGCACTAGGGAAGCGATTCCTTGTCAAGATGACATAATTTTTTTTCCTATTTTGGATAAATAATGAAGACAAAAGTTGATGTCCCATGGAAACAGTTGTGTTTCATTACATGCAACTTCCAAGATTTATTTAAAAATATATATTAATCAAATTGGGGAAGAAAATAATCCATGCACTAAAGTTTTGAGCTATGAATACACAAAAAATATAGAAGGAAAATAAATGAAATTTACTATATAAAGTGTGACGTCCCATTCAACCTTATTTTTCAGCATTTTATCAGCAACTAAATTATAGTGTCAATTTTATAAAATACTACATTTAAATAATTTTTAATTTAAAAAAAATAGAAATATAAAATACACTAAAAAATCTACATTTTATCAATTTACATCATTTTAAAATTTAGAACATATACGTCACTTTGTAGTGATTCAAGTTAAAATGTTAGATTAGTGTTGGTTGTTTCCTTTATGAAAGTGTGACACAGGTATGTGATTTTACCCTATAGTAGTAGCACAACTACTTTATATAGGGTAATTTCTAGAGAACCACTCCAAAAGTGAAAGAAATAGACTATTGTGGAGGTCCCTACCTTATATACATTGATTGAAGGAGAAGTTCACTTTATAGGAAGAGATCAAATTATAAGAAGGGTTATGCTTGAACATGAAAGAGAAACAAATTTTAAAGAAGATCATGAATGCATATTTGGAGGACATAACTCTAGAGAAAGCACCACAAGAAAAGTTATGTTAGCAGGTTTATGGTGGCCTACACTCTTCAAGGATGTGAACCAATGTGCAATGCATTGTGATTTAAGTCAAAGGATAGGGAAACCTACTGCAAGAGATGAGATTCCATTATGGATGGTATTATCACAAGCCCCATTTGAGAAATAGGAATTTGACTTTTTTGGACCTATTGATCCTACCACTAGGATATCAAAATCAAGGTTTATCATAATAGGGGTGGACTACCTTACTAAATGGGGTAAAGATGAGGTGACAAAAGATTGTACTACTAAAACTTCTATAAGTTTCATACATCAAAATATTATAACAAGATTTGGTTTCCTTCTTAGTATAACAAGAGAATAGGGGAAGCATTTTGTGAACAAGATAATTTGTATAATTGATGGATGGCTTCATGGTCACCCACTACAAAAGTAGTCCTTACCATCCTCAAGAAAATAGAGCAAGTGAGGCTTCGAAAAAAATTATAGGCACCACACTTACTAAGATGTGCAACAATAATAATACTAATTGGGATATCAAAATACTAGTAGTCATATGGTCCTATAGAATAAATTATAAAAGATTATCTAGATTCTCCCCATTTTAACTAGTATATGGAACTTATGCCTCACTACCTATGTAGTATATTGTACCAAATTTAAGGTTGGCTACTACTTTGTGGTTGAATGAGGAGGAATCTCTACATGAAAGATTGAGAAATTTGGAAAAGTTAGATGAGAAAAGGCTACTAGTAGTATATGACCAAAGTGTAGAAAAGAGGCACCAAAAAACATGGAATGACATAAATTTGTGGCAGAAAATATTTCAAATTAGAGACATGGTTCTACTATATGATAGTAAGTTCAAGAAATAGGGTAAATTGAAAATGTAGTGGTTAGGTCCATACAGAATTGTAGAAATATCTTAATCTAGAGCTGTCAAGATAAAAACGCTATAGAATGAACTACTAAATGGTGATGTAAATGGTGTAAGAATAAAACACTATCATGGAGGGACATAAGAACTAAAAACTTGAAAAGTGTATCATATGTATCATAGTTTGTATTATAGTCTAACATAACTATAAAGTGAGGGTACATCAAAAAAGAAATAAAGTATCCCAATGGGAAGAATGGTGGGAAGACAAGAGGTTAGTAGGTGAAATAAATGAAAAACCTATAATTGAAAATCTATAAAGGTAGCTCAGAATGAAGGAAGAAATCACTTGTGAAAATTGCTAAGTATCTACACTACAAACCCTAGGCAAAAATGAGCTACTGGTGAGAGTATTGGCTATGGATTCAATTTTAAAATGAGAAGAGAGAAATTAGAAACTAGAATAATGGTAACTCTTATTCTCGTAGACATGGAGAACAACTTGTTCCAAAAATACAAAATGTACCCATTTAAAGAAATGGAGGTAGACCCTAATGAGACTTTCTCAAACATGCCTGCAAACGTAATATATGCAAGCATTGAAGTATATAACACTACTTTAATAGAAATAGATCACAACAAATTTGATTCACTTTGTAGAACCTTTTTGAAACCAAGTCAACAAGAATATTTAGACTAGTACAAGTAGGTGGGTGTGTTTAAATTGGACACATGGAAGAACTTCCAAGATTTATACCTGGAAGAGGTTTGGATTAAGATTATATTCAATAGAATTCATGATGACTACATATACCTAGATCAACCCTATCATATTACCAAAGTATCCATCCACACAGTGACAAGATTGTGAAACAAAGGTGACCTACCTTAAAATAAGAAAATGAGTAATAAAAAAGTAACAATGCTTTAATAGAGGCCACACTAGATAGAAGGAATTTGGAAATAGACAAAATTATAAACCTTGTTGTTAGATATTCCACTCTAGGCATATCTCATAAAATCTAATACACAAATAGAGAAGGATCTTCTATATGCATGGTCATACTTATTGTCTATCAAATGGTGGTGTAGGGGAAAGAATTTGACTTGTGCAAGGTCATTTAAGAATGATTGATGGAGAATATAACTAGGACAAAAGGGAGTGACCAATATCAATTTAGGTATGGCTCTTTAATCATTTGCCTAGTATTCTACTTCATGAAGAGACTTCCTATTTTTCCTAGCAAAATTTGGTCCAAAGACACCCTAGTAGTTGTATAAACCAATGACCATGTAAAATACTTTAGTGATTCCACATCCTATAACAAAGTCTATCTGGTATTCTTAAAAAAAATCAATCACAAATGCAAGCAAGGGACTACATATCATATGATGTGGTAAGGTAGTATGCAAATGATATCACATTTGTAGTGGATAAAGATCATGTTTTCATGGAGGCGGTGGAACTCCAAGAATCATGGGTACCACAATTACCTTATGAAGTGAGTGATGAATTGGTACATGTAAACACTAAGGCATTGTTGGCCCTCCCTAAGGATCCTAAAGTGGAGATATTTGGAACATACAAGGAATATATGGATAAGAAAAACAAACAAAAGGTTGTGAAACATATAGATAAAAACAAGGAGAACTTACACAAAGAGTGGGAAATACCAAAGTATCCCACCCCACTAGATGTTATAGTAGGGCCATCCTAATTGTGGCACTCTAAACACCTTAAATATGAATCCTTGGGGTTTAAATAAGTGATTCACAAACACATAGGGCACTAGGTAAAGAGGAGTAGGAGAAGCACTCACCACAAATCTCTACAAGGAGGAAGCTAGCTATTTCATACCACAAAGAGCCCAAACACAAGAAAAGCCCCAAAATCACTGGTGAGGGAAGCATGAGTGTGGATAAGAAGAGAGGGGAAACCCCTCAACCAAAGAGAAAGAAAAAAGTTAAACACAAATATATTCTAGCACAAATAGAGTGTTAGAAATGAAGGTAAACAACTATCAATGAAAATCCGATTACAATTATAATATAGATATTTAACTATGCATAACCAAAATGGAGATAGTATGAAATCAACACAAATAAATAATGGAATAGAAGATCAAACACATAACACAGTGTTTACATTGATAGACCCTTTCAAGAAAAAACTCCACACAAGAGAGATGCACCAATCTATATTAACTTCAATAGAGTTTACAATACAACACTACCAATCTCCTCTTTAGTCTTCAGTCCAGCAATGCCTTCTACTCAACTCATTCACAATCGTAATACAATATCCTCATAAAGGGGTTACCTTCTAGGGAAATAAAAGCTAATAGAACCTCTACTATCAAATCTATGACCTAATGATGAATGGTCTAGATTTACTATTATCCATCAGTTACTGAGATCAAACATGTGACTGAAACAAGATCGCTACTTGGTTAATACTTCATCCCTTATGAATGATTTATAAATAATATTATGAGTAATTAAAATACATAGGATTTAAAAGGCTAATGGCACCTTAATCCTAACATTCTCCCACTTGAAATCATACATTGTAAATACATCCATAAGAAAACATAAAACAACTAAGTATTAGGAAAAAGGCCCATGGCCTTCCTGCACCATGTAAACTTTTCTATGCTCACAAGTTTAGGAAGTGAATCTACAACATTCTTCTGAGTGTCAACCTCCTTTAGCTCAATCTGACCATTATCAATCATTTTAGGAACAAAATGGTATTGAACATCCACATTCTTAGTCTATGCATGATAAATGGGGTTCTTGGCCAAACATATCAATTGCACTCTGGCTATTACAACCAATCTGAATAATCTTGCAATCAAAACCAATACATGTACACAATCTTCATAACTAAACTACCTCCTTAGAGACATGAGTAGAAACCATAGACTCTGCTTTGGTGGTGGATAAAGCAATTATGGGATGCCTTTTACTCATCGAACTCGCAGCTCCTCCAAACAAAGTAAACACATAGCCACTAGTGGACCTTCAACTATCCAAGTCACCTACCCAATCTGCATCAACAAAACCCTGTATGTCCAATGTCTTATCCACACTATTAATACCAGAATAAATCAAATAGTAATTAGAAGTACCACACAAAAATCTTAATACCCTCTTTACATAATTCCAATGTTGTCTGCCAGGGTTAGACATAAATCTGCTCAAAACTCCCAGTGCTTGGGAAATATCTAGTCTAGTGCAAACCATTGCATACATCAAACTTCCTATAGTACTAGCATATGGTATATTAGAGACATATTCTAAATCATCTTTATTCTTAGTACACATATCTAATAAAAGATTATTACCAACTGATAAAGGAATTCTGTAACATCCAAGTTCTAAAAACATAGTAAAACTATAAATTTACCATAGAGTAAATCAACAAAGTAAAAATTGTTGCAAGTATGAGGTTAACTAGTGTTGTCATTGATGTCAACATACTCATATTGCATTAATGAGAAGGATTGGATGAGTTGTGTGCTGAAATTAGTCTCAATCAGGAACAGTAAAGAATAGTGATGACAAGAAGGCAAAAGTCCTCAATAGGTTGAGGATCAGAGGATGCGGTTTAAAGGGTTTGTAGATATGAGTCCTGAGATGTTCCAGGCAAGATTTCAGAGGTCCGTATGAAGATCTGAAGAAGTTATGATCGCTCAAGTAGAACCGGTTCCGACAGGTATTCAGTGGTGACAGAGTGTCACAGATTGGTCCGATGAGATCCGGAATTACATTATCCCATTCTACGGATTGGAGGGAGTGTTGAAGAAGTTCGTGTGAAGTGACAACTAGATTTTTTCATGGTTTGGAGGTCTGGAAGCACATTTTTCATTATGACAGTGATGACAGACTGTGTTCTTGAAGTTCTAGATGAAGAACAGAAGAATTCAAGTAAGCTGATAAAGTGCAGATGTTGGTGATGACTCAGGAAAGGTTTTGGTGATCTTTGGATCATGTACAATTCTTATTGGTGGTCTGCATTGAAGTTAGAGTTTGCATTTGAAGAATAACCACGAATATTGGTGTTCTTCTTTAGACTGGCCGACCGGATGTATTACACGTCTTGCAAATGATCTTGTAGGTGTTCGCCGACTTAGATGATTGTTCCTAAGTCGATGCCTTGTATAAATAAGGGATTATGAATTCATTTTGATGGGAGTCTTGTGGTGATGAGTGTGGTATAGCGAAGAGAAGTGCGAAAGGTAGAGTAGGAGTTTTTGGGCTTAAATGGAACTGATCCAGACATGGTAAAGATGTCAATCTCCAGTTCAAGTTTGTAATACTTGTTACTTTGTAGACAGTGTGTCTCTTGTAGGCAGTGTGCCTCTTGTGAGCAGTGTGCTCAGGCAGTGAGCCCTAATTGGCATGTGCCATCTATTTTTCTTATTCTTCTAACAGAGAATAATCTTTGGGTTAATCACCCCGTGGTTTTTCCCTTGACCGGGTTTTCCACGTCAAAATCTTGGTGTCTCATGTGTTGATGTACATCTACTCTGGTGTTTATGCTTTATGCTTTCATGAGTGATTAATTGATATGCTATTAAATAACAAAGAGGATTTAAGTGTTTGAAATAGAAGCAAGTTTTGTACAACTAATTCACCCCCCCTCTTAGTTGTGTGGCCTAGATCTAACAATTGGTATCAGAGCCAAGTTCCTCTAAAAGGAGCTTAATCGCTTGAGGAGATCCAGGATGTTGTCATACAAGAAGGATAGTCCAAAGTTTGATGGAACCAACTTCTCTCTTTGGAAAGGTCGCATGAAATGTCACTTGGAGTGTATGGGAAAAGCATACTTGTTCATGGTCACAAAAGCATATGTACCTCCACAGGGTGGTCCGACAACTCTAAATGAAATCATAGATGCTGAAAATAATCTGCAGACCAAAGAGGCTCTTCTAAGCGTATTAACTAACTCAGAGCTCTCAAATGTTATTGACCTACCAACTGCCTATGAGATCTAGATTAAACTGGAACTTCTGCATGAAGGAGATGAGTATGTTAAAAGTGCAAGGTTGCAGAGTCTCAAAGGGAAATTTGAAAGATTGAAGATGAGAGATGATGAAAATATTACTACCTTTATGCCAAGAGTAAATGAGCTGGTGTGTGGAATCAGGAATGTTGGTGGAGTTTTGGATGAAAATGAGATTGTTGGCAAAATTCTCAGATCCCTTCATACTGCCTACAAAATCAAGGTTGCTGCCATTGATGAATTCAAAGCCCATACAACTGTCACAAGAGACCAATTGGCTGGCAAACTGGCTACATTTGAAATGACCAAGTTTGGAGATGAGCCCCCCAAGACTGAATCTGCATTCAAAGCCAGTGCCTCTGTGAAAGGCAAACAAAGATTTGATCCGGGAGAAAACTCTTCAAGGAAGCTGTCATGGTATGATCAAGCAAGAAGAGACATGGAAGAGGAAGAAGCAGAAACAGCTCAACTTGAAGCCCTCATTGCAAAAAGACTGCCAAGAGGATCCGGTAAGTATGAAGGAAAATTACCCTTTAAGTGCTTCAACTGCAATAAGATTGGTCATTTTGCCTCAAGATGTCCAGAAAGATCTACAAGGTCAAATTCTAACAAAGGTTCCAAAAGAATTGTTATTATGTTCATGAAGAAGCTGATAATGAAGGAGTAACAGATGATGAATCAGAGATAGGAGACAAATCTAGAAATGAATGGGTGTTTATTGCCATCAAGGAAGAAGATCCAATATCCTCTAAATCTATCAATCATAAGGTTGTAGAAAGAGCTTTGGCTGCCCAAGTTGAAGAAAAGAATGATTGGGTTATTGATAGTGGATGCTCTCACCACATGACAGGTGACAAGAACAAGTTCTTAGATTTGGAAAGGTATGAAGGAGGAATGGTAAAGTTTGGTGATAACTCTGCTGGTAGAATCAGAGGTAGGGGAACTATCTCTTTTGATGGAAAGAACAAAACCAGTAATGTACTGTATGTTGAAGGATTGAAGCACAATCTTCTCAGTGTTGGACAGTTGGTGGACAAAGGCTATGATTTCTGGTTCAAGAATGGAAGATGCAGGATCTTTGAAAGCTCCAAAACTAAGAATGCATCCAGTACTCAAACAAAAGGTAATATCTTCCATCTAGTTGGTACTAATAAAAGAGTATGCAAGGTGATAGATATTTCATGTTACTGATTGATGACCATTCCCGAATGATGTGGGTTACCTTTCTGAAAGATAAATCAGAAGCTTTTGAGAAGTTCAAAATCTTCAAGGCTATGGTAGAGAATCAAACTGGATTAAAACTGAAATGTCTGAGGTCTGATAGAGGTGGTGAATTCACATCCGATGAATTCATAGATTTTTGTGAGAAGCATGGTATAAAGAGATAGTTATCTGCTCCTAGGACTCCACAGCAGAATGGAGTAGTTGAGAGAAAGAATCGGACCATCCAGGAAGCATCCAGGATAATGATGATGGAAGCAAATGTTCTCCAGATGTTTTGGAGAGAAGCTGTCAGCACTGCAGTCTACACTCTTAATAGAGTTCAAATCAGAAGCAATACCGGTAAGACTCCTTATGAACTCTGGTTTGGCATCACTCCTACTGTGAGATATTTCAGAGTATTTGGTAGCAAATGTTACATTAAAAGAGATGAAGATCTAGGAAATTTTGATGTTAGAAGTGATGAAGAAACTTTCTTGGGTTACTCCACTCAAAGCAAAGCATACCGGTGTTATAACAAGAGACTAAGAAAAATGATAGAAAGTACAAATGTGAAGGTTGATGAGGGAATAGAGAAACCCTCAAGTTTTATGAGTATGATGAAGATGATCAGAATGGTGCTCTAGTTCAAGGAGCTCAATCCTCTTCTGAAAGTCAGTTTCAGACTGATCTGATAAATCAGGAAGAAGAGATAGGTCTAAATGAGCTTGATCAAGAAGCAGAAGTGCAAGAAACTCCTAAAGTTCCAAGGTATGTAAGACTGAACCACTCTGAAGATCAGATCATAGGTGACAAAAGCAAAGGTGTGCAAACTAGAAGGAAAATTGCTCAAAATTTAGATGAATATTGTCTGATCTCAAAGATTGAACCTAAGACAATAAATGAAGCTTGCAATGATGAAAATTGGATCAAAGCAATGGAGGAAGAGTTGATGCAAATTGAGAAAAATCACACTTGGGATCTTGTTTCTAGACCTAGAAACAAGAATGTGATTGGAACCAAATGGGTCTTCCAAAACAAACTAAATGAAGTTGGTGAAGTAATCAGAAATAAAGCCAGATTAGTCTGCAAAGGCTACTCTCAAATAGAAGGGATTGATTTTGAGGAAACCTTTGCTCCAATGGCAAGAATTGAAGTAGTTAGACTATTTCTTGCATTTGCTACCTTCAAAGATTTCAAAGTGTATCAGATGGATGTCAAATCTGCTTTCCTAAATGGTGACTTAGAAGAAGAGGTGTACATTGAACAATCGGATGGATTTCAGTTATCTAAGCATGGTGATACAGTTTGCAAATTAAAGAAGGCACTATATGGTCTAAAGCAAGCTCCAAGAGCATGGTATGAAAGGCTGGACAAACATCTTTTGAAGATTGGTTTCAACAAAGGTACTGTTGATAGTAACCTATATTTCAAAATTGATCATGAAAACATCTTGATTGTTGAAGTATTTGTTGATGATATCATCTTTGGAGGAAGAGACAGTATGTAAAACCTTTGCAAACCAAATGAAAAGTGAGTTTGAAATGTCAATGCTCGGTGAAATGAATTTCTTCTTGGGTCTGCAAATTACTCAGACAAAGAAAGGAATCTTTATCTCTCAGACCAAATATGTGAAAGAACTATTGAAGAAATTTGGAATGGAAGATTCAAAGCCAATGAACACTCCCATGGCTACCGGATGTAAGTCGAGATAAGATGATGACTCTCCTAAGACAGATCAGACCAAGTATAGATCAATGATTGGAGGATTATTGTATCTCACTTAGATTAGACCAGATATAATGCAGGCTGTTGGTCTTGTGGCAAGATTCCAGGCTAATCCCAGAGAATCTCATGTCATGGCAATCAAAAGAATTTTTAGGTACTTAAAAGAAACAATTGAGTATGGCCTATGGTATCCTAGAGATCATGATTTTTCTCTTCATGCATATATAGATGCAGATTGGGCAGGAGATGTGGATGATAGGAAGAGTACAAGTGGAGGAGGATTCTTTTTGGGAAAAAGGTTGGTTTCTTGGCTAAGCAAGAAACAAGAGGCAATATCCCTGTCTACAACTGAAGCAGAATACATTGCAGCAGCAGGTAGTTGCACTCAACTTTTGTGGATGAAGCAGATGCTAAGAGACATTCAAGTAGAATATAAGGAGCCTATCACAATTATCTGTGATAATTCAAGTGCAATAAATATTTCTAAGAATCCGGTGTTGCATTCTAAGACCAAGCATATATCTATCAAATTTCACTTTCTGAGAGAGCAAGTGAACAAGGGTGAAGTCAGATTGGAGTATGTGCCCTCCAAGGATCAGCTTGCAGATATTTTTACTAAACCTCTTCCCAAGGACTCTTTTGAGTATCTCAGGGAGAAGTTAGGGGTCATGGCCCCTCCGATGATGAACTAGGATGCACTGATGTGCATCAGTCTGGTGGATATCACAATCATATCTTGTGATCCAGATTGATGATGGGGAGCTGCTACTAAGGGGGAGCAGTTGGTATGATTCTGATGTGTTAGAATTGCAAGTATGAGCCCTTTGCCATTGATGTCAAAGGGGGAGAGAAGACATGTGAAAAACAAGTGGTTGATGATCAAAGGTGGAGCAGTAAAGGAAGAGAAGACATGTGAAGAGTTGTTGCTTATAGGGGGAGCTGTGACAGAAAGGAGAAGTTCTTGTCTTGATGGTTTTTCACATCATATGTTGCCATCAATGACAAAGGGGAAGATTGTTGCAAGTATGAGGTTAACCAGTGTTGTCATTGATGTCAACATACTCATATTGCATTAATGAGAAGGATTGGATGAGATGTGTGCTGAAATTAGTCTCAATCAGGAATAGTAAAGAACAGTGATGACAAGAAGGCAAAAGTCCACAATAGGTTGAGGATCAGAGGATGTGGTTTAAAGGGTTTGTAGATATGAGTCTTGAGATGTTCCAGGCAAGATTTTAGAGGTCCGCATGAAGATCTGAAGAAGTTATGATCGTTCAAGTAGAACTAGTTCTGGTAGGTGTTCAGTGGTGACAGAGTGTCATAGATTGGTCTAGTGAGATCCAGAATTACATTATCCCATTCTGCGGATTGGAGGGAGTGTTGAAGAAGTTCATGTGAAGTGACAACTAGATTTTTTCATGGTTTGGAGGTCCGGAAGAACATTTTTCATTATGACAGTGATGACAGACTGTGTTCTTGAAGTTCCGGATGAAGAATAGAAGAATTCCAGTAAGCTGATAAAGTGCAGATGTTGGTTATGACTCAGGAAAGGTTTTGGTGATCTTTGGATCATGTACAATTCTTATTGGCGGTCTGCATTGAAGTTAGAGTTTGCATATGAAGAATAACCATGGATATTGGTGTTCTTCTTTAGACTGGCCGACCAGATGTATTACACGTCTTGCGAATGATCTTGTAGGTGTTCGCCAACTTAGATGATTGTTCCTAAGTCGATGCCTTGTATAAATAAGGGATTGTGAATTCATTTTGATGGAATTCTTGTGGTGATGAGTGTGGTATAGCGAAGAGAAGTGTGAAAGGTAGAGCAAGAGTTTTTGGGCTTAAATGGAACTGATCCAGGCATGGTAAAGATGTCAATCTCCAGTTCAAGTTTGTAATACTTGTTATTTTGTAGATAGTGTGTCTCTTGTAGGCAGTGTGCCTCTTGTGAGTAGTGTGCTCGGGCAGTGAGCCCTAATTGGCATGTGCCATCTATTTTTCTTATTCTTCTAACAGAGAATAATCCTTGGGTTAATCACCCTGTGGTTTTTCCCTTGATCGGGTTTTCCACGTCAAAATCTTGGTGTCTCATGTGTTATGTACATCTGCTCTTGTGTTTATGCTTTATGCTTTCATGAGTGATTAATTGATATGCTATTAAATAACAAAGAGGATTTAAGTGTTCGAAATAGAAGCAAGTTTTGTACAACTGATTCACCCCCCCTCTCAGTTGTGTGGCCTAGATCTAACAATGAGATAGAGAATTTTTTTCTTTTATTCAACATATAATCAAGTAATGACAATTACAAGATTTCTCTTTACAAAATATAATAAACTATATTGTCTTTCTTAATTACAATGTTTACAAATGTAAATCAATTACATATACAAGTTTTGGAATAAATACTGCTTCTGAATATCTGACATCTTTATCACAAGTCCTGGCATGTTTCCTTCTTGGAGAGAGTATTTTTCCATTGATTTACCTTCATCCATAGACTGGTGGTCTCCCACACATCTTCCACATAGGAAGTGGCCCTACCCTTTATGAGGAATATAGACCTTAGGTGACCAGTGGTAATTTGTCTTTCTTGAGTACATAGTGTTGTATCCTACTCAACTCTATCAACCATACAACCCTAGATACCCTCTAGCTAAGTATGATTTCTGATAGGATGAGCAATCCGGATACAGTGAACCGACAATGCATGCAAAAAACAAATGCATTACTTTGGCCAATTTTTTTTTAATAACAATATCGTTCATAATCAACGTAGTCGTTGTGTTCACCCGCCCCTACTCGACTTGGATACTATCATATTCTTGTAGATATTCCCACTGACTATATTTACGTAATGTTTTAATAATCTTGTCATAATAAAAGTGTTCTTAAATTAGATAAGTCTAAAGGACATAACCATTCTTTGGGTTCATAATAGGGTTTTTATAACAACCCATTGGATATTACGATATTTCAATATATATATAAAACTAGGTTCATAATCGACCTTTGGTTTATCTCTTTCATGGCTAAGAATACTATAATTCTTGTGAAGATATTAAGTTCTATTCAAAGGAATATGATTACCTTTCAAATTACCTCTATGTGATGTCATTAACCATCACTACATATATATATACTCATATATGATTTTATTCAAGGTTGTTTCTATATAGACTTAGTCTATTTCCCGTAATGGTTTACTATAGCTAAACTCATCAAGATTAAAAGTATAGACATTAAGAAGATCTTTGGACATTTGTCCTATTTATCTACTAATCTTGGTTCTTCTACCATTCAATAGATTATACCAAAATTACCATAGAACACTAAGAATCTAAGTTTCTTGGGATAAGATATCATTTTCAACATGTATAGAAACTTAACAAGGAAATGTTTTTGAAATAACATTACCCCAACTCAAGGTCTAAACTATATGACTCAAGGCTATGAATATAACTATTCAAGTTAAATCAATACTAATAAAATTTGAGAGTCTAATATATGATTATCTCATGAACATATCATTGGATTGTACAAACTTATTCAACAAGTAAACTATTTTTGAAAACAAACATCAACTAAGACAACCTCCTACTATGATGATCATTTATCCTCCATACTATGATTTGATATGATTATCATTTAGATATCTATAAGAAAATAGTCGATTCAGAATACTATAACATAGTGTTGACTTGTATTACCAAATATCGGCCATATAAAATGCATTCGATGCCTAATCATTTTAGAAATAGATCTAAATGGTTTACTAATAATGTTATCTGCATTATCCCATGATCGACACTAATATCTTTTTAATAGTAAACACAATGAATACCAGAGGATATACCTCATTGGCATTCTCATATGACTGTCCAAAAACACAACGATGGACATCCTAAACGAATCATACGATTTCCTCATTATTATTAACATATAGAACTGAGGAATACCTATTAGTTGATAGTCGTAGAGTTGGCAATACTTACTGATGGAACTCTACAATCGACACCTCTAGCTATGTATCTCCTCTTAGCCATGATTTCTCCTCTACGTATCCCTACACTTCACACAAGTTTCTCCTTATTCCTTTCTGCTACCTCACGGCTCAATTGTGTCATTTAATAAAGGCTCAGGCATGACTCCTATAGAGTCACCTTACTCCTCACTCCCACTCATTTCAGTTGCAACTTAATTGAATGCATAACAGTCCATGTTTGATTTGGTTCTAACTGAAGCCAAGTTTTAATGCAAAGTTTACACATGTCAATGGGAGATAACCGTCCCATGGGCTCATCGATGGTGGTAGTTAATACCATAGTCCTTCTCTTTTGGAAGAGGCTGACACATCTCTTAACTATTGATAATTATTTAATAATCCCCAATAAGTGATTTGACTCACTACTACTATTATTGAAGGCTCTCCTATTTGCAAGCTAGTATAACAATATTGACTTATTATGAGGTATTATCCTCACTCGACATATAAGCATATTCTTATTTGATTATGTCAAATATGATTCACATAACATCACCTCAATTAGATAGTTATGGTTTAATCAAATAAAAAGATAAAATTTAAACAAAGGATTACGAATATTGTGATTGGGTTGAGCTTGTCTCCCCATCACAATCCGTCGACAATATTCACGTCTTCTTAACTTGACGAAAATGTCTTAACATTAAGAATCATTTATAACACCTCAAGGGGACTTAATAATAATAAGTCAACCATTTTTTGACAATAGCATCGTAATATTTACGTTAAACGTAAATAGTCACAAATCACACTTCAAACGACGTCGTTAACGTTATTAATGACTAAGACGACTTACTACAACTTAGAAAGATTTGTAAATAATATCAACTACCTGTCGATTAGGTTCAGAAGTAAATTGACAAGACAAGACTTACCTCTTATGACACATTGGTTCACGTTTTCGTTAAACACTTGTACTTGATTTGGCAAATAAACCACTTGTAACCCGAGGTCTATATCTCTCTCCTGGAAAGATACTCTCTCTCTCTTTTCTCTGAGAGTCATCTAATAACTTGTAATCATGTATCAAACTCATTACCAAACAAATTTTGATTAGTGCATCATTATTCAAATAATAGATCAAATCTCATGATGCAAATATTAAATCGATAATAACATAATCATTTCCATAATTTCATAAATGACATTCAATATAATCCATTTCTTTCCTTGTCATTAATCTAAACATCATAATAAATTTACTTATGTCGAAGTAAAAAGTAAAAGTATAGCAAGACAAAAATTTGGGATGTAACATATCCTTCCCCTAAAGATTCATCGTCCTCGATGATATAGCGTATTAAAAAGTAACTGAAAAGCAAGTTCATTGTTTTCAACTAGTAACATCATTAAATAAATGAGGAAACTTTTGATAAAATTCATGGTAATCCTCCCATGTAGTATTTTCCTCAACATATTGGTTCCATTGGACCTTGCATTGCAAGACCTCTTTGTTACGCAAGCAAAGCTTGCATGTTTCTAACACCTTGAGTGGCTCGATCATGACCACTCCTGGGTCTTGCATTTGTAAATAATTCTAAGTCAAAATATGATTATTACCTGCAATATATTTCTTCAAATAAGACACATGAAAAACATTGTGCATTCTAGATAAGGCTGGTGGTAGAGCAATTCTGTAGGCAACCGGATTGACTACTTCAAGCACTTCAAAGGGTCCCACATATCAAGGGGCTAGCTTAGAAGACTTCCCAAACTTAATAGAACTTTTCTGAGGTTTGACCCTTAAAAGAACTTTTTCTCCAATAGAGAATTGCCTTAGAACATGCTTTGCATCTGCATAGCTCTTTGGCCTATCATTGGCTTCTGCCAATCTTTTTCTGATCAGCTTAACTTTCTCTTCCATTTCAACTAGCATTTCTGGTCTGATGCTAATCCTATCTTCTGGATTATCCCAGCTTATAGGAGTTTGACATCTTCTTCCATATAATGCTTCAAATGGCACCATCTTAATAGTGGAATGATAGGAATTGTTGTAAGCAAGTTCCACAAGTGGTAAGTATTCTTCCCACTTATATTGTTGATCCATGCAATACATTCACAATAGGTCTTCCAAGACTTGGTTAACTCTCTCAATTTGCCCATCAGTTTTAGGATGGTAAGTTGTACTCACGTTGAGTTTAGTCCCTAGTGCACAAAACAAAGTTTACCAAAACCTTGACGTTACATGCGCATCTCTATCTGAGATAATCTTTTCAGGGAAGCCATGTAATCTAAACACCTCTTGCACAAATTTTGTGAGCTAACACAGGTGCTCCATCAGTCAAATTCCCTGGTATGAAATGTGTTACCTTTGTGAGTTTATCAACCACGACTAAAATGGCATCATGTTTATTCCTTGACATAGGAAGACCTTGAACAAAATCCATGCTAATAACTTGCAATTTCCACTCTGGCACATCATGTGGGTACAACAATCCTGTGGGGTGTTGATGCTCTGCTTTTACCTTTTGACATTCTAAACAGCTTTCTACAAATCTTGTAGCATCATTCTTCATTCCTTTCTAGAAATAAAGAGGTTTAACATCCGCTAGAAGTTTGGTTACTCCTGGATGTCCAGAATATGGTGTAGTATGAACTTCTTTCCATATTAGATCCCTCAATCTAGCTGATTCAGGAACATAAATTCTATCTTTATACCTCAATAGTCCATCTGACTCAAACAGAAAACCATCATACCTTAGATCTCTAGCATTATTTTTTAGAGCCTGCTTAACCTACTCATAAAACTCATCACTAGACAAATTTTGCAATACCAAATCCTTGAAATTTCCACGAATAGAAACAATAGAAGCTATATGTCTTCTACAACTCAAAGCATCAGCTACTCTATTCTCTTTTCCTTTGATGTAGTTTATCTCAAAGTCATAGTCAGATATCAATTCTAACCATCTCCTTTGTCAAACATTCAAATGCGGTTGAGAGAAAATATACTTAAGACTTTGATGGCCTGATTTAAGTACAAAAGTCTTCCCCAACAAATAGTGTCTCCACATCTGCAAGGCATGAGTTACTGCTGCCAATTCTAGATCATGCGGTGCATAATTTTTCTCATAGGATTTCAATTTCCTTGACTCATATGCTATAACTCTTCGATCTTCCATAAGCACTCCTCCTAATCCTTCTCCCAAGGCATCTGTAATTACCTCAAATTGTCCTTCGGGGTCAGGAACTTTCAAGATTGGAGTTGTAGTTAACTTTTCCTTTAAGAGATCAAATTCATCCTGAAATTTATCCGTCCATTAAAATCTCTTTCCTTTCCTTTGTAGGGAAGTGATTGGACTAGCAATACTGGAGAAATTTAGAACAAACTTTCTATAATAGCCTGTCAGGCCCATGAAACTATACACCTCATGCACATTTGTTGGTACAGGACAATCTAGAATAGTTGTGATTTTTGTAGGATCAACAGATATTCCATTAGCTGATATAATATGCCCTAGGTATTGAATCACCTTCTAGAAGAATGTACACTTTGATAGTTTCCCATATAACTTATGTTCTCTTAAACTTTACAGAACTATTTGCAAGTGCCGTTGATGTTCTTCTTCATTCTTAGAATAAATGAGTATCTCATGAAGACTAAAACAAACTTGTCCAAACAATATTTGAATATACTATTCATGAGATTCATGAATACAGCAGGTGCATTCGTCAAACCAAATGGCAACACTGTGAACTCATAGTGTCCATATCTGGTTCTAAAAGTAGTCTTATGAATATCTTCATCCCTCAGTCTTAACTGATGATATTCTGATCGCAAATCAATCTTTGAAAACACAGCAGCTTCATGCATCTGATCAAAAAGATCATCAATACGTGGCAAAGGATATTTGTTCTTTACCGTTGCTTTATTAAGTATACGATAATCTATACACAATTGAAGGGTTCCATCCTTCTTCTTAACAAAAATAACCGGAGCACCCCAAGGTGAAACACTAGGTTTGATCAAACCTTTTGCCAACAATTCTTGTAATTGTGCTTTAAATTCCATTAACTCTGTAGTTGTCATACGGTAGGGTTCTTTTGATATAGGCTCAAATCCTGGTTTAATGTCAATTGCAAAATCAAAAACCCTCTTGGGAGGCAATCCTAGAAGTTCTTCTTGAAACACATCCTGAAATTCCTGAAGAAAAGGATACTTTTCTCCAAAAGATGAACTAGGGTTTTCTATCCCTTCCTCCACTTGTTCCATTTTGACTACAAACAACTGACAACCTTTCCTTCTAGCCCTTTTCAATTGCTTGGCAGAGATAGGTCTGATTTTAACTTCTCTTTGAATCCCTTGGAATTGGGTCTAATTTCCCAAATCATCTAAGCATTCAACTATTTTTAAAAAATAGTCTACCTTAGCTCTATGCTTCCATAACCAACTCATTCCTAGGATTACATCATAGGAACCTAGGGGGGCTACATACAAGTTTACTTCAGTTGAGAAACTAAGGAGATCAATCTTGGCTTCAAACAAACATTTCTCTACCTGAGCCTTAGATTGGTTAGCATATTCTACCATGACCAAGGTTTAGACATGTACCTAGCTTTTCTAGGAAATTTATTCAAAATTCTAGGAGAAATGAAGTTTTCAGTAGCTCCTGTATCAATCAAAATAGATATAGGGACTCCAAACAAAGTACCTGTCATCTCAATGGGTGTGATTTGATACTCTGCTTGATGATTGTCGAGAGCTGCATGAATCCTTTGCTGGAATGCTTCTTGCTGAGTAGGTAGTGCAGTACCTCTTTGTTGTCCATTTTGATTCTTGTTAATTTGCATAATGGTCACCCCCACAAGTAAAGCATCCTCCAATGGGTCCTTTCTTATCCGCAGTCTTCCCATTGTTATCCTCATTTCTTTTGTAGTTTCCATTCTTCTTCTCATTACCAGATCCACCCTTGTTCTTCTGAGGTCCTTTATCTTTTCTCTTGTTATCATAGCTCTTTTCATATATTTTCTTGTATGGTTGATTGTTAGGAGTTCCATTAAACCTCTTGCAGCTTCTATCACAATAAGCTAAGATAGCTTTCAGCTTTTGCTCTTGCTTGATCACCTTCTCGTACACTTGATCCATTGTTGTGGGACCATGCACGTCCACTTCACCACCAATTTGAGCATTTAAGCCCATGATGAATTTTCTGATCCTGAATCTCTCATCCTTTTGATATTGTGGAACATATTTTAGGAGTCGAGTGAATTTTTCTCCATATTCCACCACTATCATATCTCCTTGTCAAAGATTCTGAAAATCAGTCAATTTCTGATCAAAATAGAGTTGTGGTAACCATCTCTTACGAAAGAGTTCCACGAACTCATCCCAAGTTACCCTTAAAGAGCTTAAATTCAATTCCATCTTCTTATTCATCCACCAAGTGGATGCTTCTCCTACCACTTGGAATGCTCCCCATACTGCCTTGGTCACCTCCGAGTAATTTCTTATCTTGAAATATTTTTCCATCTTTGTTAACCAAGCTTCTGCAACATCTCCGGTCTCTGTCCCATCAAATTTTGGTGGAGTAACCTTCTTCATATCCTTTGAGAGCTCTAAGGTCAATCTATCCCTTGCCTCTTTATGAGGTTCCGCACTCTTACTTTGATCTTCATGATTTTCTCCGCTTTCACCATGAGAGTTTTCACCTCCTCCCTCAGTATTCCCTTTATCATCCACCTTCTTTTCCAAATCACTCAATCTTTTCTTGGTTTCCTCAAGCATGGTTATGATTTGGTCCAGCTTATTATTTGGCAGGTGGTTTTCCTCTTCACTTTCTCCTTGGTTAGTTCTTGTCTGAACCATGTTTATTGATTTCTCACACCTGAGAATATTGAGTTGTCCATTAGTTCAAGATTATAATGCATCCAATTAAATCTAAATATATAATAAACTCAATTTAAACAATAGTTTGGCACAAAAAGAAATCTTTTTTTTCATTTCAAAAGTAAAGAGTATTCTTCATTTATACAAGAAATGACTTCAAAAGTCATGCTCAAGAGGAGTATATCCTTCAGACTCATTTTCAGATACATAATCTTGAGGTATATAACCCTCTGACTCACTATCGGACCTAACTTCTATGATCTCAACAATTGGGGGTATGCGGGGATCTCGCCTAACCATAGTTGTTTCCTCATCTGACATATACTCTATGATTTTGGCAGTGATCTTAACTCTTTCAATGTTTTCCCTTCTCACTCGTTTGATTCGAGTTAAGATAGTCACCAAAGTTTCAGTATCACTTAACCAAATGTCACTCTCATTATTGGTTCCCTCAAAGGTTTTGATAATGGCCTCATGTTCTCTTTTTGCTTTAAGGAAACATTGACTCGAATTAACAGACTTTCTTGTTGTCTTCTTAAGACGTACCATCTTGGCACAAAGATTATAAAACATTAGCTAACCACATAATGTTGACTACATGCAAGTATAGTGGTCTCATAAGCCCTAGTGCTAAACCTAGTAGCTCTGATACCATATGTAACATCCAAGTTCTAAAAACATAGTAAAACCAGAAATTTACCATAGAGTAAATCAACAAGGTAAAAATGAGATAGAGAAAATTTTTCTTTTATTCAACATATAATCAAGTAACTACAATAACAAGATTTCTCTTTACAAAATACAATAAACCATATTGTCTTTCTCTATTACAATGTTTACAAATGTAAATCAATTACATATACAAATTTTGGAATAAGTATTACTTCTGAATATCTGACATCTTTATCACAAGTCTTGGCATATTTCCTGCTTGGAGAGAGAGTATCTTTCCAGTGATTTAGCTCCATCCACAGACCGACGGTCTCCCACACATCTTCCACATAGGAAGTGGCCCTACCCTTCACGAGGAATATAGACCTTAGGTGACCAGCGGTAATTTACCTTTCCCGAGTACATAGTGTTGTATCCTACTCAACTCTATCAACCATACAACCCTAGATACCCTCTAGCTAAGTATGATTTCTAATAGGATGAGCAATCTGGATACAGTGAACCGACAATGCATGCAAAAAACAAATGCATTACTTTGGTCAAAGTTTTTTTTAATAATAATATCATTCATAATCAACGTAGTCGTTGTGTTCACCCACCCCTACTTGACTTGGATACTGTCGTATTCTTGCAGATATTCCCACCGACTTTATTTACGTAATGTTTTAATCATCTTGTCATGATAAAAGTTTTCTTGAATTAGATAAGTCTAAAAGACATAACCATTCTTTGGGTTCATAATCGACTCTAGGGTTTTTATAACAACTCATTGGATATTATGATATTTCAATATATATATATATATATATATATATCATTCCTATAAAACTAGGTTCATAATCGACCTTTGGTTTATCTCTTTCATGGCTAAGAATACTATAATTCTTGTGAAGATATTAACTTTTATTCAAAGGAATATGATTATCTTTCAAATTATCTCTATGTGATGTCATTAACCATCACTATATATATATATATATATATATATATATATATATATATATATACACACACTCATATATGATTTTATTCAAGGTTGTTTCTATATAGACTTAGTCTATTTCCCGTAATGGTTTACTATAGCTAAACTCATCAAGATTACAAGTATAGACATTAAGAAGATCTTTGGACATTTATCCCATTTATCTACTAATCCTGGTTCTCCTACCATTCAATAGATTATACCAAAATTACCATAGAACACTAAGAATCTAAGTTTCTTGGGATAAGATATCATTTTCAACATGTATAGAAACTTAACAAGGAAATGTTTTTGAAATAACATTACCCTGACTCAAGGTCTAAACTATACGACTCAAGGCTATGAATATAACTATTCAAGTTAAATCAATACTAATAAAATTCGAAAGTCTAATATATGATTATTTCATGAACATATCATTGGTTTCTACAAACTTATTCAATAAGTAAACTATTTTTCAAAACAAACATCAACTAAGACAACCTCCTACTATGATGATCATTTATCCTCCATACTATGATTTGATATGATTGTCATTTAGATATCTATAAGAAAATAGTCGATTCAGAATACTATAACATAGTGTTCACTTGTATTACCAAGTATCAACCATATAAAATGCATTTGATGCCTAATCATTTTAGAAATAGATCTAAATGGTTTACTAATAATGCTATTTGCATTATCCCATGACCGATCCTAATATCTTTTTAACAGTAAACACAATGAATACCGGAGGATATACCTCATTGGCATTCTCATATGACTATCCAAAAACACAACGATGGACATCCTAAAAGAATCATACAATTTCCTCATTGTTATTAACATATAGAACTGAGGAATACCTATTAGTTGACAATCTTAGAGTTGGAAATACTTGCTAATGGAACTCTACAGACGATGCCTCTAGTTGTGTATCTCCTCTTAGCCACAATTTCTCCTCTACGTATCCCTAAACTTCACACAAGTTTCTCCTTATTCCTTTATGCTGCCTCATGGCTCAATTGCGTCATTTAATAAAGGCTCAGGCATGACTCCTATAGAGTCACCTTACTCCTCACTCCCACTCATTTCAGTTGCAACTTAATTGAATGCATAACAGTCCATGTTCGGTTTGGTTCTAACTGAAGCCAAGTTTTAATGCAAAGTTTACACATGTCGATGGGAGATAACCATCCCATGGGCTCGTCGATGGTGGTAGTTAATACCATAGTCCTTCTCTTTTGGAAGAGGCCGACACATCTCTTAACTATTGCTAATTATTTAATGATCCCCAATAAGTGATTCGACTCACTACTACTATTATTGAAGGCTCTCCTATTTGCAAGCTAGTATAACAATATTGAGTTATTATGAGGTATTATCCTCATTCGACACATAAGCATATTCTTATTTGATTATGTCAAATATGATTCACATAACATCACCTCAATTGGATAGTTATGCTTTAATCAAATAAAAAGATAATATTTAAACAAAGGATTACAGATATTGTGATTGGGTTGAGCTTGTCTCCCCATCACAATCCGTTGACAATATTCACGTCTTCTTAACTCGACAAAAATGTCTTAATGTTAAGAATCGTTTACAACACCTCAAGGGGACTTAATAATAATAAGTCAACCATTTTATGACAATAATGTCGTAATATTTACGTTAAATGTAAATAGTCACAAATCACACTTCAAATGACGTCGTTAATGTTATTAATGACTAAGATGACTTACTACGACTTAGAAAGATTTGTAAATAATATCGACTACCTGTCGATTAGGTTGAGAAGTAAACTAACAAGACAAGACTTACCTCTTACGACACATTGGTTCACATTTTCGTTAAACACTTATACTTGATTTGGCAAATAAACCACTCGTAACCTGACGTCTATATCTCTCTTCTAGAAAGATTCTCTCTTTTCTCCAAGAGTCATCTGATAACCTGTAATCCTGTATCAAACTCATTACCAAATAAATTATGATCATTGTATCATTATTCAAATAATAGATCAAATCTCATAATGCAAATATTAAATCGATAATAACATAATCATTTCCATAATTTCATAAATGACATTCAACATAATCCATTTCTTTCCTTGTCATTAATCTAGACATCATAATAAATTTACTTATGTCCAAGTAAAAAGTAAAAGTATAGAAAGACAAAAATTGGGTATGTAGCAAATTCTAACTGGTTTGCAATCTTGCATACTAAATCTGTTCAGAATAGCATCAACATACTTACTCTGCGATAACCAAAGCTTTTTGTTTACCTGATCTATTTTGATTTCCATCCCTAGAATATATTTGGCTACTCACAAATCCTTCATCTCAAATACACTTGAAATTTGATCTTTCAACTAACTAAGCATACCCTTAGTGTTACTAAAAAATAACATATCATCCACATACAAGGAAAAAATCAGTATATGATCATCAATACATCTAATGTATGCATAGTGATCTTCTTTGCTTCTTACAAAACCTAATTTCAAAACATATGAGTCAAACTTTTGATACCACATTTGGGGAGACTATTTTAAACCATAAAGAGGCCTTTTTAACTTGCATACTTAGTGTTCCTTCCCTTTTACCACAAAACTTGTAGGCTATTGCATATAAATTTCTTCTTCCAAATCTCCATGTAAGAATGCAGTCTTAACATCCATTTTCTCAATTTCAAAATCATAAGTTGTAGCAATGGATAAAAGAAACCTAATAGAAGATAATTTAGCAACAGGAGAGAAAATTGCACCAAAATCAACTCCCTCTCTTTGGGAGTAGCCCTTGGCTACTAGTCTAGCCTTGTACTTTTGTAATGAACCATCTGCTCTAAACTTCTTCTTGAAGACCCACTTACATCCTATGGCCTTTATTCCTTTGGGAAAATGTACAAGATCCCAGGTGTCACATGAGTCTAAATCCATCATCTCCTCCTACATGGCTAGCTACCAAGACTCACTATCATCTGCATGAATATCTTCCCTATAGGATCTAGGTTCATTGTTAGTACTCAATAAAGCAAACACACAATGTAAATCTAGTGGCCTATATCTATCAACTGGGTTATGTTGTCTTGTGGATCTTCTCAAGGGTGGAGTAAGAGATTCTTCCTCATGTTCTTTTGTATGCTCAACTTCTTTTGTAACAACAAAGTCTTCCTCATCTAAACTTTCACTTGAATATTCTTCTTCTTCTCCATCCCCTAATCTATCATTTTGTTCTTCCTGATGTGCATTTTCTTGTTGTTGTAAATCAAAATGCGTTATCCTCTTCCTTTCTTTTTCCTTTGGCTATATAGGATCAGAAATAGCTATAAGTTCCTTGAAAATCACATCTCTAGAGAAGATAACTTTTCTGGTTAGAGGATCCCAAAGCTTATAATATTTTACATTCTCACTGGATATCCAATGAAGATACATTTATGTGCTTTTGGATCCAACTTAGATCGCTTTTCCTTAGACACATGAACAAAAGCTTCACAACCAAAAAAACCTAAAATGTGAAACAAAAGGTTGCTTACCTGTCCACACTTCATAAGGTATCGAATCAAGAGCCTTACAAGGAGATCTATTTAACAAATACCAAGCAATACTCATAATTTCTTCCCAAAAGCATTTATCCAACTGTGCATCACTTAACATACTTCTGGCTCTTTCCATTATTGTTTGGTTCATCCTTTCTGCAACACCATTTTGTTGTGGTGTATATGGAGTTGTCTTTTTATCTTATGATACCTGCATGCTTACAAAACTCATCAAATTCCTTAGATAAATGTTTCCCTCTATCGTCAGATCTTAATATTATTATCTTAAGTCCTGATCAGTTCTCTACTAAGACTTTAAATTCCTTAAACTTAGTGAGAATTTTAGATTTATGCTTCATAAAATAAATCCATGTGAATCTAGATACATCATTAATGAAGGTAATGAAATAATGAGATTTTCCAATAGAATCATTATCCACAAGTCCAAACACATCTGAATGAATAATTTCTAATTTCTCTTTCACTCTATTGATTCCTAAAGGAAAAGAATTTATGTTCTCTTTGCCAAACACACAATTGCTCATAGAAACTAAAGTGCTCATCAAAATAGGAGAAACCATCCAACACATTTTTATTCATAATTATTTTTAAAACATTTTCACTTGTGTGGCCCAACCTATGGTGCCGCAACATACATGTATTTTTAGTAGTTTCAGTTATATTAGTGGATCTACAAACTATAGTGGCCTCAAGCCTAAACAAATTTCCCATCCTTGTTCTCCTGGCTACCACCAAGCTTCCTCTCACCAATCTACAACCATGCTTATTAAATGTTACATGCATTCTTGAATCATTTAACTTTGAAGCATAGATAACATTTCTAGCCAATCCAGGAATATGTAAAACACTAGGGAGGGTTTTAATCCTCCCATAAATAAAACACAATTGTACCTTTCCCTAGCCAACAATCAGATATGTAGAGTTTTCCCCAAGGTAAACACTACCTCCATCATATTTCTCATATGTGAAGAACCATTCCTCATGAGGAGTCATATGATATGAGCAACCTGAGTCAATCAACCATTGTTCATTAGACATAACATTACATGTAGAAAGTAACACTTCATCACCTACATTTGATGAATTTTCGATAGAGGAATCCCACTATTTCTTTGGGTTTCTACATTCTTTCTTCAGATGCCCCTTCTTATCAAAGTTCCAACACTTAACTCTATTCTTCTTCCCAAGAGTTTTAGACTAGCATTTTGATTCCTTAGTCCCCTTCTAATATCCTTTTGGTCCTCTTTCCTTAGACCTCCCCCTAACATTAAGAGCATCCACCGAGCTATCCATAGCCTTCTTTAGGTCATTTCCTATGACAGCAGAGTTGTAACAAGGGCATCCATCTTTGGATCTTCAAGGTTAGCAGTGATAGCAAGAATGAAATCCTCCCAAGACTCAAGAAAAGAACAAAGAAGCATAATACACTTATCTTCCTCATCTATCTTAACATCCATAGAAGATAACTGACTCAAAATCAAATTAAATATATTCAAGTGCTCAGCTATCGAATTACCCTCCTTCATTTTAAGGGAAAATAACTTTCTTTTGAGATACATTTATTTACTAGGCTCTTGGCTTGATATATTTCACACAACCACTTCCATAAAGCATGTGCAGTCTTCTTAGCAGATAGATTTAATAGGATAGAGTTAGCAAGGCATAACTAGATTGTTCCTCTTGCCTTTTTGTCCAATTGTCCCACTCATCTAGTGACTGACATCATCAGGTTTCTTTTCTCTTGACATGACAAACCATTGTTCCCTCTCTTCAAGGAGATCTTCCATTTTTAGCTTCCACAACTCATATTGTTGAATAGGTCTTTATACAGATTAAGGTGTTACCCATGAATGTAGTATCAAAATTTGGCACACATGTTCTAGAATTGGGTTTTGAAAGAAGTGGAGTTGATCATTGTGTATAATTCAAAAAGGTAAATGATTTGATTGTTATTTTATATGTTGATGATATTCTTATCATTGGAGACAATAAAGCATTAATTTAGGAGCTTAAGACTTAGTTGTTTAGGAAGTTTGATATGAAATACTTAGGCGCTATTGGATACATTCTCAGAATGAAGATATGCAGGGACAAGTGTAAAAGAAACCTATGGATAAACTAGAGGAAATACCCTTGAGACAATTTTGTAGAGATTTAGAAGACATAATCTTGTAGAGATTTAGAAGACATGATAGTAAACTAGTAAGTTCACCTCTACTAGTTTACACAAAGTTGAGTATGGAATAATGTACTAAATCTATGAAGGATTTCCAATACATGATTAGAGTTCCCTATGCATGTGTGGTAGGAAGTCTCATGTATGTGATGTTCTAACAAGAACATGTACATTTCCCAAGTAGTGGGAGTTCTAAATAAGTTCATGGAAAAACTAGGTGAAGAACATTGGACACATGTGAAAAGGGTGTTTAGGTACTTGAAGGGACCTATGGGTTATTTCTTAACTTATCATGGTACTAATGATCTAGGAAATATGTTGAGTATACAAGGATTTGTTAATTTGGATTGGGCCAGAGATCTAGACAACCAGAGGTCTATAAGTAGATATGTGTTTATTTTGTTTGGAGGAGCAGTGAGTTGGATGAGAAAGAGGTAGTAGATGGTTGCCCTATCAAATACTAATGTAGAATATAAAGATGAAACATATGCTTGTAAGGAAGCCATGTGGTTGAAGAGGTTAAGTAACAGTATTGGTTTTAAGAGTCAAATAGTGTTGAAGTTTGATTCATAGAGTATAATTTGTTTGGTTAAGAATCTTGTTTACCATGCAAGAACAAAACATACTGATGTGCAATATCATTTTGTGAGGGATATGGTTGAGAGCAAGAAAGTCCAAATGGATAACATTGACACTCAAGTAAACACTATAGATTCTTTGACAAAACCTACAAGTATTGTAAAATTCATGTGGTGTAGGGATGAGATGGGCTTGATCCATTCTTGAGCATTAGGTTAAATTATTGGCTTGAAATACCAAACTCTCAATTGTGGTAAATGTCAAGTAGGAGAATGTTGTGATTTGGGTGATATTCACCTATAGAGAGTGAGAAGATTTTATTTGCAATCTTCATTGTGGTGCATTATGATGTTAATTCATTAGAGTGAGAAGAGTTTATTTGCAGTCTTCTGTAAGAATCCACGATGTAAGATGTATCAATGAAGAATAAACAATGAAAATTTATCTAGAGCAAGCAATTAAACAACTAATTTACACTAGAATTGTAAAGCTATGACTAGCAATTGATACTACATTAAAGTTATAATTAATGCAATAATTAAATAAAATAATCAAAAGGTACTTAACTCTCAACTTGATCGAGAGATTGTCACAGTTGTCACAAACTAAATTTTCCACTATACCAGGAAATTTGGATCTATTAGATGATGACCCTTGAATATTAAAATTCTTTGCTAGATGTCAAGTTCAAGGTTGCACCTACATATTTGAAGTCCATGCTTGTAGAAATGAAATTGGTAGATGGATATAAACTTCACTTGTCTAAATGATATGAGAAAATTTTGTTGACTAGAAAAGATTCACCTTGATTTGATACACCCGCATCTAGGAAAATGGTGTTAATAGACACCTTTTGGGAAATTTCTAGACAAGATTTTGTTGACAAGTAGGAGGTACTTTCCACAATGTGTCAAAGTATGATACTTATATCAAGATTTAGTTGCATAATTTTTGAGTCAAACTCATTGACCCATACTTCATGAGTAGTGGTTCACATTAATCCATCTCTCATGAGAATGAATGGTCCACTTAACACTCACTACATCTAGGTGATGCTCATATCTAGTGAAGCACTACTCATGAAATATGGGTCAATGAGTTTGACTTAAAAACTACATAGTTGAATCTTGAGATAAATATCACAAGGTTTTGTTCTCATTTGATTAAGCCCCTAGGTGGGCCAATACAATTATGTTGTTCACAAAGATTGAGGATATTAAGGAATCATGTCGTATGCTCCTAGGATGTTGATGGAATGCTGGTGTAACACCTTTTCTCCTTTTTGCAATTGGTTCATTAGTGAGTCTAAATGATTCTAATGAATTAAGGCTAGTTTTTAAATATACCACCCTAATATTTAATTTGAAACAATTCATGCTTTAGTGGGTTCATAATAGCTAGTAGTAGAAGGGGAGATGGGCCCAATTTAAGAGTTTTGAATTTAAAAGTTCAAGGTTCAAGTATGCACGTACAAAAATAACCTAGGTCAATTATGCACTTACAAATCTAAGCCAGGTTGATGAATGATGGATTTTGTAAGCAAGTTTGAACATTTTAAAATGTGTGGAAATAGAATATGACTAAATTAAAGTTATTTGCCAACTTCCACCCAAAAAAACACCAATTTAAACACTCATCAATACATAAAAAACAACCCAATCACTACAAATCCGAAATATAAAAAGAGAACCTTCACCATTACACATTGAAATGCCTTATCCTTGTTATCCTTTTCACTCCCTCATAAGAATGTAACCTTGTCTATCCATATATTTCCAAACATAAAATTGTAGAGATTTCATGAAAATAAATAAACTTGTCTATCCATATATTTCCAAACATAAAATTGTAGAGATTTCATGAAAATAAATAAAATGTTGACTATGGAGCATCACTACTCAAAACTAGAAATTAGGGGGATTTAAAAAAAAAACAAATGACAGAGATCCTCCACCCTATGTTGGTGTTGCTTTTGATATTTAATGTTATTCGGGCTAGGCCCCTTGTTTGTGTCCTTTCATGTTTCCCTGTTAAGGCTTTAGACATTATGTTTTGATTGCCTTTTGAGGCTCTGTGGGTGTGACTTTTTACCACCTACCTTTTTTTGTAAATATGTACTATTTATTAGTTTAATATAAGTGACATAGGATATTCAATTTAAAAAAAAAAAAAAAACCATTAAGAATAGATCATGGATTCATGATTAATAAAGAATAATTAACAATGAATAATTAATGATCAACAATAATTACCATGTGGATAAATTTTGACTCCCGACTCATTAGCGATCTTCTAATTAACAATAAATATATTCCCTATTTTCCATTAAAGAATGAAGTTATGACAGATTACCAATCAAGAATCCACTACAATTATTTGAGCTACGTGGGATCCACCCAGCTTTAAAACCCGTGAAATGCCAGCTCACTGACAACATGCTGGCGTATCTGAACACCATGAATTCCCCATTGACGAGACCGGCTATTCTTCCACAATCACGTGTTCGCAAAGGTCCTCACAGAATTCTCATTTTCTGTCAAATTTTGGAATTACATCATTCTCAACACTGTCGGCAAGAATTGTGACGTCAGTAAGCTTTATTAATGCATACGCTTTCACCATGATTTTGATCATTGAGATTCTCTTTAAGTGGCGATCAGAAAGCTTTATTAATTGCAGATTGATCCGATAGGGACAATAACTTCATCTAAAATCCTCTACTTTATATCAATTCTGATCCATTTCCCAGCTCTTTTTTATCTTTGGTTTATATTATATTTGTGGTCCTGTCTTTTAAACAAAACTGTGCATATGGTTTAATCTTCTGATTTTAAATAATTTTTTATTACAGATAGTATACTGGTTAGTAGATCTGTCTCATAATATTTAATTTTGAGTTAATCACAGCAATCGACATTGACAACTTGGTAAGATCTCCCCCTCCCTCTCCCTCCCTCCATAGGCCCCCTCTCTCTTCTTCGCATTATCAAGTTTACATTAATCAATCTTAATTCCTTAAAAAAATTTAATGTTTAATCTCAATTAGCATTTTACCCAATTTAATGTTTAATCTCAATTAGCATTTTACCCACTTAAATTCTTTTATTTAAGGTGTATTTATTTGCCTACAAAACTACATCAATTAAATATTATATTTATATATAGTTACTAGTTTATCATGAAAATGAAATTATTGAACTTCCTAAACAATTTTGTAAGTACTTACACCATAGTTCTACAAAGTGGTATGAGATTCACTCCCAACTCTTAAAGGTTGATACTATACAAATCATTACAACTTTTTTTTTTTTAATATATTGAAAAAATTCAGTAAGATACATAGATGTAGCCATAAGACTGCTATAAAGAATACAGACCACACTGAACAACCTTAAAACCTTACAACATAGACCTATCAAAACCTGCTGAAACCAATCAAACAGCAGATAACAGCAACTGTACACTGTCAAAACATCAATAGGGACCTAATCACCATCTGCCAGAACAAACAGTTGCCAGAACAAGTTCAATAGTCTCACATTTACATATTCATTTTATTGTTTTAGTGAGCAGAAATTACATTCAAGTGGATAATTTAGCTATACATAATTATTATGTCCAGAGGCCTGTAAATATATAGAAAAAAAATAAAAAATAAAAACAAAAAAAATTGGAAAAAAAAATCAAAAAAGAAATTAAAAACCATTGAAGAAGAAAAAGTGAGAAAATCACAAAAACTATGAAACAAAAAAAAATAGAAAAAATAAAAACCTGAGGAAAATATGGAACAAAAAAAAATTGAAAAAATTAAAAAATAAAAACTAATTTTTTAAAATATAAATATACTAGTTTATCTACTTTTATATTGAAAATGAATGTAAAAAATGAGATAATTTAACTCAAGCACCTACACTATATTTCTACACTATAGCAAGATATTAATTTTAATAAAATCTACAAATGAGACAAGATTGTTAAATTTTGAATCATTCAATTTCCTAATCAACCTTGTAAGCACTTGTCCCTAAGTTCTACAAAATGAGCTCTCTAATAAATTTTGTGAAAATCTGCAAAATGATAAGATATGGAGGAATTTTATGATGAAAAAAAACAGGTTTGCCTCAAAATTTTCATTAACATAGATTTAATCCAAATATGACCTAATAGACTAATCTATATAGACGTGACCCAAAGTTTTATGTGTATCCATTTTTTTAAAAATAAACTAATATTATTTTTTTATAAAATAATTATATATTCTATTTCATTAAAATATTAATTTCCCTTAATAATATTGTTACAGGTTTTCAAGAGAATGTAATCTTTAACAATTTTATTAAGTGAGGATCTATTTTTGTGGAGCAAAGGGTCCCATGGAAATAAAAAAAAAAATTGCTAATGTTTAAATCAGAATCTTTTCGTTCAAAATAGGAGCACCTAATGTTTAGGAGGTTATTTTTCATTCCCACCACTTAATTTAAGGAAAATTTGGTTTATGTTAAAAAAACTTCATGACACCACTAGCTTCCAGAAAATTAGGAGCTTAAAATTTTAAGCATACCAATAACTACAAAATTCATGGGACCACATCTGTAAAATGCTCCTAAAAAATCTCAGCAGCCCCACTGAGATAATTTAAGAAGCCCCTTCAGATCGCTTCCTAAGGGGATACATTTTTACTCTTTCCTATACTCAAGTGATTTGTATAACATCCTCCAATTAAATCATTCCATAAGAATCTAACCAATCAATCTTTAAATAATTTAAATTATTTTATGTATTTTAAAATAAATAGTGATATATCTACAATTCTATTTACAATCTATCTCATAGGTAAGTATATTGACCTTTGATAAGTGTGGTTTTACTTTCTTTGATTTTTTTAATGAATATTTCCTATTTAACTTTATATTAAAAAAGTAATAGTACAATATTCACAAAAAAAAAAGGGAGGGTGGTAAAGAGGCACACCCACATAATCTAAGAGGACATAGTCTAAAACAGAGACCACAATTAGACAGGGCTTAACCTGAACATAACTAAACTGCTAAAATAATTGAATGGAAGAAATTTAATATCTTTTTAAAATGTAACATTTAATAATATAATTAATTATCAAATAAGTAATTTTTAACAGTATTTAGAGTAATGGACAATTATATAATGTTTTATCAGAATTTAACTAGTTAATTTTTGAGTCAATCACAATACAGTTGGTATTCAAATGCTATTGAAATTAGCTAAGAAAATAAGAACTTCAAAAAAATACCAAGACAGCTGCCATAAATACATAATGGACCTAACCCATACAGTTGGTATTCAAATGCTATTGAAATTAACTAAGAAAATGAGAACTTAAAAAAATGAGGGCAGCTGCCCTGAATACATAACTGGCCAATGGGCCTAACCATTGCACCATAAGGTGCTGTTACAATAATTATGCTATTCTATAGCGGATGTCATTACAACTGCGTTGTTGAAACACTGCATTCAACAGGCATCTGGGCAAAACGTTTAGTGTCAAGACAATAGTCATAGACAAGATAATTCCTTCTTGCCCAAGTATAATCCAAATTTTGTGCATCTGTTAAGGTCCAGGCTTGTGGCTGATCCCACCAATTCTGTGTTGTTGTGGAGACACAGGCTGGGTAGGGATCCTCCCACATGCACCCATCTACTTTGAATTTCCTGTAGGAGGAGATGAAGGGAGCCTTTCGCCAGTCGGTCTTCACCAATCCTCCCTGTGTAGCCCAATCATCTGCATCCCAAATACTTGAAAATATGTACATTGGCTGCTCATTGGGGAAGCTATTACTACCAGTATTTGTGTATACTCTCAGTGGAACTAAATCTGCAAAAAATCTGTACAACAAATACTGTAAATACACAAATGAATATGGAATATAGCAGAACTTTTAATGGCTAGTATTAGGGAATGGACTCCTTGTGTCAGATTTTTCAAAATTAGTCTTTATGGTATGGATTTTTGAGATTTGTACATGTAACATAAACATTTTGATTACTCTATAAACAATCATCCTACAATGCTATATATGTGCTTACACAATCTGATGATTGTTCCAGAGTACAGAATATGTGTGGTAATCCATAGTGGGATCAAACCAGAGCATGTGTCTCTGCTCTCTGTTTCCACTGCCATTGACATATATATTGGTTTGCAGAATATATGGTTGCCCACTTGTGTTCCCCAAGAATTCGAAATCCAGCTCATCTCTTGTGAGAAAGTGCTTGGAAACCATCTGCAGGTCATAGGAAATGCAAGCACCACATTCTGTCAGTCATTAACAATCACCTACACTAGTGGCACACATAACCTATTTGTAATTGAAGGTTTGAAGATTCCACAAAAGTTCTTAGATTGTGTGCTTCTTAGAGTTCTTAAAACTGAATTTTGTTCTATTTATCAGCATTTCAGGCAGACTTCTGAACCATCATCAATTGTTGAAGTTTAGAGACCTACCTCTGAACCATCTTCAGGGGAGTTCTTTTTTTCTTAGATTTCGAATTGGTTTGGGATTTTTTTTAAAGATCAACCCTATTATATTTAATACTTTGATTTGTTTATTGGATGATCCATCTTTCACTAGTTGAAATTCTTTCATCGGCCAATCTTTGAGCAGAAATCATACCAATCTTTCATAACCTAAAGAAATTCTACCCAAAATTATTAGGGAAAAAGACAATTTCTAGAAATGGTGCATGGCAAAAACTCTATATTTACATTAATTAAAATTGGGTATCATGGCATTTGAACAAGCAGAGAGTTATGAGGTTCTCACATAATAAGTAGTGACAACTCCTGCAGAGTCTCCTGCAACCAGCTTCAGCTTCATACTAAACCATCCAAATCTGTAACTGTGTTTTGACTGAAAACCAGAGCCTGCATATTACAATCACAATTGGGCAAATCAGCAAGTATAACACAATCTTTGGAGAAAAGTGGATTCAACACAGTAGTTTCCAGTTTGAAAATCAAAACCTGTGAAAACTAATGGCATTGCTGGAATTTTGGTACAGCCAAAAATACTATTGAAATGCTCGACTTAAATGAAACACACCTGATTTCTTATCCAGCATCAATTGCCAGATCTGGCCATCGTCAGAAGCCTTAAAATGATCCCCTGCAAATGTTATCTGAAAATTGGTATTGAATGCCTGATCAGCTGATTGTGCACTCACTCCCCCAAATAACAATAACGTAAAAGCTAATGGGATCATGGCACCAGACATTCCCATCTTAGCAGGCTTTTTCCTATACTGTTGTAGACACCAAATAGGCTACGAGTCCTTTATGTAAAGCATCAGGGCTTCCATTAGCAAAGCACCGCTTCCAAACATTGTAAAATGTTAAAATTGGGTAAAATATAGGTTCAAACATAATAAAAGGTATTCAAGTTGGATAAAATACAGTATGAAAATGAACCTAAAACTGAGATTGGTCAGGCCAAAATTGTTCACAGGTCTAGCTTTTTCCACACCTAATTTTTTTCTATTTTCTTGGAAGGGTCATCATGAATGACGGATTGCCTAGTTGTACAATAAAATAAAACAAATCTTGCCAATCTGGCTGAACTCTGCTGGCCACTTGTGATTCCAGTTGCTCTCGTTCAATTATTTGCGTATCCTATGTCAAGTCAATAATTATAATTGCCAATGCCAGGTAAGTCAATAACTATGATTGCATCCATTGGGGTTTTAAAAGCTTGTTTTCGACCAAAGGTATAATGGCCTTGGCCCTTACAGTGTGAAGTCAGGACTTCGAAAGTCGTGAAAGAATCTAATGGACCTCCTTTCACTGTAAAAGCAGATCTTTAATAAAAAATTAATCTATCACGTGGACTCCGTTTCCTGGTAAAGATGGAAATTAATTTATTATAAAAAAAATGATAAAAGAGGGCGATCATGGATTTTATGGGCATCTTTACAGAGTTTAATTGGGAACAAATTCACAGGTCTCCGCAGGTCCCACTTTTTATTAATTTCAGCTAGTTATTTGTTTTTGCTTGATTGGTTTAAAAAACTAATTGTTCCTAGTCACAATCTTAAGCTAAAATGATCTAAGCAGTTTTATCGCCGTGACCTGGTCAGGCTCTCACTTGACGGCCACCTATGGTTGACACGTCATTTTGTGTGACTCTTAAATTTTTAATACTGGAAATAGAAATGGAAATGGATTCTTTTATGCACTGTCAAGGTGTCTATAGTTATACAAATTTCAATATGCTAATAAGTCAATGGGCCTTTGGTTTATGGTGAAGTTGAATGGTTTCAAATGCGCCCACTAAGGTCTTGTTTAGTTCAAGGTCTTGTAAGGGATATGAGGCTGGTATCGTATCCCATGAGACTTTGGTAGAATGGATACCACTTAGTTCTTGGCTCTCAAATATAAAAAATATGCACAATGTAGAAAATGTAAATAGAAAATGTCGATAAGGGCGTGGTTCGGTGGTTAAGTCGCTCGGTTGTAGTGGCGGCCACCAAAGTTCAAACCCCCGCTGGGCCAACGAGCTCGCAGGCGTTACGCCTTCACTGGGCCAACGAGCTCGCGAGTTTGAAGTGTTCTTTCTTGGGGATGAGGTCCCCCGTGTTGTGGCCTCACCAGTTTTCATAGCTCCGGCACCAGCGTCACCGGTCATGTTAAAAAGTTTACCAATAAATTTAATTAGGTCAATCACTCATAGTGTATATAGAATGAAGAAAATTTGGATATAAATAACAATATTTAAAGAAAATAAAAAGTCTATTTATTTTATGGTAAAAAAATATAAACAATATGTACAAATAAATAAATAAATAATGGTTGATATTAACTTGATATTGAAAATTTGAAATAACTAAATATGAAAAATGTAAATAGAAAATAAATTTAATTAGGTAAATCACTAATAATGCATAAAGAATGAAGAAGATTTGGATATGGTGTGTCTTGGGCTTAGGAATATCTAGTATCCCATTGATAATTGTTGATATCCAAATTTGCTCACTTCAATTCTATGTTCATATAGATATCAAGCATGGGAAGTATGTGATTGTGGGACTTGGCTCGCATATAACAACCTCAGGGATTATAAGGCCAACTCTTTATAGATTTTCAATAATTTCTCATAACTTCACTTAACAAGGGAAAAAAGAAAGATAACGTTGAAAAGAGATATTGAAAGGAAATATAATCTAATGAACAACTAAATAAGCTATTCACTGGATCAAATCTTACTTCTCTCTCCTAGCAATCATAGATCAATAATCAACATATGCATAACTTAGACATCCTTAGCTAGGTAAAAGACCAATCTTATTAATTATATGAAGAAGAACAAAAATGATCACCAATCTTTTGTATTGATCATTTGATTCAACATAATTACAAATTTGTAGAACACTAAAGTATCTCTAGAAACATAAATGTTAACTAGAATTGAAAAACAATGCAAGAATATAAAAGTTATGCATAGCTCGAATAACATGAGCATTCATATTACAAACTAACCTTGTTCTCAACTTCAAGCTCTTATTTATACAAAATTAACTAACTGAAAATCCTATAAAAGAATGAATCATCAACACATTGGATGTATGTAGAAGTGCCTTTTGAATGCAATGCTACATGTTGGAATTATTGCATAAATTCTTGCTTAAAATTACTCTTTCCACTTAGTGCATGAATGCCCACCATTGAAAATATAGTGGAGGAGTGAATGCACACTCAACTACATCTTGAATGCAATTACATGTTCTTTGGAGCTATTTGAATATAGTTAAATCTACATAAGGTTATCCCTTGGTTTCCATTAGTCTCAACATACTATAATGGTCACTGCACGAAGAATTCCCTAAAAAATCCCACATTGACTTAAAATGCTAACCGTTGATTGAATGTAATCAGTTGCTTCTCATAATCTTTCTCTAAAATATGTTGAAGCTCTATTTTGCTCTTGTGAGGATCATCCTATATTCTACTTCATTGCCTAATTATACAATTGATGGGATATGTTGACTTGCTATATGCTTTTCATAGACCTATATAAATGTGGTCACATGAATATAGTTGCATGGATAATACCTACAAATGGACTAGGGCTTATTTCCTAATGACTCATCTCTATCTAATCAATGGCACAATTGCTCAACTAACATCCATTAAATTTGTAGACACTTGAAATCACCTCACACCATTTTTGTTATCATCAATTCATCCCTTGATCATTCTACTATAGTTAATTAAATAATTCTATTCATTTAGTTAATTATCTTTATTTTTATACAATATTAATTAAATAATTTTTAAAATCATTTAATTAATAAATCAACATTTCTTCCAAGCATTAATTAAATAAATCAGGACTATTTATTTAATTAATCAATCTTTTTATCTAACTTCTATAGTCCAACATTAGTTCAATAAATTCAATATTTATTTAATTAGTTTTATAATTGTTGAGATAAGTTGCGATCAACTTGCAATGCTAACCAATTCATGTGTCTCCAAAGTTGTTGGAATGTGTTCTCCAACACATTAAGACTTTGAGAGATTAATTATTTATTAATTACATCACTTTGACTTTAACAATTAGGTTCTAAATGGATAATGCCAAACTTGGGCGCCCACTTTGAGATGGGAGCCATGAAGACCTTGTTGACTTCTCCTAAGTCTTAAAATAAAGTTTGATAACTCCTAGTGAGTGGGAGTTAGACTTGGGCATCCCCTTTTCATGGGGGCTTATTTTTAGACTTGGAGTTGTGCTTTTTTATGTACATGAATGGATAATGTTGAGAGACCTTGCATGGATATAATGTTGGAGTTAACTATAGTGTTAGAGATACATGAATTGGATATTGCTTGCATGTGGTCAAAATAGTTTGCATGGACTTGCATGTGCTTGCATGTTGTTGTATGTCACTCTTATGGACTTGTATGACCTTGCATGTTGTTGCATGTCACTTGCATGTGCTTGCATGTTGTTGCATGTCATTCCTATGGACTTGTATGATCTTGCATGTTCTTGCATGTCAATTATATGACCTTGCATGTAGTTGCATGTCAGTTTTGTGAGTTTACTTGCAGAACACTCTAACTTCAGAAACTTGCATGATGGTACATCTCAGTGATTCAGGAAATGGGTATCAGTTGCATGTTGTTGAAAATGCTTGCATGTCAGTTGCATGTTAGTTTTAAGATATTACTTGCAAGACACTCCAACTCCTGAAAGTTGTAGGATGGTACATATCAGTGTTTTAGGTAATGGGTATTAGTTGCATGTTGGATCTGATGTTTACATGTCACTTGCATATACAGAACAAGATATTTCAGAATAACCTTGGGGACATTAATCTTGCATGTTGTTTGCATGATTTTGATGTGTATTTGATCACTTCAATTATCAGAAACTCATTGGGCAAATATGGATGCCCAAATGGAGGAGTTTTTGATGTTTCTTTTATTTGGTAATAAGTTTGATGTTGGGACAACTATATTTAGCCATCTTGGGCGCCCACATCATGAAGGGGCAGCTAACTCAAAGCTTGGACTTTGTTTGAGTTTAGTCTTCTCAATTTAAGTGTGCTTGGTTTTTGCATGAGCTTTGGAAGCTATGTTATCAATTACAATTTATTGTAATTTGAGTTTCAAACTTTTGAATTAATAAGCTTTTGAATTAAAAGAGGGTTTTTGATTTAATTGTAAACCCCATATACATTTTCTAGAGAGTTGAAAGAGGAAAAAGACTTCGAAGAAAAAAGCAAAAGTTTTTGTAAAAAGACTTAGAGAAAAAAACAAGAAGCTTTTTTGGTGAAGTGCATCAAGGACTTAAAGAAATTTCAAGTATTGAATGTAATCTTTTTCAAAGAGATTTAATACAAGAAGGAAACATCTTTGGGTGTGGAGTGTTTTCCCGAAAGGGTTTCTCCACATAAATAATTTGCAAGTTTCTTCTCTTCTATTCTCTTCTCTTCTACATTGGATTGAATGTGCAAATCAATTGTTTATTAATTGTTACAGATTAATCTTTATTTCAGCTTTGCATACACAAAATTTTAAAGTTTATAGGAGCAGTTCTACCTTCATTTTCAACAATCATCCCGATTCCAAAAATTAAATAAATGTATCCTATTTATTTAATTCCTATTTCCCATCACAATCATTAGTTGGCTAAAAATAATTATTTACCTAGCTAATCATTTACACAATCTAAATCATGATTAGTTAAGGAAAGTCTTGCACATGGCTCAATATTTGCACTTGGTTCAAGAAAGATACAAGACTTCAAAAAGCTACTTTTGGTTCCTCACCCTCCACTTTCTCCAAGGTAATCCTCAACCATTGATCTCCCTTGGATCATGGTTCTCCACTTGTGCACCTAATACAAGGTGCTAGTTGGAGGCCTCTCATGCATCCAATCCTCTCAAGTATCCTAAGTCCTTGATCTTACGAACAAATCCTAACCATTGATCTTCCTCCATGGAATTCTATAGATTGACCCTCTCACAAATCATTTTCATCAACCCTTGGAATGCAATGTTATGCTACCATTTTGAGCACTTGACATACTGTCCTCTTAAAAACAAAAATCTTTTGAGCACAACCACTTAGGTGCAACAAGGATTGGTATTGGTGAGAGCTCTTTTTCTTTTATTGATGTTTACTAATCCTTTACTTTTTCTTGAGGTTACTTTTGAGTATAGATTGAGTACATTATGCTAGAATTTCTTGTTTATTTAGGTTTATACTCTCTTGCATACATTTTAGCACACTCGGTGGGGCCCACGTCCCTTTCTAACATCTTTTGCAACTTTTTGTTATAGATTGACAGTTTGGCACGTGTAGACTTGGTTCAAGCTTTAGCATGTGCATCTGGACTTTGGTGTGTCTGTCAGTCCCCTATTTAGCTCTTCACTTGATGGTCTTGACCTAAATTTTTTTTTTTTTGCAAGATTTTGGGCTTTTAATCATTTGTTTGTGTAGGGTTTTTAAGTTATAATAAGTTTTTATGCTTTTCTAACCCTTGTGCATCCAAATTTGATGATTTTCTTGTACGTTTTTATCAAGTTTTATAGCATCTATCATGATTTAACATGCTTGAGACTGGTTTCAATGTGTCCACAAACCCATGGCATGCCGATTTACATATCAACGCCTCTATTCCTAGCCCTAAAACCCTTCTATTTGTTGTTTTTTCTAACTTTGCTTGTTATTTTCCTATATTTTTTAGTTTGTAGGGTGGCTAATTTATTATTTTTGTCATCATTTCTAACTATTTTATAATAGGTTGTTTTTATAAATTTTACCCTAATTTGTGATGTTTTGTTGTGCATGTTTCACCTTTTAACGCATCCATTTTGCTTTAAAGTGCCCACATCTTCATATCAACATCTCTATTTCACATTAGTGTGACAAAGGTAAGTACTGGTAAATAGTAACCTGCACCCTTCAGCATATTTGAGGCTCGTTTTAACATTTTTGTTATGTTTTGGGATATTTGTTTCTATTTTAGTGTAGGTAATTTAATTATGAAATTTCATCTTTTTCTTAGTTTTTATGCCTATGACTAATCATTATTTGTTACTTTCTATTACTAACATCCTATTTGTGCAATTTTTTCATTTGTTTAAGACATTATTGGCAACTACTAGTTTATTTTGTGTAGCTACACTTGTTGAAGGGATCATCTTTTTTATCACTAGTTTAGTTGCACCATGAACATGCTCTAATGTTGAAAATTGCATACCCTTGCAATTTCATTATATGTTTTGCACTCATTTTAGTGTCCACTCTCGTAGTATATTTTTAGGTTCACTTTGGCCTTTCCTAAGCCTTTCCCGTTAACCACGCATGTGATTTTGTGTTTGACCCTTTGTGTTCATTTTCATCAAGTTGTGTTTTAGTGTTTTGTTATTCTCATCATCCTATGGTGTTTCATGTGAGAGAGAGCTAGAGTTACTTGGACACTAGTGCTTAAGGTGGACATTTATGCATCGCACACCTATGTGGCACCAAGCGACTGTTTCTAGGCATTACTGTAAGCACTAAAAAGATGCATGGGCCTACATGGTAATCCTATGATGAGATATGATCCTAAACACGTACATGTAAGCATGTAAATATGACCTATTAGCATGCATTCTTTTTGGTGACACATGGATTGGACTCTCTTTTCGCTTTCCTCCTTCATTTTTCCCTTGCTAACTTGTGCAATCTTGGTCTTTCTTCCTTCAACCTTTGTCGATTCTTTGCTTTCTCCAGCTTCTAGCCTTGTTGCATGACCTATGAGTGTATTTTCCTAAGAAACCTATGTCTTGTTCATCTTTTTCATCATTTTCAAGACATTAGAGACCTCAAACTGATTTTTTGATTTCATCCCCAACCCTACTTTCTGTCAACCTTTCATCTGACCTTGGTTGCCCCTATTATTTTTGGGTCACCCCCCAGGTGACCACCCTACTAAACTAGGTGGCCACCCCTTCTGGTACCTTTTTGGCAAAACAAAGTTATTAGGTGTATTCTTCTGCCCTCCAGGATCACTCTCCAATCTTCAGTTTTCACCCAGACACCCATTTGACCCTGGTCGCCCCCTTTTTGTGTTAGGAATTTGTAGGTCTAATTAAACCAATTCCACATAACCCAATAGGAGAAACAAAATACAGAAATAACCATAATGTAAAAGATCAATGAACAAGCAACAAGGGAACATAAGATATACCTTGGGAAAACCCTTTGCAGGAAAAAACCCAGCCTCCAAAAGCATCCATGCTCACATGTATTATTCAACAATGAAATATTACAATACATTCCATAAGCCTCCATAAACACCCCTAAACCATCAAGCACCTCCAATGCAGCCTCCATGTGTACAAGCATGAATCCACACATCATCTGCCATGCTTCACAATCTGCACTTACAGGAGAGCTCAATATAATGACAACCTCTCACAAAACACCCTTCACCTACAATAAAATATCCAGCCAACCTCAAATAATAACCTTGTGCTTGCTTTTATAATATAAGCTCACACATTACATTGAGAAAACCATGTGCCCCAAAACCATGGTTTACACAAAACCACTTGACCCCACATTTGACAATTGGTATTACATTTTCCCAATTAATCAAATAATACAAATAATATCCCAATGTTACAATACAACATAAAGTGGACCCAAATAATTACATAGTGTGACTAACCACATCACATAGGTGCATCACAACTAAATAATTATTTAATTACAGCATTAGAAAAATATATCAAATTATGCAATGGTGTGCAACACCATATCCCAACATTCTCCCACTTGTTGTATACATTGCATAAGGTTCAATACATGAAATACATCATCATAGGCATGAAATCACATGAATCTCTAGAATGCTCTTGTGCTCCATCAAGATACCTACAACAAAATCAAAGTGACCACCATCTCAAGCAAGAACTCCTGTCATCCTCTAATGTGCTACCTATGGAAGAAAAGGAACATGCCAAGGTGAAGATGCACCAGTCCAAAGAACACAAGCATCAAATCCAAGTGAAACCAAATAGGCTCCAAGCTGCTGTCAAAAGGTAAAAAACCCACATGACTGGAAATAGCACCCACAACATATGCTAATACATCCAACCATCTATACCTCATAGGTATCAATAACATCAATAAACTCATGCCAATGACATATCCAACCCATATACTGCAATAACAAGCTCCATGAATAAAACCTGCCAATGAAGAACACATACATCTAGGAACTCCCACTGCATGGGTAATTTCAAATCTAAAAATAGATCCAAGGCATATCAAGTCTATCAATCAACACTCAAACCAAGGTGTGGCTAACCAACAAGCCAATGTAGTATCAAGAAGAATCACAATGATCCACACATGCATGATAAATCATTGCATACTCTCTCACAACATGTCACCATAACTCTCCCAAAGTCCAACCATATCAACATGATCCTCCAAGAAGTTATAAGACAAAGAGAGAAAACTTGTAAATCATAATGTCCTACAAAACACCTCAAAGTGCTAAGCTATGCCAAGTATGATCTCCTCTACAACCCCAAATGAAAAACCTCAACAACACCCAACCATTCAATCTCATAAGATCAAATGAACATATGTAACATGTAACCAACAGGGATGTAAGCCTCTCTAATCAAGGTAGATCAAACTCATAACCATTCCATAACTAGGAATAAGCCCAATCACATCTCCTAAACTCCTCATAATAAACATCATAAATCAAACCATATGAACAAGGAGATAACCATGCTAACATCCCTCAAATGAACCCTCAAGAACCAATAATTGTAGCTCAAGATCCATATCTATGAGAAGATGAAACATAAAGTAAAATGCATCTAAAAGGATGGGAAATACCTCATAGATGATAAACTGCTGAGTAGACCAAGAGTGGGGAATGAGAATGCTCCTCCAGGATACACCAAGCCACATAGACTCTCTCCAAGAATAATCTCCTCTAGATCCATAATGAACTCTCATCCATATCTAGGTGTAAGGCTCCTAGGTCCATCTACTGAAACCTCCAAAGAGTAACTGTCTCAACAAGTGTCTCTGATCACAAGAGAACTCTAGCCTCACCTAAGTCTCCAAATATCCATGAGCACCTATAACTGACCAATACATGCCAAACTCCAAATGCAACATAGTACCATCATGAAGTAATCAAGCAAATGATCAAAGTACTCAATACCGAGAGAAAAAGCAAGACCATTGTCAATGCTCCTACTACACAACTACATAATCAAGAAGCTCATCATGACATCATGATCTAACCATCTCCTCATAAGAAGATCACATGTAATAAAGCGTACAATGATGCATACATCCTATCTCAAGAGAACCTGTATCATCCCAAAACTCTAAACTGGTATCAAGAATCAAGACATAATATCAACATCTCTAAATCAAGGATAAACATGTCAAACTGACAAATCATAAACTTGGCACCTCAACCAAAGACTCAAAAGAGTCCTCCATGGTAAACCAAGATGTTAACATCTCCACTCACATGAAGATAACCATCTCCTGACAACTGAACTGAAAATGTCAAAGAACTCTCAAAACCATGAGCTCCTCCATGACACCAACATCCACTACAAAAGATCATCCAACATGTATAATGAATCCAACATGCTGCCAAAGCTCCCACTAAATTGTGATACCAAGGTATCCATGACAACAAAGTAACCATCTCCTAAATGAAGATTATCCATGGCCCCAAACCAGTCAAGGAATCCCACTATAACATCAATAGCTCCCAAAAGGTCTAGTGAATCAAAATCTCCAAACAAGAAGATAAAACCATCACTTTCAAAAGCTAACATAGAACCATGTATCCAAGCTCTCCATGATATCATGATAAACATGTTGCAAGGCCCAACAATTGACTATCCAGGCACTCTAATTATCCATCCTCTTATCCTAATGCAATCATACCAATGCACAAATGACCACATACAAGGCCAACTAACAAAGTCTGCATAAACACTAAATCAATCTGTTGGATTTAAACAGTCCACATCCAAGTCATCCCACTGTAGCCAAGGGGTAGCTAATCCACAAAACTACATAACTTGTAGATCCAAAACAGATGTAACATGCAAACTCATCATCACACTAGTAAACTGCAAACTGAGATATCAAAGAAGATAACCTATAGACTCCAAGACTTAAACACCAAATCAACTCTAGATTCAACTTGCCAACAAGTCCATAAATGAGTACCATAGTCAAGGAACTAATCAAGCATCCAAGGGATAAGAACAATCCCTTAAAACAACACCACAAGACCACCTGTGATCATGAATTGAACATCATAGCTCATACCTGTCAATCGCATACATGATCATGTCGTGCCAATGCAAAAGTGTGCCTGCATATCCATGACACCATAATCATCATCATCACTGTACCTGTACTCAACTCCCACTAAAACAAGACTCCAAGTCTCACACGAATATCAACCATGTCCTCAAACTAGAAGACAACCTGTACCTGTCTCCATCAAAGTCGTGACTCTAAAAAAACACTTATAAACTTGTATCAAAAAGCACCAAATCTAAAAACTTGCTATACCATGCTAATGGTCTCATAACAACATGTACTCCCACAAGTTTGTGCCAACAAATCCATCCAAATGCACTCTAATTCTCAGGCTCATACAAGTGATCAAACAAGTACAATTCTCTCTCTGTACCCCAAACTAAAAATCTACACAATCCAAACTATAGTACACTACAAGAGCTCTCCAACGCCTATCTGAAATCTAAAATCTGATTCCGTATTGAAAAGTTATGATCATAAACTGTACCGAAGCAATGCAGGCTTCAAACACCAAATTCTAATACAAATAGCAAAATCTGGTCATGAAACCTATACCACTGCATAGTTCTCGGAGAGAGCTTTCCGACGCCTATAAGAAGTCAAAAAACTGACACCGTATGTGAAAGATAAGGCCCCCCAGAAGAAAAGGCATTGATAGGGCTAAAAGTGGACCCCTGGTGGGCCTTGGTACCATGATGACGTGTCATGACATCATTGCTGATGTCATCACTACTAATGTCATCATTGCTGACTGGGCATGCTGACTATGCAAAGGTGTTGACGTGGCATCTTTGACTAGGCTTTGACTGGCGTAGGTGAAAAAGTTTTTCAATTTTGTCTTCATCTCCATCGAACCCAAAATGCATATGAAAGGAGGGTTTAATTTTTTATAAAGTCCAAATTAAAAAATATTTTAATGGTTGTCATATAAAAATCCACCGCCCACCTTTTTAAAAAAGTTTTAATAGAATTTTTTTTTGTTTTAAGCCCATACGGGCTAAACTCTGCACTGTAACCTTTTAAAAAGGTTTTAAAATAAATAATTTTTTATTAATAGTTTCAACCTCCGTGGGGAGACTTCTGTTGACGGAAAGGGGCCAGACTGGCAGCCATGGCCAGCCAATGGTAAACATTGGGCAGCACGGGGGATGGGAGGACTGGTGGGGCTGGTACTTCTCTCTGCAACACTGCGCAGGGGGGGTACCCACCCCCCATTAATTTTTTTTTTTCCATATCTTTTAAAAAAAATGCCCATTCTATAGTTTTATTTTTTTTTAATCAAAAAATTTCCAAACACTATAGAACGAAATTTTAACTTTGCGCAGGGAAATTTTTTTGTTCATCATACCTTGCAGACTGCGACGGCCATACGACTGTATCGGCGAACGAGGGGGGGCCTAAATTTTTTTGCATTTAGCTCCTGTGGCCGAAATAGGTCAAATTTTATAGGAATTTGCATTTATCAGGCCTCTTGGACTCAATGGAGAGGTCTGTTTTGTCCCAGGAGGTCATCTGTAGAAGTTCCTCAAAACTCTCATGAAGCCAAAACCTGAAAACCCTCTTTAGCCATGATTTTTCATTCACCCAATCTGCAAAATATACAGCAAATCTCCAATACCCAGAACCCCTAATCTATAATACAACTTGTATAAAACCTTGTAATGTCTTCAATCCTTCCATGCATTGCCATGGCTTCCATTTTGCACCTGATCTACACACACAAGGGTTATACATATTTAGGGAGCTCACACCTCCCTCAACCATGAACATGGCTCTGATACCAAATGTTAGGAATTTGTAGGTCTAATTAAACCAATTCCACATAACCCAATAGGAGAAACAAGATGCTGAAATAAACCATAATGCAAAGATCAAATGAACAAGCAACAAGATAACATAAGATATACCCTGGGAAAACCCTTTGTAGGAAAAACCCCAGCCTCCAAAAGCATCCACGCTCAAATGTATTATTCAGCAATGCAATATTATAATACATTCCATGAGCCTCCATGAACACCCCTGAACCATCAATCATCTCCAATGCAACCTCCATGTGTACAAGCATGAATCCACACATCACCTGCCATGCTTCACAATCTACATTACAGGAGAGAGAGCTCAATACAATGACAGCCTCTGACAAAACCTCCAATCCACCTACAATGAAACAACCAACATTACCCAAACCACTAACCATGTGCTTGCTTTTATAGACCAAGCTCACACAAATACAATTTGTGGTATTGGATAAAATCATGTGCCCCAAAAAACCATGGTAACACAAAACCATTAACTTATAAACCCACTTGACCCCACATTTGACTATTGGTACTAACTTTTCCCAATTAATCAATAATACAAATAATAATTAATTACTCTATGTGTCCCACATACATAAAATAACTAACCCAATGTTACAATACAACTTATACAAGTGGTAACCGAATATAATAGTACAATATTATGCAAGGTGTACAACAACTATCCCAACATTTTGACCCTGGTCGCCCCAGAGAGACTAGTGGTCACCCCCTAGGTAACCAACTTGTGAATGTCAGTGATCTTGTCATGTTTTCTTCTGCGGTTTTACTTCGAGTTTGAGCTCAAAAAAGTACCGTTTTTTCTCCAATTTGCATGAGATTTTCACCCTAACTGAGAGTCATCTATTCTTATCCTTTCAATCAACTTTAGTCATGCAAATTTAGCTCATTCGAACTATAATTTCCTTTCTCATGTAAACTCCATTTTCTCTCATGTGATAAGATTTCAAGCTCACTTCACTCCCCAATCAATCTAGTTCATTGACCAATCAATTGAGTTAACTCTCCAAACAAGGGAGTTAACTCTCCAATCAATTCCACCTCTGATTCCTCATTCCAACCTATAAATACACCTCACCTCTCCATTATTCTTAATTTCTAGAGAATGCTCTTCCCTTCTTCACAAGTTTTTTCAAGCTTCTTCACAGGTCTTTGAGCCTCTTTCTTCATTACTTTCTTTAGCTTTTCAAAGCTTCAAAGCTTTCTTTTCATTAGTTTTATTGTTGCAAAGATTCAAGACATTTCCATAGGAGGCAAATTCATTGTTACAACCCAGTTATGCTTAGTTTTTGCTCTCCCTTAGCATTCTTATGCTCTTTGCATGACTATCATGCCTTTTTCTTTTATTGTTTATGCCCAAGCTTTTCAAAAAATCTTCATACAACATTGTCACGCTAGCCGATTCTCAAGCCCAAGTGCTTCATTCAAGATCTCATAGCTTCATCCAAGATTTCTCAAGCTTTTGTTCAATTTTTTTTCCATCCAATCCCTATTTCCAAGAGGACTACTCTATTGTTACAAAGGAAGGGAAGGATACTACAAGGATCTCTAAGGATATGCCAAGCTCATGTGCCTACAATTTCAGGTTCCTTCATGCTTTTTGTAGTAATTAGAAAGTCAATCTTGCTCTTGGATTAGTAATCTTGTCATTGCAAATTCCTTGATAGATTAATTTATATTGTTAGATTAGCTTGTTTTATTTCAATTTAGATTAGTTTCATTTCAATTCTTAGAGTAGTCCAAAACTAATCTCAAAAAATACAAAAAAAAAAGTAATTGCATTAGGTAATTTCATTCTAGTTTGCATTCATATTTTAATTCCTAGTTTAATTTAGTTCATTTTATTTCAAAAATTGGTGAAAAAGAACAAAAAGTTGTTTGCGTACATCGTAGCTTGCATATCATTAGAAAAACCCATAAAATACAAAAACATTAGAAAATACCGAAAATAAATCAAAACAAGTTCACAAACCTTCAATTCCATCACGAGGTCAACATAAATCAATCAACTCAAATAAAGCAAAGCAAACCTTAGGTCATCACCCTAAGTCAAACACAAATCAACTTGTGGTTAACTCAAACCAACTCTCTGTTTAGACTCACAAATGTGCCTTGGACTTAGAGGTGAGTGCATGAGGGTGATCCTAGAGGAGATCGAAGAGTTACACCCTAGGCCTAAACACACGCAATTGATCATTCAAGAACAATAACTTAGGCTTAGGTTGATCGAACAAATACATCAAATCCAACAACTCCTTCAAGAAGGAGAGGAAAGATTCCAATGTAGAAGACTCATAAATGACTATAACAGACAACCAAATAGGCATTGGAATCTAGCTAACCTAGACAAGACATCAGTGACTAGTGACCCTTCAGGTCATATTATTATTTCAACGTCCACAATCATTGAGTACAACTTAGCAAATAATCCTAAGGAAAGACCCCAGGATTGGTCGACCATTCTCCATGAAGTATAGCTCTCAAGCGAGAAGGACCGCCCCTGTGGCTTGCCTCCTCTCGACTGGCTTCTACCATGAGAGTGAGTGACGTGGAGGTTCATCCATGGCAAGGAGTGTTGCACATATGCTACCAAAGGTTATCATTGATGTCAACACTCAATTTGGAACACTTAGTTTGGACTGTCATTGAGATGCTACAATGGTGTGCTAGCAGTGGTTATTGTGTTGATTGTCAGGAACACTGAGAGGGGGGGTGAATCAGTGTTCTATAAATCTTTTCTTAAACTTTTACTTTTAACCATTTCAAAAGAATAATCAAGCAGAAGCAAAATATATAATTGAACAACATCCACAAAAGCATGACACATAACACCAAGATTTTACGTGGAAAACCCAAAAAGGGAAAAACCATAGAGAAGATTAGCTCTCAAATATATATTGCAAACTTTACAAAAATGATGTTCAGGCTTGGTCACCCCACGATCCTAGAACATACTGGCTTATAGCCATGAAGTACAACTAAGTTTAGTAGGCTCACTACGTCAACCCTAAACCTAGCAAGATTACAATAAGGGCTGTTAAACCCTGAGGGCTATTAAACCCTATTGGATTACTGCATTGATAAAAAAACCTTGCTTCCAAACATACCACATATGACATCAGAATACTGCTTCAGCATCTGCCACTATGTCAAGGTGCAGTCATTGTATTCTGAATCCCAAGTCTTCATCACTTCTTATCCTCTAACTCTGCTCCACTATTTGCATCCACGCAACACACACACTTCACACCCAACTCAACCAAATTTCATCGCCTTTATATATCCACATCATGATTTACTTCATAATCAGGTCGGCATCCAAGAAGTGAAATGTATACATAAAAAGATGTACCTTGTCGCTCAATCTAATGCACTAAGTGTCATGCGGACCCAAATCTTCTCCCAAGTGTGTTCATATAGGTCAGCTCTAATCTTCCAATTTCTTACATAAATCCTCCAATCATCAACTCTTCTCCGCACAATGATTTATCTCACTAGTCGACCTGTTCCTCAAGAACATGCTTAACAACTTCCTCTGCTGTCTTACAACTTCTATTGCTAATCAAAAAACACTTTCAAAATCATGTCAAAAACTCTTTACACATTCCCAATCTTACCTTTGGAACCACAAGGCATGATATCATCTTGTGGAGAAATACGAACCATCAGAATTCAAACTCTGTCTCTATCAAACTCTATCAAACACTATGTCAAAACTTAGTAGCTTGTAGCTAACCCTCCGGTGGACTTCAGATCTCCTAATTCTGGAATAAGACACTTCATACAAGTGTTTACAACACCTTGAGGCCGCATAACAAAATACTTATCTGCGAAGGAATGTGGACCATTCCACTAGACCTTGTTCACTATTCCTGCTATACCTTTGCTTATCCAGACTTAGACATTCCTTCAAGATGACTTCCGGAGAGGATCAGAACTTAATCTCTAAGGCATAACACTGTTAAACAACTAAGAACATCATACCTAAACTGTATTACTAGATCATCATCTAGAAAGAAATGCAGAGTAGTCTACCAAGCTGTTCTTCAACATACCATTCACTGTCTATACTGCACTTCACTGTAACTCACTTTTTTCTTCTGGAGAGGCTAATTTTCTCAATATCCTCAACATACAAATCTTCTAAACAAGTAATAGAATAATATACAGTTGACACCAATGACAACAAGAATATGCTGCCATTAATGACAACATTGATTAGGCACATACTTGCAACATACTGATGTTCATGATTGGATGTCATGTCTTGTTTAATGTCATTTAAGGTTGTATTGAGTATGCTTTTTATTAGCACAGATGATATCATGGTGACATATTAAGATGGGAATTAGAAGCATCAAGATGAAGAATGATATATTAAGATGTGAATTAGAAGAATTAATGTTGATGTTGAGAAGATGTTGTTGATGGCTTGTAGCTTGTTGTATGCTCTTTTTTGATGATACTAAGGAAGTATGTGTTACTAGAAGTATGTTTTGGATTTCGGAAGTTGGTGAAGGTTTTTGCTACAGGAAGTTGCCTGGAAGTCTGCTTGGTAAAATGCTCTGCATTCCTCCGCATTTGAAGATATGGTCATGCAGTTTAGAAGTTGAGCTTAGTATGTTGTGAAGGTGTTATATCCAAGGTTTCAAGTCATTACACCTTCCACAGTGAAAGTTACAAGTGACAAAGTTTCAGTCAGTACCTCTGGTAGAATAAGGTGATGATGAAGGCTATTTGGAATGCTCCGCATTCCTCTACAAGTAAAGATTTGTCCATATGATTTTGTGGACATGTTTAGGGATGTTTAATACATGCTACTTTGTAGCATCAAGTGATTTGGAGGTCTGCATGATGTTTTTGGTCTCTCCCTGGTGATGTGAAGATAAACAGTGGGCAATGTTGATGTTGTTGAGACTGACTTGGGAATGTTGGAGATGTGCACCACAAAATTGTTGTTGTACAAAGTTTAATGAGTGTTTGGAGATGTTGTGTGGTTCATGTTGACTCATCTGGGAGAAGAATAAGTAATGTTTAATCATCCATGAGTACCGCCAAGATTGTAATGACCGATGTGCTACAAGTTTCATGTTTTCTTGCTTAAGGGCAACCTATTTCAAATGAACACGATGTGTGGATGTTATTCCTTGAAGGATGATGTTGTGAAGGATGTTTAGGACTAGATTAAGGATGTGTTGGGGTTTGCAAGGCATGTTTCTCTTCCTGGTGTTGCGTGTACTTCATGTTAGGGCTTGCCCTCTACATGTTTCATGTTGTGTGATCTCTGGCTGACTTGCAAATTGTAATATTCTTGTTGTATTGGCTGACTTGTAAGGTTATCAATGTAATATCATGTATATATTGTGAACCTAGTTGATCTAGGTGAAGCATGATTGCAATGTGAATGTGAGGAGTAGAGTGTGGATGTGTAATACATTATGATGTATGACTGAATGAGAAAGATCAGAAGTGATAGATCCTATTTGGATTCATCTTGAAGATATTTTTGTGATAGAAGGGAAGTGAATAGTGTGCCTAACTGATTCAATCATCAAAGACAAGTGAACAATCAAAAGTGCAATCATCAAAAGGAGTGAGCTTCATTGCTAGTTTTTAGACAGTAGAAGGACTGTCATGCTGTAATCATTTCTGAGTTTGTTCTCAATTCAGGGAGTAGTTACTTCCTTGGGTTGTATCCCTAAAACAAAGTTTACAAGGAGTTGTAGCTTCATTAAGAGTGACCCTAAAACCTTTCTTCATGGAGTAGCTGCTTCCTTGGGTTGTAGCCCTAAAACAAAGTTGTAATTTTGAGCTTCATATATTGTGAGTTAATCCTCACTATGGTTTTCCCTTTTTGGGGTTTTCCACATATATCTAGTGTTATGTGGTGTGATGCATTGTGTTGATCTTTTATGTTTTTGTTAATGTTGTAATGTTTAAGTTTTAATCTCCTCTAGAGGATTTGAAGTTTGTTTGCATATTGATTCACCCCCCTCTTAGTATCTGGGTGTGTTCAACAAGTGGTATCAAAGCCAAGTTCTCAAAAGAAGCTTAACCACTTGAGGAAGGTCCGGGATGGCTCATAATGGATCTCACAAGGAACCTATGTTTGATGGAACAAATTATTCCTTTTGGAAGCTAAGGATGGAAAACTATCTATCTTTTCTAGGGTTTGGTGTTTGGCAAGCTGTCAAGAATGGTTACACTGCTCCTGCTTCTGATCCTACAGATACTGATGATATTAAGTTGTATTATAATAATACCAAGGTAAATAGTGCTATCATGAGTGGGCTAGCTGATTTAGAACTTCTAAAGATAATGAATTGCAAATCTACTAAGGATGTCTTGGTAAAACTTGAAAGCATTTATGAAGGAGATAGTAAAGTGAAGAAAGCTAAGATGCAAATCTTCAAGAGAAAATTTGAGACCCTGAGGATGGCAAAAGATGAAGACATTGCCAGTTATATGCTTTGAGTGGATGACATAGTTAATGGCATCATAGGTCTTGGTGGAGAAGTGAAAGAAGATGAGATTGTGAAGAAGGTACTGAGAACTCATCCTAAATCTTAGAGTCATAAGGTATCTTCTATTGAGGAGACTCAGGATTTAGATCACTATAAAGTAGATCAATTGTTTGGCTCTCTCACAACCTTTGAAATGAGACAATTTGACAAAGGAGCTCCAAAGAAGGAAGCAACATTCAAAGTCAGCAAGAAGGCAGAAGATGGAACAACTAATCAAGATGATCTTGATAAGGTAGAGGTAAACTTTGTGAGAAGATTGAAGGTGTTGGGAAAGGTTGCCATTAAATTTGTAATCCTAACCAATTCACGTGTCTCCAAAGTTCTTGGAATGTGTTCCCCAAAACATAAGGACTTTGAGAGATAAATTAATATTTAATAATATTACTTGACTTATTGTAATTAACTCCTAAATGGTAGGGTCAAACTAGGGCATCCACTTTTAGAGTGGGGTCCATGAAGACTTGTTGACAACTCCTTGAAGCCTATTTTGGGTGTCTGACAACTCCTAGTGAGTGGAAGTTAACTTGGGTGGCAACTTTGGAGGTATCTTATATTTAGACTGAGAGTTTGCTTTTTCATGTACATGAGTGGATATTGTTGATACACTTTGCATGGATATGATGTGGGAGTTATCAGAAGTGTTAGAGATGCATGATATTGCAATATTTCTTGCATGAGTTCATAAAAGCTTTGCATGGACTTGCCTGTTATTTGCATGTGGTTGCATGAGTTCATAAAAGCTTGCATGGACATGCATATTTTTGCATGTGGTTGCATGAGTTCATAAAAGCTTGCATGGACTTGCATGGACCTGCATGTGGTTGGATGAGCTCATAAAATCTTGCATGTGCTTGCATGTTATTGCATGTCACTTGCATGTGCTTGTATGTTGTTGCATATTGCTTCTATGAACTTGCCTGTGCTTGCATGCTCTTACATGTCAATTATTTTAAGTTGCATGTTGTTGCATGTCAGTTATATGGACTTGCATGTTGTTGCATGTTAGTTATATGGACTTGCATGTTGTTGCATGTCAATTATATGGACTTGCATGTTAGTTATATGGAGTTGCATGTTGTTGCATATCATTTTTATGAGGTTGCTTGCAGAACACTCCAACTCAAAAAGCTTGTAGAACACTTCATCTACCATATTTAGTTAATGAGTATCTCTTGCATTATGCTATAGGTGTTTGCATGTCACTTGCATGTACAAAACAAGTTATTTCAAAATAATATTGGGGACATCAATCATGTAGGTTGTTTGCATAAGATTGATGTGTGGTGATGCACTTCATCTGACTAAAATAGATTGGGACAACTTGGGCATCCAATCTATAGACTTTCAGTTGTTCCTTTTATTTGGAAATGTTATTTCTTTTGACTAAGTTTAAGTGGGACAACTCAGGCACCCATAATTAGGACCGGTAGTTAACAGGGTACTTGGTATAGTTTGACTTTAGTCTTCTCTATTTGGAGCACTTGGGATTTGCATGAGGACTTGTCTTATGTTATCAATTACAATTTATTGTAATTTGAGTTTTAAGCTTTTAAATTAAGAAGCTTTGAAGTTGTAATTAAAAAAAAGAACAACGTATTTTCCAGAGAGCAAGTTTTGAAGCTTTATATATAGAAGCTTTGAAGTTGTAAGAAAAAGCATTACAAGTTTTACAACTTTTAGAAGATTGGAGAAGCTTGAGGTGTACATTAGGATTCAAAGAAGTTTTGAGTATTGAATGTAATATTTCTTGAAGATATTTAATACAAGAATAAACATCTTTGGGTGTGGATTTTTTCCCCGCAAGGGTTTCTCCATGTAAATATTCCGTCTTCTATCATGCTTTCTTCTTCTACTACATTGATTAAATTGGAGAAATACTATAACATCTAAATTGAAAGTAATTTTCAGATTTACACATGCTATTAATTTCAGATTTGAAAACATTTTAAAGCTTCATAGTTGCAACATTACCTTGTTCTCTCTCCCTTTTTGCAACATGTGGTATCAGATCTATTGGTTGTAGCGAGAGAGGGATGTTTTTTTCTAAAGTATTGAAGGAATTTTGGTTGCAGGGGAAGTTTTATGTGTTAACATTGTTTTGCAAATCTGTGAGTTTGGAAGCCATGGTATTTAACTCTCAGATGGATATTTTCAAAAGAATCTTTGTTGGGTGTAAGAGTTGGCTAGATAGGAGCCACCCAAGATGTAGGGCTTCATGAAAGCACAAGAGAGATAATATGAAAGAATAATAATGTATTCTATCAATGAATGCAAAATTGTGTATGATACAATGTACATGAGAACCTTGCTTATAAAGACAAGGTGAGAGCTAGAAAGGTGGAGTGAAAGGTGGAGAGTGTCCTACAACATATGACAATTAGAGGATACCAACTAATTACACATGTGGAGGATAAGAAACCTCACTCCAACTATAAACAACTCAACACACAACTAGACTCCTAGAAAACTCACTAAGTCAACTTAACATGTGAATGTGTGAGAATATTATTTAACTAATAAATAGTTAAATAATATGAATTATCCTCACACAAAGGGAAATTAACTAGGAGATCTAAAACTAGTTATCAAATGTCCCTATTCACACTAACACCCCCCTTAAGTGCAACATAGGGAGTAGTTGACCAAAACAAGTGAACAAGATGAATGGGTCCAATCTACTAGGCCATGTTCGATACCCATGTACAAATAAGTCTCAAGTGGAGTAAAGGAGAAAACCTCATGGGAAAAAACTCCTCTCCAAAAGTGAGAATGCATAAAACATGTACAAGTGATGGAAGAATCAACACCACCAAATACAACATCCATCACATATATACAATCAATAGCCCCTCCATAAGAGGGAAAGAATGAGACAAGATGTCCCCCCCATAATGAAGAAGCTCCTGTGCCAATGGTGAATGCTAGAAGAAGAAGACCAAAGAGGATCCAAAACTTTCGAACAATAAAATTACTTGGTGGATTTAGTAGAATATTCACCGATGACTGATGATGCCTGCATAGGACCTGCAGTTCTGAGAATATGCTCTGTGACAGGGAATAGTCCATGCTGTCCATACGATGGGGTAGAGGTAAATTTTTTTGCCTTTCGTTCCAACTTCGTCTGATTTGGATAAACTTATAGTCAATCTATAGGTTTTGACACCTTTCGAATGCAATGGCAGGGATGATTTTTGCCCAAACTACTCTGAATTTGTAGATGCCTGCCGAATCAGGTAACCATTCTTCGAATTGAAAACACTATAGATTTGGCATATGGTGTCCAATTTAGACAAAACAAAAGCCAATATCGACAATCTCAGACCTCCTAAATGCAATGGTGACCTCAGATTTGTAGCAGCATGCTCTGAAATGAACATGCAATACAAGGCTACAAAGAGGAAACCCTCACAAATCCAGTATTTCCATCAAGTATTTCTGATTCTCTAGATCACCATTCGATGCAAGAGAAGAGCATACTCAACTATCAAGATCCACCATGAATTTGCATTCAATCTCTCAACAATTTGGCTAACAAAAAGAGATTCCACCTAGAGAGCTCTGATACCATGTAAGAGTTGGCTAGATAGGAGCCACCCAAGATCTAGGACTTCATGAAAGCACAAGAGAGACAATATGAAAGAGTAATAATCTATTCTATCAAAGAATGCAAGATTGTGTAAGTATATGTTACAATGCTTGAAGAGCCTTGCTTATAAAGACAAGGTGAGAGCTAGAAAGGTGGAGAGTGTCCTACAACATGTGACAATTAGAGAATACCAACTAATTGCACATGTGGAGGATAAGACACCTCACTCCAACTATCAACAACTCAACACACAACTAGACTTCTAGAAAACTCACTAAGTCAACTTCACATGTGTATGTGTGAGAATATTATTTAACTAATAAATAGTTAAATAACATGAATTATCCTCACACAAAGGAAAATTAACTAGGAGATATAAAACTAGTTATCAAATGTCCCTATTCACACTAACATTGGGCACTTGAGGCTCAAGGTTATGGATCTTTATGGAGTTGATCCTATGATAGTGATTTGGAGCTCCATTTTGATAATATGTGTGTATTCTCTTATTTGGTGGTTATATTCCTTTACCTTATGGTCATGCGTAGTGAAAGGGTGTTTATGTTAGATGGTTTCTTGTGCTACCTTGATCACATGGAAAAACACTCACTTTTTGGACTACAGTTTGGAGTGCTTCTATTGGGTTCATGGTTTTAGTCCATGGTTACATGAAAGCACTGGATGATTTATCATTGGTTGTTCGTATTTCTATGATATGGACACTCTTGAAAAACCTAGTTACTCCTTTCTCATATTCATGCTAATTTAAATATGTAGGTTTTTTCATAGTTTTCCTTTTTCAAAAATTGTGGGTTTGTAGATCTATGGTATTCTATTATTTTCAGATGACATATTTGATGGTGTTCATTGGTGTGAATGTTTAGATGTTTAAGTGGTTTCAAGATTTACAAAGATATGGTTTTCCAGGTTTTACATGTTAACCAAAATCTATGGTTTGTAGATCTGTGGAAATTTGTGTTCATACACTTCTGGATGGAAACACTTTTAGATTTACAAGGCTACATGTTGGGTTCTTATGATCTATGGTTTCTCCTATGTGGATTTATTTGGAAAATCAGATCTAGAGTTGATTTAGGTGTTTGAGTCTTGGAAATCTACATGTTATACCTATTTACATTTGTTCTACATGTTACTAATGTGGGGTTTGAATCTTTTTTTTTTCAGTTATTAAAGGTTGAAGCACTGATCATGTTTTTTCTCCAATGAGATAGTGCATGTGTACATATATTATGAATAAGCTGATGTGTGTTCTATGTGGTAGGCCTCTTTTTGGTCACCTTGATTACATTGGTATTTTTTGTATTGAGACAAAAGGGTAGTTTGGAGTACCTGATTTAGTTATTCATTGGAATCTATAGCAATAAAGTTATGTTGCATGAGAATCTTTTTTCACTTTTAGTTGAGTTCTGGTAATGATGTTGATCATGATACCATACATAACTTGGTATCATTTTCAGTGGGAAATTTTTGCAGTTTCATAATGTATCATATCTTCTTTATTTCAAGATATTGGTTCTAAACAGCTATTGTTGTAGTGTTGTGAGCCATGCATAATCTTTTGATTAGAAGATGGTTGATCTTTGGCAATGTTGTTCATATCATAAGAAGCTCTTCGATCATCCCTTTAGTTTGCAGTAAGTGTTCATTGACATTTTTGGTTCTATTGACAGAGGATGCTACATCTTCATGTTATATGAAGAGATGTTGACATCATGGTTTTCCATGGAGGACTCTTGGAGTTTTTGGTGAGGTGTTGATTTTATAACTTATCAATTTTTGATATATGATCCTTGGTTTAGAGGATGTATAGTATTATGTCATGATGCACTCTTGATCATGAGTTAGAGTTTTTGGCATAATACAGGTGCTCTTGGGAGTAGGATATGTTCATCAGAGCATATGATCTTCTTTTAAGAAAATGTTAGATCATGATGTCATGATATGTTCCTGATTCTACAATTTGAACTTTAACAATGATTTGGTTAGTTCTCTTTGGTTTTGAAGTATTAATCATTTTCTTGGAAGCTTCATGATTGTGTAGATTGCATTTGAAGTTGGCGTGGATTGATTGCTGAAAACTCATGGATACTAGAGAGACTTGGGTGAGGGTTGATATCTCTTGAACTTAGAGACATGTGTTGGAAAGATTTCTCATTATAAGATGTCAACAAAAGGACTGAGAAGCCTACAATTGGAAATGATTGTGAGTCCATTATAGACCTTATGAGAAGGTTGTCTTTATCATAACCTTTTATTGCTTGGTGTTGTATGCAAGGACAATCTTGTATCCCACTCTTGGTCTACTCGACACGTAAATGATCTAATAGGTGTTGCCCTCTTGATTATTAGATGAATTATTTATATGTATCTTGTCTTCTCTTTTACACTAGTCTTGAAAATGTTTGTTAATAAGTAGATGCATGGGTTTATGGATTTCTATTGTTCTCATTATTATTTGATCTAGAGCTATGGACTAGTACTGAGGACTTGTTTTGGAGAGGTATAGAAATGGTTTGTGGTTTTGGGTTTGTTGGGATAGGAAAATTTCAAAATTTTCCTATACTCCTACCCACCTCATGTCCAACCAAATCAGAAAATCATGTGCCCAAAATCATAATAGCAGTGGATGAATTCTATAAAATCACATGATCTTTACCACAAATATTTGTCTCACCTGTCAGACCGTATATGATAAAGGGCCTCAGTTCCTTAATTTCGGCAAGACCTCAATTTCTTTATACCAATCCATGTTCTATATGAGATAGGCTAAGATATGTATCAGCATAAGGTTTGTAGTCGGAGTGAAGACTTCGGGAATCACTGATGAAAAGAGTAACACCGATGACCTTTCATCGAGGTGAAAATTCCCAGTCACACCAAGTTAATCAATTTTAAAGACTATCAGCATGAGAAAACAATATCGAAGAATACTCTAAACACTTCCTGGATAGTATAGATCATACCGACGGAGGAATTCGGTAGGACTCTTGCCGAACTACCCATGGAACAGGTGGAGCTAGTGACTTATTGGGAAGAAGTGCACATCGGGGCAAGAAAATAAAGTGTCTCTGACCTTATGATGTCTCAGTGATCAAAGGGATTATTTTGGCCTAAGTCACACCAATATGTATGGAGGATAAAAACCATTGGCGAAAGTGAACAAGTTGGAATAAAGTTTACAAGTCTTGCCGAACTGATGGTCATGACAATGAAGGATTTCGATAACATGTTATGATGATCACTCTAATGAAGGATATAAAGGAAGATATAGGAGAAACAACCATGATCAGATAGTTTGAATCAAGTCATCCCGATGTCATATGTTGTTCCAATGATAATAATGGCCACAGTCATCGATAAGACTCCTTCCGACAGATCATAAGGACAAGCAATATTGGTATTAATTACCTAGATCTTGCCAATTCCACTAACCTACCATGTAAAAAGAAGCTGATAAGATCGTCGACAAGACTCATGCTGATATTCATATAGGAGATTTTTGAAATATCAAAGTACGATGAGGTTCTCACAACGATAATATAAGTCAGGCTGAAAATAGCTCCCATGCTCAAATCTTATAACGGATAAACTTTAAAATGTCTTGCCGATACAGACACATATACGCTTCCCTCTAAAAGTGATATCGAGCAGACAAAATGAAGGGTCATAGCGATTGATCCATCCGTAAATGTTCCTGCCATAAGAAGCTATTAAATTGCCATAACATTACAAAAGTCCTATCGATGAGGGAAGTTATGACGATGTGACATCTCATAATGATCATGAAAATTAATACACTAGAACAATTAATTACAGACCGAGAAGAAATCCTCTGAAGAGTCATGTGAAATCACTACAATTAGATTCAAAAGAATTGTTTGAAAAGAGCGCATAAGCAAGAACTCGGAGGAAAGGGCAAAGGACTTCAATCATCAGATAACAGGTACATACTTAAAAACCTCTATGTGATAGACTACAGTTTGAATTTGCTATCCATAATTGTAATGGAGACTCCAGTAAAAGGAAAGGGCAGAAAATAACCAGGTGAAACTAGTAAGCCCAAGAAACAAAAAATTGACAAAAGCCCTGACGAAAAATAAAAGAAAGGAAACTAAATCAGGATTTAATTGACCGATTGCCTAGATCTACCCCTAAAGCCTGAAGGTTTGCACAACTTAGGGCAAAGGTAGAGAAATTAGAAGACAAATGCAAATACCTTGGAAATGTGTGGACACCAATAAGAGGTTATGAACTGTTCAAATTCCATTACAATAGAAGATTAAGGAATGTCCCAGTGTCTAATCCATGACACTTGAATTTGGGCAAATTGGTCATCCCTAATGTGTTTGTGAATGTAGAACTCCTCAAATTCTTGGCTAAACATTACAATCCAAGTCTCAAGGCCATATGCAATCCACAAGGAGAGCCTATTATACATTTGTCCAAAAATGCTATTTGTGAAGTATTTGATTTAGATGATTTATGTACTTTTCCCATAGTTTATGAGGATTTGGACAAAGAATACTCGAGGATGGACACCATGTATAATGGATGGAGATTACCTCTTCATAGGCCTAAGGTAGAAGGAGAAATAGTGCCCATTAATGATAATGATGGACCTCCATTCCATGTGTCATTGTTTGAACCATATATACAATACACATATTATTCCGTCGGCCAAGTCCTAGGGTCAGAGGTTCCTGATTTTATGACAATTCCTTTAATGGTGATAGCCACAAATATCTAGTGTCACAATGCTAGGCAGTTTGACTATGCTGCCTATGTTTTTGGAAGAATTGATTCTAGTTTAACTGCAATCAAGAACAATGCCCCATCAGTCTCTTTTGAGCACTACTCACTCCTCATGCACATTGTAGTATATTATGGCCAGGAAATGGGAATATGGCCAAGTGAACTCAGAGTTGCTCAAGTGGACCAGAGAGGACAAAAGTCACATGTGTAAATGTGGATGAGGATATGGGACAACAGGTTTGCCCATTCTAGTTATATTCATTTTGAAGAGTACTGTGTAAAAGTGTTGTATAGATATTTCAATCATCCTTGTGAATATTCATTATCAAATGAAATAAAGAGGTTTATCAGACCAAAAGATTTTGGTGGTCCTCCTACTATCACCCACAACTAGGGAGATTGGTATTGTTTTGAGGATTCAACCATGGTCAAAATTTATGGTTTTGAAGATACCCCGTTTATATTGCCCAAGACAGTTCAAGATAGAATTGCTTACTTAGAGATAGTTAGGCAAATGAACTACTCTAATGTGATGAATTTGAGTGCCTATGACAAACAATCTTTCATGACCAGTACTCTATGCTTCAGGGATTTTACTGTGGTATCTAAAGAAGGTTATTGCCTCATCATGGAAAAATTGATGTATTACAACATGAGATGTGTAGAAGCAAGGAAAGGATTTGATGCTGAGGGTTTTATTGATTTCAGTGGATATACACATATTCCATATCCACATGATGACATTATTAGGAATATGGAAGAAGCTGAGATTGAATTGGTAATTGAGAAGTTTAATAGAGAACTAGAAGAGAAGAAGAAACAATTTGCAAAGATAGAGTTGTTGTCCTTTGGTGATGAGGGGTCTGCAGGAGAAGAAGAGCCACATGAACAAGCAACTAGAATATCTAAAAGAAAATTGGAATGTTATCAGTCTCCTAATAAAGAGTAGGATGAAGAGGGGCCTAGTGATGAGGATCCAAGATAATTAGCATATGATTCTTTTATTGCAGATGATCAATTTATTCATTCTAAAGAGTTTAAATCATTTTTATATAAATCCAAGGGTAAAGAGATTAGGGAATTAGTTGATGATGTCACAGTTAACAATGAAAGACAATTAATTGATATGTTAAAAACAACAGTGGATAATGAATTGAAAGCTATGACTCCTGGTAGAGGTAGAGAGCTACTCAGAGAAGAAAGCATCATGATATTTCCTGGACTTAATTTAAATTCTGCTTTGGTGTTTGATAGTCTTTTGCACAACACTGATGACAAATATAAGCTCACTCCTAAGGGTGTCACATAAGTGTACATGGGTACCAAATATAACAATGATGAAAACTCATTCATGATATGGACCTTGTACCCTCCTCATAAGAAGACATCCATTATAGATGCTAAAAAAGCTTTTGGGCATGTCATGACTTTGAAAGTAGGGGAAACTGATCCTTTGATTACTACAGAAATTGGCATAAATGTTGCAAAATTAAACAAAGCACAGGCTCAGATGCTGATCAAAGAACGAGATGCATATAGACTAAGTTGTGAAAGATTAACAAAGGAAAATGATTTCTTAAAAGATACTATCAAGAATACCTTCGGAGGGTCAGTTAAAAGGTTAACCCAAGGTGAGAGTTCACAAAGTACCCAATCACCATCTATTGATCAGATAGCCCAGGTCCAGATTGACACACTTGCAACAGTGCTACAGTATAGGCATGTTAACATGATGCATTGGATGAACAAATTTTGTGATGTCTATTCTAAAAACTATAAAGTGATCAAATAGCACAAAAGGCTAAACAACAGGCTCCAGGAGAAACTTCATGAGATATAGAGTAGGGATGTTTTTGACACTATAGGTACTTCTAATTCAAAAGATTTGATTGAACAACATCAAAGATATTATGACCAGCTTAAAAATGATGCCAAAGAATGCATTGAGGCTTCAAAAGTAGGTGTACCCATGTTGTTTAGAAATGGCAAGGAGCTGAAGAGAAAAGATGAATGGAGTAAAGACTGCCAGGTAATATTACATGAAGCTTTAGAGGCTCTTAAAGATAAAGACTCTACATCCGGGGAAGCCTGTAGGCATCTGGAGAAGATGGTGACAATGGACGTAATAACAAGAAATGCTATTGAGTTTACTAATACACATTGTAGCCAAGAATATTTGGATCACATTGCTCAGATATACTTGTGGCTCAGCAGGCTTAGGATCATTTTCTTTGTTTATTGTTGTGTTAATCATTTTAATTCCCAAAAGACATTTTGAAGAGTTATGTCTCTTCATAGATATTTCTATATAAGTTGGACATATGGTGATCAATGATCATCAGTAGTAGGAGAAATAATAGAAGTTCATAATATTTTAAAAACCATGTTGCAAGTATTACTTTTAAGAAGTTAATAGAAGATCTCTGATTCCATGGTTTTATACTGGCATTCAATTGTTTGTTGAAACTATCCAGTTATTTGGTTGTCTCCAATTTTGCATTTCCTTGTTATTCAAATTGATATATCAAGTATATATTTAATTTGTCCATGCACATTTGCTGTATTTGTGTGATTTGATTAATTTGTTTCCCTAAAAGGAATTAAAATCCTTCTGGTCATTGACAGTAATCTGGAAGTGTTGATTTGGATCATTAAGAAGAACCATATAATTAGGATTGTCATTATGTCTCCAAGTTGATATTATCTGTTATTCTTGTATATTTCATTCAATTGGTTCCTTCAAGAAAGGATTAAAATTCCTTCTAGTGAGTAACAAGAAACCTGATTGTGTCGGTTGAATATCAAGAAGTGTTTTTCAATCATTTTCCTGCACGTTTATACAAGTTATAAACCAAAGCATTGTGCCAAACAGTTAGAGTTATTGCCCAATATAAGCCACTGGTCTCTATCTTTCATTTGACTCTATTTACCCAACAAGTTACTGGTCTTCTCTCAATTTATCATTTAGTTTTATCCAAAAGCCATTTATTAGTTGAGTATAGTTGTAAAATTTACCTTGATATTGCTTATACAATTTATACCAATCATCCTTTACATATTAGATATAGAATTAGTTAGCAAGCTTTCTTCTATTCCACCCTTTGCCACTGTGGGTAGATCCATTAATTTAGTCAAAGCACCTACACTCATTCAATCTGCTTCAACTTTTCAAGGTCCACCTGCCTAGGTATAGCAGTGCCTAAAGTGCAGGGAGTCATTAACCTTATAAGTTAACTCTGTCAAGTTAGTTCAAAAACATTGCCAATCTGATCATAGAGTCGGGCATCCTCTTAGGATTTGCAACCTGCATTTTTGAGACCTAAGAAATTGGTGACTCTACTGGGGAACCAAATAAAGGACCTTAGTAAGAAACCATTCTTTTATAGAGTTAGAAATTTCAAAAATACAAATTGGTAACTCTACTGGCAAGAAAAATCTAGAAAGATAAATTATAAACTTTTTCCTATTTAAAAAAATAGGTGGCGACTCTACAACCTGTTAAAATAGAAAGTTAGTACCAAATGGATGGTAGAAGATCCGAGATGGAAGGGAAGAAGCTACAATCATCCCCACCAAATAAATCTATTCCCAAGAAAATCAGAGCATCAAATTATTTTCATCAAAATAATAATCAGGAGGCTCAAGAGGATAATACAGAACAAACTATCATAACTCACGATAGTTTTACCCCTCTGCATGAATCAAATAAAAATTTGTCTCAAATCAATGGAGTAACTAATGATATATTGGCAAATTACAGACCTAATTCTCAAGAACAGCTTGAGTGTGAAGCACGGGCCATGAAGGAAATTGATCAAAGGCAATTTGAATATGATTATAAAATATCATTACAGCAAGGAGAAGGGGTAAAATATGGATTCTTGAATCAAGAAGTGAATAAAAGTCCAAGAATACAAGAATATAAATGAGGCACAGTAGAATGTGCTTAAGCTCCAGGAAGAACTTGAAATGATCAAGATAGAGGAAACTGAGATGTTAAAACATGAAATTCAGCAGATAAAGAATAGAACTAAAACAGTTGCCCCAAAATATATACCTCCACATAGAGGAAATATTTTGAGAAACCCACAACAAAACTTGCATCAAAATATAAGTGGTGTTTCCAATTCAGAAGCATCTGGAAGTCGTGTTCATCAAAACACCACCCCAAATAATCTTAGACCACCTCTCATACATAACACCTCTCAACATATGGCTAATCCATACCCACCCCCTGGCCAACAATATTGTAGACCACAGAACCCTCATATGAACCCCCATATAAATTCACAACAACAATATGCTTATCATCAGCCTCCAGGTGGGTATAATTACTACCCTAACCTGCCACCCATGAATCTTCCACCTCAAAACCTCACAAACATATGTGGCCAATTTGATTTGACTGGATATCAATTGTATCCATACCCTATTGACAGTAATTGGAGAAATATAGTTCCCAAGTTCACTGGAAACAATGCAGTATTAGTTGAGGATCACATCAAAAGCTTCAATGCTTTTGTACAAGATATCAGTATGGATTGTGAAGATGTTAAAATGAGGTTATTCATGATGTCTTTGACTGAAGATGCAAGAGACTGGTTCAATAGCTTACCTAATGCTTCAATCAGTTTAATAACAGATTTCCATAGTCAATTTAAGGAGCAGTATGGCAATCAGTATGCCCCTAAATTTGCATTGCACAAATTAATAGGCATCCAAAAGTACCAAAATGAGTCAGTATATGATTTCAATCTGAGATTTTCTAGGTTACACAACAAAATACCACATGGATCTAAACTGACTGATCTAGCAACATTGAGCATTTATTTGAAAGCATTTGATCCCAAGATAGCATACGAACTTAGAAATTGGTGCCCTATGACCCTAGCTGAATCACAGAAAGTGGTGCTAACTATTGAGAATAATAGGAAAGCTACAGGTATGGTTAGCAAAAGAGATAATCCTATAAATCCTCAAAGCCCAAACATTCAGTAGAATAAACAAGAAGGTCAGCATAGACATGAAAGGCCTAGGTTGCATGATATGCCATATAATACAAATTGGAAATATGGGGGACCCATTGAAAGTGGTAGAAAGCAACATTATGGAAAAGATACTCCTGACCCTCTAAAAAGAAATGGGGCACATATGGTGGAAGATAAACCTTGGTGTTTGGTATGTAATTTACCACACTCACCTAAATATTGTGTTGTGGCTAAAATAGTACAACAAGAAGAAGCATTATACAACTATAATAGAGATAATCACACAATAAACATGATGCAAGATACGCCATACCTGCTGAATGAAGACTATTCTTCTAAAGAGGAAGATGGATATGAATATGATGTGGGAAACTAGAAACATCATATCAACATGGGAAAACAAGAAGTATTCTCAGATCATGAGGATGGCTATGAGGGACCCACTTATTATCATAACAATTCACCATATGATCAGTGGAGAAAGCCCACTGAAAAGGAAAGGGAAGTTCTTACAATAGTTGCAGTTGCCCAAGCTAAAAATGCCTATAATCTAAGAAATAGGATAGTAAATGTAGAACATGGAACTCCTAGGAGTGTCTTTATAAAAGATCAAAATTTCAAAAAGAATAACGCAAAGTCCTCATTCAGAGACCCAGAAAATATTGATAAAAATAAAATGAAAGATAAATCACCAAATCAGGAAAAGGAACATATAAAGATAGAAAAGAATGATCAGACTATGACCCATTCATTTGACATTGCTCATGCGATATCTCAGGTGAAGATATTAGTACCACTTTTGGAAAGGATGAAGCTAGATAAATACAAAAATACAGTGGTTAAACTAATTTCAAATATAACAAATAAAAAAAAAAAGAATTAGAAAATAGAACAAACAATGTCCACCAAGAAACATTCCAGATTCCTGAAGTATATCTAGGTGATACCTTAACAAAGAACCCCTCACAAGTGGACCCGTTCTACACCACTTTATTAATTAGGAACAGGCTAGTCAGGAATTGCATGATTGATTCAGGTGTGGCCATGAACATCATGCCAATAGCAGTCATGAAAGAACTGGGAATGTGGGTTGACACTACATTTGGTAAATGTTATGCGATGGACAATAGGTCTATCCTAGTCATGGGCATTATGAGGGATGTAGAGATAAAACTTGCTTCATACCCTGAAGCAACCTATAATATTGATATCACCATGGTTGATATTCCACCATATTATGGAATGCTCTTATCAAGATAATGGGCTACAATGGTAGGAGGGAATGTCCAACTAGATTTATCATATGCCACAATACCAGTGGGAGGCAAAGAAATCAAGTTGTGTAGGGAGCCAAGATATGAGAACATCATAGAATGCTTGGATCAAAATCAAATAAATCTATTTTGTGATACAGATCTGGGAACCTTCAAGGTTGTAACAAGTTAGCCAGAATTGCAGAATACTGATCCAATACATATATAATCTAAGAAAGACGAGAAGGATGCATGGAAAATGTATTTTGATGGTGCATGTAGCAAAATTGGAAATGGGGCAGGAGTATTATTTATTTCATCAATAGGTAGAACTTTCAAATACTCATTCTTATTGACATTTGAATGCACAAACAATGTAGCAGAATATGGGGCTTTGCTCATTGGTTTGAATATAGCCACCAAGCATAAGATAAGAAAGTTGGTTCTATATGGTGATTCAGAATTAGTTACTTCTCAAGTGAGAGGGAAATACTTATCCAAAAACAAGAGGTTGAAGTAATATAGAAATGTTGTCTAGGATGATGTTGAGTTGTTTGATGCCTTCTCGATCAACTAGATTGATAGCTCAAAAAGTATTATGGCAGATTTTCTAGCAAATATTGCATTAAAAAGGGATGATATCACATTAGGAGGCATTACTGAAATTGAATTCAAAACCAGACCCACTATCCCAGATAATGTACATAATTGGCAAGTGTTTGATAATGATACTGATATAATCAACTTCTTGCATTGTACCGATCATTATGAAAACCAAGAGATTGATTTTAATGCATTTGTGGAAGAACATGATGGGAAAGAAACTCTCTTTGGTCAAGAGATAGTTCAGCTAAAAACAAACAAAATACCTAAGAGACTCATATCTTTGGAAAAGGTGTTTGATGGATGTGACAGATTTAAGATGAAAGACACACCCATAATATAGAACGGCCTTGAAGAGATTAATTTGGGGACGCAGGTAGCCCCAAAGAATGTATACATTGGAAAGAAACTCAGTCCCAAGATCAGGAGCATGCTCATCAACCTACTCAGAAAGTATAAACATGTATTTGCATGGTCATATGATGACTTGAAAGCATATAGGGAGGATCTTTTTCAGCATGAAATACCATGAAAACCGGATGCCAAACCATTCAGACAAAAATAGAGACCTATTAATCCTACATTGATCCCTAAAATGCTTGAAGAACTCACAAAACTAAGAGATGGAACTATTATAAAACTCATTAGACATTCTTCTTGGGTTTCTAATTTGGTGCCTGTCAGAAAGAAAAATAGTGATATTAGATTATGTGTGGACTTCAGAAATCTAAATAAATAAGTCTTCTCTTAAGGAAAATTATCCCCTTCCTAAAATGGAAGTAGTATTGTAAAAGGTGACAGGGTGTGAACTATTGTCAATGATGGATGGTTTCTCAGGGTATAAACAGGTGAAAGTCAAAATATCAGAACAATATAAGACCACATTCACCACACCATGGGGAACATATGTGTACTTAAAAATGCCATTTGGACTCACAAATGCTGGAGCAACATTCCAAAGGGCGATGGATGTGGCCTTTACAGAGCTAATTAATAAAATTATGGTAGTATATCATGATGACATGACAACATACTCCAAAAGTGCTGAAGATCATTGTACGCATTTAGAACAAATTTTTATTAAAGCCTTAGAATATGGAATTTTGTTGAATCCTAAGAAATGCCATTTCGCAGTAACAGAGGGCAAGTTGCTTGGTCCCATAGTCTCAAAAGATGGAGTAAGAATAGATCCTGAAAGAGTAAGAGCCATTGACCAAGTTCCTGTTCCTAAGGATGTAAAAGCTATACAATCATTCTTTGGCCAAATCAACTTTGTTAGGAGATTCATATCAAATTTTGTAGAAATTGTTAGTCCCATATCAAGAATGTTATAAAAGAATTCAAAAGTGAACTAGACAATAGAAACATTAGAAGCATTTCCTGCCATTAAGAAAGCAATTAAGGAAGCCCCAGTTCTGGTATCCCCTGATTTTAATAAGCCATTCCAGCTATTCTCATTTGCTTCATATCATATAGTTGCAGCAGTAATGTTGCAAAAGAATGATGAGGGATATGAACAACCCATTTCATTTTTTAGCAAATCTCTTCAGAATGCAGAATTAAAGTATGACATAGTTGAGAAACAGGCGTATGCATTGGTGAAAGCAGTCAAAGATTTTATATCATATTTGGTGGGAGTTGAAATAATAGCATACGTGCCTAATGCTACAATCCAAACTGAGGTTACGGGCATAAGGTGTAGATGGATCAATAGAATTCAGGAGTTTAATATTGAAATCTAGATCACCAAACTAGTGAGAGGACAAGGTCTTGCTAGATTAATGGCTGAAAATAATCTCAAGGCTTCTCAGATATGTAATGCTAATGATGTTAATAACACGAGTTCTAGCATTGAGCATACTCCATGGTATACTGACATCATATATTATTTGAAACACATGAAATGTCCTGAAGGGTATGATGATAACAAGAGGACACTTAAATAATAGGCTTAGAAATATGTATTTATTGATGGAGATCTTTATTGGAAAAATAGGGATGGTATTCTACTACTATGCCTAGATGAACATTAGTCAAAACATGTCATAAAAGAGCTAAATGAAGGGGTGTGTGGAGGGCACTTCTCAAGAAAAACTACAGCCCACAAAATCTTGAGGGCCGGATACTATCGAACTAGAGTTTTCAATTATTCATATCATTACATGAGAAAATGTGAGGCATGCCAGAAATTTTTAGGAAAATTAAAATATCAGGGAGCACTACCCTTGAAACCTATGTAGGTAGAGGCTTCATTCTATTAATGGGGAATTGAATTTATAGGCAAGATTGTAGAAAAATCAAGCGGGGGACACAAATGGATTTTAGTGGCAATAGATTACTTCACAAAATGGGTGGAGGCAATCCCAACTAAACAAGCAACAAGCAAGGTGGTGAGCAACTTTTTAATGGAAAATATTATATTTAGATTTGGCACCCCAGTGAGGTTGATTACAGACAACAGAATGTGTTTTAGATCTGATGAATTCAAAAATTTCTGCAATACATATGGCATCACAGTGTCTTATGCTACCCCTTATCACCCACAAGCAAATGGGCAGGCATAATCTAGTAATTAAAATCTCCTAAAAATTATAAAAAGAATGTTGGAAGGAAATAGAAAGGCATGGGATTCAAAATTGAACATGGTTGTATGGGCTGATAGGATTACTGTGAAGAGAGCAATTGGGAGATCTCCTTTTGAACTGGTGTACGGAACACAAGCAAGGATACCATTATAAAATCTTTTACCAATGTACAAATTTGTTCTTCAAGAGGATTTAAACATCCCTAAACCAATGGAGGAAAGATTAGAACATCTTGTAGAACTTGATGAGACAAGGAGACTGGCTCAAAAATAGAATGTCAAATTGCAATCACAAGTGAAATATCATTTTGACAAAAAGGCCAAGGATAAGAAATTTGAAATAAATGACTTGGTATTGATGTGGAATGCCAGATGTCAAGAAAAGGGAAAGCATGGAAAGTTTGAAGCCTTGTGGTTAGGCCCTTTTGTTGTCACTGGTAAAGGGGGAGATGATTCTTACTATCTGCAAAATATGTTTGGAGAAGAGTAGGAACTGTCAGTGCATGGATAGTTTCTGAAACCTTTCTTTTCATGAAATATCAAAATCATGCACAAAGAGAAATAAGTGTTGCCAGTGCATGGCCAACTCTTAAATAATTCTCAAAATACTCTTATTCCGTACAGTAGTTTAGGATAATCAAAAGGGATTAGGATCTGCCAGTACATGGATAGTCCTATGAATCTCTCACATAACAAATAACTTTTCCATGTACAGTAGTATAGGATCATTATATATATATATATATGGTCTACTCCCCCAGGAGATCTCAATTCTTGATATACCCGCAAGGGGTATACATCCCAGACAGAGCCACTGTTGGGACAGGAAAATTTCAAAATTTTCCTGTACTCCTACCCACCTCATGTCCAACCAAATCAGAAAATCATGTGCCCAAAATCATAATAGTAGTGGATGAATTTTATAAAATCACATGATCTTTACCACAAATATTTGTCTCACCCGTCAGACTGTATATGATAAGGGACCTCAGTTCCTTAATTTTGGCAAGACCTCAGTTTCTTTATATCGATCCATGTTCTATATGAGATAGGCTAAGATATGTATCGGCATGAGGTTTGTGGTTAGAGTGAAGACTTCGAGAATTGCTGATGAAAAGAGTAACACCAATGACCTCTCATCAAGGAGAAAATTCCTAGTCACACCGAGTTAATCAATGGTAAAGACTATCGACACGAGAAAACAATATCGGAGAATACTTCGAACACTTCCCCGACAGTATAGATCATACCGATGGAGGAATTCGGTAGGAATCTTGCCGAACTACCCATGGAATGGGTGGAGCTAGTGACTTATTGGGAAGAAGTACACATCAGAGGAAGAAAATAAAGTGTCTCTGACCTTATGATGTCTCAGCGACCAAGGGGATTGTTTCAGCCTAAGTCACACCGATATGTATGGAGGATAAAAACCATCAGCAAAAGTGAACAAGTCGGAACAAAGTTTACGAGTCTTGCCAAACTGATGGTCATGACGATGAAGGATTTTGGTAACATGTTATGATGATCACTCTGATGAAGGATATAAAGGAAGATATTAGAGAAACAACCATGATCGGATAGTTTGAATCAAGTCATCCCGATGTCATATGTTGTTCCGATGATAATAATGGCCACACTCATTGATAAGATTGGTTCTGATAGATAATAAGGACAAGAGATATCGGTATTAATTACCTAGGTCTTGCCGATTCCACTAACCTGCCATGTAAAAAGAAGCTGATAAGCTCGTTGACAAGACTCATGCCGATATTCATACAGGAGATTTTTGAAATATCAGAGTATGATGAGGTTCTCACAACGATAATATAAGTCAGGCTAAAAATAGCTCCCATGCTCAAATCTTATATCGGATAAACTTTAAAATGTCTTGTTGATATAGACACATATGCTTCCCTATAAAAGTGATATCGAGCAGACAAAATGAAGGGTCACAACGATTGATCCATCTGTAAATGTTCATGCCATAAGAAGCTATTAAATCACTGTAACATTACAAAAGTCCTACCGATGAGGGAAGTTATGACGATGTGACATCTCATAACGATCATGAAAATTAATACATTGGAACAATTAATTGCAGACTGAGAAGAAATCCTCTGAAGAGTCATGCAAAAGCACTGCAATTAGATTCAAAAGAATTGTCTGAAAAGAGTGCATAAGCAAGAACTCAGAGGAAAGGGCAAAGGAGTTCAATAATCAGATAACAGGTACATACTTAAAAATCTCTGTGTGATAGACTACAGTTTGAATTTGCTATCCATAATTGTAATGGAGACTCTAGTAAAAGGAAAGGGCAAAAAATAGCCAGGTGAAACTAGTAAGCCCAAGAAATAAAAAGTCGACAAAAGCCCTGACAAAAAAATAAAAGAAAGGAAACTAAATCAGGATTTAATTGACCAATTGCTTGGATCTACCCGTAAAGCCCGAAGGTCTGCAAAACTTAGGGCAGAGGTAGAAAAATTAGAAGACAAATGCAAATACCTTGGAAATGTGTGGACACCAACTGTGAGGGTAAAATAGTGCATCAATCAAATGAATAACAGATGACCCAAACATCAACAGAATGGAGAAACAAAGAAGATTAAATAAACAATGAACGAACACAGCAAACCTCTTCCGTTTCGAAACTTCTGTTGTTCGCCTATCACGAATCGTCCTTTCGCAGATGAGATGAGCCCTCAGAGAGTGCAATCTTTTAAAGCTGTTTGAGGAAGTCGATGGTGAATGGCTATGGTGATATATGCAATGAAGGTGAGCTCCAATGCAACAATGGTGATCTCAAGCTTGTAGATGACAAGTGGGTGCCAAAGGTGCGCTGGTGATATTTCTGCAGAGTAACGATGTCAAAAGCCTGGATGATTAGAATGGAAGAATGAAGCTTCATTTATAGACTTGGAAGAATGAGAATCAACGGTTGAGAGAAGATATGAAGATCAATGGCTGAGGATGGTTGAGGAATGTGCAACCAGTAGAAATGTGACAAGTGTCCCAGCTCCATCATGAAAGAGGGGATGTGACAAAATTGATTGGAGAGTTAACTCCATTGACCGAACAGTTAACAGACTTGATTGATCAGTTAGAAGAGTGGATTATGGGATTGACTGAATTGATTGACCAGTGAACTGGGTTGATTGAGGAGTCAACAGAATAGATTGACCAGTGAACTCAAATGACTAATTAGTTAACAGATTTGATTGATTAGTTAACTAACTTCTGATTTGAGAAGAAATAGGCCATGTGGGTGAGAGAAAAATAGGTAATTAAATATTAAATATATTTAATTACATGTGCAACCCGATGAGGTGGACAAGGTGAGGTGGAAAAAGTGAGGTGTAAAGGTGATGTAGAATTTTGAATTTAGAACTTTAGGATAGAGGAAATAGGATTAATTACATAATTTATGATTATTTAATTGTGAAGGACTTTAGAAGAATTTTAATTAAATAAATAGAATTTATTTAATTGTGAGATAGTGAATTGATTAAATAAATTTGGAATATTTATTTAATTAATAGAAGAATGGAATAAATATTTAGAATATTTATTTAGGATGATTTGTGTCATTTTTAGGCGTATACATTTTGCCCCTCTTTGATGCAATGCAGTTTACAGCGTTGCTTCAAAGAAATTGATAGTCTGAATGATGATACATGCCTCAGTTTGCCCCTGGTACAGGTTAAATGACGATAGGATGCCCCCTCGGGAGATTGGACGGGAAAAAAAAATGGCGAAAGTTTGGGAGACGGACGATCTCACGACGAGGAAGGGGTTAGGATAAGTTGGAGGAAAAAGGGACGCGGGCAGGGATGCGGGAAGAAAACGGGAGGAAAAACAGACACGAGAAGTAGTCATAGTCATCACCTAGCCAGAATTAGGGTTTGGAGGCTATAAATAGGAGCTGGGTCCACAAGAATAGTCATTTGCACACTTGGTTGATCTGGATTGGAGAAGGAGAGCTCAGAGCAAACTTAGAGCAGCATGGCGGCCAGAGCAGCAGACATTCCACGCGAGGAGCACCGATTCGAGCGAGTCCGACGATTCAGGCGGCCAGCAGAGGCAGGACCCCCGGTATGTGCTTAAAAAAATTTCTCCTAGGGTCGAGTTTAGGTGTCATAAATGCTCGTAGAAAATAGGTGAAATGAATGCGCTGAAACCCAGAACGGCGCATATGCCTCGCGAAGCTGCGCTTTTGTGATTTCGCGGTGCATATGCCGGTTTCGGCGGCGCATGCGTTAAAGCTGCGCATTTGTGCATTCTAGCTGCGCTTTCGTAATTGGGCGGCGCTTTTGTATTTTTGCCGCGCATGCGTGAAATGTAGCAGTGCATGTGTTAAAGTTGCGCATATGTGACCTACTGCGGCGCATCCGTAATTTAGTGGCGCATACGTGGATTTCTGCGGCGCATGCATTAGAACGGCGCATGTGTGCGCTGTAGCGGTGCATATGCATTTTTGCGGTGCATACGTTGATTTTTGCGGCGCATATACCAGAAACGGTGCTTTTACCACTTGTAGTGGTGCATTTGCTTGAGATGGCAAATTGCTTAGCCAAATTGATTCGATTAGCGTCCTGTTTGACGCAGGAATCGATGAGCTATCTCCGAGATTGCAGGAATCTAGGCAAGAGATGTAGTGTGCTGTTTTGATCAATTTGAAATGCTAAGTTTAGTTGATATAGTTCAATAGATATGTTGAGTATGGTATATGCGGCTTGAGACTGACGCCTTGCTTTGCGTGCTTGCAGGAGGAGATACGAGAGATGTTGCAGTCGAGGGAGACGTTCCCTATGCCTCTATTGCAGAGACATATGCTGACGGAGGCTGATAGAGTGGCGCTTGGTGCCATGGGCCTAGATTATGTTTGCTTTATGCCCGAGGTGCGGGTGAACCGAGGACTGTTGACAGCTGCCGTGGAGAGATTCCACAGCGAGGACGGGACCTTCCACTTCCCCACTGGAGAGATGACAGTGACGTTGGAGGACGTCTATAGGATACTACACTTGCCCGTGGTAGGCGAGTTAGTGGAGTATGATGCACAGCAGGACGCGGGACTCACCGAGTGTCAGCGAGTATTTGACGATCCCGAGCTGGTGGGACAGGTCATCCCTTGGCAGGACATATATGACTGTTATGACTACTTCCCTGGGATTGTGGCTGGACTGATTGCGGGCGTTGTATGCCCTGACAGGAGATCGCACGGGTTCCCTATTGGATGGGGCAGGATCATGGAGCGGATGCTGACTGAGGGCACCCGATATGCGTGGGGACCTTGCGTGCTAGCCCACTTATACCACGACATGCATCAGGTGGTGTACCACCGCAGCACGAGTCTATCGGCTGGGGTGTTGTTGTTACAGTTTTGGCTGTGGGAGCACATAGCGGTGACCAGGCCTATATGCGTCTTTGCCAGGCAGAGGGGAGAGCCGTACAGCTATGGCTACGCAGGAGTGATTTCCCAGCACAGGCTGGGGAAGCTAGAGTATTGGCGGCATACGTTGGATGGGATAGATGTGGTCGTCTGGCGACCATATCTGGACTGTGAGCCTTGGGATGATGAGGGGGATGAGCTGCCTTTCTGCTTTCAGACCAGGTGGTTGATAGGCCGGACACGGCACATCTTGGAGAGGCAGACGGTGGGCCGAGTACTGAGACAGTTCGGCAGGAGACAGGGCATGCCGCAGGGACAGGCCATGTTCACACGGACACATGCAGAGAGGGTCCGATGGGGGCCGATGGCTTCTTATGAGGAGGCTCTGGCAGAGTTCCAGCAGTTGCCATATGTGGCATGGGACATGCGGCGAGAGATAGCAGATGCAGGGATCACACAGGAGTATGAGGATTGGATTACTGCACATCCATTCCTGAGATATTCAGGGCCTGGCATGTTGGTGCCTCGTATTGATGAGGCAGATTCAGAGGAGGAGGGAGAGGCTGGCCCAGGGCGGAGGGCCGCGAGAGGAGGACGAGGACGGGGTGGCCGGGCTGCAGAGAGGCTGAGGCAGCGGAGGAGGATAGATCGGGCTGGGCAGGCAGTGCCAGGACAGGGAGAGGTACCGCAGCAGGTGCAGCAGCAAGCACAGATGCCACCACCCCAGCAGGTACCACAGCAACAGGTGCCACAGCAGCAGGTGCCACAGCAGCAGGTGCCCCAGCAGCAGGGGCTAGGACAGGCAGAGGCAGCACAGGGGCCAGTGCAGGGTGAGGCACATGACAGGACTATAGCCAGTCTGAGGGGACAGGTGCGAGAGCTGTAGGCACAGCTGAGGAGAGTGGAGAGGAGGCGAGATACAGACGCAGCGGTGATCGCTAGTTTGACTCACGAGTGAGACATGGCCGATGCCCGGGTACACCTTATCCGAGTAGAGAGGGACACAGCAGTGGCTGCCATGGGTACAGATGCAGCGAGCTCTTTTCTAGTTGGGCAGGTGCAGCAGGCACAGGCACAGGTAGGCCAGTTGCAGACGCAGTTGGCACAGGCGCAGACAGACTTAGCCAGAGCGCAGCAGCAGGCACAGTACTACCGAGGCTTGTACCATGGTGCCGTGTCATCGAGCCAGAGGGCAGGGAGTTTCAGGACTCAGTCTGGGGTGGCCCACAGAGCAGGTCCATCCCAGTCAGGGGCCTCTGTCATGGGACCTCAGCAGTCAGGAGCTGGCAGTGGTGGCCCACAGCAGCAGGGGTAGTCAGAGACCAGACTTTGTACATTTTGGGACATGTATCACCGTCTATTTAGATGCATATTGTATATGACACTTTGATTTTGAGAGAGATGATGATATTGTACATTTGGACCTCTTTGTATATGATAGTATGGATGATGATGCAGCTTTGTGTATCTATTGCATGTGTTTATGAGATGATTATTTCTATTGCATGATGTGATTCTATTGCATAGTTAGATGGTTTATATGATGCTATATGAGAAATACTTTGATATGCTGCTATATGATGTCTATATGATCTAATGTGACAAATGAATGCCAAATGTAATACGATGTCTATGTGATGATGCAAATGTATGTATATGAAACACGATTTCTATGTTATGATATAACTGTATATGTGGTGTCTAAAATGAGCTAATGCAGATGTGTGTGTGGAACATGATTTCTATGTTAAGATGCTGTATAGATATGTGAGATGCTACTGGATGTTTATATGATGTAATGCTTTGAATGTATGCATTTGTAACATGAGTACTATGGGGTGATGTAACTATATATGTGATGCACTTATGTTGTTTGATTTTCTGGGCTTTTAAGATTAAGATGTGATGTAAATGTATTGGTGACCTAATGCATTGGATGGTGCGTTCTACGAACCTAATCATGTGTATGACTAGTTTCTGCGAATGATATGATATGCTCCTATATGCCTTGTTTTTGTGATGTCCAAATGTACTCTATCGACAGAAGAATGACATGATGGATAGAGGAATGGTTGCGAAAGAATGACTTAGGAACTTTTCTTGATATCATTACTCTGCATACTTTGAATAATGAGGATTTGTATGGATGGGTATATGGATATAGGACGGATGTTATGCTTTTAGATTGCTTTATTTCATCATTGGGCATTTTGTTTTTGGTGCTTTTCTGAAATGTTGTAAGTGAATACAAGCATCGAGGTATAATTGAACCGAGATGACCTGAGTATCGCTTACATGGAGTGCAATTGAGCAAGTTAATACAAGCATCTAGTCAAAATTGAATCTAGATGACCTGAGTACCTCTTGCGTTTCAACAAGCAAGGATTGCCCCCGTTCATGTGAGACCTTTGATGTCCTCGATGATCTTTTGCCGATCATGTCCTTAGACAAGGCTTCACCTTACTAAAGTTTAATCCACAAATAACAAACATAGAAAGTAATCATGCCCCCATCAGAGCATCTCTAGCTTTAGGCATCCTTGAGTAGCATAGGAAGGTATGATAGAAAAAATCAAGACTCTGTAACTTAACCCTAGGTTCCAATCTACAAAAGCATCTTTGCGTTGATATGTGTTTATTTCTTGCCTTAATTTGCATAAAATCATTTAGAAGACCTTGGGTGTTTGCCTTGCATTGGATAGGGTAAGATGCTCATAGTCAAGATTTCTGCTTGAAGCGCGGGTGTTTGCTGGCATTTGCTTGCTTGGTGAGAAGATGGCACAATCCTTATTGAGAAGATGGACCCTAAGGGACTGACCTAGTGCCTCGGGGGCTCATTGCTAAATGGCCTTGCCTACGTGACGACGCAGAGGCAACGTAGTTCGGGGTAAACCCTAATGGACCATGGATGGACTAGAAGAAAGACGACAAGAATGAAGACAAGAGAGGAGACGAATGGGACTTTGGGAGAGATGGAAGCCTCGGGGGCGCATTAGAATAATGGCCTTGCCTACGTGACGGCACAGAGGCAACGTAGTTCACGGATTCGGACCACAGATACTGACGAGAGACACTACGCTAGGCTCACTTCGAGGAGACGATACGGGACAAAACCTTGGTTGACAAGGCCACAAGGTGAGTATCAAGCCATGATAGGTAACTGTCAAGTGTTTACTGTGGGATGGATATGGGCCGAATGGGAAAAAAAAAATAGAGGGAGAATGGGCTCAAGGTGATTGGATTCCCAAAGATGGAGAATGCGGTTTGTCACAAGTAACACCTGTTTACCAGGTTTTCATCACTTGCTTTTATTTGCACGAGAAGCTAGAAAGTAACATGACACCTGATTGCCAGGTTTTCATCATGATACCTATCCAAGGCACCTGTTTGCCAGGTTTTCACCAAAGGACGATTTTTTTTTGCATGCTTTCTATTTTTTTCAATTTTTTTGTATTTTCTCTTTGTAGCTTTTTTTGATGTTTTCTTTTTTTTTTTTTGATTTTATTGTGCCCCCTTGCATTGGGGTTCTCTTAGGTATAGAACCTGCAAAGGTGCATGCTGTTGATTGGATCATCAAACAACTCACCTTCTGATGTGGCCAACTGATATGCCCCCGATCCGTAAGCCGCTACAATTACATAGGGTCCAAGCCAGTTAGGCTCAAACTTACCTTTCTTTTCTCTGTCCTGCTGATTGCGAGGGTTTTCTTTTAGAACTAGGTCCCCAACCTTGAAGCATCGTGGTCTAACCTTGTGGTTGTAGCTTCTTGACATCATCTGTTGATAGGCTTTGAGATGGTCAAAAGCTTTCTGGCGCCGTTCCTCTAGCAGTTCTAGCTCTTGCAGTCTGGAGACTCTGTACTCTTCGTCTAATATGAGACCTTTCAACGACACCTGAAGAGATGGGAGTTTGACCTCAATGGGAAGGATGGCTTTGGAACCATAGACGAGGGCGTAGGGTGTAGCACTTGTGGGAGTGCGTATGCTGGTTCGATAGGCCCACAGAGCGGGATTGAGTTGGACGTGCCAATCGCGACCAGCTTCATTGACAGTCTTCTTTAGGATTTTCAAAATGGTTTTGTTTGATGCCTCAGCTTGGCCGTTACCTTGGGGGTAATATGGGGTGGAGAAGCGATGTTGGATCTTGAAACGCTCACAAAGTTCCTGGACATCCTGATTTTTGAAAGGTCTCTCGTTATCCGTTATGATGGATGAAGGGATGCCATATCGGCAGATAATGTAATTCAGAATAAAAGAGGAAATTTGCTTTCCTGTGACGGTTGATAAGGGAACGGCTTCAATCCACTTTGTAAAGTACTCAGTGGCGGTTATGATGAATTTATGGCCGTTGGAAGAGGGCGGATGAATCTTTCCCACGAGGTCAAGTCCCCATTGGCAAAAGGGCCAGGGTGTCGTTAGAGGTCTCAACTCCTGAGCAGGTGCATGAATCAGGTTCCCATGTATCTGGCACTGTTTGCACTTTTTGACGAACTGATATGAATCCATTTCCATGTTGGGCCAGTAATAACCCAAACGCATGAGTTTCTTAGCTAAGGAAGGACCGCTGGAGTGTGTTCCGCAGATCCCTTCGTGCACGTCTCGCAAGGCAGTTATAGATTCTTCCTATTCTAGACAACGGAGTAAAGTACCATCCAGACCACGTCGGTAAAGGGTATTGGCGATAATGGTGTAACGGGAGGCTTGTCGGATGAAGGTTCATTTTTGGTTGGAAGAGAGGTCCAAAGGAAGGATATTGTCCTTGAGGTAAGTGTAGGTCTTACCGTACCAAGGTGAATTAGATCCCACTAGGTGGCAGATGGAATGGGTTTCAAGGAGATCATAAGCCGGCTGTCGAATTGTTTCTACTAAGAACTCATACCGTGACTCCTGTTCAGGTATCTCAAGAAGAGAGGCTATGGTCGCCATTGCGTCGGCTGCTTTGTTCTCTATCCTGGGTATTTGCTCAAACGAGATGGTCCCAAAATGTTCTTTGAGATCGTCGACCATTCGCTTGTATGGGATGAGCTTCTCATCTTTGGTCTGATACTCGTCGTTGACCTGGTTTATGACAAGCTGAGAATCACCATAGACACATAGTGCTTGAATTTTCCACTCAGTGGCCATCTTGAGACCAATTACCAAAGCCTCATACTTTGCTATATTGTTAGTGCATGGGAATAACAGCCTATAGGACTTTGGAATTGTGTCGCCTTGGGCAGTGATAAACAAGATACCTGCCCCCGATCCATGGTTGGTGTAAGACCCGTCGAAGTAGAGTTTCCAAGGAGATGTGGACAGAGTGAATAAAGACTCATCGGGGAACTCAAACTGCATTGGTGAAGTGTCCTGTAATGGTGCCTCAGCTAGTTGGTCTGCGATGATTTGCCCCTTGACGGCTTTTCTGTCCACATACTCTATATCATATTCGCTAAGAAGCATAACCCATTTGGCTAGTCGACCTGTGAGAGCCGCTTTGCTGAGAAGATATTTTAGTGGGTCGATCTTGGCAATGAGTTTGACAGGATGTGCCAACATGTAGTGTCGGAGTTTTTGTGAGGCAAAAACCACCGCAAGGCATGAACGTTCCACCTGTGAGTACTGCAACTCGTAGCCCACTAAGGTTCGACTGATATAGTACACAGCTCTTTCCTTGTTCTCATAGTCTTGCTGCGCTAGGAGAGCCCCAAGAGCAGTAGGTGTAGCAGATATGTAGAGAATCAAAGGTTTTCCTTGGATCGGAGGCATGAGTATAGGAGGATTCATGAGGTACTCCTTGAGCTTGTTGAATGCCTCTTCGCACTGCTCGTCCCATTTAAATGGAACGTTCTTATGTAGGAGATGGCTGAAAGGATGGCACTTGTCGGCCAACTGTGAGATGAACCTGCGGATGGCCTGTAGCTTGCCCTGTAAGGATCTCAACTGTGTTAGAGTTTTGGGCGGAGGCATGTCCATGATTGCTTTGACCTTGGCCGGGTCTACCTCTATGCCGTTTGTTGACACGATGAAGCCTAGCAGCTTGCCTGATGTGACCCCAAACACACATTTCTTAGGATTCAGTTTTACTTGGAATTGATCCAACCGTTGGAAGACTTTCTCTAATGTGTCCAGGTGTGAGTCCCTGGTGAGTGATTTGGCCAAGATGTCGTCAACATAATCTTCCATGGTCACATGCATCATGTCGTGGAATATGGTTGTCATGGCCCGCTGATATGTAGCACTTGCATTTTTCAGCCCAAACGGCATGACATTCCAGCAAAAAGTACCCCATGGACAAGTGAAAGCAGTTTTGTGCTGATCCTCTGGTGCTATTTTGATCTGGTTGTACCCTGAGAATCCATCCATTAGTGACAGCATTGTATGTCCCGCCGTGAGGTCGACTATGATATCAATGTTAGGCAAGGGAAAGTCATCCTTGCGGCATGCTTTGTTTAAGTCTCTAAAATCGTTGCATAGTCGAACCCTGCCATCTGGTTTAGACACTGGCACGATGTTTGATATCCATTCGGGGTAATCAATGGCCCTGATGAACCCCACGTCTAACAATTTCTTGAGTTCTTCCTTGACCAGGAGGGCAATATGGGGATGCATTTTTCTCAGTTTTTGCTTTACGGGCTTCACCCCTGGATCCAATGGCAAGTGATGTAGAATCAGGTTTGGGTCCAAACCTGGCATGTCGGCATATGACCAAGCAAAGCTGCCTCTCTTCTTTTTAAAGAATGGCACAAACTTGGTTTTCTCAGGCGGCATGAGAGATTTTGCAAAGTGGATTATCTTAGGCTGCTCTTCGGTTCCAATGTTCACTGGCTCTGTTGGCTCTACCACGATCTGTGACCTTTCTTGATACATGTCACTTGGGAGGGTCTCAAGCAATCCATCGTCAGGTGCCACAGTTGGGTTTTCACCTTCAGATACGTCCTTTCTTTTTACTGTTTTATGATCTGACATTGCCGCATGGCGGTTTTCACCGTCAGATCCCTTTTTGATCTTTACATTTTTGCGACTAGAAGGCTTGGCACCCTCCCCGAAGTAAGCTACAGTATTGAGTTCGATAGCGAAACCGGCTTTATGATCTCCGTTTGGTAAGTGATCTCGAAGTTCCATATAGTCAATGTAGGCATCATCATTCTGGAACATATCTAATTGAGGGGTCCCTTTCAGGTCCCAGTCAATAAGCTCAGGGTGCAAGAGGGGAAGGGAGTCGGATGAAAGACCTGATTCGTTGATAGTGTGGATGGAAATACTAGGAGCACAGGTGGGGGTAGTGTTCTGGGTGGTACTTTCTTCCAGGTTGTTTATCGCAATGGAATCTATACTTTCCTCGAAAGCCATAACTTCAGGGAGGGGCAAATCAGACTCTAGTGGTCTGTCCCGTTGCGTTTGTCTCTCATGATATGGGCTAAGGGTTTGGATGGTGTCAATTTCCTTGTCATCGTAGGAGTGTTCTGTCAGCTCGTCCCATTCATACTGATTGGAATTATCTGAATCTGCGTCACTATCCACTTGGAGTGTTTGAATTGTCTCCACTAGGCAGGCATTTTCTTTGGCTTTACCTTTACCTTTGTAGCCTAGGCCCGTCGTGTTTCTAGCCGAAGAGGAGGAAGAGGGTTGTATAGGTTCGATGATCCCCTCTTTTCTGAGGCCGATAGGGCCTTGTCCTTCATATCCCATCCTATGCAAGATGGTTTCACCTCGCCCATAGAGCTCTGTAGGGAGTCTGGGTGGATCTTGGGATGTGTTTTCTTCTTCGGCATAGAGCCATTGCAAGAGATCTCGCTCCTCTGATTCATCAGATAAGGTCCCCCATTTTACAAAGGGGTTTGCGGGAGTTGTAGGAGGAGTAGAGGGCTTTGGAAAATGCCTGGGTTGATGCTTGGGCTGGCCAAAGGAGCGAGGAGACAAGGGCATTTTTGCAAGGTTGAGGCTGTGCTCAATCTGGTATTCCCCCACGCCATTTTCTTTTATGGTGATTTTCATTGGTTTGGGCTGTGAAGAGGAAGCTTCGGCAGTATGGTCTTGTGGCAGAGTAGGGGAGATATGGGCTCTATTGTTGGGAATGACGCATTCAGGTTTAGCTTGGAAAGAGTTGCAGTGTTGGTAGGGATCGGGGTCGCCGTGTATGGTGACCTGCTTGCCATCGTGTGGGAACTTTATGCATTGATGGTAGGTGGAGGGGACAGCTTTCATGGCGTGGATCCATGGTCTCCCTAGCAGAATATTGTAGGCAAGCTCCCGATCAAGGACCTGGCACACCACATCTTTAATTACCGGTCCCACTTGAATGGGTAGGACAACCGTGCCCTTTGTGGTGCGTTCCTCCTCGTCATAGGCCTTTATGGTAATCTTCCTCCGTGGATCCACTGCCTGTTCAGAGAACCCCAATGCAAGGACTAGCTTCAAAGTGCAAATATTCAAACCGGCACCCCCATCAATGAGAACCCTCTTGATGCGGTGCCTGTGTACGAATGCGACAATGTGTAGAGGAGTGTTGTGGGGTTGAGACATGGAAATGTCATCTTGTTCTGTGAATGATATGGAAGGGGAGGATGTCAAATTACCCACCATGGTTTGAAACTTTTCTTGGGCGAGGTTAGTGGGGACAGTAGTCTCCACTAAGGCTTTCTCAAGAATCTCCTTATGAGAAGGAGATAGACGCAGGAGCTCCAATATAGAAATATGAGCCGGAGTCTTTTGCAATTGGTCGATGACATTATATGGGCGGGGGTTAGACAAAGATGGCGACGACCTGGGAGGAGTGGTGTTGATAGTGACTCTACCACTGCGGGTAATTATACTACAACCAGTTCCGTTAGGTCCTGGTTGTTGGTTGGGGGATATGACGTTGACTTGCGGAACGTGCTCAGAAATGCAGTTAATGGTGTACTCAAAGGGAATGCTTGCATAGTTAGCATTACTCGACCCACTGTTCTGGTTCGGCCTGTTGCGATTGTTGTCATTATTGTTATGACCATTGGAATTGTTGCCAGTGTGACCATTGTTGTGGTTGTAACCATTGTTGTTATTGTGACCGCTGTTGTGATTGTTGTTATACGGCCGGTTGTGGTTTAGGAGAGGGTCTCGGTAGGCCACATGAGATTCATTGGAGGTATGCTGTTGTGTTCCTCCCTGATTCTGATCCAGTATATCCTGTATGACGTTCTTAAGACGGATGCAATTATTGGTTGTGTGCCCCCTTCCTCGGTGATACTCGCAATAGTCTGTGTCCTTCCAATAGGGAGGTTTGACTATGGGCTCATAGTCACTTGTTGGCGGTAGAGAAATTTCATTGTTAGCCAACAACTTCCTGAGAGCAGACTCTTGAGATTCTCCTAACGGCGTGAATTTTCTCCTTGGATTTGAATTGAACCAAGGTCTAGATTCCCGAGGGGATGGCTTGTTGAGTGCCCCGTTATTTGCTTCTTCCTTAAGAGTGAATATGGGTTGTTGTTTAGGGGCTGCCGCCTTGGCATCCACTACTCCATCGTTGACCACATTCTTGTTCTTGGTCCAAAACTTTGACTTGTCAGTTGTGTAATTGGAAGGAGGTGTGTCTTTGTAGAGCTTGAGAGTCCCTTTAGCGATCATAGCTTTCTCAATGAATAGCCCCATTTCGATGACTTTGGTGAATGAGGTAGGGCATTGTATCTGAATCTGATAGCTAAGATCGAGATTCAAATTGTGGACAAACATTTCCAATAGTTGTTTCTCAGGCATGTCGTAAGAACACTTGCTAGCTAGCTGTCTCCATCGTTATAAGAAGGTTGCGAAAGACTCACCACCCTTTTGTTTGGTGTTGCATAGGTCTAGCATAGATACTTCGTGTTCTATGTTGTAAGAGAAGTGCGTTATGAATTTATTGACAAGCTCATCAAAAGTTTTGATTCCTGGTGGAAGACGCGAGAACCACTCCATAGCTTGACCTCCTAAAGATCTTGGGAATAGTCTCATTAAGTAGGTCTCATTGTGAGCTACTTCTAAACATGCTGCAGTGAATTCCCTGATATGATCTCTAGGGTCCCCCTTCCCTTTGTATTTGTCGAATTTCGGGATTCCGAACTGAAAGGGGAATGGTTTCATGACCAAATTTCTGTCAAAGGGGTACGGTGCTATATCTTCCAAGGAGTAGTTCTTGGAACTGGTGCCGATCTTAAGGTTGGAGATTTCTAGCTTTAGACTCTCAATTTGTTGTCTCACATCCGCTATAGGAGCATTTTGATCTATGTGTTGTTTTCCTCTTTCATTGGCCTGGGGGACCGTGTCATGTGTGCCTCTCTCATGTGCATTTGGGACTGTGTCATTTGTGTCCCTCTCACGTTCATTGTCTGCATTTTCCATGATGGAGCTAATGTCAAAGTCTGCGGGGAGTTTGAGTCCGAGACTAGCAAGATGATGGAAATATTTGGTGGGATCCTCAAGGAGTACTCTCTCCACTAGGCGTTGGAATTTGCTATCTTGCATGTGTGCCACTAATTCTTCACGAGAAATTTCTTCATCATCATCGCGTGGTGGGGCGATGTGATCGAAAGAGTCGGCCATTTCAGTTAGCTTGTTGTACTGGGATCGAGTAAGAACCATGCAAGGTGGGGTGGGATGAAATGGACTAGGATGGGAAATTTTGGCAAGGTGCCAACTAAGACTGTAGTGAATGGGATACCTAGGACAAGACTTGGACAAAGGGTTCTCTCGCTCAATGACTTCAGGTAAGACGGTTGACACAAGACTCTAGCCACTAGCACGGGTAGTCGATACCAGTCTCACTGTGTAGGGCTTAGTCGTTCAACAAGACTACTAGCAAAAGGTACTGTGACCTACTAGGCTTACGTGAATTCACTAAAGAAGGACCTATGTCGAATCGGTATGGGACAGAATGACGTTGGGGCAAGAGTGACTAGGACAGAAGGTGACTGGGACGACCGTCGAAAGAGAGAGAAATGGGTGAAATGGATGAAAACTGACTGCAAGGTTGATTCTGACCTTGGAAAATGAAACTAGGCTGAAATGGGTACTCCGAACAGCTGACGAAAATTTCTCAAAAATAGGGCAGATGCTCACTATCACACATGCGCAGAAATAGATGCGCAGCAAGAATAGGTAAATGCGCAGTAAGTCGTTGTATATGTGCCGCTCTGGTGAGATATGTATGTGCAGTAACAGTGCGCAAATGCGCAGCAAAAAAGTATATGCGCAGCAGGTCGCTGTAAAAGCGCAGCAGAACAGAGTATATGCGCAGCAGAAAGGTATTTTTTTGCAAATTTTTGAGATTTTTCTCTGTTTTTTTGGTATTCCTTGGCTGGAAAAGGTCTTCCTGATCTGATATTATGAATTAATTTAGCAAGAAAACACAGCAAGCACAAAGAGTATTTTGTAGTTTTTCATTGTTTTTGTAGTTTTTCGACTCTATTTCGGACAAAAGCAAGTACAAAATCCTAGGTGAGAAATGGATTATAAGGGATTTGGGCCACTAAAACAAGAGGTTTGTAATTCGGGCAACCGTTCAAGTGGTTACACGTGCGGTGGCGCTACTCTCCGTTATGGAGTCTCCCAGCCTCACAGGGTTGCGCCTGAGAGGGTTTTGGGGGAGGTTGGCCGTCGGTGTAACATAACAGCACTCGTTGCAGGAGGTTTTCACCTCAAGCACAATTTATTTTAAGTGGCTCGGTAGGGCTTGGCGTTAGCCTGTTACCACTCAGGGTCGTTCCCGCTTGGACAAGCGTGCATCCAAGGGCAGGCCCCTCCTAAAGGTTAAACAAGTAGAATGATAAGTCTGGCACTCTGATCACCCAGAAGAGGGGAGAGCATAAGCCTATTGTCATTCGCAAACACAGAATACACTGATTAATCCACCCTAGTTAAAAAGATAAAAAACTAAATGGGCTAAGCTAGTCAAACAAAACTTTGAAGTGATTTCAACAATATTGCAGTGGTTCAATTTTAAGTCCCAGAAAGCAGTTGTGAGTTCAATTTTAAATTCACGTTGCGCGAGATTGTTAACTTTGAAATTCAGGTCTCATGATATAGCAATGGTTCATTTTAAATTCAGAAAGCAGTTGTGAGTTCAATTTTAGGTCCACGTTGCACGAGATTGTTAACTTTGAAATTCAGGTCTCACGATATAGCAATGGTTCATTTTAACTTCAGAATGCAGTTGTGAATTCAATTTTAAATCTTAGATAGCAATAACTTGGAAACTTGTTTGCAATGCAAGCATGAAATAAACCAGTTACTTCCTCCCTAATTAAGACTAGATGAAGATTTGTAATGAACAACCATTTTACTCTTTCCCAGAAAACGAAATGTGAGCTAGTTAGATGCAACTACATGTAACTGAACCCGAGCCTAACCTGCAAAACCGCTCCAGCAAACACCTGCAAAAAGGGTTAGTGTTAGCAAAATACTCTAGAAAAGTACCAAAACCTGAGCCAGTTACAAATGCGCAGCTTCAGTGATCAGATGCGCAGAAGTGATCAACAGAAGCGCAGCATTAACGAATGCGCCGTAAAAATGAACATATGCGCAGTTTTAACATATGCGCAGCAACAGTCACCAGAAGCACCGTAACAGACAACAGATGCGCCGTTTTAACGTATGCGCAGCAATATTATATGAAAGCGCAGCAAAAATCAACAAATGCGCAGTTTAAACAAAAGCGCAGCAACAGTCTATAAAAGCGCAGTTACAGTCAACAAATGCGCAGTTTTACAAAAGCGCCGTAACAGTCTTCAAAAGCGCCGTAAAAATGAACAGATGCGCCGAAAGAACCTGTGCGTGACTCTGCGGGACCTGTACGGAACCTGCCTTCAAAAAAGCTCAAAAATGGTAAAATAAAGGGGCAACGGCCCCACGGTGGGCGCCAAAAATGTGAGGGTAAAATAGTGCATCAATCAAATGAATAACAGATGACCCAAACATCAACAGAATGGAGAAACAAAGAAGATTAAATAAACAATGAATGAACACAGCAAACCTCTTCCGTTTCAAAACTTCTGTTGTTCGCCTATCATGAATCGTCCTTTCGCAGATGAGATGAGCCCTCGGAGAGTGCAATCTTTTAAAGCTGTTTGAGGAAGTCGATGGTGAACGGCTATGGTGATATATGCAATGAAGGTGAGCTCCAATGCAACAATGGTGATCTCAAGCTTGTAGATGACAAGTGGGTGCCAAAGGCGCGCTGGTGATATTTCTGCAGAGTAACGATGTCAAAAGCCTGGATGATTAGAATGGAAGAATGAAGCTTCATTTATAAACTTGGAAGAATGAGAATCAACGGTTGAGAGAAGATATGAAGATCAATGGCTGAGGATGGTTGAGGAATGTGCAACCAGTAGAAATGTGACAAGTGTCCCAGCTCCATCATGAAAGAGGGGATGTGACAAAATTGATTGGAGAGTTAACTCCATTGACCGAACAGTTAACAGACTTGATTGATCAGTTAGAAGAGTGGATTATGGGATTGACTGAATTGATTGACCAGTGAACTGGGTTGATTGAGGAGTCAACATAATAGATTGACCAGTGAACTCAAATGACTAATTAGTTAACAGATTTGATTGATTAGTTAACTAACTTCTGATTTGAGAAGAAATAGGCCATGTGGGTGAGAGAAAAATAGGTAATTAAATATTAAATATATTTAATTACATGTGCAACCCGATGAGGTGGACAAGGTGAGGTGGAAAAAGTGAGGTGTAAAGGTGATGTGGAATTTTGAATTTAGAACTTTAGGATAGAGGAAATAGGATTAATTACATAATTTATGATTATTTAATTGTGAAGGACTTTAGAAGAATTTTAATTAAATAAATAGAATTTATTTAATTGTGAGATAGTGAATTGATTAAATAAATTTGGAATATTTATTTAATTAATAGAAGAATGGAATAAATATTTAGAATATTTATTTAGGATGATTTGTGTCATTTTTAGGCGTATACACCAACAAGAGGTTATGAACTGTTCAAACTCCATTACAATAGAAGATTAAGGAATGTCCCAGTGTCTAATCCATGGCACTTGAATTTGGGCAAATTGGTCATCCTTGATGTGTTTGTGAATGTAGAACTCCTCAAATTCCTATCTAAACATTACAATCCAAGTCTCAAGGCCATATGCAATCCGCATGGAGAGCCTGTTATACATTTGTCCAAAAATGCCATTTGTGAAGTATTTGATTTAGATGATTTATGTACTATTCCCATAGTTTATGAATATTTGGACAAAGACTATTGGAGGATGGACACCATGTATAATGGATGGAGATTACCTCTTCACAAGCCTAAGGCAAAAGGAGAAATAGTGCCTCTTAATGACAATGATGGACTTCCATTCCATGTGTCATTGTTTGAACCATATATACAATACACATATTATTCCGTGGGCCAAGTCCTAGGGTCAGAGGTTCCTGATTTTATGACAATTCCTTTAATGGTGATAGCCATAGATATCCAGTGTCACAATGGTAGGAAGTTTGACTATGCTGCCTATGTTTTTGGAAGAATTGATTCTAGTTTAATTGCAATCAAGAACAATGCCCTATCAGTCTCTTTTGAGCACTATTCACTCCTCATGCACATGGTACTACATTATGGCCAGGAAATGGAAATATGGCCAAGTGAACTCAAAGTTGCTCAAGTGGATGAAAGAGGACAAAAGTCACCTATGCAAATGTGGATGAGGATATGGGACAACAGGTTTGCCCATTCTAGTTATATTCATTTTGAAGAGTACTGTGTAAACGTGTTGTATAGATATTTCAATCATCCTTGTGAATATTCACAATCAAATGAAATAAAGAGGTTTCTCAGACTAAAAGATTTTGGTGGTCCTCCTACTATCACCCACAACTAGGGAGATTGGTATTGTTTTGGGGATTCAACCATGGTCAGAATTTATGGTTTCAAAGATACCCCGTTTATATTGCCCAAGACAGTTCAAGATAGAATTGCTTACTTAGAGATAGTTAGGCAAATGAACTACTCTAATGTGATGAATTTGAGTGCCTATGACAAACAATCTTTCATGCCCAGTACTCTATGCTTCAGGGATTTTACTGTGGTATCTAAAGAAGGTTATTGCCTCATCATGGACAAATTGATGCATTACAACATGAGATGTGCAGAAGCAAGGAAAGGATTTGATCCTGAGGGTTTCATTGATTTCATGAGGAGAAAACAAAATCTTAGTGGATATACACATATTCCATATTCACATGATGACATTATTAGGAATATGGAAGAAGCTGAGATTGAATTGGTAATTGAGAAGTATAATAGAGAACTAGAAGAGAAGAAGAAATAGCTTGCAGAGATAGAGTTGTTGTCCTCTGGTGATGAGGGATTTGAAGGAGGAGAAGAGCCACATGAACAAGCAACTAGAATATCTAAAAGAAAACTGGAATGTTATCAGTTTCCTAATAAAGAACAGGATGAAGAGGGGCCTAGTGATGAGGATCCAAGACAATTAGCATATGATTCTTTTATTGCAGATGATCAATTTATTCATTCTAAAGAGTTCAAATCATTTTTGTATAAATGCAAGGGTAAAGAGATCAGGGAATCAGTTGATGATGTCACATTTAACAATGAAAGACAATTAATTGATATGTTAAAAACAATAGTGGACAATGAATTGAAAGCTATGACTCCTGGTAGAGGTAGACAACTGCTCAAAGAAGCAGGTGTTGTGATATTTCATGGACTTGATTTAAATTCTGCTTTGGTGTTTGATAGTTTTTTGCACAATACTAATGACAAATATAAGCTCACTCCTGAGGGTGTCATAGAAGTGTACATGGGTACCAAATATAACAATGATGAAAACTCACTCATGATATGGGCCTTGTACCCTCCTCATAAGAAGACATCCATTATAGATGCTAAAAAAGCTTTTGGGCATGTCATGACTTTGAAAGTAGGGGAAACTGATCCTTTGATTACTACAGAAATTGGCATAAATGTTGCAAAATTAAACAAAGCACAGGCTCAGATGCTGATCAAAGAACGGGATGCATATAGACTAAGTTGTGAAAGATTAACAAAGTAAAATGATTTCTTAAAAGATACTGTCAAGAATACCTTCGGACGGTCAGTTAAAAGGTTAACCCAAGGTGAGAGTTCACAAAGTACCCAATCACCATCTATTGATCAGATAGCTCAGGTCTAGATTGACACACTTGCAACAGTGCTATAGAATAGGCATGTTAACATGATGCATTGGATGAACAAATTTTGGGATGTCTATTTTGAAAACTATAAAGTGATCCAAGAGAATGAAAGGCTAAACAACAGGTGCCAGGAGAAACTCCATGAGATACAGAGTAGGGATGTTTCTGACACTATAGGTACTTCTAATTCAAAAGATTTGATTGTACAACATCAAAGATATTATGACCAACTTAAAAATGATGCCAAAGAATGCATTGAGGCTTCAAAAGAAGGTGTACCCATGTTGTTCAGAAATGATAAGGAGCTGAAGAGCAAAGATGAATGGAGTAAAGACTGCCAGGTAATATTACATGAAGCTTTAGAGGCTCTTAAAGATAAAGACTCTACATCTGGGGAAGCTTACAGGCATCTCAAGAAGATGGTGACAATGGACGAAATCACAAGAAATGCTATTGAGTTTACTAATACACATTGTAGCCAAGAATATTTGGATCACATTGCTCAGATATACTTGCAGCTTAGCAAGGCTTAGGATCATTTTCTTTGTTTATTGTTGTGTTAATCATTTTAATTCCCAAAAGACATTTTGAAGAGTTATGTCTCTTCATAGATATTTCTATATAAGTTGGACATATGGTGATCATTGATCATCAGCAGTAGAAGAAATAATAGAAGTTCATAATATTTTAAAGACCATGTTGCAAGTATTCCTTTTAAGAAGTTAATAGGAGATCTTTGATTCTTTTATACTGGCATTCAATTGTTTGTTGAAACTATTCAGTTATTTGGTTGTCTCCAGTTCTGCATTTCCTTGTTATTCAAATTGATATATCAAGAGTATATTTTTTCAATGCACATTTGCTGTATTTGTGTGATTTGATTAATTGGTTTCCCTAAAAGCAATTAAAATCCTTCTAGTCAGTCACATTAATTTGGAAGTGTTGATTTGGATCATTAAGAAGAACCATATAATTAGGATTGTCATTCTATCTCCAAGTTGATATTATCTGTTATTCTTGTATATTTCATTCAATTGGTTCCTTCAAGAAAGGATTAAAATTCCCTCTAGTGAGTAACAAGAAACCTGATTGTGTCAGTTGGATATCAAGAAGAGTTTGTCAATCATTTTCTTGCACATTTATACAAGTTATAAACCAAAGCATTGTGCCAAACAATTAGAGTTATTGCCCAATATAAGCCACTGGTCTCTGTCTTTCATTTGACTCTGTTTACCCAACAAGGCACTAGTCTTATCTCAATTTATCATTTAGTTTTATCCAAAAGCCATTTATTAGTTGAGTATAGTTGTAAAATTTACCTTGATATTGCTTATACAATTTATACCAATCATCCTTCAGATATTAGATATAGAATTAGTTAGCAAGCTTTCTTCTAATCCACACCCTTTGCCACTGTGGGTAGATCCATTAATTTAGTCAAAGCACCTACACTCATCCAATCTGCTTCAACTTTTCAAGGTCCACCCGCCTAGGTGTAGCAGTGCCTAAAGTGCAGGGAGTCATTAACCTTATAAGTTAACTCCGTCAAGTTAGTTCAAAAACATTGCCAATCTGATCATAGAGTCTGGCATCCTCTTAGGATTTGCAACCTGCATTTTTGAGACCTAACAGGCTTATTCCCTTTTTTTGTGGGAATATCTACTTTCAGTGAGAGGTTAACATCTATTTCTACCATGTATTCATCATAATTTGGATGTTAGATGTTGATACCTTTTCAATTTGGTAGTGTTGAAAGAGATCTTACTTTACACAGTTTGGCACAGGTTACTGTGGTATAAAGACATGGTATGATTTTGTAGTTTCTCTCTTTCCTAGTATATTGCCTTCTTTTAAAAAAGTTTTCATGTTTATGGAGTGTAGGTTTTTATTGGAGTCAAGTGTTATTTTTGTTAACAATAATTTGGTAGCTCCTTGATCTCTTTCTTTATTGGTTAAAAGAACTTGGGAGAGTTATTCAAAGATTGATAATGAGAAATGTTTTATGCATATCATTATATGCTTTGACACTATGTGGTAGAGGAGTTAGCCATGTCCTCTAAGAGAAGTTATATAGGAGGATTTGTTAATGCCTTGATCTTATTTTAGATTTGACATTACCCATGCAGTGGGAGTTCGTGGATATATATGTTCTTTATTGTCACGATATCTTCTTGGTTGTCTCAGTTTGCAGGTTATTGATGTGCAGATGATTTTGCATGTTTTACTATTGGGATCTATGAGTTGTACAATTTAGTGGGTTGTCTTTACCCATTGGTTGTGTTGAAGAATTAGATGTGGATTGTCAATATCCATAGATCTGTTCAGTGTTATTGCAGATTTTGTTTGTTGGCCTTGTCTTTGGTCATTTGTACATTGGTATGTTGCATTGAGATGGGAGGATAGATGATTAGAAGGATTATTTTACAGTGACTTGATTGTATATTTGGGTTGATATGTTGATGGCATGGAGTTCTACCTATGATGGTTTGTTTACCTTGGTTTTGAAGTATGGATATTTTTGGATGTGCTATCAACTTGTTGCGGTTTCTTTTCCATTTGGTATGAGTGTGGAAGACACTCAGAGTCTTATGTTATCATGTGATTTGATGCTTGTGTTCATGTTGAGATTGGTGCAGGTTTTAGTGACAATTGATATGTTTCACTTTGGCATGTTCCTTATCTTATCATGGTTATTATGTGAGGGGTTATTGTTTGAGATGATGATTATCATGGTTGCTTTTGTAGGTATATGGTTGGAGCACAAAAGCATGTTGAAGAATCAATGGTACATTGATGGAAAGGGATGTTTTTACCTATGATTAGATAATTTGATTACATTATAAGAGTAATTGCAATGCATAATGTCAAGTGGGAGAATGTTGGGAAAGGTTGCCATTAACTTTACAATCCTAACCAATTCATGTGTCTCCAAAGTTCTTGGAATATGTTCCCCAACACATAAGGACTTTGAGAGTTAAATTAATATTTAATTATATTACTTAACTTATTGTAATTAACTCCTAAATGGTAGGGCCAAACTTGGGCATCCACTTTTGGAGTGGGGTCCATGAAGACTTGTTGACAACTCCTTGAAGTCTATTTTGGATGTTTGACAACTCCTAGTGAGTGGGAGTTAACTTGGGCACCTACTTTGGAGGTGTCTTATATTTAGACTGGGAGTTTACTTTTTTATGCACATGAGTGGATATTGATGATACACTTTGCATGGGTATGATGTGGGAGTTATCAGAAGTGTTAGAGATGCATGATATTGGAATATTTCTTGCATGAGTTCATAAAAGTTTTGCATGGACTTGCCTATTTTTTGCACGTGGTTGCATGAGTTCATAAAAGCTTGCATGGACTTGCTTGTTTTTACATGTGGTTGGATTAGCTCATAGAAGCTTGCATGTGCTTGTATGTTGTTGCATGTGCTTTCATGTTCTTACATGTCAATTATTTTGAGTCGCATGTTGTTGCATGTCAGTTATATGGACTTGCATGTTGTTGCATATTAGTTATATGGACTTGCATGTTTTTGCATGTCAATTATATGGACTTGCATGTTGTTGCATGTTAGTTATATGGAGTTGCATGTTGTTGCATATCATTTTTACAAGGTTGCTTGGAGAACACTCCAACTCAGAAAACTTGTAGAACACTTCATCTATCATATTTAGTTAATGGGCATCTCTTGCATTATGCTACAAGTGTTTGCAAGTCACTTGCATGTATAGAATAGGTTATTTCAAAATAATATTGGGGACATCAATCATGTAGGTTGTTTGTATAAGATTGATGTGTGGTGATGTACTTTAGTTGACTAAAATAGATTGGGAAAACTTGGGCATCCAATCTAGAGACTTTTAGTTCTTGCTTTTATTTGGAAATGTTATTTCTTTTGACTAAGTTAAAGTGGGACAGCTTAGGCGCCCATAATCAGGACTGGTAGTTAATAGGGTGCTTGGTACAATTTGACTTTAGTCTTCTCTATTTGGAGCACTTGGGATTTGCATGAGGACTTGTCTTATGTTGTCAATTACAATTTATTGTAATTTGAGTTTTAAGCTTTTGAATTAAGAAGCTTTGAAGTTGTAATTAAAAAAAAGCACAATGTATTTTCCAGAGATCAAGTTTTGAAGCTTTCTATATAGAAGCTTTGAAGTTGTAAGAAAAAGCATTACAAGTTTTACAGGTTTTAGAAGATTGAAGAAGCTTGAGGTGTACATCAAGATTTAGAGAAGTTTCAGTATTGAATTTAATCTTTCTTGAAGATATTTAATACAAGCATAAACATCTTTGGGTATGGAGTTTTTTCCCGCAAGGGTTTCTCCACATAAATATTATGTCTTCTTCTACCATGCTTTCTCCTTCTACTACACTGATTAAATCAAAGAAATAATATAACATCTAAATTGAAAGTAATTTTTTAGATTTACACATGCTATTAATTTTAGATTTGAAAACATTTTAAAGCTTCATAGCTGCAACATTACCTTGTTTTCTCTCCCTTTTTCCAACAAAAGGGCACCGACAAATATAAAGGTAAGTTAACTTTCAAATGCTTCAATTGTGGAAAAGTTGATCATTTTGCCTCTAAATATCCTTTTAAATAGTCAAAGGATAGCAACAAAAGAGAGAAGTCCAGAAGAAATATTTATTCCATGGAGAGCAATTGCTCTTCAGAAGATGAGGATCATGGTGATTGAAATGATGAAACACTTTTCATGGCTTTGAATGTTGGTGAAAAAAAGGGTGATATTGATAATTGTAAAAAGTCTGATACCTTGTAGACTGACCAAGACAATGAAAAATTAATGGTTGTGTGGATTTCCTTTCATACAAAAGAAGAAGACAATGCTTGGGTAATTGATAATGATTTCTCTAACCACGTGACTGGTGACAAGGAGAAGTTTATCAGCCTTAAAAAGTGGAATGGTGGAGCTGTGAAGTTTGGTGGTGATAAGTCTACACAAATTTGTGGAAAGGGTGCTATAACCATTGATGGAAAGAACAAGACTAAGGATGTCCTTTATGTCAAAGGGATAAAACATAATCTTCTCAGTGTTAGTTAGATGTGTAGTAAAGGATATAATCTTACTTTCATGCCAAAGGTTGTGAAACCAGGAAGGCAGGGTTTGGAAGACTAGTTGCAAAAGGTATTAAGACATATGGAGATATCTATCATCTAAAGAAGGTAAATGGAAGAACATGTTTATTAGCTCAATCTAGTGAGTGTTGGTTGTGGCACAAGTGAATGAGACACATAAACTTTGACAATATGGTAAAGATCAACTCTATTCATGCAATGAGACACATGCCTTACAAATACATTATGCAAGGAATGTCAAATGGGAATGCAGACATAGACAAATTTCAAGAGCAAGGAGTATTCTTCTACAATGTCATTGGAGCTGATTCACACTAACCTATGTGGTTTAACATGAACAAAGAGTCAACAAGGTGAAAGGTATTTCATGTTGCTTATTGATGATTACTATAGAATGACTTGGGTTACTTTTTTAAGAGAAAAATTAGAAGCCTTTGATAAGTTTAAAATTTTCAAAGCAATAGTTGAGAATGAAATAGATGCTACGATCAAACACTTAAGATCTAATAGAGGAGGTGAGTTTACATCAAATGAATTTGAAATTTTTTGTGAAGATCATGGTATTAGGAGACATCCATCTACTCCTAGGACCCCTTAGCAAAACGGAGTAGTGGAGAGAAAGAATAGAACTATGCAAGAGATGGCTAGGTCAATGTTGAAAGATGCAAATCTGCCTAATATGTATTGGAAGGAAGTAGTTCATACTGCTGGTTATCTTTTTAATAGAGGATAGTTGATGGTTAATAGCACTAAGACCCCTTATGATCTATGGTATGGAAGACCTCCCACTATTAGATACTTCAAATTTTTTGGCAACACATGCTACATCAGAAGAGATGAAGAAGACCTTGGAAATTTTGATTCAAGGTGTGATGAAGGGATCTTTCTTGATTACTCAACTAGAAGCAAGGCCTATAGATGCTACAACAAGAGATTGGGAAAAATGATTGAAAGCACAAATGTTAAGGTAGATGAAGATTTGCATTAGATCTCACAAGTGTTGGGATAAGTTGTCATTAACTTGCAATCCTAATCAATTCATGTGTCTCCAAAGTTCTTGGAATGTGTTCCCCAACACATAAGGCCTTTGAGAGATTAATTATTTATTAAGTATATCACTTTGATTTATTGCAATCATTTCCTAATTGATAAGTCAAACTTGGGCTCCCACTTTTGGGGTGGGGGCCATGAAGACTTTGTTGACTTCTCCTAAGTCTATTTTGAGAGTTTGATAACTCCTAGTGAGTGGGAGTGAAACTTGGGCATCCCATTTTTATGGGGACTTGTATTTAGACTTGGATTTGTGCTTGTTTATGTACATGAGTGGATATTGTTGAGACACCTTGCATGGATATAATTTTAGAGTTAACTAAAGTGTTCAAGATGCATGAATTGGATATTGCTTGCATGAGTTCATAAAAGCTTGCATGGACTTGCATATTTTTGCATGTACTTCCATGTTGTTGCATGTGTTTGTATGTTACTTGCATGTACTTATAGTTGCATGTTACTTGCATGTTGTTTCTATGGACTTGCATGTGCTTGCATGTTGTTGCATGTCACTTGTATGTGCTTGCATGTTGCTACATGTCACTTGCATGTTGTTGCATGTTACTCCTATGGACTTATATGTGCTTTCATGTTGTTGCATGTCAATTATATGATCTTGCATGTTGTTGCATGTCAGTTTTGAGAGATTATTTGCAGAATAATCCAACTCTAGAAACTTGTAGGATGGTACATCTCAGTGTTTCAGATAATAGGTATCTGTTGCATGTTGAGTCAGGTGTTTGCATGTCACTTGCATGTACAAAACAAGGTAATTTAGAATAACTTTAGGGACATCAATCTTGCATGTTGTTTACATGAATTTGGTGTGTGTTGATCAGTTCAGTTAATAGATAGAGATTGGGCAAACTTGGACACCCAATCTAAGGACTTTTTGTTGTTGCTTTTATTTGGAAATGTATTTGATGTTGGCAAAGTTAACTTTAGAAAACTTGGGTGCCCACATCCTAGACAGGTAGTTAATAGAAGGCTTGACTTTGTTTGACTTTAGTCTTCTCTATTTGGAGTGCTTGGTTTTTGCATGAGGATTTGTTCTCATGTTATCAATTACAATTGATTGTAATTTGAGTTTCAAGCTTTCCAATTAAGAAGCTTTTGTATTATTTAAAAAAACCCCATATATTTTCCAGAGAGTCAAATTATTGAAAAAGACTTAGAAGAAAAAGCAAGAAGCTTTTTTGAAGTTTTTACAGGTTTGAAGATTGAAGAAGCTTTTGAAGTGCATTAAGGAATCCAAGGATTTTAGTATTGAATGTAATCTTTCACAAGAGACTTAATACAAGCATAAACACCTTTGGTGTGAAGTTTTTTTCCCTTAGGGGTTTCTCCACGTAAATAATTGTCTTCTTCTTGCAAGCTATTTTCTTCTACTACATTGATTAAATTGGAGAAATATTGTAACATCTAAATTGAAAGTAATTTTCAGATTTACACATGCTATTAATTTTAGATTTGAAAACATTTTAAAGCTACATAGCTGCAAAATTACCTTATTCTCTCTCCCATTTTCCAACATTTGGTATCAGAGACATTGGTTGTAGTGAGAGAGAGAGATTCTTTTTTCTAAAGTATTGAATGTATTTTGGTTGAAGGGGAAGTTCTATGTGTTAACATTGTTTTGTAGATCTGAGTTTGGAAGCCATGATATTTACCTCTCATATGGATATTGTCAAAAGGATCTTTGTTGGGCTCTTGAGGTTCAAGGTTATGGATCTTTATAGAGTTGATCATGTGGTAGTGATTTGGAGCTCCATTTTGACAATATGTGTACATTCTCTTGTTTGGTGGTATTATTCCTTTACTTTGTGGTCATGTACAATGAAAGGGTGTTTATGTTGGATGGTTACTTCCAATACCTTAATCACATGGAAAAACACTCATTTCTTGGACTACAGTTTGGAGTGCTTATGTTGGGTTCACAGTTTCAGTCCATGGTTACATGAAAGCACTGGATGATTTATCACTAGTTGTATGGAGGTTGTGGAGTTGGTATTTAAATGATATGGATACCCCTGAACAACTTGGTTTCTCCTTTCTCATATTCATGTTATTTTGAATATGTAGGTTTTCACAATTTTCCTATTTCAAAAGATTATGGGTTTGTAGATCTGTGGTATTCCATTATTCTCAGATGACATATTTAATGGTTTTCATTGGTGTGAATGTTTGGATGGTTATTGGTTTCAGATTTATAGAGATATGGTTTTGCAGGTTTTACATGTTAACCAAAATCTATGGTTTGCTGATTTGTGGAAAATTGTGTTCAGACACTTTTTGGATGGAAACAATTTTAGATTTGCAAGGCTGCTTGTTGGGTTCCTATGATCTATGGTTTCTCCTATGTGGATTTGTTTGGAAAATCAGATCTAGAGTTGATTCTAGTGATTGAGTCTTGGAAATCTACATGTTATACCTAGTTACATTTGTTCTACATGTTATTGATGTGGGGTTGAATCTATTTTTTAAGTTATTAAAGGTTGAAGCACTGATCATGTTTTTCTCCTATGAGATGTTGCATGTGTGTTGTGAATAAGCTGATGTGGGTTCTATTTGGTAGGCCTCTTCTTGATCACCTTGATTACATTGGTATTTTTGTATTGAGACAAAAGGGTAGTTTGGAGTACTTGATTTAGTTATTCATTGAAATCTATAGCAGTAAAGTTATGTTGCATGAGAAGCTTTTTTTCACTTTCAATGGCGTTTTGGTAATGATGTTGATCATGATACCATGCATAACTTGGTATCACTTTTAGTGGGAGTTTTTAGTAGTTTCATAATATATCCTATCCTCTTTGTTTCAAGATATTGGTTCTAAACTGTTAGTGTTGTAGTGTTTTGAGCCATGCATAATCTTTTGATTAGAAGATGGATGATCTTTTGCAATGGTTGTTGGTATCATAAGAAGCTCTTGGATTATGCCTTTAGTTCATAGTAAGGGTTTATTGACATTTTTGGTTCTATTAACAAAGGATGTTAGATCTTCATATTTTTTGAAGAGGTGTTGACATCTTGGTTTTTCATGGAGAACTCTTGGAGTTTTTGGTGAGGTGTTGAGTTTATAAATTGTCAGTTTTTTGATATATGATCTTTGGTTTAGAGGATATATAGTATTATGTCATGACGTACTCTTAATCATGAGTTAGAGTTTTTGGCATGATACAGGTGCTCTTGGGAGCAGAATATGTTCATTGGAGCATATGATCTTCTTTTGAGAAGATGTTAGATCATGATGTCATGATATATTCCTGATTCTAGAGTTAGAATTTTGACAATGGTTTGGTTAGTTCTCTTTGGTTTTTGAAGTATTAATCATTTTCTTGGAGCTTCATGATTATGCAGATTGCATTTGAAGTTGGCATGGATTGATTGTTGAAAACTCATGGATACTAGAGAGACTTGGGTGAGGCTTGATATCTCTTGAACTTTGAGATATGTGTTGGAAAGATTTCTCATTATGAGATGTCAACAAAAGGACTGAGAAGCCTACACTTGGAAATGGATCTGATTCCATTATAGACCTTATGAGAAGGTTGTCTTTATTACAAGATTTTATTGCTTGGTGTTATATGCAAGGACAATCTTGTATCCCACTCTTGGTCTACTCGGCAGGTAAATGATCTAATAGTTGTTGCCCACCTGATTATTAGATGCATTCTTTATATGTATCTTGTCTTCTCTTTTACACTAGTCCTGAAAAGGATTGTTGGGAAGTTGATGCAGAGCCACACAACAAAAGCTTATAAACAGGGTGTAAACCCCACTAAACCCACCAAATAGCTAAAACCCTGACATACAGCATGTATGTTTAAAACCTGTCAGCAGCATCATCATATTCAACGAACACAATTATCCTCCTGACGATCGCTATTCACCTTACCACCAAACTCTATCTACAGCATCATGATGTTCGGCATCAGCAGGATATAAAATATCAGGTTCCTCCCAAATATCCTGATGACGACAATCTCATGCACTTCTCTTATGATGCTTACGTCACCCTGATATTTGACCCACTTACACAACCAACATCAGGATATAACTTATCGGGTCATGTTGAAACATGACGATACTCAACTTTATGTACCCGACAAATATTCCACCAAATATTCCTTCCGTGATCCACTTCGGTGAACACTTCGCACTGATCACCCTTATATCCTGCGCCTATGCCAAACACTTGTCGTCGGCAGGAGAAACCTTTATCGGGTGATATTTGGGAATGTCCTAATGATGATAACGTCACATGCACTTCTACTTCCTCTGATGTCGATGTCACCCGGATATAAGACTCTTTTACATACTCCGCAGCATGATATGAATTATCAGGTTATATTCTAATATCCTGATGATGATCTAAGTGATCTTCGGCTACCCGATACTCAAACAAAAGATGATCCTCCTTTCTTTGGCAAATGTGACTTTGACTCACTGTTGACCCATTTACTTGTACATTCGCCTGCATGTATGTTCCAGCATACAACCATGACATGTAGATGGTGTATACACACAAAATGATGATCCTGATGATGATATATATAGGAAATATATATCCAACCTATATCATCCTGTTACACTCAAAACATGCATTTTCCATAAGCTTCACGACCTGATCCCAGTAGCAATATACACAAATACAGATGTGATATACACAATCTGTAATGTCGCGTGCAGATGCTGTATATCTGTTAAGTGCATATTTTTGACAAAACCCGCAGAACTTCACAATTTCATACAGAAAACATGATGATCGGACCGGATCATCACCTGAGCAATTCAAACTTAGAAATTTTTATCCTCCTAACCCTAGCACATGAGGACGCTAGGATTGTTGCAAGTATGAGGTTAACCAATGTTGTTATTGATGTCAACATACTCATATTGCATTGGTAAGAAGGATTGGATGAGTTGTGTATTGAGAAAATTAGTCTCAATTAGGAATAGTGAAGAACAGTGATGAGAAGAAGGCAAATGTACTCAATAGGTTGAGGATCAAAGGATGCAGATTAAAGGGTTTGTAGATATGAGTCTTGAGATGATCCATTTAAGATTTTAGAGGTCCGCATGAAGATATGAAAAAGTTGTGATCGGTTAAGTAGAACCAATTCCGGGAGATGCTCTAGAGGGACAGAGTGTTACAAAAAGGTCCAGTGAGGTTCGGAGGTGCATTGTCAGACTCTATGGATTCGAAGGAGTATTTGGGATGTCCTCGTGATGTGTCACCTCAATTTGTACATAGTTTGGAGATTCGGAAGAACCTGTTTCAATTTGACAGTCGCGACAGACTGTGTTCTTAAAGTTTCAGATGAAGAGGAGAAGAGATTCCAGGAAGTAGAGGAAGTGCGGATATACCTGGTCACTCAGGAAAGCTTGTGAAGGTTCTTGGATCATGTTGAGGTTGTGTTGTTGGTCTGCATTAGTGTTAGAGCCCATAATTGAAGATATTCTTCTGGATGAAGATATTCTTGTTCAGACTAGCCGACCGGATGAGTTATTCATCTTGCGAATGTTCTTGTGGATGATTGCCGACTTGCGAATGTTCTTATGGATGATTGCTGACTTAGATGATTGTTCCTAAGTCAATGCCTTGTATAAACAAAGGTTTGTGAGTTTACTTGAAAGTGTGTGTGAAGCAGATGAGTTTGGTATAGCGAAAAAGCGAACGGTAGAGTAGAAGTATCTTGGGCTTAAATGGAACTGATCCAGACATGGTAAAGATGTCAAACTCTAGTTCAAGTTTGTGATTCTTATCACTTTGTAGATAGTGTGTCTCTTGTAGGTAGTGTGCCTCCTTGTGAGCAGTGTGCTTGGGCAGTGAGCCCTAATTGGCATGTGCCATTCATTTTTCTTATTCTTCTAATAGAGAATAGTCCTTGGGTTAATCACCCCGTGGTTTTTCCCTTAACCAGGTTTTCCACATCAAAATCTTGGTGTCCAAAGTGTTGATGTTTATCTGCTCCTATGTTTATGCATTATGCTTTCATGAATGGTTAACTGATATGCTATTAACTAACAAAGAAGAATCAAGTGTTTAAAATAGAAGCAAGTTTTTATACAACTGATTCACCCCCCCTCTCAGTTGTGTGCCCTAGATCTAACAATTGGTATCAGAGCCAAGTTCCTTTGAAAGGAGCTTAACTACTTGAGGAGATCTAGGATGTCGTCATACAAGAAGGATAGTCTAAAGTTTGATGGAACCAACTTCTCTCTCTAGAAGGGTTGCATGAAATGTCACTTGGAGTGTATGGGCAAAGCATATGTGTCCATGGTCACAAAACCATATGTACCTCCATAGGGTGGTCCGACAACTCTGAATGAAATCACAGATGTTGAAAACAATCTGCGGACCAAAGAAGCTCTTCTTAGCGCATTGACTAACTCAGAACTCTCAAATGTTATTGACCTACCAACTGCATATGAGATCTAGGTTAAACTGGAACTTCTGCATGAAGGAGATGAGTTTGTTAAGAGTGCAAGGTTGCAAAGTCTCAAAGGGAAATTTAAAAGATTGAAGATGAGAGATGATGAAAATATCACTACCTTTATGCCAAGAGTAAATGAGCTGGTGTGTGGAATCAGGAATGCTGGTGGAGTTCTGGATGAAAATGAAATTGTTTGCAAAATTCTTAGATCCCTTCCTACTACCTACAAAATCAAGGTTGCTGCCATTGATGAATTTAGAGCCCATACAACTGTCACAAGAGAGCAATTGGCTGGCAAACTAGCTGCATTTGAAATGATTGAGTTTGGAGATGATCCCCCCAAGACTGAATCTGCATTCAAAGCTAGTACCTATGTGAAAGGCAAACAAAGATTTGATCTGGGAGAAAACTCTTCAAGGAAGCTATCTTGGTATGATCAAGCAAGGAAAGACATGGAAGAGGAAGAAGCAGAAACAGCTCATCTTGAAGCCCTCATTGCAAAGAGATTGCCAAGAGGATCTGGTAAGTATGAAGGAAAGTTACCTTTTAAGTGCTTCAACTACAATAAGATTGGTCATTTTGCTTCAAGATGTCCAGAAAGATCTGCAAGGTTAAACTCTAACAGACAAAGGTTCCAAAAGAACTATTATTATGTTCATGAAGAAGCTGATAATGAAGGAGTAATAGATGATGAATCAGAGATAAGAGACAAATCCAGAAATGAATGGGTGTTTATTGCCATCAAGGAAGAAGAACCAATATCCTCTGAATCTGTCAATCATAAGGTTGTAGAAAGAGCCTTGGCTTCCCAAGTTGAAGAAAAGGGTGATTGGGTTATTGACAGTGGATGCTCTCACCATATGACAGGTGACAAGAACAAGTTCTTAGATTTGGAAAGGTATGAAGGAGGAATGGTAAAGTTTGGTGACAATTCTGTAGGTAGAATCAGAGGTAGGGGAACTATTTCTTTTGATGGAAAGAAAAAAATTGGTAATGTACTGTATGTTGAAGGATTGAAGCACAATCTTCTCAGTGTTGGATAGTTAGTAGACAAAGGTTATGACCTTCGGTTCAAAAATGGAAGATGTAGGGTCTTTGAAAGCTCTGGAACTGAGATTGCATCCGATACTCAAACAAAAGGTAATATCTTCCATCTAGTTGGTTCTAATAAAAGTTGTTTGTTTGTTCAAGTTGATTAGAGTTGGCTATGGCATAGAAGGATGTGTCATGTAAATTTTGACAACATCATTAAGATAAGCAATACTCAGGCTATAAGAGATCTGCCAAAATTGGTGAAACCTACAAATAGTTTGTGCAAAGAATATCAGCTAGGCAAACAGAGCATAGTCTCCTTCAAAAGTAAAGATTAGTCCTCTACCAAACTATTGGAATTAGTTCATACTGATCTATGTGGTCCGACAAGAATCAAGAGTATGCAAGGTGATAGATATTTCATGTTACTGATTGATGACCATTCCTGGATGATGTGGGTTACCTTTCTAAGAGAGAAATCAGAAGCCTTTGAGAAGTTCAAAATCTTCAAGGCTATGGTAGAGAATCAAACTGGATTGAAACTGAAGTGTCTAAGGTCTGATAGAGGTGGTGAATTCACATCCGGTGAATTCATAGACTTTTGTGAGAAGCATGGCATAAAGAGACAGTTGTCTACTCCTAGGACTCCATAGTAGAATGGAGTAGTTGAGAGAAAGAACCGAACCATCCAGGAAGCTTCCAAGACAATGATGATGGAAGCAAATGTCCCTCAGATGTTTTGGAGAGAAGCTGTCAGCACTGCAGTCTACACTCTCAATCGAGTTCAAATCAGAAGCAATACCGGTAAGACTCCTTATGAACTTTCGTTTGGTATAACTCCTACTGTGAGATATTTCAGAGTATTTGGTAGCAAGTGTTACATCAAAAGAGATGAAGATCTAGGAAAGTTTGATGCTAGAAGTGATGAAGGAATTTTCTTGGGTTACTCCACTCAAAGCAAAGCATACTGGTGTTGCAATAAGAGACTAAGGAAGATGATAGAAAGGACAAATGTGAAGGTTGATGAAGGAATTGAGAAGCCCTCAAGGTTTTATGAATATGATGAAGATGATCAGGATGGTGTTTTGGTTCAAGGAACTCAATCCCTTCTTGAAAGTCAGATTCAGACTGATCCAGTAAATCAGGAAGAAGAGGTTTGTCTAAATGAACCTGATCAAGAAACAATAATGCAAGAGACTCCCAAAGTCCCAAGGTATGTAACTCTAAATCACTCTGAAGATCAAATCATAGGTGACAAAAGCAAAGGGGTACAAACAAGGAGGAGAATTGCTCAAAATTCAAATGAATACTGTCTGATTTCAAAGATTGAACCTAAGACAATAAATGAAGCTTGTAATGATGAAAACTGGACCAAAGCAATGGAGGAAGAGTTGATGCAAATTGAGAAAAATCACACTTGGGATCTTGTTCCTAGACCTAGAAACAAGAATGTGATTGGAACCAAATGGGTCTTCCGGAACAAACTAAATGAAGTTGGTGAAGTAATCAGAAACAAAGCCAAATTGGTCTACAAAGGCTACTCTTAAATAGAAGGAATTGATTTTGAAGAAACCTTTGCTCTGGTGGCAAGAATTGAAGCAATCAGATTATTTCTTGCATATGCTGCCTTCAAAGACTTCAAGGTATATCAGATGGATGTCAAGTCTGCCTTTCTAAATGGTGATTTGGAAGAAGAAGTATACATTGAACAACCGGATGGATTTCAATTGTCTAATCATGATGATATGGTCTGCAAGTTGAAGAAAGCACTATATGGATTAAAGCAAGCTCTAAGAGCATGGTATGAAAGGTTGGATAAGCATCTTGTGCAGATTGGTTTCAACAAAGGTACTACTGACAGTAATCTATATTTCCAAATAGATAATGAAAACATCTTGATTGTTGAAGTATTTGTTGATGATATCATTTTTGGAGGAAGAGATAGTATGTGTAAAACCTTTGCAAATCAAATGAAAACTGAGTTTGAAATGTCAATGCTTGGTGAAATGAATTTCTTCTTGGGTCTGCAAATTACTCAGACAAAGAAAGGTATCTTTATCTCTCAAACCAAATATGTGAAAGAATTGTTGAGAAAATTTGGAATGGAAGATTCAAAGCCAATGAACACTCCTATGGCAACCGGATGTAAGTTGAGCAAAGATGATGATTCTCCTAAAATAGATCAGACAAAGTACAGATCAATGATTGGAGGTTTATTGTATCTCACTCAGACTAGACCAGATATAATGCAGGTTGTTGGTCTTGTGGCAAGATTCTAGGCTGATCCTAGAGAATCTCATGTTATGGCAATCAAAAAAAAATTTAGGTACTTGAAAGGAACAGTTGACTATGGTCTATGGTATCCTAGAGATCAGGATTTTTCTCTTCATGCATATACAGATGCAGATTGGGCAGGAGATGTGGATGATAGGAAGAGTACAAGTGGAGGAGCTTTCTTTTTGGGAAAAAGATTAGTTTCTTGGCTAAGAAAGAAACAAGAGGCAATTTCTCTGTCTACAACTGAAGAAGAATATATTGCAGCAGCAGGTAGTTGCACTCAAATTTAGTGGATGAAACAAATGCTAAGAGACATCAAAGTAGAATATGAGGAGCCTATCACAATTTTCTGTGATAATTCAAGTGCAATAAATATTTCTAAGAATTCGGTGTTACATTCTAAGACCAAGCACATGTCTATCGAGTTTCACTTTTTGAGAGAACAAGTGAACAAGGGTGAAGTCAGATTGGAGTATGTGCCCTCCAAGGATTAGCTTGTAGATATTTTTACTAAACCTCTTCCCAAAGACTCTTTTTTAGTATCTCAGGGAGAAGTTAGGGGTCATGGCCCTTCCGGTGATGAACTAGGATGCACTAATGTGCATCAGTCCAGTGGATATCACAATCATATCTTGTGATCTGGATTGATGATGGGGAGCTACTACTAAGGGGGAGCAGCTGGTATGATTCTGATGTGTTACAAGTGCAAGTATGAGCCCTTTGCCATTGATGTCAAAGGGGGAGAGAAGACATGTGAAAAACAAGTGGTTGATGATCAAAGGGGGAGCAGTGAAGGAAGAGAAGACATGTGAAGAGTTGTTACTGATAGGGGGAGCTATGACAGAAAAGAGAAGTTCTTGTCTTGATGGTTTTTCACATCATATGTTGCCATCAATGACAAAGGGGGAGATTGTTGCAAGTATGAGGTTAACCAGTGTTGTCATTGATGTCAACATACTCATATTGCATTGGTAAGAAGGATTGGATGAGCTGTGTATTGAGAAAATTAGTCTTAATCAGGAACAGTGAAGAACAATGATGAGAAGAAGGCAAATGTACTCAATAGGTTGAGGATCAGAGGATGCGTATTAAAGGGTTTGTAGATATGAGTCTTGAGATGATCCAGTTAAGATTTCAGAGGTCCACATGAAGATATGAAAAAGTTGTGATCAGTCAAGTAGAACCGGTTCTGGGAGATGCTCCGAAGGGACAAAGTGTTACAAAAAGGTCCGGTGACATCCGGAGGTGCATTGTCAGACTCTGCGGATTGGAAGGAGTGTTTGGGATGTTCTTGTGATGTGTCATCTCAGTTTGTACATAGTTTGGAGATCTAGAAGAACCTGTTTCAGTTTGACAGTCGCGACAGACTGTGTTCTTAAAGTTTCGGATGAAGAGGAGAAGAGATTCCAGTAAGTAGAGGAAGTGCGGATGTACCTGGTCACTCATAAAAGCTTATGAAGGTTCCTAGATCATGTTAAGGTTGTGTTGTCGGTCCGCATTAGTGTTAGAGCTTAGAATTGAAGATATTCTTCTGGATGAAGATATTCTTGTTCAGACTGGCTGACCGGATGAGTTATTCATCTTGCGAATGTTCTTGTGGATGATTGCTGACTTAGATGATTTTTCCTAAGTCAATGCCTTGTATAAACAAAGGTTTGTGAGTTCATTTCAAAGTGTGTGTGAAGCAGATGAGTGTGGTATAGCGAAAAAGTGAAGGGCAGAGCAGAAGTATCTCAGGCTTAAATGGAACTGATCCAGACATGGTAAAGATGTCAAACTCCAGTTCAAGTTTATGATTCTTATCACTTTGTAGACATTGTGTCTCTTGTAGGTAGTGTGCCTCCTTGTGAGAAGTGTGCTCGGGCAGTGAGCCCTAATTGGCATGTGCCATTCATTTTTCTTATTCTTCTAATAGAGAATAATCCTTGGGTTAATCACCTCATGGTTTTTCCCTTAACCGGGTTTTCCATGTCAAAATCTTGGTGTCCAAAGTGTTGATGTTTATCTGCTCCTGTGTTTATGCATTATGCTTTCATGAATGGTTAACTGATATGCTATTAACTAACAAAGAAGAATCAAGTGTTTAAAATAGAAGCAAGTTTTTATACAACTGATTCACCCCCCCTTCTTAGTTGTGTGCCCTAGATCTAACAAGGATAACTCACAGCATACTATAAACTGATCCCACAAATATGAAATACATGAATATGAAAATAGAAAAGAAAACTAAACTACTGTACATGTCCATTCCACCGATTCAGAGAATCAACTGGTGGAAGGGTTGAATGAATTCATTTCGCCTGCAACCAGAGAATCAAGACACAAATAGCCTGTAAACCAGATAAATGAAAACCAATGGGATCTCTTACTTTCAGATTATAATTGCATGCAGATCTCACAGTCCCATTGTGTTACAGTACTCTGTTTAAACTCCAGAAACTCAATACCTCAATGAACTATCAACTGTACCTCCTGTCTAAAAACCTAATTGAGCTGAAACCTAATTGATCTAGGGCATATTTAGTAATCCCTCGTGAGTACTACCAACTCAATTCCCAGTGGCTGGGAGCTTCCAAGTGGCTGGGAGGAGATAGTTAAGACAGCTGGCATAACAAACTCCTAACTAACTTGCACATCCTCCTAGATGGATCTAAAACATACGCATTGGTCCAATGGACCTTATTACATCATGAAGTCAACATACTAAAAATAGACTTATGTCCTGACATGCTAAAAATAGACTTATGTCTTGTTTTGCAGGGGTGCTCCTGCACCATACTCCCTAGAAGAAGAAATCTCAAGTCCACTTGAGATGAGAGTATGTAGATCTGCAACATGTTTCTGGATCTGCTCTTCAGTCATCCACACTGCTTCTGAATTAGGTCTACCCTGCTAAGCTACCAAATATTCCAAATAGTTTTTGTTCTGGGTCTTCATGATCACTCTTGTGTTCAAAACCTTCTGCAACTGTGGTGGATCATGTTTTGGAATGTCATCAGCTGTTGTATCCTATAGGAGTTCCTGTTCTTCATCTGGATTATGCTTGTATGGAGTTAAATCGCATACATTGAATATAGGTGATAAACCAAGATCTGAAGGAAGTTGTATCTCATAAGCATTCTGTCCATGCTTTCTCAAAATTTGACATGGTCCAATCTTCCTCTGCATGAGTTTAGTATACTTGCCCTTAGGAAGTCTTTCCTTCTTCAAATGAACCCATACCGAATCTCCAACATCAAATTGTACATCCTTCTTTTTATCAGCATATGCTTTATACTTCAAGGTAGTGTGCTGTAGCTGGGTCTTTACTTGATCATGAACCACTTTTATAGCTTCTGCAAAAGCTTCTCCTTCTACACTAATAGGGTCTGCTGTAGGTAGATCTCTCAGTTCCAAAATTCCTCTTGGATGCATACCATACACTATCTGAAAAGGTGATTTCCCTGTACTCCTAGTGACAGTATCATTATAGGAAAATTTGGCCTGATATAGGATATTATCCCACTTTTCTCGATGCTGTTTTGTTAAACATCTAAGCAAATTCCCTAAGGAACGATTAACTACTTCAGTCTGTCCATCCGTTTAAGGATGATATGCAGTGAAAAAGACAAATTTGTTCCAAGTTTCTTTCAAAGAGTTCTCCAGAAATGACCAATAAACTTCACATCCCTATCTGACACTATGCTCAATGGCAATCCATGTATTCTAACTATTTCCTTGAAAAACAAATCTGCAATGTATGAAGCATCAGCAGTGGTTTTGCATGGCAAGAAATGTGCCATTTTGTTGAATCTGTCCACTACAACAAAAACACTGTCAAATCCTTTCCTTGTCCTTGGTAAACCCAAGACAAAATCCATACTTATGCTTTCCCATGGTCTGGAAGGAATGGGTAAAGGCTGATATAAACCTGCATTAGTTGATCTCCCTTTTGCTTTCTGACATATCACACATGTCTCTACAAATTTTCTGACATCTGATTATAACTTAGGCCAAAAATAATGTCTTCTGACAAGATCAAGAGTCTTATCCAAACCAAAATGACCTGCCATAGCTCCACAATGTTTCTCCTTAATGATGTTCAACCTCATAGAACACCTTGGAATACACAATTGTCCACCTTTGAATAGTAATCCATCCTGGATCAGAAATTCAGAGAAGTCAGCATGATATTTATCTCCAAAAGAAGTACATACCTGGTATATCTCTCCAAAATCTTCATCAGCATCATACATAGTCTTCAATGAATCAATTCCAACACTCTCCAACTGAATCTGGTTGACTGTTAGAGCTCTCCTGCTCAAGGCATCTGCTACCTTATTCTTGACTCCTTTCTTATGCTTCAATGTAAAAGTAAAAGCCTGTAAGGTTTCTACCCATTTCATGTGCTTGTGGTTCAACTTTTCTTGGCTGTTTATGAAACTCAGAGCCTGGTTATCTGTGAATACTATGAATTCTTTTGGCATCAAGTAATGTCTCCATTTCTTTAGTGACTGGACTAAAGCATACATTTCCAAATCATATGATGAATACCTCTTTTTAGCATCATTGAGCTTCTCACTGAAAAATGCAATTGGCCTACCTTCTTGGCTGAGTACTGCTCCAATGGCCATGTGATTGGCATCACATTCTACCTGAAAGATCTTGCTAAAGTCTGGAAGTGCAAGGATTGGCTGCTGTGCCACCTTCTTCTTCAATGTTTCAAAAGAATCATTTGCTTCCTTAGTCCAAGCAAATATGTACTTCTGTCCTCCTTTTATAGTATCAAGCATGGGTGTACAAATATGACTAAAACCTCTTATAAACTTCCTGTAGAAGGTTGCTAACCCATGGAAACTTCTGACATCATTCATAGTCCTTGGAGTTGGCCAAGACAATATGGCACTTACCTTCTCCTTATCCATTTGCAGCTTTCCTTGTGAAATGACAAAACCCAAATACGTGATCTCCTCCTGCATGAACAAACACTTGTCCAAATTTATCATCAGTTGCTCTTCATGTAACATCTTGAGAACCAAATCTATATGTCTGAGGTGTTCTTCCTTTATGTTGCTGAAAATTAGAATATCATCTAGATATACTATGAAAAACTTTCCCATGAATTCTCTCAAAACCTCATTCATCAACCTCATAAAAGTACTAGGTGCATTAGACAAACCAAAAGGCATAACTTTCCACTCATACAACCCTTCATTAGTTTTGAATGCTATTTTCCATTCATCTCCTGGCCTAATCTAGATCTGATGATAACCACTCTTCAAATCTATTTTTGTAAAATACTTAGCACCTCCCAAACAATCAAGTAAATCCTCTATCCTAGGGATTGGAAACCTATACCTAATTGTGATCTTATTAATAGCTCTGGAATCTGTGCAAAGCCTCCAAGTGCCTTCTTTCTTTGGTGCTAGTACAGCTGGTACTGCACATGGGCTTAAACTTTTACCAATCAAACCTGTATCTAACAATTCCTCAATTTGTCTTGCTATTTCTGCATTTTGTTCTGGAGTTAGCTTATATGCTACTTTGTTTGGAAGTGTAGATCCTAGGATTAGATCTATGCAATGTCTGATATCCCTTACAGGTGGTAGGGATCTTGGCATCCCATCAGAAATAATACCTTTATACTTATCTAATAGCTCTTGGACAGCTGGGTCTATGAACCTCTACTTCTTCTCTTTCTTGACTTCTTATTGCTGTGCTTTATTCACTGCCATACATGGAATTAGGGCATATGCAACTGCACCTTCTGCTGCTACTTCTTTCATGAACTATTTTCCTTCCATCAGCATTACCTTCACCTCTTTTCCTTTGGATTTCTCCTCCTTCTCTGTTAATGATAGTAACTCTATCACCTTACCATCCTTGGTGATTGTATAGGTGTTTCTAACACCATCATGGCGTGCCTTCAAGTCATACTGCCATGGTCTACCAAATAAAAGATTGCAAGCATCCATCTTGGTAATGACAAACAACAACCTGTCTTTATATGCTCCAATCTAAAATTCTACCCAAGCCTGTTCTTCTACAACTGTTTGCTGACCTTGGGTAAGCCATGAGACCTTATATGGGGATGGGTGAGGCAATCTCCTAAGCTTAAGCTTTGTTACCATTTCATCAGATACAAAATTTTCAGTAGAACCAGAATCAATTAAAACTTTACATGCCTTACCTCCTGCTTTGCAAATGGTTCTGAAAAGAGACCTTCTTTGTGGGGGTTCTTTGTCAGGTACCTTCATGGTAGTCATTGTTCTTCTCATCATCAGAGATTCTCCACTCTCTGGATATCCATAATTGTCAAGAGCATTCACACTCTGAAAAGTATTAGAGCCCGTTGCACTTTGACTATCAGGTTCTTGGATCAAATTTGTTCTCCTTTCTCCTCTTGAGCTTGTTGCCTTTTCTGGACATCTGCTGGCTATATGGCCTTCTTTGTTACAGTTATAACATCTGATAGATCCTCTACCCTAGGATCTTCCTCTGAAAGGTCTTCTACCTCTGAAGTTTCCTTGCTGGTTGTAACTTTCTCTCTAGTTTTGACTGTTATTTCCCTTTCTATTGTCATGACTGGATTCTCCCTAATATCCATGTCCATGTCCTCTACCTCTAAAAGGACCTCTTCCACCCCTTTGCTATTTTCCTCTTCCTCTATTGTTCTGTTCTTGTCTTCTCTTTAACTTCTCTTCCACTTTCAATGCCAACTGAAAACATTTCTAAACTGTATCTGGATTATGGAGAATCAAATCTTCCTAAATGTTGAACCTCAATCCATTAAGGTATCTGGCTACCTTTTCTTCCTCACTTTCTTTTACCTTTATCCTCACACAAAGTTTCATGAATTCCTCTGTATATGAGCTAACGTCTAGCTCCTTCTGCTTTAAGTTTTGCTTCCTCTTGTGTAATTGGATACTGTAATCCAATGGAACATAGGCTTCCTTCACTAAAGCCATCATCTTCTTCCATGTAGCAACTCCACGCTTTCCTTCTTGTACTCTATCATCTTGGACAAAATTCCACCATGTCAATGCAGCTTCTTTCATCTTTGATTGGGCTATCTTCACTCTCTGTTGTTCTGGTATCTCCTCTGTCTCAAAGAAATTGGTTAGGGAGTCTATCCACTCCATCACTGAATCAGGTTCCATCTTTCCTATAAACACTGGCAAATCTAGTTTCACATCCATGGTTCTCCTCTCCATGGCTTTGAGGGCGTTCAATAGTGGTCTGTGGTCTGTAGGAATGACCTCCTCGTTCCACCTAGGGATCTCTTCTTCTTCCCTATCTTCTTCTCTACCAGAACCTACTCTGTCCCTCAACTTCTCCAACTCATCCTTCAATTCTTGATTCTGAGCCTTCACAGGCTTGCTCTCGGTAATCTGCTTCTTCACCAGAACTGCCAACTTAGCATTGGTCATTTTTGTCAGGAACTCTGATGTTCCTTCTTCCTCCGACATCTTCCTGTCTTGAATCTGCCCCAAAAGATTCAACCTTTGCTCTGATACCACTATGATTGAGAGCCACACAACAAAAGCTTATAAATAGGGTGTAAACCCCACTAAACCCACCAAATAGCTGAAACCCTGACATACAACATGTATGTCTAAAACCTGTCAGCAGCATCATCATATTCAGCGAACACAATTATCCTCTTGACGATCACTATTCACCTTACCGCCAAACTCTATCTACAGCATCATGATGTTCGGCATCAACAGGATATAAAATATTAGGTTCCTCCCAAATATCCTGATGATGACAACCTCATGCACTTCTCTTATGATGCTTACGTCACCCCGATATTTGACCCACTTACACAACCAGCATCAGGATATAACTTATCGGGTCATGTTGAAACATGACGATACTCAACTTTATGCACCCGACGAATATTCCACCGAATATTCCTTCCATGATCCACTTCGGTGAATACTTCGCACTAATCACCCCTATATCCTGCACCTATGCCAAACACTTGTCGTCGACAGGACAAACCTTTATCGGGTGATATTTGGGAATGTCTTGATGACGATAACGTCACATGCACTTCTACTTCCTCTGATGTCGACGTCACCCGAATATAAGACTCCTTTACATACTTCACAGCATGATATGAATTGTCAGGTTATATTCTAATATCCTGATGATGATCTAAGTGATCTTTGGCTACCTGATACTCAAACAAAAGATGATCCTCCTCCTTTCTTTGACAAATGTGACTTTGACTCACCTTTGACCCGTTTACTTGTACCTTCGCCCACATGTATGTTCTAGCATACAACCATGACATGCAGATGGTGTATACACACAAAATGATGATCCTGATGATGATATATACAAGAAATATATTAATCCAACCTATATCATCCTGTTGCACTCAAAACATGCATTTTCCATAAGCTTCACGACCTGATCCCGGTAGTGATATACACAGATACAGATGCGATATACACAATCTGTAATGTCACGTGCAGATGCTGTATATCTGTCAAGTGCATATTTTTGACAAAACCTGCAGAACTTCACAATTTCATACAAAAAACATGATGATCGGGCCGGATCATCACCTAAGCAATTCAAACTTAGAAATTTTTATCCTCCTAACCCTAGCATATGAGGATGCTAGGATAACTCACCGCATACTATAAACTGATCCCACAAACATGAAATGCATGAACATGAAAAAAAAAAAGAAAACTAAACTACTGTACATGACCATTCCACCGATTCAGAGAATCAACCGGTGGAAGGGTTGAATGAATTCATTTCGCCTACAACTAGAGAATCAAGACACAGATAGCTTGTAAACCAGATAAATGAAAACCAATGGGATCTCTTACTTTTAGATTATAATTGCATGCAGATCTCACAGTCCCACTGTGTTACAGTACTCTGTTCAAACTCCAGAAACTCAATACCTCAGTGAACTATCAACTGTACATCCTGTCTAAAAACCTAACTGAGCTGAAACCTAACTGATCTAGGGCATATATAGTAATCCCTCACGTGTACTACCAACTCGATTCCCAGCAGATGGGAGCTTCCAAGCGGCTAGGAGGAGACAGTTAAGACAGCTGGCATAACAAACTTCTAACTAACCTACACATCCTCCTAGATGGATCTAAAACATACACATTGGTCCAATGGACCTTATTACATCATGAAGTCAACATACTAAAAATAGACTTATGTCCTGTTTTGCAGGGGTGCTCCTGCACCTGAAGTAGATGCATGGGTTTATGAATTTTTGTTGTTCTCATTATTATTTGATCTTGAGCTATGGAACTAGTTCTGAGGATTTGTTTTGGAGAGGTACATAAATGGTTTGTGGTTTTTTGGGCTTATTCCCTTTGTTGTGGGAATGTTTGGCTAGTTTGATCTACTTTCAGTGAGAGGTTAACATCTATTGCTGCAATGTTTTTGTCATAATTTGGATGTTATATGTTGATACCTTTTTCAGTTTAGAAGTGTTGAAAGAGATCTTACTTTACACAGTTTGGCACATGTTAGTGTGGTATAAAGACATGGTATGATTTTGCAGTTTCTCTCTTTCCTAGTATATTGTCTTCTTATTAAAGGCTCTCATGTTTATGCAGTTGAGGTTTGTATTGGAGTCAAGTGTTATTATTGTTAACAATAATTTGGTAGCTCCTTGATCTTTTTCTTTATTGGTTAAGAGGACTTGGGAGATTTATTCAGAGATTGGTAATGAGAGATGTTTTATGCATATCATTATATGTTTTGACACTACATGGTAGAGGAGTTATCGACATCCTCTAAGAGAAGTGCTATAGGAGGATTTGTTAATGCCTTGATCTTATTTTCAGATTTGACATTACCCATGCAGTGGGAGTTCCTAGATATATATGCTCTTTATTGTCACATCATCTTCTTGGTTGTCTCAGTTTGCAGGTTATTTATGTAAAGATGAATTTACATGTTTCGCTATTTGGATCTACAAGTTGTGCAAGTTTAGTGTCTTTACCCATTGGTTGCATTGAAGACTTGGATGTGGACTATTAATATCAACATATCCATTCAATGTTATTGCAGATTTTTTTTGTTGGCCTTGTTTGGTCATTTGTACATTGGTATGTTGCTTTCAGATAGGAGGATGGATGATTAGCAGGTTTGTTTTACGGGGACTTGATTACAGTTTTGGGTTGGTATGTTAGTGGCATGGAGTTCTACCTATGATGGTTTGTTTACCCTGGTTTTCTCTTATGATATTTTGGATGAGCTATCAACTTGCTGTTGTTGCTTTTCCATTTGGTATGAGTGTGGCAGACACTCGGAGTCTTATGTTGTCATATGATTTTATGCTTGTGTTCATGTTGAGATTGGTACAGGTTTTAGTGATAGTTGATATGTTTGACCTTGGCTTGTTTCTTGTTTATCATGGGTGACATGGTGTGAGGAGTTCTGGTGCAGGAGCACCATTGAAAGATTTTTGTCAATTTAAGGGTGAACATGAGTAGGTTCTAGGTGTGGAGTCATATTTGCATAAAATAAGGTCTTGAAAGACCATTTATTGATGTAAGAAGCCCACTAGGGGTATGACCATGTAGTGGTAGGCTTTTTCTTTAGTGAAGTCTGCAATTTACTTAAAATAGAGCAATCTATTTTTGATTTTCTGAGAGGACATGCTTTTAATGCCTTCTTTTTTTGGGTTTTCCCATGAATTGGGAATCATGAAATCATGGAGTGAGGTTGCAGGCAACTTACTTAGGCCTTTTCATGGGAACGAGTGAAAAGTGTGTAGTGAAGATTGAACAAATACAAGTATTACTCATTGTTTTCTATATTTTGCTATTATTCCCTATTTTCTAACGTCCCTAGATAAGTCGTACAGTACTGTCAAGAAGGAATACGCTGAAATTAGTTGAAGAATGGTTTGAACTTTCATTTGAATTAATTTTGAGGGATTTTCATTAACCTTGAAGCAATTTATCACTATTTTATACAAGTTGGTCTTAAACCCTTGTTTTGAGGGTTTTAGTGAAATCAATGGGTTCCTAACCCATTCCATTTATGTTAGAGCCCCAAAATGGGATTAGTTTGGTCTGTTTTCAATTGGGTTTTGTGTGTAGGAGCAGGGGACAGGTGCAAGTTGATGTTTGGAGCCATTGGAGCCTATTAGCATCATGTGTTAGGCAAACTAGGTTTGGTAGATTAGAGTTTTGTTGATAAAATGACTTGGAATGACCTTGGACCCCCAAAAATGATGAAATCTATCTATTTGCAACCTATTTGCAACCTATTGGGCACCTTGGAATAGGAATTGGAAGAATGGAGTGGACTTTGTGAGTACTTTGTTTGTAAAACTGACCTAATTAGGCCTAGTAGGAAATCGGTACAGTCATATTTTGAAGCTTGTGTTCCAAAAGACCCCCTATTGTATGTTTGGTATGTTTTAAAACATGATAATGGGTACTCAAAAAGCCATTAGCATCAAAAGTTATCACTTGACAGTCCTTTTTTGAGGGCTACAAGGAAATTGGACCAGTTGTGAAGGAAAGGGTACAAGGAGTTGCACCCAGAGCATTTGGGTGGTTTTGTGAGCATTGACCAGTCAAACATATGTGGTCTAGGGTCCCTGGAAGGTTTGGGAAAGAGCCCACATGTGTATGAACCAATTGGTGGTGTTGTTGTTTAGTGTTGGAGCCATGTACAGAGAAAGGACAGTCATGTCCATCAAGAAAACCAATAGAGCAGCTAGGTCCACAAGGGCCTAAAATCCTATTTTTCCCTACCATCCCCTGCATCCTCTTCTCCTGAGTAGTTAGATGGGACCCCTTAGTGGTGGTATCTCTGCATCAAAGTGGTATCAGAGCACAATTAGTAGGTCTGTTGTGGTTGAGAATTGGTAAGTTGAAGAGATAGTTTGTCAAGATGCCTCCAAGAGGGAAAAACATGGCTCACGAGATGAGTGATCTGAAGATGATGCATGCTAAAGAGTTGAGGGAGTTAAAGGAAATAATGGCTACTCTAGAACAAAATTAGAAAAGAGGAATGGCTCTAGGTGATGAGAATGAGTCTGAGGAAGAAGAGGAAGTTGAGTATGAAGATGTGGAAGAAGAGTTGGACCCTGAGGATTAGAGGATGGTAAAGTCGCTCAAAGCAGTAAAAGAAGACAAGCACAAGATGAAGATAGATGTACCAAAGTATGGAGGAAGCCTTAGTGATGAAGAGTTACTTGACTAGATTGCAACATTGGACAATCACTTTGAGTGTGATGAAGTTCTTGAGGAGTAGAAAGTGAAGATTGCAAAGACTAAGATGACAAGTCATGCTTTGTTATGGTGGGATTATCAGCAAATAGAGAGGAGAAAGCAAGGAAAGACAAAGATTGCTTCATGGGACAAGATGGTAGCTAAGATCAAAGGTAAGTTCTTACCTAAAGATTATGAAGTTCAAATGTTTAAAAAGCTTCAAGGTTTAAGACAAAAGGAAATGGGTGTTAAGTCATATACTGAAGAGTTTTATAAGATAAGTATAAGGTTTGGTCACAATGAAAGTGAAGTGCAAAAAGTTGCTAGGTATATTGGTGGTTTGAGGTTTAACATATAGGATGAATTAGTGTTGGCAAATCCAAGGAGTGCTGAAGACTGTTATCAAAGGACAGTTAGAGTGGAAGAAAAATGAAAAAGGAGACAAGATAAGACAATCAAAGGCATAGGCAACACCTCTAGAGGTAGAGGATCTTTTACAAACACAAAACAAGTCAATAAGAGTCAAGAAGAGTTGAGAAAGGCACAAGGACAAGGTGTAGATTTCAAACAAGGACAAAGTGTAGATTTCAGAGGTAGAGGTTCTAGAGGCAGATTTGGTGGTGGAAGAAGTACAAATACCTTTATAGGTAAGTGTTACAATTGCCAAGAGTTTGGGCACCCAGCATACAAGTGTCCTGAGAAGCAAAATTTTACAAGTGATGGTGAAAGGAAGAATGAGAAAAGGACTCAATTAGTCTAAGAAGAAGAATGTGGTGGTTCTACTCACACTAGTTGTGTTGGTGAGGTAGGAGAAATGTTGATGTTGAGAGAAAGAGCACTATTGAAGACCTCCAAGGAGAAGGAGTTGATTAAGAGGAGAGCACTGTTTAGGACAACTTGCAAGTGCAAAGGCAAGGTATGTAAAGTGATAGTGGATTCAGGTTGTACTGACAATATGGTGTTTAAGGAAATGGTAGACAAACTAAAATTGGAAAGAGTACCTAGGGACACACCTTACAAAGTCTCTTGGGTAAGTGATAATTAGTCCATTTTGGTGACTGAACAAGCATTAGTAGAGTTCAAGATTGGATCATATGAGGATAGGATACTTTGTGACATTTTACCCATAGATTGTTGTCATATGATACTTGGAAGACCCTGGCAGGTTGATAGGTCTGCAATACATGATGGGAGAGCTAATACCTGCACCATAAGGAACTATGAGAAGACTTTTGTGTTGATTCCAATGCAAGAAGAAGCCAAAGAGTAGTCAAGGACAAAAAACATGATAATGTTTGGCAAGAGAGAGCCAATGAGGCTTGAGGAGACTGGAGCAAAGGAGTATGGAGCCTTTTTAGTGCATAGAGTTGTTGAGACAACAAATAAGAAGAGTGAAGATGATTTGCAGACAGTTGTGAAGAAGAATGTCTTCATGTGGAAGAAGGTGGATGAGAATGTGTCTTGGTTTGAAATAGAGTAAAGTAAGAGTGGAAAGCTTGTGGAAAGGCAAGAAATAAGTGGAGGGGTCTTGGTAGGCATGTGCCCTATAGTGGTGAGTACAGAGAAGAGGTAGTCAATTGAAGCTGATACAGAGGTTTACAAGGTTGCTAGGACAGTGAACAAGTTGGTTACAGGTCTGACAGAGGTTGCAAAAGGTGATGGTATAGTTGATAGTGAAAAGAATAGAGACAAAAAGAGCATTGGACAGTGGTATAAGCAAGAAGCTGAGATAACAGAGTTTGTTGATAAGAAAATTGAGAAACACCCCACAGAACAGAGTGTACAGTTGGAGCAAGAAAAAAATATGTCAAGGATAGTGAACCTATTGAAGGCAAGCATGAGGGTCAAAGATGTGAAAGGCACAAAGGTGGACAAGCTACAACAAACTTTCCAAGGGACTTGGGAAAAATTACAAGTTGAGGTGTATGGTGAAGAGGCACCATTGAAAGATTTTTGTCAATTTAAGGTTGAGCATGAGTAGGTTCTAGGTGTGGAGTCATCTTTGCATAAAATAAGGTCTTGAAAGACCATTTATTGATGTAAGAAGCCCACTAGGGGCATTACCATGTAGTGGTAGGCTTTTTCTTTAATGAAGTCTGCAATTTACTTAAAATAGGACAGTCTATTTTTGATTTTCTGAGAGGACAAGATTTTAATGCCTTCTTTTTGGGGTTTTCCCATGAATTGGGAATCATGAAATCATGGAGTGAGGTTGTAGGCAACTTACTTAGGCCTTTTCATGGGAACGAGTGAAAAGTGTGTAGTGAAGATTGAAGAAATACAAGTATTACTGGCTATTTTCTGTATTTTGTTGTTATTCCCTGTTTTCTAATGTCCCTAGACAAGATGTACAGTACTGTCAAGAAGGAATATGCCTCATATTAGTTGAAGAATGGTTTGAAATTTCATTTGAATCAGTTTTGAGGGATTTTCATTAACCTTGAGGCATTTTATCACTATTTTTGTACAGGTTGGTCTTAAACCCTTGTTTTGAGGGTTTTAGTGAAATCAATGGGTTCCTAACCCATTTCATCTATGTTAGAGCCCCAAAATGGGTGGAATGGGATTAGTTTGGTCTATTTTCAATTGGGTTTTGTGTGCAGGAGCAGGGGACAAGTGCAAGTTGATGTTTGGAGCCATTGGAGCCTATTAGCATCATGTGTTAGGCAAACTAAGTTTGGTAGATTGGATTTTTGTTGATAAAATGACTTGGAATGACCTTGGACCCAAAAAACTAATGAAATATATCTATTTGAAATATATTGGGCACCTTGGAATAGGAATTGGAAGAATGGAGTGGAGTTTGTGAGTACTTTGTTTGTAAAACTGACCTAATTAGGCCTAGTAGGAAACTGGTACAGTCATATTTTGAGGCTTGTGTTCCAAAAGACTCCCTATTTCATGTTTGGTATGTTTTAAAACTTGATAATGGGTACTCAAAAAGCCATTCACAATCTTGTTTCGATGTCAACATCAAAAGTTATCACTTGAGAGTCATTTTTTGAGGACTACAAGGAAATTAGACCAGTTGTGAAGGAAAGGGTACAAGGAATTGCACCTAGAGCATTTGGATGGTTTTGTGAGCATTGACCAGTCAAACATAGGTGGTCTAGGGTCCCTAGAAGGTTTGGGAAAGAGCCCATGTGTACGAACCAATTGGTGGTGGTGTTGTTTAGTGTTGGAACCATGGACAAAGAGAGGACAATCATGTCCATCAAGAAGACCAATAGAGCAGCTAGGTCCACAAGGGCCTAAAGTCCTATTTTGCCCTGCCATCCCCTACATCCTCTTCCCCTGAGTAGTTAGAAGGGACCCCTTAGTGGTGGTATCTCTACATCAAGTTCTTGTTTGAGATGATGGTTATCATGGTTGCTTTTGCAGGTATCTTTTTGGAGCACAAAAGCATGTTGAAGAATCAATGGTACATTGATGGCTAGGGATGTTTTTTTGTGTGATTTAAGATTTGACTATATCATTTAGAGTAATTGCAATGTATAATGTCAAGTGGGAGAATGTTGGAATAAGTTGGCATTAACTTTCAATCCTAACCAATTCATGCGTCTCCAAAGTTCTTGAAATGTGTTCCCCAACACATAAGGACTTTGAGAGATTAATTATTTATTAATTATATCACTTTGACTTATTGCAATCATTTCCTAATTGATAGGGTCAAACTTGGGCACCCACTTTTGGGGTGGGGGCCATGAAGACTTTGTTGACTTCTCCTAAGTCTATTTTGAGAGTTTGATAACTCCTAGTGAGTGGGAGTTTAACTTGGGTGTCCCCTTTTGATGGGGACTTATATTTAGACTTGGATTTGTGCTTTTTTATGTACATGAGTGGATATTGTTGAGACACCTTGCATGGATATAATTTTGGAGTTAACTAAAGTGTTAGAGATGCATGAATTGGATATTGCTTGCATGAGTTCATAAAAGCTTGCATTTTTTGCATGTACTTGTATGTTGTTTCATGTTACTTGCATGTACTTACATGTTGATGCATGTTACTTGCATGTTGCTTCTATGGACTTGCATGTGCTTGGATGTTGTTGCATGTCACTTCCATGTGCTTGCATTTTGTTGCATGTCACTCCTATGGACTTGTATGTGCTTGCATGTTGTTGCATGTCAGTTATATAATCTTGCATGTTGTTACATGTTAGTTTTGAGAGATTACTTGTAGAACACTCCAACTCCAGAAACTTGTAGGATGGTAGATCTCAGTGTTTTAGATAATGGGTATCGGTTGAATTTTGAATCAGGTGTTTGCATGTAACTTGCATGTACAGAACAAGGTAATTCAAAATAACTTTGGGGACATCAATCTTGTAGGTTATTTGCATGAGATTGGTGTGTCTTGATCAATTTAGTTAACAAAAAGAGATTGGTCAAAATTGGACGCCCAATTTGAGGACTTTTTGTTGTTGCTTTTATTTAGAAATGTATTTGATGTTGGCAAAGTTAACTTGGGAAAACTTGGGCACCCACATCTAGGATAGGCAGTTAACAGAAGGCTTGACTTTGTTTGACTTTAGTCTTCTGTATTTGGAGTGCTTGGTTTTTGCATGGGGATTTGTTCTCTTGTTATCAATTACAATTGATTGTAATTTGAGTTTAAAGCTTTCCAATTAAAAATATTTTGAATTAAGAAGCTTTTGTATTAATTAAAAATCCCCCATACATTTTCTAGAGAGTTGAATTATTGAAAAAGACTTAGAAGAAAAAGTAAGAAGCTTTTTTGAAGTTTTTATAGGTTTGAAGATTGAAGAAGCTTTTGAAATGCATTAAGGAATCAAAGGATTTCAATATTGAATGTAATCTTTCACAAGAGATTTAATACAAGCATTAACACCTTTGGTGTGGAGTTTTTTCCATTAGGAGTTTCTCCACGTAAATACTTATCATCTTCTTGCAAGCTATTTTCTTCTACTACATTGACTAAATTGGAGAAATACTCTAACATCTAAATTGAAAGTAACTTTTAGATTTACACATGCTATTAATTTTAGATTTGAAAACATTTTAAAGCTACATAGCTGCAACTTTACCTTGTTCTCTCTCTTGTTTTGCAGCAACAGGAACCAAAGGACTGTGGATTTGATATACCTCCCTATATTGAAGAAGAAGAAGAGGAGAAAGAAGAGAAGGAACAAGAATCAAAGCAAACCCCTAAGACTCTAGCAAATAATGTTTAGAGGAATCATTCATCAGTTTAGATCATTGGGGACAAGAATGAAGGTGTGCAGACTAGGAGAAGGCTTGCAAAAATAAGTGAGCAAGTGAATTTGTGCTTGTTGTCAAAGATAGAGCCCAAAACCTTTAATGATGCTACCAAGGATGATGGGTGGTTGAAGGCAATGGATGAAGAATTGAATCAGATAGAGAAAAATTAGACATGGGAATTTGTTCCTAGACCTACTGATAAGAATGTTATAGGAACAAAGTGGGTGTTCCAGAACAAACTAAATGAAGATGGTGAAGTTGTAAGGAACAAAGCAAGATTGGTATGTAAGGGCTACTCACAAGTTGAGGGTATTGATTTTGAGGAGAATTTCTCTTCGGTAGCCCGAATGGAGGCAATCAGGATGTTTCTTTCCTTTGTTGCTCACAAGAACTTAAAATTCTATCAGATGGATGTCAAGTCAACATTCTTGAATGGTGATTTAGAGGAAGAGGTCTACATTGAGCAACCAGATGGCTTCCAGCTATTAGAAGATCTGGATATGGTGTGCATACTCAATAAAGCTTTGTATGGACTCAAGCAAGCTCCTAGATCTTGGTATGCTAGATTAGATAAGTACTTACTTTAGCAAGGTTTCAAGAAAGGTACCACATATAGTAATCTTTACATCAAAGAAGAATATGACAAGATTTTGATAGTTGTAGTATATGTTGATGACATCATCTTTGGTGGAGATGATGATATGTTTAAGAGGTTTGTAGAAGAGATGCAAAAAGAATTTGAGATGTCTATGATTGGTGAGATGTCTTTCTTCCTTGGGCTTCAAATTGTTCAACTAGATGATGGTATCTTTATTTCTCATGCTAAGTATGTTAGAGAGATGTTGAAGAAATTTGGTATGGAGGAGTCCAAACCAGTGAGTACTCCTATGGTTACTGGTTGTCATTTGAGCAAGACCGATGAGTCACCGGAGGTTGATTAGACTCTTTATAGATCTATGATTGGAGGATTATTGTACTTGACTGCTTCTAGACCTCATATTATGCATGCAATATGTTTAGTTGCTATATTTTAAGCTAATCCTAAGCAAACTCATGAGAAGGTAGTATAAAGAATATTCAAATAGTTGAAGGGAAGTCTAGATTATGGCTTATGGTATCCAAGAGGTAATAATTTTGATCCGAGTGCTTACACTAATGCTGATTGGGCTAGTTGTGCTGATGATAGAAGAAGAACAAGTGGTGATGCTTTCTTTTTAGGAAGCATATTGGCTTCATGGCATAGCAAGAAACAAGACTCAATATCTTTATCAACTGCAGAGGTAGAGTATATTGCAGCAGCATCCTATTGTATACAAGTATTGTGGATGAAGAAAATATTGAAAGATATCAAGGTACAATATGATGAGCCTATTTTTGTGAGATAATACAAGTGCTATCAATATTTCCAAGAATCTAGTGATGCATTCTAGAATCAAGCATTTATCAATTGGGTATCACTTTTTGAGAGAGAAGGTTGTAGATAAAGATGTGAATTTAGAATATGTTCCAACAGAGGATCAGATTGCAGATATTTTCACAAAGGCTCTTGCAAAGGATACTTTTGAGTATCTCCAGTAGACATTTAGAGTAATTGCCCCTCCTTCTGCTTGCTAGATGCATAATTGGTGCATCTGTCCAGGGGGAGTAATTCATGCTATGCCTTTTTCCTGGAATGATGGTGGCTACCTCTTAAAGGAGAAGTTAGTGGTTGTTGCTAACAAGGGGAGAAGGTTGAAAAGAAGAGTTTGTGCCTAACAGGGAGAAGAATTTTCCCTTTGTCCTTGATGTCAAAGGGGGAGAATGAGCAAGTGTGTGTTTCCATCAATGCCAAAGGGGGAGATTGTTGCACATATGCTACCTAAGGTTATCATTGATGTGGTTGTCATACCTGGCAACACTCAATTTAGAACACTTAGTTTGGATTGTCATTGAGATACTACAATGGTGTGCTATCAGTGGTTGCTTATGTTCATGGTTGGATGTCATGCCTTATTTAATGTCAATTAAGGTTGTGCTGAGTATGCTTGTTATCAACAGAGATGATACCATGGTGATATATTAAGATGGGAATTAGAAGCATCAAGATGAAGAATGATATATTAAGATGGGAATTAGAAGCATTAATGCTGATGTTGTGAAGATGTTTCTAATGGCCTATAGCTTGTTGTGTGCTCTTTTCTAATGATATTAAGGAAGTATGTGTTGCTAGAAGTATGTTCTAGTCTTTGAAAGTTAGTGAAGGTTTCTGCTGCAGGAAGTTTCCTGGAAGACTGCTTGGTAAAATGCTCTGCATTCCTCCACATTTGAAGATATGGTCATGTGGTTTAGAAATTGAGTTTAGTATGTTGTGAAGGTGTTATATTCAAGGTTTCAAGTCATTACACCTTCCGTAGTGAAAGTTACAAGTGACAAAGTTTCGATCTGTGCCTTTGGTAGAATAAGGTGATGATGAAGGTTGTTTGGAATGCTCCACATTCCTCCACAAGTAAAGATTTGTCCATGCAATTTTGTGGACATGTTTAGGGATGTTCAATGCATGCTAATTTGTAGTATCAGATGATTTAGAGGTTTGTATGATGTTTTTGGTCTCTCTCTAGTGGTGTGAAGATAAACAGTGGGTAGTGTTGATGTTGTTGAGGCCCACTTGGGAATGTTGGAGATGTGTGCCACAAAATTGTTGTTGTGTAGAGTTCAAGGAGTGTTTGAAGATGTTGTGTGGGTCATGCCAACTCATCTTAGAGAAGAACAAGTAATGTTTAATCATCCATCAGTATCGCCAAGATTGTAATGACTAATGTGCTACAAGTTTCATGTTTTCTTGCTTAAGGGCAACCTATTTCAAATGAACATGATGCACATATGTTATTCCATGAAGGATGATGTTGTGAAGGATGTTTAGGACTGGATTAAGCATGTGTTGGGGTCCACAAGGCATGTTTCTCTTCCTGGTGTTGTGTGTAGTTCATGTTAGGGCTTTCCCTCTATATGTTTCATGTTGTGTGATCTCTGGCCGACTTGTAAACTATAATATTCTTGTTGTATTGGTTGACTTGTAAGGTAATCAATGTAATATCATGTATAAATTGTGAACCTCGTTGATCTAGGTGAAGCATGATAGTAATGTGAATGTGAGGAGTAGAGTGTGGATGTGTAATGTATTATGATGTGCAACTGAAGGAGAAAGAGTAGAAGTGATAGATCCTATCTAGATTCATTTTTAAGATATTTTTATGATAGAAGGGAAGTGAAGAGTGTGCCTAATTGATTCAATCATCAAAGAGAAGTGAAAAAGAAGTGCAATCATCAAAATGAGTGAGATTCATTGTCAATTTTTAGATTGTAGAAGGATTGTCATGTTGTAATCATTTCTGAGTTTGTTCTCAGTTCAGGGAGTAGTTGCTTCCTTGGGCTGTAGCCGTAAAACAAAGTTTGCAAGGAGTTGTAGCTTCCTTGGGAGTGACCCTAAAACCTTTCTTCAAGGAGTAGTTACTTCCTTGGGTTGTAGTCCTAAAACAAAGTCAGCATGGAGTAGTAGCTTCCTTGGGTTGTAGCCATAAACCAAAGTTGTAATTTTGAGCTTCATATATTGTAATTTTGGGGGTTTCCACATATATCTGGTGTTATGTGGTGTTATGCATTGTGTTGATATTTTATGTTTTTGTTAATGCTGTAATGTTAAGGTTTTAATCTACTCCAAAGGATTTGAAGTCTGTTTGCATACTGATTCATCCCCCCTCTTAGTATCTAGGTGTTTTTAACAAGGAGAAGGGTTTGTGTACTCTGTCAAGGCTGACTCAATTGGCCTGAGCTACCAAGTCATGTTTTGAAGTGTACATATTTTGGTGAACCTGATGTGAAGAGAAAAACCTTTTGGTTAAGCTTTTTGCATTTCCATTACATGATATAAATTCATTCATCATCACTTCTACATATGATGTCAGATTCACCACATATTTTGGTGAACCTAACATGAAAAACAAAAACTTCTGATGGGATCTTTTACATTTCCACGTGCTTCTTTCATTCCATGTTCATATTTCATGCCCATATTCATTTCATTTATTTTGTGGTGTTTCCTACACCCCAAAACTAGGACAAAATCACACAAAGTTCAAGGGAAATGTCACTCCAATGAAAATAGCACATGTTCAAATCTAATAGCTTCAATCTCAAGTTAGTCAAACTTGAAAGACTCAAAGGGGATCCAACAAGATCCCACAACATTGACCAAATCAAAACATGCCAAGTGAGTGTTCAGTCTGAGATCCATCAACAAGACCAACCCATAACAATGTTTGACAAAAGGGCAATGACCATCAATGATATTATAGAATCGGATGTTAAATTTGCCTCCATGGTGATTGGGTACAAGATTTACCACTCTAGGAGGGAAAATTCTGTCTCTGGAATTGCAATATATGTAGCTTATCTAATTTTGAAGGAGAATGTTGATTATGACCTATGTGAAACACTACAAAATTGGTTGATTGAAAATCTAAGCAAAATAAAGAAAGATAAGAAAAATACCTTCAAGTATGGTTCCTTGATTATATGATTGTTCTTCTATTTTATGAATGAAGTGCCTAGAGTTCAAGGTGTGCACTAGACAAATGACAGGCTAGTTTCATGGCAAATAAAAGATCATCTACTCAGCCTTGGTGATTCCCAAGCTTAGAAGAAAGTCATTTGGGGTTACTTCAAAAATTTTCAAAGTATGATGCATGTAAGAGAGAGAATCCCTAAGTTAGTTGTGGAGAAATATGAGAATGAAATGTGCTTTATGGTTGACACTGATCAGTGCCTGATGAAGGCTGTGGAACCCAGAACCATATGGATTAACCAATGGGCTATAAGGTTGATGAGAAAGGTTTGGAAATGTATGCTCAACATCTCCTGAGCAAATCAAAAGACACATCTATGGAAAGGTTTGGAACATATAAGGAACTAAGTCTAAAATTGCATGTGGAGCTCAAATAGCCAAAGACCAAAAGGAAAGTGCATAAGCAAGTTGAAAAGTATGTTAAGAGCATTGGACTAACCAAGGAAGCAATGAAGCAAAACAAAGAAAGAATTGAAAAAGATGAAAAGGAAAGGTAGGAAAAGAAACAAGAAGATACTTCAATGGAACCATCCTCCACTTCAAGGACTACTAGAAGCTCTGTTGCTTCTTCTGTTCCCCCTAAACCTACAAAACCAGAAGATAAACCAATCGGTGAAGGAAGTAAGAGAAAGAAAACAAAGGCTGTAAGAATGTATGTGAGCACAAAAGATGATGAAGAGACAGAGACAAATGAAGAAGTTAAAGAGATAAGATCCAAGAAAGCCAACACTTCAAAGGCTTCTGAGGACCAGCCTTCTGGAAGCAAAAAGGCAAGTAAAATTCAAGAAACTGGTAAGGTTGCTATGATAGTTGATGAAATTGTAAAAACAATTACTGGGGAAATCTAAAGCCTATCAAAGTTTATTATGATAATTTTGATCAAGCAAATAAGAAAATTTTGGAAGATGCCACCATCATATACTTGAATAAATTCAATAGAGCTCTACTAGAAATTTTACAAGAACTTCCTAAAAGTTTAAGGAAAATACTAGAAATGAGGAAGGAAGTAGCCAAGGCTAAAGATCTAGAACTCAAAGAATATGTCCTCTCCACCCTATGTCCAGTAATGACCCAAAGGGAAGTAGATAAAATCCTCAAGGGAGTTAAGGAGAAATTTAGAAGCAAGATCCAGATGAACAAGCTAATGCTTGGTGAAACTGAGGAAGTTACAAAGGAAATAGAGGAAATTTTAAGGAAGGCCCTAGATAAAGATGAAAACTATATTGTTTCAGAGGAACAAGTTGAGGAAGACAATCCTTTAGTTTCAGAACAAGAAGCTCCAGAAGAAGAGATTGAAAAAGGAAATGATGGCCAAAGTGACACTCTCAATCCTCCAAAGCAAACCTATGAGGAGACAGATGATGGGATTGATTCATCAATTCTAGATGTTTAAAAAGTAAACTTTAGAGAGCAACAAACTAAATTTGATGACTCCTCTATTCCGGAAGAGGAGAAAATAAACAAAGAAGACATAGAGATGGCATACAAAACTAATGAAGTAGGAGATACTCTAACTCCACCTGGTCAATTTGGAAAAGAAGATAATATTGCTACTCAAATCCCTTCGAAATAGGTAGCAAGTGGTCAAGACCAAGAAAAGATCCCCCCTATAGGTGATATAGAAAAAGTAGAGGAAGAGAAAGAAGAGGGTAAAGAAGGCAAGGTAGAAGAAGATGGTGCAAATGTTAATGCACCCACACAAATAAATTCTGATGCTGAGAAATCTCAAGGAAGGGAAGGTGGTTCAGGAATTGTAGCAAGAGACACTGCAGATGTAGTAAATGGTATCCTGAGTAAAGAAATGCTAGAGTTTGATGAACCAGAGCTATTTCAAGGACCAATCAATCCAGATTCTCTCTCTCCAGTCCAAGTAATGAAGATAGCATCTTTTACTCAAGCCAAGACAAGAGAAAAGATGTTGAAATCTCACATTGAGGATAGTGAGCTGCTAGGCCTTGCAATCAGAGTTTTGGAGAAGATAATGCCAACCTTCTAGAAGAATTCATCCGACTCTTCCTTCGGACATTTGAAGAATCTTGTAAATTTAGTAAGTACACATTTTGAGTCTTTTGAGAAGTCTGCAGAGACTAATTTCAGAAATGAATTTCAAGATAAGAAGTTTAGTGAAATAAAGAGCCTAATAAGGAATGATAGGATGATACTTGGTATAAGTATAAAGAGTATTCAAAAAGATCTAAGTGATGGAGGAGATATATACAAATTTTGTCTATCTCAGCCCAAAGTCAGTAAGGATATTGAGAAGAAGATAAAGGAGCAAGAAAAAAAATTGTCAAATCTGTCTCAAAACTTTGATCCTCTAACTATCTCTCCTATAAGTTAGGAATGTCAAGTAATTAGCTTGACTGATGAAATAAAGAAGCTTGTCAAAGAAAAAGGTGATATTGTGAAGAGAATGTGTGAGCTCCGGGGATTGATTGTCCCCAAGTTAGAAACAATGTTTAATGCACTATCAAAAGCTCTAACTGTAGTTCAGACAAGTGATCCTTCAGATCTGACAAAGGTAGAAGCATACACATTTCTACTAAGTGGACACATCTCAATTTTGGATGGCATGAAAAGTAGTTGGGCCTCTAAACTTGAGCAATTGAAAATTAGTTTTTCATATATTCTCAAGTTCAGGTAAATATAACTTAAGGATTGGTTGTACATATGTGGCACTATATGTAGAATCTTTTTTGAGAATTTTGGTTTACAGATCCCATCCTTTGCCATCAATGATATTATAGCACCGGATGTTAAATTTGCCTCCATGGTGATTGGGTACAAGATTTACCACTCTAGTAGGGAAAATTTTGTCTCTGGAACTGCAATATATGAAACCTATCAAATGTTGAAGGAGAATTCTAATTATGACCTATGTGAACTACTAAAAAATTAGTTGATTGAAAATATGAGCAAAATAAAGAAAGATAAGAAAAATACCTTCAAGTATGGTTCCTTGATTATATGTTTGTTCTTCTATTTTATGAATGAAGTGCCTGGAGTTCAAGGTGTGCACTGGACAAATGACAGGCTGGTTGCATGGCAAATAAAAGATTATCTACTCAGCCTTGGTGATTCCCAAGCTTAGAAGAAAGTCATTTGGGGTTACTTCAAAAACTTTCAAAGTATGATGCATGCAAGAGAGAGAATCCCTAAGTCAGTTGTGGAGAAATATGAGAATGAAATATGCTTTATGGTTGACACTGATCAGTGCCTGATGGAGGCTGTGGAACCCAGAACCATATGGATTATACCAAGGGGCTATGAGGTTTATGAGAAAGTTTTAGAAATGTATGCTCAACATCTCCTGAGCAAATCAAAAGACACATCTGTGGAAAGGTTTGGAACATACAAGGAACTAAGTCTAAAATTGCATGTGGAGCTCAGATAGCCAGAGACCAAAATGAAAGTGTAGAAGCAAGTTGAAAAGTATGCTAAGAGCATTGGACTAACTAAGGAAGCAGTGAAGCAAAACAGAGAAAGAATTGAAAAAGCTGAAAAGGAAAGGCAGGAAAAGAAACAAGAAGATGCTTCAATAGAACCATTCTCCACTTCAAGGACTACTAGAAGCTCTATTGCTGCTTCTGTCCCCCCTAAACTTACAAAACCAGAAGACAGACCAATCGGTGAAGGAAGTAAGAGAAAGAAAACAAAGTCTACAGGAACATATGTGAGCACAAAAGATGATGAAGAGACAGAGACAGATGAAGAAGTTAAAGAGATAAGATCCAAGAAAGCCAAGACTTCAAAGGCTTCTGAGGACTAGCCTTCCAGAAGTAAAAATGCAAGTAAAAATCAAGAAATTGGAAAGGTTGCTATGACAGTTGATGAACTTGTAAAAACAATTACTGTTCATGGAAATTTAAAGCCTATCAAAGTTTATTACGATAATTTTGATCAAGCAAATAAGAAAATTTTGGAAGATGCCACCATCATATACTTGAATAAATTCAATAGAGCTCTACTAGAAATTTTACAAGAACTTCCTAAAAGTTTAAGGAAAATACTGGAAATGAGGAAGGAAGTAGCCAAGGCTAAAGATCTAGAACTAAGAGAATATGTCCTCTCCACCCTATGTCTAGTAATGACTTGAAGGGAAGTAGATAAAATCCTCAAGGGAGTTAAGGAGAAATTCAGAAGCAAGATCCGGATGAACAAGCTAATGCTTGGTGAAACTAAGGAAGTTGCAAAGGAAATAGAGGAAATTTTGAGGAAGGCCCTAGATAAAGATAAATACTATATTGTTTCAGAGGAACAAGTTGAGGAAGACAATCCTTCAGTTCTACATGCAATTTTAGTCTCTGGCTGTCTAAGCTCCACATGCAATTTTAGACTTAGTTCCTTGTATGTTCCAAACCTTTCCATAGATGTGTCTTTTGATTTTCTCAGGAGATGCTAAGCATACATTTCCAAAACTTTCTCATCAACCTCATAGCCCATTGGCATGATCCATATGGTTTTGGGTTGCACAGCCTCCATCAGACACTGATCAGTGTCAACCATAATGCATATTTCATTCTCATATTTCTCCACAACTGACTTAGGGATTCTCTCTCTTGTCATAGTTTGAAAGTTTTTGAAGTAACCCCAAATGACTTTCTTCTAAGCTTGGGATTCACCAAGGCTGAGTAGATGATCTTTTATTTGTCATGCAACTAGGCTGTCATTTGTCCAGTGCACACCTTGAACTCCAAGCACTTCATTCATAAAATAGAACACACATATAATCAAGGAACCATACTTGAAGGTATTTTTCTTATCTTTCTTTATTTTTCTCATATTTTTAATCAACTAATTTTATAGCTGTTCATATAGGTCATAATCAACATTCTCCTTCAGCATTTGATAGGCTACATGTATTGCAGTTCCAGAGACAAAATTTTCCCTGCTAGAGTGGTAAATCTTGTACCCAATCACCATGGAGGAAAATTTAACATCCTGTTCTATAATATCTAAGATCCGAATTATGGTAGAGCAGTAAAAAGGGAAAAACAAGATGAAGTGCATCAAGTCGGTATTCTGTGCTTAACCAGAACTGAATCTTTGCATTGCTAGATGCTAACTATTAGCTCAAATACATTGTAATCTTCTTCCTATAGGTAGTGAGCCTACTATAGGCAGTGAGCCCTTCTTTTGAGTAGTGAGCCTGAATGCATGTGCATTCCCAATTGTAATACTTTTAACAGAGTATAATCTTTGTGGGTTAACCCCCACCATGGTTTATCCCTTGACCAGGTTTCCACGTCAAAAATCATTATGTCATGTGTGTTTATTTATTTCTGCTCATGTGTTGATGACTCATGCTTTAAATGTTTTAATCAGTTCTAAATAATATTGTTGCAAATGATAAAGTTTTTAAACAACTAATTCATTCCCCCCTCTCAGTTGTTCTGCCTAATTCTAACAAACAATCCATATGAAAATGGCCACCCAAATGGACAATGAGGTGAGCCATCAAAAGAAAAGCTTACAAGAAGCTTGGGGGGCACAAAAACTCCCCCATGTGGCACATCAAGATAAAAGACTTGTGACATGTCAAGTATCATCAAAAGGAACAAGTGGGATCAGTCAAACCCCAACACAAATCTATCCATCTCAAGGTTATAAAAATCAAAGAATAGAGGAAGCCTCACTCATGTGTAGACCTTATAGAAAACTTGCTTCCCAGAATGACGTTCTTTGACCCTCTTCCTCATTTTTCCCTCTAACTTTTTTGTATTTTGAACTTACCTCTCATTCCCAAGAAAAATTTTGTGAAATCTACCTTTGTCTCTTTGCAACTTGGTGAATATTTGTGAAGTTTGTCTTTCATTGTGATCTTTTCTAGTGTTCTATTGTGCTCTCTCAAGGATTATTTGTAATTGTGCTATTTCATGCATGTACATTTGAAATCTTTGAGGGTTTTGTGACTTCCTTCGTTGGGTTTTGTGAGACCACTATTTGTTGGGTTATTGAACCTCATCTCAGTAGTTTACACCTCCACTAAATAGGTGATTGAGTTTCATATTATTCTCTTTTATTTCTTTATTGTAGTGTAATCCATTTTTCTTGTTGCATTATGTGGTTATCTCATCCTTCCTTTCTCTCTTCAAAGCTATTACACTAGTTTGCTCAATTGGGTTTTGAATAGATTAGTTTTATTTTCATAAATATATTATCACTCCTATTATTCTATTCTATTTGTACATAGAAAGTAGCAGCACACACTTATTTTCATATTTTATATATTAGTTGTGCGTGGAGGTCGAAAGACCAAAATAGGGGCTTGACTTGAAGGAAAGTTCTCAAGCAACCCCAACCATTTTCTCTTTTATTTACAAGATTAAAGATTTGAGTGAGAAGCTCCATCCTTTTTTACTAGTTTTGTGATCTCTCATTTGAAACCTTTTATTTCTTTGTCATTCATTTTATTTACTTTAGGTTATTTGTACATCTCTCTTCAGTTTTTATTTATTTATTATCACTTGCAGATTACTGGTTTGGTATCCTTGTTGTAGCCATGTTGTACATGTAACAAGAAATTAAACAAAGTTGAAGTCTTTCATTTTTTGTGCTTCTAGGACTATAATGTGGTGCATAGACATCCCTGCAACACACTAGCATCCATTGCAGTGAGCTTCATCTTCTAACACCAGGTTCCTCTATACCCATCATTTTCCATTCTGTATTTGAAATTCACAAATTATGTCTGTAGCAGTGCATTCCCAACATTTTATTAGCTTCTCTTCAAATTTTCTTCAATAACTAGCATAGTTGGTTCTTTTTCATATCTTTAGCACAAAAAGGGTCCATTAACATTAGTCTATCTAAACAAGTAGATAGAAAAACTAAAATAGGATCCTAGTGTAGTTGTAGTGGAAAATTCCCTTGATCAATATATTTTGACCAAGGTGTAGTTTTTCCTCCTCTACATTTTGGTGAACCTGGCATGCTTCGAGCTTTCAAAAAATTTCTTCAAAATTTAGAAACAACAAAAACTTCTTCATCACATTTCATTGTGTATTGTGAGGCCAAAACTTAGTTTATGAGCTTCACAACCCAGTCATTTAATTCCAACTATATCATTTGTAGAAGTTTGCAATACAATAACATGGCTCATTCTGGTGCTCCTAGCACTCTAATCAAGCCAACACCAAAATTTTCAAACTTCTCTTATGATCATGCTATCACAACTCTTCCTTCTTTATCATCTTTCATGAGTATTTTGATGACTAGTTATCATGACACTGAAGCAACTTTTGACCACAAGGTTGCATTAGGTGATGTTCCACTAGAGTAGATCCATGTGTTAGATCATCATTTGGTGGACTTACAAGATCACCTGTGTCATGAGGACTTGTCTAGGGATGTTATTCCTTTGGTCGATGCTCTTCATGTGATGTTAACTAATTACCCTAATGGTCTTGACTTCCTCCGTGGTATTGCCCATATTGTGCATAGTGATGCACCACCATTGGAGAGCTACTATTTGGGACCTTGAAGACTCTCATTCCAATATTATAGGTAATCAACTTTCTATTCCTATGGCTACTTCATACACACAAACTTTCACATCTTTAAATATGGTGATAAACATTGCATAACAAGGAAGTGTTGGTGCTAGCTCATTTGGCTTTGGTGCAAATCCCATAAACCAATATGGGGTTATTCCACCTTCATGTCCCTTGTAGTTTACTTTACCTACTGGTACCCTTGGAGCCTCTTAGTAGTTATCCCTGTCCCTTGTATATGTTCCTCTTTCCATGCCTATGCATACTATTGACCTCGTTGTTAACCAACTTCTCCAGAACGTTGGTTCCTTGCAATAGTAGCTTGCTTCACTATCCACCTCATCTGCGCAACCACTTATTCCCACTTATTACCAACATAGTCCACTATCGCTTACCATCCTTGCTACCCCCTTCCCTCAGGACTTCGAGGCATCATGGTTCAAAAAGTATTCTAGGAAAGGGGATCCCCAAACACATGTATCTACCTTCATTGCCTTATGCAGTGACTTTATCTTTCAGGATGCATTTTTAGTGAAGCTATTCCCATAGTCATTGAAAGACACCATGTTGGATTTGCTCTACTCTCTTCTTGATCATTCTATTTCTTCTTTTGAATATATGGTTAATTAGTTCTTGCAACACTTCTAGGCCAACATTGGGTTGTAGGTCACCTTCACTGACCTTGTCCTCTATCACCAAGGAGTGAATGAGAAGGTTATTGGTTTCATTTGTAGGTATCAAGCACTCTTCTCAAAAATACCTTATGCCCTTCTAGATTCAGACATTCAACCGGTTTCATTAGAAATCTATTCCATTGGAAACGTATAGCCTTGGATCAGGGATAAGATTTTGCTGATGAAGTATCCATCTTTTCCACACTTATGCATGAAACTCTATAACTACCAATATTCAGTTATCCAATTTGAGGTATCCACCTCATCAGATCCTATTGGGTAGTTTGATGCTTTTACTTCATTTAAAAAATTACAAAAGGAATATAATTCTTTAAAAACAATGTTTCAACTATGATCAACAATGCAATGGCTACAACACCTTCACAAGCTACTTTATCCCTTTCTTCTTCAAAAGAACAAAATAATCGTAAATTCACTCCTCTCATGGAGTCTCTCTATTCCATCTTGCAACAACTCCTAAATAATAATTTAGTGTAGTTGCCACCCATTTGTCCCCTTGATACTCATAATCCCTTGCCACATTCTTATGACCCAGAGGCCTTTTGTCAGTTTCACCATGTTCCAAGGCATGACACTGAAATATGTCTATGTCTTAAACATATTGTTCAAGACTTCATCGATTAGAATGTTCTCTAGGTAGCTAGTGTTAGTGACATAGGAAACAAGTCTGTTGCTCCACCTATAGACACCTAAAAATGACTTGCCCCACAAGCCACTTTCCCACATCTTCACATCACTAACTTATCCTTTCCCAATTAATTAAATAAAATCAATTTATCCTAAACCATTTATCCCTAACCATTCATCCTAAATCATCCACTTGTGATAAATTAATTCATCTAATTTATCACTAAACCTTACAAAACTATCCCTCATTAATTAAATAAATATTCTCGATATTTATTTAGTTAATTTATCCATCTTTCTAATCCCAATTAATTAAGAAAAACATGCTAATTTAATTAATCGACCCTATCCTATAGCTTAAACCTAGCCTAGTTAATTAAATATCAATTATTTAATTAACTACCCTACCCTACATGACCCCTAGACCTAAATTAATTAAATAAATCATTATTTAATTAATTTTAATCCTCCATTATCCCACTAACTAATTTTCTCTAGCCACATTAATTAAGTTAATCTCTTGATTAACTTGGTCAAATCACACTTAACACCCTTTCCCACACCATTTGAATAAATTTTTTTTTTTTTATTCAAATGGGTCACATGACCCTTACACATCATCTTTCCCTTTTTATGTTAGAGCTCTTCTCCATGAAATGAGCTCACACATGTGATTGCTAAATGCATCCATGTGTCACATGCCAACACAATCCTCAATAACAACTTAATTTTTTATTCAAACACTCCCCACAAAAATGAATTTTTAATTCATTGACAAGTCAACATCATCCTCACACTATCCCATGGAAATGAAATTTTAATTCATTCCTCATCCTTCCCAATGTGAATTTAAAATTAAAATTTAATCTCAATCATCCAATTTTGTTGATGAGATCTAAGCCCTTGATCTCATCCTCTCATCTCAACCATTCATTCCAACTTTGAATCACAGCCATTGGATTCAAATCCCTCCAAATTTTCCTATAAATACAAGGCTATCCTAAGCCATTTTCAATCACATTCAATAGCATCAAAACTATGCCAAAATCTCTCCCCAACAAGTCTTCCATATCCTCATAATGCCAAAATTCCTCTAGCTTATAATCTCTCATCTCATATCCATATCCAAATCATCTCTATCCTTAGCCAATATCATCTCAATCCCTTATCAAATCCCTCATCATATTGTGTTGATCATCTTGAGCAATCTACATTCTATTACTTCAACTTGGGTAAAGATAGGATCTACTTGGGTGCAAGCTCCTCCACCTTATCAAGGAGTGAAGAAGATTTGAAGATTCTTGGAAGGTATAAATCACTCTTTTGTGTGTCTTTTCATCTTATTTAAGTCTTCATATCTTTTCCCATCTTCACCACCTAACTAAAACTTGTAGATCTACAAAAATCCCATGTCACCCCATTCATCTAATTTCATTGATCTACCATCTTCATCCATGGTGCTAGATAAGAATGCTAATGTTTCCTCTTCTTCTTACTTTGCCCAAATAGTAGGGATGGTGGATGTTCACTCTTTCCCTGCTCAAGATCATGTTGTTCTCGAACCTATTATTTCCTTCTTGCCCATCAACATTCCCATGCATGTATATGATGGTCCTCTATACATTGCCATTGAGGTTAATGAGACACTTATAAAGGGTGTTCTAATTGACCCTGTATGCATGGTAAAAGTTATTATGGAGAAATTTATTTAAATACATGAACTATATAAGGATGTGTAAGAGAAATCAGAGGTCTATATAGGGTCACATGATGGTATGTCTCATCCTACCATGGCTATTACCACCCTTTCTATCTAGGTTAGACCCAAGACCCTGGATGTTCCTTTCTTGATCATCCCTACCTCATATTGTTTTTAATTGAAGCTAGGCCATCCATGGCTCACTTCTATGAGAGTGATCCCTTTCATAGTTCACAAGTGTCTAAAGTTCTCGCATGATGATGTAGTGCACACAATCTACCCCAACAGATTCAATGGATTTCAACCTCTTGACATACATGGTAACTTCTCTTTGGACTACTTCTGGTTGGCCTTGATAGAGCATCTCCAATCATGTAATGACTTTTTGTTCTTGTCATACCAAAAGTTTAAAGATAGTCAAATAGTACAGTTGTTTGGTGGCTCTTCTCTTCATCTCCTATGGATGCTTCTCCCTCAGTCTCTCTACCTTCAGAGGCTACTCTTGTTCCTTCTACTGCCCCATTAGTAGTTAAAGGAAAGCAACCCATGTAGAGTGCACCTCCCTATTCTTGTGCCCTTGGTTTGTAATTGATAGTCCTACCTCTAGCCTTGTACTTGAGGCCTTGAGGTTAGGAACTAGTACAACCTCATGCATTGCACACTCCTATGATTTCTTAGCCTTCAATGGTTGCTCCTATTCCTCCTGCCTCTTTCGTGACACAAGGAAAGAAACCTTTGTTGAGAGATCCTCCTGCTCCTCCTATGATTCCTTAAACTTCAGTGGCTACTCCTATTCCTCCTACCTCTTCATTGGCATGGGGAAAGTAGCCTATGTTGTGGAATCCTCCCTCTCCCCTTGTGGTTTCCAAACCTTTAGTGGTTCCTTTTGTTCCTCCTTCCATCCCTGAGGTAGGGGATGAAAAGAACCCACATTGGAAGACCCCTTGGCTCCTTTAGTAGAGGCCTTTGCTTGCACATGGTGCATTCATTTTGTGAGAGATCAAAAGTGTCATCAATGTGCTACAACTTGAGAGTGTGATGCTAATGCACAATCTCTCCCTGAGTGTCCCCCTCTTATGCAGTCATCACTTGATCTTTCCCCTCCTTCTAAGCCTTAGCCTCCTCTTTCCTAACCTAAGTCTCTCCCATTATCAAACCCTCCCCTCTTCAGTTGCACATAGATGAACGCCACCCCAAAAGGGTGCAAGTAGTCTTGGCTCCTTCTATGGAGTCTAATCCTCCCTTCCATTCCTAAAATTCCACCCTTCTTAGTGCCCTTGGACTTTCCCAATGTCAGCATCATTTCTAGCACCATCCTCATTGCTCTTGTTCCATTCTAGTGTACCCGCCATGTGATCTTTCCTAATATCCTCTTCCCTACTACCGTAGATATTGACATTCCCTATCCGCCACCCAAATACAAGCCTAAGCATTACCCTACATAACTATCCTATAAGCCAAAGTGTATGCTACCATCTCCACCACCTCTAAGCCCTTTTGCATCTCTTCTTCTAGCTGTGGAGGATGTTCCTCCACCTATGACTCTCAGTTCTCATATTTTTGATGATAATACTAATGAGCCATGTTTGGTTTAGTATTTTGACACCGATTCAAATGATTACTCCCCTGTGGAGTAAATCTTTGAGTTGGTTACAAATATCCCCTCATTATCTATTATTTTCACACAATCATTAAAAATTACCTCCAACAATGCTCAAGAGGATCTTACTCCTACTACTAATCCTCTACACTTGGTTCCAAGGGAGTCCACTTGTACCACTCTTAATGTGGTCCCTTTGTCATCTCTTCCTCCATCCCCTTGTGATAGTCGATATTGGGACATGGATGACCTAATGATGTTTGACCCATAAGGGTTGTACCTTCATTTCATGTGTTTATATGTGTTTACATGCTTTCTTGTCATGTTTTCCCCTGTGAACATGCTTTATATGTTTGTTAGTTCTTCTTGGAGGACCCATGATGCCCTTGTAGACATGTGGATATAGGAGGAATAAAAATGGTGTCATATTCTGCTATCTATTTCTACCTTCTTCTATATGTCATCTTTTTTATTTTTTTGATATTTTGGGGATGATGCAAAGCATTGGAAGATTTAGATTCCTTCCATGTTGACCCAAATTTTTTATTTTTTATATTTTTCTTTTGATTACCTGTGACATTCTTCCTTTGTGCTCATAGTTCTACATGCTTGGGGGATGATGATGATTTTTTGAATTGTCCCTTGATGATTCCCTTCCTATAAATGCATACTCACCCCAAAGCATGTAGATCCCTTTATGCTTTGGTGATGTTGCTTGTTTTATGTGACATGTGTTTGCATTTCCTAATGTTATACCATGCTTACACAAGATTTTTTGTATCATGCATACAACATCACTTATAGTTGCCTCTCTTTGGGGGCATCTTCTTTTAGATGCATCTTTGGGACATATATTTCTATATATATGTTCCCTAATGCTCTCTTCCCCTTATTCTACCTTAAAACAAATTGCATACTATTGCTTTATTCAATTATTTTAAGGTGGGGACATACTTTTACACTTTTCACTTTCACACACATCACACTAATGTTACACTCTCTGAAGTGTTCACTTTTTGTAGCATTCGTAGCTTGTGGTTCTAAGAAGATGCACTTGCTTAGACTGACCCCTTTTCTCTACCCTTTTAGCACTCTTTGTGAGTCACCTAATGTAATGTAGTTTGTTAGTCCTTCTAGTCCATAAGAGTTGGTGTGGTTCCTATCTCTCATAGTGTGCCACCCCTAGAACCATACTTAGCATCCTTCTAGATCTCGTAGTGTGATAGAAATGCCCCTTTTACATTGCTTTCTTTATTTTCTTATGTGTGATTAGTGTTAGATTGTTACAGATTTCTGGTTGAATGTGCATTCGATTGTATGGTTTGCTAACATTGATGTCTAGGCAAATCATATTTGATCTAATCCTTTTTAGCATAGATTATATATATGGTGCTGACATTGCCTCTTGTACAAGTTTTTATTATCTAATACTGTGGTTTTGTAGGTCCTCAACCTAGGAGCTTCACTCCACTGCTTGAAGAACTTTCTATAGCCTCTATAGTATCCTTTTTGAGGTAATATTTATAATTTTATTTCATTCTATACTTTAGCAGAGCATATCACCTAGGGTCATAAGCCTGTTAGAGTGGGGGCTAAATGCAATGTCAAAAATTGCATACCCTTGTAATTTAACGCTACATCTTGCTTTTTTGTTTGACCCTTTGTGTTCATTTTGATCAAGTTTTGTTTTAGTGTCTTGTTATTCTCATCATCCTATGGTGTTTCATGTGACCATGAGTTATAGTCACTTGGATGCTAGTGCTTAACGTGGATATCCACACGTTGTGTTAGTGTCCTATGCCTATGTGGCACTAAGTGACTATTTCTGGGTGTTATTGGCCACCTTCATCAATATCCAAGATTCCTCATAACACTTTTGCACCTCCTAGAATGACCTTCTTTGAACCTATTCCTCATTTTTCCCTCTAACTTTTTGGATTTTGAACTTACCTCTCATTCTTAAGCAAATTTTTGTGAACTCTACCTTTTGCTCTCTGCAACTTGGTGAATATTTGTGAAGTTTGGCTTTCATTGTGATCTTTTCTAATGTTCTATTGTCCTCTCTCTCAAGGATTCTTTGCAACTATGCTATAGCTTGCATGTTCATGTGAAATATTTGAGGGTTTTGTGACTTCCTTTATTAGGTTTTGTGAAACCATGCTTGCTAGGTTATTGTTGTTAGTGTAGATTTTTATTTCCTAGTTGGGATATTTATTTTCCTATATTCCAAGTTTTTTCCTACACCTTTTATTAATCTTTCTTAGGCTCATAAAGCATGTTTAATTAAGTGAGTGGGTTATGAGGTGTCACAAACCTACAAGGGATCACCCATTAGCTATCTTTCAAATATACTTTTATATCTTTAGACCAATAGATGGTTGCTTCCTATTGGTTGGTGTTTCCACCTCCACCCTCTCCCTTTTCTATATAAACATGCTATCTAGGTTGTCTTAGGCATCTTTTGCTTTTGCACCCTCATAATGCTATTTCGCTACTAGAATTTGCATTACTCTTTTGGAGACTAACTCTGTGTTGTTACTTTGATCTTGTATCATTTTCTTTCACATTTTAATATCTATTCATTTGCACTAGTTTTCTGGGTTATTCATCTTTTTAGATTCTAACATGGTATTAGAGATTTTCTATGTGCAAGAATAGATTTTAGTTTCCATATTTGAGAGATTTGGGGGGGGCTAATAATCTTTGTTGTAGGTTTTCTGAAAAACCAAATATGCTCTTTTCTTACACCTTTAGATGATCTAGAGAATCAGAAAAGTATGATGGAAACATTTTAACCTATGGGTTTTGCATATGTGTTTTGTGAGATATGGGTGATTGCAACATTTTTGGTTATACTAGTGGCATTACTGGTTTTTCCAACACATCTAGGAGGCTTGAGAGAGTCAGCTTTGGCTTTCATTTCATTGAAATTAGAGATCATTTGACACAATTACGGAACAAGGGTTTTTAAGCTTAGATCTGGAAAAAAGATTATATCTGGAGCATTTTCAGGCAAAAAAGACCTTGCCAATGCATCCAAGAGGCCTCGCACATAAATTTTGACATATTACATGTTATTTTTTTTTTGTTGGAGACATTTTTTTATCATTAGATCCACATCTTTGGAATGTCAAAAAGAAAAAAAGATTTCTGGGTTTTGTTCGCTATGTTGGAAAACTATCTAGATGTCTATTACTTTTTGCATGCAACAAATAGATTGTGTGCAAACTTAATCAAAAAGTTTCAGCAGACCCCCTCTCCATTGACAGTTGTAGATTTGAAGGTAGTTTTCAAAGGCTTCATTCTAGCTCATACTGGCTTTGTTTCTCAACAATTTTTTTTTTTGATTTGGGATATTTTTTCATTCTCTTTGCACTAGTGTAGACATTTTTTATTTTGATGGAAAGATTTTCTAGAAATTGTAGATTCTCACTCGTGACACTACACAGTTCTCATTTTGGGAACTTTGAAGAAGCATAACTTTTGCATATGACCTTGGATTGAGGTGATTTTTTTGGAAAGTACATGTTTTTTCGTGTACTTTGTAGTGGTGTTGTTAGTTTCACTTGGTTTCATTCTGATATTGTACTTTCAACATACACCTATTGTTGAGGATTTTGTAAGCATTGAGATCAAGACCACTAAGTAATTCTTGCTAGTGGTAGTTGTAAACACACTAAATTATAAAGTGCCAGATCATATTTTCTTGGGGGGGTTCTTTGATTGAGTGAAAATGGGGGGTTGTCCTATATGTGTTCTCTTCTTTTCAACACTTCTTTTTGTATTTGTTCATCATGGATCAAACTACAGTACCCATATTAACTCCTTACAACTATTTTGAGTGGAAATCACGTATGACAATCTACTTAAGGAAAGCTGGATTACATAGGATAATAATGGGACTTGAAAATAAACTTGCTAAAGATGAAGATAAGACTAAGTGGTTCAACAAATGTGATGAGGCCTATAGAACATTGTGTTTGTCTATTTCTCTTGATTTTCTCTTCCACATTGAGTCTTTGAATTCACCAAATAAAATATGAACAAATCTAAAAACATTATTTTGGCACACAAAATTCAATGAGGGGTCATATGTTGGAAAATGAACTAATTAGTTTAAGTCTAGGTAACTTCAACACAATTTAAGGTTTTTTCACAAAATTAAAATCACTAAGGCTATAGTTAAAACAATGTGGAATTGAAAAGAAAGATGAACAACTAATTCTTCGTATTCTCTCTAAGCTAAGTTTAGAATATTCTATATTTGTTTCTACCTTTTATGCTACTAAGGGTGCACTTTGGACACAGTTCACTATGCCATATTTGGATGATTTCACTATCTCTCTCACATGGGAGTAGGATAAGCTAATCCGGATTGGAACTCTTAAATCCTCTATGTCACATGCCTTGGCTACCAACCAAGGCACAAAAGAATAGAAAGGACAAAGTAGTATGTTTAATAAGAATAAGAAACAAAATAATAGAAAGGAGAAGAAGGATCAGAAACTAGTTGCTTTAAAGCAGCTAATGAGATCCAATCTTCTAAGGGTGACAAGCCTAAGAAAGAGAAGGTCCAATGTGCTTATTGTAAAAGACATGGTCATGATGAACACAATGTTTGAAGAAACAAATTGATCACTTGACACACATTATTGAGAAGAATAATATCATTGTTCTTGAATCTATCAAACATAATTCAAATGAGGGGTCTAACAAGGCAAAAGAAAATAACAAGAGGAAAGGAAAGGGCAAGGCCTTTGTAGAAGTTGCTTCACAACAATCCATTTGGGTTCTTGATTCAGGTGCTTTGTGTATATCGAAAAATTTGGATTTATAAATGGAAATGATCAAACAATTGAAATGCATAACCTAAACCCAAATAATTCAATACCTCGAAGATGCAAGATGAGCTTGATTGATCAATTTGTTGTGTTGGTTGCTCGATTCTGCAGCATAACATTAAGATGAAGATGCTAGAATGAATGATAGATGAAGGATGCAAAGGCTCTAATGATATTTCAACAGAATAAGGGTACTTGAGGCTCAATGCATGCTAATGGCTTATGAGGGGTTTGATTTATAGGAAAGGCTTAGTTCAAATGAATGGTTGAGATTAAAAAGCTAAATGATTGATGTGGACGGCTAGGATTGATTAGGTTATCCCACTCTTCAAGGGAGTTGTAGTCATTTGACAAGTGTCAAGGAGGATAGGGCTCATGTGTGCTTGTGTACATAAAAAGTACTACATATAAAAGATATTAAATAAAAGGCTATAGTACCACTTATCTTTTTAAATGAAAGAGGCACACATGTCGGCTTAATGATAAGATAAATTAATTAAATAAATAAAATTTATTTAATTAATTGGAAAGTCGGCTTATGATGAGAACTTAATTCAAATAAAATATTTGAATTAGTTGGGATATGAGTTGGATATTAATTAAATAAATAAAATTTATTTAATTAATTGGATAGTGGGATTAGGATATGATGTGGAAATTAATTAAATAAATAAAATTTATTTAATTAATTGGCTAAGTAGGATAAGGATGGGATTGAATGGGATTTTAATTAAATAAATAAAATTTATTTAATTAATTGGCTAATGGATTAGTGGGATTAAGAGTGGGATTTAGGACAAAATGCTACATGATGTCTAAGTGATATTTTTGACAAGGTATTGCTAGACATGGACAAAGTTGGGACAATTTTAGGTGTCTACATTTTGCCCCTCTTTGAGATGATGTTCGAGATGATGAGATTTACGTCGAGTAACATCATTTCAAAGAAGTTAAGGTGTGGATAATCGATAGGGATAATGATGATGGAAAGATATGATGATGATGCCCCCTCGAGAGGATAGGCAGGTTGGACAAACACGGGTAGGCTCTCGAAATGAAATGGTTTGGCTAAGAAAGATAGCTAAGGGAATGGATAGAAGAAATGAATGATGCATTATGCTACAATGAAAGTGAGTAACCATGATGTTTGATATAGCACTAGACGTTATGCACCAAGGTAGAAGGACCAGGGTGACGATGTGTCTTATGCCCCAGCGTAATACAACCTTGTCTAGATACAAGATATGAATATTAGCTGGATTGATACCAATGTGATACAAATGCAAGATAAAAAGATAACACACACAAGCAAGCAAGCATGCATGCACAAATGATACAAAAGCAAACAAGGTATTGCCCCTGTCAAGCTATAAACCAATGATTAATTGATTGTTGTTGATGATAGTGTTGTCATTGCGGGGAAAGCTATATCCCTAGATCAACACAAGGTTGTTTGCTAAGTTGGTTGGTTGATTGGCTGATTGATTTGGCTTACAACAAGGCTAGGATCAAGACCATTGATTGCATTTAGATAACTTGGCTTGATTGATTAACTTGATTGGTATGGATTAAGGATGGGCTTGCATTTGGATCTTTGCTTGGAATGATTTGGATGATAAAATGAAGGATTAAGATTGAGTTGATGAAGGATGAATGATTTGATGATATCTGGTGGATTGAGCTGCTTTTGATTTGCTGAAGTGATTGGATTTATTTTGATGGCTAGCGTGATGTGCTTTGGCTTTGATGATTGCTATTGCTAGGCTGATTATTTTGATGATTGGATTGTTTTGAATGATGATAGTGATGCTGTGATGATTAGAGTGTCCACTCAATCTAAGCATAAGCAAGTGTTCTCAATATGCTCAAAGGATGTAAAATAAACAAGGTATTGCCCTTGTCAAGTCATAAACCGATGATTGATTATTTGATTGATGATGATAGTGTTGTCATTGCGGGGAAAGCTATATCCCTAGATCAACACAAGGATGTGGGAACGCTATATCCCAGTGATGATGATTGATGATTTGATTGATTGGGCTTATGACAAGATTAGGATCAAAAACTTGTTGATTTGATTAGATAATGTTCTTTGATTGATTAGCTTGCTTGATATGGATTAATGTGACTTGGGTTTAAGATCATTGCTTAGATTGATTGGATTAATATGATTGGAAGAAGTGATTGATGAATTGGATGAATGAATGTTATAGATAGGAAGAATTGAGGATGATGAGGATTTGATTTTGATTGATTGTTGATGGATTGGATTGTTTTGGATGATGTGATTGGTTTTATTGCTTGGATTTTTTGTTAGATTTTTTATTTTTTTGGATTTTTTTGAAATGTTTTGATTTTTTTTTTGGAGTTTTTTGAAATGTTTTGATTTTTTTGTGTTTTTGAATGTTTGGGATGTCAATGGATTTACAATTTGGGTAGCCTTTGTGCTTGATACCAATGACAAGGGAAAACCATGTCTAGGTGCAAGGAGGGATGAATGGGATTGGATGGATAGAAGGTTGGGCAACAAGGGATGGAAGGCTCATGCTAAATGGGTCGATAAAGGTATATGCCATAAAAGGGAAAGCTCGTGATAAATGGATGGGGATAAGCTGTAAGACGGAAATCTCATGATATGGATACGCCATAGTGGATGGATCATAAGGGAGCTAGGATGTGATCTCCAAAGGCTATGTTGCATAGGAAGAACTTGCCTCATTTTAGGTGGTAATGCTTAGGATTTTTACATGACAAAGTTCATGACCAAGGGATGACATGATGGATTGGTTTAAATGAGATGGATAAATGGTCAATGGATAGGACTTGGTTTGGAAAGAAGGTATGTCAAGAAATATCCAAACATGTTTCAACATCTTTCCCCTATGTCTTCATCAAGATCAAAAGGTAGAAGGATGGATAAATGGGTTCAATAGCATAGGCATGTTTATGTAATGGCTAAGGATGGTAGGATGGAATAGATAGTTTGGATGAGACAATGTGCCCCCAAGTGTAAGTGACATAGAAGATCAACCTACACATGACGCCTGTTTGCCAGGTTTTCATCATGGTACTTATCCAAGGCGCCTGTTTACCAGGTTTTCACCATTGGATGAAGGCATTTCTCTTTACTTTTTTTGATTTTTTTTTTTTTTTGCTTTTAGATGGGTTGACAATGACACATGGCACCTGTTTACCAGGTTTTCACCATGGTAATGGATAGGAGGGACTCAAGTGGCTAGTGCTATGAAGGTCGATAGTGTCCCTTTAGAGATTGATGATGTCTTCGCATGGACCATGTCATTATGCTCATCGATGTTGATAAGGGATTGCGTGGATGGGAGATGGATTAGGTAGATAATGGATTATAATGTGGAATTATGGTAGGGTAGGCTAGTGGCTTATGGTGTGGATTTATATAGGCTTATGGAATGAAGATGGATGAAAAGTTTATGCCAAAGCATGGGCCATAGGGATAGCATGGGGGAGATATGTAGGATAATGGATGAAGGATGGCGAGATGGAGGCATGTGGGAATGTTTTGGAATGGAAGGGAATCATGACCAATGGTTGCACACACTGTGATAAACATTGAAGCTTTTGATTGGATGGTGGTGTAGGAAGCAATGGAGATGTTTGCTTAGGATATGGTTGATGAAGTGATTTCGGAACCCACATAAACTTTTTATTTTTAGTGCCTTTGTTTTGCTTGTGGGATTGTTGAAGGGAATGGAAGTTTTGGGTGGAAATAGGTTCTTGGATGGATATAGGTGGTTGGGATTCTTGAGAGGTGGATGAGGATGCCTCATTTGACTTGCTAGCTTTTTGCTTAGGAACCCAAACCATTTTGCTTTTGGGCTTTGCTTTTGGAGGTATGGGCTTAGATGGCTGCTTAGATGAGCTTTTCTTTGAGTTTGATTCTTTATGTCCTAAGGTATGAAGACCTTTAAGATTTTTGGTAAGATTTTTAGCTTTATAGGTAGAGGCATCAAAATTTTTGCTTTTGAATCCCATGGGATGGGTGGAGTGGATGGAATGATTGGAAGCTTTATGCTTAAATGATGTGTGCTTTTGTTGGCCATGATTAGGGATGTAAGGATACTTATGAATAAGTGGATAATTACGTGTTGGAAGCAATGGTGGCAAGGTGGATGGAGGGATATTTGGAGTTGGTAAAAGTGGAGGCAAAGTGGATGGTGGGAGGTGTATAGTCACATGCTTTTGATATTTATAAGATGATGGAGATGGAATGGCAATATATGTTTTGGGTATATGATGGGGGATACGATGGAAAGTGGTAGATTTAGGATACATGAAAGGATTACCAACATCTTGGCCCTGTTTACCTTGGGGTGTGTATCCAAGGCCATATGAACTTGGAGGGACCTTGACATGGTTTGGCTCCAAAATACCTTGTTCATAAAGGCTTAGACCTTTGTCTTTGTAGTTCATGTTTTGGAGTATGCGATTGACTATAGGACTAGCTGTGGTTTGAACATTAGACTTGAGCTCATTATTGGATGAAGAAGGTGAAGTGGATAAAGGTCGTTGTTGTCCTAAGGAAGAACACTCATGTATAAGGGTGGTAAGACCACTAGGACATGATGGTGGACTTGAAACGGGATTGATGGTAGATGTGGAGGGAGGATCATTAGCAGTGTGTTCACTAAGATCCAAGTTATTTGTTTGATCTTCTATGCTTATGTGTTCTTGAGAGGCACATGTCTCATTATGACAAGTGGATGTTTGCTCATTATGGATAGGGCTAGATGGAGGATGACTAGGAGCAATTTGGATATCTCGCTCATGGATGGTTATGGGATTATGGATAGGATCAAGGTACTTTTTAATAGGTTCTTCATCATAGATATCATCTTGATTATGAGATAGATAAAATTTTGCCAAATGGATCATCATGGTTTTCATGATTTTAGCTAGAACCTTGATCATAACTATGAGCAAAAGTAGGATTAAGTGGGCTATAAAAGGGATAGATTTGCTCATGAATGAGGTCATGGTGATGGCTAATAGCTTGAGGGCAACCCATAAGTAGGTCATGGATAGGTGGAACTTAGAGGTGCTTTGATCTTGATTAAGACTAGGGTTCGATATTTCCACATGTTTAAGATTATGCTCTTGACATACCTCTTGACTTTGGATGGAAGTGGAAGGTTCTTGAGTGGACTTGATAGGCTCTTGACTTAGGCTTGTGGTTGGAGACTCTTGAATAGACTTGTTGGCTTGTAGATCACATGATGGGCTTAAAGGGCTAGGCATGTTAATGGAAGGCTCTTGAAGAGGCTCAAGGATATGTGAACCACATGATGAGATTATAGGATTGGACATAACCTTTGGAAGTTCATTGGTAGGCTCATGAATTGGTGTTTGACATAGGGGTAGTCTATTCCTATCTAGTAGCCAATGGATCACATCCTTTGCAAGTGTATGGGTGGATGGGAAATATAATGGATGGATGATAATGGTAGATTGTGTTGGATTAGGATTAGGATTAGGACAAGGATTAGGTTGAGAGCTAATTGGATTGGATGGATTAGGATTTGGACTAGATGGGGGTGACACATAGGATGGGGATGATGTGGCACGATTTCCCATTATAGGTGGGTACACCTTGTAAACAATTGAGACAAATATTGGGCATTGATTTGTATTATGGCCTTTGGTCCTATGGTATGCACAATAATCATGTTCATCATATGGACTTTCTTCACATGGTTTGACTTTAGGAAGTTCAATGAGTTTTGCTTCAAGCATCCTTTGTAAAACTCTCTCAGCCGCATCCTTTGGTGAATGATTAGAATGACATGGCGAGGAAGGTAATGAAGGGCTTGGTGATTTAGAGGGTTGATGGACCAATGGACTAGGAATAGGATCACATGGTGGTGTTGGGATAGGATTAGTTGGCTCATGTGTTGGTGTGTGATTAGATGATGAAGGCCACTCTAGATTGGTATCTCCCTTATCAAAGGTTATTGGATCTTGCATAGGATAACTTGGGCTTGTTTGATTTATGTACAAGGGCCCATTGGGATTTGCATGTGTTTCTTGTTGCAAAGGTGGACTTAGGCCTATCAATGGTGCTTGATGGTCTTGTTGAAAAGGTGTACTTGGATGTGCTTGATTTATGTCAAAGCACTATTGGGAATTGGGTGTTGTTCTTGTAATATCACTTGATTGCCTTGTGGATGGGCTTGATAGTGCATTGGAATGGTGGTATGAGGGATTGGATAAGCTTGAGGTGGATATTCATAGGTTGATGTGGTATTGACTTGGTGGATAGGTGGATTAAGTTGATAGGAAGTGGATGGATATGACATGTGGCTATGAGGTGGATTAGGTTGATAGGAAGTGGCTAAGGATTGTTGTACTTGTCGAGCTTGACTAGTGGCTAAAAGGTGTTGGACTTGGGCTATGAAGTGTTGTAGTTGAGGTGATTGGCTTGCATGGGGTTTAGCTCTTTGGATGAAGAATTGTAATGTTTTAATGGCATCTTGGTTTAGGGGTTGTGATCCTTGATAAAGATTTTGGAGGAATCTTTGGAATTTGATTTCTAGGTCTTCTAGTGTAGACATGTTGTCACCAAGTGTTTGTCTTAAGTCCTTTTAACAAGTGCTTGCTTAGGGATTTGGATGATGATGTGGAATGTTTAGATGATGTGTTTAGATTGATTTGTTTATGTGTTTGGTGTTTATAGCTTGATTTGGCAATGTTCAAACAAATGATTATGCATATACACACATGAATCACTCACGCAAGACACATAAGCAAGCTGTTAGTTTGAAAGAATGTGATGATGGTTAAGCAAGCATGTGAAGACACTCAACAAGTCCTAGTTAAGGCAAGGCCACTATCACAAGGAGGTTCTAATGAAAATCCAGGGGACCGGCACCCCACGAGCATCCAGCAAGCCACTTAAGACTTTAACTAACCCTACTAGGAGTTTTAATATACACAATGGTACACCTCCTTTCGAGTTAGCACTGTATGGTGAGCGCTAATACCGGTTAGACTTGGCTTTCGCCTTATCCTCTAATTTTTATAGCGGACTAGATGAAAGTACCACTTGAGGTCGTTCCCTTGGGGTGGATACCAAGGCAGGCCTCTCTAAGGCTAAACAAAAGCAACACAAATAAATGTTTCTGATCTCCAAATTCGTGTTGGGACGTGAGGAGAGAGCATACACATTTACTTGGTCACACTCGCATGGGGTTCATTAACCTTAGAAGTTCAATGTGTGGAAGACAATGCAAGCACTTGTTTGTTTTAAAACCCAAATCCAAATGTGATGAAAGATAATGGTTCATTTTAGCCCAATGTTTTGATGTGAATTTGCAAACAATTGTTCGTTTTATGCCCAAAATCCAAATGTGTTTGCAAATAATGATTAGAAGATGAAAGAGATGAAAGATTAGAATGAGTGCACCTGATACAATCACTTTCCAATTTGCTGTAGATGTTGATGCCAATGCTGCTCGAGCTCCTTAGATGCCCTTACAAGTCACCAATTCCAAAAAGAAACAAGTAAACTTGCAAAGAAGATGATTACATGAAAAAGATGAAATCTGAAAATTCTGATGAAAATGATCTGATATAGAAAAATAGATTGCATAAATAGAAAGTTCAGGAGATTCTAAGCAATTTAAAAAAAAGTTTCGCTGAAAAACGATCAAAATTGCTCAAGTTATGCTCAAATGAAGTTTGCAATGAACCTAAACTTTGACTGATAAAAAAGCCTAAAAAATAGTATAGTCACCTAATAAAAGTGGTATAGTTATGAAGCTTGTCCTCCCAGCTTTCCAATGAGTCCTTGTTTGTGCGATTTTGCCTCCGTATGTGAAAGTTATGATAGAAATACCAAGATGCACAATGACAGCAAGCAGAAGCAAGTTACAATTGCCAGATGTGATATACTGTTGATCAGAGGCGATCTATATTTGTGACAGGTGGGATCTTGCAGATCAAATGCAACAAGAAACATAACAGATGTAGCTCCTGTCAGCTTAGAAGCGATGCAGATAAACCCAGAAGCGATCGATTGTGAGCTAAAAGCGACCTGTATCTGCAAAAACACAGTCAAAACCCTATCCTGCAGGGGCGAACACTGTCAGTTCATAAGTGATTCATATCCATTTAAAAGCGGCATCTGTAGATTCATAAGTGATGTAAATTAGTTTGAAAGTGACCACTATTCAATCAAAAGCGATGCGCATAACTCATAAGCGGTCACTATTAATTCATAAGCGACACGCATCAGGTTATAAGCGACTACTGTTAATTCAAAAGCGATCCGATGCAAGCATAAGCGATCACTGTTAGATCATAAGCGGAAAAAACAATTCAAAAGAGACAACTAACAGTGTGAAGGATGAAAAGCACACAGGCGAATTCTATTAGGACAAAAGCGATGCATTTCATACCTTAGGCGATCACTGTCAATGTAAAAGCGATCCATAAAACGATAGATGCGGCCGATCCCAGTGTAAAAGCGACACAGATATGTAGAAAGCGGCAGATTTTTGCTCATAAGTGATGCAAAAATGGATGGAAGTGACAAGTAATAGCTTATATGCAACTAACAAAAGCCCAAAAGTGAGACATAATAGCCCAAAAGTGATCTGGAGAGTTTCAGGAGACAGAATGCCAATGTTAACCATAAGCGACCAATTTTACCATATGCGGTTTCCTTTTGTTCAAAAGCGAACATTGTTTGTTTAAAAGCAGACCAAATTTGACCATAAGCAACTGTTGTTTGCCCAAAGGCGAGCTGATTTAGCCCAGGCGACTGCTGTTTGATCAGAAGCGACCTGAATTACCAGAAGCACATTGTTGCAGTTTGGTTGTTGTTTTCTTCACCAAACGCTCCATTTTTCATCAAATTTAGGCAAATTTGTACTCAAAGTTTATGGAAATGACATCTTGAACGCAATGGTGAGGTTAGATTTGGATTAAGAGATCATATACATACATTTTTAGCCAAATCTTTGCAAACTAGGGTTAGAAAAATGCAAATTTTTGCTACAAAAGCTTGCAAAAATGAAAGATTGGCGCTCCAAGAGATCTAAACTTCATAAAAACAACTCAAACAAGAGAGGTTAATCAAGGATGTGAGTCCCACCAGGTGTGCCAAATGTATATCAAAAAATTTGGATTTATAAATGGAAATGATCAAACAATTGAAATGCATAACCTAAACCCAAATAATTCAATACCTCGAAGATGTAAGATGAGCTTGATTGATCAATTTGTTGTGTTGGTTGCTCGATTCTGTAGCATAACATTAAGATGAAGATGCTAGAATGAATGATAGATGAAGGATGCAAAGGCTCTAATGATATTTCAACAGAATAAGGGTACTTGAGGCTCAATGCATGCTAATGGCTTATGAGGGGTTTGATTTATAGGAAAGGCTTAGTTCAAATGAATGGTTGAGATTAAAAAGCTAAATGATTGATGTGGACGGCTAGGATTGATTAGGTTATCCCACTCTTCAAGGGAGTTGTAGTCATTTGACAAGTGTCAAGGAGGATAGGGCTCATGTGTGCTTGTGTACATAAAAAGTACTACATATAAAAGATATTAAATAAAAGGCTATAGTTCCACTTATCTTTTTAAATGAAAGAGGCACACATGTCGGCTTAATGATAAGATAAATTAATTAAATAAATAAAATTTATTTAATTAATTGGAAAGTCGACTTATGATGAGAACTTAATTCAAATAAAATATTTGAATTAGTTGGGATATGAGTTGGATATTAATTAAATAAATAAAATTTATTTAATTAATTGGATAGTGGGATTAGGATATGATGTGGAAATTAATTAAATAAATAAAATTTATTTAATTAATTGGCTAAGTAGGATAAGGATGGGATTGAATGGGATTTTAATTAAATAAATAAAATTTATTTAATTAATTGGCTAATGGATTAGTGGGATTAAGAGTGGGATTTAGGACAAAATGCTACATGATGTCTAAGTGATATTTTTGACAAGGTATTGCTAGACATGGACAAAGTTGGGACAATTTTAGGTGTCTACACTTTGCACTACATAGCTTCATCTAAGAACTTGCATCTTTGGAGCCATGTACTATGCCTTCTATTTTGATGGGTAATGACACTCCTATTAAGGTGTGTGGGAGAGGGTCTATTGATGTCAGGGATGACACATTCCATGATGTTCTTTGTGTGTCCTCATTATCAACTAATCTCCTATCAGTATATCAAATCACTCACATGAGTACAAGCAAGCAGGTTGAGTTCACTCCTAATTCAGTGGAAATTTGTAAGTTGCACAGTGGTTCTATAGTTGCAGTTGGGAGAGTAGATCACCAGTCACATCGCTATCTATTTTCTCACTTTGTTCCTGATCCTCCTTTGTTTATTTTTCTCACTCATCCTAATGATGTGAGTAAGTCATGGCATGAGCTGTTTGGCCATCTTAACTTCCGCTACTTGCAATAGCTCAACGAGTAGAGCATGGTCATAGTGTTTCCTTCAATTTAGTTTTCAGGTGGTGTTTTCCAACATTGCATTCTTGGTAAGCATCCTAAGGAAAAATTTGACAAAGGTAAGGCATGGAGAGCTTCACAGATACTAGAGTTAGTTCATAGTGATTTGGTTGGTCCTGTAAGCACAAAAATCACGCACACCCTCCATGAGGACCCCTATGATGATAAATGATCCTAGTCATGTACATGTAAGCATGAAATAATATCCTCTAACTAGAAAACCTCTTGGTGACAATTCATTTCTTTCATCTTGTGTTGTTTCCTCTTTTTCGTTTTCCCTCCCTCTTTGTCATCGACCCTTTTCAACACTTTTGTGACACTTGTCAATTTATGTTTTCTGAGCTTTTAACCCTATTCCTAAGCCTTGTATGCATATTGTAGGTGAGTTTTCACCTTTCCCCTATGTTTTTCATCTTCTCCACCCCCTAGAAGCCTTCTAGAGGTCCCCCAGACCCATCTCCCACTTTTAGTTTTCAGTTTCACTCAACCAATCCAAATCGCCCCCTATTATTTCTAGATCTCCCGCTAGGAGATCCTTCTTTACAAGTGGAGATTTGGATTTTTGTAGATGATTGACCTTTTGTAGTGGGTAGATCCCCTCCTTTTCATCTCCTCTACCATCTCCCATCATGCAGTTTTACCCATACCCCTTTCTTTCCAGATCTCTTGCCGAGTGACCCTCAAAAAGTAGGATCTCCCTGAGGCAACCCAGGGTCACCCCTTGGGCAACCCATGGGCAACCCTACTGGTGAAAGGGGTGACCTATGGGTGACCCTATCACGTTCCCAGCTACGGAAAAGATTGAGTTTCTAACTTGAAATAGCTCTATTTTTTTCTATTTTTCTTCCAGTTCACATGATGTTTTATGCCTAATTTGGAGTTGACTATTTCATGCACCCACACATGCATAATTAGTTCCATTTAATCTAAAATTATCAACTCAGTCTCTTCCATCCATCCTTAGAAGAAGGGAATTGATTGATAAGTTGACTCAATTGATTGAAGAGTTCACTGGGTAATCAACCTAGTTCACTCCCTAAGCAATCCTTGTTGACTCTTCAATCAATTGAGTCAACTTATCAATCAATTCCCTTCTTCTAACCTATAAATACCCCCTCCCTCAAGCACAAAGGAAGGCAAATTCATTATGCACACAACTCTTGCTAAGTTTTTGCTCTCCAATCAACATTCTCATGCTCACACAAGACAAAGGTGTTGGAATTAGCCCAGACAACTGAGAGGGGAGGTGAATCAGTTGTCCCAAATTTTTGACACTTGCAACTATTTATTTATCACACAAAATTGATTAATGATGTAAACATTTAAAGATGAATTATCAACACATGAGCAGAAACAAATGAACATAGAACACCTAAATTTTTATGTGGAAACTCGGTTAAGAGAAAACTACGGTGGGGGTTAACCCACAAAGATTTGTACCCTGTTAAAAGTACTTTAGAAAAATAGAAGGCACATGCCTTTGGACACACTACCCAGAGCCCACTGCTCAAAAAGAGGCTCACTGCCTACAAGTAATTTATGTTTAACACAAAAAGAACTAACTGATAATTAGCATCTTTTCATGCCTGGTTCAGTTTCATTGAATGCTCACAAAACTTTTGCTTTTGTCTCCAAATTCTTCTTCATTGACTTTTCACTCTATACTTCTCTCACTCCTTTTCTTCTCTACTCTACTTCTGATCCTTTATTTGGATTTAATTCATTTCACTCAAGGATAATTTTCAACAACTCTTCAACAAGTATTTATATGCTTCATCAACCTTGGAATGAACAACAAGGTCAGCTAAACTTGACATGGATCAATGCACTATCGGCCAATAACAACTGAGACTTGAATATTCCTCCATAAACATGCTACACTCCATAGAATGCTCTTAGATCATCCACAACACGCTAGAATCATCCGGTCGGACAAGACTGGGAAGAACATCAACACTGAAAAAGAAAATCTACAATAATGAGCTCAAACTTCAATGCGGACCTCCAACATAGTAGCTACATGATCTAGAGATCTCCACAAGCACATTGAATTCAACAGAAACATCCACACTCCTCCAAATCATCAGAATCACTTGCATCTTCATCCGGTAACCTTAAGAACACTGTCTGCTATAACTGTCACACTAGAAAGATTGCTTGCAGACCTCCAAACCATGAACTGCTTGAATTGATGATGCACACTGACTTCCCAAACATGCCTCTAGATCCATAGATCATCATTTTACATTACTGGAGCAATCCAGACCTCTTTCCTGTCACTCTATCTCTCCTAAATAGTGCAGGAACTAGTTTTACTCAAATGGCTATAACTTCTTCAGATCTAATGCGAACCTCTCAAATCTTAACTAGATCTTCTTCAGACAAACCTCTACATAGCTATATGGTCCACATACATTGATCTCCATTAATTTTTTCAATATCTTCATCAATCCGGTCTTCTATACAAGCAGCAAAATAGGATGCATTTAACACCAATGGAAACAAGGATATGTTGACATCAATGACAACACCACTTAGGCACATATTTGCAATAGAAGGTGCCTTTTATTTGTTCATTGTTCATCAAACTTTCACATAAAGCTCTTCAAGAATCCTTACGTTGCTTCAATCAAGAAATTGTGCTCATCAATAGCTCTCATCGAGCTCATTTCGCAAAGCTTCCAAAGCTTCTTTCACTTCTTTGTGTTGTCTTCTCGCCAAGAGGTCTTCCCACTGCTTCAAGAGGATGCAATGTTACCATCAAGGATCTCTGAGGGTAGTGGAGGCTCATAAGTCTTCTTTATTTTAGGTTCCTCTATGCTTTTATCAATTGGTAGTAATTAGAAAATTGAAATTGCTCTTGGGATTGGTAATTTATTACTTTTTCCTTGATAGAATAGTTAGATCTAGCATTCTAGAAGTAGTTTGCATTCATAGTTTAATTCATTTACTTGCAATTTCCTTTTCTAGATTAAATCATTTCAAAACATTCAAAAACCCCAAAAACATAGAATAATTGCATTAGATAAAATTCATTCTAGTTGCATTCATATTTCCTTTCCTAGATTAGAAAAGTATCTTTATTTCCAAAAATACCAAAAAAAGTACAAAAACAAGTTTTGCATGTCATATAGTTGCCTTCATAAAAATATAGAAAAGAACAAAAGCATTAGAACACTTAGATAATTTGCAAATCCTTGATACCATCACAAGGTCAACCATGATCAACTATTTAGTCAAACCCTTGATATCATCACAAGGTCAACAAAAGTCAACGCACAAGTAAACCTTAGATCAACTCAAAACCCTAAGTCAAAACCCCCAAGTCTAGTCAAGGTTGGTCCACATACACCTATCTCTTGTCTCGACTCATGAATGTGCCTAGGATTAAGAGGTGAGTGGGTGAGGGCAGTCCTCGGCGAGATTGGGGAAAACAATCCGAGACCTCAACAAGATCCATTTGTCTTACAACAACTAGAAGCATTTAGACAACTTCAAATACAATGTACAATCATCCAATGAATTGAAAGATAAAAATCTATCAATGAAAGTAACAGCTTACCCACACAAAGGTGGAACAATAGAAACCCTAACCGAAGAAGAGTAACTAGTGACTCTTTGGGTCATATGGTTATCTCTACAACAACAATCATTGAATGAAACATCTACACTAGCACACAACAACAAAGGCCCCAGGATGTACCAACCCCTCTCCACAAAGTCTAGCTCTCCAATGAGCTAGACCACCCCCGTGTCTTGCCTCCTCTCGACTAGCTACTTCCACAAGAGTGAGAGTGATGTGGCGGTTCGCACCATGGCAAGGAGGGAAGGGTTTGTGTGCATGCTGAAATTTGACTCGACAACCCCAGGCAACTGAAGTCATGATGTTGAGTGTACAGGTCCATTTCCTCATTTATCCTTCAACAAGGCTAGATTTGTTCTTTCATTGATGACTTTTCTTGATATACTTGGGTGTACTTTTTCAAATAGAAGTCTGAGGTATTTGATCACTTTCAGGACTTTAGAGAAGCAATTTGTGAAAGCCATCAAAGTTTTACACACTAATAATAGTGGCGAATATGTCAACCATCATTTTGAGTAGTCTTACACTTTAGAGGGGTTTGATTTGCCGCATTTTGTTCCATACACTCCTCAACAAAATGGTGTTGCAGGATGGAAGGATAGGCCCTTGAAGGAAATAGCAAACTACATGATCCACTCTAGATCTCTTGTAGCATAGTTTTGGGTAGAGGCTATTGACTGTGCTTTTTATATCTAGAAACATGTTCCTCACCAATCCTTGAAGGAAGTCACTTCTTTTGAATCTTGGAGAAGTTGAAAACTGTCAGTTAAGCACTTTCAAGTTTTTGGTTCTCCTGCGTGGGCTCACATTCTTGTAGAGAAACATAAGGCCTTGGATCTACAGAGCAGGGCTTGCATATTTATAGGCTATCCTAATGGTGTGAAGGGTTGTCTATTGTTCCACCCTACTACACATGAGTTGTTCATTGAGAGGAGTGTTCAATTTGAGGAGGGCTCTTCGAGATCAACTCCTATCACTTCTCCACCTCCTACTTTGACTTTGGAGTCTCTTGGCCTACATGACAGATCTTCTGATGATTCAGATTCACCTAAGTAGATTCTTGATGATAAGGATTCTTCTACCTCCACTTCCAATGCTGAGAGAAATTTAGAGGACTCACCTCCTTCCTCTCCTAGTCATCATTCAAAGGGTGATGATTCTCCTCTAGATTCTTTGACTTTTGGTCCATTTTGGGCGAGATGGACCTTACAATCTACAATCAATTGGGTTGGGGATCCATTAGACACTAGGCAGACTCATTCACAATTCTAGGATGCTCCACATGTCTTCATTTCTACTACCTCTAATCCACAATCTTTTTGAGAGGCTTCTAGCATTCTTGAGTGGGATACAACTATGTAGGAGGAGTATAGTTCATTGATGAGGAACCACACATGGGATCTTGTCCCTCTTCCTAAGGGATGAAAACTTGTTTGATGTAAGTGGTTCTATTAGACAAAGTTTGTAGTAGATGGGCCAGTTAATAAGCATAAGAATAGTCTAGTTGTAAAAGGATTCTCCAAGGTTCCTGGGATTGACTACTTTGAGAATTTTGCGCTAGTTTCTAGAATGAACTCCATCTAACTTATTCTTGCCATTACTACAACCAATCATTGGGAAGTACACCAGATGGATGTGAAGAGTGATTTTCTTTACAGTGACCTTCAGGAGGAGATTTACATGGAGCAACCATAGGGTTTTGTTCAGGATTCTTCATTGTGTGCTGGCTTCAAAAGCCTCTCTATGGCCTCAAACAGGCTTCTCGGACCTAGTATGCCAAGATGGACTCCTTCCTTCTGTCATTTGGGTTTACTTGGTTCCATTCTGATCCCAATGTCTACATTTTGCAGTAGGATGATTCACTCCCATTTTTGGTTTTGTATGTTGATGACTTGTTGATCATAGGGAGTTCTTCATCTACCATTGGGGTAGTCAAAACTTCCCTTCATGGCAAGTTTTTGATGATTGACTTGGCTCATCTAGTTGCAAAAGGATTCTCCTAGGTTCTTGGGATTGACTACTTTGAGACTTTTGTGCTAGTTGCCAGAATGAACTCCATCTAACTTGTTCTTGCCATTACCACAACCAATCATTGGGAAGTACACCAAATGGATGTGAAGAGTGATTTTCTTCACGGTGACCTTCAGGAGGAGATTTACATGGAGAAACCATAGGGTTTTGTTTAGGATTATTCACTTGTGTGTTGCCTTCAAAAGCCTCTCTATGGCCTCAAACAGGATCCTTAGGCCTGGTATGCCAAGATGGACTCCTTCCTTTTGTCAGTTGGATTCACTTAGTGCCATTCTGATCCCAATGTCTACATTTTGCAGTAGGATGATTAACTCCTATTTTTGGTTTTGTATGTTGATGACTTGCTGATCATAGGGAGTTCTTCATCTGCCTTTGGGGTAGTCAAAACTTCCCTTCATGACATGCTTTTGATGACTGACTTGGGCTTGTTGCATTACTTTCTTGGGACTAAGATCTTCTAGTCTACTTATGGGATCACCATCACATAGTCCAAGTATGCTCTAGATTTGCTCTCATGGTTTCATATGGCTAACTGTAAGCCTGCTATGACTCCCTTTCTTTCTGGAGTCAAACTTGAGGCTTAGTTTTCTTCACCATTTGTTGATGGCACTTTGTATTGGTAACTTTTTGGGAGTCTCATTTATCTAACTCATACGAGACCTGACATTTCATATGCTATAGGCATGGTTTCTCAATTCATGTAGAAGCCCCATAAGCTACATTGGAAAGTGTCCAAGCGGATACTTCACTACATTCAGGGTACACATAGGTTTGGGATTCACTATGCAAATACAATGATCTTGACTTGGTGGAATGCACAAATTCAGATTAGGTAGGTGCTTCTCAAGATCAGAAGTCTACTTCAAGTTATAGATTCTCACTTGGGTCAGGTCCTACTTGTTGGTCAAGCAAGAAGCAAACTGCTATTGCTTTATCTTCTACTAAGGCTGAGTATCAGAGGGATATGAATGCCACCACTAAGGCCATTTGGCTTTAAAATCTTCTCATTGAGTTTGGTATCTAGATCAGATGACCATCTATCATATTTTGTGACAACCAGAGTGTCATTCAGATATAATAAAATCTGGTCCATCATCAATGGACCAAACACATTGAGGCCCACATGCACTACATCTGGAAGTTCATCCATTGCCATGTCATCGACCTTTGCTATTGTTTGACTTTTGAGAAAGTTTCTAATATCTTCACCAAACCCTTCGCTGAGAGCAAGTTCCTTCATTTGTGATCTTTGTTGGGGGTGCGAGAGGCTTCATCTTCTGGGGGGGCTTCATCCTCTCAGTTAGAGTCCTGACCTGTCTACTCTGGGGGTCTTTTCTCTCTATATTTGGGGGGCTATTCTCTCTCTCTTTTTTTGGAGGGGGCATTCTTCTCTTTGAGGGGAATTTTATGTACATGGGTACCTCATTAGGCTTGATTTGTCGGGACCCATCTTTTTACCCACCTAAGTTGCGCTTAAGGGGGGTGTTAGTGTAGGTTTTTATTTCCTAGTTGGAATATTTATTTTCCTATACTCCTAGTTTTTTCCTACACCTTTTATTAATCTTTCTTAGGATCATAAAGCATGTTTAATTAAGTGAATAGGTTATGAGGGAGTCACCATCTTACAAGGGATCACCCATTAGCTATCTTGGGAAGATAGTTTGCTATCTTTAGACCGATAGATGGTTGCTTCCTATTGGTTGGTGTTGCCACCTCCACCCTCTCCCTTTTCTATATAAACATGCCACCTAGCTTGTATTAGGCATCTTTTGCTTTTGCAGCCTCATAATGCTATTTTGCTTCTAGCATTTGCATTACTCTCGTGGAGACTAACTTTGTGTTGTTACTTTGATCTTGTATCATTTTCTTTCATAGTTTAATATCTATTCATGTGCACTAGTTTTCTAGGTTATTCATCTTTTCAGATTTTAACAATTGTACCTTGGTTGGAGAGTTCACACCTCCATTAAACAAGTAATCAAGTTTCATATTACTCTCCTTTATTTTCTTATTGTAGTGTAATCTATTTTTCTTGTTGCATTGTGTGGTTATCTCATCACTCCTTTCTATCTTCAAAGCTATTAGACTAGTGTGCTCACTTGGGTTTTGAGTAGATTAGTTTTTCTTTCATAAATATATTGTCACTACTATTATTCCATTCTATTTGCATATAAAAAGTAGTAGTACACACTTATTTTCATATTTTCCATCTTGGCTGCCCATGGAGGTTGAAAGACAAAATAGGAGCTTGACTTGAAGACAAGTTCCCAAGAAACCCTAGCCATTTTCTTTTTTCTTTATAGAATTAAAGATTTGAGTGGGAAGCTCCATCCTTTGTTACTAGTTTTGTGATCTCTCATATGAAACCCTTTATTTATTTATCATTAATTTTGTTTACTTCAGGTTTATTATACATCTCTCTTTGGTTTTTTATTTCTTGTCACCTAGAGAGTACTAGTTTAGTATCCCGATTGTAGCCATGTTGTGCAAGGAATAAGAACTTAAATAGAGTTGAAGTCTTTTATTTTTTGTGCTTCTAGGAATATAGTGTGACACACATATGTCCTCATAACACACTAGAATCCCTAGTAGTAAGCTTCATGTTCTGACACTAGGTTCCTTTGTACCCCTCCTTTTCTATTTTGTATTTGAAATTCAAAAATTCTATCTATAGTAGTGCATTTCCAACATTTTATCAACTTCTCTTCTATTTTTATTCAATAACTAGTATAGTTTCTATTTCATATCTTTAGCGCAAAAGGGTTTGTTAACGTTAGTCTATCTAAACAAGTATATAGAAAAACTAAAACAAGATCCTAGTGTAGTTGTCATGGAAAATCCCATTGATCAATATTTTGGCCAAGGTGTAATTTTCCTCCTCTACACATGCTAAGGGTGACATGAATATGTGTTTTCTTTGTTTGTGAGGATAATTTAGTGTGTATGATCCCATCTCACACCCTTCAATGATCTTGGAGACCAAAAACACTTCTTTGTTCTCTTTTTATTATTTTTATCCAAAGAACCCAAGTTGTGTATGCCCTTCCCTTGTTTCACAAGGTGATCTTGGTGGGAAGGGACTTGACCCCAAACACATGATTGTAGATGGGACTCTTGTTCACAAACTTCAACCTCTCTTAGCCTTGGGTATATTGAGAACATCCCTAAAAAATTGTAAAGCCTAGATAGAACCATCCACCATAAATGTTTGTAGTGCATTGGTTAGTGGATAACATCAAGAAGTTACTCACTCTATGCCCCTAGAATTGGGGTTTTATGTTGTGTATGCTCTCCTCTCACACCATTGAGAAATCTTGATTGATCAAAAGAGGTTAGTCTCTCATCATGGGCCTTACACTCCATGACTTGACAAGGAATAATGGTGAGCCTACGAGTGTATATACACCTACTTGAATAAAATAGACTCATTCATGTCCTTGGTGTGTCTTCTTTGAGTGAAACCCATGAATACCCTTTGAATCCAAAAATATCAAATATTTCTAAACCTTTAAACACTTCAAGTCAACATCTAACTTTGAAAAGAACACAAAATCCTTTTGCCAAAGGTTGAAATATTAGACATTCAAATCTGTGAAGTAGAGAATCCACTCTTTCACCTTATGTGGAACCCATCCATTTTCCAAGTCAAATCATAACTTCAACATCCAAAAATCCACATCAAATTCCCTATAGTCATCCATATCAAATATTAACACCAATCAACATAATCATCCACCTTTTAGTTCCTTTTTTCACCGTTTGTTGCATTTGTTAATCTTTCATCTCACCTATCATAAGTTTCCAGTAATTCACCTCGACGTTGTTTAGCATTTTCATTCATAATTTAGTGCCTCCATCTTGTTTTGGCACATGTGCTCTATTTTTAGCACATCTATCCTTCTATAAATCAAAACACAAATTCAACATCATTCATCTATTTAAACCCCCAAATCAAATCACCCTATTTGATTTTGAGCCTTGACTAGTATTAAAAATCTAATCACACCCATCCTCACAAATCAAATCCTCATATCCACTCAACATCAAAATCATCAAACCTGATTCAACTTTCATCCCCTTGAGCTAATGCCAAAATAAAAAATTAAGACCTTAAATCAAACTTCTCATCCTGAATCCAAGGTTGCTTAGGAACCAAGCCTATCCTAAGTATAGTTATCCAGCCATAATAAATCCTTCATCTAAGTTCTTTATACCTTAATCCATAATCAAATCCAACCTCCAATCAACTCTTTCTTAATAACATAGTCTATCTTAAGTATAGAAATCAAACTCACCTATTCAACAAAATCATAACCCTAAGGTCTTGAAAGTTGATCCCCATCCTAATAATCCATTGTCTAAATAAAATAATTTCATTCAAATCCAAAAGCCATACCATTTCATATCAATTCACCTTGGCACCATAATCAAGGCCAATCAAGTTCAAGGTGAGTGCAAGATCATGATGGGCTAAATAGTGGCAATGATAAAAAAACTTGTTGGATGAAACAATGCTAACATTTAAAATTATATTTAGATTTAGATGTAATTTTTTTTATATTTATAACTTAAATATGGATTACATACAAGAATTCCTTGGGATCAACTTAAATTTAGGCAAGTGGGAGTCCTAAAACTTGCCAAAGAAACTTGCAAAACCATTTGTTTACTATTATCCTAAAATTTTCCATGACTTCATCCTTGAACTTGACAGGCTTTTTTATAAATAAATTTAGTAAAACAAATAGAGTTTGTAGAGGAAACTATCAAGATTCTAAAAATATAATATATTCCTCATTATAAATTTAATAGATAATTATTAATAATTTTCTATATACACTATGCTTAATTTTTTTATAGATATACATATTAAAAAATATTCATAACTATTGACATATTTTTCCTCTGCTCATAGTCAAATGGTCCACTTTTAAAAATCTTGTTGAATCCATTAGGGACTTGGTTTTGTAGACCCAACAACCTTCAAATTTCCATGTTTTTAGGGTCGTAGGGTTTAAAAAAATTGAAGAGTCTTGTTCCTTAGAACCTTTAAACTCTAAACCCTAAGGTTCTATGCAAAGCTGTGTGCTTTTTTTTATAATTTCACTTTGACCTCTTGTTGCCCATAGGAGTCTTTTAAGTCATAACATTGTGCCAAGGTGGGTCATTCTTTTACTGGCCCCATCTGTTGAGTCACCAACTATCATCTATGTTTTATATTTGATGAGTCTAAGTCTTAAAGGTCCCTTGTATTAATTTACCTAGCGTGGCCCTATTTTAAAAATAACTTCTGCACACGTGCATTGAACACCTTTTAAGTTGTGCAGCGTGGCATCTAGGTCAGTAGTTTCTTCCTTCTTCACTAGAAGTCTCTTCTTTGGTGAGCCTCATTTTATGTTTTAGCAGGGATGTGGGCTTTTGCAGAGTTTGACGTGTCTCCTACATAGGCATTTCATTAAAGATAGACTTGTTGATGAGTAGGATTGCACCTGTCATGCAGAGCTGTGAAGCCCAAGAATCTTGTGTAACATGGGATCAAACTTAGGTTGTGGGTGACCTATGGTGAGCTTGAACCTCCAGATTATGGGCTGGTTCCCTTAAAATATTCAATGGATCTATAACTTTGATATGGAAAAGGGTTAAAAAGATCTTCTAAAAGAACTAAAACTGTAATAAAAGTATGGTGATGCACTTAAATTTGATGAAAACTGACAATCTAGCTCACAATAGATCTCAGAAAATCTATCCACACAAACCACTTTTAGCAATTTGATCAAATAAATAATTCTAAGGAAGGCTAGAAATGATTTTCTTCTTGAAGGAAAAGGGTTTTTCACAACATAAAAGAAAATTACTCCAATTGCACAACCTAAGACCTATGATTTTCAATGCTATCTAACACATGCAAGTACAAATGAGACAATGATTTTAAAGGTTATGATGTTCAAACACAATAAAATCTCATCAAATCATTCACAAAAGATGCACTAATGGAAAGGTAGACACTTGATTCAGTTGAAAAATAAAGGAACAATTGCATAAAAAGACAAAGTATAGAACCTATAACCTACTGTAATCTCTATAAATCTGCAATAAATTAGTTACAAAACTTCCTTTTTCTCTCAAAGTGTAAAGAGCAAAAAGGGCAAGAACTAGGAAAAAACTAAGTTTTCCTTACAATATGTAATCTGCTCTCTCCAAGAGACCTAGAAAGGTCAACTACAGTCAATTGCCTCTAAAAATTAGCTCTCAAAACTAATCCATGCAAGAAATTCCCTAAAAATAAGGGCTATAACTATCCCAAAACAAGCTAAAATAGCTTTAAACTGCTCCCTTCTATTTATTTGACCAAAAAGTTGACCAAACTCTCCAAAATTGACCCAAAAAGCCATTCAATGAACTCAAAAAGTGCTCAGTTAACTCCACTTCTCCAAATTTGCATGATTTTGGACTGCAAGTGATGTGGCAAAGAATAAAGTAATTTGGGGCAATTACTTTATTATGAGTTACATTTTGTTCTATTTTCTTGATTTTACAACTTGTGACAAAATAATAAAGTAATTCATAAGTACATTACTTTACTATTTTTTTACATTATTTGAGTTGTAAAAACATGCAAATTTGGATGAAAATAACAAAACAACACCTTATCTCTCCCTTTGATTTACATGAATTGCATAATTGCATTAATAATGATGCCAAGAACAAACTAGGCCATCATGCATGCAAAAAATATCTTCCTCCTTATGTCTCCCATGTACTATATAGATCTCCTCATGCAAAAATTAAATTATGCATTTAAAAGTAATATATGCATATGTCTCAACCTTATAACTCCCATTCATATAAAATCTATGTATCACAAATCCCAATACTAACTCATGCATCAACTATATATACTCTACCTTTTTAAAGATATAGAAGGTATCACCTTATAGCTCCCATCATATCTTATGCCTTATCATTACCTTGTATTTATAAGGCTTTCAATACTTCTCCCATGCTGACCTTTGATCTTCATGCAAAAGAAAAATAGATAAAGGCATATAGTCTTACCTTTACATGATTATTTGTTTTGACTTTTGCAAAATCAAAATGAAAAAAGGTTTAAAGAAATTTCAGCCTCACGGGCCCCTGTGGCATTATTTACCTTCATCATTAGGTTGGAAGACTTTCAAGTCTTTACCTCAGTGAATAATAGATGGATAGCAATGATTTGTTAAAATAAAAGTCAAAAAAGAAAAGAAAATCTCATTTGAGCTGCCAAAATAGGGCTTTGAAACCCTAATTCATCATTTTGACTTGTCATTTGCTTTGCTCCTCTTGAGCTCCTCTCGAGCTGCCGCCATGTTTGCTAGGGTTTGGAGGTTTCTTCACTATTCTCTGCACACTTCTATGGTTTCCTAATGCACTTCTCTCTGTATCTTTGATAGGGAATTGAAGGTGAGTTGCTTTGTGTTGATTCTGAGCTATTTTTTGACTTTTCTTCACTGGTTTCTTGCTATTTTGGTTGTGGCCACATAGTTATCTTTGAGCATTTTATGATCTTTTTCTCTTTGCTACTATTTCTCCCTTGTATGGGCTGCCATGGAAGCATGATTTTGAGCTTGTTTAGAAGAAACAGAAGGAAAAAGTTTAATAGAAAGAACCAATATCACTTCTGAAAATCTCCTCACAAGCACAAAAGGGTAAGGCTTCTGCATATTTCTTGTATCTTTGTATTCTCTACAAAAATGATGGAAAAAGGCACTATTTGCTGAGCATTCCCTTAGATACCTTCTTTTTGACTTTTGTTTATAGAACATAATGCTGAAAATCTTCTATTTTTCCTTCTATATCCGCTGCATATTTGCTTTTCTCTATTTTAGTATAAAGAAATAAGGGAAGATAAGCTATTTATTTCACTAATTTTCCATATACTTCATTGTATCCTATATTTATATACTCTCTCTGCTCTTGCTCAGTCCTGATGGCACAAAGACTGTAAGGGTTTTGTGAAAAATTCTTAAAAAGAGGAGTTGTGAACTGTATTTCCTTAAATGTTTTCTATTTTCCGCTCATGGTATGACCACAACAAGGTAAGGATATATTTGTCACTTTTTTCATCATTGTAAGTTGGTGATGTCATAACAAAACCCTCTCCATGCATCCACTGTATCATGCAAAATAGAAAAGATAACTATGTTTCCATTATTTGACATGGTCATTTATGACTGTTTTTTACTACCTTGCTTCTATATTCCATTGTCTCATACTTCTACCAAGGCTTGCCACTGGTTTCATATCCTCATGGATGGCGTGGAAGCACTATAAATGAATACCCCATTTGAAACCTCATTACTATTACTGTATGCATCTTTGATTGAGGTTCCACCATTGTATTTTGACATACTTTACCTCCTTCATGTATTGTATCTTCTTAGCTCTTTGTATCCTTCAGGCATGATAAAGTTTATGAATGATCAAACATGATCATTGTATTGTGTTGTTGACTTGGCAAAGACCTTGATGTCTAGAGTATGAAATAGATTCAATCAGTGCTCTTTAATTTTACTTCATGGATAATCTACATCACTACTAGGACATTCATGATCATGATTGACTTTCATACCTCACTCACAACAAAAGTGGTAAATATTTGTCCTATTTTTTCTGACTATCTTTGAAGAGTCTGTGGCATTGTTTCTCTTTATTTAAGACCTTCATGGCCATCCTTGACTTTGAATAGATCCTTTATCTGCTCTTTTCTACTACTATTCTTGTTGAACTTCATTGTATCTCTATGATTGTATTAGGAATCGCTCACATTCTTTTGTTTATGACAGTCATTGATGCATGTAGATTTCCCCCTTTATCATGCTCAAATAGTCATGCTGATTGTCTTAGCCAAAATGATTGTCCCTTAGGAGACTTTGATTGCTTTTCTTACTATCTTCTAAAGACTGTTTAATAAGATTTCCTTCACTGTCTTTGTGTTGTGTCTCTGCCTTTACCTGTGCACACACAAAACTATCTGCAACAATCTTACAAATATTGGAGGCATCTAAGCATGTTAGTCTTTATTGCACACTATGGGGAATCTATGCATGTTGTTGTGCCCCTCTTGTATGACAATCATTCTAATTTTTCCTTGATTAATCCTTGTACTCACTGAATGTTGTTCTCACAACTTTACTTTAAGGTGTTTTGCTGTCCTCGAGGATTGTCAGGACTATAGCTGATGTATTAATATGGCTAATGTTCCTTGCTCCTAGTATGACTACTGATCATTGTGCATCCTCTGGTAGACATGTGAGTTCATCTTCTTTGCATTGAACTACCTTTGTATGACTGTTTGCTCACTTGAATTGACTGTTCTATCTTTATAAAACATGACTATACCTTGATCATTGAATAACAATTTTACACCTTATTCACAACAAAAAGTGGGAAATACCTATTACTAAATACTTGTCCTATTTTATTGCTGACTGCACAATGATCTTCATTCTGATAAATCTTCATAGCTATGATGGCTATTGCTCTAGCTGACTAAAATGTGGGTTTCTTTGTTTAAATATCATCCATTTCAATGGTCAATCATTTACCTATCAAGTTTGCATTTCATAATACAAGTGGTAAATATTTGTTCTATTTCTATTTGCTTAAACTAACTTTGTCTATTGGAATGGATGATATTTAAGAATTGCCTTATGACTGCTCATTGTTTCAACATAAAAGTGATTGTCCTTTTATGGTTGATTGCCCCTTTATGGTTGATTGCCCCCTTTAATAACATGGTATTTGACTGTCTTGTGCATGTCTTGGACTGTTTCTTTGATTATCATGTATCCAAATAGCAATCTTACACTTCATTAATGATAAAAGATGGGAAAAGTACCTCTCTTAAATACTATAGCTGTACTTCTTGACATACCTATTTCTTCTCTTGCACTTTGATCATTGATGAGATATGATTTGTGGCATAGCATGAACATGATGTAAAACTGCTATTTTTCTATTCAATTGAATATCTGTGCATAATGTCATTACTTTGGGCATGCTGGGCTCAACCCTTATGGGAGCCCATTTTCTCCACATGCTTTAATGTCTTTAAATCAGCAACATAACTTTTCCTATACCTGCACAGTGAACAAACAAGTTAGCATAAAAACATACCTTTTGGAAGCTGATTGATTTCTCTCATGATGATCTAATTTATTGCACATGTCTAATTTTGATCCAAATGTATCAATGCATAATGTTTGCAAGTTTATATGTCTGCTGCTAAAGAATATGATGAATTTGCATATCTGGAGCTTCTAACAAAACTTTTCTCTAACTTTGCAGGTCCACTATCTTGATTAGGAGCAAGAAGATGAAGATATGAAGACCAAGCTGCCAGACGAGATAATCAACCTTCACAATAAGGCAATGATGGATATCCACTTTCCTTATGTGTTCTTTTCCTTTTCTTTATGATCAGATGTATAGCTTGCATGCTTAGTTGCATTGGCTTAGTTTAGTCATTCCCACGGCTTGTGTGGGACATATTTAAACATTCTCTTGAATATAATCAGTTATTTTACCTTATGCAATGATTTATGTATGTTTGCTTTTTGAATCAAATGCATAGGATAAAACAACTAAATCTGATTTAAAACACATGTTTAAAACATGATGATGGAATGATAGTTTTAAATACCTTTTCTTTGCACTGAACTGTTATATTTGAATAATTCAACAACATCATAACTACAAGATAAAACTAGTTAGATACTTGCCATTCCTTGAATGTCTGCTCGCTTGCCATTAGACCAATTTTCATTTATCAGGATGGTTTGAAAATTATAATTGGACTATCACATTATCCTGATAAATGATCCTCTCTTTGTTCTCTTGCCAAGATATCAGGCATTTAACTGAGTGATCATACACTTAATTTTTTTTCTTTTATCTCCTTTTATGATAATTGCAACCTAGGCCTTGCTAAATTAGGTGTGAACATATTTTAGTAACAAGACTCTTTGCAAGGCTTTCAAATAGCCTCAGCAAGATTGCAAAGAGGCTCAATTAGATACAAATAGTTGTAGTAGAAGCTTCCACATGGTGGCCTAGCACAACTCTTAGCAAAAAGAAATGTGGACTCTCTTGAAGGCCGCGGATGCCTCCATGTGTCAACCCCACACATTTCCTAACATAAAGAAGGTAAGGTCCCTCCCAACTTGTGTTGTTGGGACAAGTGACGCCTTCCACCACACTCATAGGGAGACTCAAAGGGACACGTGGCATTTTGGCACTCCTCCTCAAGAAACTTCAAGTTGAGGCCCCTCGAGTGTCCATCATCATGACAAGTGGTTCCTTCTGCATGCTCCATTTGGGTGGGCATTGGCAAGCTGACAAAACAAAAAAAGGAAGACACGACCATGACCTCAACATGCCACCTCACCCTTTGTTGAGACTCAATGCTTCACCAAGGCTCTTAAGAGCTTCCAATAGGACCGTAAACCTCCCAAGGTTTTTTTAGGGCGGAGGTAAAAACTAAAGTGCCAACGGGGTTTTCTGTTGACGATGTGACATTTTCCAAAGACTTCCTCCTTCTCCAAGCCTTGTTTTGGCTCCCCATGAAGTCAAGAAGTTGCCACGTAAGCAAAGTCTTTAGGCCTCAATGAAGAGTCAAATGGAAACATGGTGGCCATCAATTTTAAAGGGTAGTTTCATCTATGGTCAAGATTTAAAAGAGACTCTTAGATGCCCAAAAGGTAGGAAAGGTTTCCGATTGGGGAAAATATGCAAATTCAATCGACAAGGGGATTACAGGGGTCAAAATTTCAAAGGATTCAAAATTGAAGAAACACAGATTCGATGGCTTAAAAATTTGAAGTGTTGTAAAAGCTTTACTGGAGAAAATTTGTCTCATATGCCATCAATGCAAACCCTAATGCCTCTCAGCTACTCCTTTTCAAATAGTTGTTGCATTTATTGTTGTAGGTGTTGAATCAATTGTTTGCATTGAAGACACAATATCTTCTAGCTGCTCCATGATCCAGGTATTTTTTGCATTGAATTCTTGCAGATAGATGTCCCTTCTGGTAGGGATATTTTCTAACAACCCATGGGGACAAATTTATTGTGGCAGATGACTTAGGTCAAATGTACTCAAATGCTATATAAGCGTACTTGTAAGATGTATTTGATATATATTTTTTGGTTATTATTCTGGGCTGTTATGTTGGGCAAATTTCTTTATTACTTCTAGGCCTTGTAATGTACTTACAAAACAACTAGATTTGATGTATTGTGCTCATATTCGAGCCTTTGATGTCTCTAGTTCATTGTTCAATCATGAATGTATGTGATTATTTTGTGTATATTACTCTGTAATCGGTTATTTACTCTTTGTAATGGTCATTTGACCTATATGATCAATATAAACTGAATCTTGGCTCTCTCATTATTCTTGCACTATGTTTATTTGATAGATATAAGTTGTGTATTGTGGATAAAATGGTCCCTTTCATGCTTTCATATTTCTGCCTTAACCTTTTCTTTAATTCCTTTGAGTTTGTGTGATTCCCCTTCAGCGTTTGAGATCATTACTATGTCATGTCAGTGCAATCCAACACACTAAATCTTGGTGCGTCACCTTTTCCCTTTTTGTTTCCCTCTCTCCCTTTTCCCTGGTGATCATTAGTGTAGGTTTAGTTAATTTCTTTAAGCCTTAATCTTAGAAAGAGGAACCAACCTTCTCTGGAGGTCTGATCTCAAATTGCAAGGTCCCACACCTTGAGATCATTCCCATTGTGTCATTAGAATTCTTGGAAGTCTCCAAGCAGGGTGCAATTGTATGTGACAACAATTTATGGCATGCCCTATGGGACCCTCTGCTCTGAGTGAGATAGATTGAGAATTTGGTGTCATTCTCAGTTTTATTTGCTACTATGGAAGCGTTCAATAGGCACTTGGTGACTCTTCTGATCCATTTCCTACATAACAATTCAAAATTTCATGCCTGGAGTGTAGACAAGGTCTTCTTCTAGAGGTAATTTCCAATTTATAGAACTTTCATTTACTAAAAGAAGAAGAAGAACTAGGCTATCTAGGTCTCCTATGAGGGAAAATAGGAGTAATAATTCATCCCATTCAAGAGCTCAGTCTACTCCCCCTCTGGTTAATTTTCAAGTTAGGTTTTAGTATTCAGGAAGAACCTTATGCATACTCATAATTACCCTAAATATCCCTAACATGGCAAGAAACCTTCCATTCATTGCATTCCATGGGGACAACCCTTTAGACCTAGCATAGTATGATGATATTCCCACTTCAGCCTTAAAATTCATCCCATTTTTCACTGGTGAGAAGTCTACTACCCCTATTGAACACATTCAAGACATTGCCAGTGTCTATTTAGTCCACCATGTCATTGCTAACAATGTGGCCGTGAGACTGCTGGCCTCTTCATTCAAAGGAAAAGCCTTGTAGTGGTATAGAGGACTCTAAGAAAATTCCATCCACAATTGGGATGAATTGGGTACTAAATTGTGCTAACATTTTGAAGACAAGAGTGACCACCTGTCACTAATATAACAATTAGCTACAATCAAGAGAACCCCTCATGAATATATGGTGGACTTCAACTACTGATTCCAAAAAACATGGGACAAAATTCCCTTGCTAGTAAAGCCCTCTCCAAACATAGCATTCATCTATTATTTAAGATCTTTGAATCCAAATATTGTTGTCATGATTCAGTCCATGGGAGGGGTTGTATTTCCTGATGCCTATGATACGGCCATAAGTGCAGAGAATTGCCTAATTCAAGTAGGGAAGATTGCTCCAAGGCCACAATGCCTTTTTTTCCAGAGGCCCCCATTATTCAACCTGCTATGACACTAATTCCAACTATTTCTTTTGTTGCCCTACTAGTCAGACCTTCAATTGAACAACCAGAAGATAAATATGCGAAGATAAGGATGTTGACCAATCAATTGGCACTGGAAAAGAGACAAAATGCACAATCAAATAGGCCATATTAGTCATACAAATAGACATATATGTTGCAAGTATGAGCCTAACCGATGTTGTCATTGATGTCAACATACTCCTATTGCATTAATGATAAGGTTTGGATGAGCCGTGAGCTGAGGATATTGAGAAAATTAGTCTCAATCAGGAACAGTGATGAACAGTGATGACTGTAAGACAAAAGTCCAAGATAGGATGATGTTCAGAGGATACAGATTAAAGGGTTTGTAGATATGTGTCTATAGGTGATCTAGTAGAGATTTTAGAGGTCCACATGAAGATATGAAGAATTTGTGGCTGCTCAATTAAAACTGGTTCTAGTAGGTGTTCAGAGGTGACAATGTGTAACAAGAAAGGTCCAGTGAGATCCAGAAATGAAGTTTCCTGTTCGTTGGATTGAAGGAAGTTCTGAGGAAGTCTTTGTGGTGTATCAACTCTATTGGTGCATGGTTTGAAGGTCTGAAAGCACCTATTCCTTTGTGACAGTTATGACAGACTGTGTTCTTAAGGTTCTGGATGAAGGAGAGAAGGATTTTAGTAAGCAGAAGAAGTGTGGATGTTCTTGGTGATTCAGGCAAGCTTGTGGAAGTCTTTGGATCATGTCCAGTTTGTGTTGGTGGTCCACATTGAAGTTGGAGCTTGCAATTGAAGAGTAACTTCTGTATGATGGTGTTCTTCTTGAGATAGGCCGACCGGATGAGTTATCCATCTGTCGGATGATCTTATGAATGTTTGTCAACTTAGATGATCATTCCTAAGTTGATGCCTTGTATAAATAAGGGATTGTAAAGTCAGTTTGATTTTTCCTTTTTACGTGGAGATGAGAGTGTGGTAGCAAAGAGGAGAGCGAAAGGCAGAGTAGAAGTATTGAGCTTAACAGAACTGATTCAAGCATGGTGAAGATGCTATTCTCTAGTTCATGTATGTGATACTTATTTCTTTGTAGACAGTGTGTCTCTTGTAGGTAGTGAGCCTCTTGTGAGCAATGTGCTCAGGCAGTGAGCCCTAATTAGCATGTACCATTTTGTTCTTTCTATTCTTCTAACAGAGAATACATTCTTGGGTTAATCACCCCGTGGTTTTTCCCTTAACTGGGTTTTCCATGTCAAAATCTTGGTGTCTTATGTGTTGATGAGTTTCTGCTTTTGATTTGAATGCATTATGTTTCATGTTTAATATACTGCTAATCACTAAGAGGATTTAAGTGTGTAAATTGGAGAAAGTTTTGCACAACTGATTCACCCCCCCACTCAGTTCTATGCTCTAAGTCTAACAATTGGTATCAGAGCTAAGTTCCTCTAAAAGGAGCTTAACCGCTTGAGGAGATCCAGGGTGTCATCTTACAAGAAGGATAGTCTAAAGTTTGATGGAACCAACTTTGCTCTTTGGAAAGGTCGCATGAAATGTCACTTGCAGTGTATGGGAATGGCATACTGGTCCATGGTTACAAAACCGTATGTACCTCCACAGGGTGGTCCGACAACCCTAAATGAAATCATAGATGTTGAAAACAATCTGTGGACCAAAGAGGCTCTTCTAAGTGCATTATTTGACTTAGAGCTCTCAAATGTTATTGACCTACCAACTACCTTTGAGATTTGGAATAAATTGGAACTTTTGCATGCAGGAGACCAGTACGTTAAATGCGCAAGGTTACAGAGTCTAAAAGGGAAATTTGAAAAATTGAAGATGAGAGATGATGAAAATATTACCACTTTTATGCCAAGAGTGAATGAGCTGTTTTGTGGAATTAGAAATGCTAGTGGAGTCTTGGATGAAAATGAGATTGTTGGTAAAATTCTCAGATCCCTTCCTGCTTCTTACAAAATTAAGGCTGCTGCCATTAAAGAATTCAGAGCCCATACAACTTTCACAAGAGATCAACTGCCTGGGAAATTGGCTGCATTTGAAATGACAAAGTTTGGAGACAACCCCCCAAAGACTAAATCTGCATTCAAAGCTAGTGCCTCTGTTAAAGGTAAACAAAGGCTTGATCCGGGAGAGAATTCTTCAAGGAAATTGTCATGGTATGAAAAAGCAAGAAAATATCTGGAAGAAGAAGTAGAAATGGCTCAACTTGAAGCCCTTATTACAAAAAGACTGCCAAGAGGATTTGGTAAGTATGAAGGAAAATTACCTTTTAAGTGTTTTAATTGCAATAAGATTGGTCATTTTGCCTCAAGGTGTCCGGAAAGATTTTCAAGGCAAAATCCTAACAAGCCAAGGTTCCAAAAGAATTGTTACTATGTACATGAAGATGATGATAATGAAGGAGTAACAGATGATGAATCAGAGATAGGAAAAAAATCTAGAAATGAATGGGTTTTCATTGCCATCAAGGAAGAAGATCCAATGTCCTCGCTATTTGTCAATCTTAAGACTATGGAAAAAGTTCTGGCTGCCCAAATTGAAGAGAAGGATGATTGGGTCATTGACAGTGGATGCTCTCACCATATGACAGGTGACAAAAATAAGTTTGTAGATTTGGAAAGGTATGAAGGAGGAGTGGTAAAGTTTGGTGACAATTTTGTTGGTAGAATCAGAGGAAGAGGAACTATTTCTTTTGATGGAAGAAACAAAACTAGTAATGTACTGTATGTTGAAGGTTTGGAGCACAATCTTCTCAGTGTTGGACCGTTGGTGGACAAAGGCTATGATCTCTGATTCAAGGATGGAAAATGCAAAATCTTTGAAAGTTTCAGAACAGAGATTGCATCCGGTACTCAAACTAAAGGTAATATCTTCCACTTGGTTGGTACTAGTAAAAGATTCTTATTTGTTCAAGTTGATCAGAGTTGGTTATGGCATAGAAGGATGTGTCATGTGAATTTTGATAATATCATCAAGATAAGCAATATTCAGGTTGTAAGAGATCTTCTAAAATTGGTGAAACCTACTAATAGCTTGTGCAAGGAATGCCAGTTGGGTAAGCTGAGCAGAGTCACATTCAAAAGCAAGGAACTGTCTTCTACCAGATTATTGGACTTAGTTCACACTGATCTTTGTGGTTCGACAAGAATTAGGAGTATTCAAGGTGATAGATACTTCATGCTGCTAATTGATGACTATTCCCGGATGATGTGGGTAACCTTTCTAAAGGAGAAATTAGAAGCTCTTGAGAAATTCAAAATATTCAAGGCTATGGTAGAGAATGAAACATGATTAAAGTTGAAATGTCTGAGGTCTGATAGAGGTGGAGAATTCACATCCGATGAGTTCATAGAGTTCTATGAGAAACATGGAATTAAGAGATAGTTGTCTGCTCCTAGGACTCCATAGCAGAATGGAGTAGTGGAGAGAAAGAATCAGACCATCCAGGAAGCATCTAGGACCATGATGATGGAAGAAAATGTTCCTCAGATCTATTGGAGAGAAGCTGTCAGCACTGCAGTCTATACTCTCAATCAAGTTCAAATCAAAAGCAATACCGATAAGACCCCTTATGAACTTTGGTTTGACATTACTCCTACTGTAATATATTTCAGAGTCTTTGGTAGCAAATGTTACATCAAAAGAGATGAAGATCTAGGCAAGTTTGATGCTAGAAGTGATGAAGGAATATTCATGGGTTACTCTACTCAAAGCAAAGCATACCGGTGTTATAACAAGAGACTAAGAAAGATGATAGAAAGTACAAATGTCAAGGTTGATGAGGGAATAGAGAAACCCTCAAGGTTTTATGAATATGATGAAGATGATCAGAATGGTGTTCTAGTTCAAGGAGTTCAATCCTCCTCTGAAAGTCAGATTCAAACTGATCCGGTAAATCAAGAAGAAGAGATAGGTCTGAATGAGCCTAATCAAGAAGCAGAAGTACAAGAAACTCCCAAAGTTTCAAGGTATGTAAGACTAAACCACTCTGAAGATCAGATCATAGGTGACAAAAGAAAAGGAGTGCAAACTAGAAGGAAAATTGCTCAAAATTCAGATGAATATTGTCTGATTTCAAAGATTGAACCTAAGACAATAAATGAAGCATGCAATGATGAAACCTGGACCAAAGCAATGGAGGAAGAGTTGATGCAAATTGAGAAAAATCACACTTGGGATCTTGTCTGCAGACCTAGAAACAAGTATGTGATTGGAACCAAATGGGTCTTCTGGAACAAACTAAATGAAGTTGGTGAAGTAATCAGAAATAAAGCTAGATTGGTCTGCAAGGGCTACTCCCAAATAGAAGGAATTGATTTTGAAGAAACTTTTGCTCCAGTGGCAAGAATTGAAGTAGTCAGACTATTTCTTGCCTTTGTTGCCTTCAAGGATTTCAAGGTATATCAGATGGATGTCAAGTCTGCCTTTCTAAATGGTGACTTGGAAGAAGAAGTGTATATAGAGCAACCGGATGGATTTTAGTTGTCTGATCATGGTGATATGGTCTGCAAGTTGAAGAAGGCATTGTATGGATTAAAGCAAGCCCCAAGATCCTGGTATGAGAGATTGGATAAGCATCTTTTGAAGACTGGTACTACCGACAATAACTTATATTTCAAAATTGATCATAAAAACATCTTGATTGTTGAAGTATTTGTTGATGATATCATCTTTGGAGGAAGAGATAGTATGTGTAAAGCTTTTGCAAATCAAATGAAAAGTGAGTTTGAGATGTCTATGCTTGGTGAAATGAATTTCTTCTTGGGTCTGCAAATTACTCAAACAAAGAAAGGAATCTTCATTTCTCAGACCAAATATGTGAAAGAATTGTTGAAAAAAATTGGGATGGAAGATTCAAAGCCAATGAATACTCCCATGGCAATCGGATGTAAGTTGAGAAAAGATGATGACTCTCCTAAGGTAGACCAGACAAAGTATAGATCAATGACTAGAGGATTGTTGTATCTCACTCAAACTAGACCAGATATTATGCAAGTTGTTGGTCTTGTTGCTAGATTCCAAGTTGATCCTAGAGAATCCCATGTCATGGCAATGAAGAGGATTCTTAGATATCTAAAAGGGACGGTTGAGTATGGTCTGTGGTATCCTAGAGATCATGATTTCTCTTTTCATGCATATACAGATTTTGATTGGGCAGGAGATGTGGATGACCGGAAGAGTACCAGTGGTGGAGCATTCTTTTTAGGGAAGAGATTGGTCTCTTGGCTAAGCAAGAAAGAAGAGGCAATATCTCTGTCTACAGCTGAAGTAGAATATATTGCAGTAGTAGGTAGTTGCACTCAAGTTTTGTGGATGAAGCAGATGCTAAGAGATATCAAAGTGGAGTATGAGGAACCTATCACAATCTTCTGTGATAATTCAAGTGCTATAAGTATATCTAAGAATCCAGTGTTGCATTCAAAGACTAAGCATATATCTATCAAGTTTCACTTTCTGAGAGAGCAAGTGAACAAGAATGAAGTCAAATTGGAGTTTGTGTCATCTAAGGATCAGATTGTAGATATCTTTACTAAACCTCTACCTAAGGACTCTTTTGAGTATCTCAGGGAGAAGTTAGGGGTTATTGCCCCTCCGGTGATGATCTAAGGTGCACTAATGTGCATCAATCCGGTGGGTATCACAGTCACATCTTGTGATTAGGATTGACGTTGGGGAGCTGCTACTCAGGGGGAGCAGCAGGTATGATTATGAAGTGGTGAAATTGCAAGTATATGCCCTTTGCCATTGATGTCAAAGGGGGAGAGAAGACATGTGAAAAACAAGTGGTTGTTGATCAAAGGGGGAGTAATAAAGGGAGAGAAGACATGTGAATGATTGTTGTTGATAGGGGGAGCTATGACAGTAAGGAGAAGTTCTTGTCTTGATGGTTTTTCACATCATATGTTGCCATCAATTATAAAGGGGGAGATTGTTACAAGTATGGGCCTAACCGGTGTTGTCATTGATGTCAACATACTCCTATTGTATTAATGATAAGGTTTGGATGAGCCGTGAGCTGAGGATATTGAGAAAATTAGTTTTAATCGGGAACAATGATGAACAATGATGACTGTAAGACAAAAGTCCAAGATAGGATGATGTTCAAAGGATACAGCTTAAAGGGTTTGTAGATATGTGTCTATAGGTGATCTAGTAGAGATTTTAGAGGTCCGTATGAAGATATGAAGAAGTTGTGGCTGCTCAAGTAAAACTAGTTCCAGTAGGTGTTCAGAGGTGACAGTGTGTAACAAGAAAGGTCCAGTGAGATCCAGAAATGAAGTTTCCTGTTCTATAGATTTAAGGGAGTTTTAAGGAAGTCTTTGTGGTGTATTAACTCTATTGATGCATGGTTTGAAGGTCCACAAGCACCTATTCCTTTGTGACAGTTATGACAGACTGTGTTCTTAAGGTTCTGGATGAAGGAGAGAAGGATTTCAGTAAGCAGAAGAAGTGTGGATGTTCTTGGTGATTCAGGCAAGCTTGTGGAAGTCTTTCGATCATGTCCAGTTCATGTTGGTGGTCCGCATTGAAGTTGGAGCTCGCAATTGAAGAGTAACTTCTGTATGATGGTGTTCTTCTTGAGACAGGTCGACTGGATGAGTCATGCATCTGTCGGATGATCTTATGAATGTTTGCCGACTTAGATGATCATTCCTAAGTTGATGCCTTGTATAAATAAGGGATTGCAAAGTCAGTTTAATTTTGCCTTTTTATGTGGAGATGAGAGTGTGGTAGCGAAGAGGAGAGTGAAAGGCAGAGTAGAAGTATTGAGCTTAATGGAACTGATTCAAGCATGGTGAAGATGCTATTCACCAGTTCATGTATGTGATACTTATTTCTTTGTAGACAGTGTGTCTCTTGTAGGCAGTGAGCCTCTTATGAGCAGTGTGCTCAGGCAGTGAGCCCTAATTGGCATGTGCCATTTTGTTCTTTCTATTCTTCTAACAAAGAATACATTCTTGGGTTAATCACCCCATGGTTCTTCCCTTAACCAGGTTTTCCACGTCAAAATCTTGGTGTCTTATGTGTTGATGAGTTTATGCTTTTCATTTGAATGCATTATGTTTCATGTTTAATATACTGCTAATCACTAAGAGGATTTAAGTGTGTAAATTGGAGAAAGTTTTGCACAACTGATTCACCCCCCTCTCAGTTGTGTGCCCTAAGTCTAACAATATCAGCCCTTCACCCAGAGTTTCAGCAAAACAAACCTCCATACTAAGGTAATATGCAAAGGCAAGGGTAGCCTAGTTATATTAGACCATTAAATGATGTTAACCCTAATGCTACTAGCACCTCTAGTCCCCTTGTGTCAATTCAAAATAACTTGCCCAAGACAGTGACTGGTGTTATCCTTGCAATCATCCACATGACCAAAATTTGTGCCAAAGTGGATAGTTCAGTCATGCTCTAACAATGCAAGAACAACCAACAAATTCAGAACAAGAAGTTAACATCAAGCAGGGAATGGTTGGAGACCAAGAACAAATACAAAATGATGTTACCCTAATGAATTTGACCCCTGATGACTATTGTGGTATTAATCAAGGTGTTGGTCCAATAACATTCAATACAAGGGCAAAGAGAAGAGCTATTGAAGATACATCAATGCCTATAGTTGGTCATACACCTATGCCCAATGTGTCTCTAGCAGTTATAGCAAAAGAGAAAGTGCCTGATACTCCTTTAAGACAGGCAGATCAGACTATTGGTAGGGTAGATTCAGTACCAACTGTGCAACTCCAATCCAATCAACAGCCAAAAAGTGACTCAATTGTCACTAAAACATCACAAAAGGGTAGTCAAATACCTTTTAGAATAGTGGATCAAATGAAGAAGACAAATCTAAGCATTACTATGTGGGATGCATTATTAATCCCAGATCAAAGGAATCTTCTTTAGGAGGCCCTAACAGAGTTCAATCAACCTGATGTGGAGTTGATAAAAGAAAAGATAGCCTCCCCAACAAACCTATGTCAATCCAAAGAGGAAGCAAGTACAAGAAAAACTAGTAAGATCACTCCATTTTATGTTTCCCTAATCATAGGCAATAAATTATTGCATAAGTGTATGATAGATTCTAGGGCGGGTACCTCTGTCATGCCTAAAAATATTGTTGATAGGTTGGATATAAAGTATGAGCTCATGAACAAAGGGGTAGTGCAATTAGATGGCATTGCTGTTAAGATAGTAGGTATTATTAAAGGTTTGGAACTCACTTTGCATGCATGCCCTAGCTACTCTGTTTCACAAGATATCTCAGTCATAGACCTCCCTACATAATTTGGCATATGCTTATCTAGAGATTTTACTGCTAAGATAGGTGGGTATTTATCTTCTGATTGGTCCCATATGTTGTTTAAAACTAGATATGGCACCAAAATAACTATCAAAGCTGAGCCTATTGCAAGTAATCATATAAATCCCTACTCTCCCAACCCAAACAACACAAATTGTACGATCTGTGAGTTGGAAAAGGATGACAACAATAAGTATGAGGCTGCAACACCTATGGAGGAAATACTTGATATACTATTAGACAAGTGGGATAATTGCTTTCAGTTTGACACTCTTGACCATGTAGAGAACACAGGGTTGGGTACTTATTGTATCCATGAAGGTGATGCCATTATCCCTAATCTTGAAAAGGAAAAATCAGACCCAAGTGGGATATTGTAGATATATTTTGATGGCTCCAAAAGAAAAAATGGAGCTAGTGCTAGGGTTGTACTAATCTCACCCCAAAAGGAAAATTATTTCTCTTCATTCAGATTGCAGTTTAGCTATACTAACAATGTAGTTGAATACGAAGCCTTGATTCAGGGCATACAACTGGCTCAAAACAAAGTAAATTTTTTTTTTACAAGTGTTTGGTGATAGCGAGTTGGTTGTTCACCAAATCAGAAAACTAAGTGCTTCAAATAATGACTTGCTCAAGTCATACAAACATAGGGTCTTAGACTTGATTGAGGACTTTGATGCCTTCAATATTCAAGCAGTACCTAGAAAAAAGAACAAAGATGCTAATAGGATGGCTATAGTTGATGCTTAGTTTGACATTCCTCAACATGTCAAATAGAATTTAGATCAGCATGTAAGGATCATTGTCAAACCTATTGTTCTTGATAACATCATAAGTTGGTAGGTATTTGAAAATGACCAAAAAATTGTGAATTTTTTGCAAGAAGAGGCAGAGTTTGCTGCCAAAAATCAGTCAGTATTGCAAGAGCAATATGGTGACTAGGTGATCCAACTAAAGACCAACAAGCTACCCAGAGGACTGATTACTTTAGAAAGCATATTTGGTGTTGATGATCAACCAAAGAAGGAGAAAATGAACATGACGGTCAAAAACTAGGACTCCGAAGAGGTGGAGATTACACAGGGAAGAATCCTAAAACATGGCAAGGTATGTAGTCAGGCTGAGAGGTAAGGTTTTATTGAACTTTGTAATGAATTTTATGATTTAATAGCTTGAGATTATAGAGATTTGAAATGCTTTGACCCTAGATTAATCCAACATACCATTGATTTAGACCCTAATGCTAAACCCATCTACCAAAAGCAAAAGCTTGTCAATCCCAAAATTGAGCCATTAATGAGAAAAGAGCTATCCAAACTCATAGAGGATAAAATCATTTATCCCATTAAGCATTCCTCTTGGATAGCTAACCTTGTTCTAGTTAGAAAGAAGAATAGGGAAATTAGATTGTGTGTAGATTTTAGAGACCTAAATAAGGCCTCCCTTAAAGACCACTATCCACTCCCTTCCATGGAACAAATCCTACAAACAGTAGCAAGAGCTGAAAGGTTTTCACTCCTAGATGGCTACTCAAGCTACAATTAGATTCTTTTTTTAACTTGCATTTATATTATTAATAAAATATGGAGTACATATGAGTTCATATGGTGGCCAAGGAGGCCACCTCAAAATTTATACATCATATAGTAATACTTAGCAATTTTCTTTTGCATGTTAAAAACACTTTTTTATAAAACTTATAATCTTTCTGTTCCACTGTAATGCCTGTATTGGTTGATCATTTTCTAGCCTAGTTGTTCTCTCCCTAAGCAAATTGTATTTGCTTCCCTTGGTCTACTTGGTCTACCTATACCAACTCATTATGGATAGCTTGAACCTGCTCCCTGATTGCATTTACTAAGTGCAACTCATCTTTTCCTTTTGCCCTATTGATATCATCAAAGTTTTGACCTGTAGAATCCAAATTATCCATTACATCTTCTTCTCTACTGACTGGTGCTCTTAGAGAGCTGTATCTATTATGTACTTCCATGTACTCTTCAAAGAACTTTGGATCAAGATTACTATAGTCATATGACCAAAACACCGCAGTTTGAATGTTAGATCTGTAGAGTGTCCCTTCCCCTTCATCATAAATCTTCATAAACCTATTTGTTGGTATTCTTATAGTTGCCTTGGCCTATTCAACAATCATATGAGTTGTGAGCCTAAAGAAGGACTCAGTAAGAAATCTTCCCCTCCCCTAATAAACATTCTCATTTCTTGCCTTCCATAAGGACCATAGGATTTCAGTAGAAAAAATATTCCAAAAAGAGTTTGCATGACTGTCCACATTAGTTACAAAACCACATAGAATATCTAGAATGGATAAACATTTTTCAGATAAAACACCTATTAAAGACTTCAAAAAGAAGGTCCATATACTTTTAGCAAATACACAGTCAAAAAACAAATGCTCATAAGTTTCAGATTCATTGTAGACCAGACATAGGGAATTACTATTTTCTAAGGCTAGTTTTTCAATAGTAAAAGTCATTTAAAGAAACTTTTTTTAAGTTCATTCACATTAAACCAAACTGCACTCAAGGATTTTGACACCATGGAGGATTCAAAACCAACATTCCATATAGATTAATGCAGCTAATGACTGAGTGGGATTTAGTTAGCATTCCATACAACTTCTTAGGTTTAACTTTCCCAAACTCAGTACCATCCTTCCATTTGATTTCTTTCCATGTTAATTCTTTTGGGACTGCACCTTGAAGTAGGATCTTGTTCACAACACTACACATGATGCCATAAGTCCTTTTTTGAGAATCTGGGACTTCAAATTCATTTTTTAATTGCACCCAGCTTTTTCCAAAATTTCCTTTTATAACATCATCAAAGGATTCAACACCCAAATTATGCCATTTTTTTGCAGAATAGCCCTGGAGAAGCGCTAGATACTTGTCTTTGTGTTTCAAGTTCCACTAGATGGATCTTTTCTTATTGAAAACCTTTTCTTTAATATCCAATGTCTCTCTATTTCCAATGTAGGTCTTAACCTTTTCCCATGCTTTCCAAATTCAGGCAAAGAACACTAATATAACTGGTTTAGCAACAAAATCCCCTAAAATAATGTCCAAAAGGTTCATCTCTTTCTAGTCTCTAGTTTTTTTGGGTGTTTCCAATCTCAAGTTGTTTACCACTAGCACCTTCCAAGGCTCATCACCTTCAAATGCCTTGATCATCCATTTTGCAATAAGGGTTGCACCTTGAATCTTTAAGTCTTTGAGACTGAGCCCTCCCAATCTTTTAACCAAGAAACACCAATCCCATGCCACTGCATGCCTTTTCTTTCTCCCTTTCCCATCCGACCATAGGAAGGCTCTGATCCTCTTCTGAATAATGTTAGCCTGATAACTAGTAAACATCCAGGATGAAGCATAATAGATAGAATAGGCAAACAATTTTTTTGGCATACCTGAACTCTTCCAGCAAGAGAGAGATATTGTCTATCCCACATATTAACCTTCTTGTTGATTTTTTAAACATCCATTCCCACATATGCTTCAAAGATGGATTGACAGAGAAGGGTATGCCTAAAAATCTCACCTATTTGTCTGGGTTACCCCACTGCCAGTGATCAATATTAAACCAATTAGGGGGATGCTCATTCCAACTTAACAGAATTGATTTAGGAAAGGAAATTTTGGCTCTAAGGCTTGGCAGAAAATTGCTAGCCTTTGATCAAGTTGTTTCAAATTGTTTTCTTCTATAATGGGGAACAAAGCTATGTCATTTGTAAATTGGATGTTTAGGAGAGTATCCTTGTTGGGTAGGGTAATGTCCTGAAAGGAGTTGAAAGGTTTTCACTCCTAGATGGCTACTCAGGCTACAATCAGGTTCTTGTAAAAGAATCATACCAATATAAGATAGCCTTTACCACCAAATGGAGTACCTTGGCTTACCAAAAAGTGCCTTTTGGGTTGACCAATGCTAGAGCTACCTTTCAAAGAGTAATGGATTTGGCCTTCAAAAGCCTGATCAGTGATATTATTTTAGTATATCTTGATGATCTGATCATGTATTCCAACCATGTAGTTGACCATTTGGTTCATTCGAGAAATGTCTTTGAGATCTGCAGGGAGTATGGCATATCATTAAATCCAAAAAAGTTCTTATTTACTATCCCAAAAGACAAACTACTAGGACATGTGGTTTCCAAGGATGGGTTGGCCATTAATCTTGAAATAACAAGTGTCATTCTTGTTAGACTTAGGGCACACAACTAAGAGGGGGGGTGAATCAGTTGTGCAAAACTTTCTCCAATTTACACACCTAAATCTTCTTGGTGATTAGCAGTATATTAAACATGAAACATAATGCATTCAAATCAAAAGCAGAGACTCATTAACACATAAGACACCAAGATTTTGACGTGGAAAACCCGGTTAAGGGAAAAACCATGGGGTGATTAACCCAAGAATGTATTCTCTATTAGAAGAATAGAAAGAACAAAATGGCACATGCCAATTAGGGCTCACTACCTGAGCACACTGCTCACAAGAGGCTCACTGCCTACAAGAGACACACTGTCTACAAGGAGATAAGTATCACATACATGAATTGGAGAATAGCATCTTCACCATGCTCAAATCAGTTCCATTAAGATCAATACTCCTGCTTTGCCTTTCGCTTTGCTCTTCGCTACCACACTCTCATTTCTGCCAGGCACACTTTGAAATGACTTCACAATCCCTTATTTATACATGACATCGACTTAGGAACAATCATCTAAGTCGGCAAACACCTACAAGAACATACGCAAGATGTGTAATACATCAGGTCAGCCAGTCTCAAGAAGAACACCAACATCCAGTGGTTATTCTTCAAATACAAACTTTAACTTCAATGCGGACCACCAACATGAACTGAAAATGTTCCATAGATCACCACAAGCTTTCCTGAATCACCAAGAACATCTGCACTTCCTCTGCTTACTGGAATCCTTCTCTCCTTCATCTGAAACCTCAAGAACATAGTCTGTCATCACTGTCACAAAAGAATAGGTTCTTCTGGACCTTCAAACCATGAGCCAATTGACTTGACACTTCATAAGGACATTCTCAACACTACCTCAAATCCGCAAAATGGGATAGTGCATTTCCGAATCTCACCAGACCTATCTGTGTCACTCTATCACCTCTGAACACCTGCCGAAACCAGTTTTACTTGAGCGACCATAACTTCTTCCAATCTTCATGTGGACTGTTAGTAATAATTTATGTATGGGGTTTTGAGTCAGGTCTCTTCCCAAAAAATCTAAAATTTCTGTGTCTTTCAGCCTCTGCAGTGCTAAAAATGCCAAAAATCAGATTGATGCGGGTCAAAATATGTAGTGGCGGGTCAGAAATCTCCATCGGCCCGTGAAAATTGATAAAAATTGGGTCAAATGCATAAAAGATGCTTATCGGGCTACAGTTACTATGTCTGAGTGTTTCTGAGAATGGCTATGAGGGTCTTATGTTCTAAGTGCCATGGGTCTACCAAGTGTCGAGCCCCTGTTCAGGCCACACTTTTATTTCTAACTGTGTAACTTTAACTCGGGGTGTGCCACGTGGCGGGAAATGTTTCTATTTTGTTTCAAGTCGCATGCACACGAAAGTGCCGCGTGTCAACATCCATGATGCTCCCCTGAAGATTCCAGCTTGAGTGTAGAAGGTGCCACGTGTCAGCTTCCGCCAGGTTTCAACGCAATTTCTTTTAGTTTTTCTGAGAGTGAAGCAGAAGGCACCACGTGGTGGCACCAGAGTGACCCTAAAAGGTTTCACAGTTTCTACCAAGTTTCCAAAGGTTTCAAAGATTCTTTAAGTGTTTCTTTTATGTTTCAAGCAACTCAATGGCCCGCGGACTATGCCAAGTGGCAGCTTCTGCCAGTGTTTCTAAAAGACCCTTAATGTTTCTCAAAGCCTCGCGGACGATGCCAAGTGTCGTTGTCCACTAAAGTTTCTATATGTTTCAATGTTTGGCGCAGACAAGGTGGGTCCCAGTTAAGTGTCCTTGCTGCTATGGATGTTGCCAGGTGGCAACCTTTGCCTAGGTTTCGGGAGCCCCTTTCAAAAGTTTCAAAGTAGCGCAGAACCTGCTAGATGTCAGCTTCCACATGAGTGTTTCTAAAAGTTTCAAGTGTTTCAAGGAGGCCGCAGAGCTTGACAAGTGTCAGCTTCCGCGGACTTTCCCCTGTTTTCCTTTTGCGATGGCGAGCGGGGGGGTTTTGGGCCCCATTTCTTAATGTGCCTCAAAATTCAAAGCCGCTGATTGCGACAAGTGTCACAAGTGGGGACCACTTCAAACTTTAAGTGCAATTTTGTAAAGTTTCACGGGTCTTGACACGTGGCTGCTTCCACTGAAGTTTCTTTAAGGTTTCTTTGAGTTTCATGGGCCCCACAGTGGGCGCCACGTGGCTACTTCCGCGGGTGTTTCAGAGAGTTTCTTTGTGTGTTTCATAAGTGTTGCGGAGCCTGCCATGTGTCTACCTCCGAGTGAGTCTCCAAGGGTTTCTTTGTGTTTCAAGGAAGGCGCGAAGGCTGCCACCTATCTCGATAGCTGCTTGCTGCAGAGGCTGCCGCATGTCCTTTTTGAGAAACAGGTAATGGAGGGAGCAATGACCCGCGATAGAAACTCAAAGTGTCTGCGTGGCATGTTTTTGTTGGTTCGCAACTTTTCAGCATTTTTGGGGCCATTGATGTCAGCGGTTGGTTTTTGATCGACGGCTATCTTTCAATTTTGATGTGTTGTGGGTTTCTTCGCGTTTGCAACTATTTTTGGCGGGAAACTCTGAGGAAACTTGTTGTGGCTGTACTCTGGGGCCTGCAGGTAGATGAAACAGTAATGGCATATCGTGCAGGCAGGCATGGGTCGAGTTGATGGGTCAGCTACCAGTTTTATGAGGATTGTCCCTGGGCGGCGGCGCAGGGCTCGAGATCACTTCCTGTCCCTCCTCCTCGTCCCTCGGTTGCTTTCAATTTTTGAACGCCACTTCTCTGATGCGTGTATTTGGCAAAATTTTTGAGTCAACCATATAATTAATGCTGAGTACACAGTTTTGCCATAAAAGGCAGACTGTGTCACTCACCTGGGCATTTTTTGTGTAAATAATGAAGAACAGGACATGATCTTGGCTGTTCTATCCCATTTTAGAGTTTATGAGTTGTAGCATGCATGTATTTTGCACATATTTTTAGTTTCAGTGTTAATGTTATATAAAAAATGGTTATTGCATGTGTCTATCTGCTTTTCTCCATTTGCTGCATGTTATTCTCCTTCTTTTGAATCTGGTTGCTAAGGGTTTCATAGATTCTAGGGTACAGTGTTTTGTATCACATGCCTAATCTCTAACTTCCATTCAAGGAGTGGATTAAACTATTTTAGGTCAAGTATGGAGAAGGTTGCATGTCAGCAGGGATATCTGTAAGTAGAGGCAATTAGATACCCATTCTTGGGTGATGTTTGTAAGGCAAGCATCAAGTCCAGCCCCCTGAAACTTGAGTGAAAGTTGCAAACCACCTACTGTATACGTCTAGTTGACTCCTTGCCCAATGGATAGGCACCAGTCTATTTTTGGGTCAGTAGTTATGAGCCAAAACTCCTTGTCTTGCATCCAGGACATTGTGTCCACCCATTTCATCTCTTCCACCTATTAGTTGTAGGAGTAGGATTAGGATCCCTGCATACTCTCATACCCAACCAGACATATATGTCCAAGAGTGTTGCCAACCTTGTGATCTATCATGCAGATCTTGGTCCACACATGAGAGTATTCTACCTGTTATTGTAAAGCTAAAATTATTGTGTTATTGGTCTAGTCAAGGTTATATTTTTAGTTATAGAGATACCCCCCTTGGTGCGGCAGAACCAGAAGTGAAGGGGAGGCAGCTCATGCAACCTCCCGTAATCTGTTGGCCGAATCTGCCCATGCATTGGAACTGACAAACCCTCTACAGATTTGGTAACCAACAGAAATGGCAACTCCGCTGGGGATGTGATTGATCAAAAGTAATATCTAGTCATCCTTGGTGATATACTTGTGGCCCATCTGAGTCGCAACAAATTTTGGCGACTCTGCTAGGGAAGGAGTTGATTTAAAAGAATAATATTTGTGGCCCATCTGAGTCACTAACAAAATGATGCTCTGCTAGTGGACTAAACCTAGAAAAGTAGCTTTCAGTTGTTGAAAATTTTGTCCTCTCTGGAGAGGTGGCAACTCTACAAAAAAGATCTGAATGCACATGAAAGATAGATGTATGTGATGTGACAAAGACATTCATATTTCTACATCTGAATGAGAAAAGGTACCTAGCTTCTTCCCCTTTATATTTGTTGTTTATTGCATAAGTTAGATGCCAAGGGAAACCTTAGGTTTTAGGCAATCATAGGATGTCTAAGATGGAAAATTCTATCAATCCAAATATGTTTTATCCCATACTCAATCAAAAGGGGGAAGATACGTTGACAAAAAGAATAGAAGAGATAAGAAATAGGTTGATATTCTTAGAGGCTAGGCAGGCCCAGTTTAAAAGCAGTAACCCTGTTGTGTCTGCCAGTCAGAAGGCTAAACCTCTTCTTAGCCCTTTTGATCCTCAGTATGACCTTGAGAGCCTGGCATCATGTGAAGATAAAAGTGAAAATGAGAAGATAGATACTGTTGATGCCAGTGAAAGGATTAATAATGAGGACTCCCATTGCAATGTTGAGGCATCTGGCCATGAAAATATTGATGTGGTTATGGACAGAAATGAGCAACTTTTTGAATGGGTTTGTGGAGATAATTGTGAGTATTGTGCTTAGGAAAGAGAAGAAATAAGCACACAGGTTGATACTCCTTCACAAAATGAATCCACTGGTGATGAAGATGCATGTTCTGCTGCCCATGAACCAATGGCATACCATGATGAAATTGATGCACTTGGGTCACCCATTTATGACACATATGATGAGGAGGATCTATTTGAGTATGGTGAAGGTTTGAGCACTGTTTTTGACTTGGATTTTGTTTCTCATCTTGATGAAAGAGAAACCAACATACATCAGGTAAGTGATTGTAAAAATGTGTCTGATTGTAAAGAGGTGCCAGAGCCTGATCTTTTCCGGTTTGGTGCTGCTGTTGGTTATGTGCATGATGTGCACAACTATGATTTTGAAAGCTTTTCTTTTGATTGGCTAGCTAATGAAATGAGCCCTAATCTTCCTACCTATGTGGTGGACTCTGAGCGTTTCCTATTTTCAGTCTAGCTAGGAGATCATGTTGCAATGCATGATGATGATACTGATGAGAACATGTGTTATATTTCATTTAAGTATGCATTGCCTGATGAACACTACATCTGCTTGTTACATGATGCTGAAGGTTGTCTGCATAGGGGTAACAATGACAAGCTAAATCAAAGGGTTGAATATGCAGATGACAAGGTTCGTTTGTGGATGGATCATGGTAGTATCTCCAGGCTTGATCTAGTGCATGCAGATGAAAACAAGATATTTGACAAGGGGAGATATAGGTTTTCCTTTTCTTGGTGGCCTTAGGCCATCAAGTGTGCTTGGTGATGCAGATTGGTGCAAGTTTGACTCTGTGCCCAATGGATAAGGGACTGGTCTGCATCCTAGAGATCTGAGGTTCTCGCTGCAGTCTTGCATCTACACGTCCCCAATTGGAGCCACTGTTAGTAATAATTTATGTATGGGGTTTTGAGTCAGGTCTCTTCCCAAAAAATCCAAAATTTCTATGTCTTTCAGCCTCTGCAGTGCTAAAAATGCCAAAAATTAGATTAATGCAGGTCAAAATATGCAGTGGCGGGTCAGAAATCTCCATCCGCCCCTGAAAATTGATAAAAATTGGGTCAAATGCATAAAAGATGCTTATCGGGCTACAGTTACTGTGTCTGAGTGTTTCTGAGAATGGCTATGATGGTCTTATGTTCTAAGTGCCGCAGGTCTGCCAAGTGTCAAGCCCCTGTTCAGGCCACACTTTTATTTCTAACTATGTAACTTTAACGCGGGGTGTACCACGTGGCGGGAAATGTTTCTATTTTGTTTCAAGCCGCATGCGCGCAGAAGCACCACGTGTCAATAGCTGTGATGCTCCCCTGAAGATTCCAGCTTGAGTGCGGAAGGCGCCATGTGTTGGCTTCCACCAGGTTTCAACGCAGTTTCTTTTAGTTTTTCTGAGAGTGCCACGAAAGACACCATGTGGTGGCACCCGAGTGACCCTAAAAGGTTTCACAGTTTTTGCCAAGTTTCCAAAGGTTTTGAAAACCCTTTAAGTGTTTCTTTTATGTTTCAAGCAACTCAATGGCCTATGGACTGTGCCAAGTGGCAGCTTCCACCAGTCTTTCTAAAAGACCCTTAATGTTTCTCAAAGCCTCGTAGACGATACCAAGTGTCACTGTCCGCTGAAGTTTCTATATGTTTCAATGTTTGGCGCAGACAAGGTGGGTCCTAGTTAAGTGTCCCTGCTGCTACGGATGTTGCCAGGTGGTAACCTCCACCTAAGTTTCGGGAGCCCCTTTCAAAAGTTTCAAAGTAGCGCGGAACCTGCCAGATGTTAGTTTCCGCATGAGCGTTTCTAAAAGTTTCAAGTGTTTCAAGGAAGCTGAGAAGCTTGACAAGTGTCAGCTTCCACGGACTTCCCCCTATTTTCCTTTTGCGATGGCGAGTGGGGGGGTTGTGGGCCCCGTTTCTTAATGTGCCTTAGAATTCAAAGCCACGGATTGCGACAAGTGTCACAAGCGGGGGCCACTTCAAACTTTAAGCATAGTTTTGTAAAGTTTTGCAGGTCTCAACACGTGGCTGCTTCCGCTGAAGTTTCTTTAAGATTTCTTTGAGTTTCATGGGCCCCATAGTGGGTGCCACGTGGCTGCTTCCGCGGGTGTTTCAGAGAGTTTCTTTGTGTGTTTCATAAGTGTTGCGGAGCCCGCCATATGTCTACCTCCGCGTGAGTCTCCAAGGGTTTCTTTGTGTTTCAAGGAAGGCGCGGAGGCCGCCACCTGTCCCAATAGCTGCTTGCTGCGGAGGCTGCCACATGTCCTTTTTGAGAAACAGGTAATGGAGGGAGTGATGACCCGACAATAGAAACTCGAAGTGTCTGCGTGGCACGTTTTTGTTGGTTCATGACTTTTCAACGTTTTTGGGGCCGTTGATGTCAGCGGTTGGTTTTTGATTGACGGCTATCTTTCAATTTTGGTGCGTCGTGGGTTTCTTCATGTTTGCAACTGTTTTTGGTGGGAAACTCTGAGGAAACTTGCTGTGGCTGCACTCTGGGGCCTGCAGGTAGATGAAATAGTAATGGCATATCGTGTAGGTAGGCATGGGTCGAGTTGATGGCTCAGCTACCAGTTTTATGAGGATTGTCCCTGGGTGGCAGTGCAGGGCTCAAGATCACTTCCTGTCCCTCCTCCTCGTCCCTCAGCTGCTTTCAATTTTTGAACGCCACTTCTCTGATGCGTGTATCTGGCGAAATTTTTGAGTCAACCATGTAATTAATGCTGAGTACATAGTTTTGCCATAAAAGGAAGACTGTGTCACTTATTTGAGGTTGTTGAAGACCTGGGCATTTTTTTGTGTAAATAATGAAGAATAGGACATGATCTTGGCTGTTCTATCCCATTTTGGAGTTTATGAGTTGCAGCATGCATGTATTTTGCACATATTTTCAATTTCAGTGTTAATGTTATATGAAAAATGGTTATTGCATGTGTCTATCTGCTTTTCTCCATTTGCTGCATGTTATTCTCCTTCTTTTGAATCTGGTTGCTAAGGGTTTCATAGATTCTAGAGTACAGTGTTTTGTATCACATGCTTGATCTCTAACTTCCATTCAAGGAGTGGATTAAACTGTTTTAGGTCAAGTATGGAGAAGGTTGCATGTCAGCAGGAATATCTGTAAGTAGAGGCCGTTAGATACCCATTCTTGGGTGATGTTTGTAAGGCAAGCATCAAGTCCAGCCTCATGAAACTTGAGTGAAAGTTGCAAACCACCTGCTGTATACGTCTAGTTGACTCCTTGCCCAATGGATAGGCACTAGTCTATTTCTAGGTCAGTAGTTATGAGCTAAAACCCCTTGTCTTGCATCTAGGACATTGTGTCCACCTATTTCATCTCTTCCACCTGTTAGTGGTAGGAGTAGGATTAGGATCCCTGCATACTCTCATACCCAACTAGACATATATGTCTAAGAGTGTTGCCAACCTTGTGATCTATCATACAGATCTTGGTCCACACATAAGAGTATTCTGCCTATTATTGTAAAGCTAAAATCATTGTGTTATTGGTCTAGTCAAGGTTATATCTTTAGTTATAGGGATACCCCCCTTGGTGCGGCAGGACTAGAAGTGAAGGGGAGGCAGCTCATGCAACCTCCTGTAATCTGTTGGCCGAATCCGCCCATGCATTGAAACTGGCAAACCCTCTGTAGATTTGGTAACCAACACGGACCTCTAAAAATTTTCTTGGAGCATCTCAAGACTTATATCTACAAACCCTTTAAACCGCATCCTTTGATCCTCAACCTATCTTGGACTTTTACCTTGTTGTCATCACTATTCTTCACTGTTCCTAATTAAGACTAATTTTCTCAATATCCTTAGTACACAACTCATCCAATCCTTCTCATTAATGCAACATGAGTATGTTGACATCAATGACAACACCGGTTAGACCCATACTTGCAACAATCTCCCCCTTTGTCATTGATGGCAACATATGATGTGAAAAACCATCAAGACAAGAACTTCTCCTTACTGTCACAACTCCCCCTATTAACAACGACTATTCACATGTCTTCTCTTCCTTTACTACTCCCCCTTTGATCATCAACCACTTATTTTTCACATGTATTCTCTCCCCCTTTGACATCAATGGCAAAGGGCTCATACTTGCAACTCCAATACTTCAGAATCATACCTGCTGCTCCCCCTGAGTAGTAGCTCCCCATCATCAATCCGGATCACATGATATGACTGTGATATCCACCGGACTGATGCACGTTAGTGCATCCTAGTTCATCATCGGACGGGCAATAACCCCTAACTTCTCCCTGAGATACTCAAAAGAGTCCTTGGGAAGAGGTTTAGTAAAGATATCTGCAATCTGATCCTTGGAGGGCACAAACTCTAGTCTGACTTCATCCTTGTTCACTTGCTCTCTCAGAAAGTGAAACTTGATAGATATATGCTTAGTCTTAGAATGCAACACCGGATTTTTAGATATATTTATAGCACTTGAATTATCACAGAAGATTGTGATAGGCTCCTCATACTCTACTTTAATATCTCTTAGCATCTGCTTCATCCACAAAACTTAAGTGCAACTACCTGCTGCTGCAATGTATTCTACTTCAGTTGTAGACAGGGATATCGCCTCTTGTTTCTTGGTTAGCCAAGAAACCAATCTCTTTCCCGAAAAGAATGCTCCACCACTGGTACTCTTCCGGTCATCCACATCTCCTACCTAATTTGCATCTGTATATGCATGAAGAGAGAAATCATGATCTCTAGGATACCACAAATCATACTCAACTATTCCTTTTAGATACCTAAAAATTCTTTTGATTGCCATGACATGAGATTCTCTGGGATCAGCCTAGAATCTCACAACAAGACCAACAACTTGCATAATTTCTGGTCTAGTTTGAGTGAGATACAACAATCCTCCAATCATTGATCTATACTTTGTCTGGTCTACCTTAGGAGAGTCATCATCTTTTCTCAACTTACATCTGGTTGCCATGGGACTATTCATTGGCTTTGAATCTTCCATCCCAAATTTCCTCAACAATTATTTTACATATTTGGTCTGAGAAATAAAGATTCCTTTCTTTGTTTGAGTAATTTGCAGACCCAAGAAGAAATTCATTTCACCAAGCATAGACATCTCAAACTCACTTTTCATTTGATTTGTAAAAGCTTTACACATACTATATCTTTTTCCAAAGATGATATCATCAACAAATACTTCAACAATCAAGATGTTTTCATGATCAATTTTGAAATATAGGTTACTGTCAGCAGTACCTTTGTTGAAACCAATCTTTAAAAGATGCTTGTCCAATCTTTCATACCAGGCTCTTGGGGCTTGCTTTAATCCATACAGTGCCTTCCTCAACTTGCAGACCATATCACTATGATTAGACAACTGAAATCCATCCGGTTGCTCTATATACACTTCTTCTTCCAAGTCACCATTTAAAAAGGCAGACTTGACATCCATTTGATATACCTTGAAATCCTTGAAGGCAGCAAAGTCAAGGAATAATCTGACTGCTTCAATTCTTTCCACTGGAGCAAAAGTTTCTTCAAAATAAATTCCTTCTATTTGAGAGTAACCCTTGTAGACTAATCTGGCTTTATTTTTTATTACTTCACCAACTTCATTTAGTTTGTTCTGGAAGACCCATTTGGTTCCAATCACATTCTTGTTTCTAGGTCTGGGAACAAGATCCCAAGTGTGATTTTTCTCAATTTGCATCAACTCTTCCTCCATTGCTTTGGTCTATTTTTCATCATTGCAGGCTTCATTTATTGTCTTAGGTTCAATCTTTGAAATCAGACAATATTCATCTGAATTTTGAGCAATTTTCCTTCTAGTTTGTACACCTTTGCTTTTGTCACCTATGATCTGATCTTCAGAGTGATTCAGTCTAACATACCTTGGAACTTTGGGAGTTTCTTGCACTTCTGCTTCTTGATCAGGCTTATTTAGACCTATCTTTTCTTCCTGATTTACCGGATCAGTTTGAATCTGACTTTTAGAAGAGGATTGAACTCCTTGAACTAGAACACCATTCTGATCATCTTCATCATATTCATAAAACCTTGAGGGTTTCTCTATTCCCTCATCAACATTCACATTTGTCTTTTCTATCATCTTTCTTAGTCTCTTGTTATAACACTGATATGCTTTGCTTTGAGTAGAGTAACCCAAGAATATTCCTTCATCACTTCTAGCATCAAACTTGCCTAGATCTTCATCTCTTTTGATGTAACATTTGCTACCAAAGACTCTAAAATATCTTATAGTAGGAGTAATGCCAAACCAAAGTTCATAAGGGGTCTTACCTGTATTGCTTCTGATTTGAACTCAATTGAGAGTATAGACTGCAGTGCTGACAGCTTCTCTCTAATAGATATGAGGAACATTTGCTTCCATCATCATGGTCCTAGATGCTTCCTAGATGGTCTGGTTCTTTCTCTCCACTACTCCATTCTGCTGTGGAGTCCTAGGAGTAGACAACTGTCTCTTAATTCCATGTTTCTCACAGAACTCTATGAACTCACTGGATGTGAATTGTCCAACTCTATCAAACCTCAGACATTTCAACTTTAATCCTATTTCATTCTCTACCATAGCCTTGAATATTTTGAATTTCTCAAGATCTTCTGATTTCTCCTTTGGAAAGGTTACCCACATCATCCAGGAATAGTCATCAATTAGCAGCATGAAGTATCTATCACCTTAAATACTTCTGGTTCTTACCAGACCACAAAGATCAGTGTGAACTAAGTCCAATAATCCAGTAGAGGACAGTTCCTTTCTTTTGAATGAGACTCTACTCAGCTTACCCAACTGACATTCCTTGGACAAGCTGTTAGTAGGTTTCACCAATTTTGGAAGATCTCTTACAGCCTGAGTATTGCTTATCTTGATGATATTATAAAAATTTACATGACACATCCTTCTATGCCATAACCAACTATGATCAATTTGAAGAAATAAGCAGCTTTTACCAGTACCAACCAAGTGGAAGATATTACCTTTAGTTTGAGTACCGGATGCAATCTCTATTTCGGAGCTTTCAAAGATCTTGCATTTTGCATTCTTGAACTGGAGATCATAACTTTTGTCCACCAACTGTCCAACACTGAGAAGATTGTGCTTCAAACCTTTGACATATAGAACATTACTAGTTTTGTTCCTTCCATCAAAAGAAATAGTTCCTCTTCCTCTGATTCTACCAGCAGAATTGTCATCAAACTTTACCACTCCTCCTTCATACCTTTCCAAATCTACCAACTTATTTTTGTCACATGTCATATTGTTAGAGCATCCACTGTCAATGACCCAATCATCCTTCTCTTCAATTTGGGCAGCTAGAGCTCTTTCCACAGTCTTAGGATTTATAGATACAGAGGACATTGGATCTTCTTCCTTGATGGCAATGAACACCCATTCATTTCTAGATTTGTTTCCTATCTCTGATTCATCATTTGTTACTCCTTCATTATCATCATCTTCATGTACATAGTAACAGTTCTTTTGGAACATTGGCTTGTTAGGATTTTGCCTTGAAAATCTTTCCGGACACCTTGAGGCAAAATGGCCAATCTTATTGCAGTTAAAACACTTAAAAGATAATTTTCCTTCATACTTATCGGATCCTCTTGGTAGCCTCTTTGCAATAAGGGCTTCAAGTTGAGTAGTTTCTTCTTCTTCTTCCAGATCTTTTCTTGCTTTTTCATACCATGATAATTTCGTTGAAGAATTATCTCCTGGATCAAACCTTTGTTTACCTTTAACAGAGGCGCTGGCTTTGAATGCAAATTCAGTCTTGGGGGGGTCATCTCCAAACTTTGTCATTTCAAATGCAGCCAATTTCCCAGCCAGTTGATCTCTTGTGACAGTTGTATGGGCTCTGAATTCTTCAATGGCAGCAGCCTTGATTTTGTAAGAAGCAGGAAGGGATCTGAGAATTTTACCAACAATCTCATTTTCATCCAAGACTCCACCAGCATTTCTAATTCCACAAACTAGCTCATTCACTCTTGGCATAAAAGTAGTAATATTTTCATCATCTCTCATCTTCAGTTTTTCAAATTTCCCTTTCAGACTCTGTAACCTTGCACACTTAACATACTTGTAGATCCTTCATGCAAAAGTTCTAGTTTATTCCAAATCTCAAAGGCAGTTGGTAGGTCAATAACATTTGAGAGCTCTGAGTCAGATAATGCGCTTAGAAGAGCCTCTTTGGTCCGCAGATTGGTTTCAACATCTGTGATTTCATTTAGGGTTGTCGGACCACCTTGTGGAGGTACATACTATTTTGTAACCATGGACCAGTACGCCATTCCCATACACTGCAAGTGATATTTCATGTGAGCTTTCCAAAGAGAAAAGTTGATTCCATCAAATTTTAGACTATCCTTCTTGTAAGACAACATCCTGGATCTCCTCAAGTGGTTAAGCTTCTTTTAGAGGAACTTGTCTCTGATACCAATTGTTAGACTTAGGGCACACAACTGAGAGGGGGGTGAATCAGTTGTGCAAAACTTTCTCCAATTTACACACTTAAATCTTCTTGGTGATTAGGAGTATATTAAACATGAAACATAATGCATTCAAATCAAAAGCAGAGACTCATCAACACATAAGACAGCAAGATTTTGACGTGGAAAACCCAGTTAAGGGAAAAACCATAGGGTGATTAACCCAAGAATGTATTCTCTGTTAGAAGAATAGAAAGAACAAAATGGCACATGCCAATTAGGGCTCACTGCCCGAGCACACTGCTCACAAGAGGCTCACTGCCTACAAGAGACACACTGTCTACAAGGAGATAAGTATCACATACATGAACTGGAGAATAGCATCTTCACCATGCTTGAATCAGTTCCATTAAGCTCAATACTCCTGCTTCGCCTTTCGCTTTTCTCTTTGCTACCACACTCTCATTTCTGCTAGGCACACTTTGAAATGACTTCACAATCCCTTATTTATACATGACATCGACTTAGGAACAATCATCTAAGTCAGTAAACACCTACAAGAACATCCGCAAGACGTGTAATACATCCGGTTAGCTAGTCTCAGGAAGAACACCAGCATCTGGTGGTTATTCTTCAAATACAAACTTTAACTTCAATGCGTACCACCAACATGAACTGGAAATGATCCACAGATCACCACAAGCTTTCCTGAATCACCAAGAACATCTGTACTTCATCTGTTTATTGGAATCCTTCTCTCCTTCATCCGGAACCTCAAGAACATAGTCTGTCATCACTATCACAAAAGAATAGGTTCTTCTGGACCTTCAAACCACGAGCCAATCGACTTGACACTTCATAAGGACGTTCTCAACACTACCTCAAATCTACAAAATGGGATAGTGCTTTTCTGGATCTCACTGGACCTATATGTATCAATCTGTCACCTCTGAACACCTGCCAGAACTAGTTCTACTTGAGCGACCATAACTTCTTCCAATCTTCATGTGGACCTCTAAATATTTTCTTGGAGCATCTCAAGACTTATATCTACAAACCCTTTAAACCGCATCCTCTAATCCTCAACCTATCTTAGACTTTTACCTTGTTGTCATCACTGTTCTTCACTGTTCCTGATTGAGACTAATTTTCTCAATATCCTCAGTGCACAGCTCTTCCAATCCTTCTCATTAATGCAACATGAGTATGTTGACATCAATGACAACACCGGTTAGACCCACACTTGCAACAATTCTCACTCTTCCTCTCCCTAGTCATAAAAAGTGTCTGTAGAGCTTCCTAGGTAAAATCAACTTTGTGAGAAGATTTATTCCAAATTTTTCTTCAATAGCAAAACCTCTCATAGCTGTGCTAAAAAAGATCGCTGACTTCACATGGTTGAAGGAAGGTAGGGATAGTTTTGAAGCTATCAAACATGCCATTGCACAAGCTCCTACACTAATAAACCCTAATTATGAGAAGGATTTTATCCTTTATGCCTTTGGAGGCAAAGAGGGTATATCAGTTGTCTTGACACAACAAAATAAAGAGAATCTGGAGCTGCCAATTGCTTTCTTCAGCTAGCCTCTCAAAAAATATGAACTAAATTATGATTTCATTGAGAAATAGGTGTTTGTTGTGGTGAAAACACTAAAAAAGTTCAGGCATATGCTTTCAAACAACAAATATAGCTGATGGTGAACCACCTTGGCATGAAAGAGTTCCTGCTGAGTAGGGATGTCAATGAAAAAAGGGCTAGATGGAAAACTAAAGTAATGGAATATGATATAGACATCCACATTACCAAGCTAGTTCATCGCAAAGATCTGTGTGAATAAATGGTAGCAGATGTCAAAGATAGAGATGATGTCATATGTGTCTAGGGGCAGGTGCAACTAGTTGACTCCCACACTCCAATTGACTAGTACCATGACATGGTCACTTTTCTACAATCAGTTAAATGTCCAGATGGATTGGATCAGGCCAAAAGAAGGTATTTTAGGCTCCAATCCATTCCTTATGTTCTTATTGACAGTGTCTTATTTAGAAAATACATCAAAGGAGTTCTTCTTAGGTGTATTACACAGGATCAGACTTTTAAAGTGCTAGAATAATTTCATAATGGCCTTGCTAGTGGCCATTATTCTCCAAGAACAATTGCAATCAAGATCATGAGGGCTAGTTATTACTGGCCCATTTTATTTAGTGATGCACATAGATGGGTATGGAAATGCAAAGAATGTGCATTATTTGCTAGAAAGAAGAGGTTGGCAGCTCTTCCTTTTCATCCAATTCAAATAGATCAGCCTTTTGCTCAATGGGGTTTAGACTTCATTGGAGTAATCAATCCACCTAGTGCTAGCCATAAGTGGATTTTACTAGCCATAGATTACTTTACCAGGTGAATAGAGGTAGTTGCATTGAGAGATGCCACAGAGGCATCCATTGTAGACTTCCTTGAGGGTATAACTACAATATTTGGTGTGCCATCCACCATCATTTCTAATAATGCCAAGGCCTTTGTAGGCACAAAAGTTAGTGAATGGGCACTGAACTATGGGGTATATTTGAAGACCTCATCCAATTACTATCCTCAGGGAAATGGCTTGGTTGAGTTCACCAATAAAAATCTGATTGAAATTATCAAGAGGACGGTGGAAGATAACCAGAGAACCTGGTACTCTAGGTTAAAGACCACTCTTTGGGCTAACATAATTACTCCCAAGACAACCATAGGTAATTCCCCTTTCATACTTGTTTATGGAAGGGAAGAAAGGGTTCCATTATCATTGAAATTGCCTTCTCTTGAGTTGGCACATCAATTGGAACTAATGGAAAGTGATGCCATGGCCATCAGACTTGCAGAGCTAATGGAACTTGAAGAGAAGAGGGATACTGCTATGAAGACCCTTGAAGCCCACCAAGATCAAGTCAAGAGGACCTTTGACAGAAAATCTACCAGTAGAACATTCAATGAGGAGGATATAGTGTTGAAGTGGGATGCAGATAGGCCCAAGGCTGGAAGGCATTCAAAGTTTGATGCCATGTGGAGTGGCCCTTACATTATTACCAGTTGCAAGCAGGCCAAGGCATTTCAACTTTCTAGGCTGAATGGAGAGGTTTTGCCCATCCCAGTCAATGGGATTCATCTCAAACCTTAATTTTAGCATGGTTGTGAGACCTTATAAATAGGTTAGATGTTTTCTTTCAATAAGTGCCTTTGCACTCTGTTGCATTCTCATTAGGAGAATGCATGCTTGGTTTGTTTTTTTTGTTCCTAGAGGCATGCTCAGTTATATTGACCAACCCCCTATTCTTGTTGCAGCCCCCCTTTTACTTTGTGCCCAATGGATGCTTAAGGCCACTGGTCTAATTTTTTAGCAGGCAAACATCCCTGAGACGTTGCCAAAATGTTGATCTATTTTTCCTCTACTCATAGTCAAATGGTCCACCTTTAAAAATCTTGTTGAATCCATTAGGGACCTAGTTCTACAGACCCAACAACCTTCAAATTTCCATGCTTTTAGGATCATAGTGTTTAAAAAATCAAAGAGTATTGTCCCTTAGAACATTTAAACCCTAAACCCTAAGGGTCTATGTAGAGCCATGTGCTTTTTTTAATAATTTCATGTTGACCTCCTGTTGCCCGTAGGAGTCTTTTAAGTCATAACTTTGAGTCTAGGTGGGTTGTTCTTTTACTAACCCCATCTATTGAGTCACCGACTATTGCTCGTGTTTTATATTTGATGAGTCTAAGTCTTAAAGGCCCCTTGTATTCATTTACCTAGCACGATCCAATTTTAAAGACAACTTATGTGCACATGCGTTGAAAACTTTTTAAGATGTACACCGTGGAATCCAGTTAGCAGTTTCTTCCTTCTTCGGTGGGCCTCATTTTCTGTTTCAGCAGCATTGTGGGCTTCTATAGAGTCTGACATGTCTCCCATGTAGGTGTTTCACTAAAGATAGACTCTTCATGAGGTTCTCAAATAGCCTTGGTGAGACTATGAAGAGGCTTAAGTAGATACAAATAGTGGTAGTGGAAGCTTCCACGTGGTGGCCTAGCACAAAGCTTAGAAAAAATGAATATAGACTCTCTTAAAGGCCGTGGATGCCTCCACATGTCAACCACACATATTTCCTAACACAAAGAGGGCAAGGTCCCTCCCGGCTTGCACCATTGGGACATGTGGCATCTTTCACCACACTCACAGAGAGACTCAAAGGGACACGTGGCATGTTGGCACTCCTCAAGAAACTTCAAGTTGAGGCCCCTTAGGTGTGCACCATTGTGACAAATGGTGCCTTCCACAAGCTTCTTTTGGGTGGGCCCCAGTAGGCCAATAGAACTAACAAAAAGGTAGACACGACCATGACCTTAGCGTGCCACCTCACCCTTCACTAAGACTCAATGCTTTGCCAAGGATCCAAAGAGCCTCCATCAGGACCGCATAGCTCCTAAGGTTTCTTATGGGCAGAGGTAAAAACTTATGCACCAACAGGGTTTTTTGTCAACACCGTGACATTTTGCGGGGACTTCCTCCTTCACCAAGCCTTGTTTTGGCTCCCCACAAAGTTGCAAAGTTACCACATAAGCGGAGTCTTTAGGCCTCAATGAAGAGTCAAATGGAAACATGGTGGTTGTCAATTTTAAAGGGTAGTTTCATCTATGGTTGAGATTTAAAAGAGACTCTCAGATGGCCAAAATGCGGGAAAGGTTGCCTATTGGGGAAAATATGCAAATTCAACTGACAAGGGCATTGCATGGGTTGAAATTTCAAAAGATTCAAAATTGAAGAGACACATATTCAATGGCCTCAAAATTTGAAGTGTTGTGAAAGCTTTGCTTAGGAAAATTTGTCTTGTATGCCATCAATGTAGACCCTAATGCCTCTCAGCTGCCTGTTTTTAAATATTTGTTGCATTTATTGTTACAGGTGTTGAATCAATAGTTTGCATTGAAGACACAAATATGTTCAAGTTGCTCCATGATCCAGGTATTTTCTACATTGAATTCTTGTAGATAGATGTCCCTTCAAGTAGGGATATTTTCTAACAACCCATGGGGGTGAATTTATTGTGGCAGATGACTTAGGTCAAATGTTCTCAAATGATATATATGCATACTTGTAAGATGTATTTGATATATTTTTTTGGTTATTATTTTGGGATATTATGCTGGGAAAATTTCTTTGTTACTTCCAGACCTTGTAATGCACTTACATAACAACTAGATTTGATGTATTGTTCTCATATTCAAGTGTTTGATGTCTCTAGTCCATTGTTCAACCATGAATGTATGTAATTATTTTGTGTCTATTACTCTATAACAGGTTATTTACTCTTTGTAATGGTCATTTGACCTTTATGATCAATATAAACTGAATCTTACCTCTCTTATTGTTCTTGCACTGTGTTTATTTGATAGATATAAGTAGTGTATTGTGGATAAAATGGTCCTTTTCATGATTTCATCTTTTTGCCTTAACCTCTACTTGAATTCCTTTGAGTCTGTGTGATTCCCCTTCATTGTTTGAGATCATTATTGTGTCATGTCAATGCAATCCAACACACTAAATCTTCATGCATCACCTTTTCCCTTTCTATTTCCCTCTCTCCCTTTTCCCTGGTGATCATTAGTGTAGGTTTAGTTAATTTCTCTAAGCCTTAATCTTAGAAAAAGGAACCAGCCTTCTTTGGAGGTCTGATCTCAAATTGCAAGGTCCCACACCTTGAGATCATTCCCATTGTGTCATTAGAATGTTTGGAAGTCTCTAAGCAGGGTGCAATTCTATGTGACAACTATAACTTTCAAATCATTTATCCTTTATTAAATATAAAAGATGTATCATATTATAGGTTTTATTGGCTATAGGTTAAAAAATAAGTTTTGAATTTCATATTTTTTAATCAAGTTAGGTTGGTCAGAAATTTTTTTTTAATATTTAAAAAAATTACAGTAAAAAATTTCTTAAATAATGATTTATTTCTTAATTTTTTAAAAACAATATGCATCACATCCGTTCATGTGTCCTTTAGTTAAATCCAAATCTTGGAGGAAAAATATTTTATTTTTCTTATACTTAGGTTGGCCAAAATGACACCTACTTTTTTATATTTTTCTAAAATTTCTAGTAGTGCCTCATTGAAATATCCAATTTTCACTAAACTAATTTTAATTTTTTCAAAAAATTGGTAGTAGCTCATCAACTACATGCAATTTCCCACAAATTTTATTACTACCTTATTTTTATACTGTGTCAATAGCTCATTCAATTTTTGACATGAAGTTACTTAAGTATGTTTTTATCATTTTCATCACCACTTAGGGGTATTGTTTGGCCCATCATGATCATGCACTCACCTTTCAAATTTAATCAATTCAAACCAAAGCACTATCATTCTCCCAAATCAAAATCATAATCAACATCAACTTCAACCCTCATCCAAATCTTCCATAATCCAAACCACCTCACTCAAATCGAAACCCATAACCACCTCCTCTCTTCATGCCCACAATAACTAGAATTTAAGGGAAAAAACATGGATCCCCACAACAAGAAACAGTTTGGATCTAGTTTTAGATACAACTCACAAGTGGGTCCCTCTTCACCTCACACTTATCTTGACAATACAAGTGAGCCTAGAAGTCTCATTAATCAACCTGAATATGGTGATCCCAAAAATCCTATTAATTGAACCAAAGACTCACCTCATTTTGTTTAATTCCTTAATGATACAAGGAAAACCAAAATTTGACAATTTTGTAGATGACCATTAGGATTACTTTCTTGAGTACCTTATTGATGTGGGGGCCAAGCTTCCTCACCATTTTGAAATGGATAGGCTCAAGAACCTCATTCATCATGACTCATAATAATCACCCACATTTGAAAATCCATTGGGCCACCCTCTTGAACCCTCAAACCAAGACTTCACCAATTATCATGTTGATCGACAAGTAGGTACTAGTGTGCCTCCTCCTCTACCTCATCACAACTATGTCTCATCTTCCCATCCACATCAACAACCTCATTAAGGTCAACCTTCATCACACTCCTCATGAATCACAATCCCTTCTAGGACATCTAATCAATACGCCCCCACAATCCTCATTTATGCCTTTGACAAGTCTCATTCCCTCACTTCCACCCCTATCCATTCCTAAACAAACTACTCCAATTCAATCCAGACTACCACCATATATTTTATATCCTCCAACCTCATATAAACTAACATTAAATTATCTAGCAACTGTTGGAATGTGAAGTTAGTTTTACTTACTCTAGTAGTGACGAGCAGTCAACAACGAGATGAAATTTTTTTTGGTCATATGTCACGTGTACACCATACAAAATCGCATGTGGAAGTGCCACTCATGCTTTATGCATGAAAATTTATCTTTAGATTTTATTTGTATTTTGCATGTATTTTTTTGTGGTTATTTAAGTTAGTCAAGCTTGAATTCCAAGGCATGAGAAAAAGTTTTTGTAACGACGATTTTTCTTCAAAGAATAAAATTGAGAGATCTTTGCTTGTGGTTTGTTTTGGTACATTACCAGGTTTTCCATGTAAATTTGTGTTATATTTTTGTGCATTTTATTGCTATTTCAATTCTGCACTACATATTTTTCTAACAACAACTTCATATCCACCACATCAATCATACCAACAAAAATTAATTGACATATCAAACCAATCTAATATCCATCTATCCCATGACTTCTTATCAACACATGGTGCCACCATTCAGCTCACATCAACTGACGCATCAACCACCTTCCCTGTCATCCAATCCCATTCATCACACCATCCCACAACTTCCACCATTTGGCTCAATCAACTATCCACCTCCTAACCCACGTCTTGGGACCCCCTTCAACCAAGAATGGAAAGAAACTAAGAATACCCTCAAAGGGCTATAAAGTGTGACACAATGCTATTAGTAAAATTGTCTCAACCTTGCAACCATGAAAGGTCACTATTCTTCCTAGTTTTGGTCTTTTCAAATACCCTTTATCTTGAAGAATGATCTAGAACTTTCAAAATTTCCAAAAGGGCTAAAAATGGTGAGACTTACTATTTTAAGTAACTATAGATTTGACCTCAGATTGACCTGAATTTTTTTTCAAAATGTGTAGAACTACTAAGTAAACAGCTTAGGTGTGTTTTGACTCAAGATCATATTTGAATTGCAAGATATTAAAGTTTCTATTTTTTGAAACTACCGAAAAAAGTTTCAAACTTAGTTTTGAGGCACTTAGAGGTCCATAAGCATCCCAAAAAGTCATAAATGACAAAGTGGGTTATATTATGATAGATCTCGTCATGATCTTTCTAACGCATTAAACAGTTTATTAATTAGACACCCGAATCAAAAGTTATGGCCTCCAAAAGTTGGACCTCTTGTTTTTGGGAAATGTAAAAAACATGTTGGACACTTACAAGAGTTGTAAAGGGGAGAGTTACACATGTTGGTGTGTGTTTTGGCACATCACAAGGAATCTTTGATTGGAGATAATTTAGGTGCCAGTTTTAGGTGGTTTTGACTCATGGTTTTGTAATTACAATTGATGGTTTATTGTATTGTATCTCTTATATATCAGGAGCTTGAGATGGATGTTGTGTGTAAGAATCTTATAGATGTTGAGTTACCTCTAGATCTCTAGTTGATTAATACTCTTGTGAAAGCTTTCTCTACAAGTATATTGTAATCTTCTTGATTCTTGAGTGATATATTGGGCAACTTTGGAGTGTGGGGTTTTTTACCTGAAAGGGTTTTCCCCACGTATATCTTGTGTTGTGAGTTTTGTATTTAAATGCATTTGGATGTTGTTATTACCTTTCTGTTAATGTGCATCTTAATCTGTAACTGTAAAAGATAAAAATTTACATAAATATTTCTTCAGTAGATCAGTGTAGGAAGCATCTCCACATACCTTGCTTCCTTTCAAATGCAAATAATATAAATTTTAAGACCTTTGTCCCTACTATGCAATCATAATGGCACCCTTTCCCCCTCACTTTTGAAATTCCCAAATTTGACAAATACTAAGGAAAATGAGACCCTCGAGGTCACATTAAAGAGTTATTCATGGCCTACTAAGAGGTCACATACATGAGATGCATTTTTTAAGACTCTTTCCCTAAAGTTTAGGTGGTCAAGCTCTGGAGTGGTTCATGCACCTAGCTCCAAGTTCTATCACTATGTTTTCCAACTTGTCAGAAAAGTTTGTTGCTCACTTTTCCTATAATGTTGAGCATGAGATTACAATGCTAGATCTATGTAACACTAAACAATGTAATAGAAAATGCTTTGCCATTTATTTACAATGATGGAGGGATCTTACAAGTTGATTCCCTTGGTTGATCCCTAAAAAACAACTTGTCAACATTTTTATCCAAAATATTAATCAAGAGATGTCATTCCACCTCGAAGTCCATTACATCCCTACATTTGATCAAATTGTATAATGAAAAATTTGGATTTATAAATGGAAATGATCAAACAATTGAAATGCATAACCTAAACCCAAATAATTCAATACCTCGAAGATGCAAGATGAGCTTGATTGATTGATCGCTTTGTTGTGTTGATTGCTCGATTCCGCAACATAACGTTGATAAGAATGCAAGCTAGATGGATTGAAGATGATGGATAATGACTTGAGATAAAAATTCAGAAAAGTGAGGTTGCATGAAGAAGAATCTTGAAATTCCCCTCTAATCTCTTCTCTAATGTCTTCTCTCTAATGTCCTCTCTAATGGCTCAAGAGAGGCTTGTTTTATAGGAAAGGCTTGGTTCCAATGAATGGCTAGGATCAATTAGGGCTTTAGATGAAATGGATGGATAGGATTAAGTTAGGTTTCCTTGCACATTAAGAAATTGTAGTCAATTGACATGTGGCAAGGGAAGATAAGGCTTAGGTGTGCTTGTGTAGATAAATACTAAATTAGGTCCCATTAGTTATGCATGTGAAAGATATGAATGAAAGTTGTATTACAACACATGATTGACTGGACAAGTGTTGGAATGTGATAAAAGATGAGTGTTTAATTCAAATAAAATATTCGAATTAGTTGGGATATGAGTTGGAAATTAATTAAATAAATAAGATTTATTTAATTAATTTGAAATATGAATAGGATGGGATAAGATATGATGTGGAAATTAATTAAACAAATAAAATTTATTTAATTAATTGGGATGGGGATAGGATAAATGGGATTATGCATGTGAAATTAATTAAATAAATAAAATTTATTTAATTAATTGGCTAAGTAGGATGAGGATGGGATTGAATGGGATTTTAATTAAATAAATAAAATTTATTTAATGAATTAGCTAATGGATAAATGGGTTTTAGGACAAAAATGGCTTCTGATGTTTAGGATAATGTTTTAACAAGGTGTTGTAGGACATACACAAATTTGGGACAAATTTGGGTGTCTACATTTTGCCCCTCTTTGAGATGATGTTCAAGATGATGAGCTTTGTGTCAAGTAACATCATTTCAAAGAAGTTAAGATATGGATAGAGGAAAAGGCTAATGATGATGTAGGATAGGATGAGGAAAAGATAGGATGATGATACCCCCTCGAGAGGTTAGGCGGGTTGGACAAACACAGGTAGGCTCTCGAAATGAAATGGCTTGGTCAAGAAAGAAAGATAAGGGGATAGATAAAAGAAATGATGATGCGTTATGCTGCAATGTAAGTGAGCAACCATGATGTTTGATATAGCACTAGACGTTATGCACCAAGGTATAACGAACTAGGGTGACATTGTGTCTCGTGCCCCAGCATAATACAACCTTGTCTGGATACAAGATATGAATATTAGCTAGATGGATACCGATGTGATACAAATGCAAGATAAAATGATAACACACACAAGAAAGCAAGCAAGCATGCACAAATGATTCAAAAACAAACAAGGTATTGCCCCTGTCAAGCTGTAAACCAATGATTGGTTGTCAATTGATGATAGTTGAGAGTGTTGTCATTGTGGGGAAAGCTATATCCCTAGATCAACACAAAGTTGTTTGCTGAGTTGGTTTGCTGATTGGTTGGTTGATTTGGCTTACAACAAGGCTAGGATCAAGACCATGGATTGCGTTTGGATAACTTGGCTTGATTGATTAACATGATTGGTATAGCTTAATGATTGACTTACACTTAGATCTTTGTTTGGAATGGTTGGAAGATGATGAAATGATGGATGAAGATTGATTAAGTTATGGATTGATGAAATGTTGATGATGTGATGATATGTGGTGGATTGGCTTGCTTTTGATTGGTTGAAGTGATTGGATTTGTTCCGATTGGAGTTGATGTGATTGAGTTGATTTGCTTTGGTGTTGATGCTTGTTGTTGATGGTTGATTGTTTTGATGATTGGATTGTTTTAAATGATGATAGTGATGGTGTGATGATTGGAGTGTCCACTCAATCTAAGCATAAGTAAGTGTTCTCAGTGTGCTCAAAGGATGTAAAACAAACAAGGTATTTCCCTTGTCAAGTCATAAACTAATAATTGATTGTTTGATTGATGATGATAATAGTGTTGTCATTGCGGGGAAAGCTATATCCCTAGATCAACACAAGGATGTGGGAAAACTATATCCCATTGATAATGATTGATGATGAGTGATTTGGCTCATGACAATATGAGGTTCAAAAACTTGTTGATTTGATTGGATAATGTTCCTTGACTGATTAGCTTGCTTGATATGGATTAGTGTGACGTGGATTTAAGATCATTGCTTAGATTGATTTGATTGATATGATTGGAAGAAGTGATTGATTGAAATGGATGAATGAATGTTATTGATAAGAAGAATTGATGATGATGATTTGATTTTGATTGAGTGTTGATGGAGTGAGTTGTTTTGGATGATGTGATTGATTTTATTGCTTGGATTTTTCATTGGATATTTGATTTTTTTTTTTTTGGATTGTTTTGACATATTTTGATTTTTTTTGTGATATTTTGATTTTTTTATGTTTTTGAATGTTTGGGGATGTCAATGGATTTACAATTGGGTAGCCTTTGTGCTAAATACCAATGACAAGGGAGAAAACCAAGTCTAGGTGCAAAGATGGAGGTAGGATGGATGGATAAAAGGATAGGCTCATAGTAAATGGGATGAAAGACTCATGAGAGTTGGATGGATAGATAAGAGGATAGGCCATATAAGGGATGGATGCATGCTTCATGATAAACGGATAGGTAAGCTATAGTGGAAAGCTCATGATAAATAGATAGGGATAAGCGATAAGATGGAAAGCTCATGATAAGGATATGCCATAGTGGATGGATCATAAGGGAGCTAGGATGTGATCTCCAAAGGCTATGTTGCATAGGAATAACTTGCCCCATTCTAGGTGGTAATGCTTAGGATTTTTACATGACAAAGTTCATGACCAAGGGATGACATGATAGATTGGTTTGAATGGGATGGATAAATGGTCAATGGATAGGACTTGGTTTGGAAAAAAGGTATGTCAAGATATATCCAAGCATGTTTCAATATTTTGCCCCTATGTCTTCATCAAGATCAAAAAGGAGAAAGGATGGATAAATGGGTTCAATGGAATAGGCATGTTTATGTAATGGCTAAGGATGGTAGGATGGAAAATGATATAATGGGATAGATAGTTTGGAAATGGATAGGTTGGATGAGACAACGTGCCCCCAAGTGTAAGTGACATAGAAGATCAACCTACACATGATGCCTGTTTGCCAGGTTTTCATCATGGTACTTATCCAAGGTGCCTGTTACCAGGTTTTCACTGTTGGATGAAGGGATTTTTCTTTACTTTTATGAATTTTTTTTTCTTTTTTCTTTTTAGATGGGTTGACAATTACACATGGTGCCTGTTTGCTAGGTTTTCACAATGGTAATGGATAGGAGGGACTCAAGTGTCTAGTTCGATGGATGATGTCTTCGCATGGACCATGTCATTATGCTCATAGATGTTGATAAGGGATTACATGGATGGGAGATAGATTAGGTAGATAGTGGATGATGATGTGGATTATGGAAGGTTCATGCAAGGATAGATGGATGGGTAGGCTAGTGGCTTATGGTGTGGATTTATATAGGCTTATGGAATGAAGATGGATGAAAAGTTTATGCCAAAGCATGGACCATAGGAATAGCATGGGGGAGATATGTAGGATAATGGATGGAAGATGGGGAGATGTAGTTGTGTGGAGGTGCTGCGGAGTGGAAAGGAACCATGACCAATGGTTGCACACACCGTGATAAACATTGAAGCTTTTGATTGGATGGTGGTGTAGGAAGCAATGGAGATGTTTTCTTAGGAGATGGTTGATGAAGTGATTTAGGAATCCACATAGATTTAGTATGTTTAATGCTTTTTCTTTGCTTGTGGGATTTTTGAAGAGAATGGAAGTAAGCTTTTGGATGGATATAGGTGGTTGGGATTCTTGAGATGTGGATAATGATGCCTCATTTGACTTGCTAGCTATTTGCTTAGGAACCCAAATCATTTTTCTTTTGGGCTTTGCATTTGGAGGTATGGGCTTGGATAGCTTTGTGAATGTACTTTGCTTAGAAGATGGATGATTTAGAGACTTTTCACATTGATGCCCTAAGGCATGAGGGTCCTTAGGAGTTTTAGTTGGATTTTTGGCTTTATAGATAAAGGCATCCAAATGTTTATTTTGGAATCCCATGGGTTTGGTGGAAGCGGGGTTGGTGGAATGAATGGAAGCTTCATGTTTAGGCAATGTGTGCTTTTGTTGGCCATGATTAGGGATGTAAGGATACTTATGAATGATAGGTATGTTAGGTGTTGGAAGCAATGGTGGCACGGTGGATGGAGGGATATTTGGAGTTGGTAAAAGTGGAGGCAAATTAGATGGTAGAAGGTGTACGGTCACATGCTTTTGACATTTATAGGATGATGGAGGTAGAATGGCAACATATGTTTTGGGTATATGATAGGATATATGATGGTAAGTGGTAGGTTTAGGATACATGAAGGGATTACCAACATCTTGGCCTTGTTTACCTTGGGGTGTGTATCCAAGGCCATATGAGCAGGGATGAACTTTGACATGGTTTGGCTCCAAAATACCTTGTTCATAAAGGCCTAGACCTTTACCTTTGTAGTTCATGTTTTGGAGGATGCGATTGACTATGGGACTAGATGTGTTTTGGGAACTAGACTTGAGTTCCTTATTGTATGGAGAAGATGTAGTAGAGGACAAAGGTTGTTGTTGTCCTAAGGAAGAACACTCATGTATAAGGGTGGATAGACCAATAGGACATGATGGATTTGAAATGGGATTGATGATGGATGTGGAAAGAGGATCATTAGGATCTTGATTATGTTCACTAAGATCCAAGCTATTTGTTTGATCTTTTATGCTTACTTGGGGGACAAGTGTCTCATCATGACAAGCTAATGTTTGTTCATTATGAATAAGACTAGATGGCGGATGACTAGGAGCAATGTGAATATCTTGCTCATAGATAGATATAGGATTATGGATAGGATCAATGTGCTCATGGATAGCTTCTTCATAGGTATCATCTTGATCATAAAGAAGGTAAATGTTATGGATAGGTTGAATTTGGATAGCTTGCTCATGAATGGTTGTTGGGAGATGGATAGGATCAAGTGGCTTATGGATAGATTCATCATTATGGATATCATCTTGATCATGGAAAAGAAACATGTTATGGATGGGTTGCATAAAAGTGTTTTGATCTTGAGTTGGACTAGGGCTTAATATTTCCACATGCTTAGGATTAAACCTTTGACATACCTCTTGGGTTGCTTAAATGGAAGTGGATGACTCTTGGATAGGCTCTTGGTCAACAACATGAGAACATGATGACTCTTGACTTGGATTAATGATAGAAGGTTCACAAATAGGCTTGATGGCTTGTAGGTCACATGATGGGCTTGAAGGGCTAAGAATGTTAATTGAGGACTCTTGGATAGGCTCAAGGATAGGTGGACCACATGATGGGATTATAGGATTGGACATGACCTTTGGAAGTTCTTTGGTAGGCTTATGAATGGGTGTTTGACATGGAGGTAGTTTATTCCTTGCTAGTAGCCAATGGATCACATCCTTTGCAAGTGTATGAGTGGATGAACAATATAATGGATGGATGATAATAGTAGATGGTGTTGTAGGCTTATGATTAGGATTAGGTTGAGGGCTAATTGGATTGGGTGGATTAGAATTTGGACTAGATGGGGGTGGCACATGGGATTGGGATAATGTGGCATGTTTTCCCATTATAGGTAGGTACACCTTGTAAACAATTGGGACAAATATTGGGCATTGATTTGTATTATGGCCTTTGGTCCTATGGTATGCACAATAATCATGTTCATCATATGGACTTTCTTCACATGGGTTGATGGGGGGAAGTTCAATGAGTTTTGCTTCAAGCATTATTTGTAAAACTATCTTAGCCGCATCCTTTGGTGAAGGATTAGAATGACATGGTGATGAAGGTAATGAAGGGCTTGGTGATTTGGAAGGTTGATAGACCAATGGGCTAGGGGTAGGATCACATGGTGGTGTTGGGATAGGACTTGTTGGCTCATGTGTTGGCATGGGATTGGATGGTGGAGTGTATTCATAGGATGAATTAGCTAGGTTGGTATCTCCCTTGTCAAAGGTAATTAAGTCTTGTTGCATTAGGCTTGCATGGTTTATGTACAAAGGGCCACTTGGAGTTGCATGTGCTTCTTGTTGCAAAGGTGGATTTGGGCTAATTTGTGCTTGTTGTGGAGGCCATTGATAGTCTTGGCAGCTAGATGTAATGGTATGATATGTAGACAAAAGATCTTGAGGTGGACTCAAAGATGTGGGCATTTGCTCTTCTTGGCAAGGTTGACTTGTGCTCACTTGATTTATATACAAAAGGTCATTTGGACTTGCATGTTGTTCTTGTGAAATCACTTGATTGCCTTGTGGATGGGCTTGGTAGTGCATTGGAATATCGACACGAGGGATTGGATAATGTTGAGGTGGAGGTTGATATGTTGATGTGGCATAGGTTGATGTGTAAGGATTAGGTTGGATGGATGACACATAGAATTGATGTGGAATTTGTTGAGGTTGGGATGGTGTTTGGACTTCTTGTTGTGATATGATTTGTTGTTGATGTTGGTAAGTGTGTTGATGTGATGATGATGGAGGGGTTGCATAGGATAATGATTGTTGTGATATGGGTTGATATGGATAAGGATTGTTATAGGTTGATAAAGGGTTGATATGACATGTGGATGAATTTGGTTGATATGAAGTGGGATGAGTTGATGCAGAATTAATTTGATGTGTGGATGGATTAGATTGATATGAAGTGGGATAAGTTGATACAAAATTGATTTGATGTGTGGATGGATTGGGTTTTGAACTTGTCTCATCCTCATAAGTAAAGAGATGGCCTCCTCGAAGTATAAACTTGGTCTTAAGAGGAGAGGCTCCTTTGACTATGATCTTTGGTCTTGGATTGTCTTCATGACTTGGATTAGGAGGATAGCCACCTTTAATTGTGATTGGTTTCTTCTCATGATTTGGATTGGGAAGATAGCCACCTTTAATTGTGATTGGTTTCTTCTCATGATTTGGATTAGGAAGAGGGGCTCCTCTAATTGTGATCTTGGGCTTTGGTTTTATTGCATTGTTTGAATTAGAGGGGTAGCCTCCTTGAATTGTGATTATGGGCTTAGGTCTTGTCTCATGATTATAAGGATAACCCCCTTGAATTGTCACCATAGGCTTGGGATTTGTCTCATGATTAGAGGAATAGCCCCCTTGAATTGTCACCTTAGGCTTGGGATTTGTCTCATGATTAGAGGGATAACCCCCTTGAATTGTCACCTTAGGCTTGGGATTCATCTCATGATTAGAGGGATAACCCCCTTGAATGATTACGACCATCTTGACAAGTGTTGACTAGGAATAGGTTGATGATGATGTGGAGATGATTTGGAATGGGTATGGATGTGACTAGGATATGTTTAGAATAAAATTGATTTGGGTATGATTAGGATATGATGTGGAATGACAAAATTGGGTGATGTGGATGAAAGGTAGGATGAATTGTTTATGTGTTTGGTGTTTATAGCTTGATTTGGCAATGTTCAAATAAATGATTATGCATATACACACATGAATCACTCACGCAAGACACATAAGCAAGTTTTTAATTTTGAAAATGAAATGTGATGATTAAACAAGCACACATGGAAGACACATCAACAAGCCTAATTTCTAGTCAAGTGGGTATGGCCAATATCACAAGGAGGTTCTAGTGAAAATCTGGGGGACCGGCACCCCACGAGCATCCAGCAAGCCACTTAAGACTTTAACTAACCCTACTAGGAGTTTTAATATACACAAAGGTACACTTCCTTTCGAGTTAGCATTGTATGGTGAGCGCTAATACCGGTTAGACTTGGCTTTCACCTTATCCTCTAATTTTTATAGCCGACCGGATGAAAGTACCACTTGAGATCTTCCCCTTGGGGTGGATACCAAGGTAGGCCTCTCTAAGGCTAAACAAAAGCAACACAAGTAAATGTTTTTGATCTCCAAGTTCGTGTTAGGACGCGAGGAGAGAGCATACACATTTACTTGGTCACACTCGCATGGGGTTCATTAACCTTAGAAATTCAATGTGTGGAAGACAATGCAAGCACTTGTTTGTTTTAAAGCTCAAATCCAAATGTGATGAAAGACAATGGTTCGTTTTAGCCCAATTTTTGATGTGATTTTGCAAACAATTGTTCGTTTTATGCCCAAAATCTAAATGTGTGATCAAACAAGATTAAGAGATGGAAGATTAGAATGAGTGCACCTGATACAATCGCTTTCCAATTTGCTGTAGATGTTGATGCCAATGCTGCTCCAGCTCCTTAGATACCCTTACAAGTCACCAATTCCAAAAGGAAACAAGTAAACTTGCAAAGAAGATGATTACATGAAAAAGATGAAATCTGAAAATTCTAATTAAAATGATTTGATACAAAAGAATGGATTCTATAAACAGAAAATTTAGGAGATTCTAAGCAATTTGAAAAAAAGTTTCGCTAAAAAACGATCAAAATTGCTCAAGCTATGCTCAAATGAAGTTTTCAATGAAACTAAACTTTGACTGATAAAAAAAATCCTAAAAAATGGTACAGTCACCTGATAAAAGTAGTACAGTTGTGAAGTTCATCCTCCCAGCTTTCCAACGAGTCCTTGTTTGTGCGATTTGGCCTCTGTATGTGAAAGTTATGATAGAAGCACCAAGATACACAATGATAGCTACCAGAAGCAAGTTACAGTTGCCAGATGCGATTTACTGTTGATTAGAAGCGGCACTATTTTACCACAGGTGAGCCCCTATAGATCAAATGCAATTCAGAAAAGCACCAGATGTGAGCGGTGTATGGTTATAAGCGATGCATAAAATTCCAAAGCGATTGATTTCAGTCAATAGGTGACCTGTATCTGCAAAATAACAATACGCTACAGATACCCTAACTCTGCAAAACGCGATCACTGTTAGACTGAAAGTGATTCATTTATACCAAAAGTGGGTACTTTCAAGATAAAAGCTATTCAAATCATGCCAAAGGCGATGTCTGTCCAGATAAAAGCGATCCACAAAAGCACTATAGGCGGCTGATTTAAGTGCAGAAGCGATACAAATATGCAGAAAGCGGTGGTTTTTTTGCTCATAAGTGATGCAAAAATGGATGGAAGCAACAAGTAATAGCTTATATGTGACCAACAAAAGACCAAAAGTGATGCATAATAGCCCAAAAATGATCTGGAAAGTTTCAGGAGATGGAATGCAAATGTTAACCATAAGCGACCAAGTTTACCAGATGCGATTGGTTTTTGTTCAAAAGTGAGCTGAATTTTACCAAAATCTTATGACTGTTTGTTTAAAAGTTAGCCAAATTTGACCATAAGCAACTGCTATTTGATCAAAGGCGAGCTGATTTAGCCCAGGCGACTGCTGTTTGATCAGAGGCGACCTAAATTACCAGAGGCGCATTTTTGCAGTCCGGTTGTTGTTTTCTTCACCAAACGCTCCATTTTTCATCAAATTTAGGCAAATTTGTACTCAAAATTTATGGAAATGACCCCCTAGACGCAATGGTGAGGTTAGATTTGGGCTAAGAGATCATCTACCTACATTTTGAGCCAAATCTTTACAAACTAGGGTTAGAAAAATGCAAATTTTTGCTACAAAAGCTTGTAAAAATGAAAGATTGGCGCTCCAAGAGATCTAAACTTCATAAAAAACAACTCAAACAAGAGAGGTTAATCAAGGACGTGAGTCCCACTGGGCACGCCAAAATGTATAATAAAAAATTTGGATTTATAAATAGAAATGATCAAACAATTGAAATGCATAACCTAAACCCAAATAATTCAATACCTCAAAGATGCAAGATGAGCTTGATTGATTGATCACTTTGTTGTGTTGATTGCTCGATTCCGCAGCATAACGTTGATAAGAATGCAAGCTAGATGGATTGAAGATGATGGATAATGACTTGAGATAAAAATTCAGCAGAGTGAGGTTGCATGAAGAAGAATCCTGAAATTCCCCTCTAATCTCTTCTCTAATGTCTTCTCTCTAATGTCCTCTCTAATGGCTCAAGAGAGGCTTGTTTTATAGGAAAGGCTTGGTTCCAATGAATGGCTAGGATCAATTAGGGCTTTAGATGAAATGGATGGATAGGATTAAGTTAGGTTTCCTTGCACATTAAGAAATTGTAGTCAATTGACATGTGGCAAGAGAAGATAAGGCTTAGGTGTGCTTGTGTAGATAAATACTAAAATTAGGTCCCATTAGTTGTGCATGTGAAAGATATGAATGAAAGTTGTATTACAACACATGATTGATTGGACAAGTGTTGGAATGTGATAAAAGATGAGTGTTTAATTCAAATAAAATATTTGAATTAGTTGGGATATGAGTTGGAAATTAATTAAATAAATAAGATTTATTTAATTAATTTGAACTATGAATAGGATGGGATAAGATATGATGTGGAAATTAATTAAACAAATAAAATTTATTTAATTAATTGGGATGGGGATAGGATAAATGGGATTATGCATGTGAAATTAATTATATAAATAAAATTTATTTAATTAATTGGCTAAGTAGGATGAGGATGGGATTGAATGGGATTTTAATTAAATAAATAAAATTTATTTAATTAATTGGCTAATGGATAAATGGGTTTTAGAACAAAAATGGCTTATGATATTTAGGACAATGTTTTAACAAGGTGTTGTAGGACATACACAAATTTGGGACAAATTTGGGTGTCTACACAAATCATTAAAAATGGGGTCACCATTGAGAAGGCCTTTATAAAAAAAGGTTTAGTCAAAATTTATAACAAAAATAAAGACAATAGCCAAATGAATGACAAACCTAAATTCTGGGAAAAGAATAAAAATATCATTAGCGATGAGGTTATTGACTTGAAAAACACATTCAAACCACACAAGCATCACAAGAAAATAAAATAATCCAAACCATCCAAAATCCAAGCAATGTCTTCATCCCTCAAGGACAACCCATGCAATCCCAAAATCCAAAACACATGTACACCTCCTTGGGAGAATCCATGTAGGTCATATTTCAAAAACAAGTCCAAGAAAACATGGTCACATTCCCTACAACCAAACTATTCAATGACATTAAACCCAAACCTATGTGGTATAAAGATAATAAATATTATGAATGCCACCACATTAAGGGCCACTTTACTAGTAAGTGCATGAAGCTCAAAAACTATATCCAAGATCTTGTTGACGACAGTGAGATTGAGGTAGAAGGAAATTCATCCTCTTCACTGAATGACCAATTAGGCATATATTAGGACCCCCTTCCAAAGAACAACTTGCTATGGAGTAAAATGTGTACATTAGCATTTTACACCTAGTTTAGCAACTGGTTGGACCTAAAATGTTTACACTTGTTAATCAGGACCTATTTTAACACCTTTTTGAACATTAAACGATAAATTCCTAATCCTAATGATAAAAACCAACAAAATAACAATGAGGCCGACCTAAGGACACCTAAAGGGACTTATGTTGGAGTTTTTGGGGCTAAAGGACAAGGGTGCCCAAGCACCCTAGTCCCTCATTTAGCCCTGACCTAATTTAAAGGTATTTCAGCTTAAGACATCTTAAGTGGTTCCTCATGTCAGCCCCATTTGGTTTTATTTTTTGTTTGTGAGTGGGAATGCATATAAAAGCAAGTTAGTTTTCTCATTTGAACATCTCTAAGATATCTCCAACTTATTGAAGGATTCTAGCTCTTTCTTCTTCTCTCTGATGCTTTTCTAAAGCTCTCTATGGTGGATTATTGTTGTGGAACTAACTTATTATAGGTCTTGTGAAGATCTTTCTACTTCTTTGAGCTACACCAACTTCTTGAGTCAAGCTGTGATGCTACATCAATCACACTAGGGTTTCCATGGTCATGGTGACTTCTTTCCTTCATGCTTTGTTCTAGCATTCCATTCTACTTCAGATTTGCCTCTGTCCTCCTAGGGTACACACTCTTTGAGATCTCATCATTGCTATTATGGAGGTGGAAACACCATTCACAGATCTTAATTTAGGCAAGCTCCTAAATAACACCCAACCATTTTCCTTCTTGTGTGTGTAGGTTAGATTCAAAAGAATTTGCGCAAGACAAGCTATAGGAAATAGGAACACAGAAGGGTGAAGACACATGAGATTTCACATTCTGTTAAACCCTAATCAGGGTCTAGGGTACCCAAATGTCCTGGTCCTTTGGGCTCCCAAATCAGGATCTAGGTTCATCTCTACCTTTTGATCCTCACTGTGGTGTTAGATTTTTTATATATATTTCTAACATACTATTATGAGTAAATCTTTGTCAACTAGGGTTTTATATTTATCCTAGTTTGTGTGGTTAGATTTGGTTGGATTTGGTTGACAATCCTCTATAAAACAAAGGGACAAAATCCCTATAGTTTGGTTCTCCTTCTTGGGTAGAACCCAATCTCGGTTTGTGTCCTAATGTTGGATAGAAGAGGGTTTGACCTAGTTTGATCTCTTGAGCTAGTTCTCTTTTTTCTATCTAACATTTTGGTGAAACCATCATTTCTTCAACCTTGACATCCTTTTTACTTAAAATCTGAGATATTTTCTACCCTAGATCTGATTATATTATATTCATTCATCATTTGGCATACTTTCATAGCTTAATTTTACATTGTTTCATTGTTAGGGTTTGGAAAAACCTTGCATTTTTAGAAAATCTAGCTAGTCTTGAACCTAGGGTTTGGAGATTAGCGATTTGTTTCACATCTTTGTGACATGATTAAATTGATTTCATTTTCTATAGCATATCATCTTTGTGTTTAATAAAATACATTCTTGCATATTTGCATTGAAAAGTGAAAAATCAAGCATTTTAGGCTTAGAAAAAGCATATTTATTGCATTGTTTTCATTGCACATGTTTTACATCATCATATAAAGATTTAAAATTCTGATTTTTGCATCAGATCTTATTGGTATAACATTATTTAATCATTTCATATTCATAAATCTTGCATTTAAACCTCTTTTTTGCTAGGGTTTTGTCAAAACAATTGCATTTTTGGAAACTTTAGTCAAATTCAAAACCCAGGGTTTGTAATTAATATCTTGTTTCAGAATTTGCTGACGATAATTAGTATTTCAAATCTGATTTTTCATTTCTGTAACATTTAATAAATTTCATTTGTGTTCAAGTTATGAAAAAAAAACATTCTTGTGTCAAAGAATTTTGGTTTAAAGAACAAGCATTTAAGATCTAGGATTTTATGATAAAGCCTAGCTAGTCTTGCATTTGTTGGTTGTATTGGAAATCTTATTTTCAGATCTTTGTTATGATGAAAGATTGCTAAAACTTATTTTAATTTGTTGTAACTCATCATATGTGTCATATTTGTTTAAATTAGAACATTCATGTTCTCTTTGAAATTGTAAAGCAATAGCATAAACAAACAAAACTATCTAGCTTCATTTGACACTTATGCATCTTCATTTAAAGAAAATTTTTATAAGTCCCTCTTGTGTTTACTTAGGAAAATTATTTGCGCATACTACACATCTTACATTTGCAAGACTTAGTTGTTGTGGTTACCAAAAACACCACATTTTTTGGAAAGCCCTGCTTATCTTGTACTTGTAGATCTTTGACTATAATTTTATTTTGGATACTAAAATCATGTAAAAATTCAATTGCACATTGCTATTCCATATCACAATAATAACATGTATTATTGTCTTTTTGGTATTTCTTCTATCAATATTAGAAGACCTTACTAAATTCATCTCCATGAATAGTCATGAGATAGATTAAGGTGATAATTCTTCTTCTACCACAATTCCTTATAATGTCATCACTGCTAAGGCATATGATGGTGACCTAGCTTCACCTACATCACCCTTTTCTTTAGATCCCTCTCCCAAAAGTGAGAACTTTTTGGCACAAGAGGATGAAATCATTGACACATTTCTTAACATTACTTTACCTTCTCTTCATTTGGATGATCTCTCTACTAAAGATGTGACATTAGAGGATTTTGAGCATACTACTACTTCTACCATAGCACATGATGATCCCATGAATCATTCTATTAACCTTCTTCCTTTGGTTGAATGTTCAAGTACCTTGGATATCACTAAGGAAGTAAAGACCCTTGATCTTCCTCCTTTAGTTGAATATTTAAATACCTTGGATATCATTAAGGATGTGAAGACCCTTGGCATTCCTCCTTTAGTTGCATGTTCAAGCCCCTTGGACATCACTAAAGATTCAATCATTAACAATTTTCTTAACATCACCCTACCCTCTCTTCATTCTAATGCTCTCTTGTCAAAATATGAAGTATTAGTGGATGAAGATTATTCTATTATAATGGATTCGCTATGAGAAGACATTGGGCATTCATCTCAAAAAGATATCAATTCTATCATCATTAATAGACTTATTTCACCCACTATGGGGATAGTGAATAAGTGCATAAATATTCACAATACTCCTAAAATCATGGTACATGAGGCACCTAATCCAGTTCAAGGTGTTTCAAAACCATCTTGACCTCATGGTTACTTTCTCAATATTGCAAATAAAATTACTCAAAGGAATCAAGGTGTACAAAATGTGTTGCAACAATCTCATTATAATGCGATTGCTCACACATACAACACCCAAAATAACAAACAAAGTAAGAAAGGACCGAGTATGCCCACTTCCCTTCCACCTTCTCAACCTTTTCTTCTTCCACCTCCTCATCTTCCTCCACATATTAGTAAAGAATACGATCTTGTCGAGCAGCTCCATGCTACTCTAGCTAAGATCTCTTTATGGGATTTAATACAAACATCACAGGTACATACCACAGAATGCTCCAAGAGGCTCTACAAAAGGTAGTTGTTCCACCTTTTGTTAGGTTGAATTATGTAGCATCTCTTTTTAGTTGTATGCATGTGACAACATCAGATATTTCATTTCAACAAAATGAATTATCTCCCATAGAAGTTCAAAACCAATATGAACCTCTTATGATATATGTCATTATTTATAAAATGAGAGTTAGACATGTACCATGATTGATGGTGGTTCAGGTCTTAATGTCTATGGTATAGACTTGTTACATAAAATTAATGTTGATACCTCTCTCATCAAACCATATAAACTCATCCTTCATGGCTTTGATAATGCTGGTAAAAAATCACTAGGTATGTAATCACCTTAAATATTAAGGTTGGACATGTGACATTGCCTACCCTTATCCATGTCATGCCTAATTCTCTTTCATACAATCATTTTCATGGTAGACCATGGATTTATACCATGGGGGCAGTCCTGTCTATTCTTGATCACTCAATAAAGTTTATCTTTGAAAACAAGCCCTATACAATCAAAGAAGATTCAGTTCAAGAAAGTTACTTACAAATACAAGTGAGATATCAAATTCCTTTAAGTGATTTGAGCCATTCTTTAACAAAAACCAAACCACTATCCTTCATTGCTAAGAATAGTGTTGGTCCTTCAAATGCATTTTCGATGATGACTGCCCAAGGCTCGTTATATTTTACACCCTCATTTGCAAGTGAATAAAAAGTCTCACCCTCACACCCAAAAACCTTGAAGGTAAATGAAATTTTTTCAACACAATCTCATACTCCTACAAATCTTAAACTCAAGATTAATGATGACGGAACCTTTAAAATTGATGAAGATTTGCCTTCTTCTATCGAAATGGCAGCCAGTTGTGATAAAGTATCATCTAATTTTAATACATGTCATAGTAATGATGTGGTCCCTTTAGATTTCAACCCCCATGGGATTGTTGAAACAAAGATTGACCCTCCTCACCATGATCGAATATAATCATTCTATTTCTTCTTTCAATAAAGCTAGCCATGTGAATTCTCCTCTTCTTGTGGGCTTGGAGATGTGTTATGGGCGTGGATTCAAAATCCTTTCTAAACTTGGATACAATGGAAATGGGTTAGGATGCAAAGAACAAGGAATTAAGGAACCTGTGGAACCAACACTACACTTTTCTAAAGTATGTTTAGGTTTCCATCCTTCTCCTTCGTTCTCTCCCCATGTTCACAACAAAATGATTTTCTTCCTACTCCACCTATATCTTCTCTTCTTTCTCAACAAGAGTGTATGTTTCTGAGTCTACTCAAAGACCTCTTAATCACTCTTCCTACTCCAACGCACAAAAAGATTCAACAAAATAATCATTCAACACCTCATTATTGTGCATATCATTGAGCACTTGGCCATTCCACTAAGGAATGCCGAGTCTTGAGTGACAATATTCATTAAATTTGAACAAGGTGTGTCTCTAGAACTCTTCACCATGCTTGATGTAGTCCCTAGAGTAGCTTGTCCTCCATCCATTTTATAAAACAAGTTGGGGGAGGATGATTTTTTATAGACCAACTCATGAGTGTGGTCCCTCCTCATTTTGTGTTATGCTTCTATGTAATGTTATACCCATATTTTGATATTGTGGTTCTCCCTTGACACCCTTGTTATTACAAAGGTACAAGGAGTAAGAAAACATTGTGTCATTCTTCCATTAGTATCTTCATTCTTCTATATGTCATGATATACAATTGTGTTATTTTTATTGGATGATCTAGCATCCTTTCATGATTCAAATTTATGTGTACTCTACTTTCATGTGATCTTTCCTCTGTCATCTTCATAAGTTATGATGTTTGATGCCTATGGCACCTTGTTGTAATGCTCGGCATCATACCATGACTACACAATCCATTCTGTATCATGCATGTAAGAATTGCCTTGGTTTTCTCATCATGGGGGCAACCCCTTGTCATGATGTATCTTTTGAAAACACATATCAATTGGGCATTTGTTTTTAGAAAGCTCTCATGCCTATTTTATATTTATTTAGGTCACTCTACCTTAAAGTTAGTCTCTCCCTGATGGAGTTAGCAATCACTTTAAGGTGGGGACATATATAATGATGTGAGCCTTACTCTAATATTTCTATCAAAACACTTGTTGATTATCTTTGTTACTCTACTATCTTGGAAAGGATTACAGAAATCTTGGAAACAAGATCTTGAATCTATCTTGTTCTCCGAAGTTGAAGCTCCTTGCATGTTTGGGAGAAGGGTTGTGCCACCAACTAGAGTTTGGTAGTAAGGTTGCTTCACCTTTTTATTCTACAAGACTTCATGTAAATCCTCTTGTAGGAGGTGGATTGTGTATTCCTTTAAGTGGAAACACTTTTCTTAATGTGGATTATGTGTATGATGTGTTTGTACCCCTCTTATTCTTCTTATTTCTAACTAACCCCTTAGCATTCTTCTTATTGAATCTTGGGGAATGATGTGTGGTGATTGAGATAACCTTATAGATTGAGGTCTCTCTTGTCATGCTAACTCAGGGTCTTCTGTTATGTGTTTCTTGTGATTGTTGTATGATGCATATATTCTCCTTCTCTATTCTTATTCTCTACATATTCTTCATGCCTCATGCATGACTCACATGTATTCTCTCTATGTGTTCCTTATGTATGTCTCTTGATTACTTCGCACGTATTCCATGCGTGTTCATGTGTATTCTGTGTATACTTTATACCTTATGTGTATTCTTTGTGTCAAGCATGTATACTTCATGTATTGTCTGTATGCATTGTGATTTCTCAAGTGTATGCCTTGTGTATATCATGTCTTATCTCATGTTTTTTAAGTGATTCATATATGAGTGAATTATGTCATGTGCCTTATGTGTATACCAATCATCATAGACTCCTAGAATCCTAAACTTGGGGGTTTGATCACCCTTCAATTTTGACAATATTCTACAGTTTCTATGTTTGTTGTGTTTGAGATTTGTCTTTTCCGTACATTAGTGTGAGTTCAAACATAAGCTCATACCCACACTAAAGTGGGGGCTAAATGTTATGGAGTAAAATGTGTACACTAGCATTTTACACCTCGTTTAGCACCAAGTTGAACCTAAAATGTTTACACTTGTTAATCAGGACTAATTTTAAAACCTTTTTGAATATTAAATGATAAATTCTTGATCCCAATGATAAAAACTGACAAAATAACAATGAGGTCAACCTAAGGACACCTAAAAGGACTTATGCTAGAGTTTTTGGGGCTAAAGGGCAAGGGTGCCCAAGCGCCTTGGTCCCTTATTTAGCCCTAATATAATTTAAAGGTATGTCAGCTTAAGACATCTTAAGTGGTTCCTCATGTCAGCCCCATTTGGTTTTATTTGTCATTGGTGAGTAGGAATGCATATAAAAACAAGTTAGTTTATTCATTTTAACATCTCTAAGCTATCTCTAACTTCTTGAAGGATTATATCTCTCTCTTCTTCTCTCTCATGCTTCTCTAAAGCTCTCTATGGTGGATTATTGTTGTAGCACCAACTTATTATAGGTCTTGTGAAGGTCTTTCTACTTCTTTGGGCTACAACAACTTCTTGAGTCAAGTTGTGATGTTGTATCAAGCATCCTAGGGTTTTGATGCTCATGGTGACTTCTTTCCTTCATGCCTTGTTCTAGCATTCCATTATACTCTAGATTTTCCTTTGCCCTCCTAGGGTACACACTATTTGAGATCTCATCACTAATAAATTATGGAGTGGAAACACCATTCATGGAGCTTGACTTAGGCAAGATCCTAAATATCACCCAACCATTTTCCTTCTTGCGTGTGTGCAGGTCAGATCTAGAAGAATATATGGAAGACAAGCTACAGGAGATAGGAACACAAAAGGATGAAGACACAGGAGATTTCACATTTTGCTAAACCCTAATCAAATTCTAGGGAATGCAGGCATCCTAGTCCTTTGGGCTCCTAAATCAGGATCCAGGTTCATCTCTGCCTTTTGATCCTCGCTGTGGTGTTAGATTTATGATATTTGTTTCTAACAGTCTATTATGAGTAAATCTTTGTCAACTAGGGTTTAATATTTTTCCCTAGTTTGTGTGATTAGATTTGGTTGGATTTGGTTGACACTCCTCTATACAACAAAGGGACAAAACCATTGTATCTTGGCTCTCCATCTTGGGTAGAAGCCAAGGTCAGTTTGTTTCCTAATGTTGGATAGAAGAGGGCTTGACCTAGTTTGATCTCTTGAGCTAGTTCTCTCTTTCTATCTAACACAACCAATCCCAACCATCCACATCTAATCATTGTCATTTCTATAATAACTACACCAATAACATCCATTCCAACAAAGCCTCCCCTTTCTACAATTCTATTGTAGGGCATATCAAACCTATTTGTGCACAAGTTACAACCATCAAAATAAAATTCAAATCCTCCAACTATTCCATTATCATGAGGTGTGGTAAGGTCACCATCTAAGGGGCCTCCTCATTTTCCACATAGGCCACTATATATAATCTTTTAGAGCATCTTAAGAAAACTCCAATGCAAATATCGATCCTAGAGTTACTCAAAATATTGCTTGTCCATAGAGATATATTGGATCATGCCTTATAGGAGTCATGCGTCCCTAATGACATTGACCTTAACCAATTCCAATCCCTTGTGGGATACCTTTCATCCACCTATCAACTCCCTTTTAGTCAAATTGATATGCCTCCCATCAACCCATCCCACAATAAAGCTCTCCATATCAAAGTCCTTATTGCCAAATATAAGGTTAAAAGAGTCCTCTTGGATAATTGGTCTATCTTAAATCTATGCACTTTAAGATTCATAAAATAGATGGGATAGTTTATGACTGACTTGGAACCATATGTCCTCACAATCAAGGCCTATGATAATGCAAATTGAGAATCTGAGGGTACTATTTACTTTCCCATATTGGTGGGGCCCATCTTGTAGCAAACTATGTGTCATGTTGTTGATCTTGATCTTCCCTACAACCTTCTTCTTGGACACCCATGGCTTCATGTCATGCAAACCATTCCATCCACTTATCATCAATGCCTAAAATTGCTCCATAACATTTTGGAAGTCACTATTCATTCTAATCCATAGCCCTTTGAGTACAACAAATTTATGGAGGCTTCCTACCACAAAGAAAATTATTGTTCTATTATCGACATTGCTATACACAACAAGGTCAAGCCCTCATCCTCTTATGTCAATCTTGGAACCCTTTCTTCCACATCATCCCCTTTCGAGAATCCCAAATCCACAAGATCAAGATCATCAACACTAGTTGTGGAGAGTATGAGTTGCATAATGCCTTTCATGTTGGAAAATTACCCCAATCTCCATGATCCTATGGTTATCCTCAGTGAAAACCTACTCAAAAGACACCAAAAATCATACAATATGGGCCTACCATCTTGATTTCCATATAAGGATCCTTGGCCAAAAAATAGATAGAAGGTTGCATCAACTCTTGTCTATATATAGATGAAGCAGAATCTACACTTGGCTACTTGAAAAAAAATTACCCTGAGCCACTACACATGTGTGAAAATATGAACTATAAGGGTAAGGGTCTTGGCCTCCATGAACAAGGCATTCTTGAGTCAATTCAAGTATAGTACTATGATGATCATCATGGACTAGGATACATGACACTTGGTCTAGAATCCAACAAACCATGTGCAGCTTCTACAAGTGTGGAAGAAACCTCTAACATTATTGTAAGCATCATGGGTTGAACCATCATTGCCTCTTTCAAAGACCTCAATATCTCCAACCTTTTCCATGAAATCTCTATCCTCACCATCAACTTACCCCTTTAATACACTAACCTTGTTGATTGGGACTAATAAGATCTCGTGTCTTTAGACACACTTCAAAATAATGAGGCAATCATCAAATTCCTGGAGTTCCATGATAGTATTCTTGTAGGAAATCACAAAATAATAGTTGACATTGACCATGGAATCATTTTCTATTTTAGGGAGGAAGAAGAGTTCCTTGGTTACAAGGAATCAAAAAATCAAAAATATCAAAAAATTAGAAAAAAGCAACCCCTAGTGAAAACCTCTCTAAGGAACTATCAGATATAAGAGAAAGAAATAAAGACATGTTTATTGATGAAAACCTTTTTGAGGTGTTAATGGATGAGGAAATCAACCTACCCCCAACACTTCCATACTAACAAGAGCACTCTACCATCCTGATTGAAGTGACATAGGAAATCAACTTAGAGATAGAAGATAATTTGAGGATCACATACATAGATACCTCTCTCATTACTACAAAACCAAAAAACATCTCATCTATCCTTCACAGGGAATTATATACACTTTTACTTAGTCCAATAGTGACATGCCTAGACTGGATCTCTCCCTTGTGGTTCATCACCTCATGGTTCATCTTGATGAATAACCAGTAAAGAAAAAACTCCAAAAACAACATCCACAAACCCTTCTAGTCAAAGAAGAACTCTAGAAAATTCAAGAGGTTGGCTTCATACGTCTAATTTACTACCCTAAATGGATATCCGACATAGTTCTAGTTAGAAAAATGCCTAAGGGATTTTGTGTGTGTACAAATTTCAAGGACCTCAACAAAGCCTATCCCAAGAACAACTTCCCCCTTCCAAAGGTCAACATCATTGTTTACCTCATAGTAGGTCATAAAATGCTCTCACTTATGGATGGTTTCTCCATATACAATTATAGTCATATCACCCCCAAAGATTAGCATGAAATAGATTTCACAACACCTTAGGGCACATTTTTCTATTAGGTTATGCCATTTGGGTTGAAAAATTCTAGGGCTACTTCCATGACATGCTTCATGATGTCATGGAAGATAATGTGGATGATCTCTTAGGCAAATCAAAAATAAGAGAAGGGTATCCTCACATCCTTGAGAGAATCTTTGACTACTTAAGAGAATGCAATGTTCACCTTAACCTAAAGAAATGTGTCTTTGGTGTTCCATATGGAAAACTCTTGGGATTTATTATATCTTGTTGAGGAATAGAATTGGACCTTGCCAATTTCACAACCATCAAGGATATGCCACCTCTTGAGAATCTAAAGCAACTTTTTATTCTGTAGGGTAATCTATAGGCTATCAAAAGATTCATTACATATCTTGTAGATAAGTATCAACCATTCTCTCATCTCCTAAAAAAGAATGAATTTTAATGGGATGAATCTTGCCAACAAGCCTTTGATAAAATGAAGGAATATCTTGCTTCACCACTAGTCCTCATGGCTCTAGTTTCAAACAAACCCTATTTATCTACATATTAACCACATTAGTCACACTAGGGGCACTTTAGCACAACATGATGAAGAGGGCCATGAATGGGCAATCTACTACATTAGTTGCACCTTAGTTGCTATGAGATTAACTACACACTACAAGAAAAAAATGTCTAGCTATTGTCTTTAGCCCCCAATAGTTTCAACACTACATGATTAGTAAGAAAACAAATCTCATTTTACAAAATTTACCCACTCAAGTATCTCTTATCTAGGGCATCTCTAAGCAGACATATGGGTAAGTGGGTCATACTATTGAGTGAGTTCAACATCAAATATGTGGACAAAAAAGTAGTTCAAAGATAGGTTGTTGTAGATTAGTTAGCCAAAGCATCTCTAACAGATAATAATCCACTTGTTATGGACTTCCCTGACAAGTCTATATTCACCTTAATATAACCTTATCCTTAGAAGCTATATTTTAATGGTTCCTATACCAATTACAGATCAAGCATTGGTATCTTGTTTGCCACCCGCTAAGGGGATTTCATACTGAAAGCATTCAAATTTGGTTTCTCATGTACAAACAACAATACAAAATATGAGGCCTTACAAGTTTTAAAATGGTAGTACAATGGAGTATCCAAATCTCCTTGTTTATGGGGTTCTTATCTTGTGACTAGATAGGTTATGATGAATATTAAACAAAAGATGATAAATTAATCCCCTAAAAATGGATGGTTGATAGCTTCAAGAAATATTGTACACACATCTAGTTTGAACAAGTACCCCACCTTAATAACAAATCATCAAATGACATGGATACCATTGACTCATTATTGGATATACCACAAGATAGTCAACATTGTGAGTTCTTGGTCAAACAACTATTGGTACCCATGTATGATACCCCCAATTTTGAGCCTATATGTGATATTATTGGTCCTAATTTGCCCTAGTATCATAACATTTACACATACCTCCATTATCAAACCTTACCACCTAACCTATGATGCAACCAATGTAAAACCTTCATCTAATGCATCTCCCATTTCACCATCCTTGGAGATACTCCACATCAAAGAGGATTTGATGGTTATTTACTATAGTGCCTAAATATCAAAGAGTCTAATATTTCCCTTAAAGAGGTTCACATGGTATTTGTGGTGCCCATACTAGTGGCATGGTCCTAAGGAAGAAGATTCTAAGTGAAAGGAAAAAATGTAGCAATAATAAACATTTCTACATAACCCCAAGAGATAAAAATATGCATACAAGTACTCAAAATTCACCATGTAAAAGAATAGACAAACATACCATCAAGATGACACAAGATATACCCTAGGAAAACCCTCCAGGAGGGAAAAACTTAGCCTCCCAAAGCACCCACACTCAATGTATTATTCATCAAATAAAACATTACAATACATTTACAAAGTTTCCATGAACACTTCTAAGACATCAAGCTTATCCAATGCATCCTTCATGTGTCCAAGAATAGTGGGTAACCATGCAACCACACATCCTATCCCATGCTTCACATATGCACTTTTCAGAAGAGCTCAATACAACTGACAACCAACCTCAACCACTAAATATGCACTTTGTTTTATTGAATCAATCTCAAACAAAACAACTAAGTGGTGTTGGCTAAACCATGTGTCTCAAAACCATTGACCCTTAAAATAAATATTTACCACAATTATTAAATATTTGTCTTATGTCTTCCACACATAAAATATCTAACCAATGTCCAATACAACTTTATAAGTGGGCCCAAATAAATATTTAATTTGTCTAAACACATCTTCTAAGATACACCACAAATAAATATTTATTTTGCATAATTAAAACATTTCTTTCTTGTGTAAGCTATACAACACACTTTTTCTTAACACTAAGAATAAGTTATTACTATCCCACCTATTGGTTTTTTCTTCTAAATCAACATCAGGGTTTGCCAGTTCCTATGCATGTGTAGATTCAGCCAACTAATACAGAAGGTTGCATGAGCTCCTCCCCTTCACTTCTGGTTCTGCTGCACCAAGGGGGTATCCCTATAGCTAAAGATGTAACCTTGACTAGCTCAATGATAGAAAGATCTAACTTGACAACAATAGGTAGAATACTCTCATGTATGGACCAAGATCTGCATGATAGATCACAAGGTTGGCAACATTCTTGGACATATGTGTCTGGTTGGGTATGAGAGTATGCAGGGGTCCTAATCCTACTCCTACAACTAACGGGTTGAAATTATGGAAAGGTTGGAAGTGATGTTTGGATGCAAGACAAGGGGGATGTGGATCATAACTACTAACCCAAAAGTAGACCGGTGCCTATCTCAGGGCAAGGAATCAACTAGATGTATACAAGAGATGGTTTGCAACTGGCATTCAAGTTTCATGGGGTTGGAGCTGATGCTTGCCTTACAAACATCACCCAAGAATGGGTATTTAGCTGCCTATACTTACAGACATCCCAACTAACATACATTCTTCTCCATACATTGACCTAAAACAGTTTAATCTACTCCTTGAATGGAAGTTACAGATCAAGAAAGCAACATAGAAATCTATACCCTAGAATCTATGAAACCCTTAGCAACCAGATTCAGAAGAAGAATGATATGCAACAAAGGAGACAGATAGGTAAACACATGCATTACAGCATTTTTCATAGAAAACAACAATGAAACTGAACATATGTGCAAAATACATTCATCATGCAACTCATAAACTCCAAAGAGATAGAACAACTAGGATCATGCCTTGTTCTTCGTTATTTACACAAAAATGCCCCAGGCCTTCAACAACCAACCCTAAATGAGTAGCACAGTTTGCCTTTTATAGCAGGAGGGTGCACTCAACCTTTCAGTACCATGGCACATCAAAATATCCGCCAGATATAATGCATCATCAGATTGGCACTCAAACATTTAATGCAGCAGGGGGAGGAGGAGACAGGAAGTGGCCTCAAGCCTTGCGCCGCTGTTTTGGGGATCTACATCTTCAGACAGGTGGTTGATCCATCCACGCTACTACCCATACCTCTGTAACATCCGCCATTAATGTCCACCTACTCACGGCCTTGGGAAAAATAGTTAACTGTACGCTCTTGAAACTTTCCCACCAAGATATATCATCCTGATATTTCAAATCATGTGGGAACCATTTATCCCACATGCACCCCGCGGAGACCCTTTTAGTACTTTATACACCACGCTGCATGCAAACATATTGTCATGCATTTTACCTTGTGCGACCAATGAGCCACCCACTAGTAGCCCATCACCCTAACTCTTGCCGATGCGAAGACTCCATCTGTGTAACCTGCGCCATCAAAGCAACAAAAAATAGTTTCGCCGACCACATCGATCATGCCGATGCTGACACCCTTTGCTTGGTCTTTAGCCAAACCCAAACCATTGACGCACTAAAAAATTCCTTCACCGATATGCCTTGTCACGCCGATGGACACCTTAGAAACACCTCATCGGCCAGACCCCAACCACTGGAGTGACCTCCTCCGGGCATGCCAATGCCACACATCACACTGATGAGCATCTTGATGACGTCACCATCACATTCTACATACCGCGCACCTCCTCATATCCAGATGACATCATCGTCATATTTCAATATGAGGGGATCTTTGTAAGATGACTGATGTTAAAAATATGATCCCCTCGGATCCTGATGACGTCACTAGCATATTGGGAAAAGGTGATAGTCAGAAGATCACCGGATATTTAGAAATATCAACCCCCCCCAAAAAATATCAGGGTGCATTGTAGCTCCATTGTAAGATCAAGGTGATGTATGAATATGACTGATACTTGAAAATATCACCCCTTTCCTTGGAATATGATGAAGCTGATTAGACAAGTGGATATCGCCCTGACATAAGAATGACGTCAGCAGCATCAGGGTGATCCAGCGAACATGAAGTGATGAAATAACATCGCGGTGATCTTAACCAAGATCACCCGATGTTCAAATATGATGACCCCCTTCAAAAAGTCGGGTCATATGGAACCTTGCAGCAACATCATCAGGATGACCTTAACTAAGATCACTCGATGTTAAAATATCACCCCGGCGAAAGATCATGCAGGCAGAAAATATGATGACCCTCACAAGCAACATTAGGGTGATAACCAGAAATATGATGATGATGACCTCCTCGGAAGAAAAAATGATGTTGAAGTTGAAAAATGCTGAGGAGGCCCAAGGACTTAGAACTTTTGGATTTTTTGGGAAGGTGCTTGCATATACATATTTAAGCACCAACACCACCATGGAAAACAATGCACGTGTTTGTCTTGTTGGCAACATGGAGAATTGATCCACACTCCATCACATGCCTTGCAACCTATTACTATTTGTTGGCCCTTTTCTGAATGGGGCCTTGATCTAATTAGAAAGATTCACCCCTCATCCTACCAAAAGTTCATTATCACCACCATTGAATATTTTACTAAATGAGTCAAAACCATCCCTCTCACCTTTATCATGGGTACACAAATATCAAAATTCATCCTCCATCATATCATTTGCCACTATGGCATCGAACCCACCACCATTGTCACTAACAATGGTAAATCCTTCAAAAATAATGAAGTCTGCAGTCTCTATGAGCACTTCCACATCCAACACCATTGGTCCACTCCATACTATCCCCAAAGAAATGGTCAATTAGATGCAACTAATAAAACCCTGTTGAAAATCCTAAAAAAGTCTGTTAATGATGTTAGCCATGATTGGCACCTCCACCTCAATCTTTACCTATGGGCCTATTGCAATAACATCTAAAAACCCATTGGTGCTACCCTATATTCCCTAGTCCTTAGCTCAAAAGTTATCTTTCTAGTTGAGACTGAACGACCATCATTGTGTATCTCTTTGTGTAACCTCCGTGATGATGAGGAGTATAGAATTGCATGACTACATGAGTTAGAGCTACTTGATGAGCAGTTCCTCAATGCCCTAAATATATTATAGGCTTATTAGAATCATCTTTGTAGAAGCTATAACAAGAAAATTAAAGATCAAGAATTTGAGATTGGTGACCATGTGCTGAAAGAAAATTAGAAGAAAACTAATTAGGACTAAGAAGGAAAGGAAAATTTTAACCTGTTTGGCTAGGTCCCTATGTCATCCTCACCATATATGGTTTAGGTGCTTATCAAATGGCTACCCCAAATGATTAGGAGCTTGAAAAACCTTTGAATATTGTCCATCTCAAATGCTTCCATGCTTAGTCTAACCAATATCCCAATTTGGAAAAATCCAAAAAAAAATTAAAATTATCAAAATAAAGAAAAATCAAAGAATTAGAAAAAGTCAAGAAAAATCATCCTTTGGTGAAAACTACTCTTCATGGTTCCTTAGATAAGTACCATGGTGAAAACCTACTAGTAGGTGCCATGTGTATAGTTGGACTCCAGTATCTTTTAGGTCATCTTCATACCATCCCCTAATATTCCATAACATCCATATAGTTGCCCTCTATCATATGCTGGGAGTAGTGGATTATGCCTTTCTTTCGAAAAGGATTTTGACAATATCTCTGTTGCTTATTCAATATTTTAGAGTAATTTTTTTCTAGTTTTGAGCTTCATGTACTTGCAAGTACATTGGCATCACATCTCCAATTTCTACACCTGAAACATCAAACTTAAAACAACCAAATGAATATTTATATGTAACCTTGATAACATGCATCAGTTGAACCATTTTCCACCATGATCTTAATATCCCATCCTTTTCTTTTGTAGGATACGTTGGGAAGCCCATTTTCTAGCCCTGTTTTTGTCCCTATGCCTTGTTTAGTCCCTTGTGCCTTTGAAAATGTTTGAAATTCTCAAAAATTCTTGAGTTTCCTAAGTTTTTGGCCTTGTTAGACATTTTAGGCTCACTAGGAACCATTTCGAAGGTTCCCTTGGTTCTCAAAACCAATGGAACCCCTAACAATGTTTTGGGTTCCATATTAGCCCCCGACTTCCCACTTATAAATCATTCTAAGGCATAACTTCATTCTTGGTTGTCGGTAATTTGCTGACAACCTATAATAGGAACCTCATTTAGTTCTTGTTCCTAGTTCCTAGTGGTGCATTGATAGCCTATATGCAAAAGAAAGTAAAAAAGTTTCCAAGGCATGGAAGATAAAAAATGAAGAAATGCATGAATTGGAATAGTTCCTGGTTGTCAGCAAATTGCTGACAACCTAGAACAGGAACCTTTTTGGTTCCTAGTTCTCATTTGGCCCATGATCATCGAAAGAGAAAAGTGGCTAAGGAAACAAAGGAAAAACAAAAAAAAGAACATGAAGAAGAGAAGAGAAAGGTGTGCAAGTTCCTAGTTCTTAGTGGGTAGAGAACCTTTGACGAAGTAGAATATGAATTGTTCCTGGTTCCTAGTCGATCACCAATTCAATGAGAGAGAAGGTAAGTGGCTAGAGAGAAAAGGAAAGGAGGGTGGGAAAGATAAAGAAATGAATGGGAACAAGAAGATGAAGAAGAAAGAAATGAAAATGAAGAAGAAGCACCTAGTTCTTTCCTGTCGATGAATCATCGACAAATAGGAACAAAGAGGAAAAGAGCAAGAAAAGATGATGTCAGTGGTTTCGATGGTTCCTGGAACCACCGAAACCTCTGACCTAGTTCTTGATGAGCCTCTAGGTGTCAAAAATGTAGGATTGAATATTTTAAAGTGTTTTAAACATATTTTTCATGGGTTTGTTTGTTTAAGCACTTGCCTACCTCCCAAAAGTGTCATTAATGCTCATTTTTACTAGGTTAGAGGTAGATGGAATTGAATGATGGGGTAGATGGAATTTAATGGTGGCTAACTAATATCCCTCTAAAAAATGTAGAAAAAGAAATGTAATTCTATATACATAAAATAAAGATGTAAAGTGGTTGGTTGTTGAGCCAACTGGTTGGTCTCTGAGCTGATTTGGATATGTAGGTGCTTTGGGTAGTTTTAGGGAATCAAACAAAGCCAATTAGGTCTACAAATATGGGGGATGCTTCTAGTACAACGTAGGAAGGATATTGTAATGCATATCTTCATATGATATTATTTCTCTATGGAAGAATGTAAGTGTTTAGGGGGTGTTCGAACCCAATTACTCATCTCCCTTGCCACACTTGCTGGTATGATTGTAACATAGATTTGACGATGTATGACATCGTTTAAATCAATTCAAGCTTTTGTGTTGGGTCATTCCTTTGTTGTAAATGGATTATTGTATGTCTTTTCAGGATTGCTAAGAATGTTTATCATATGGGATTGAATCTGAAATTTTTATATGCATGCACATCTAGGTCTATTGATGCTTATTAGATGCATCTCTTCCCTATTGTTCATGACTATGTTGCCCAATGGAGTAGGCACCAATCCAGCTTGATGAAGGGCCACATTATTGTAAATTAATCCTCTATCTTATTAGTTGTAGGTGTAGGAGTAGGATTAGATTAGGTTTCAAAGGTTGTTCATCATTCAGTGTTATAACCAGGGACAAATCCCAAGCAATCCAAAGCAATTTAAATCATTTATGAATCATTTTCAAGCATACCTACACCCTGTAAATTATGTAATGGAATTTAAGTGGATTCATCTCAAGGGATACCATGTTGTTATCATTTTTTGGTGCATCTACAGGGTGTTGTAGTTAGTTTTATTAGAAGTTTATGCAGCTAGTCTATCTTTATCTAGTGACAACATAGTAAGAGGTCAAATGTACATTTGGTATGGTTGTGGGTGTTTATTTGTGTTTTATTTCATGCCTCTAGGAATATCCCTCCTAGGTCTAGTTGAGCCCAAAGTGTAGGAGAGTACACCCACTCTTGTTAGTTGGCATTAACCATCCTTAATCTATGGATGAGCCTCTTTATGTCTTTCCTGATGAAACCCCTAGCCTAGAATGTGGAGATATGCTCTAGGATTTTAGACATGTGGTTTTGGGACCCAACAGAATGGCACCATTGCTAGTGATGAATTAGAAGGTTGATAAATTTGAAGACCTTGGTAATAGCTATCCATTATTTGCATTTTTTTGTGTGTTGAAGTTGGTCCCCCATCAACTTACACCAATAAAATGACACCATTGCTAAGGATGAATTAGAAGGTTAATAAATTTGAAGACATTGGTAATAGTTATTTGCTATTTGTATTTTGTTGTGTGTTGAAGTTCGTCTCCTATCAACTTATGCCAACATAATGATACTGTTGATGGGGAAGATTCATTGCTGGGTTAAAATTAATTTGAAGACTCAACTGGTGAGTTGAACCCAGACCTATTTGTTCCTCTATTGTCAAAAAGATAGTTTGCTGCTATTACTTTGTTTGTTGTTGATGATTTTAATACACCATCTCAATGTGTAACCAGTGATAAAGGTACATGGCTTTATTCCTAATGTTTTGGAGATTGAGTTCCTTTATTGGTGAAGGAACACATATTTATTTTAACTCTGTTTCTACCCAGCATTCTAGAATGTTTTAGTCATGGCCTTTAGATATGAATTTGAAGAATTTAGGATGCTCCCTTATATGCATCTTCCTATGTTTCAAACCCTAGAAACTATATTGGATTGGATGTTTATGACCATTATAGTGATGTTGGTTCTAGTCATGGCTCTACATTTCATACAAGCCCAAACTTATATGCACCCATGTAAAATCAAAATGAATTAGCTAGGCAATAATGTGAAATTGATAAAAATAATCAATTGGTAGAGTCCATGTTGCAGCAAGAAATGAAAATTGAAAATTGTATTAGGATACTAAAGTCTAGGGTGTAGACCAATGCTTTCCCTATTGCCCATAAAAATTAGATTGCCTAGTCTCCTATTATTCCCTTAGATCCTATTTATAGATAGCTAGACCAATCTTGGGTTGACTACAAAATGCAAAACATGTCAACCAAGATTTACAATCAGATGCCCAAATTTGATGGGTACAAAATTTGGGAAGGGGACACACAAATTGATGACTTATCTAATTTTATGGATAAATTTCATTTTGAGGATGAGGACATGTGGATGAAATTTTTTGTTAGGTCCTTGCATGGAAAAGTAAAAGAATGGATTCAAAATTTTCCAAGACAATCCTTTGCCTCTTGGAATGAACTTGTGGCTGCATTTGAAAAGGAATTTGCAAAAGGTTTAGATCCTATTGTTCTTATCATAGAGTTGGAAGAAATCAAAAGACAAGACAAAGAGTCTAGCATTGACTTGAATCATAGGTTCAATGTTTTCCTTTCTAGAATTCCAAATAATTTTAGACCCAACACTCCTTCCTATATTGATATGCTTTTTGAAGTATTTGAATTTGGATGGAGTTTGATGCATGAAGATTTAAAACTAACAAGTATGAAACATGTATATTTATGCCTAGACTCCATGGAGAAGGTAAGGGATAACTACATAGTGAGTTTTTTGTCCACAAGTGTTGGTAGTGCTGGTAATGAATATGCTAATGTGAACAATAGTCATGTGGATGCAACTAATCAGATGAGTGCAACATCAAATTATGATTGTGTAGTTAGAAGGGTAGAAGTTGAAGATGGTGCTTTAGATGACAACATTGTAGATGATGAAGATAGTGTATGCAGCTACCTTCAGTTGGACAGTTCATTAGTTGAAGATAAAAATGATGACATCCATGATAGCCTCCAACTTACTTTTGAGGTATGTGGATTATTGAATAATGAGGAAGATGTGTACAAGAATGAGCATTTAGTTGGATGGGCTTGTGAAGTTGATCATGTTGTGTGTGCATGGGTAAGTGAAATAGAAGGTGAATGAGAAACTCATTTCTTGTTTGATGAGCTGACCACTTTTGTTCATATTAGTGATGATGAAGTTGCTCCTATTTATTTACATGGGGGTGACATAAAAGTGACTGCACTTGATAATAACTGATCAGAGATAAGTGTTAGTGCAGCCTTGAAATGCCAATTTGAATAATTTTCCATTGAAGAGTGTGAAGATGGTGATCATGTGGATGTGCATATGAAATCCTATTCCTTTGGTACAATGTTTGTTTCCTTCCTCATGTTTCTTGTGCTTCATGTAGGCTACAAGTAAACATGATAGAAAAATAAAGGAAGAAGTGTGCCATCAGTCTTATTGTAGCAGTATATGTGACATAGAAGATTATCATAATTATCATGAAATAGAGAGATAATTGGAAGAACTTGGTTCTTCATTTGAGGTATCTCATGATCTTGATTTTTGTGCTGATGGTTTGAATTTTGTGTTGGATCATGCTTATGATTCAGATATTGGTGATGATATCAGCACAAGTGAAAGCAATGTATGTTGGCTACCTATTATTCAAGAGTTTGATGACACTTGTGATTACAAGGCTTTCCTTTGTAATGAAAGTCAAGTTTCTATTGATATGGATGATAGTGGTATGCCATAATTTCAATCATTTATATGGGTCCAACATACATGTGAAGTAGTTGTTGAGCAACAATATGAATGCCACATTGAAGACCAACATGTTACAACTCATCTTGAGGGTATGCCAGAGATGGATTTTTTCCATTTTGATTTGCAAGAACATACATATCTTTTTGTAGATCAATAGTGTAATTAGGAACATTTCTCTTTTCCATGTGAATTAGAGGTGTTCTACTTTTCCCTCAGTACACATGAAGATGTCAATAGGTATGACAATGTTACAATAAGTGGTGGATGTTTGCTTCCATCCATGTATTCTGTTGCTGACCTAAAATTTGTTCCTCACCCCTTGCTTCTAGAAACAAGCATGATGTGACATGGAATAGGTCAAGCACCTATTATTTGTGGCTACCCTATAGTGGTGATGTTTGTGATGGAGCTAGATTTTTCTCCATGAATAGTGGTTGTAGATTTTTGAATGTATGTGGAAGCCATCTTTTGTTGTAGTTGGGTGGTGAATGTAGATTTAGTTTGAGAGATATCGACTCCTTCACCTTTTGCAGGGTTCCCCTACCTTGTGTTAAAATTTTGTTTACAATCATCATTCCTCTTGTGCTCTCATGCCTATGAATGTAATTTGTTTGTATATATTCCCTCATTGTGTGCTTTCCTTGTAAATACATTGGTTTGTTTCCCCTTGTTTTTTCTTTTTGTGGTTTGCCCCAGAGATAGTTGGTTCTTGCTATGCCAAGTTTGACACACATCCTTAACCAGAGCCAACTATTGGGACCCCCATTTTACAACCCCATTTTTCCCTTGTGCCTTGTTTAGTCCCTTGTGCCTTTGAAATTTTTTGAAATTCTCAAAAATCCTAAGTTTCCTAAGTTTTTGGCCTTGTCGGCCATTTTAGGCTCACCAAGAACCATTTCAGAGGTTCCCATGTTTCTTGGAACTAAGGGAACCCCTAACAATGTTTTGAGTTCCATATTGGCCCTTGACTCCCCACTTACAAATTTTTATAAGACATAACTTCATTCTTAGTTGTCAACAATTTGCTGACAACCCAGAATAGGAACCTTGTTTGGTTCTTCTTCCCAGTTCCTGGTGGTGCCTTGATAGCCTATATGTAAAAGAAAGTTAGAAAAGATTCTAAGGCATGAAAGAGAAAGTACGAAGAAATCAAGTGGAATGGCAAGTGTTCTTGGTTGTTGGTCCAGAGCCCTAAAAATAAGAACCCAGAGAAAAGTGGCTAAGGAAAGAAAGGTAAAAGAAAATAAAGAAGAACATGAAGATGAGAAGAGAAAGGTGTAGAGGTTCCTAGTTTTGAGTGGTTGGTGAACCTTTGACAAAGTGGAATAGGAACTATTCCTGGTTCCTAATTGATCATTGATGGAATGAGAGAGAAGGTAAGTGACCTAAGAGAAAAGGAAACAAAGGAGGGTTGGAAAGAGAAAGGAATGAATGGGAACAAGAAGATGAAGAAGGAAGAAATGAAAATGAAGAAGCGCCTAGTTCCTAGTTGTTGATGAATCATTGACAAGTAGGAACAAAGAGAAAAAGAGAAAGATTAGAAGATGTCAGTGGTTCCAATGGTTCATGGAACCACCAAAACCTTCGGCCTAGTTCTTGATGAGAACCCAAGTACCAAAAAATGTAGGATTAAATATTTTAAAGTGTTTTAAACATATTTTTTCATAATTTTACTTGTTTAAGTGCCTGCCTACCTCTCAGAAGCACTATTAATGCTCACTTTGACTAGGTTGGAGGTAGGTGGAATTGAATGATGGAGTAGATGGTGGTAGGTGAGGGAATCCTAATTTATTGCCCTCTAAGAAATGTAGCAAAGGAAATTTAATTATATATATACATAAAATAAAGATGTAAAGTGGTTGGTTGTTGAGCCAATTGGTTGGTCTCTGAGCTAATTTGGATTTGTAGGTGCTTTAGGTAGTTTTAGGGCATAAAACAAAGCTAGTTAGGTCTACAAACATGGGAGGATGCTTTTGGTATAGCATAGGAAGGATATCGTAATACATATCTTCATATGCTATTATGTTTCCATGGAAGATTGTAATTGTTTAGGGGGTGTTTAAACCCAGCTACTCATCCTCTCTTTCCACACTTGCTGGTATGATTGTAATAGAGATTTGATAATGTATGATAGAATTTAAATCAATACAAGATTTTGTGTTGGGTCATTCCTTTATTGCAAATGGATTATTGCATGTATTTTCTAGATTTCTAAGTATGTTTATCATATGGGACTAAATTTGAGATTTTTGTGTGTATGCACATCTAGTTTTGTTGATGCTTATTAGATGCATCTTTTTCCTCTTTGTTTTTTATGACTCTGTTGCCCAATGGAGTAGGCATTGGTCTAGTTTGGTGAAGGGCTAGCATTATTTTAAATCAATCCTCTATCCTATTAGTTGTAGGAGTAGGAGTAGGATTAGATATGTTTCATAGGATGTTCATGATTTAGTGTTATAACCAAGGACAAATCTCAAGAAATCCAAAGAAATTTAAATAAATTTTGAATCATGTTCATGCATGACTGCACCTTGTAAATTATGTAATGGAAGTTAAGTGGATTCATCTTAAGCGATACCATGTTGTTATCATTTTTTGGTGCATCTACAGGGTGTAGTAGTTAGATTTATTAGAGGTTTATGCAGCTAGTCTATCTTTATCCAGTGACAACTATAGGAGGTCAAATGTACATTGGGTATGGATGTGGGTGTTTATCTATGTTTTGTTTCATGTCTATAGGAATATCCTTCCTAGGTCTAGCTGATCTCAAAGTGCAGGAGAGTTTACCCACTCTCATTAGTTGGCCTTAACCATCCTTAATCTATGGATGAGCCTCTTTCTCTCTTTCCTAATGACACCCCTAGCCTAGAATGTGGAGATATGCTCTAGGATTTTGGACTTTTAGTTTTAGGACCCAATAGGATACATTGTTCCCCACATCAAGCATCATCAACATCATCGTCACCACCTTTTTAAGACTTTGGAAAAAGGTAAACTCCTATATGTCGATTGACCATTGCTTTTTTAAATTTTATTTATCTTTGACCTACATTATACCTGTACTAGGGCATGAGTCTATAGTTTCTATGTGTTGTCTTTGTCAGTTGTCCCCTTGCAGTACCCACCAAGGTTGTCAAATGCCTTGTGATGTGCTAGGGAATCCTTTTTTTGTTGTTTCTTGTGAATTAGTCCTATGCATGGGATACATTGTCACCTTGGTTTCTATACCCTAGTGCATAACATCCTATGCTATATCAAAATAAGTGTTCACCACATGTTAACATAATACCTGAATTCATAATCAAACCACTCGTCATATCTTCCATATTACATATCCATTATTATCATTTTTATCAACCATGTCAATTAATCATGATTTAGCTTATGCACATGATTAGAATTGGTTAGATAGTTATTTAATTAGTTATCTATCTAATTAACATTCATCATCATCATTTTCTTCTATCTAAAATCATCATCTTCTTTTAAACAAAAATACTAGCATCATACATATCCATTATATCATTTGCATTTACATCCACACACACACACATCCATCATGTATAAACATGCATTCATACATAAAACCATCATATAAAGTCATCTAATTTATGCATACATCATAATACCAAAATCACATCTCTCCATGCATTATACATCCATCAAAATCAATCAAATTATCCATTATCATATCATCACATCAAAACTAATCTATGCACATTTTTCATCACATCACAACTAACCATATGAATGACATACATCCAAAACATCCACATCATAAGTACCTACATAAGATCAAATCAATCACATCATAAACATAACACATGCATCCATCATATAAAAATAAATAGATCATCATCGTACATATAGATCTTCACATACATATCATCATGAACATCATGACAACCAAAAATATATTATGGAATAATTGTCTCATCTCATATAATAATAAAAAATCACAGAGTACATTAGAGCTTTATAGAGTATAATCATACATATGTACACCAAAAAAATATGATCATAATACAAGAAAAAGAGCCATATCCCAACTATGCATGGCTAGTGCTATCCCCATGCAATCTTGATGGAGCTGTTGCAAGTATGGGCCTAACCGGTGTTGTCATTGATGTCAACATACTCCTGTTGCATTAATAATAAGGATTGGATGAACTGTTTGCTGAGGATATTGAGAAAATTAGTCATATCAGGAATAGAGAAGAACAGTGAAGACAATAAGGTAAAGATCCAAGATAAGATGAAGATCAAAGGATGCGCATCAAAGGGTTTGTAGATATGTGTCTTAAGATGATCCAGTAAAGATTTCAGAGGTCCACATGAAGATCTAAAGTTGTGGCCGCTCAAGTAAAACTGGTTTTGGTAGATGTTCAAAGGTGACAGAGTGACATAGATAGGTCTGGTGAGATCCCGAAATGAAATATCTTGTTCTGTGGATTTGGTGAAGTGTTTAGGAAGTCAATGCGAATTTGGTGGGTTTGTAGATATGTGTCTTAAGATGATCCAGTAAAGATTTCAGAGGTCCGCATGAAGATCTAAAGTTGTGGCCGCTCAAGTAAAACTGGTTTTGGTAGATGTTCAAAGGTAACAGAGTGACATAGATAGGTCCGGTGAGATCCCGAAATGAAATATCTTGTTCTGTGGATTTGGTGAAGTGTTTAGGAACTTAATTGGTTCATGGTCTGGAGGTCTACAAGCATCTATTCCATTGTGATAGTGATGACAGGCTGTATTCTTGAGGTTCCAGATGAAGGAGATAAGGATTTCGGTAAGCAGATGTAGTGTGGATGTTCTTGGTGATTCAGGCAAGCTTGTGGAGGTCTTTGGATCGTGTCCAATTTGTGTTGGTGGTCCGCATTGGAGTTTGAGCTGGCAATTGAAGAATAACTTTCGGATGATGATGTTCTTCCTAACTCTGGCCAACCGGATGAGTTACACATCCTGCGGATGATCTTGAAGATGTTATGTGAAGATTGGCGTGTTCCTAAGTGAAGATTGAAGTCTCAGATTTGTGTGGCCAATAGTGGGTTAATTCGTGTGAAGTCTTTTTGTAATTAGTCATGTTGTATTTATGTATTTGCTCTATAATGTATGCCGACTTGGATGATTATCCCTAAGTCGATGTCTTGTATAAATAAGGAGTTGCAAAGTCATTTCAAAGGTATCTTGTGGAGATGAGAATGTGGTAGCAAGGAGGAGAGTGAAAGGCAGAGCAGAAGTATTGGGCGTAAATGGAACTGACTCAAGCATGGTGAAGATGCTATTCTTTAGTTCAAGAATGTAATACTTATTATTCTATAGACAGTGTGTCTCCTGTAGGTAGTGAGCCTCTTGTGAGTAGTGTGCTCAGGTAGTGAGCCCTAATTGGCATGTGCCATTTTGTTCCTTCTATTCTTCTAACAAAGAATACAATCTTGGGTTAGTCACCCCATGGTGTTTCCCTTAACCAGGTTTTCCACGTCAAAATCTTGGTGTCTTATGTGTTAATATGTTCCTGCTCTTGATTTAATGCTTTATGTTTCTATGATTGATTTATTATTGTGCTGCTGACTTACAAAGTGGATTAAAGTGTTTAATTGGAAGAAAAGTTTTAGACAACTGATTCACCCCCCCTCTCAGTTGTCTGCTTTAAATCTAACAATTGGTATCAGAGCTAAGTTCCTCTAAACAGAGCTTAACAGCTTGAGGAAGATCTGGGAATCTCAATGGATATGTATGGTATGAGGGAACAACTTCAGTCTGCCCTAGATGATCTTGAGCAATCTCACTCTGAAGTCAATAACTTGAGGGAAAGACTCAAACAAGCTGATGATTTCATAAATGAACTAAAAGAGAAACTAAGTATCTCTGTGAAAAAGAGAAAGTAACTACTTCAACAATTAGCAAGTCAAAGTGAAGCCAATAATACTGATGAAGATTTGAATGAGAAGAACAAGTTATGTGAGAAGCTATCAAAAGAGGTCATTATGGTAAGACATGAAATGGAATAAGGGGTTATGAAATTCACCCAAGAAATTGAAGAGAAAAGAAAAATTGAAGATAATCTAAAACAATCTCTCAAGGAGAAGTCAGAAGACTACCACAAAATTGATAGAATAATCAGGCACCTAGAATCTGATCTTAAAGAAGCTAGAGATAATGAAGAACAACTTGAGAATCATATAGACATTCTTAAAAGGGATCTTCAAACAACAAATGAATACAAAGAAAAGTTCAAGATAAGTTCTGCTCAACTTGAAGTTCTTCTTGAAAGCTAAAAGAGGGTAGATGACAAGCAAGGCTTGGGGTATGAGAAAGGTGAAAGCTCTGGATCTGGTCAGAAAAACCCTAGATCAGGAAATCCTAGGAACAGGCCTAGAAGACCTCTAGTAAGACAACCAAATGCTCAAAGATATCAATCCTTCAATGGATACTGCTACAATTGTAATAACTTCGGTAATAAAGAAAATCAGTGCAAAAGAAGAATGAATCAGACTAATTCATTCTTCTCCGGTCAGTGTTTTAACTGCAAAAGGTATGGTCACAAATCTCATGAATGTAGAAATATGCAAATAAATAATTCATTGAATGGTAGATGCTTTGCATGCAATAGAATGGGACATATGGCTAATCAATGTAGATCAAGAGGATACCAGTCAAATATGCAAAGAAATGTTGTTTGCTACAATTGCAATAGATCCGGTCATATTGCCAAATTCTATAGAAGTAAGAATCAGGACAAAAAGGGTTCGGTGCATCATAATCAAAATCAAGACAAAGGAAAAGGAAAAGTGAATGCGGATGAAATTCAAAAGGAAATGAACAAGATTTGGGTGAAGAGAAGTATAGAAAATGTTGGGGATGGATCCGCACCAAAATCTGGTGCTGATATTCCTTCCGAAAACTAAATAGATGAGCTCTGGCTTAGGGGGAGTCACAAAAGAAAACAATTTCCCCCAGCTAGTCAATTGGTACCTAAAATTGGCACATGGAGTGTTGCAAATTGAATAGTTCTCAAAGAGATATCTAAATAACCATTGGTAAAAATACAAAAGATTTGCAAGGAGTTTTGAAGAGGTTAATCTTCCAAGATTTGTGAAACCTACTAATAGCTTGTGCAAAGAATGTCAGTTAGGTAAGCAGAGTAGAGTCACATTCAAAAGTAAGGAACTATCTTCTCTCAGATTATTGGACTTAGTTCATGTTGATTTATGTGGTCCAACGAGAATTAGGAGTGTGCAAGGTGATAGATACTTCATGCTATTAATTGATGACTACTCCCAGAAGATATGGATAACTTTTCTGAAAGAGAAATCATAAGCTCTTGAGAAATTCAAAATATTCAAGGCTATGGTAGAGAATGAAACTGGATTAAAATTGAAATGTCTAAGGTCTAATAGAGGTGGAGAATTCACATCTAGTGAGTTCATAGAATTATGTGAGAAACATGGAATAAAAAGACAGTTGTCTGCTCCTAGGACTCCACAATAGAATGGAGTAGTGGAGAGAAAGAACCAAACCATCTAGGAAGCATCTAGAACCATGATGATGGAAGAAAATGTTCCTCAGATCTATTGGAGAGAAGCTATAAGCACTACAGTCTATACTCTCAATCGAGTACAAATTAGAAACAATACTGGTAAGACTCCTTATGAAATTTGGTTTGGCATCACTCCCACTGTGAGGTATTTCATAGTTTTTGGTATAAAATGTTACATTAAAAGAGATGAAGATCTAGGAAAGTTTGATGCTAGAAGTGATGAAAGAATATTCTTGAGTTATTCTACTCAAAGCAAATCATATCGGTGTTATAACAAGAGATTGAGAAAGATTATAGAAATTACAAATGTGAAGGTTGATGAAGGAATTGAAAAAACCTCAAGATTTTATGACTATGATGAAGATGATTAGAATGATGTTCTAATTCAAGGAGTCCAAGCCCCTTCTGAAATTTAGATTCAGACTGATCCGGTAAATCAGGTAGAAGAGATGAGTTTGAATGAGCTTGTTCAAGAATCAGAAGTGCAAGAAACTCCCAAAGTTCCCAAGTATGTAAGACTAAATCACTCTAAGGATCAGATCATAGGTGATAAAAGAAAAGGGGTACAAACAAGAAGAAGGATTTCTCAAGATTCAGAAGAGTATTGTCTGATTTCAAAAGTTGAACCTAAGACAGTGAATGAAGCTTGCAATGATGAAAACTTGACTAAAGCAATGAAGGAAGAGCTAATGCAAACTGAGAAGAATCACACATGGGATCTTCTTCCCAGACCTAAAAACAAGAATGTGATTGGAACCAAATGGGTTTTCTGGAACAAACTAAATGAAGTTGGTGAAGTAATCAGAAATAAAGCCAGATTGGTCTGCAAGGGTTACTCTCAAATAGAAGGAGTTGATTTTGAAGAAACTTTTGCTTCGGTGGCAAGAATTGAAGCAGTTAGATTATTTCTTACTTTTGTTGCCTTCAAGGATTTCAAAGTATATCAGATGGATGTCAAGTCTGCCTTCCTAAATGGTGACTTGGAAGAAGAAGTATACATTGAGCAATTGCATGGATTTCAATTGTCTAATCATGGTGATATGGTCTGCACGTTGAAGAAAGCACTATATGGACTCAAGCAAGCCCCAAGAGCCTAGTATGAAAGATTGGATAAGAATCTTTTGAAGATTGGTTTCAATAAAGGTACTATTGACAGTAATTTGTACTTCAAAATTGATCATGAAAATATCTTGATTGTTGAAGTATTTGTTGATGATATCATTTTTGGAGGAAGAGATAGTATGTGCAAAACTTTTGCAAATCAAATGAAAATTAAATTTGAGATGTCCATGCTTGGGGAAATGAACTTCTTCTTGGGTCTACAAATAATTCAAACTAAGAAAGCAATCTTCATTTCTCAGACCAAATATGTGAAAGAATTGTTGAAGAAATTTGGGATGGAAGAATCAAAACCAATGAGTACTCCCATGGCAACCGGATGTAAATTGAGCAAAGATGATGACTCTCCTAAGGTTGATCAGAAAAAGTACAGGTCAATGATTGGAAGATTGATGTATCTCATTCAAACTAGACCTGATATTATGAATGTTGTTGGTCTTGTTGCTAGATTCCAAGCTAATCCTAGAGAATCTCATGGCATGGCAATCAAGAGGATTTTTAGGTATCTAAAAGGGATAGTTGAGTATGGTTTGTGGTATCCTAGAGATCATAATTTCTCTCTTCATGCATATACAGATGTGGATTGGGTAGGAGATGTGGATGACCGGAAGAGTACCAGTGGTGGAGCATTCTTTTTGGGAAAGAGATTGGTTTCTTAGCTGAGCAAGAAACAAGAGGCAATATCTCTGTCCACTGTAGAAGCAGAATATATTGCAGTAGTAGGTAGTTGCACTCAAGTTTTGTGGATGAAGCAAATGCTAAAGACATGAGAATGAAGTATGAGGAGCCTATCAAAATCTTCTGTGATAATTCAAGTGCAACAAATATATCTAAGAATCCGATGTTGCATTCAAAGACTAAACATATATCCATCAAGTTTCACTTTTTGAGAGAGCAAGTGAACAAGAATGAGGTTAGATTAGAGTTTGTTCTTTCCAAGGATCAAATTGCAGATATCTTTACTAAACCTCTACCTAAGGACTCTTTTGAGTATCTTAGGGAGAAGTTAAGGGTTATTACCCCTCCAGTGATGAACTAAGATGCATTGATGTGCATCAGTCCAGTGGATATCACAATCATATCTTGTAGTCCGGATTGATGATGGGGAGCTGTTATTTAGGGGGAGCAGTTTGTATGATTCTGAAGTGTTGGAGTTGCAAGTATGTGCCCTTTGCCATTGATGTCAAAGGGGGAGAGAAGACATGTGAAAAATAAGTGGTTGCTAATCAAAGGGGGAGTAGTAAAGGAAGAAAAGACATGTGAATGATAAGAAAGGTTCTTGTCTTGATGGTTAAAATAGTTTTTCACATCATATGTTGCCATCAATGACAAAGGGGGAGATTGTTACAAGTATGGGCCTAACAGTTGTTATCATTGATGTCAACATACTCCTATTGCATTAATAATAAGGATTGGATGAACTGTTTGCTGAGGATATTGAGAAAATTAGTCATATCAGGAACAGAGAAGAACAGTCAAGACAATAATGTAAAGATCCAAGATAAGATGAAGATCAGAGGATGCGCATCAAAAGGTTTGTAGATATGTGTCTTAAGATGATCCAGTAAACATTTCAGAGGTTTGTATGAAGATCTTAAGAACTTGTGGCCACTCAAGTAAAATTGGTTCTGGCAGATGTTCAGAGCTGACATAGTGACATAGATAGGTCTGGTGAGATGCGGACATGAAATATCTTGTTCTGTGGATTTGGTGAAGTGTTTAGGAAGTCAATGTGAATTGCCAACTCAATTGGTTCATGGTCTGGAGGTCTGCAAGCATCTATTCCATTGTGACAGTGATGACAAACTATGTTCTTGAGGTTCCAGATGAAGGAGATAAGGATTTCGGTAAGCAGATGTAGTGTGGATGTTCTTGGTGATTCAGGCAAGCTTGTTGAGGTCCTTGGATCGTGTCTAGTTCATGTTGGTGGTCTGCATTAGAGTTTGAGCTCTCAATTGAAGAATAACTTCCGGATGATGATGTTCTTCCTAACTCTGGCCAACCGGATGAGTTACACATCCTACGGATGATCTTGAAGATGTTATGTGAGGATTGGCATGTTCCTAAGTGAAGATTGAAGTCTTAGATCTATGTGGCTGACAGTGTGTTGATTTGTGTGAAGTCTTTTTGTAATTAATCATGTTGTATTTATGTATTTTCTCTATAATTATGCCGACTTGGATGATTATCCCTAAGTCAATGTCTTGTATAAATAAGGAGTTGTGAAGTCATTTCAATGGTATCTTGTGGAGATGAGAATGTGGTAGCGAGGAGGAGAGCGAAAGGCAGAGTAGAAGTATTGGGCTTAAATGGAACTGACTGAAGCATGGTGAAGATGCTATTCTTCAGTTCAAGTATGTAATACTTATTATTTTGTAGACAATGTGTCTTCTGTAGGCAGTGAGCCTCTTGTGAGTAGTGTGCTAGAGTAGTGAGCCCTAATTGGCATGTGCCATTTTGTTCCTTCTATTCTTCTAACAGAGAATACAATCTTGGGTTAGTCACTCTGTGGTTTTTCCCTTAACCGGGTTTTCCACATCAAAATCTTGGTTTCTTGTGTGTTAATATGTTCCTGCTCTTGATTTAATGCTTTATGTTTCTATGATTGATTTATTATTGTGCTGCTGAGTTATAGAGTGGATTAAAGTGTTTAATTGGAAGAAAAGTTTTGAACAACTAATTCACCCCCTCCTCTCAGTTGTCTGCTCTAAATCTAACAGGAGCTCATGCCATCTAGGTGGCAGTAGAGGAGGTGGGTACATGGCTATTGATACCGGCTAGCCCCTTATGTTTTCCTCTTTGTATAGTATGTTTCCCTCTTTTAAAGTGATACAACTTGCTCATAAAGAGACTTGTAGTACATGGCCTCTCTCCCTGCCTAGCTCATCTTTGCAAAGGCCTAGCCTAGACCTTGTTGGATCACCAATCTATGAGCTTATTCTTTCTCTTGTCTCAACCTTTGTACCTCCCCCTATGCTCTTTGTAGTTGAATTTATAGGGCATCAGGTGCCAATTGGAGACTGTCCCTCTTTTATTTGATCAGATCCCTCTTTTCCATCACTTAATCTCTCTCCACCTAGAGGACATCCCACTTGTATATTTCCATGGCTAGTCAAATACAGAGGTCATCTACCTCTCCTTAATTATATCCCCTCTATCCCTATTCCCATGGCCCCTATACCTTGGGGACATCCACATTCATGGCCTCATACTATCCTTGTTGTTGGCCTTGTCCATCCCCTCCCTATTAGGGTTCCTGTTATGTTGCCTACCCCTATCCATCCCCTCCAACTACTGGTGATTCTATAGCCACCCGCCCTCTCCTCTCTTTCTAGTGGCATCTCTTGTAAACTATTTCCATTATCCTCCCGATGCCTACCTACATATTGGCCTAAAGCGAGATAGTTTACCTCATGGCCATATGATCCTCCTAGTAGGCCCTATGGTCTCGAGTGACCTCTTCATCTATCACTCCCACCCTTACATCTAAATGCATTTCTAGAAGGTGCATCCAATCCAATTGTTCTATTCATAGACCCCACTTATCCTTATCATGGGCCACCTACACAAAAACATGTACTCCCTCTACTAGGATGCCCTATCATAGCCCAACCTATCACTATACCTAGTCGAGCATGTAGCACTTAATGATGTGGTGATGCTTACCAATAATATAACATGGTGCCTATACATACTACAATAAAAAACTGCCATCAAACCATACCTCACAATCTAACTAGGGCCTCCATATAACTCTCTCCATCTCATCCAGTATGTGAATATAGTGCATTTGATCTCGCACTTGTTTGTATCACCACCTTCCACTCCATCATGAATGCATATGGCTCTCTTCACTACCTCTCATCTATGATCGATGGGCTGAGCATGGAAATGTGCTTAGATAGGCAATATTTGTAATAATGCCACTGATACTATGCTACGTCCTCTCTTGTAAGTGATCAAATGTAGATCCCTATAAAGTAGGGCCAACATGCATGCACCCTAGGCAAACTCCTACTTGAGCACTCCCATATTAGCCACAGACTCTACTAGATTGATTGGGAAGAAGCAATCAATCTTGTTAGGTAGTAGTATTCTACTGACAATGGCTACCATCATAAGAGGCATCTCCTTCACCATCTACTCACTAGCATTTATGTCAAGTGAAAGCCCCTATTGAGGCAAATTAGATCTACTAAACATTCAAACTAGTGTTGCATCTTGATCTTGGGCCTTTTAGTACACCTTCCTCCATTAGATTAGAACCTTAAGAATCCTCCACACATCCTTCAAAGTGATCATGATCTCCTTAGTAAGTAGGTGAAACATACTCATCACACTCCTCCACTACTTCACTAAGCCTTCTAGGATAGTCATGTGCGCCTTGATGATAGGAATTTGAGCCATGTAGCATAATCCAACCTATGCCTAGAACCCCTAGTCATGCTCCTAGTTCTTTGTCAGTCAAAGCACTCATGATCACCTCTCTTGTTCCACCATGGGCAACAATCACTCTTACATCTAGTCAAAACCCATGTCAAAACCTACTAAACTTGCTATCCTATGTGTCAGTGTTATTTCATAAGCATTTGTGCCACTTTTACATGCATGCACTTGAACCCCCACTCATGCACTAATTCGTAACAAAGTCTTAAACTATAGAAATGGATAGGTTTTTTACATGCATTATTTCCTAACACATACGATGCTTTATCCCATGCATGTTCCATAACGCTTTACGCATGCCAATCCATGTCATTCACACACTATAAAGGATCACATGTATGTTGAATGGTGACTTTCATGGTTTAGCACACGTGTACCCACTTTCCCCCTAACTAGCCATAAGTGCACCCTAAATGACCCAACATAAAAAATTCATACGTACCCCTAGCTTGGTGCACAATGCTTGCCTATAAATCCTCACCCACTTTGCTTGATGCTCTTGGATTTGCATGTTCTCCATCTCTTCTATGCTCCTTGCCTTGCTTTGATCCAAATTCTCTAAGGCTTGAGGGTGAAAATGAATTATTTTCACCCCTACCCAGATTTATTCACCCCCAACCCCCAGTGCCCCCTAGTAAAAAATTTCACCCCTCTTCACCTCTTTTCACCCTATTTCTTCATTTTTGGGCCTTTTTCATTTGTTTAAATTCTTCCATTGCTCCTCATTTTTCTTCTTCTATCACATTTTTGTACCTATTTCTCTCTTAGAGAGCTCACTTGTGCCACTTTTTCTAGAATGACCTCTCAAGGGGGCATCATCCCTCCATCCTAATTTATCATTTTTTCCAAATGATTGAGGCATCCTATCACCCCTTCCTCTTCAAAAAAGCACTATATTTTATTTATCTTTTAAATTACATCATTTAAATACCATTTCAAAGAGGGGCAAAATGTAGACACCTGAAATCACCTCACACCATTTTTTTCATTACTAGTTCATCCCTTGATCAAATTCTACTTTAGTTAATTAAATAAGTTCTCTTTATTTGATTAATTATCCTAATTTTTCCATCAATATTAATTTTTTTTTAATTATTTAATTAATAAATCAAGATTCCTTCCAAGTATTAATTAAATAAATTCAATGACTATTTATTTAATTAATCGACCTTATCATCTCTCTTCTATAATCCAACCTTAGTTAAATAAATCCAATATTTATTTGACTAGGTTCATTATCCCTATTCTAAAAATTAAATAAATGCATCCTATATATTTAATTCATATTTTTCCCTCCCAATCATTAGTTGGCAACAAATAATTATTTACCTAGCTAATCATTTGCACAATCTAAATCATGATTAGTCAAGGCCAATCTTGCACATATCTCAAGATTCACACTTGGCTCAGGAAAAACACAAGACTCCGAAAAGATACTTTTTAGATCCTCATCCTCTAATTTCTCAAAGGAAATCCTCAACCATTGATCTCCCTTGGATCATGGGCCTCCACTTGTCCACCTATCACAAGTTTCTAGTTGGAGGCCTCTCATGCATCCAATCCTCTCAAGCATCCTAAGCCCTTGATCTCTCTAATGTATATTGACCATTGATATTCCTCCATGGAAGTTTGTAAATTGACCCTCTCACAAGTCTTTTTCATCAATCCTTGGAATTCAATGTTATGCTACCATTTTGAGCACTTGACATACTCTCCTCTCAACAACACAATCATTTAAGCACAACCATTTAGGTGCAACAAGGATTGGTATTGGTGAGAACTCTTTTTCTTTTATTGATGTTTACTAATTCTTTTCATTAACTTGAGGTTGCTTTTGAGTATAGATTGAATAGGTTATGCTAGAATTGTTGTTTATTTAGGTTTATATTCTCTTGCACGAAGAAATGTTCCCTTGAGATTGCAGGAATTGTTAGATTAAAAATGCATTGGATGACGAGTGAAATTCTAAGAGAACAAAAGCTTTGACAACTCTTGCAACTTTGTAGGAGCCTACCATGTATCAACATATTGACATCATGCTTTATAAATCTCAATATTTATAAAGTTTGCGAGATTTAATACCTTCTCACTAGTGAGATCACTTTTTGATGTATGCACACACTAATAGACAAAAGAAATGGGCCTACCATTCTATTGACATATACACCACAAATTAATGACACAAATCTATCCTTGGTAGGGCTACATCGTTTGTTTGAAATCACATAAACCCTTTGATAAAAATTAAATCTATGGTTGATATAATCTAGAGAAGGAAATGGATTCTAATAGCACTAGGGATTTCAAGGGCTATTGGATAAAAATTAGATCAATGATCCTTGAGCCTTCTGACACTATACTACTCTATAATGCAAAGATAATGAAAAAAGAACTAAAAAAATGAAGGAAATAAAAATGTAACCTCACTCAATCAAAACTCATAGATACACTTAATTGAAACACTCGTGACCATGCTTAGCTACAAGAGGCTCCATTGCAATGATGATTTTGATATGAAATGACATCTAGTATTTTAATACTACAATTCGAAGTGACCTATTAGAGGTTCTCCACTTGTGGTAGATTCTTTGTGGTAGAAAGAATCTAGAATATGCACCTATAATGATCACCCATAAAAGGAACGAAAAATTTCTTAAAATGAAAATGTTTAAAGATAATGCAAGATTAAAACTATGTCATTTTAGACCAGGAGGATATCCTCGATCACCTATTCATTTGATAATCACCGTTACAAAAAGTGTACTATTCATGCATTAGATGAATATGCAGACCTAAAAGTTAGGTGATTTAGGTGACAATAAGTCCCCTAACCATTAATTATATATTTTCAAGTTAATGCGCGCATAAAACAATTGAGTCCCTTACATAATGTAGTGAATGAATAGTCCATTTCAGCCGTACTCCTAAATCTAATTGACATAATCTTATTCTTACATTATAGTCGATAGAGTTCTTTTAAAATAACTAATTGATTTATTAATTAACTAATAGTATTTATTTGACTAATTATAACTCAAATACTGAGATAATATAACCTTTTTACTTTATAGAAAATAAATAAACTATAAATCTAATTAAAATGTTATTAATTCTAATAGCTAATAGATTACCATTTTCTTAGTGTTTGCATAATTTCATTTAAATTTAAAATATATAATTTAATCTAATATTCATTAGGATTTTTTCCTAATTAAAATAGTTAAACTATTTATAACAGAACTTTTCATCCATTTTACCATATCATACAATTCATAGAATAACCCAATTGGCATAATTTATGTTTCACATTATTTTTCAATCTCGTCCATTTGATCATATCACTTAAGTTTAATCATGTAAATCTACTACAACTACAACAGAAGACGTTATATTACAAGATTATGATTCATTTATGTAACTTGGTATTCATTGAACTTTTTCAAATATGACGATATTATGAATATTAATACATGATTTCTAAATTATAGTCTAATGATAACATAAAGTTTATTCTTCAAGAAACACTATTGGCTTGAGCAATCCCATGAGAAGCCATATATTTTCTACCAAATGATTAAAACAAACCACATAAACATAGGGTGTTAGAGTGTAATGTCCCTTGCTATTATTTTCATAAACCCTATAATTTTTTGTATTTTCTAATTTATTCAATACTAGAATAATAATAATATCAGCAAGTAAACACCAATCTAATAAACTACTACAACTCTTAATACTTCAATGATATTATTGTGATGTCTGCAATTTGAGTATTTAATAATGATGTGAAAAGCAATATCACCAAGACACTTATAATATTTATTGATATTCAAATAATAATATTAAATAGTTCAATATCCAGTCAAACCCATGTGCATTCAACAAATAGGATATAAACAAGATATGAATTGATTGCTCATGAAAAACCAATATTATCATTGTGATGTTGATTGTATAGGGTTGCATGACCCACAGTTGATCCTAATAGCGAATCACAACTATATGAGGGAGGGTTGTACAAAACACAAGGTAATAGAAGATTGGCATGTGACTATTAGAGGATGATGCACAAGGTTTCCCAATCATAAAACATTTTAGGAAAAGGCCTATAAATTGATCTAAATGCTAGGCACAATAGAAAATATGGGCGATCAAGAGTTTTTGCTGGTACGATAACTTCCCACATGTACGACAACCCCATAAACCAGTTTGCTAGGACTTAGAGGATGGATAATGACCTTACAATAGGAAAAGCAATGATTAGGTTTGCTATGAACAAAAAATCCTTAGATAAAGATATCCACACAATCTCTAGACTTGAATTGAAACTTTCAACACAACTAAAAAATCCCAAATTGAAAGTAGAGTAATCTTCAATCTTTTAGAAACAATGTGATTCCTGAATGAAACTACCTCAAAAAGGACAAGAGGGCTTTCATCCTTGAAATTCTTGCACACCAAGTATTTTTATCTTCAGGTGAGAAGATGAACACAGGGGCTCTAAAAGCTCTAAGAAAAGAGTTTCATTTCAATAAACAATGGATCCTTTCTTCTCGTTAGTGTAAAAATTGTTATTACGTACCTAGTTAAATCTTATACCTAGTTGCTCCTATTCACACTAGTCACCTAAACTCACTTAGAGACATTTTGTTTTTGGTCACACCTCATGAGTGCATTACATGTGTCCTCACACTTGTTCTAAGTGTGCCCACATGAATCACCACATTGGAGAGGTAGTCAATTTTTTAGTCTCCTTCTCTCCTCCTCCTTATCCTACATATACAAGGAGCCTTTTTTACATTTTACACACATTGTATTAGTTTTGAAATTATATCTATTTTTTTCTTAATCTCTATGTAGAAGGTTGTTTGGTTTTGTAGAGATCCTTCAACTCTTGTGAGTCTCTTGCTAACTCCAACATGGTATTAAAGATTTGAATCTATAAGCCTCTTCTCTTATTTGAGGGTTTTTTGTTGACTACTTTCATATCCTAGAGAAAAACTAGCCTTTCCTTTGTGTTCAAAAGGCCCAAAACCCTATGGATTGATAGTAAACATGATAAGGTTTGGAGACAACAAATTTCAAGGTTTTTTGAGGTGTTCTTAGAATTTGTGTAGAAAATTCCAATTTCTATGCCATAATTTTTTGTGCCATCATTTTTTGTGTTGTCTCAATTTCTGTGCTACCTTGACTTCTATGCTTGCATCAATTTTTGTGTGTAGGTCTAGTAAAACTAATTTTTAATTAATTGTTTAATCTTTATTATAAATGGATATTCATTTGGGTGATAGCCCCAAGGCCTTAGCCCTAGGTCATGTGGGTAACTAACACCCAACTAGTGCCAACCCCTAGAGACTTAGCCCCAGGTCATGTGGGTGACCAACACCCAGTTGTTAGGTGCCACCCTCTAGAGACTCATCCCTTGGTCACATGAGTGACTAGGATTTTTTGGCCCCTTTCATCGTTGGTAGTTTATTTTTTGAGGCTCAACTTTAGAGGCTTCATTCTTTCTCATACAAGTCATTTTTTTGAGAAAAGTTTTTTAAATGGGGTAGAATTTCACCCTCTTTATGATTGTGTAGATGATTTTCAATTTGAACTCTAGTTTTTTTCCAAGAATCAATTTTATCAAAAATCTCGCTGTGAAATTCTCATTTTTAGAACTTTGATGAGCCACAAAATTTTCATATGGACTCCTTTTTGGGTGTAATTTTTTAAAAGTGCATATTTTTTATGTACTTCATAGTGGTTCCATCAATTTCATCTCATTTTGTATTAGAACTTCATTTTTAACATGTGGTCCTTTTTGGACATTATATGAATCCATTGTATGTACTTTTAGATTTGTAAGCACACTAAATAAAGTGCCACACTTCTATTTTGTGTTTTTGGAGAATTCTTGCACATCATATTGTGTCATTCTTGTACTTGCACTATTTTATAAAGTATCATGTGGGTTTTTTATGTGCATCCCTTATGATTTGCCAACATAACCTTGTCTATTATCATGTGAGTGTGTGTTTTTCTTGCACCATGATATTGTGCCTTGATCATGTACACCCTTTTTAGATGCACATGTACATCATATTGGACCTGATATTGCCACTTCATCTCCTTGCACTAAATTGTGACCTACTTTCAGTGTATCTACTGTACCTTTCCCTTGTCAACATTATGAGGGGTATCTTATGGCTATGATAATTCTTCCTTGGTTTTGATAGAGTAATGGAATCACCATCTACCTTCATTAGTTGGTTTTAGTGTTCTTGAGATTATTGGCACCGGTACTTTCATTTTCCAGATTATTGCCTTAATGTAATATATTGGTGTGAATAACCATTTGTGTATATTGTTTGAGTATTGTCATTAGGGTCACTTGTATAGATTGTTGCATCATCTACATCTTTGAGTTGCGTCATCATCATCCTAATTTAGTGAAGATTCTTTGATTTCAACAATATACTAGTTATTCTTTGATAGTGTTTGTAGATTCTTGTGCTTCATGGAGTTCTACATGTTCCTAATCTCTTAGGGACATGCTTTTAGGATGTTGTTAGATGGAAAAGAGAGACTTAGCCCAAAAGGTTAAACTAGGTCAAACCATCTTCCATCCAACATTGAGACACAAATCAAGCTTGGATTCTACCCAAGAAGGAGAGCCAAACTATAGGGGTTTTGTCCCTTTGTTGTATAGAGGAGTATCAACCAAATCCAACCAAATCTAACCAAGAAAACTAGGTTAAAATGCCAAACCCTAGTTGACATAGATTTACTCATAACAAACTATCAAAAACATATATAAAAAATCTAACACCATAGCAGGGATCAGAGGGTAGAATAGAACTTGGATCCTGATTTGGGAGCCCAAAGGACCAGGGTGCTTAGGCACCCTAGACCCTAATTAGGGTTTGGTAGAATGAGATGTTTTCTGCATCTTCGCCCTTCTGTGTTCCTGTCTCCTATAGCTTGTTTTTCGTAGATTCTTCTGGATCCGACCTACACACACACAAGAAGGAAAATAGTTGGGTGCTATTTAGGAGCTTACCTAAGTCAAGATCCATGAATGGTGTTTCCACCTCCACAATAGAAAATATGAGATCTCAAAGAGTGTGTGCCTTAGGAGGGCAGAGGCAAATTTGAAGTAGAATGGAATGATATAACAAAGCATGAAGGAAAGAAGTCACCATGAGCATGGAAACCCTAGCAGCATCACAACTTGACTCAAGAAGTTGGTGTGGCCAAAAGAAGTAGAAAGATCTTCACAAGACCTACAATAAGTTAGTGTCACAGTGATAATCCACCATAGAGAGCTTTAGAGAATAGTAGAGAGCATGAGAGAGAATAAGAAAGAGTGCAATAGTGCCTAGATTGCTTAGATGTTCAAGTGAATAAAATAACTTGCTTTTATATGCATTCCCACTCACCAACGATAACAAAATGGGGCCAACATGAGGATCCACTTAAGATGTCTTAATCTGACATACCTTTAAATTAGGTCTAGGATAAATGAGGGACCAGGGCACTTGGGTGCCCTTGTCCTTTAGCCCCAAAATCCTTGGCATAAGTCCCTTTAAGTGTGCTTAGGTCTATTGGAAACAAGGTAGATAACTGAGAGGGGGGGTGAATCAGTTATCTTAAATATTTAACTTTCTTTTGTTCTTTATCAATTAGTGCAGCATCAAAACATATAAACATACATAATCATGAGAGCAGAAAAGAAATCAACACACATAACACAAGGATTTTTATGTGGAAAACCTTGTTAAGGGAAAAAACCATGGGGTGACTAACCCAAGATTGTATTCTCTGTTAAAAGAATAAGTACAAAATGGCACTTGCCAATTAGGGCCCACTACTCGAGCACACTGCTCACAAGAGGCTCACTGCCTACAAGAGACTCACTGTCTACAAAGTTAAGGAAGGTAACCAGGTGTTTGAACTAATTAGAGGCATCCACATATGCTGAGGTTCAATTTTGATTAGGCTCAATATACTGATCGACTGCACTTCATTCTTCCTCTATTTTAGTGTTGCTATTCTGTCACATGTCAGACTTGTATTACTACTTCCACACTTATCTTTGCCTTTCCTCGCACATTATCATACACCACACACACCTTCATACTGAAATCTATCTGGTATATATATCCATACCAAGGATTTCAACAACTTTCTAGTCGGCAACTGGAATACTCAAGATATTTACTAAACACTGATCTGTCGACTAGATCCATGCTCAATATGTGATGCGTATCAAAAACATAGACATAGAGATCATAAATCATGTCTTCCAACCATGTATGATTCCTCAAATAGCTTGTCCATCATCAAATTCTCATCCGGATTAAGGTCTAATGCTTTGTCGGTCAGTTCTTCCTCAGTCTACTCTGCCTGTCAGGAACCCAACACTTAGGTGCTCATATCTTTTTACTCTTTTATCATCGGAGGCTCAATCTCTGGAATGTGGTAGTCATGGTACTCCTTTTGACTTCCCCAAGTCTACACTTTGCTAAGATACTTCCTTTGAGAGATCTAGACCTAATTGTCAGACCTTGTTGCATGCTTTGTTCTTGTTCACCAGACCAAAACACTCTTCAATCAGACTTCCGGTATAGACATACTATGTGCTACGGATGTGTGGGATAGACTTTGTTGCCATCAATGACAACAATCAAGAAGCCACACAGTGTCTCTTGTCAACAATCTCCCCCTTTGGCATTGATGGCAACACTTAGTGAAAAATGACTAAGTGTCGTAGCAAACTCCCCCTTAGTTGATGCTCTGTCTTATGTACATTTTACCAAAGCTCCCACTTTGCTGGATTCCTCATTTTTCACTACTTCTCACTCCCCCTTTGACATCAATGGCAAAGGGTGGAATCCACACACCAAAATTTACAAAAATCAACCTATACATAGCTGCATAATTATATATACATATTATACTTACATATACTTAAGTTTATTTGCAAAGGTGGTTTTCAACTGTACAACTTTTGTCATCCAACTCTGCTTCATCCTATCCAAAATTGAAATGTGACCACTCAACAAGAATGAAAAAGCTTCTACTCTTCTTAAGTCTACCAGATCACTGGTCCAGGCTGTAGTCTGAGCATCAGTTAGGGCCTCATGCATTGCCTCTAACTTAGGGATAATTATCCCTCTTAGTTCACTCAACCTGCTTATTCTATTCTTCTTCTCCTTTTCAAGCCTCTTTATTTCATTTATAGTGGCAATAGTATGACACTCTTGATTCATTATGGATGAGGTGAGAGGATCAAAATTTTGAGATAAACTTGATAGTTTACTCTGCTAACAGAATTAACAAGAGATTTCAGATTACCAGATGAAGAGGGCGAAAGATCCTTTTGGAAGGATGGCATGATTTTCTCTAGTACACCAGATGCAATCTTTAATAGCTCATAGTCTTCCATGTGAGACTTCAGAAGCTTTTCTTTTGCTTTAGCTTGAGCAAAAGATGCTACCTTCATTGTCTAGACCGCAGAGAGGGAGTCAAAATTGAGTGGTCCTTGAAATAATTCCAGTTCATCTATATCTAGCATTTCTTTGTTCAAGAAGCTCTTTACTACCTCAACAATGTCTCTTGCTAGAGATAGAGTCTTCTTTCCTTTTCCCACTTCAAAGTTGTCATCTAGGATCTTCTCTGTTTGATCTTCTTCTCTTCCCTTTACCTCTTCTTCTTGACTAATTTTCTCTTCTTTTCTTTCTTCTCCTTCAGTTCCGAAGTCTGTTGGGGGATCCGAAAGAGAAATGTTTACTTCTTCATGGACTTTATCTTTCAGAATAGAGGAATCCAAGTCCTTAGTCCTCTCCTCACTTATCTCCTTTAAGTCTTCTGCATTTTTCTTAGTAGTTTCTTCTTTTGATGGACTTAGTCCTTCGTCATCCATGGCAGAAGGTTCATCATCTATGTCCTCTATAACAGGAAGATTGAATCTTTTAAATGCATTCCAGAGGATGTCTTCAGTCTCTTTTGCCACTTGATCAGTCTCTTCGAGCATAAGTTTGTTCATTCTTGCTTTTCTTCGGAACTCATCCTTGCAGTCCTTGAAGATCATGGTCATTTGTTTTGAAGTAATGGAAGGATAGAGTTGAATTGCAATTTGTTCCCCAGATCTCAAGGTCCTTTGCCTTAGCATTCTCCTTTCTTAGTTTAAGTTCCTTTTCTAGACTTTTGGGAATTAGAGAGATGATTTCAATGAATGCTTTATTATAGATGTTTAGATACTTGACTGCAGCATCTTGCAAGATCTTCTGGTCAGCTTCACTATATTCATCATAAAATTTAGTCATTGGTTGTAGATTCCCATCCATAGTGACTGATTTGATGACATCATCAACAGAAAGAGTAGGCCTTTCAACAAATTCTTCTGCCTCTTCTTCTTGTTTGCTCCGACAGAGGATTCACCTGAAGTTTTCTTCTTCTTCCTCATTTTCTTAATTTCCTCATCGGTCTCTGTTTCTTCATCATCCATTTGGATTATGTATGACCTTGTGGCCTTTGTCTTCATTCTCTTCTCTCCCTTTCCAGATGTCTTGGCTTCCAATTTTGACGATTTTGAGCTCTTAGAAGTGGCAGGTGCAAAGCTCTTGGAAGATCTAGTTTGGGAGGGGGCTTGTACCAGATTACTTTCTTTTTCTACTTCTTGTCTCTCCTTCTTAGGTCTTTCTAATTTTTCTTTGTTTGCATCAACTGCCTCTTTTGAAATGCCACATCTTTTGGCAACTTCCTCTACTTCCCTTCTCACTTTTCTTTTCATCTCTAGTTGTCTTTGTTCAACATGAATTTTCACACTCAATTCTTGAAAGGTTCCAAACCTTTCTACCTCAGGGTCCTTAGGCTGACTCAACAGGTGTTGGACATGCAGTTCTAGGATTTTCTCATCTACCTCATAGCCCATTGGCATAATCTAGACTATTTTGGGCTCTACTACCTCCATTAGGAATTGATTAGTGTCTACCATAAAACACACTGTATCCTTGTATTTTTCAACTAGAGATTAGGGAATTCTTTCTCTGGCCTACATCATACTTTGGAACTTTTTGAAGCATCCCTAGAGTGTTGTACTTTGAGCCTTGGCATCACCAAGCCCATACATATAATCTCTGATTTGTATGGCAACCGGTTTGTCATTTTGCCATACCCAACCACTAGATTCGGGTAGCTCATTCATATAGTAAAAGAAGAGACATAGTATTAGGCCACCATACTTAAATGAGTTCTTCTCATCCTTCTTTATCCTTTGCAAGTTTTCTAACAATTGGCTCAAAAGAAGCTCGTATAGATCATGGTCTGCATTTTCTCTTAGCATCTGATATGCAGTATAAATTGCAGTTCTAGATATAGAGTTTTCCCTATTGGAGTGATATATTTTGTAGCCAATTATCATAGAGGCAATTTTGATATCCGGATCTGTGATATCTTCTATTTTCATTGCCCTTTTGTCAAACTTTGATCTGGCAGCCTCACTTACTGTTTGGTTCTTGACTGATTTAAGGGCAGGCAACCCACCGGATGAGTGCAAACCAGTTATTGCCCTAATTTCATCCTTTTTTATTTTGAAGGGCTTCAACAACCACATGAAGTTGTCATGTATTCTGCTAAGAACATACCTGACCCATTCATCTTCTAGAAAATAGGGGAAGTGAATGCAATGTCCAAAATGCTTATCCCGGATGGCCTTGTATTGAGGTTTAAGTTCAAATGTTTCATCTATTAATTGCTTGTGATAGATATCCATCAGTTTGGATTCCCCAAATTCCTCAATATTGGTGTCTATGTATACCTTAACATCTTCTACATGCAGAACCCCATGTGAAATGCTAGAGAAGGCACCTAAGGGATCAACTTCTAGGGATTTGTAAGGATGTTTCTTGAACTTAGGGCACGATCTATCAGTGATCTTAACAACATTTGGAGTAGCCATCTTGCAAAAGATTTAGAGAGAGATATTCAAGAATAGAAATACCTTTTTATGCTTCTAGGGTTCACGATATGAGCTGGAAAAGATCACTAGATGAATCGGATTCTGCGGTTGATCTATGAGAGGGTTGAAGCAATCTTGTTTGTAGAGCTCTTTCTTTCTTCTTTTTGAATGCAAATGTGAAAATGATGAATAAAAGAACCCTTATATTTATGCGCAGATGCTAATTTCATATTATAATAAATGCACACCTTAAGTCATTCCGGTTCCCTTGTTTTGACCTTGTTCTAAGAGAGATCCTTCTGAATCATTGAGATGCACTTAGAATTATTCTTGGTGATAATTGACAATGTATCTCCCTTTCTCCTATCATTCCAGTTATCCACAGATCCAAATATTTCAATTTTGAATCATACCGGATCTAACTATGAAAATCTTGCTTTTACCGGATGACTGTCAAACTGGATCAATCTTGGATGATTAACCTCTTCAAACTCCTTGCAGATCTTTCATATTTTTACCAAGGGTTATTTAGATATTTCTCTAAGAACCCTTTAATTTGCAGCCTTCCATGTGCCAATTTCAGGCACCGATTGACTGGCTGGGGGAATTTATTTTCCTTTGTGACTCCCCCTGAGCTATAGCTCATCTATTTAGTTTTTGGAAGGAATATCAGCACCAGATTCTGGTGCGGATCCATCCCCAACATTTTTTGTACTTCTCTTCACCCAAATCTTGTTCATCTCCCTTTAAACTTCATCCACATTCACTTTTCCTTTTCCTCTGTCTTGATTTTGATTATGATGCACTGAACCCTTTTTATCCTGATTCTTACTTCTGCAGAATTTGGTAATATGACCAGATCTATTGCAGTTGTGGCAAACTATATTTCTTTGCATATTTGACTGATATCCTCTTGATCTGCATTGATTAGCCATATGTCCCATTCTATTGCATGCAGAGCATGTACCATTGAATGAATTGTTTATTTGCATATTTCTACATTCATGAGATTTGTGACCATACCTTTTGCAGTTAAAACACTATCCAGAGAAGGATGAATTAGTCTGATTCATTATTCTTTTGCACTGATTTGCTTTATGACCAAAGTTATTGCAGTTGTAGCAGTATCTATTGAAGGATGGATATCTTTGAGCATTTGGTTACCTTACCGGAGGTCTTTTAAGCCTATTCCTTGGATTTCCTGATCTTGAGTTCTTCTAACCGGATCTGAAACTTTCACCCTTTTCATATCCCAAGCCATGCTTGTCATCTACCCTCTTTTAGCTTTCAAGAAGAACTTCAAGTTGAGCAGAGCTTATCTTGAATTTCTCTTTGTATTCATTTGTTGTTTGAAGATCCCTTTTAAGAGTGTCTATCTGATTCTCAAGTTGTTCTTCATTATCTCTAGCTTCTTCAAGATTAGATTCTAAATGCCTGATTATTCTATACATTTTGTGGCAGTCTTCTGACTTCTCCTTGAGAGATTGTTTTAGATTATCTTCAATTTTTCTTTTCTCTTCAATTTCTTAGGTGAATTTCATAACCCCTGATTCCATTTCATGTCTTACCATAATGACCTCTTTAGATAGATTCTCACATAACTTGTTTTTCTCATTCAGATCTTCATTAGTATCATTGGCTTCACTTTGACTTGCTAATTGTTGAAGTAGTTGCTTTCTCTTTTTCACAGAGATACTCAGTTTTTCTTTTAGTTCATTTATGAAATCATCAGCTTGTTTGAGTCTTTCCATTAGGTTATTGACTTCAAAGTGAGATTGCTCAAGATCATCTAGGGCAGACTGAAGTTGTTTCCTCATACCATACATATCCATTGAGATTCACAGATCTTCCTCAAGCTGTTAGGCTCTGTTTGGAGGAACTTAGCTCTGATACCAATTGTTGGAAACAAGGTAGATAACTAAGAGGAGGGGTGAATCAGTTATCTTAAATGTTTAACTTTCTTTTCTTCTTTATCAATTAGTGCAGCATCAAAACATATAAACATACATAATCATGAGAGCAGAAAAGAAATCAACACACATGACACAAGGATTTTTATGTGGAAAACCCTGTTAAGGGAAAAAACCACGGGGTGACTAACCCAAGATTGTATTCTCTGTTAAAAGAATAAGAAGTACAAAATGGCACTTGCCAATTAGGGCTCACAACTCGAGCACACTGCTCACAAGAGGCTTATGCCTACAAGAGACTCACTATCTACAAAGTTAAGGATGGTAACCAGGTGTTTGAACTGATCAGAGGCATCCACATATGCTGAGGTTTAGTTCCAGTTAGGCTCAATATACTAATCTACCGCACTTCATTCTTCCTCTGTTTTAGTGATGTTGTTCTGTCACATGTCAGACTTGTATTATTGCTTCCACACTTATCTCTGCCTTTCCTCACACATTATCATACACCACACACACCTTCATACTAAAATCTATCTGGTATATATATCCGCACCAAGGATTTTAGTAACTTTCTAGTCGGCAACTGAAATACTCGAGATATTTACTAAACACTAATCTGTCAGCTGGATCCATGCTCAATATGTGATGCGTATCAAAAACATAGACATAGAGATCATAAATCATGTCTGCCAACCATGTATGATTCCTCGAATAGCTTGACCATCATCAAATTCTCATCTAGATTAAGGTCTGATGCTCTGCCAGTCAATTCTTCCTTAGTCTACTCTACCTGTCAGGAACCCAACACTTAGGTGCTCATATCTTTTTACTCTTTTATCACCAGAGGCTCAATCTCTGGAATGTGGTAGTCATGGTACTCCTCTTGAATTCTTCAAGTCTGCACTTTGTTGAGATACTTCCTATGAGAGATTTGGACCTTATTGTCGGACCTTGTTGCATGCTCTGTTCTTGTTCACTGGACCAAAACACTCTTCAATCAGACTTCTGGTATAGACATACTATGTGTTGTAGATGTGTGGGATAGACTTTGTTGCCATCAATGACAATAATCAAGAAGCCACACAGTGTCTCTTGTCAACAAGGTCAGCCTCATTGTTATTTTATTGGTTTTTATCATCGAGATCGGGAATTTATCATTTAATGTTCAAAAAGGTGTTAAAATAGGCCTTGATTAATAAGTGTAAACATTTTAGGTCCAAACAAGTGTTCAACTAGGTGTAAACTTCTAGTGTACACATTTTACTCCATAGCAAGTTGTTCTTTGGAAGGGGACCTCCTAATATATGCCTAATTGGTCATTCAGTGAAGAGGATGAATTTCCTTCTACCTCAATCTTGTTGTTGTCAATAAGATCTTGGATATAGTCTTTAAGATTCATGCACTTACTAGTAAAGTGGCCCTTAATGTGGTGGCATTCATAATATTTATTATCTTTATACCACATAGGTTTGGGTTTAGTGTCATTGAATAGTTTGGTAGAAGGAGTAAGAACGTGTTGTGTCCTTGTTGTTGCAAGTATGGGCCTAACCGGTGTTGTCATTGATGTCAACATACTCCTATTGCATTGATGATGAGGATTGGATGAGTTGTATACTGAGGATATTGAGAAAATTAGTCCTATTAGGAACATAGAAGAACAGTGAAGACAGTAAGGTAAAGATCCCAGCTAAGATGAAGATAAGAGGATGCGGATCAAAGGATTTGTAGATATGTGTCTTAAGTTGATCCAGTAAAGATTTGAGAGGTCCGCATGAATATTTGAAGAAGTTATGGCCACTTGAGTAAAACTAGTTCTGGCAGATGTTCAAAAGTGACAGAGTGACACAGATAGGTCCAGTGAGATCCGAAAATGTAATATCTTGTTCTACGGATTTGGTGGAGTGTTTAGGAAGTTAATGTGAATTGACAACTCAATTGGTTCATGGTTTGGAGGTTCACAAGCAACTATTCCAATATGACAGTGATAACAGATTGTGTTCTTGAGGTTCTAGATGAAGGAGAGAATGATTTCAGTAAGCAGAAGTAGTGTGGATGTTCTTGATGATTTAGGCAAGCTTGTGGAGGTCTTTGGATTGTGTCCAGTTTATATTGGTGGTCTGCATTGAAGATTGAGCTTGTAATTGAAGAATTACTTCTAGATGATGATGTTCTTCCTAAGTTTGGCCAACTAGATGAGTTACACATCCTGTGGATGATCTTGAAGATGTTTTGTGAAGAATGGCGTATTCCTAAAGGAAGATTGAAGTCTTAGATCTATGTGGCCGATAGTGTGTTGATCCGCATGAAGTCTTTTTATAATTAGTCATGTTGTATTTATGTATTTGCTCTGTAATATATGCTAACTTAGATGATTATCCTAAAGTCAAATGTCTTGTATAAATAAGAGGTTGTGAAGTCATTTCAAAGGTATCTTGTGGAGATGAGTGTGTGCTAGAGAGGAGAAGAGTGAAAGGCAAAGCAAAAGTATTGGGTTTACATGGAACTAACTCAAGCATGGTGAAGATGCTATTCTTTAGTTCAAGTATGTAATATTTATCATTCTATAGACAGTGTGTCTCCTGTAGCAGTGGGCCTCTTGGGAGCAGTGTGCTTGAGCAGTGAGCCCTAATTTGCATGTGCCATTTTTTTCTTCTTATTCTTTTAACAGAGAATACAATCTTGGGTTAGTCACCCCATGGTTTTTCCCTTAACCAGGTTTTCCACATTAAAATCTTGGTGTCATATGTGTTAATGTGTTTCTGCTCTTGAATTATTGCATTATGTTTTCATGATTGATTTATCATTATGCTGTTGAATTACAAAGAGGATTTAAGTGATTAATTGGAAGAAAGTTTTGGACAACTAATTCACCCCCCTCTCAGTTGTTTGTCCTGAATCTAAGAATTGGTATCAGAGCTAAGTTCCTTAAAAAAAAAATCTTAACCGCTTGAGGAGATCCAGGATGTCGTCCTACAAGAAGGATAGTTCGAGGTTTGATGGAACCAATTTTACTCTTTGGAAAAGCCGCATGGAATGTCACTTGCAATGTATGGGAATGCAATATTGGATCATAACTTCAAATAAGTATGTTCCTCCACAGAATGGTCTAAGATCTGTAGATGAAATTAGAGATGTTGAAAATAATCTTTGGGCTAAAGAAGCTCTACTAAGTGCCTTATTTGATTCTGAGATGACAAATGTTATTGATATAAAAATTGCATTTGAGATTTGGGAAAAACTGGAACTTCTGCATGGAGATAAGTATGTCAAATGTGCCAAGCTACAGAGTCTGAAAGGAAAATTAAAAAACCTGAAGATGAGAGAAGATGAAAATATCACTACATTTATGCCAAGAGTAAATGAGCTTGTTTGTGGCATTAGATGTGTTGGTGGAGTTTTGGATGAAGATGAGATTGTTGCCAAAGTTCTTAGATCCCTACCTTCTTCTTACAAGTACAAGGTTTCTTCTATTGAAGAATTCAAATCTTTTTCAAATATTACTAGAGATAAATTGGTTGGTAAATTAGCTGCATTTGAATTGTCTGAGTTTGGAGATGCACCCTCTAAGACTAAATCTGCATTCAAAGCTAGTGCCTTTGTAAAAGGAAAACAAAAGTTTGATCCAGGAGAAATCTCTTAAAAGAAACTATCATGGTATGAAAAATAAGAAAAGATCTGGAAAAAGATGAAGTAGAAGCTACTAAACTTGAAGCCCTTATTGCAAAAAGATTGCCAAGAGGATCTGGTAAGTATGAAGGGAATTGCATTTTAAATGTTTTAACTGCAATAAGATTGGTCATTTTACCTCAAGGTGTCCGGAAAGATTTTCAAGACCAATTCCTAATAGATCAAGATTCCAAAAGAAATGTTACTATGTTCATGAAGATGATGATGATGAAGGAGTAATAGATGACGAATCATAGACATGAAACAAATCCGGAAGTGACTGGGTGTTTATTGCCATCAAGGAAGAAGATCCAATGTCCTCTGAATCTGTCAATCGTAAAATGGTAGAAAGAGCTCTGGCTACCCAAGTTGAAGAAAATGATGATTGGGTCATTGATAGTGGATGCTCCCACCATATGACAGGTGAAGAAAATAAGTTCATAGATTTGGAAAGATATGAAGGAGGAGTGGTAAAATTTGGTGATAATTCTGCTGGCAGAATCAGAGGTAGAGGAACTATTTCTTTTGATGGAAAGAACAAAACTAGTAATGTATTGTATGTTCAAGGTCTAAAGCACAATATTCTTAGTGTTGGACAGTTGGTGGACAAAGGCTATGATCTCTGATTCAAAAATGGAAAATGTAAGATCTTTGAAAGTTCCAAAACAGAGATTGCATCCAGTACTCAAACAAAAGGTAATATCTTCCACTTGGTTGGTACTGGAAAAAGTTGTTTGTTTGTTCAAATTGATCAAAGCTGGTTATGGAATAGGAGAATGTGTCATGTGAATTTTGATAATATCATCAAGAAAAGCAATACTCAGGTTGTAAGAGATCTTCCCAAATTGGTGAAACCTACTAATAGTTTTTGCATAGGATGTTAGTTGGGTAAGCAGAGTAGAGTATCATTCAAAAGTAAGGAGTACTCTTCTACCGGATTATTGGACTTAGTTTATACTGATCTATGTGGTCCAACAAGAATCAAGAGTGTGTAAGGTGATAGATACTTCATGTTATTAATTGATGATCATTCTCGGATAATGTGGGTGACTTTTCTGAAAGAGAAATCTGAGGCTCTTGAGAAATTCAAAATCTTCAAGGCTATGGTAGAGAATGAAACCAAATTGAACATAAAATGTCTGAGGTTTGACAAAGGTGGAGAATTCACATTTGGAGAGTTCATAGAATTCTGTGAGAAACATGGGATAAAAAGATAGTTGTCTGCTCCAAGGACTTCATAGTAGAATGGAGTAGTAGAGAGAAAGAACCAAACCATCCAGAAAGCTTCTAGAACCATGGTGATGGAAGCAAATGTTCCTCAAATCTACTGGAGAGAAGCTGTAAGCATTGCAGTCTATACTCTTAATTGAGTACAAATCAAAAGCAATACTAGTTAGACTCCTTATGAACTCTGGTTTGGCATCACTCCCACTGTGAAGTATTTCAGAGTCTTTGGTAGCAAATGTTACATTAAAAGAGATGAAGATCTAGGAAAATTTGATGCTAGAAGTGATGAAGGATATTCTTGGGTTATTCTACACAAAGCAAAGCATATCGGTGTTATAACAAGAGATTGAAAAAGATTGTAGAAAGTACTAATGTGAAGGTTGATGAAGATATTGAAAAACCCTCAAGGTTTTATGAATATGATGAAGATGATCAGAATGATGTTTTGATCCAAGAAGTCCAAGCCCCTTTTGAAATTCAAATTCAGACTGATCCGGTGGATCATGAAGAAGAGATAAGTTTGAATGAACCTGTTCAAGTATTAGAAGTACAAGAAAATCCCAAAATTCCTAGGTACGTAAGACTGAATCACTCTAAAGATCAGATCATAGGTGATAAAAGCAAAGGTGTTCAAACAAGAAGAAAGATTGTTCAAGACTCAGAAGAGTATTGTCTGATTTCAAAGATTGAACCTGTTGGTGCCTGCATGAACAATCAGGTTTCAAGCATTTAAATTTGCAGGCACCCTCCCAAAAAATCCAAAAAATTCTAAGTCTTGGGGCCCCCTCAGCATGTTTCAGCCTGACCTGATATTTCTAGGGGGTCATCATATTTTCAAGTATCAGCCTGATTCTTTCGCGGGGTCATCATGTTTCTAACATCAGTCATCTTAGTTATGATCACCCTGATGCTGCTGCAAGGTTTCAATATGACCCAATATTTTGAAGGGGGGGTCATATTCTAATATCGGGTGATCTTAGTCAAGATCACCCCGACACTGTTTTATCACCCTGATGTTGCAGACGTCAGTTTTATATGGGGGGTGATATCTACTTGTCCATCACCCTGATATTTTGCGGGGGGGCAGGTGATATTTCAAATATTAGGTGATCTTACGAATATCACCCTTGCCGCTGAATATCACCCTGATATTGCAACATGATGATGACATCATCAGGATTAGTGGGGTACATTATGTGGTCTTCAGCATGATAATTACTATCGGTAGCTTTGCTAAGGATCCCCCTGATCATTGAGGATATGAATATGATGATGAGATGAATGTGATCAAGCAGATCATCGATAAGACGTATGGTATTGGCAAAGCAGGAGGAGCTTCCTCCGATGCATCAGGTTGTGCCGATGAGGGTGATATTTTCTTATCGGGGTGATGTTTTCGATAAGGGTGATATTTCACATCAGGGTGATGTGAAATATTGGGGTGATGTTTCTTATTGGGTGATGCGGCCATTAGGGCGATAAGAAGTATCAGGGTGATATTTCATATCAGGGTATCATGCAGGAGGATGATGATAAGGTCTAAGTTGGTGTTGTCAGGAGCAAAATCACCGACATCATATATGCTCACGGCCTAGCTTATAAAGTATTAAGGAGGTCGCTGCGGGGTGAATGTGGGATAATTAGTTCCCACATGATTTGAAAAGTCAGGTCATATTTCTTGGTAAGAAGATTTCAAAGGTGCACAGTCTACTGCATTTCCCAAGGCCGCGGGTTCGTACGCCATTAATGGTGGATGTTACAGGATATGGGTGAAGGCATGGACATATCAACCACCTGATTGAAGATGTGAATTCCCGAGCAGTGGTGCTAGGCTTGAGATCACCCTGTCTCCTCCTCTATCTACTGCATTCAATGTTGAGCGCCATTTCTCATGATGCATTGTATTTGGTGAATTTTGAATGACCCAGTGATTAATGCTGAGTATACCTTCTTGTTGTATATAGCAGGTTGTGTTGCTCATTTGTTGGTTGTTGAAGACCTGGACATTTTTGTGTGAATAACAAAAAATAGGGCATCTCCTTGTTGCTGTATCTCATTTTGGGACTTTATGAGTTGCATCATGAATGTACATTGCATATATTTTTAGTTTCATGTCATTTTATATGAAAAATGCTCTTATGCATGTGTTTAGTTGCTTGTCTCCATGTGTTGTATGCATTTCCTTCTTTTGAATCTGGCTGCTAAGGGTTTCTCAGGTTCTAGGGTATGGATTTCTGTATCACATGCTTCATCTTTAACTTCCATTCAAGGAGTGGATTAAATTGTTTTAGGTGAAGTATGGAGAAGGTTGTATGTCAGCAGGGATATATGTAAGTAGAGGCAGCTAAATACCCATTCTTGGGTGATGTTTGTAAGGCAAGCATCAGTTCTAACCCCTTGAAACTTGAATGCCAAATGCAATCCATTCTCTTGTATACGTCTAGTTGACTCCTTGCCCTAAGATAGACACTGGTCTACACCTGGGTTAGTAGTTATGATCCAAAACCCCTTGTCTTGCATCCAAAACATAATATCCATCTTTCCATATCTTCCATCCTGTTAGTTGTAGGAGTAGGATTAGGACCCCTGCATACTCTCATCCTCAACCAGATAAATATGTCCAAGAATGTTGCCAACCTTGTGATATATCATGTACATCTTGGTCCACACATGAGAGTATTCTGCCTGTTGTTGTTAAGCTAAATCTTCATATCATTGGGCTAGTCAATGTTACATATTTAGCTTTAGGGATATCCCCCTTGGTGCGGTAGAACCAGAAGTGAAGGGGAGGCAGCTCATGCAACCTCCTGTATTAGTTGGCTGAATCTGCTTGTGCATTGGAACTGGCAAACCCTCTATTGATTCAGAAGAAAAACCAAAAAAATGGCGACTCTGCTAGGGAGTTTGGTTTACAAGATAAATTTGTTGCCCATCCAAGTCACCAACAAAATGGCGACTCTGCTGGGGAGAAGAGTCAAATAGTGTGATATCATTGCTGCATATCTGGTTCTTTCATGTGAATGTGGTGCTCTACTGGTGGAATGAACTCAGAAAGATATTTGATGAGCTTTCAGTTGTTTGAAAATTTTATCCTCTTTGGAGAGGTGGCGACTCTGCAAAAAAGTTTAAGTGCACATGAAAGGTTGATGTATGTTGTTATGATAAAAGAATGTTCTATTCATTGTTTCAGCATCTAGATGAGAAAAAGTACCTAGCTCCTTCCCACTTGTATTTGTTGTTTTATTGCATAAGTTAGATGCCAGAGGGAAGCCTTAGGTCTTAGGCAGACATAGGATGTCTAAGAGTGAAATTTATGTGAATCCAAATATGTATTCACCCATACTCAGTCAAGAGGGGGATGAAATGCTGTGTAAAAGAATGGAAGAGATAAAAAATAAGTTGATATTCTTAAAGGCTAGACAAGCTCAGTTAAATAGTAACCTTGTTATGTCTGCTAGCCAAAATGCTAAACCTCTTGTCAGCCCTTTTGATCCTTTGTATGACCAACTAGATTTGTCATGGGTTGATTATCAAGTTGAATGTATGCCTACTCAGATCTATAGCCAGATGCCCAGATTTAGTGGACACAGTGTGTGTGATGGGGGTGCACATATCCAAAATTTTCATAGTTTTATGGAAAGACACTCATTTAGAGATGAGGATATGTGGATGAGATTTTTTGTTAGATCCTTTGATGCAAAAGCTAGAGATTGGTATTTGAGCTTTCCAAAGAGATCCTTTGCCTGTTGGGATGAACTTTTTGATTATTTTAGGGAAGAATTTGCAATAGAACCTGCTGATCTTGTTGCAAGATTAATGGAAATCAGAAAACAAGATGAAGAGCCCTGTATTGATTTCAGTCATAGATTTGCAGTAGCCCTTGCACAAATCCTTGAAGACTTTAGACCTGATATTTCACCCTGTGTTGGCATATATTTTGAAGCTTTTAAGGAGGGCTCTAGTGCATTGTTGAGGGAATTCAAGATAACAAGTATGCAGATGGCATATGAGTTTTTAGAACATATAGAGAAAATGAGAAATGAGCACATGCAGAATTCCCCATCCACAAGCTTTGGTGTGAATAACAATTGTATGGCTACAAATGACCAAATGATTAAGGCATCATGTGAAGATAAAAATGAAAATGAAAATATACCAATTGAGGATGCCAATGAAAGGATCAGTGATGACTCCCATTGCAAAGTTGAGGTGTCTGGTTCTGAAAATAATGATGAGGTTATGGACAGCAATGAATACTTTTTTGAGTGGATTTGTGGAGATAATTGTGAGTATTGTGCTCATAATAGAGAAGAAATTAGCAAACAGAGGAGCAATCCCATGTTTGAATCACTGCCTTTTATTTAGACACATGGAGATGATGAAGAGCAATCAGGGATTGAAACAAGTAGTAGTGCTGAGCATGATTGTTCTTTGTTTGATTATAGTTTTGTTTATGACATAGAGGCTGATACTCCTCCACAAAGAGAATTCATTGGTGATGAAAATGTATGTTCTACTACCCATGAACCAGTGGCATACTATAATGAAGCTGAAACACCTAGATCAGCCCTTTTTGACACATATGCTGATGAGGATTTGTTTGAGTATGGTGAAAATCTAAGCACTATTGTTGATGTGGATTTTGTTTTTCATCCTGATGAAAGAGAAGCCAACATACATCATGAAGGTTATTGTAGAGAGGTACCTAAGTCTGATCTTTTCTAGTTTGATGCGGCTCATTGTTGTGTGCATGTACACAAATATGAATTTGAAAGCTTTTTCTTTGATATTCCAGCTTATGATAAGATGAGCCCTGACATTCCTAGCTACATGGTGGACTTTGAGTGCTTCCAATTTTTAGTCCAGCTAGGAGATCATTTTACAATGCATATTGCTGACATAGATGATGACAAGTGCTATATGCCATATGAATATGGATTGCTTGATAAATATGGCATTCACATGTTGCTCGATGCTGATGGTTTTTTGCATGAGGTTGATAGTGACAAGCTAAATAAGAGGGTTGAATATGCAAATGACAAGGGTTGTTTGTGGGTAAATCATGGTAGCATCTTCAGGCTTGATTCAGTGATATTAGATGAAAATAAGGTATTTGACAAAGGGAGATACAAGTTTTTCCTTTCTTGGTGGCCTTGGGCCACCAAGTGTGATTGGTGATGCAGATAAGTATGACTCTGTGCCCAATGGATAAGGGATTGGTCTACATCCTAGAGATCTTTGGTTCTCATCATGCCTGCAAGAGGCATGTGTCCCTAGACAGAGCCAGTGTTGGTGACTGCATGAACAATCAGGTTTCAAGCATTTAAATCTACAGGCATCCTCCCAAAAAATCCAAAAAATTCTAAGTCTTTGGGCCCCCTCAGCATGTTTCAGCCTGACTTGATATTTCTGGGGGGTCATCATATTTTCAAGTATCGGCCTGATTCTTCCATGGGGTCATCATGTTTCTAACATTATTCATCTTAGTTATGATCACCCCAATGCTACTGCAAGGTTTCAATATGACCTGATATTCTGAAAGGGGGGGTCATATTCTAATATCGGGTGATCTTAGTCAAGATCACCCCGACGCTGTTTTATCACCCCGATGTTGTGGACGTTAGTTTTATATGAGGGTGATATCTACTTGTCCATCACCCTGATATTTTGTGGGGGGGGTGATATTTCAAATATCAGGTGATCTTATGAATATCACCCTTGCCGCTGAATATCACCCTGATATTGCAACATGACGATGACATCATCAGGATTAGTGGGGTAAATTATGTGGTCTTCGGCATGACAGTTACTATCGGCAGCTTTGCTAAGGATCCCCCTGATCACTGAGGATATGAATATGATGATGACATGAATGTGATGAGGCGGATCATCAGTAAGACATATGGTATCGGCAAAGCATGAGGATCTTCCTTCGATGCATTAGGTTGTGCCGATGAGGGTGATATTTTCTTATCGGGGTGATGTTTTCGATAAGGGTGATATTTCACATCAGGGTGATGTGAAATATCAGGGTGATGTTTCTTATCGGGTGATGCAGCCATCAGGGTGATATGAAGTATCAGGGTGATATTTCATATCAGGGTATCATGCAGGAGGATGATGATGAGGTCTAAGCTGGTGTCATCGGGAGAAAAATCACCGACATCATATATGCTCACAGCCTAGCTTATTAATTGTTGAGGAGTACACTGCGAGGTGAATGTGGGATAATTAGTTCCCACATGATTTGAAAAGTCAGGTCATATTTCTTGGCGAGAAGATTTGAAAGCTTCACAGTCTACTGCATTTCCCAAGGTCGCGGGTTGGTACACCATTAATGGTGGATGTTATAGGGTATGGGTGAAGGCATGGACGGATACCCCACTCAATTGAAGATGTGAATCCCTAGGCAGCGGCGCTAGGCTCGAGATCACCCTGTCTCCTCCTCTATCTACTGCATTCAATGTTGAGCACCATTTCTCATGATGCATTGTATCTGGAGAATTTTGAATCGCCCAGTGATTAATGTTGAGTATACCTTCAGTGATTAATGTTGAGTATACCTTCTTGTTGTATATAGCAGACTGTGTTGCTCATTTGTTGGTTGTTGAAGACTTGGGCATTTTTGTGTGAATAACAAAAAATAGGGCATCTCCTTGCTGTTATATCTCATTTTTGGAGTTTATGAGTTGCATCATGAATGTACATTACAGATATTTTTAGTTTCATGTCATTTTATATGAAAAATGCTCTTATGCATGTGTTTAGTTGCTTATCTCCATGTGTTGTATGCATTTCCTTCTTTTGAATCTGGCTGCTAAGGGTTTCTCAGGTTCTAGGGTATGGATTTCTGTATCACATGCTTCATCTCTAACTTCCATTCAAGGAGTGGATTAAATTATTTTAGATGAAGTATGGAGAAGGTTGTATGTCAGCAGGGATATCTGTAAGTAGAGGCAGCTAAATACCCATTCTTGGGTGATGTTTGTAAGGCAAGCATCAGTTCTAACCCCTTGAAACTTGAATGCCAAATGCAATCCATTCTCTTGTATACGTCTAGTTGACTCCTTGCCCTAAGATAGGCACTGGTCTACACCTGGGTTAGTAGTTATGATCCAAAACCCCTTGTCTTGCATCCAAAACATAATATCCATCTTTCCATATCTTCCATCCTATTAGTTGTAGGAGTAGGATTAGGACCCTTGCATACTCTTATCCTCAACTAGATAAATATATCCAAGAATGTTGCCAACCTTGTGATATATCATGTACATCTTGGTCCACACATGAGAGTATTCTACCTGTTGTTGTCAAGATAAATCTTCATATCATTGGGCTAGTCAATGTTACATCTTTAGCTTTAGGGATATCCCCCTTGGTGCGGTAGAACCAAAAGTGAAGGGGAAGCAGCTCACGGAACCTCATGTATTAGTTGGCTGAATCTGCCTGTGCATTAGAAATGGCAAACTCTCTACTGATTCAGAAGAAAAACCAACAGAACCAAAGTCAGTGAATGGAGCATGAAATGAGGAAAGCTAGACTAAAGCAATGGAGGAAGAGATGATGCAAATTGAGAAAAATCACACTTGGGATCTTGTTCCCAAACCTAGAAACAAGAATGTGATTGGAACCAAATGGGTCTTCTGGAATAAACTAAATGAAGATGATGAAGTAGTTAGAAACAAAGCTAGATTGGTCTGCAAGGGTTACTCTCAAGTAGAAGGAGTTGATTTTGAAGAAACTTTTGCTTCGGTGGCAAGAATTGAAGCAGTCAGATTATTTCTTGCCTTTGCTGCCTTTAAGGATTTCAAAGTATATTAGATGGATGTCAAGTCTGCCTTCCTGAATGGTGACTTGGAAGAAGAAGTTTACATTGAGCAACCAGATGAATTTCAATTGTCTGATCATGGTGATATGGTTTGCAAGTTGAAGAAAGCACTGTATGGACTCAAACAAGACCCAAGAGCCTAGTATGAAAGACTGGATAAGCATCTTTTGAACATTGGTTTCAACAAAGGTACTGCTGACAGTAATTTGTACTTCAAAATTGATCATGAAAATATCTTGATTGTTGAAGTGTTTGTTGATGATATCTTTTTTGGAGGAACAGATAGTATGTGCAAAACTTTTGCAAATCAAATGAAAATTGAATTTGAGATGTCCATGTTTGGGGAAATGAATTTCTTCTTGGGTCTACAAATCATTCAAATAAAGAAAGGAATCTTCATTTCATAGACCAAATATGTGAAAGAATTGTTGAAGAAATTTGGGATGGAAGACTCAAAACCAATGAGTACTCCCATGGCAATCAGATGTAAATTGAGCAAAGATGACGACTCTCCTAAGGTTGATCAGAAAAAGTACAGGTCAATGATTGGAGGACTATTGTATCTTACTCAAACTAGACCTGACATTATGAATGTTGTTGATCTTGTTGTTAGATTCCAAGCTGATCCTAGAGAATCTCATGTCATGGCAATTGATAGGATTCTTAGATATCTAAAAGGGATAGTTGAGTATGGTTTATGGTATCCTAGAGATCATGATTTCTCTATTCATGTATATATAGATGCGGATTGAGCAGGAGATGTGGATGACCAGAAGAGTACCAGTGGTGGAGGATTATTTTTGGGGAAAAGATTGGTTTCTTGGTTGAGCAAGAAACAAGAGGCAATATCTCTATCCACTGTAAAAGCAAAATATATTGCAGCAGCAGGTAGTTGCACTCAAGTATTGTGGATGAAGCAAATGTTAAGAGACATTAGAGTGGAATACGAGGAGCCTATCACAATCTTCTGTGATAATTCAAGTGCGATAAACATATCAAAGAATCCGGTGTTGTATTAAAAAACAAAACATATATCCATCAAGTTTCACTTTTTGAGAGAGCAAGTGAACAAGAATGAAGTCAGATTAGAGTTTGTGCCTTCTAAGGACCAGATTGCGGATATTTTTACTAAACCTCTACCTAAGGACTCTTTTGAGTATCTCAAGGAGAAGTTAGGGGTTATTACCCCTCCAGTTCTGAATTAAGGTGCACTGATGTGCATCTTTCCAGTGGATCTCACAGTCATATCTTGTGGTCCAGATTGATGATGGGAAGATGCTACTCAAGGGGAGCAGCTGGTATGATTTTGAAGTGATGCAAGTATGTGCCCTTTTCCATTGATGTCAAAGGGGGAGAGAAGACATGTGAAAAACAAGTGGTTGCTGATCAAAGGGGGAGTAGTAAAGGAAGAGAAGACATGTAAATGGTTGTTGTTGATAAGGGGAGTTATGTCAGTGAAGAGAAGTTCTTGTCTTGATGGTTAAAATAGTTTTTCACATCATATGTTGCTATCAATGACAAAGGGGGAGATTGTTGCAAGTATGGGCCTAACCGGTGTTGTCATTGACGTCAACATACTCATGTTGCATTGATGATGAGGATTGGATGAGTTGTATGCTAAGGATATTGAGAAAATTAGTCCTATCAAGAACATAGAAGAATAGTGAAGATAGTAAGGTAAAGATCCCAACTAAGATGAAGATCAGAGGATGCGGATCAAAGGATTTGTAGATACATGTCTTAAGTTGATCCATTAAAGATTTGAGAGGTCCGCATGAAGATTTGAAGAAGTTATGGCCACTTGAGTAAAACTGGTTCTAGCAAATGTTCAAAACTGACAGAGTGACACAGATAGGTCCGGTGAGATTTGGAAATGTAATATCTTATTCTACAGATTTGGTGGAGTGTTTAGGAAGTCAATGTGAATTCACAACTCAATTGGTTCGTGGTCTGGAGGTCCGTAACCATCTATTCCAATATGACAGTGATGACAGACTGTGTTCTTGAGGTTTTGGATGAAGGAGAGAATGATTGCAGTAAGAAGAAGTAGTGTGGATGTTCTTGATGATTCAGGCAAGCTTGTGGAGGGCTTTGGATTGTGTCTAGTTCGTATTGGTGGTTTGCATTAAAGATTGAGCTCGTAATTAAAGAATTACTTCTAGATGATGATGTTCTTCCTAAGTTTGGCCGACCGGATGAGTTACATATCTTGTGGATGATCTTGAAGATGTTATGTGAAGAATGGCGTGTTCCTAAAGGAATATTGAAGTCTCAAATTTGTGTGGCCGACAGTGTGTTGATCTGCGTGAAGTCTTTTTGTAATTAGTCATGTTGTATTTATGTATTTGTTCTGTAATATATGCCGACTTGGATGATTATCCTAAAGTCAAATGTCTTGTATAAATAAGAGGTTGTGAAGTCATTTCAAAGGTATCTTGTGGAGATGAATGTGTGGTAGAGAGGAGCGGAGTGAAAAGCAAAGCATAAGTATTGGGCTTAAATGGAACTGACTCAAGCATGGTGAAGATGCTATTCTTCAGTTCAAGTATGTAATATTTATCACTATCTCCTGTAGGTAGTGGGACTCTTGTGAGTAGTGTGCTCAGGTAGTGAGCCCTAATTGGCATGTGCCATTTTGTTCTTATTCTTTTAACAGAGAATACAATCTTGGGTTAGTCACCCCATGGTTTTTCCCTTAACCAAGTTTTCCATGTTAAAATCTTGGTGTCATATGTGTTAATGTGTTTCTACTCTTGAATTGTTGGATTATGTTTTCATGATTGATTTATCATTATGCTACTGAATTACAAAGAGGATTTAAGTGATTAATTGGAAGAAAGTTTTGGACAACTGATTCAATCCCTCTCTCAGTTGTCTATCCTGAATTTAACACTTGTACCTTTGGAGGAGGAAGAGTGATTAAGTTGTCTTTGATTAGACTTGAAATTATACACTCTTGTTGAGATGAAAGAGAAGATATAGGTGGATTACGAAGCAACCATTTTTGTTGTGAACATGGTGGAGAGAATGTAGGAGAAGGTTAGAAACCTAAACTTGCTTTAGAAAAGTGTAGTGTTGGTTCCATAGGTTCCTTAATTCCCTATTCTTTGCATCCTAACCCATTTCCATTATATCCAAGTTTAGAAAGAATTTTGAATCCATGCCCATAACACATCTCCAAGTCCATCGAAAGAGGAGAGGTTATATGGATAGCTTTATTGAAATGAGAATTGTCATCATGTGTTGAAGAAGAAGGATCATTCTTTTCATCAATGTGAGGAGGGTCCATCTTTGTTTCAACAATCCCATGGGGGTTGAAATCTAAAGGGACCTCGTCAATATCACGACATACATTAGAAGAAGATGATTCATTAGATTGGAATGATAATTTATCACAAATGACTACCATTTCTATAGAAGAGGGCAAATCATCATGAATATCAAAAGTTCCATCATTATTGAGTTTAAGTTTGTTTGGAGCATGAGATTATGTTGAAGGAATTTCATTTACCTTTGAGGTTTTTAGGTGTGAGGGTGAGATTTTATATTCACCCACAAAGGAGGGTGTAAAATCTAACGAACCACAATCATCACTAAAGAATGCATTTGAAGGATTGACACTATCCTAACCAACACTGTTGTTAGTAGTAGAGGGTAGTGGTTTGGTTTTTGTTAAAGAAGGGATCAAATCACTTAAAGGAATTTGATGTCTCACTTCTATTTGTAAGCAACTTTCTTGAACCAAATCATCTTTGATTGTATAAGGATTGTTTTCAAAGACAAGATTTATTGAGCAATGAAGAGTAGATGGCACTACCCCCATGGCATGAATCCATGGTCTACCAAGAAGAATATTGTATGTGAGAGAATTAGGCATGACATGGATAAGGGTAGGCAATTGTTTAGTATGAAAAAGAAGAGAAGGTTTGGTTTTAATGGTTTGTGTTGATCCTCCTTTCACCACTAAACATTCAAGGACATTCAACCGAGTAGAGATTTCTACTATAGATCTCATGTCACTTGGAACATAGGGGAAGATTAGAATTGTGTGAATTTATTGTTCAATTAAGCCCAATTGTGCTCAAAAACCCTAATTTTGTAAATTCGTAAACAAACGGATAAATTACAGAAAATGATCGCACATAGAGATATCAAATGACAATCAAATGCATACCGGATTTCAAAGTTTGGTGTGTGGAAAAGTCAAGGACTAATGAGCAGGTGCCCTAGTCTACTGCCACAGTTTTCTTCAGGATCTGGAAATCTTGTCTGTAACTTGTTCCTGCTATTTTGAAGATTTTCTAGTTGTGGGATCCAGAGGACTAATGAGCGGGTGCCCGAGTCCAAGTCCCTATTTTCTTTTTAGATCTACAATTCTGATAGTCTACACTATGCTCCTGCAACTCCACTTCTTTTTCTTTCGCAACCTCTAACCTGCAATCACAGAAAAGTGGGTTGGGGGTTGTGGTGTTTAGAGGCTTGCCTCAGTCAAGCCCTAGAGAGACATTCAAGTCTTCTGAACATCATTGTTAGATAAAGAGTTCATATTCCTATGGGATAGAGGCAAAATCCAAATGATAAATGATATAAAACATAATTGATATCACCTTATAGTGAAGATCTCATGGAAGGAAGATGCTCTTCATTCCATGAGGAGATGGATGCCAAATCTGTAAATACAAACACAAGAACAACACAAATTCTGCTCTGTACCACAATGATAGCTTTGAATCACTTTCACAAAGTCACAATGCTCATCTAATTTTCCATCTAGTTTACAAATGATAACCTAATCATGCTTATAAATGCAACTACAAACATTCTCGCTAAAATTTTTGTAATTCAAACTTACCGTGTTGGCATAGGACCTAAATAACAGTCATAAAATGACACTTTGAAATTGGTCCTGACCTAAAATAGGGTAGGACTAGGGTACATGCACCCAAGTCCTCCCCCTATTTTAGGTAGGATTTATGTTAAGTGCATCCCCTGAGTCCCATTTGCCATGAAACTTTAGGGTTTTCACATCAGGAGTCATCAAAATCATGCAAGATGCTCTAAATGCATTCTAAAGGACTCGTGAGATAAACCTTAAGAGGAAAAAGCCCCAAGGATAATTTTTTTGACATAACATTCAACCCCCACTTGAATGTATGTATGAACACAAGGCCAATACATGCATTAAAGTACGGTCAACAAACACAACAAACACACCAAGCACGTAGAAGACATGCTAATCACGGAGAAGGTAGTAACATGCATGCCAAACACAAAGAAGACAACATTGAAGACACGTAAAACACAATGAATATAGTGAATACAGTGAAGACAACAATGATTTTCTTTTTCTTTTTCTTTTTTCTCATATATAAAATGTAGATGCAAGTACAAGGAAAGTAAACACACCACCCATAATGTAGGAGGGACTCATTGCCACCAGTCTTTAAACTGCATATGGGGCAATAGACACACAATACAAATCAAGCATGCCATAAAAATCCCAAAGCATAGGAGGGACTCATCGCCACCGGTCTTTAGACTATGCTTGGGAACAAACACGCAATACACACACACTTGGAAGACACAGAGAAAACATGCTAGACAAGCGATGGAGTGTTCCTATTTCTAGGTTCATCACAATCTTAGGCACACACCGACGATTAGGATTTACCACAACAATTGCCGAGGACATGCTTAAGGGTTGAGTTAGTCACATAACCGCTCCCTGCCTCCACAGAGGACTTTTTAAAAATTACAGGATGTGCACTCTCCACAAGAAATACACCATCCCCGCCTCTGTAGAGAGCTTAAGATAAAAAGGATAAATGTGATATCCTACCTTCATAGAGGGATTAAATGATTGCAATAGATTTCAAACAAATCTTAGAGTGCAGGAGGGACTCATCGCCATCAGTCTTTAAGACTACACCTGAGAACACACACTTTACTAGCATCTAAAACAGACAGGTTGCCTTATATATGCCCCCACCTTAAGGTGGTTGATATCGTGTACTGATATCAAGCACGTTAAGGTAGGTAGAAACACACAAGGGAACACGGACTCTTGCAAAGCCCATACCCCCCAGAGGTGACGTGCACTTTACGATCGCCAAATGTTCCCACAAACACATTCCTGCAAGAAAAGTGTTAGTGTCCATATAATCATGATAAACAACAATGCATGTGATAATTCACAAAAAGAGCCAAGGTTATACTATAGATTCAGAGACTATGTATAACCGTGGGGCTATACCATAGAAATCTCAAAGCTGAGTGTAACCAAGGCGAGATTCAAAGATAAACAAGGTGCACGGAGCAACAATATTATTATGGTTTGTAACTTGTACTATAAGACAATATCAAGATCACATGAAGTGATTCTACTAGCCAAGCGTCGGATAATATATATCAACCCCATCATCATGTATGGACTTGGTCCATTTTTTGATTTCTTGTTGAAGGGACACTAGGTCTATATCAGTATAATATGTTTTTCGTCATCCGCCTGCTAGATAGAAACACTAGAGGAAGGTAAACAATAAATCAAGAGAGGAGAAACAAGTGCCTTAGGGATAGTCATGTAGGAGGGTGCCCCCAAGTCACCAATCGCAATGCTATGTCCGTAAGACATAACACACAACAATGAAAATAGAGGAGAAGAAATATAGAAGAATGATGATACAAATAGAAGGTCATAATAGAGGCAGTCTCCTAGTATCCTAGACCTTACAAGAGAATCAAGGGTCATCCCAAGAGGCCTAGACAACACATAACACATCACGGGGGAAACACAACATGGAGGGGAGGTCACATATACAAGCCAATCATGCTACTGCATAGGTGACCACCAGGGTTAGAGATACTTACTTGTTTCATCCCAATGTTAAGAACTTACATATCTAGGAAGAGGCAACCCTTGAGAGCAATTATAATATTTTTTATAATGATTGTGGTTTAAAGGAGGGATATTTTCTTGATTCAAAGGGATAGCTCCTAGTGGACAATTCTTGTCTATCAGCCCAGGATATCGTACATATTGATTTGGTCTTGTTGAAATTGTATTAAAATTGAGTTTAGGATGACAAGAGGCTTTCTTTTCTTTAAAAGGATTATATCTAATGCCGCTTGAGTAATGTCTTGAAGCGGATTCTATAGGTACTCGAATCCCTTGTTGATTTACACCACATCCCTTACCTACATAGTCACAGTTGTATAAAGGATTTTAAATCCTTGACCATAGAGGGATGTCATTTCTTTAGGGGATAGTGAAGCCTCATAGGTCTCATAATTTGTAGTATAAGTGAGAGTATTGTCTTTATTTTCTACCAAGGGGACTTTAGGTTTCTCATGTGCTTCAAAAGATTGCTTAGATGAGATCAATGCCACTTTTGATGTGTCAAGGATATTAATTTTATATCCCTATACTGCAAGGATCAAAATCTAATGAACCTTAATCATCACCAAAGAGTGCATTCGATGTTTTAGAGTCTTGTGCAACATTATCTGTGGAAAGAGGCATTGATGAATCATCTCGTAAATTGTTTAAGCTCATATGATTGTAAACTTGTTTTTGTATTTCCATATGTAAACAACTATTCGGTTTAGGATCAACATGAATAGTATAAAGTTTATGTTGGAATATAAATTTGATTGAATGATGTAGGGTGGAAGGAACCACCCCCAATGCATGAATCCAAGGTCTACCAAGAATCATGTTGTAAGATAAAGAACTAAGCATGATATGAATCAAGGTAGATACAATCGTAGGACTCACCTATATAGGCAAAGTTATAGTACCTACTGATTGACTACTATGATTATCAAAGCCATAAATTCTAAGTTTATCTGGTTTGATTTTTGATGTGTCAGCCTTGATTTTGTGTAGTAGGTCAATGCTACAAACATTAAGAGCTGATCCATTGTCAATCATAACTCATTTTATCAATGTTTTATTTATTGTGACAAAGATCATAAGTTGATCATATTGGTTTTGAACTTCAATTGACGGTAATTCATGTGGTTGGAAGAGAATATTTGTTTTTGTCGCATGCATACTATCCAATACAACTGCTACATCATTAGGCTTAGTCGTAGGTGGGACACTCAGCTTTTGTAAAGCTTCTTGGAGAATTCCATTGTATGTAGGTGAAGTTTGTATTAAATCCCAAAGATATATCTTAGCTAGAGTAGCATGAAGCTATTCAACCAGATCATATTCTTGACCACTTTTATGAGTAAGACGAGGTGGTGGAGGAAGCATAGGTTGAGAAGCTGGGAGGGAGATAGGCACATGAGGTGCTTTCTTACTTTACTTGTTATTACAGGTGTTGTATGTGTGAGCAATTATGGGATGTTGCAGTACATTTTGAACACCTTGACTTGTTTAGGCAATTTGTTGTGCATATTTGTAGATGTAATAGGTAGGTCTACCTTGAACTGTAATCATTGGGTTTAAGCAAGAGGGTGCACTAGGTGCCCCTCAGACAATCATCTTAGGAATATTGCTACAAAGTCTATTAATGAAGATTGAATTAACATTGTTTTCCTCTTGATTATACCCAACATCTATCCCTAAGGGATTTAATGTGAGGCCTTTTCTCATCCACTAATGCTACATCTTGGCTAGGGGGAGCATTGGAATGAGAGGAAGGTACAATGTTTGTAGGGAGATTAGGTAGTGTGTCATTAATAGATTTATCCATAGTCTTCTCATCTAAGGATCTTGGAAATTCAACTATAGGAGAAGTAGGATAACTTATGGAATCATCATCATCATCATCATCATCCTCATATGTTGTAGCTATTAATTTGAAAGCATTAAGAGAAGGTTCACACTCATCATTCTCAATGTGTCTTGTTAAATCTTTTACTACCCAAGGGTATGTATTCATGAGAGATGTGAAGTTTTTAAAATCAGATACATAGTCAAGGATTTCAAATGAAGAGCAATTAAATATATCCTTATGATACGTAGCTTGTAAATAAGTAAGAACCTGAGGATTCATATTAAGAAATTTGTAAAAACTCTCGAAGTTTTTGATATATGCATGTAAAGATACCAAAGAGTGATAAGATGAAGATACCATAATGAAATGTATTGTAAAATCAATGTAAAATCATATTTTAAAATCTTTTCAAAAGTTATGCAAGGGACAAGTGCAAAACTATGTGTGAAAATGACCTAAAATGCTTGATTTTTCAATTTTTTTCAATGCAAATAAGTGAAAGAAAAAGGTATTGTGAGGAAATTTATCAGTGAAAGAAAATAAAATGTCTAATATCAGTCCAATAAAGAAATAATATCCTTCACAACACACTTTTGATGCAAACCTAGAGTGATGATAAGTCAAAACCTACTGAAAATACACTAAAATATGCATTTTTTCACAAATTTTCAATGCAAAGACCTAATAAAATGGGTGTTGTAAAGAATTTTAGGAGGTGAATCAGATTATAGCAGTAATATCAGTCCCCTAAATCCATAAAATCTATCACAACACACCTGGAGTGCAAATCTAAGTCAAACCCCAGGGAAAATATAGGTAAAATATGTAATTTTTCACCAAATCTAAATGCAAAGGCCCAATAAAAAGGGTGTTGTAAAGAATTTAATGAGGGGTAGAAGATAATAACCCTGATAATATCTAATTAGTTCATAGAAAACCTTTACAACATGCCTATGATGCAAATCTAGAGAGACGATAAGGCCAAAATCTAGTGAAAAAATAAGGTTTTCAAACCCTAGGCATGAAATTTTGCAAGGAAACCACTATGATGCAACACTAAAATTATAAATCAGTCCTAATGAGTGTTTTGAAAGGGTAGTAAAATCTAAAACAAGATTTTGACTACAAACCCTAGCTAATGCAAAACTAGGTTATATGGAAAAGTGCACAATTTCAAGTAATTTTTATCAATTTAAGCATGAAAATGCAATGTAAATGAATGGTGAAAGATAAATTTATATACTTTAAATAAGATCTGATGATAATGACATAAATGTTTTGAAATTAAATGCCAACTAATTGAAACTATTTGAAAATGCAAGCTAAAAATGCACAATTTTTTTCAAAATTCTCAATTTTTTTGTAATTTTTCGAATGCAATAAGATGAATAATGAAATGAATAAATGTAAATATGAAGTACAAAACTCATCAATGTGAAAAAAATTTAAAAACATGGGTTCACCAAAATGTTTAGGGTGAAAAAGAAGATGGTTGTTTGGGGTTTGGTTTTAATGGTTTGTGTTGATCCTCCTTTCACCACTAAACATTCAAGGACATTCAACTGAGTAGAGAACTCTACTACAAATCTCCTGTCACTTGGAACATAGGGGAAGATTGGAATTGTATGAATTTATTGTTTAATTAAGCCCAATTATGCTCAAAATCATAATTTCATAAATTTGTAAACAAACAGATAAATTACAGAAAATGATCACACACAGAGATATCAAATGACAATCAAATGCATGTACCAAATTTTGAAGTTTGGTGTGCGGAGAAGTCAGGGACTAATGAGTAGGTACCTTAGTCTACTACCACAGTTTTCTTCAGGATCTGGAAATCTTGTCTGTAACCTGTTCCTGTTGTTCCGAAGATTTTCCAGTTGTGGGATCTGAAGGACTAATAAGTAGGCACCTGAGTCCAGGTCCTTGTTTTCTTTTTAGATCTACAATTCTGACAGTCTGCATTGCTCTCCTACAACTCCACTTCTTTCACTTTTGCAACCTATAACTTGCAATCACAGAAAAGTGGGTTGGGGGATGTAGTGTTTAGAGGCTTGCCTTAGTCAAGCCCTAGAGAGACATTCAAGTCTTTTGAACATCGTTGTCAAATAAAGAGTGCATATCCCTGTGGGATAGAGGCAAAATCTAAATGATAAATGATAGAAAACACAATTGATATCACCTTATAGTGAAGATCTCATGGAAGGAAGATGCTCTTCATGCCATGAGGAGATGGATACCAAATCTACAAATATAAACACAAGAACAACACAAATTTTGCTCTACAACACAATGATAGCTTTGAATCACTTTCACAAAAGGGTAAATGCAAGGAGATGGGGGACCAAAAAGTCGCCACCATCTCCAAAATGTTAAAAAAATGCAAGCATGTAATAACACACTCGCATTTTGCTTTCAATAAAAGCAAAAAAAATATTTCTGCTCATTCATGTCGTGACTTCTCTCCTCACAGTAGCAAAAAAAATAAGCAAAAACATGATTACATTGAAGAAGAGGCCATTGAATCAAGTGCATTTGAGAAAACAAGGAATTCACAATGCCACCTTGCCGCCAAAGACATCGTCATGCAAATTTGGAGGCTTCAACACAAGAGGAAGGTAGGGTTTGTCTGATTTTTGTTAGTTTGAGAACAATTTTTTAGTTTTGCAATGTTTGATTTGTTTTTATATTGCATTTACAGTTATTGGAGAAGGAGAAAACCTAAATCCAGTTGAAGAGGGTGAAAACAACCCCCAAAACCTCCAAACCCTCCAAACCCTCAAAACTCACCTTCACCTCCTTTTCATGTAAGGGATGATCAAGAACATTACCTAGGGATAATAGAAGAAAATAAGAAACATCTTGAAACTATTATTCAAACCCTAAACAATCCAAGTGGAACCACTGAACGTAGGAGGGCACTTGCAAAATCACTACAGGAGATTGTTTCCCACACAGATTTGCTGACAAAACAAATCACCGAATTCCAAGACTATAGGGAGAGGAGTTGGCAATATTATGCCGAAAAGTTGTCATATGAACAAGTCAAGAAGGAAAAAATTACAAAATCTCAATTATGTGTAGAATTTATTAATCCCAAAACCAGCCAAAGATTAGAAGAAAGTTACAAATAGTTTCCTACACATTGGTGTAGGAATGAAGACATATCCTAAAACTTTTGGGATAGATGGTACATGGTCTTCGATAAGCAGCCATGCAACAATGATGAGGTACCACAATATTTCTTGTGGAAACTCTATTGCGAGTTCATCCTCAACAAAATTCTGAATTATTTTGACATTCGTGAGTTCCAGGGTAGAGGTGGTGGCTCTGCCCAAGATAGACCCGGGGCTCAGCGAGATGAAGACCATGTGCCTATACCCTGAGAGAGGCTAGAACGTAGGTCACTCCCTTTGGCTTTGAAGGAGAGTGTTGAGCTAGAGACTTTACATTTAATGACTACTCTCACCCAAACTCTATCACAGCATGCCAATGATTTTAGCCAGGCCAATGAGGGTGAGAGTAGTAGGCATCATGTGTCCCCACATTTGTGTAGTACATGTGGGAACCTATGTGATTATGGGATGCAGGAGGCACGACAAGACTCTGTAACATAGGGGCAGCATGATACGACATAGGGGTAGGACATATTGGATGATCTTGTTCTTAGTGATGATCTCTTACATCATACATTTGGTATTGACTCTCAGGTAATTTGTTACAAGTTTCATCTTGATTTAGTATATTGTTATTTGAAATTTGTAATTAATTTTATATGATTATCTATATTATAAGTCAAAAAAATGTATGTAATTTTTTGCACAATGAAATTCTAGGGTTAGAGTCTTCATCCTACCTCTGTTAGCCATCCATTGGCAGGTTATGAGAGGAGGTCAAGTCAGCAGGTATGTAATTTATCACATAATCATAATTATTGTAGGTATGTCAATGGTAATATTATTTTGTGACAATTTGATGATTTCAATAGTCACCAGCACCTCCACAGTTTCGTTGGTCCCCTAGACACCAAACCACCACTTTTATGGAGGTAAATTTAACCATTTCTAATCATTATGCATTTTTAAAATAATGTTATGTATTTATTTTGTTTGAATAATCTTGAACTTGATTCTTAGATGTTGAATATAGTGGAGACTCCTCCTCCTCTACGTGAGTCAGCGTAGATAGGCATTGATGCAGCCATGATGTCTGCAAATCCTTTGACTAAGGTATGAGCTAATAACATGGAAATATCATAATTTTGTATTTCTTTTTTTATCTCATGTCATTTGATGTACAAAAATGATATTTATGTTTAGTCAATTTTGCTTCTTGATGCTTCTCACAGGAGATCACAACTCCAGTTTGTCCAACTACGGATGAAAAGAGAGACAAGATGATGGGGAGTGATCATTGGTTGGCAGTAAGTGATCAATTACATATGTGATGTTATATATTTCATACATTTTATATACTAATGTGCATATTGTTTGTTTGTATTAATAGGTGTAGCTGGATGAACTTTATTCGAAGAGGTCTACTTGATGGCAAAGAGAGGATGTGTCACTAACTGGCTCTCCATCTTCACAGTCAAAGAAGGGCCACCAATTATTTCCTAAAAATCCATAGGAAACTAGTTTTTTGGAACCTTTTTGTATGCCTAGATGGCTTTGTATACATACTTTTGTATGTTAATCCGATGTATATTTTTGTATATTTGCCTGTATGGCTATGTTTAGACACGCCTATATGGATTTTTATATAAACTAGATGTTATGTTAATGACATTATGTATATGACAATTTATATTAAATATTTAATATGATAATCAATTATTGTTACAGGAATTGCCCTTCGGGGCACAATGTGGTGGTGAGTTCACTTGGTTGCGGTGATCACCACCCAGGTTCAAATCCCTATTGGGCCAACGAGCTTGTAGGCCTTGTGCCTTTGCTGGGCTACTATGCTCGTAGGATCCTTCTCGGGTCCTCCGCTAGGCTGGCGTGCTCGCAGGCTATGGGCCTTCACTGGGCCAATGAGCTTGCAGATTTGAACTAAGGGCGCTAATGCTCAGGCGATAATGCCCATTGGGGATGGAGACCCCCTAGTTGTGGTCTTAGGTGATAAAGTCACTGGGAAGAGATCCCTCGTAAGGGTCTCTCTGGGCTCGGACCAGACTAAAAACTTGAGTACTTCCAAACAAAAAAAATATTGTTACACGAATTTGGTTTTACAAGTGCTAATTGAATTTGCTTGAAAGTTTATAAATCGTTTTCAAATAATCTATTTTGTGCATATCTTGCAATCATTGAATTCTGTGAGACTATGCATTTCTTTGAGGCATCATTTCAAATAGTTCACATGCCTTATCTATGCTTCCATACTTTCCATACATGTCTACAAGGGCAACTTTGCAAATACAATACATGTGACAAAATTACTATATCATTTTATTAGATTTAGGGCAGACAACTGAGAGGGGGGGTGAATCAGTTGTACAAAACTTTCTTCCAATTTAAATACTTAACTCCACATTGTTATTTAGCAGCATAATGGTAAATCAATCATGGAAACACAATGCAACAAATCAAGAGTAGAAACACATCAACACATGAGACACCAAGATTTTTGACGTGGAAAACCTGGTTAAGGGAAAAACCATGGGGTGATTAACCCAAGATTGTATTCTCTGTTAGAAGAATAGAAAGAACAAAATGGCACATGCCAATTAGGGCTCACTAGCACACTGCTCACAAGAGGCTCACTGCCTATAAGAGACACATTGTCTACAAATAAATAAGTATCACCTACTTGAACTGGATAATAGCATCTTCACCATGCTTGAATCAGTTCCATTTAAGCCCAATACTTTTGCTCTGCCTTTCGCTCTCCTCCTCGCTACCACACACTCATGTCCACAAGGACACACTTGAAATGACTTTACAATCCCTTATTTATACAAGGCATTGACTTAGGAATAATCATCTAAGTTAGCAAACATCTAAAAGAACATCCACAAGATGTGTAACTCATCCAGTCAGCTAGTCTCAAGAAGAACACCATCATCTGGAAGTTATTCTTCAATTTTGAGCTCCAAATTCAATGTAGACCACCAACATGAACTGGACACGATCCAAAGACCTCCACAAGCTTTCTTGAACCACCAAGAACATCGACACTTCATCTACTTACTGAAATCTTTCTCTCCTTCATCCAGAACCTTAAGAACACAGTCTGTCATCACTGTCATAAAGGAATAGATGCTTGCAGACCTTCAAACCATGAACCAATCAAGTTTACACTTCATAAAGACTTCTTCAACACTCCCTAAAATTTGTAGAATAGGACAATACATTTTTGGATCTCACCGGACCTATCTGTATCACTCTGTCACCACTGAACATCTACCAGAACCAGTTTTACTTGAGTGGCCACAACTTCTTCAGATCTTCATGCGGACCTCTAAAATATCTACTAGACCACCTTAAGACACATACCTATGAATCCTTTAATCCGCATCCTCTGATTTTCATCCTATCTTGGAATTTTACCTTACTCTCATCACTATTCTTCACTGTTCCTGATTGAGGCTAATTTTTTCAATATCCTCAGCACATAGCTCATCCAATCCTCATCATTAATGCAACATGAGTATGTTGACATCAATGACAACATCGATTAGGCCCATGCTTGCAACAATCTCCCCCTTTGTCATTGATGGCAACATATGATGTGAAAAATGGTTTTAACCATCAAGACAAGAACTTCTCCTCACTGTCACAACTCCCCCTATTAGCAACAACCATTCACATGTCTTCTTTCCCTTTACTTCTCCCCCTTTGATCAACAACCACTTGTTTTTCACATGTCTTCTCTCCCCTTTTGACATCAATGGAAAAGGGAACATACTTGCAATTCCACCACTTCAGAATCATACCTGCTGCTGCCCCTGAGTAGCAGCTCCCCAACATCAATCCGGATCACAAGATGTGACTATGATACCCACCGAACTGATGTACATCAGTGCACCTTAGTTCATCATCAGAGGGGGAATAACTCCTAACTTCTCCCTGAGATACTCAAAAGAGTCCTTAGGTAGAGGTTTAGTAAAGATGTTTGCAATCTGATCCTTGGAAGGCACAAACTCCAATCTGACCTCATTCTTGGTCACTTACTCTCTCAAAAAGTGAAACTTGATGGATATGTGTTTAGTCTTTGAATGTAACACCGGATTCTTAGATATATTTATTGCACTTGAATTATCACAGAATATTGTGATAGGTTCCTCATACTCCACTTTGATATCTCTTAGCATCTGCTTCATCCACAAAACTTGAGTGCAACTACCTACTGCTACAATATATTCTACTTTAGTTGTAGACAAAGATATTGCCTCTTGTTTCTTGCTTAGCCAAGAAACCAATCTCTTCCCCAAAAAGAATGCTCCACCACTGGTACTCTTCTGGTCATCCACATCTCCTACCCAATCCACATTTGTAAATGCATGAAGAGAGAAATCATGATCTCTAGGATACCATAGACCATACTCAACTGTCCCTTTTAGATATCTAAAAATCTTCTTGACTGCCATGACATGAGATTCTCTAGGATCAGCCTAGAATCTAGCAACAAGACCAACAACCTGCATAATGTCTGGTCTAGATTGAGTGAGATACAACAGTCCTCCAATCATTGACCTATACTTTGTCTGATCAGCCTTAGGAGAGTCATCATCTTTTCTCAATTTACATCTGGTTGCCATGGGAGTATTCATTGGTTTTGAGTCTTCCATCCCAAATTTCTTCAACAATTGTTTCAATATTTGGTCTGAGAAATGAAGATTTCTTTCTTTGTTTAAGTGATTTGCAGACCCAAGAAGAAATTTATTTCACCAAGCATGGACATCTCAAACTCACTTTTCATTTGATTTGTAAAAGTTTTACACATACTATCTCTTCCTCCAAAAATGATATCATCAACAAACACTTTAACAATCAAGATGTTTTCATGATCAATTTTGAAATATAAATCACTGTCAGCAGTACCTTTGTTGAAACCAATCTTCAAAAGATGCTTATCCAATATTTCATACCAGGCTCTTGGGGCTTGCTTTAGTCCATACAATGCTTTCTTCAATTTACAGACCATATCACCATGATCAGATAATTGAAATCCATCTGGTTGCTCTATGTACACTTCTTCCAAGTCACCATTCAGGAAGGTAGATTTGACATCCATCTGATATACCTTGAAATCCTTGAAGGCAGCAAAGGCAAGAAATAATCTGACTGCTTCAATTCTTGCCATCGGAGTAAAAGTTTCTTTAAAATCAACTCCTTCTATTTGAGAGTAACCCTTGCAGACAAATCTGGCTTTATTTCTAATTACTTCACAACCTTCATTCAGTTTGTTCCGGAAGACCCATTTTGTTCCAATCACATTCTTATTTCTAGGTCTAGGAACAAGATCCCAAGTGTGATTTTTCTCAATTTGCATCAGCTCTTCCTCCATTGCTTTAGTCCAGTTTTCATCATTGTAAGCTTCATTCACTGTCTTAGGTTCAATCTTTGAAATCAGACAGTACTCTTCTGAATCTTGAGCAATTCTCCTTCTTGTTTGTACTCCTTTGCTTTTATCACCTATGATCTGATCATCAGAGTTCAGTCTTACATATTTGGGAACTTTGGGAAATTCTTGCACTTCTGATTCTTGATCAGGCTCATTGAAACTCATCTCTTCTTCCTGATTTACCGGATTAGTTTAGATATGACTTATAGAGGAGGCTTGGGCTCCTTGAATCAGAACACCATTCTGATCATCTTCATCACATTCATAAAACCTTGAGGGTTTCTCAATTCCCTCATCAACCTTCACATTTGTACTTTCTATCATCATTCTCAGTCTCTTGTTATAACACCGGTATGCTTTGCTTTGAGTAGAGTAACCCAAGAATATTCCTTCATCACTTCTAGGATCAAACTTTCCTAGATCTTCATCTCTTTTAATGTAACATTTGCTACCAAAATCTCTGAAATACCTCACAGTAGGGGTGATGCCAAACCAAAGTTCATAAGGAGTCTTACCGGTATTGCTTCTGATTTGAACTCGATTGAGAGTATAGACTGCAGTACTGACAACTTCTCTCTAATAGATCTGAGGAACATTTGCTTCCATCATCATGGTTCTAGATGCTTCCTGGATGGTCCGGTTCTTTCTCTCCACTACTCCATTCTACTGTGGAGTCCTAGGAGTAGACAATTGTCTCTTTATTCCATGTTTCTCATAGAACTCTGTGAACTCACCGGATGTGAATTCTCCACCTCTATCAGACCTCAGACATTTCAATTTTAATCTAGTTTCATTTTCTACCATAGCTTTGAATATTTTGAATTTCTTAAGAGCTTCTGATTTCTCTTTAACAAAGGTTGCCCACATCATCTGGGAATAGTCATCAATTAGTAACATGAAGTATCTATCACCTTGCACACTCCTGATTTTTGCCAGACCACAAAGATCAATATGAACTAAGTCCAATAATCTGGTAGAAGATTGTTCCTTACTTTTGAATGTGACTCTGTTCAGCTTACCCAATTGACATTCTTTGCACAAGCTATTAGTAGGTTTCACCAATTTTGGAAGATCTCTTACAGCCTAAGTATTGCTTATCTTGATGATATTATCAAAATTCACATGACACATCCTCCTCTGCCATAACCAACTCTGATCAACTTGAAAAAATAAGCAACTTTTATTAGTACCAACCAAATGAAAGATATTACCTTTTGTCTGAGTACCGGATGCAATCTTTGTTCTGGAACTTTCAAAGATCTTTCATTTTCCATTCCTGAATCAAAGATCATAGCCTTTGTCCACCAACTGTCCAACACTGAGAAGATTGTGCTTCAAACCTTCAACATATAGTACATTACCAGTTTTGTTCCTTCCATCAAAAGGAATAGTTCTGATTCTACTAGCAGAATTATCATCAAACTTTACCACTCCTCCTTCATACCTCTCCAAATCTATGAACTTATTTTTGTCACCTGTCATATGGTGAGAGCATCCACTGTCAATGACCCAATGGGTCATCCTTCTCTTCAACTTGGGCAGGCAGAGCTCTTTCCACAGTCTTATGATTGATAGATACAAAGGATATTGGTTCTTCTTCCTTGATGGCAATAAACACCCATTCACTTCCAGATTTGTTTCCTATCTCTGATTCATCATCTGTTACTCCTTCATTATCACCATCTTCATGTACATAGTAACAACTCTTTTGGAACCTTGGCTTGTTAGGATTTTACCTTGAAAACCTTTTCGAACACCTTGAGGCAAAGTGACCAATCTTATTGCAGTTAAAACACTTAAAAGGCAATTTTCCTTCATACATACAGGATCCTCTTGGCAGTCTCTTTGCAATAAGGGCTTCAAGTTGAACAGTTTCTATTTCTTCTTCTTCCAAGTCTTTTCTTGCTTTTACATACCATGACAGTTTCCTTGATGAGTTCTCTCCCGGATCAAACCTTTGTTTACCTTTTACAGAGGCACTAGCTTTGAATGCAGATTCAGTCTTGGGGGGTCATCTCCAAATTTGGTCATTTCAAAAGCAACCAATTTGCTAGCCAATTGATCTCTTGTGACAGTTGTATGGGCTCTAAATTCTTCAATGGTAGCAACCTTGATTTTATAAGAAGCAGGAAGGGATCTGAGAATTTTGCCAACAATCTCATTTTCATCCAAGACTCCACTAGCATTTCTAATTCCACAAACAAGCTCATTTACTCTTGGCATAAAAGTAGTGATATTTTCATCTTCTCTCATCTTCAGATTTTTAAATTTTCCTTTCAGACTTTGTAACCTTGCACATTTGACATACTTGTCTCCTTCATGCAAAAGTTCTAGTTTTTCCCAAATCTCAAAAGTAGTTGGCAAGTCAACAACATTTGAAAGCTCTGAATCAGATAATGTGCTTAGAAGAGCTTCTGTAGTCCGCAGATTGTTTTCAACATCTGTGATTTCAGTTGGGGATTTCAGACCACCCTGTGGAGGAGTATACTTTGTTAAAGCCATGTTCCAGTACTGCATTCCCATACATTTCAAGTGACATGTCATGCAACTTTTCCAAAGATTGAAATTGGTTCTATCAAACTTCAGACTATCCTTCTTGTAGGACGACATCCTGGATCTCCTCAAGCGGTTAAGCTCTTTTAGAGGAACTTGGCTCTGATACCAATTGTTAGATTTAGGGCAGACAACTAAGAGGGGGGTGAATCAGTTGTATAAAACTTTCTTCCAATTTAAACACTTAACTCCACATTGTTATTTAGCAGCATAATAGTAAATCAATCATGGAAACAAAATGCAAAAAATCAAGAGCAGAAACACATCAACACATGAGACACCAAGATTTTTGATGTGGAAAACCTGGTTAAGGGAAAAACCACGGGGTGATTAACCCAAGATTGTATTCTCTATTAGAAGAATAGAAAGAACAAAATGGCACATGCCAATTAGGGCTCACTGCCCGAGCACACTACTCACAAGAGGCTCACTACCTACAAGAGACACATTGTCTACAAAGAAATAAGTATCACCTACTTGAACTAGATAATAGCATCTTCACCATGCTTGAATCAGTTCCATTTAAGCCCAATACTTCTGCTCTGCCTTTTTCTCTCCTCCTCGCTACCACACACTCATCTCCACAAGGACACACTTGAAATGACTTTACAATCTCATATTTATAGAAGGCATCAACTTAGGAATAATCATCTAAGTCGGCAAACATCTAAAAGAACATCCGTAGGATGTGTAACTCATCTAGTCAACTAGTCTTAAGAAGAACACCATCATCCAGAAGTTATTCTTCAATTTCAAGCTCCAACTTCAATGCGGACCACCAACATGAACTGGACACGATCCAAAGACCTCCACAAGCTTTCCTAAACCACCAAGAACATCCACACTTCATCTGCTTACTGAAATCCTTCTCTCCTTCATCCGGAACCTTAAGAACACAGTCTGTCATCACTATCATAAAGGAATAGATGCTTGTGGACCTTCAAACCATGAACCAATCAAGTTGACACTTCACAAAGACTTCCTCAACACTCCCTCAAATCTACAGAACATGACAATGTATTTCTGGATCTCACCGGACCTATCTGTATCACTCTGTCACCACTGAACATCTTTGGGAACCAGTTTTACTTGAGCAGCCACAACTTCTTCAGATCTTCATGTGGACCTTTGAAATCTCTACTAGACCACCTTAAGACACATATCTACAAACCCTTTAATCTGCATCCTCTGATCCTCATCCTATCTTGGACGTTTACCTTACTATCATCACTGTTCTTCACTGTTCCTGATTGAGGCTAATTTTCTCAATATCCTTAGCACACAGCTCATCCAATCCTCATCATTAATGCAACAGGAGTATGCTGACATCAATGACAACACCAGTTAGGCCCATACTTGCAACACATTTATGGTTTGATGGTTGTCCACACCATGTTCTCTAGATCCCATTATAGCATAGGCAAGGAGGAAATTGGTTAAGGTTGTGCAATTTGGTTTTAGATGTGCCCAAAATTGCATAAATGGTTGAAATTTATTTTTGTACATTTGCTTGAGAGTTTTTAAAGCCTTATGAAAAATCCATTTCGTGTATATCTTGCAATCATTGCATCCCATGAGACAACATTTCTTTAAGGCATCATGTCAAACAGTTCATGTTTGTTATTTATGCTTCCACACAAGTTGCATACATGTCTTGTAGGGTACTTACAACTATGACATTTGACAAAATTTTTATATCCTTTATGCTTTGATGGATGTCTATACTGTGCTCCAAACATACCATTTCTAAGGTTTTGGAATTTGGCTTTACACTTGCCAATTACATTTTCTTGGAACTTTCTAAAGGCTTATCAGTAAATCTATTTTGTTCATATCTTGCAATCATTGTATTCCATGAGGTGACATTTCTTTGAGTCATCATGCCAAACAGTTCACTTGCCTTGTCTATGCTTCCACACTTTGCATACATGTCTTTGAGGGCAGTTGCAACCACAACATCTAACAAAATTCCCATATGTTTTATCCTTTGGATGGATGTCCATTTTGGCATAGGTAAGGAGGATACTAGCTAAGGTTGTGGAATTTTGCTTTACACCCACCAATCACATTTGCTTGAAAGTTTTTAATGCCTTATCAAAAAATCCATTTTGTTCATATCTTGCAATCATTGCATTCAATGAGGTGACATTTCTTTGGGGCATCATGCCAAATAGTTCACATGCCTTGTCTATGCTTCCACACCTTGCATACATGTCTACAAGGGTGATGTAGTAGGTAAGGAGGACAACTCAACACCATGGAAACATATTTCACAACAATAGGCTAAGACCCCAAACCCTTTTTCAACTAGACATGAACTCAATTAAGACTACAAACCCAACACTTGGTTCAAAACCTCAATCTCTACAAACCAACTCATGAAACACCCTTGAAATGATGAATGTGACATAAAAAGAGCATTCATGGTCACCAAGAACATAAACTTTGCATATAGGTTATTCTTCCTCATAAACAGCCCTTACAAGCTAGTAGCCCTCCAAAAAACTAATTTTTGGAACATAACTTACTGATCCATGACCTCTGACACAAAGGAGGATAGATTAGGATACCCATTTGGATGTTTTACAACATATCTCAAATGCACCATGTGTTGTTTTGGAACATTCCCTTCAAAAATGGACTGGTAATTTGTATATGAGGCATAATTAGCCTACTTTTACAAAGCATCAACTACTATTCTTGACCCCTAAACTAAAAATTGCACTCCATAGGTTGAGTTAGGTCCTATATGGAATGAATCACTCATTAGCATAATTATTCAAGACCCTTCTTTAACCATTTTTCAAAACCCTCATCACTGCACTCTCAAATAGACCAAAAACACATAGGCTGCCTGCCTAGGGCATCATTAATTTAATTGAAAACAACCTTGGTCACTCCTACAAGGCCTTATTACATCAAAATGGATGCACAAACACTAATTTAAACAACTATGACAACTATTATCCATTTGGTTGCAAGAAAAGTTACTTGATAACTTTTCTTGCAACTTGACAACTTTTGCAGCCTATGACCTCCTAAACTCCAATGACCCTTATTACATCAAGAGTGGTCTAGTATGACCTCATTACAATGCCAAAATGACTCAACACATCAAAATTCATCATTTGATCATGTTCATGAAATAGGCTAGGTGCCTCTACACCAAAGGGTAGCTGCAATTACAACACGTGACAAATTTCCTATATTCTTTATGCTTTGATGGATGTCAATAAGTCATTCCAAACATTCTATATTGGTGTACAGATAGGGAGGATGATGGCAAAGGTTGTGGAATTTGGCTTTACACGTTCCAACTACATTTACTTGAAAGTTTCTAAAGTCTTTAACAAATCCATTTTGTGCATATCTTGCAATCAATGCATTCCATGAGACAACATTTCTTTGAGGCATCATGTCAAACAGTTCATGTTCATCACGTATATGCTTCCATACTTTGTATACATGTCTTGCAGGGTACTTACAACTACAACATTTGACAAATTCCTATATGCTTTATGCTTTGATGGATGTTTATACTGTGTTCCAAGGGCACCAAATTCATTTTTTGCAAGTTTGGTCAAATGAGGTTTAATGATAGGTTTTTTTTGTGTTTTTTGTTAGAAATTAATCTTTACTTAGTGAAGATTATATTATATTTTTGTATTTTATTAGTTTGGTGTTTTATCCCCACGTCAGATAACACCTCTTTTATTCTTTCTCTAGAAATAATCTATTTTGGTAGATTCCTCCTTAAGAGAAAACATGTGGCACACACCTTGGCATATGGGAGTCTCTAGAAATAATCTATTTTGGTAGATTCCTCCTTAAGAGAAAACATGTGGCACACACCTTGGCATATGGGAGTTACGCATAACTCCATTCACCTTGTGGAAGGTGGCATATGGGAGTTAAGCATAACTCCATTCTTCACCTCTATTTAAGAGGTGTCTCTTTCTCTCATTACGACACACAATCCCTCTTCATGGATTTCTTCTTATTCTTCTTTATCTTCTTTCATAGAGAAGCTTCTCACTTTCTCACTAATCTTTTGGCTTCTTGCCACTTGCATATATAGGTGGTTTTTCTTTGTTTTTCCCCTTCACAATCTTGGTGTTGGTCTCTCTTGGTGCAACTTACAATCTGGTATTTCTCTTGTGTTTGTTTAATTGCTTTGCATGTTTGATTAGTACTTTTGATCCTGCAATTTCCCCCTTTTGATTAGTACAGAGATAAGAAACATTATTTGTTTCAAAATTTTTTACAAAAAAATCAATATAACTTGTAGAAAAAAAAATTCACAAGTTTTATATGTTTAGTATTTTTATCTGTAGCTTTCCTATTTCTTTACAATTTTTTTTTTGACATAGTTTTAAAAAAAATTATATTCTCCTTTTAAATTTTTTAGTTTGTTTTTGCATGCTATTCCATTTCTATATTTTTACATATTAAAATCAAATTTAAAAAATATTTCCATAGTTTTTACAAACTACATATTAAATTTTTCAAAAAATAATATACTAAGCAAACTTTAAAAAAAAAAAATTAAATACAATTTTCTTTAATAAAAATAACCAAGCTTTTTATTTTAAAAAAATTAAAAACTCTACAAAATTTTTATTGCAATTTTTTTTAAGGGCTTCATTGGCCTAAGGGAGGCCTCGGCCCCCTAGATGTCTGCAATGTTCTTTTAAATTAAAAAAAAAAACAAATTTTAAATTCTTTTTAAATCTTTCAAAGAAAAAATTTCTAGGGCCTGCAAAATACAAGATAGTTTGCAAAATTTTTTGGAGGGCCCCTGCTGAGCCACCTCCTCCGCCACTGGCCTCCACCTCCTCTTTGCACGGGCGTTACAGACCCTGCAACCCCGCCCGACCATCCTCCTATCTGCTGCAGCAAAAAAAAAACCTCGGTCCCTGCCAAAAAAAAAGTTTCAAACATTCAACAAAAAAACTCAAACCTTTTTTAGTTGCCCTCCTTTTATCCTTTAATACAAAACGCTTTCTTTTTTATTTTAAGAAAGTTTCTTTTTCAAGTTTAGTAATATTTAGTTTTTTTTAATAAAAGTTTGTTTCTTTTAAATATTATATGAATTATTCGTGCCTTTTATAATACTTTGTAAAAAGAAGTTCTAATGAAAGGCTTCTTTCTTATGTTTTTAAAATTTTGTATTTTTTTCATTTAATTTAGGCTTTAAAAAAAAAAAAAAATTCTAACCATTTTTCAAAAAAATTTGCTTTTAAATTTTTTTTTTTTGCCTTTTCTTTATCTAATAAGGTAATTTTTTCAAAAAAAATTACCTTTTGTTTATCTAATTAAGCAATGTTTAAATCCTCTTTGATTACTAATGGATTAATTTATTTTAAATTCTTATATTTCTATGTATTGATCTATATAAATAAATAAATGAAATTTGAGAATCCTTATGTCATCATAATTTTTTTTATCAATTAATTCTTAGTCACAATATTTGAAATGCTCAATGGAGACCTAAATATGTTTCTTTTTTTAAAAAAATTGCCTTTTGTTAGGCAATTTTTCAAAATTTCCCTATGTAATTTTTACACATGTACTTTATTATTGGACTTGATCAACCCAATAATTTTGTACTTGTTCATTTAATCTGAATATTGAGCTCCTTTAGAGCCAAGAGAAAGAGACACCTCTTAAATAGAGGTGAAGAATGGAGTTATGTGTAACTCCCATATGCGACCTTGCACAAGGTGTGTGCTACATGTTTCCTCTTAAGGAGGAATCTACCAAAATAGATTATTCCTGCAAAAGGAATAAAAAAGGTGTTATCCGACATGTGAGGATAAAACACCAAATTAATAAAATACAAAAATATAATTAATCTTCACTAAGTAAAGATTAATTTCTAACACCCCCCCTTAAGCTTTACTTGGGGAGATTTACGATAAATCCATCAAAGGATGATTACAACATGTTACATGAATGGCATATAAGTTCCCTTTACAATTCAACATATGATGTAGTGAGAAGCAACCTAGAACTTTTACTGCTATGTCTATATTGGCATTTTATAATTTGGGCTATAAGCCATGATTTGTGCTACAACTTTTACTAGCACTCTTACTCAAGACTTAAGGTTATTTTATCTACATTGAATCACTCTTATGTTAGGTAAGCTAACTTTTGCCTTCTTGGCTTTATGACTCAAATTTGGATTCATTTTATCCACAAACTTTTGTTATGCAATATGCAATTTATATCTCTTTATATGATTATACTAATTCCAATTTAGGAGATGATCCCAATGATGGGAAATCTATTGGTGGTTATGGTTACTTTGATGAAATAGGTTCAATATCTTAGCAGCACAAGAACCATCAATCCACTTCTCTTGGCTCTAAAGGAGCTCAATATTCAGATTGTTTAAAGGCATCTATACAAGCACTTTGGTTCACTCAATTCCTTGAAGACTTGGCTTGACATCAAGCTGCATCTAAACTTCTCTTCAACCTTCTTTCTCAAAATTCTATATTCTTATTCATTGTAAAGGCTTTTATGCCATTCATGTAACATGTTGTAATCATCCTTTGATGTATTTATTTTAAATCTCCCCAAGCAAAGCTTAAGGGTGGGTGTTAGAAATTAATCTTTACTTAGTGAAGATTACATTATATTTTGTATTTTATTAATTTGGTGTTTTATCTCCACATGTTGGATAACACCTCTTTTATTCCTTCTGCAGGAATAATCTATTTTGGTAGATTCCTCCTTAAGAGGAAACATGTGGCACACACCTTGTGCAAGGTGGCATATGGGAGTTACGCATAACTCCATTCTTCACCTCTATTTAAGAGGTGTCTCTTTCTCTCCTTATGACACACAATCCCTCTTTACAGATTTCTTCTTATTCTTCTTTATCTTCTTTCATATAGAAGCTTCTCACTTTCTCACTTTCTCTGTAATCTTTTGGCTTCTTGCCACTTGCATATACACAGGGGGTTTTTCTTTGTTTTTCCCCCTTCACAATCTTGGTGTTGGTCTCTCTTGGTGCAACTTACAATCTGGTATTTCTTTTGTGTTTGTTTAATTGCTTTGCATGTTTGATTAGTACTTTTGATCTTGCAATTTCTCTTTTCATTTTTTTAGTTTATTTGGTCTAGTAAGGTCATCATAAACCGTGTGCAAGGTCAATAGAGTCATTTTGAGTTCATTTTACAAAAGTTGTCAACATGTATACAATGGATATACCTACACATGCATGGATACAATGGTCAATGATGATAGAAAAATATGTTAAAACTAAAAATAGATGATCACATGGATCTTTTACCTAATTTCTTAGCCTTATATGTTACTACTACACCATTTTCAAGGTCCTGGTTGGTTGGATTAGTAAGAGGAAACCATGGAAAGGCCTTGAAAATATTTGAGTGATGCAAGAAATAGAAGCTATGATGTAGAATAATGGATGTACAAATCTCTCCCAACTCAAGATCAACCTTGTTACAACATCATATTATTGTTTTATGCATGGGGAAGGATAAAATGGGTGTAGCCCTTAAGATCCCTAAGATAGAAAAACTGTCAAACTTTGACAAAGGTTTTCTTAGAATTTGTGGCAGCTGGGAACATTCTATTTAGACCTGTAGGTGCACGTGGGGTCCGTCCATAATAACCTCTCTCGGTTTTGTTCAACTCCAGTCCATTTGATCATGCCAAAATCAAACACATTCTTGCAAAATACTTCAGTTTCATGTAGTGGAAAGGTGCTAGGAGTGACATTTTGCATTCCATAGCTCGTGGGGCTGAACAGACTTTGCCAACACGTCAAGGTTGGTGGGTAAATGGCAGGTGAGGTCTTGTTTCATGTGCCAAGCGTCATAGTCATTCGGGGCAGTAGGCTACTAGCAAAGTCCCTTAAGATCCCTAAGATGAAAAAATTGCCAAACTTTGATGGAGCAGTTCTTGGAATTCGTGGCAGCTGGAAACATTTTTTTGGACCTGTAGGTGGATGTGGGGTCCATCCACAATAACATCTCTCAGTTTTGTTCAACTCTAGTATATTTGACAGTGTCAGAATCAAACACATTCTTGCAAAATGCTTTAGTTTCATGCAGTGGAAAGGTGCTAGGAGTGACATTTTGCATTCCATAGCTCATGGGGCTGAACATACATTGCCAATGCATTGGGGTGGGTGGGTAAATGCCAAGGGAGGTCTCATTTCATGTGCCAAGTGCCCCAGTCATTTGGGGCAGTAGGCTACCGATAAAGTCCCTTAAGATCCCTAAGACAAAAAAACTGCCAAACTTTGTCGGAGTTGTTCTTAGAATTCATGGTAGCTAGGAATATTTTGTTTCGACCTATAGGTGCATGTGGGGTCTATCTACAATAACCTCTCTCTATTATGGTCAACTCCAATCCGTTTGACCATGCTAGAATCAAATGCATTCTTGCAAATGCTTCAGTTTCATGCAATGGAAAGGTTGCTAGGTGCCATATTTTTTGTTTCGCTCATCGTGGGGCTGAACGGACTATGCCAACACATTGAGGTGGGTGGGTAAATGATAGGGAAGGTCTTGTTTCATGTGCCAAGCATCCCAGTCGTTTGGGGCTGTAAGCTACCGATAAAGTAGAAAGTTGCTAATAGTGAAATTTTACATTCCATAGGTCTTGGGGGAAAAATAACTATTCCAACACATCTGGTTGGGTGGGTAAATACTAGGGGAGGTCTCATTTCATACGCCAAGTGTGTCAGTTATTGCGGGCTGCAAGCTATCGACAAACTCGAAAGATGCTAGGAGTGACATTTTGCATTCCATAGCTCGTGGGGCCAAATGGACTTTGCCAACGTGTTAGGGTGGGCAAGTAAATGCCAGGGGAGGTCTCATTTTGTGTGCCAAGCACCGCAGTCGTTCAGGGCAATAAGCTACCAGCAAAGTCCCTTAAGATCCCTAAGGCGAAAAAACTGCCAAACTTTGACGGGGTAGTTCTCAGAATTCGTGGCAGCTGGGAATGTTTCATTTAGACCTATAGGTGCATGTGAGATCTATCTACAATAAGTTCTCTCAGTTTCATTCAACTCCTATTCGTTTGATCGTGCCGGAATCAAACACATTCTTGTAAAATGCTTCAGTTTCATGCAGTGGAAATGTTGCCGAGTGCCATATTTTTTGATCTTCTCATCATGGGGGTAAACCAACTATGCGAACATGTCAGGATGGGTGGGTAAATGCTAGGGGATGTCTCGTTTCACGTGTCAAGTGTCTCAGTCATGCTGGGTTGCAAGCTATCGACAAACTCAGAAGGTGTAGTTATCAGTAGCTTGTAAGCCAGAACGATTGGGATGCTTGGCACATGAAAAGAGACCTTCCCTACCATTTACCCACCCAACCTGACGTGTTGGCATAGTCCGTTCAACTCCACAATGAGCAGAACAAAAAATATGGCACCCGGGCCTTTCTATTATATGAAACTGAAGCATTTTGCAAGAATGCATTTGATTTTGGCATGGTCAAATGACCTGGAGTTGACTGAAATGGAGAGAGGTTATTGTAGACAGACCTCACATGCACATGTAGGTCCAAACAAAACATTCCCAGTTGCCACGAATTCTAAGAACAACTTCGTCAAAGTTTGGCAGTTTTTTCATCTTAGGGATCTTAAGGGACTTTATCGATAGCTTGCTGCCTCGAATGACTGGGGTGCTTGGCACATGAAACAAGACCTCCCTTGGCATTTACCCTCCCACCCTGACATGTTGGCGAAGTCCATTTGGCCCCATGAGCTATGGAATGCAAAATGTCACTCATAGCACCTTTCCACTACATGAAACTGAAGCATTTTGCAAGAACGCATTTGATTTCGACACTGTTAAATATACTAGAGTTGAACGAAACCGAGAGAGGTTATTGTGGATGGACCCCACGTCCACCTGCAGGTCTAAACAAAATGTTCCCAGCTGCCACGAATGTTCCAAAGACCATCACACTTCTATTTGCGTCAAGGGAAACCCCAACAATGTGATTGGTAGAACCAGATATAAATTTAACTACATTTATAGAGGAGTCATGTGTGTAAAGAATTTTAGAATGGACACTAATAGTTTTGGTGCAACACTCGTACCTTCTATGTATCATTGCACAAGTACTTTATGCCCTTATCAAAGATTGCAAAGCGATCCCATAATAGTATATCGCACTTGTGGATGGGACATAAAAATGAGTTTTGGAAGGTAAGAATCATTGAACACCTTTGAATGAATGTCATTCATTCGAAGGTAAAATGATTGCTACATGTGAATAGGATTTGAATGAAGTAGGACCTTTGAATGAAGAGACCTTTTCCATTTTGAATGTTGCACATTGAAAATACCAATAAGAAGGGACCTTCAAATGAAAGTACCTTTGAATGAATGAAGGTCCTCCAATCAAAGGTCTTTATGCTACCCTCTTCCATTTGCTCACATGATTTTGAAAAGAAATTTTTATTTCAATTCAAGGATTAGACCATGAAATGGAATCATCATGACATGAGATTTTGGGAAGATCATAGCCCTTGTAGTAAGCTTTTCAAAAAGTGTAATTGTGATATATTTTATTTAATTATTATATTTATCTTCTATCTTTTAGCAAACATAAGTTTTTACCAAACATAAAGGTCTTTGTTTGATGCACATGAAAAAATAAATGAAATAGGAAAATATCTTTAAAATATGTATGTGTTGTCTTTGTTTCAACAAAAAAACATCAATTAATTTGGATATACAAAAAAGTTATACATTATAGAATAATATACTCTAAATTAAAAAATTAATAATAAATTAAATATGTAATAAAAATAATGAAAAATATAACATTAAGGAATTATAAATTTATCTTATTTCTAAAAAAAATTGTGTTACATACTAATATTCCTAATTAAAAATACTATAAAGTATAAAAATAAATTATTAAGAAATGATATATATATATATTTCAAAAATCATTCATTCATATTATCATCAAATTCTTAATGATTTGTTTATTATAAAAGAAAGAAAATGAAGATTTATTATTAATGGTTTGCTTGTTATAAGTGATAAAAAATAAAAAATTATTCTTAATGATTTGCTTTGTTATAAATGCTGGATGGTTAATAATTTCAAGACACAATATCACCCTAGAGCTTTGGAATCACTCCTACCTCAAGATAATTCCATGTATACCCACACTTAAGATTCAAAGGTGAGTCCTCCTAATACCTATGTTGATAGTGTTGGAGGGATATTCCACCTCTTCACTTGTAGAAACAGATAAGCATCCATTTTTTTTTGTTTAAGGCATGGAATTTTTAAAAATAAGAATATATATATTCAAAATCTCAAAAATAACTAATTCATAATATTTATTATGATAAAGAAAAATACAATATCTAGCACAGAGCCCTCTGCAATCTTATTTCAGGATGCAATCATTTATGTAGAAACCCAATACTTCTTGTATTGCGTATTTTATTTTCCTGTGTGATCTCCATATCTTGTAACGTAGCCATGTGATTAAGTGATCTGAATTCCGGAGTCATAGAGTGCCCCTGCCTCCCAATTAGCTGGAATTACATTGGCGGCACGTATCCATTCAAAGCTGGTTCTGCGGTAGCCGCCTGCCAAGAACCGCAGCCAAAGATCGCCCTTTGGAGGCGCAACCACGTCCCACACTCCGCCGTGGTTTCGATGCATGTCTGTCTTTTGCTCACCATTTTTCTCCTGCAAATAAAAATGAGATTATTGATGGAGAAAACGAGTAGTAATTGAATAGTAATAAAGAGTTTACACTAAAAATTCTGCTACTAAATTTTGATACTGGATCTCAAGTAAACAATCAGCATGTTGACAACAACAATTACCTGTCCATTAAACTCTTACAAAAAAATTCTCTAGTAAAAATGTTTAAAGTTTAATGGTAGACATTTTGTTTAATTGAATGATAGGAAAATCGATTTCAGAAAGCCTGCAATACCTGGTAAAGCGCTATTGATAAAATGTCCTTTTGACCTCCCTGATACCAAAATTGGATTGCCAGATAGTTGGGAAACTTGCTGCTGTCGTCGATCTTGATCGTCAGATTGTAACCGGGATATTTGCAAGATACTCTGCATTTGCAATTTTAAAAAAGTAGAAACAGGGCCCATCAATTCGGATCATACTACTGTATATCATCATATTGAGCTTTGATGAACTAATATGTTACCAAAACCAAACCCACCCTTTATATTCGATGTCCACCTCCCCCAGTGATATTAATTGTTTAGCTTTGTCAGGCCGGGCTAACTTAGAGTATGCAGTGGAGCTCATGATGAATTCGGTTCCATTGCGTTCGCTATTGTCTGTCACAACGATTGTTACTCCTTCCTCTGTGCAAAGCTCCTCATTTGTGCATGTTATCTGTTTCATTTCATTCAATTACAAAATTCAAGGCATTAATATCTGATTATGTAGATTACAATTGTTTGCAGTCAGGATAATTATGGTATTAACCCCGAAACTTCAATGAATAAGAAAAAAATATCAGTAGGAGGTATTTTCCATAGTATGTCAAATTTGTGTTAAATTATGATGTTTATATAGGGTTTCATCTGCTTAGTTTTTTAGTCAAACACATAACCTATATTCATGAGTAGTGGTTCCCATTAAACCTATCTCTCATGAGAATGAATGATCTACTTAGCACTCATTACATCTAGGTAATGTTCATATAGATGAAGTATGAGGTCTGTTACTCCAACTCGAACATGCTTAACTATGAAATTTCCCAAAATATAAAATATCATAAGAAAAATAGCATTTTAATCCCTTTTAAGTTTTAGAAGTCCTCTTCTCTGTTTGATAAGCAAATAGAGTCCTCTTCTCTGTTTGATAAGCAAATAGAATCAGTAGAAATTAGAAATTTTCATACCTGGTAGCAGCCACCGCATCCGATGCCATTTTTATATAACTCAGAAGCAGCAGCTACTTTTCCTCCATTTATAGTTCTTCCAAACGAACCAAATCCACACGCCCCACCTGTCACAATTTAGAAACAAAGTTCTCAAAACTATTTCAGAACAGTATTCACAGTTCACATCACACAGAGAGGATGAGTTGATAGTTTGACTTACTGGGATTTCCAAGACCGTCTGAACTGTGATAGTAAGTGGCTTTAGACTTAAAGTAATCCCCATCGCCAAACGCGCTTCTAAATACAAGAAGGCCATAAACAGCCCAAATCACTAAAATCCTGCTAGAAGATATTATAACCGCTGAGGAAGCCATTCACAAACAGAAAGGAAAGAGAATGAAAGGCCTGATATGTCCAATCCTGGCATGGCTTTAGTTTATATGACTTTCCTTATTTATAACCCCTAACAAGATAAGAGTTGAATTTACTACCCATAGATAAACCAAACGTGGAATTCCATTAACAAATTGTTTGTTGGATATTTAAGTATTGACTCCATCAGAAGTAGAAGAATTCAAGTAGGAACCAACTCTCTTTTTGTTTTTTTCCCTAAATATTTTTTCAAACTGCCAGCCCAATAGTATTATTTTGACTTTTGTTCAGTGCTGAATCAGTTTCATGACATACATCTCAAGCAATGTGCACGCCAGAGGAGTAGACCACCGACACATATCTTCATGTAGGAATTCATCATTTCCTTCTTCAGTGCTTGCCAATTTATGTTAGTTTTCCATTATCCTTTCCTGTAATTGTGCAAATGGGTGGTTATGGCGTGAGCATCTAGTAAATGGTCAATGTTGAGGGCTATGGCTTTTTTTTAATATAAAGGGTTATTTTACCGTGTTGACTCTCTTAATTTCAGCCAGTAACAATATTTAGAAATTCAAGGGAATTATTAAAATTGAACTAGAGTTTTAATGATTGTTTTTGAGTTTGAAAAGGAAATAAATGGTTTTTTAAATGTGTAATTTGGGGTAATTAACTAGATGTAAATAATTATGTACAAAACAATTTAGATTAATTGAGTTGTTATAGTGGAGTCGATCACATTTAGTAATATTAAATAGAAAATGCAATCACGCCATAGATAGTAATAAATGAGAAGATAGATTGTTCAGCTTTGTGACTAAAGAATGTGTGTTAATTGATGAAGACAATGAGATATATGCACCTTTGCGGAGGTTCCCTATACAATAAAAATATTCTCCTCTACTCTGTGTTAGAGTGGTTAAGATACTAAGAGGGGGGGGGGGGGTGAATCAGTATCTTAGAGAAGATTAAATTCTTTTTGCAAATTTTTGTATACTTCAATGCCTTTGATGTGTTCAATCAAATATTAATATATTAATGTGTAGATTAGATAATGCAAAATGAGAGAAAACACCAAATCAAATGCAATAAAACAAGAGATTATACCTCACATGCACAACCTAATCCCATCAAGGGAAAGAAGGAGCCTTTGCACCAAAAAAAAAACTCCTAAGACTAAGATGATCCCTAGACTATTGATCCAAATGTGAAATGCTCTTCAATTTTGCAACTCACTATTAACTCAAAGGTGATTTTGGCATGGTAACTTTGCATGAAAATGGATGATGAAAATGATTTGTGAGAGGTTGTATTTATAGACTTTTGGAGAGGATTTTGATCCAAGGGTGGAGATTGATTGGAGAGATCAATGGTGGAGGATGAAAGTGAGGTGGAGGGCCTAGATTTGATCTTGGAAGATGGAGGGCTAGGAATAAAAGTAAATCTTTTATTCATTTTTGGGAAAGGGGTGAATAAATGAGGTTGGGTGAGATGGATTATTTGTGAATTAAAAATTCACATGGGGAAGGGTAAAATGAATTAAAAATTCATTTGGGGAAGAGTAGATATGACATGTGTAAGGGATGTGTAAGAGGAGTAAATGTGATGTGTGATTTATTTGAATTTTAAATTTGGGAGGTGTGGAGAGAAGTGTTAATGAGGATTTGACTTTCTTAATTAGGGTGATTAACCTAATTAATGTGGCTGGAATAAATTAGTAGAGGGATTAGAGGGGGGATAAGATTAATTAATTAGTGGTTTAATTAATTAATCCTAAGGCTAGGATGGGATAGGCTAGAGTAGGCAATTAAATAATAGCTATTTAATTGTCTAGGGTAGGGATAGACTAATTAGTAGGCTGGATTAATTAGTTAACATGGTTTTAACTAATTAATTGGATTTAGGGAAAATGGGGAATTGATTTAATAAATTTTGCATATTTATTAAATCACTTGGCTAAGGTTTGGACTATTGAATTAATAAAATTAATTTAATTTTAGGGATAAAATGGTGTGGATTTAGAAAATGAAAGGAGTGATTAATTAAATAAAAATTTAATTAATTAGTTGGAAAGGGAATTGGTAAGTTTAGGGATGTCGGGAGTCAGTTTGGTAGTCGAGACATTTTTAGGTGTCTACATAATGAACAAATTGCAATATTCAAAACTGAGATTCAATGATACAAAAATAAACACATACCATGCACAAATAAATGACACAATTTTTTGCCCTGAGTGGAAACCCTCTCGGGGCAGAAAACCACTTGAAAAATTGCCTCATTGGCTTAAAAAATCTCATTGATTACAGGGCCTCACTGACATATAGTTTTGCCTCACTGGCATACAGTTTTGCCTCACTATCATATAGATTCTCAACAAGAAATGTATTGTAAATATAGAGAAATTCTCTGTTTCACTTCAATCCAATCTCTGATGTCACATAAACAATAATGTAATAACGTTTTGCTCCACACACCCTTATCTATTACATTACATCAGAGATGTACATATATACAACATATTTTTGCACACCCACTTTGTTGTATTCCTCATACAGTTTGAAAAAGGATAACTGAAAATATATAGCTGTAAGTAGTTCCAACTATTGTAATTGATTACATATAAATAATCTTTCAAACTGTATAATGAGTAAACAAAGGATTTGTTTCATATGATGCCATCAAGCATAATCATCAAATAATGTTCTTTATAGAGCCACTTTATTAACTTTTGATGGCACATAAACTGCTCAAACAAAGCATAATCACCACTGAATGATATGAAACTGATTAAGCAAATCTCTAACAGAATCATTTGGCCAACATAATCCATTATAACCTTTCTACTTAAGAAGAAGTCACCATATTTACTGAAGCGATTTTATATATATCCTCAATCATTTCTGGCAAACACCCTTGAGAGAATGGTAAAAAGGTTCAATACACCATTAACAACAAAGACCACAAATACTATTTAATAAATATTTACAACTAAACAAACGTAGACTGGTCAACTAAATAGAAATAACACAAACCTAACTTTTCAATGATTACGGCTTACTCTTCAAAACAACAGAGACTTTGTTAACAAGGGTTTGGAGTATTTAGCTGACCCTAAACCGAGTTTTTGAAACTGAAATAAGGTTTTCAATAAAACTCCAAACCCTAATGAAAAAGAGATTATAAATAAATGAACTTCATTTCAACCTTGACAAACTTTTACCTATGGATATAGCAAACTGAAATATATACAAGACACCCTTCAAAATTAAAACAAAAAAATAATGGATTAGATACACCTGAAAAGGTGAAATGATGGGTTTGAGACTATTGTCAATGACCTTGATGCACAACACTTCCTGTCACCTTACAGATTCAACAGACGAACTCCACAAACTGTCAAAATACCAGATTTTGCATACCCTTCTATGATGGCGGCCAAACCCTCGTGGAGAGGATAACAGATAGTGAAAATGAAATGATTAAACATCATTTTTGTCTTTTGAGCTGAGTGACCAAATGAGCCAGTTAACCCTAAAAGAAACCTGTCTTCACCATTTATGCTTTGTCAAAAACCTTCTTTACCGGTTACCAAAATAATCCCAAAACATCAATGATGTTCTCTTAATATTTTGCAAGGTGTTTAATTGAGTGCTAAGAAAAAGTGCTCGTGGTCATCAAAAAACATATGATATACCATATATTTCAACTTAATACCAAGTCAAATGTTAGACCATCAAGTGCCAAGTCATCAAATATTCCAATGTCAAGGTGCTAAGACAAAAATCAAGACAACAATCACGATGCCAATTACAAAATATGCAAAGTCATATAATGTTTGACATCACTGCCAAATATAAATGCCAAGTGGGACAACAAAACTTCCCCTTTGGCATTGATGTCAAACATGAAGTATCCACAAACCCAAAACCTGAAAACTGTGATCAATATCTCAAAATCTGCATTTGAAAAAATATACTAGCCCACCAACCTGTACTACTGCTAGAAATACCTATATGTGTATGTTACTCCCCCTTTTGACAACAATGCCAAAGGCAAATAGAGAGAGTAGTCACATGTGAAAAGAGCCAATAACTATTAGAATTGTTAGAGCCAAGACAATCAACCAAAAAAAAAACACTGTCCATGTAGCAATTATAAACCAGAAAGCATGAGGAGACTATTATGACTCCCCCTAAAACTAATACTGTTAGAATATCATTGCAAAGAGGAAAGTGAAACAACACCAAGTTTGTCCTTGAGATTCTCAAAGACTGCTCTCGGTCAGGGCTTAGTAAAAATATCTACCACTTGATCTGTTGAAGAGACATAATCAAGAACTACCTCATTAAGTAGCACTTTATCTCTAAGAAAGTGATATCTTATATCAATGTGTTTAGTGTGAGAATGCATCACAGGATTTTTGGATATATTAATTGCACTGACATTGTCACATAGAATTCTGACAGGCTTAGAAACAGTAACCTTGTAATTATTCAAAGTCTGAACCATCCAGAGGATCTGAGTGCAATGAGAGGTGGTTGCAATATATTCAACCTTAGCTGTAGATAGAGAAACAAAATCTTTCTTTTTGCTATGCCAAGCAACTAGCCTTCCACCAAGAAAGAAAGCACCACTTGAAGTGCTTTTTCTATCATCAAGACTGCCAGCCCAATCAGCATCTGTGTATGTTGTCAATGTGAAATCTGAATGTCTAGGATACCACAACCCATAATCTAATGTTCCTTGAACATATTTAATTATCCTTTTTAAAGCATTTATATGAGATTGTTTAGGTGCAGATTGAAATCTAGCTACTAGACAGACAACATGCATTATGTCAAGTCTAGTAGCAGTCAAGTACAACAAACTGCCAATAATAGACCTATAAAAAGTATGATCAATATCTGGTTTATCTGCATCAACACTTAGTTTACAGCTAGTTTCTATAGGTGTACTTGCCAGATTATATCCATCCATTTGAAAATGTTTCAACATGTCTTTGGCATATTTTGTTTGAGAAATGAAAATGCCATTTTTTAATTGAGAAACTTGTAAGCCAAGGAAGAAAGAAAGTTCACCCAGCATTGACATCTCAAATTTTGATGTCATGACTTGTGGAAAGTGTGCACTTAGTTCATCATCATCATTGCCAAATATTATGTCATCAACATATACAACCACTATAAGGATGTGATCATTTTTAGTCATAAAATATAGATTACTATCAGCTCCCCCTCTAGTGAAGCCATGCGATTGTAGATGTTTATCTAACTTGGCATACCAAGCTCTAGGAGCTTGTTTAAGACCATATAGAGCATTTTTCAATCTATACACATGATGTGGCTTAACTTTGCAAACAAAACCTTCAGGTTGGTCCATATAAACTTCCTCTTCTATGTCCCCATTCAGAAATATTGTTTTAACATCCATTTGATATACTTTGAAGTTTTTATAAAATGAAAATGCAAGGAATAACCTAATTGCTTCCAACCTTGCTACTGGAGCAAAGGTCCCATCAAAGTCTATGCCTTCTATTTGAGAGTAACCTTTACAAACCAGTCTAGCTTTATTTCTAACAACAATTCCATTTTCATCAAGTTTATTCTTGAAAACCCATTTTGCCCCTATAATATTTTTGTCTTTTGGTCTTGGGACAAGTTCCCAAGTTTTATTTTTCTCTATCTGAGCTAGTTCATCTAACATGGCTTGAATCCATAAATCATCTTTACTAGCTTCGGCATAGGTTTTAGGCTCTAATTGAGATACTAAGCAAATATGGACCTGTTGATTTGCTTGTGTAGTTTTTCTTCTAGTTTGTATCCCAGAGTCTAAGTCACTAATAACATGTTCATTTTGATGATTCTTTTGCAACAATCTTCTAGAAGGGGTATAAATAGAAGATTTAGAAGGAGTATTAGTTTTAGGACTTATTGATTGTCCTTGAGGCATTCTAGGATCTGATTCTTCTTCAGGTTTCTCTAACTCTTCTTTTGTGCTTAGCTCTTCTTGAATGATTTCTTTAACTTGTTGAAATTGAGGTTATTGTTCTTGCTATAGATTCTCAACCACTTTGACATTAGAGCTTTCAACTATTCTTCTTAATCTCTTATTATAACATTTGTAAGCCTTGCTATGAGTAGAGTAACCTAGAAAGATCCCTTCATCACAATGTGATTCAAAAATTCCTAGATGATCTTCTCTTCTTATGTAACATTTGCTACCAAAGATTTTAAAATAAGATACATTAGCAAACTTACCATACCAAAGTTCATAGGGCGTGTACCTGGTTTTAACTCTTATTCGTACCCTATTCAAAATCTAAATTGTTGTATGAATAACTTCTTTCCAGAAAGCATTTGGTAGTCCAGCATCATGACGCATGGTCCTAGCCATTTCCTTCACTGCCCTATTCTTTCTTTCAGCCACCCCATTCTGTTGAGGTGTTCTAGGGGCTGCAAATTATCGTTTTATGCCATGTTTTTCACAATATTCCAAAAAAGCAGTAGAAGTATACTCTCCTCCATTATCAGACCTTAAACACTTCAGTTTTAAATCTATTTATCTTTCTACCATTCTTTTAAATATCTTAAATCTCTCTAAAGCCTCAGACTTATGCTTGAGAAAAGTGACCCAAGTCATTCTTGTGTAATCATCTATGAATAACATAAAATATCTTTCACCATTTAAAGATTTTGTTTTGGTTGGACCACATAAGTCAGTGTGAACCAACTGGAGAGGTTCTGTAGAAAATTGCTCTTTAGATTTATGAACATTTCTTGTTTGTTTACCTTATTGACACTCTCTACAAATCAGATTTTTAGGCTTAGAAATAGCAGGCATATGTCTAACATTTTTGTTGTGGCTGATTTTAACTAAGTTATCAAAATTAATATGCCCCAACCTCCTATGCCAGATTTTGCTTTCCTCAATTTGACTCATAAAACATATATTATTTTTGCACTCATTAGCAAATCCATGTAGATTATAAATCTTACCTTTAGTTCTTAAACCTGAAGCAATGACCTATCTTGAATTTTTGAGAATCTTGCAACCTTGTGATGTGAAAACTACATCAAATCCATTTTCACAAATTTGACTTACACTTAACAGATTATGAGTTAGTCCTTCAACAAAATAAACATCTTCTAGAGGTGTGTTATCTTCTAAAAGAACTGTACCTTTTCCTATGATTTGTAAGCAATAATCATCACCAAACTTAACTGACCCACTTGAACAATTTTCAAATGAAGTAAATTTACTTTTATCCCCAGTCATATGATGAGAACACCCACTGTCTATAACCCAGATTTTATTTTTCTTTGCATGAAATGCAACTTCAACAATCATAGCCTTGCTGATTTTGGGCACCCATTTCATCTTAGATTGCTTAGTAAGAGAAACAATTTCTGATTTACAAAACTTGGCAATATGTCCAAGTTCTTTGTAGTTGAAGCATCTTATCTTGTTCAGAAAATTAAAGGTCTTGCCATTTAGAAAATTGGGCTTCTTTCTAAATGCAAACTTACATTCAATTGCTCTATGCCCATATTGATAATAGTAAAAACAATAACCAAAAAATCTAAAAGGCATTTTACCTTCAAACATATTATCATTAGAGCATTGGCCTTTTGAGAACCCTAGATCAGTCATGTCTTTATATTCTTTTTGTTTACCTAGCATATCAGCAAGTTTATCACTGCTGTTACACATTTCAAGTTCTTTTCTTAGATTTACTATTTCAGCCTCCCTAAAACAACACTCTTATCCTTTGTTTTTAACAGTTCTTGAGTATCTAAAAGTATTTTTCTATTTTCTTCAATACTTAGTTTTAAATCAGAATTCTATTTTTCTTGATCAATAATTAACTTGTTTTGCATTCCACTTTCCTTCTTGAGTCTCTTAATTTCTCCAAAGGCACACTTTAATTCTCCTTCTAAGTCAACCTCATTTTCAGACATTTCTGCTTGTTCTTCTTCTGGAACAACAATAATTGCTGCCATGAAGAGTGTTTCATCTACTTCATTAGAAGATTCTTCTGATACACTATCTGATATTCTGACAATTAGACTCCTTTTCTTTTTAAAAGAACTTTTCTTGTTGATGTTGAAAGGTTTTTTCTTATATTGTTTTCTATTATCCTCTTCTTCACTGTCAAGTTCTAAATTTGGACATTTTGCTGTATAATGTCGTATTTTTCCATAGTTGAAGCATTTAAAAGGTAATTTTCCTTTATATCTACCTAAATCTCTTCTGAGTTTACTAACAAAGATAGATTCATCTTCACTAACATTTTCAGTTTCATGACTTGTTTCAGCCTCATTTTTCACAATTTTAAACGTTGCTTCCTTAGCTTCCTTACTAGGGTTATCATTTTCCATTCTCATTTCATATGCAGTAAAAACACCATTAAGAGTGTCGATAGTTATTTTCTTCAGATCTTTATCTTCAACCACAGAGGTTTTGGAGTCATATTTGGGAGTTAGGGTCCTTAAGACATTCTTAACTACAGTTATCTCTTCTAGTTTCTCCCCTAGACCTCTAATACTGTTAATAGTTTCCTAAAATCTTTGAAGGTATTCAGCTATCTTTTCATCATATTTCATTCTCATTCTTTCAAATCTTTCTCTAAGAGCTTTTAACTTAGCTTCTTTAATGCTTTCATCTCCTTCACAAATATTTGAAAGTTTATCCCAAATACCTTTAGCTATATCACTATTGCAAGTATGGGCCTAATCAGTGTTGTCATTGATGTCAACATACTCCTGTTGCATTAATGATAAGGATTGGATGAGCTATGTGCTGAGGATATTGAGAAAATTAGTCTCAATCAGGAACAGTGAAGATCAGTGATGACAGTAAGGTAAAAGTCCAAGATAGGATGAGTATCAAAGTATACGGTTTAAAGGGTTTGTAGATATATGTCTTAAAGTAGTCCAATAGAGATTTTAGAGGTCCACATGAAGATCTAAAGAAGTTGTGGCTGCTCAAGTAAAATCGGTTCCGACGGATGTTCAGTGGTGACAGAGTGTTACAGATAGGTTTGGTGAGATCCGGAATTGCATTGTACTGTTTTGTCGATTTGAGGGAGTGTTGAGGAAGTCTTTATGGAGTGTCAACTAGATTGGTTCATGGTTTGAAGGTCCACAAGCATCTATTCCTTTGTGACAGTAATGATAGACTGTGTTCTTGAGGTTCCGGATGAAGGGGAGATGGATCTCGGTAAGTAGATGAAGTATGGATGTTCTTGGTGATTCAGGAAAGCTTGTGGAGGTCTTTGGATCGTGTCTAGTTCATGTTGGTGGTCTGAATTGAAGTTGGAGCTCGCATTGAAGAATAACTTCCGGATGATGGTGTTCTTTCTGAGACTGGCCGACCAGATGAGTTACACATCCTGCAGATGTTCTTGTTGATGTTTGCCGACTTAGATGTTCATTCCTAAGTTGATGTCTTGTATAAATAAGGGATTGTGAAGTCATTTCAAAGTTGTCCTTGTTGAGATGAGTGTGTGGTAACAAGGAGGAGAGTGAAAGGTAGAGCAGAAGTATTGGGCTTAAATGGAACTAATTCAAGCATGGTGAAGATGCTATTCTCCAGTTCATGTATGTGATATTTATTTCTTTGTAATAGTGTGTCTCTTGTAGGTAGTGAGCCTCTTATGAGTAGTGTGCTCGGGCAGTGAGCCCTAATTGGCATGTGCCATTTTGTTCTTTCTATTCTTCTAACAGAGAATACATTCTTGGGTTAATCACCCCGTGGTTTTTCCCTTAACCAAGTTTTCCACCTCAAAATCTTGATGTCTTATGTGTTGATGTGTTTCTGCTCTTGATTTGTTGCATTGTGTTTCCATGGTTAATTTATTATTATGCTACTGAATTGCTAAAAGGAGTTAAGTGTGTAATTGAAAGAAAAGTTTTGCACAACTGATTCACCCCCCCTCTCAGTTGTGTACCCTAAGTCTAACAATTGGTATTAGAGCCAAGTTCCTTTAAAAGAAGCTTAAGCGCTTGAGGAGATCTAGGATGTCATCCTACAAGAAGGATAGTCCAAAGTTTGATGTAACCAATTTTAATCTTTGGAAAGGTCGAATGAAATGTCACTTGCAATGTATGGGAATGGCATGCTGGACCATGGCTACAACACAGTATGTACCTCCATAGGGTGGTTTGAAAACCTTAAATAAAATCACAGATGCTGAAAATAATCTATGATATATAGAGGCTCTTCTAAGTGCATTATCTAATTTAGAGCTCTCAAATGTTATTGACCTACCAACTGCTTTTGAGATTTGGCAAAACTGAAACTTTTGCATGAAGGAGACAAGTATGTTAAATGTGCAAGGTTACAGAGTCTGAAAGAGAAATTTGAAAATCTGAAGATGAGAGATGATGAAAATAGTACTACTTTTATGCCAATAGTAAATGAGATTGTTTGTGGAATTAGAAATGCTAGTGGAGTCCTGGATGAAAATGAGATTGTTGGCAAAATTCTTAGATCCCTACCTGCTTCTTACAAAATCAAGGTTGCTGCTATTGAAGAATTTAGAGCCCATACAACTGTCACAAGAGATCAATTGGCTGGAAAGTTGGCTACATTTGAAATGACAGAGTTTCGAGATGAACCCCCCAAGACTGAGTCTGCATTCAAAGCCAGTGCTTCTGTTAAAGGTAAACAAAGGTTTGATCTAAGAGAGAATTCATCAAGGAAGCTGTCATGGTATGAAAAAGTAAGAAAAGATCTGGAAGAAGAAGTAGAAACTGTTCAACTTGAAGCCCTTATTGCAAAGAGGGTGCCAAGAGGATCCGGTAAGTATGAAGGAAAATTACCTTTTAAGTGTTTTAACTGCAATAAGATTGGTCATTTTGCCTCAAGGTATCCAAAAAGGTTTTCAAGGAAAAATCCTAACAAACTAAGATTCTAAAAGAACTGTTACTATGTACATGAAGATGATGATAATGAAGGAGTAACAGATGATGAATCAAAGATAGGAAACAAATCTAGAAATGAATGGGCGTTCATTTCCATCGAGGAAGAAGATCCAATGTCCTCTGTATCTGTCAATCATAAGACTGTGGAAAGAGCTCTGGCTGCCCAAGTTGAAGAGAAGGATGATTGGGTCATTGACAGTGGCTGCTCTCACCATATGACAGGTGACAAAAATAAGTTGGTAGATTTGGAAAGGTATGAAGGAGGAGTGGTAAAGTTTGGTGATAATTCTATTGGTAGACTCAGAGGTAGAGGAACTATTTCTCTTGATGGAAGAAACAAAACTGATAATGTACTGTATGTTGAAGGATTGAAGCACAATCTTCTCAGTGTTGGATAGTTGGTGGACAAAGGCTATGATCTCCGGTTCAAGAATGGAAAATACAAGATCTTTGAAAGCTCCAGAATAGAGATTGCATCCGGTACTCAAACGAAAGGTAATATCTTCCACTTGGTTGGTACTGGTAAAAGTTGTTTATTTGTTCAAGTTGATCAGAGTTGGTTATGGCACAGGAGGATGTGTCATGTGAATTTTGATAATATCATCAAGATAAGCAATACTCAGGCTATAAGAGATCTTCCAAAATTGGTGAAACCTACTAATAGCTTATGCAAAGAATGTTAGTTGGGTAAGCTAAGCAGAATCTCATTCAAAAGTAAGGAACTATCTTTTACCAGATTATTGGACTTAGTTCATACTGATCTTTGTGGTCCAGCAAGAATCAGGAGTATGCAAGGTGATAGATACTTCATGTTACTAATTGATGACTATTCCCAGATGATGTGGGTAACCTTTCTAAAAGAAAAATTAGAAGCTCTTCAAAAATTCAAAATATTCAAGGCTATGGTAGAGAATGAAACTGGATTAAAATTGAAATGTCTAAGGTCTGATAGAGGTGGAGAATTCATATCCGGTGAGTTCATAGAGTTCTGTGAGAAACATTGAATAAAGAGACATTTGTCTACTCCTAGGACTCCACAGTAGAATGGAGTAGTGGAGAGAAAGAACTGAACCATCTAGGAAGCATCTAGGACCATGATGATGGAAGCAAATGTTCCCCAGATCCATTGGAGAGAAGTTGTCAGCACTGCAGTCTATACTCTCAATCAAGTTCAAATCAGAAGCAATACCGGTAAGACTCCATATGAACTTTGGTTTGGCATCACTCCTACTATGAGGTATTTCAGAGTTTTTGGTAGCAAATGTTACATTAAAAGAGATGAAGGTCTTGGAAAGTTTGATGCTAGAAGTGATGAAGGAATATTCTTGGGTTACTCTACTCAAAGCAAAGCATACCAGTGTTATAACAAGAGACTGAGAAATATGATAGAAAGTACAAATGTGAAGGTTGATGAGGGAATTGAGAAACCCTCAAGGTTTTAGGAATATGATGAAGATGATTAGAATGGTGTTTTGACTCAAGGAGCCCAAGCCTCCTTTGTAAGTCAGATCCAAACTAATCCGGTAAATCAGGAAGAAGAATTGAGTTTCAATTAACCTGATCAAGAATCAGAAATGCAAGAAATTCTCAAAGTTCCCAGATATGTAAGACTGAACCACTCTGAAGATCAGATCATAGGTGATAAAAGAAAAGGAGTACAAACAAGAAGGAGCATTGCTCAAGATTCAGAAGAGTATTGTCTGATTTCAAAGATTGAACCTAAAACAGTGAATGAAGCTTGCAATGATGAAAATTGGACTAAAGCAATGGAGGAAGAGCTGATGCAAATTGAGAAAAATCACACTTGGGATCTTGTTCCTAGACTTGGAAACAAGAATGTGATTGGAACCAAATGGGTCTTCTGGAACAAATTGAATGAAGTTGGTGAAGTAATTAGAAATAAAGCCAGATTGGTCTGCAAGGGTTACTCTCAAATAGAAGGAGTTGACTTTGAAGAAACTTTTGCTTTGGTGGAAAGAATTGAAGCAGTCAGATTATTTCTTACATTTGCTGCCTTCAAGGATTTCAAGGTATATCAGATGGATGTCAAGTCTGCCTTACTGAATGGTGACTTGGAAGAAGAAGTGTACATAGAGCAATTGGATGGATTTCAATTGTCTGATCATGGTGATATGGTCTGCAAGTTGAAGAAAGTATTGTATGGACTGAAGCAAGCCCCAAGAGCCTGGTATGAAAGATTGGTTTCAACAAAGGTACTGCTGACAGTAATTTATATTTCAAAATTGATAATAAAAATATCTTAATTGTTGAAGTGTTTGTTGATGATATCATTTTTGGAGGAAGAGATAGTATGTGTAAAACTTTTGCAAATCAAATGAAAAGTGAGTTTGAGCTGTCCATGCTTGATGAAATGAATTTCTTCTTGGGTCTACAAATCACTCAAAAAAAGAAAGGAATCTTCATTTCTCAGACCAAATATGTGAAAGAATTGTTGAAGAAATTTGGGATGGAAGATTCAAAACCAATGAATACTCCCATGGCAACTGGATGTAAATTAAGTAAAGATGAGGATTCCCCTAAGGCTGATCAGACAAAGTATAGGTCAATGATTGGAGGACTGTTGTATCTCACTCAAACTAGACTAGACATTATACAGGCTGTTGGTCTTGTTGCTAGATTCCAGGCTGATCCTAGAGAATCTCATGTCATGGAAATCAAGAGGATTTTAGATATCTAAAAGGGACAATTAAGTATGGTTTGTGTTATCCTAGAGATCATGATTTCTCTCTTCATGCATATACAGATGCGGATTGGGCATGAGATCTGGATGACCGGAAGAGTACCAGTGGTGGAGCATTCTTTTTGGGGAAGAGATTGGTTTCTTGGCTAAGCAAGAAACAAGAGGCAATATCTCTATCTACAACTGAAGTAGAATATATTGCAGCAGTAGGTAGTTGCAGTCAAGTTTTGTGGATGAAGCAGATGCTAAGAGATATCAAAGTGGAGTATGAGGAACCTATCACAATCTTCTGTGATAATCCAAGTGCAATAAACATATCTAAGAATCCAGTGTTGCACTCAAAGACTAAACATATATCCATCAAGTTTCACTTTTTTAGAGAGCAAGTGAACAAGAATGAAGTCAGATTGGGGTTTGTGCCTTCCAAGGATCAGATTGCAGACATCTTTACTAAACCTCTACCTAAAGACTCTTTTAAGTATCTCAGGGAGAAGTTAGGGGTTATTGCCCCTTCAGTGATGAACTAAGGTGCACTGAGGTGCTTCATTCTGGTAGATATCACAGTCATATCTTGTGATCTGGATTGATGATGGGGAGCTGCTACTCAGGGGGAGCAGCAGGTATGATTATGAAGTGTTGAATTGCAAGTATGTGCCCTTTGCCATTGATGTCAAAGGGGGAGAGAAGACATACGAAAAAAAAGTGGTTACTGATTAAAGGGGGAGCAGTAAAAGGAGAGAAGACATGTGAATGGTTGTTGCTGATAGGGGGAGTTGTGACAATGAGGAGAAGTTCTTGTTTTGATGGTCAAAACAGTTTTTCACATCATATGTTGCCATCAATGACAAAGGGGGAGATTGTTGCAAGTATGGGCCTAATCAGTGTTGTCATTGATGTCAACATACTCCTATTGCATTAATGATAAGGATTGGATGAGCTGTGTGCTGAGGATATTGAGAAAATTAGTCTCAATCAGGAACAATGAAGATCAATGATGACAGTAAGGTAAAAGCCCAAGATAGGATGAGTATCAAGTATGCGGTTTAAAGGGTTTGTAGATATATGTCTTAAGGTGGTCCAGTAGAGATTTTAGAGGTCCATATGAAGATCTAAAGAAGTTGTGGCTGCTCAAGTAAAATCGATTCCAGCGGATGTTCAGTGATGACAGAGTGTTACAGATAGGTCCAGTGAGATCCAGAATTGCATTGTACTATTCTGCAGATTTGAGGGAGTGTTGAGGAAGTCTTTATGAAGTGTCAACTAGATTGGTTCATGGTTTGAAGGTCCACAAGCATCTATTCCTTTGTGACAGTAATGACAAACTGTGTTCTTGAGGTTCCGGATGAAGGGGAGATGGATCTCGGTAAGTAGATGAAGTATGGATGTTCTTGGTGATTCAGGCAAACTTGTGGAGATCTTTGGATCATGTCTAGTTCGTGTTGGTGGTCCGCATTGAAGTTGGAGCTCGCATTGAAGAATAACTTCTGGATGATGGTGTTCTTTCTGAGACTGGCCGACTGGATGAGTTACACATCCTACAGATGTTCTTGTTGATGTTTGCCAACTTAGATGTTCATTCCTAAGTTGATGTCTTGTATAAATAAGGGATTGCGAAGTCATTTCAAAGTTGTCCTTGTTGAGATGAGTGTGTGGTAGCAAGGAGGAGAGTGAAAGGTAGAGCAGAAGTATTGGGCTTAAATGGAACTGATTCAAGTATGGTGAAGATGCTATTCTCTAGTTCATGTATGTGGTATTTATTTCTTTGTAGACAGTGTGTCTCTTGTAGGCAGTGAGCCTCTTGTGAGCAGTGTGCTGAGGCAGTGAGCCCTAATTGGCATGTGCCATTTTGTTCTTTCTATTCTTCTAACAGAGAATACATTCTTGGGTTAATCACCCCATGGTTTTTCCCTTAACCAGGTTTTCCACCTCAAAATCTTAATGTCTCATGTGTTGATGTGTTTCTGCTCTTGATTTGTTGCATTGTGTTTCCATGGTTAATTTATTATTATGCTACTAAATTGCTAAAAGGAGTTAAGTGTGTAATTGCAAGAAAAGTTTTGCACAACTGATTCACCCCCCCTCTTAGTTGTGTATCCTAAGTCTAACAATCACATTCCATAACTTTATTTAAGACTTCATTAGACAAACCACAAAAAATAGCACTAGCAACCTTTGAGTCACAATCAAAGGCCTTTTTTTCATCAACATTAGATGGTTTGCTCGTGATAGTACTGCTAGTTTCAATGGCTTCCCAGACATCATATCCTAAAGCTTTGATATGACGAGTCATTCTATATTTCTAGAAAGTATAATCTGTACCATCAAATAATGGTGCTTTGGACATGGAAAGACCATCTTGAAAAGACATGATTACCACTCAACTAGGAATCCCCTTAGGCTGATTAGGCCTTATAGACAAAGGGTTTGGCTTTGATACCACTTGTTAGAGTGGTTAAGATACTGAGAGGGGGGGTGAATCAATATCTTAGATCAGATTAATTTCTTTTTGCAAAATTTTCTATACTTCAATGCCTTAGATGTGTTTAATCAAATATTAATGAATAGATTGCAATATTCAAAATTGAGATTCAATGATACAAAAATAAAGACATACCATGCACAAATAAATGACACAATTTTTTGTCCTGAGTGGAAACCCTCCCAGGGCAGAAAACCACTTGAAAAAATGCCTCACTGGCTTAAAAAATCTCACTGATTATAGGGCCTCACTGGTATATAGTTTTGCCTCAATGGGATATAGATTCTCAACAAGAAATGTATTGTAAATACATATGAATTCTCTATTTCACTTCAGTCCAATCTCTGATGTCACATAAACAATAATGTAATAACCTTTTTGCTCCACACACCCTTATCTATTACATTACATCAGAGATGTACATATATACAACATATTTTTGCACACCCACTTTGTTGTACTCATATAGTTTGAAAAAGGATAACTGAAAATATATAACTGTAAGTAGTTCCAACTATTGTAACTGATCACATATAAATAATCTTTCAAACTGCATAATGAGTAAACAAAGGATTTGTTTCATATGATGCCATCAAGCATAATCATTAAATAATGTTCTTTACAAAGCCACTTTATTAACTTTTGATGCCACATAAATTGCTCAAACAAAGCATAATCACCACTGAATGATATGAAACTGATTAAGCAAATCTCTGACAGAATCATTTGGCCGACATAATCCATTATAACCTTTCTGCTTAAGAAGAAGTCACCATATTTATTGAAGCGACTTTATATATATCCTCAATCATTTTTGGCAAACACCCTTGAGAGAATGCTAAAAAGGTTCAATACACCATTAACAACAAAGACCACAAATACTATTTAACAAATATTTACAACTAAACAAATGCAGATTGGTCAACTAAATAGAAATAACACAAACCTAACTTTTCAATGATTACGGCTTACTCTTCAAAACAACAAAAACTTTGTTAACAAGGGTTTTGAGTATTTAGCTGACCCTAAACTAAGTTTTTGAAACTGAAATAAGGTTTTCAATAAAACTCCAAACCCTAATGAAAAAGAGATTATAAATAAATGAACTTCATTCCAACCTTTGACAAACTTTTACCTGTGGATATAGCAAACTGAAATATATACAAGATTCCCTTGAAAATTAAAACAAAAAGATAATGGATTAGATACATTTGAAAAGGTGAAATGATGGGTTTGAGACTATTGTCAACGACCTTGATGCACAACACTTCCTGTCACCTTACAGATTCAACAGATGAACTCCACAAACTGTCAAAATACCAGATTCTGCATACCCTTCTATGATGGTGGCCAAACCCTTGTGGAGAGGATAACAGATAGTGAAAATGAAATGATTAAACATCATTTTTGCCTTTTGAGCCAGTTAACCCTAAAAGAAACCTATCTTCACCATTTATGCTTTGTCAAAAACCTTCTTTACCGGTTACCAAAATAGTCCTGAAACATCAATGATGTTCTCTTAATATTTTGCAAGGTGTTTAATTGAGCGCTAAGAAAAAGTGCTCGTGGTCATCAAAACCATATGATATACCATATATTTCAACTTAATACCAAGTCAAATGTTAGACCATCAAGTGCCAAGTCATCAAATATTCCAATGTCAAGGTGCCAAGAGAAAAATCAAGACAACAATCAGGATGCCAATTACAAAATATGCAAAGTCATATAACATTTGACATCACTGCCAAATATAAATGCCACTGCCCACTGCCAAATATAAATGCCAAGTGGGACAACACTATGTAGGGTCGACTTTGTTGTTTTTGATTTAGTGTGTGACTATGAACTTGCTTTGTACCTTATGAATTCAATCTCTACTGATTTCTAGATCTTGCCCTATGAATTCTCAAAAACCATATTGCTAGACAATAATATTCTCCATCACACTTAGAGTTTTTCTATCAAGCTAGCAATATTTTAAAAATATGTAGACAAAAAACATGCATAGTCAACTTGAGACCAAAGTTTAAAATGGCGTAATTTAGCTAAGTTGTTTGATCTTGAAATTTACACTTCAAGATCAAGATCATAGATACAAGGATGACCTTACATTTATGCACATGACTTGGGTTAGACAATTAGGTCAAATTAGTGCTTGGTGGGATTAAATTATGTATTAGGATTAGATTAATGATCAAAGATAGATAGATAAATCAATTGGATTGGGATTGTGTGCACATAAGAATAGGATTAAGTGATAAGCATAGGGATAAGTGTATTCATGACTAGGTAATTGGGCCCAACTATGCACAATCATGCACCATTTGTAGCTATATAAAAGTATCAAGACATTGCCCCAAAGTAGGAACAAAAACTAAATGGGGAAATACATTAAGGATGCATTTAAATTTCACCTTTACATTTTGCACCAATGTTGAAGTGCATGTGAATCTTTAAATATGAATCATCCATCTCTAAGTATGTAACATTCTCAAACATGCACAAAGTAAATGCAATAGATAGATGAACCTATAGTCCATGAAGGAAGAAGATTCTCCTTCCATATTTTTTTTCTTTTGAATATGTTCTCCCATGAATTAGTGCAAGACAAGAGGTAAAAGGTAATATTCATAATTTCATGGACATATGATAGATTAAAAAAATGAGTACTCTAGTGATTATGTATCCCCCCAAATTATTCAACTGATTATCCCCATAAGATGCAATTGATTGAAGATCTTTATTGGAAATATCAATGGTAAGCATGAGCATAATAAATTTAGAATATAATGCATCATAAGACAATCATAATAATAATCATTTGATAGACCAATAACAAATGATAAGCATTTAAGTGCATATAATAATCCAAGTCTTAAAATATAACAATCATAATAGAGAAATACATTTTGAGAAGCATGGCAATGGACTAGAGATAAGATCAAAGATAAGATCTTTGTCTTGTACTTTTGAAAATAAAATTTGTGAAAGTGCAATGAAAAGGCCAACTATGGCATCCATGAGGATGAGGAAACATAGGACATGATCAATGGCACAAGACCTAATAGTGACATAAAGCCCAATAGGATAGATGTGATGAATAGATAGGAGAGATTCGATAGATTGTACAAAGGTCCAATTGCAAGGAAATCCCTAAATGTAGCATGTATAATCCTAAGATTAATGATATAGATTTAGATAATCATAAAGTGTGACAATAGAGCTCAATGTATAAAGGGGGAAAGCATGATTCAACACAATCTAGGATCAATATGATAGATATATGGAAAAAGATGTGATCACGAAGGTGTAATTTATAGGATGAATATTGGATCAAAATGATATGGATCAAGATTAATAAGATAAGACAATATAATCTCAATATAGAATGGAATCACTTGAGATGTGATATGATAGTATAAGCACAAAAAATGATAGGATCAAAATATGTGATAAAACAATATAAGCTTAATGTAAATAGGATCACTCATAAGATGTAACAATGTAAGCTCAATAGAGAAGGGAGAGAACATTATGATATCCCCTAGTGTAATCATATATAATGATTAATGGTAAATTCTCAATGTATGATATGGCAATGTGAGATCAAAGCATATACACTCTATAAAGAAACATAATACCATGTAAGATAGGAGACATAATATAAAGTAATATGAGATCATCATGTAGGATGTAGTGATAAGAGAGTAAGATGTAACAATTGGACAATGTAAGTTAGGAGATATGTAAAATATAGCAAGATGGAATATATGATCATCATATAATTTCTCTAAGATATAAAATGATGTAGCAATGTTAGATAATGAAGTACTCTAAATAGTATGATATAACATTTTATGATTAGGTATCCCAATACTAGATCAAGATATATAAATAATGGATCATAAATTCTCATAATAGATAGATACATCAAATTTAGAAAGGTAAGAGAGTTCTCTAAGAAGCTAGATCAATTTAGGAAGGAACATAAGGTGCTGCTCTAAAAAATAGATAAAATATGGTAGGAACACATGTGAAGGAAATAATCATGAGGATCATTAGATAGAGCCAATGACCAAAATATAAGATATATAGATGATCAAGGAAAAGTACAAAGAAAAATAATTAAGTACCTACAAGACAATATAAGACAATGTAAAGATGAAATATGTGAAAGACAAAGATCATGAGATAGAAATGTGACATTGATAAAGACCAAAGGAAAGGTGAGGTAAGACATAACAATCAAGAGATAAAGAGGTCCAACATGGCCATTGACTGCCATAAAGAAGTGTGAAGTAAACATAAAGATCAAACAATGCACAAATGCTCACCAAGTGGGGGAAAATATATAAAGAAGCTACTAGGATCCCAAAAAACAAAGATAGGTAAGATTTATATCTAAGAAATGAATTTATCTATCATATTAGGTGGTTTCTCTTTTATATTATGTGTGACTTCAATGTGTATCTTCCCTTTGTCTATAAATTATCAAATTTTATGTTGGAATAGAATACCTCTATGCATAGAATATCCATGTGTACAATGACGAGTGTATTTGGTATAACATAGATTGAAATATAAATCATTATAGATCATTGGGTATGTACATAAAGATGGGGGACAAAAGGTGGCCAACAATAATTTTGGAGGCAAATTAAAATATAATGTACTTACATTCTAAAACACATAACATATTCACATTATAACATGTTTGTGTTATGGCTTAAGTGTGTAATAAACATGACTACATTATGACATGGTTATTTTGAGATATAACATGTATCTATTATTTTAACATAGAAAATTCTATTACCTCATAATTTCATGTTATGTTTTGGGCTCATTTTGGTGTCCATTATCGTAGCATGTTTCAAGGATCATTTGAGCCTATCCTTGGCCTATTTTCCTCACTAGATTTCTAAGTATCTACATCGTAGTCCAATTCTATCTATTTTCCTAAGAACACATGCCTACTTTAATTAAAATTCCTCAAGATTCTAGCATGATGTGCTAGCACCTTAGAATTTTTTAAAATATTAAACAACTTTTGCATTTGAATCCAATCCTTCAGCTTCCTCAATAACCTCATGAAAACATAATTTTAAAGTCTAACCCTTGCAATCTTGAAGAAAAAAGGCTCTAGAATCTCTCTCTCTCATCTTCTCTTAGTTATGCTTGGCTAAAGATAACTCCATTGCTGAAGCTACATGCTACCAAATTTCCATTCTACATCATGTTGGTAATGCTTGTTTAAATAAGTTTCATTCTTGTTTAAATATGTATTAAAACATTCTCTTCTTAATCATATTCCTTTCTCTTGGTAAATATTTTGGTGATACTTACCTCCTTTTATCAAAACTCATACACACTAGTTTGCCAATCTTTGTAGATATAAGATTTAACATTCATATAATCTTGTTAGTACTTTTCTTCCTAGATGTACTTAGGCCAAGAACACACACTTCACTATTATTTTTTTTATATTGGCTACTCACGATGGCCTAAAGACCAAAATAAGGGCTTGATTACTCTAGGCAAGCTCCTAGGCAATCCCAAACATTTTTCTTGTTCTCAACTATAGGTATTCGGGAAAATATTTAACTACATAGAGGTTTTCCAATATTTTCCCCTCTTGTTATTTCTATTTCTTCTCAAAATACATAGATTTAGTTTTATTTCCTTATTTCTTTATCATCTAGTTTCACATGGGTTTTTGTCCTAGTTGAACTCTTATTTCTTATTGTGTAGTTCGGAATGGGTTTTGATAAAAAAATGACGTTTTTACCAAAGTTTCTATGTAGTCTATAGTAGAGATGAAAACAAGTCACACAAACATTTATGGATCATGCAAGAATCCTAGACAGTGACTTCCAAACTTTGGTGCTAGGTTTCTCTTAGCTTTGCATTTATAGTTATAAATCTAGTTTTCTCAATTTGTGTTTTAGTTTTTTGTAAATCAATTTTTTTTATCAATTATCATTGTGTTTTAGCTTAGTGAAAAGTAATATTTTTTAAGTTTAAAACATTCTAGGATATTCTAGTTTTATTTTATTCTTTTTTTTAAAACAATAGCAAAATACTTTCATTCTTGAAAATAGTGTTGTCCTTGTTTAGTGCTATTGAAAATATTTAACTTAAATAAAACAAAACATTCTTAGTTAAATCACTTTTTCCATATTAAATTTTGGTGAACCCGAGCTTCATCTTTATCTTTATTTCATGGTTCACATCTTGGTTAACCTAAGCCTCATCACAACATTCGACCATTTTAGATCTTTTTCTTCAAACATTTAAAAATTGAATCAATAATTCCTTCCCTAAGAAATATTTTGACATGTTAGATGAGGCACTCAATGATTTTATGTATTTACTTTCTTCATCATCTACATCATCTAATTCTTCTTCTCAAAACTTTAATAACACAATCTTCATTTCAAGCTCCGCAAGGGAGATTCAAAAACTAAAAATTAGTGTACATGGCATTCTGGATGTACCACAATCTTCTCATCCTATATTCACTATTTGAGGTATTCTTGATGGGCCTTGACCTTATGATTATTATACTCATATAAAAAAATCCATAATGTGTAATGTGCTTGTGGCTCCTAATCTACACGTGGTATAGCTAACATAAATAACACTTGTAGGAACAAATAGGCAAACCCTATTTCTATTTCTCTTCCTCCTTTAGCTCATTGTATTTCTAATAATACTTCTAGATATTATGATCTTATTGAGCAACTTTAGGCCACTCAAGCTAAGATCTCTCTTTGGGACCTCATACAAACTTCTCCTACTTATCATAACATACTCCAAGAATGTCTAGAGAAGATGGTTGATCACACAATAGTGTGTCCCACTTGTGGGACATGGACTATTTTTTTTTACCTAAAATCATATAATTTTTAGAAAAAATAATGATTTAATCCTAGAGGGATTCCATATAAGGGCATTTGATTGAAGGGGGTTAAATCTGATGGTAATAGTTTGTCATTGATGTCAAAAGGTATTGAGAGAGTTGAGTTGTTGTGCTTCTTCACAAGGTATCATCAGGGCTGCAGGACATTTGAGGATCACTTGCACTACTGACAAAGGTTGTTAATGATCATGCATTTCACTGTTATTCACTTATGGAAGGAATTTATTAGGAATTGTTCACTCAATCAGGATAAGTGGTTTGGTTGCTTATATAGGTGATAGAGTTTATTATCTTGCTAACTTGTGTTGATCTTGTGCAAAGTCTTCTTTCAGGATGTCATTGATCATAAGTTTGGAATTGTGATGTCATACATTTGGGGTCATATGATTTGAATTTAAAAGTAACTGGTTGTGCTCTTAACATGGTTGACATGGTTTTATACAGTGGCATTTGATAGTAAGTAACAATGGTAGTTGACAGTAACATTGGTAAGTTCATTTTTTTTGTTGATGCAAAGATAGTTTCAGAATATCATTTGGATAAGAGCAACAAGATGTTCAAAGGCTCATATTTTGTATCATTTTGATACCAAAGATATGGTGTTGCTGCAGTGATATTGTTGAAGAAATCTATACTCGTTTGTGTTGGTGTTGTTGAAAAGGGATCATTGATATTGATGCGGAGTTTCAAAGTTATCTTGGAGCTAATGGTGTTATGCATATCATGTTCTTCATGATTTGTCCATATTTATATTACTGTTGGGGATTTATATCCACGGTCTATTTTCAGATGAATTTAATGTTCTTAAGTCTTTATTGGGTGAAAAGAAGACTTCAAGGTTTATTAAGGTTTTAATTTCCTAAAGATTAAACTCATCCTCTATTTCATTTTTTTTACCCATATATGACAGTTTTGCTTTATGTTATAAATCACCATTGACCTTCTATCATAAGTGACCGTCCACTTAAGTGAAGGCTTAAGGGGGTCCTCTTCATATGATGACCGGCCCCATGACTAAGAAAACTTGTCTAACAGGTAAGATGGCTATATTATAAGCGGCTTTGTTTGAAAGCATGGTGGACGCCAAATTATGTGGAGATCTCGATGCCTTCTTTTAAGGAAAACTTAATTTGTAAATAGCCCGAGTTTATAAAGTTTTTCTTAAGTTTTCAAAAGGCATTGAAAATATTGTTAGGGAGCATAGTAAGGAGGGAGCCCGATTTCTTTAAAAAGAAATTTATGTTTTATAAAATAAAAAAAAAGAGGGAGACTTCTATGCATTTGAAAGGCTTTTATAAAGCATAAAATATTTTGGGAAAAAGGCACGATTTATGCCTTAAGGAGGAGCATATTAAGTATAAAGCATGGAGTGCTTTATAATTAGAAATTTTCTATTTTCCATATGGAGATGATAATGATTTTTTAAAGAGATTTTTTTGTTTCTAAAAGGGCAAGTTTATTAAGAATTATTTCTCATGACAAAAGGAGGAAAGTTATAAAGTCTAATATTAGAAGATTTTTGTATGAAGTTTTTTTTGCAAAATCTTTATGAAGAATTAAAAGATTTTGAAGACTAATTTTTTGAGGAGATTTTTTTTTGTATGAAGATTGGAGATTGTTTTTGAAAGATTGTTTTGAGAGACTATGAAAAAATATAATGCAGAATGATTATATTTTTTGAGAAGAGAACAAAATGTTTTTTTTTGAAGAAATGTTTTTATGAGATCTTAAAAAAAATATCAGATGATTTTATTGGAATTTAGTGAAGATGTTTGCAGATTGAAGAGTCTTATGAAGGAGAAGATAAAGATTTTTTTATTTGCAGAGGAAGATGAATAAGGCAGATTGAGAAGATTATTTTTGAAGAAGAATTTGAAGAGGATAATGAAAAATTTGTTTGAAGGAATTTGCAGCAGAGAAGATAATCAGATTGAAGGGTTTTGTGTTTTGGAGAATATGAAACATCATGCAGAGATTGTAGATATGAGCAGAGAATATGAAGAGTTTTCAATAGGGTTTGATATTATATGATCCTATTTTTAGATGGTTTTATGCAGGTGACAATATAAGATGCATTATTTTTGAAGACATTAAAAAGAGAAGATGAAAGGACAAAATGATCTTCAGTGAGAGCAAATGACTGTGCAGAATGTGAAAGGTGAAAAGACATCCAATTTACATATAATAGTTTTTCAGGTGCATTGATGGTATGTCTTGTGAGACAGAGATGAAACATACAGAGAAATGTAGTGTTGTTGAGTGTATCCGGATGTAGGATTGATTTTGAACAGAATGGACATTTGACAGACACATGAGAGAAGAAATGTTTTGTATTGAAACAGAGAAACCCTCTGAATTGTTGTTTTCAGTTTGTTCTATATTAGGGGTTGGTGCTCCTTGAAGCTGGTGCTTCTAAACAGTATGCTAGTGAGGCTTATAGGTCAGTGAGACCTTAACATTTGTTAGTGAGACACATATTGTAGCCAGTGAGGCATGTTTTATCAGTTAAGCCAGTGAGGCAGTTCTAGAGTTGTTTTTCTACCCCTAGAGGGTTTTCTACTCATGCAATTCTTGTGTCTTGATTCATATTGATCATCTCTCTATGATTGTATGTTTTACTCATGAGTTTTGTTTATGTGTTTGACAAAGTTATGTGCATATGTGTTTGACAATTCAATGATAACTTTCTCACCTTTATGCTCTGCAAGTTAAAGTTTGAAAAAGATTTGAAAATTCACACAACACTGATTCACCCCCCCTCTCAGTGTTGTCCTTGACTCCTACAAAATCAAACCCCCTCTAATAGAACCCCTAGGATTAAATAATACCCCCGACAAAGTCCCCTTCGTATCTATTAAAACATTAATAGAAAAATAAATTTGCTTCACCTTTTGAGGGATCAAATGAATTAATTTAGTATGTAGCCCTTAGTATTACTTTTTCAAAAGTTATAATATGTGTTATGTTTTCTTTAATATTATATCTTTTAAAAAATTTATAATGACTATAGGTCCATTATGAAAAAATGATGACTTTTATTCAATACACTAGGAAAAATAACAAACATTCTTAGAAAAATGTTAAAAAATGCACTACACTCCACATAGATGTCCTTGTTTAATAAAAAAAGAAAAAAATAGTTTTGATATATATGCTAAGAGAAATGTGCTACAAAATAATAGAAATCTAAATTTTTTTTGTTAGTGCTAATCAGAAAATTAATAATAAACAAAATATTTAACAAAAAAATACCAAAAAATATCCATGCACTAGACAATGGAGTTAATGGTCTAATTCCAATAAATCATGATTTTTTTTATTTGTAGTGAAAGTTATGTGTTATGGAATAATGTCACTCAATTAAAAAAAGATTAATATTTTTTTAAATGATAGAAATAATTATTTAAAAATTATAGATTGAATCTACATAAGAAATTTCACAAATCATTAGTTTACATCATCCTTAAATTCTTGACCATTTGTTCCTTATAATTGACACAAATTGAAAAATGTTGATTTTGAGCATTCCACTTAGGTCAAACATGTGGGACACTATTGTGGGTTCACCCATATCCTTGTACCATCTTTTGTTTCTAAATAATGTAGCTTCCTTACTTTATTCCATCTAAGCCAATAATACTAATTTTCTTTTTCAACAATACAAACTTACTTCTATTGAGGTTCAAAAGAAAAACAAGCCTCATCTTATAACTATTTTAGTAAATTGTATTATAATTAAGCATGTCTTCCTTAATAATGCTTCATGTCTCAACATATGTAGTGTAGTCCTTTCAAATTGTATTAATGTGGATACTTCTTGCATTTTTCCTAGCATTCTTTCTATTTAGGGTTTGATAACATCAATAGCCAAACTCTAGGCACCATAATGTTATCTATCAAGTTGGGCCCTATTATAATACCTACTAGGGTTCATGCCATGCTTGGAACTATTTATTACAATCTTTTATTAGGTAGACCATGGATTCATTCCATAGGCGCAGTACAATCTACCTTGCACCAGTATATCAATTTCATTTATGACAATAAAACATTCACAATCAAATTTGATCTAGATCATATGCAATACTATCAGCAAACAAATCTTAAGCATCATAATCTTTCATCTTATACACTTTGTAATCTTAAACCATCTTCTTCACCTAAATAAATTACACCATTTCCAAATCAAGTTGATGATGTTGTTGATAATTTGTATTCCTCTTCTTCTAATGCATCGAGGTGATGATTAGGGATCTTTAGACTTTATTCCCTCTCACTTCAACATCCTAAAAATATAATTCACACCTTCTTCATCATAATCTACTAATACTTCTATCTCTTCTTCTACCAACTCATGTGATTATACATCCCACATTGACTACACCTCTAATAGATATCCTCTACCTTTTGTTGAGTTTCAATCCTATTATGGTCGTGGTTTGCAAATTCTTTCTAAAACTAGATATTAAGGCAATGACTTGGTTTCAAAGGAGAAAGCTATCAAGATCCCTTTGGAGCCTAATCCAGAGTACTCTATAGTGGGTCTTAGTTACTTCCCTCCACATCCTTCTAACTCTTCATATCATAACTTTGTTGATATGGCTATGATTTGTGCATCTGTTAGTTTTCCTTCTTTAATTTTATTAAATCCTAAATTAATCATAGATAATTTTGAATTATAGATACCACCTCTAGATTCCTTCTCTATTGATAAATCTCTCTAGTAGAATTTCTTTGTGTATATTCTCACATGTCTTTGTATCATCATGATTGAGGATTTCCTTATTGTTTAAATATGCAAGCATACTTTATAAAAGCTATCATGTTATATGATGATCTAGTTCTATCTTCTAATACTTCTATTGAACTTCCATACATTCCCAACCCTTAGGACTATAGTGCCCTTTTAATTGGTGATACTATTAATGTCCCTATGGATCCCAATGATTCTGGGAAGTTTATTCAAATTGGAGAATGTCTCTCATCTAAGGAACACTCTTCATATTTTGAACTATTACATAATTTTCTAGACCTCTTTGCTTGGACATATGAGGATATGACCAGTATATGGTTGTAGTCCATAACATAGTGTTATATCTCGATGCCCAACCTATAAAACAAAAAAAATGTAAAATGCATCCAAAGGTAACATTTATGGTCAAGGATAAGATTGAGAAGATTTTAAAAGCAATCTTCATCTACCCCATTGACTATTCACCTTGGAGTTCTAATGTTGTGGTTGTTGCCAAACACGATGGCTGCATTTGTGTATGAATTAATTTTTATGATCTAAGAAAGCATCTCTCAAAGATGACTTTCCACTTCCAAACATAAACATCTTTGACTTAATGGTAGGCCATGCACTTCTTTAATTTAATGGATGGATTCTTAGGCTATAATTAGATTCTTATTAACCCTTTTAATAAATATAAAACTACTTTCACAACTCCATGAGGTACATTCTATTATGTTGTCATGCCCTTTGGTTTAAAGAATGATGGCACAACTTACCAATGATATATGACCATAATATTTCATGATTTCATTCATAACATTCTTGAAGACTATGTTGATGATATTTGGCAGTCTATTTTATCCCAAGTTCACATGCATAATCTTTGCCTTATCTTTGAAAGCCTCCATTTATACATGTGATTGAATCCTCATAAGTTTTTTTTTGTTGATAGTGGCAAAATTCTTGGATTCATTGTATCTCATCTTATTGTCATTTAGGTTAAACGATCTTTTAAATGTGTAATTTAGGTTAATTAATTAAATGTAAATAATTATGAATTTTTTTTTATAGTAATTGAGTTGTTATAGTGGAGTGGATTAGATTAGGTAATATTAGATAAAAAGGACAATCACACATTTAATAGTAATAAATGAGGAAAGAGATTGTTTAGATTTGTGACTAAATAATGTGTGTTATTTGAGGTACAAAATGAGATATATGCACCTTTCTGGAGATTCCATAGACAATAAAAATATTATCCTATGCTTTGTGTTGGGTCAACTTTGTTGTTTTGGATTTGGTGTGCAACTATGAGATTCCTCTGTACTCATGAACTCAATCTCTAATTATTTCTAGATCTTGTCCTATGAACTCTCAAAAAGTAGTTTTTTAGATAATAATATTCTCCACCACACTAAGTTTTTCTAAACCATCTTAGACCAAAAGAGTCAAACACAATGTACCAAACTTGGCGAGGGTTCGCCAATGGTGCAAGTACAAGATTTACATGGAAACAAACTATCCTTATCCATAAATCTATTCACTTCTCTTTGATGATGCTCTCCCTATCTTTCTTAGAGGGTGGAAAACCTATTTTACAAGTTACAACTTGCAATCAACCAAGTTAGAAGTAGTGCATCATTAGTTACTTCATATATCTTATGAATAAATAATCATGACATCATATAATTACTTGTATAACTCTAAACATATAAACATAAACACATGATATCATTGATTTATCTTGACATGTTCACATAATGCCAAATCATTAAATCATGCACAATCATCTACTAATTACGTGCAAGTAAAAAAGTAAAACATAGTCAAAAATTGGGGTGTGACATGTTATTATTACATTATATGTGTTTTCATTTGACAAAAAGTGCAAAACATTGGTTCATTTAAAAAAAACTCAAACTTTTTTTCCACCACCTCATTCATCTCTTCTTTGTGTGCATCTTGTGTGTCACTAAAGCTTGTAAGCAATTTATGAGTTTTGTGACCCGATGCCCTAATTCAAACACACTTGTGTGAATAAGTCTTTGAATTATGGGTTCTAATGCTTTGAAAAACACTGATAACAACACATAGGAACCCCAAATTGCAAGTCCAATCACACAAGGAGGGCAATCACACAAGAAGGGCAATCACTTCTTGTTGATATACCTTCTTTACATATGCCGAAAGCATCAACTTTTCATGAATCAATCAACATAGATGACCTTGTGCCTCATGTTCCTGAAGCTTAAATTCCAAGATTAGACACAGAGTTGGCTAATTTTCAACAATTTTTAAGATCAAAACATATAGCTAAAGATGCCATCCATATTGTTGAGAGTCTAAGAAGTCTATTGCTCAAAGTTTAGGAGGGATTAAAAGTCTTGTGTGGCCTTCATCATATAGTTCTTAACAATATTTTATCTACATCTAGTTGCATCTAAATCATCACTAATCTGACTTCTTCTAATCAAATAGGGATTCAAGTGTCGACACCCATACCAACACTCCCTAATCCTACATATACTTCTACTATTCTCACCGCAACTACATAGCCAAGTAATAGTGCTACCACATGTGTTGGGTTATCTACTAGGAATCTCATTTGTCATTATAATTTCATTCCCTTAAATTATCTAAATATAACACCTAGTGTCACCAAGCCTACATCAAATCAAACTAAGCCTAATATCACTTTCCAAAGAGCCAATCATATAGTGTCACAATCTATGGTTAGCCCTATCCATTCATACCCATCTCAACCTAGTTCACCTTCTGACCTTGTCATAAATCAACATTTGCAAAATATGAACTCCATCCAACAACAATTAGCGAGCATAAACCAAAGTCCTACCAAACCATCTATGACATCACATTATATTCATAGCCCTTTATTTTATCCTATCCTAATAGATCAAATTCCTGAGAAGTTTTAAACCCCTCTCTTTGAGAAATATAATGGGAAGGGAGACCCTAACAACCATGTGGTAGCCATTACAGCTATGTGTAGTGATTTCTTCTTTGAAGATGCAATTTTGGTAAAACTCTTCCCTAGGTCACTCAAAGACATGGCCCTGAACTAGTTTTTCTCTTTACCTCCTAATTCAGTCACTTATTTTTCACAACTCATTAATAAATTCCTCATACACTTTCAAGCAAACATTGGAGCTCAAGTCTCTTTGACCAAATTGGTTCATCACAAACAAGGAATAAAAGAGAAAGTAATAGATTTTATGGGCCATTACAAAGCCCTCTTTTCACAAGTTCAATATTCTTTATTGGAAACTTACAACCTCACATCCATGATAAGATATTGTTGATGCATTATGATTCTTTCATTCATCTTTGCATGGGTCTCCATGATTACCAACTTTTGGTTATTCAATGTGAGAATAATCCCTCATCAACTATAGTTGGTCAATCTAAAGCCTCACACAAACATTCATTCAAAAGACACAACACAAACTTCATCAAGATCAATGCAATTTTAGCTAATAACATAAGAACATGTGGCGATAGCATCATCTCCTACTCCCACCCCATATAAATTGAAATAAAAAACAAGACATTTCACACCATTATTGGAATCTCTCTACTCTATAATGACTCAACTTTTGAACAACAATCTCATCAAGCTTCCACCTATTAGACCTCTCGATCCAAGTAAGATGCAATCATCTTCTTTCAATTCGAAGGCCTTTTGTCAATTTCACCGCACCGCAGGTCATGACACTAAAAGATGTATGCATCTTAAACATGAAGTTCAACATCTCATTGATTCTATTGTCATCTAGGTTGTTGGTGTAAATGACAAAGGAAATAAATTGATGGCTTCACCTAATCAAAACCTACAAATATAAACAAATCCTTTACCTCATCATGAATCTATTGTTGTGTATCCATCTCAAGAAATGAACTATAAACTTATAATCATCAAGAACAAGAATATGAAGGAGATATGTGCATGGTAGATGCTCGTCCTCATAAAGAGCGAGCAAAAGATGAACTAGCTATATCTTTTACTCCTCATGATGCTACTATTGAAGCTCCTGATGGACCTCTATACATCAACATTTGAATCAATTTAATAAACCTATAAGAGGTGCTACGATAGATCCTATATGAATGGTAAATGCCATAACTAAAGAGTTTCTCTACATGCATGTTTTACACCGTGGTAACTACAATGTATCAGAAATCATGATTAGAGCACATGATTGTTCTATCGTTCCAACTCTTAGAGCCTTGACCCTTGCCATCAAGGTCAAACCAAGATTGTTGGATGTTACTTTTGTCATCATACCCACATAAGACTTATTTCATGTGAAGTTGGGTCACCCATGGCTCTGATCCATGAATGCAGTCCCGTCTATGGTTCATAAGTGCTTAAAGTTTCCATTTGAGAGATATGTGCACGCTGTACATCATAGTCGGCACCAGCCTATTGCTCGACATTGACACTTTACACTTGACTACTTCTGGCCAAAACCAGTTGGAGTTTCTCAAGATATAGAGGATTTATTATTTTTGTCATATCAAGAATTTAAAGAACAAAAAATTATAGAGTTATCACTTAGTAACATACCTCCTTTTGATGTCCCTAAATCTCCTCGATCTTCTGAGGCTATGACAGTATTCCCCCTGTCCCATAGGTGGTGAATGAAGTTAAGCCCAAATTGAAGAATCTTCCCTATCCACAAGCATCTAGTAGATATGCTGAGGTTCCCCCTCCACCATCCCTTCAATGATAATGAGGCAACCGTCAAGCACAAAATTGACCTCACCACAATCATAATATTACTTTTGTCCCACCTACCTCTATGAAGGCTAGTGGAAAGTAATTAGTTGCATGTCTATTATTTCTTGAGGTTTCTCAACCACTTGTGGATGCTCAAGTACTTCCACTTATTTCACAAGTTGAGAAGGAAGAGCAACACACATTGAGGAATCCTCCCCCCGTGGTCTCTCAACCTTTGGTGGTTCCTTTGCTTTCTTCTAATGCTCTTGAAGCAAAGGAAGAAAAGGAACCCACATTGGAAGACACTATAGTTCCCCTCACATACATCACAAATAAAGCTAAGCAAAATAAAATTGTGAGAGAAAGAAAGAAGCGCCATCGTGCTATGGCTCACCTTTCCACAGGAGAGGAGAATCTCCCTCCTCACAAGCATTTATCACTGACAGATGCGAAAGAGACATCTACTAGTGTCTTGTCTCCTCTAGACAAGGATAAAGCTTCACAAGCCTCTATGGAACCTATTGTATTATATTCTGATAGTGAATCTGAAGATAATAATGATACAAACATGACTCTTGTTCCTTACACCACACTTTCTATAGTTCCTCTTGCATCTTGTCCACCTACCCAAATTGGTGATGATTAAAATTGGGAGGACGATTTGCTTTAGGTTGACTTGTGAGTGTGGCCCCTTATTTCTTTTGTGTAATGAGTGCATGTGATTGTTTTCCCCCATAATGTGTTTCTTGATGCTTTATTTATTTATGTTGTTGTTAAGCTCTCTTTGGATGACCCTTGGCACCCTTGTAGGTGCAAGGATACAAAGGGACCAAAATTCATTGTGACATTCTCTCTATTTGTATCATCATTCTTCAATATGTTGTAAGTTGCATTGTTGTTGTTTCCTTTGGGGGACAACACAAGGCATAGGATGATTTGGCATTCTTCCTTGTTGACCCAAGGGTTATTATTTGATTACATGTGATATTTCCTCTTTTGTCTCCATAGTTCTACCAATTGGCAGATGATGACAATTCCAAATATATAGTCTCGAGATATCTCCTATTATACAACCATTCATATACTCACGTTAGTTAGGTAGATCCCTTTGTGTTATTACTTTATTTTATCTAACTTGTTATTTATTTGATGATGTGATTTATGTGGCACCTTGTTGCTATGCTTGGTGTCATACCATGACTACATAAGCCATTGTGTATCATGCTCATAGCATCACCTTGGTTTGACTTTTGGGGGCAACCCCTTGCTACAATGTAGTTTTTTGGGAACACATATCATATGGGAATATGCTTCCAGAAAGTTCTCGTTCCTACCTTATGGTTTGTTCCACCTTAAAGCAGTTGCTCCCTGATAGGAGTTTGCAATCACTTTAAGGTGGGGGCATACATCGCGCTATGCTCTTTTGGTTACATACTTGTTTATTATAGTTGGCATGTAACTCACCTAGTGATTCAACGTTCCTCACTAGCCCGTGATGTTTCCTTTTGGTCCATGAGCCACCTATTACAACAAAGTTTGCTAGCATGTGTGCTTCATGTGACTTGTCATGGTCACCTAGTAATTTAGTGGTCCTTACTAGTGTGTGATCCACAAAGGCACTTCTCTTCAGATGACCCCTAGCAATAGAGCAAGCTAGTGTCAGAGTCATGTGTCTTGTGTGTTTGTTTCTATGTTTGTTTGTTTGATGTATTGTTTTAAATTGTATTGCCTTAATGATTACATGTGTCTTATGTGTCTCCGTCATGCTTTTCACATGTTTTCTATGTATTCTCTATGCCTTATATGTATGCTTCGTGTCAAGTGTGTATCCATTGTGTATGGTGCGTATTACCTTTGTGTATCGTGTGTCTCTTGCATGTATTCAAATGTATGCTTTTAGTAATCCACACATGTGTGAATTATGTTGCAATGGCCTGCATATTTGAAAATCTCTTTGCTTATGTGTTTTCAACCTTAGAATCCTAAGCTTGGGGGTTGCTATAGTCTACAACTTAGTGGAATTATTTGGCTTTGATGTTTTTGTGTTTGAAATCTATCTTCTCCTTACTTTAGTGTGAGTTTGGACATAAGTTCATACCTACACTAAAATGGGGGCTGAATATTATGCCAAAAAGTATGTACAGTTGTTAATCAGGACTTATTTAAACACCTTTTTAAACACTAAATGATTAAATCTCGATCCTGATGAATAAACCAGAGAAAATAAAGTTAGGACTGGTCTAAGCCTACTTAAATAGACACTCTCAAGAGTTTGTGGGGCTAAAGGACTAGGGTGCCTAGCACCCTAGTCCTAAATGTTAGCCCTGGTCTTACTTTGTGGTGTCATCTTAGAACACCTCCTTAGCTTTTACTTGTCAGCCCCATTTAGTTTTATTTGTCGTTGGTGATTGGGAATGCATATATAAAGGAGTTTTACAATTGATTTTACACCTAGATGGACAAGTGAATGCTAAGGAAATATTAGAATTGATTACATGATTGATCTTCTGTTCTCAAGTGCTCTTCATGCTTGGAATTGCTACATGATTGTGGATGTTATGATGCTCCTTTGTAGGTCTTGAAGGAAGTTCAAGCTATTCTTATCTATCTCCTCGTTGGTGCATGATCTTGAGTTATCTACTCCAACTAGGGTTTCACATCTTTTGGTAATCTTTATTATTTTCATTCATACTTTCATCATATATTGCTAATCTTGCATCTACCCTCCTAGGGCATGCACTCTTGGATCACCAATCATTGTTGTAGTGGAGGTGGAAACACCAATATGAGGTTTGACTAAGGAAAGCCCCTAAACACAACACAACCTTTTCTTCTTTACTTGTGTGCAGGTTGAAGATATAGGTTTCAAAAGACAAGATCCGAGAAGAAGGAAGGTTTTGCAGGTAGAGGTTTGGTGACACTCAGAGATTCTGTAATTCCCTAATTAGGGTCTAGGGCACCCAATGGCATAGTCTTTTTGGTCTCTCAAACTCAGAAATAGGTTATTCTCTATCTCCTGGTTTCTACTGCACTTTTAGAATTTCTATTTATGTTTTCGACAGTCGTATATTTGGAGATCATGGTAGGGTTTCATCTTTTGCCCTAGTCTTCTTGTTTAGTTTTGGTTGAATTTGGTTGACACTTATCTATACAAAAAAGGGATAAAACCCCTGTAGTTTAGCTCTCCTTCATGGGTAGAAGTCAAGCTCGGTTTGTGTCCTAATGTTTATGGAAGAGGGTTTGACCTAGTTTAACCTTTTAGGCTAGCTCTCTCTTTTCAACAAAACAAGAACATCCTATTGACACATTGCTTGTGTAACTAAATGCAAGAGATTGAGACCCACAACATGCTGAGCAAGTTGCTTTCCAACCAATCTTTTCCTTAAGAATAAATTGTTATCACTTCTTATGTGCGTCCAAGGGTTGTTGATTTCAAATCTTAGAAGACCGTCCTTGGAGCTTGGAGGATGTTTAGAGCTCTTATAGGGCTTGAAATTTTGAGGGCCATGGGATCATTTATCATCAGATAGTTCTCAGAACCCTTAATGTACAAGAGCTCTCAATACCATCAATGATATTTGTTCACTTGTGTAAGGACCCGACTCATCCTTAACCAAATAATACTAAACTCTAAATTCAAAAATACTGATGAATAGAAAATTTTTGATCTAACTGATGCAGGAAATGTGAATTTTTTTCTATTAATTCCAAGAAGTTCTTATTGCATGATATAGAGATGAGACGAACTTGAGTTTAGTTTTCTAAAATCATCAAGTGCTGAAGGATCACCAATTTTAAATTTAGTGTAGAGAGAAAATACATTACGAGAGAAGGTACATTACATGAGATAACCAATAAGAACAATGGATCACACATACCTTAAGTTCTTCATTGCATCTTGCATTCATTTCCTACAGCTTGCTTTTCCCCAGCAACTGTATTCTTATCATTTGAGCAAAACTAACTAGACAATCTCTTGTTAACATTACTCAGAAATCACTACACAGAAACTATAAAAGAACACCCTACATCTAGGGGACTTGAGTACTAGGGGAATCCTTCACCGTCCAGACTGCCTACATACCCTGTATCCACGGGATCAAGGCCCCCTCCTTTAGATGTGACTAACACAAGGAATGTGAATATGTAGTTCTATTTTGCACTATGTTTGATGCAACTGTGAGCGGGTATCCAACCCTTTCTAGGTTTATTCTCTGCCCCAGACAGTTCTTCACCAACTGCCACCCACTCGGTGAAACAGAGATAGAAATTAGTTTCACTACCACAAACACAAAAAAAGAGGTGTTTGTCAGTTACTCCTAGTGTGGACGAATCCCTATTAGGTGTCTGCCCATGAAAACTAGTTTACTTCCTCAAGCCAAATTAGATAATTTCGTGACTAAGTGCATTCCTGATTCCTTAGTGCCTCTTGATCACCAAGATTCATGAAGACAAGATGAGAGCACATGGTAGATTGGGTTTTCTAATTCAGACTAGTTGCGCTATCTAACATTTTACAAGTTATCTCTGATTTTAGACTCACGTGTTAATAAGCCTATTTTCTATTGATAGTTTTGAAAGGTTTTCTAAATAAGCATTTTAGCCAAAATTTACATAGTAATGACTATATAACTATTTCAATAGACTCATCCTTCCTTTTTAGTTAATCTTCTTAATAAGATACTCGAGGCGATTTTCCCTTCCTGTGGATTTAACTTCGACTTGATCCTTATTACTCCTTGATGATTTAGAGGGACGATGCCCAGATGTCATTATTGCAGTTATGTTAGGCACGAGGTACTTGGTTCAACAGGACGACATTACCCATAAATCTGACACAGAGGTACCGTAAAAACTGAACACTGTGATTTGTTTGAGTATTTGGACGTTGATTAAGAGTTTACCTAACTAAGTTGAAAAGAAAAATCTTGCACAAACAATAATAAATAAATTGGCAAAAAGGAAAGATATTTCCCCAAAAGATAATGCAAGTAAGGTACAATAAAGATGCTTGATTATTTCACTTATATGAAAATGAATAGGACTAGAATGATACTAAGTTGATGTCATCAATTTAAAATTGTACATAACATAAACTAGAAAACATATAATGCATATAAAAATTTGGTCTTAAGAGAAACCAGGAAATCTCATTCTATCATACAAGTAAATAATTGATACAACTTCTTGCATGATCATTACTTACTTTTAATTAGAACCAATGAGGACTTAATAAAAGTTGTAAATTAAGATAGTTATCCCAACAAGAGGTTTACTTGAAACTTCCTAAATGGGTTTATAATTTAACAAAACTAACTAACCTGGACATTGTTAATAAACTTTTACCAATCATTAAGTAATTTATATTCTAACATCAATATTGGAAATATCATTTTACAATTGAACTACTTATAACTCACAAGACAACTATACTACTTGAACGATCCACCTTGAATATATTTATGATCTATGCATTCATAATAATAATTTTCTTTAATCAATTCAAGAAGCATGAGGCTTTGAAGTATACATGATCAATCAAATACATAACGATCTATTCTAATACCATTGAAGGATTTCCTCATTTAGATATTTTCCACATCATCCTATCCACTTATTCTCTTACATATATATTCTATATTTTTAACAATTCTCTTTATTCAATTCTACTTATCTTTCATCTTCTTATTCCTTCCTATTCATATATTGTAACACCCTTATGTATACTGTTATATTTCCTTCATTATCTTCTTTGTATATTCATTTCTTTACTTCACTTATTCTAAATTTATTTCTACATTATAATTTATTTCTTCGACTTTATCTTTACTCTCTCATTTGTTATACAAGATAACTTATTATATTTTCCCATCACTATATTACTCACCTCTACACTTTTATCTTTCTCTTTCACACATCTTCCATATTAATTTATTCATCAATTTTCTTCTTTCTACATTCTCCACTTTCTTACTTCACACATATAACATCTCATCTTACATTATATCACTATCTCTTTTATTGACATTCTTCATAATTTATCACTCCTACACACCTTCACTAACATCTTCTACTAATTCTTATTACATATCTGTACTCATCTCATAATCCTCATTTTTTATACGCTCTCCCACATTTTTCATTTATTTTTCATCATCACATCTATCTCAATTATTTTCCCTTCATTTCCTTCATATTATTTAATAATTCACCATTCACACCATTTCATTTATACATCATTTTTAATATTAATTTTTCTAACTCTTTTTTTTCCTTAATTTACTTAATCCTCATTCAACTTCATCATCTCATTTTCTCAATCTCCACCTTTATTATAATATACATCTAATTATACATCCTCAACACTTAATCTACTTCACCCACTACTCATTTTCCACATTACTCCACTCATTATCTCAAATTTCATTAATACTCAACATATCCGACCTTCTACCTTCCCTATACATTTTTTTCTATTATTTATTAATATTAACTCTATTATTCCATATACTATCCATTACATACATTTCTACCACGTTTAATTCTTACTCAATTTTATTAATAATATTTGATTATGTAGTTTACTAACCTTAAATATAAAATATTACACAATTTAATAGTTTAGGAATATTGTCAATTGTTTTTACTACTTAATTATTGAACCTTAATGTTAGTATGCTTATAATTCATTGCAATAAGTAGATTAAATACCCATTCCATGTGTTTCAAGATTTAAAAAGAAATGAGGCTTTCACACCTCAAATTTAAAGTTTGATAGAACAACATAGAATGTGGAGAAATTTGTCATTACTAGATATTTTCTATACACATCAAAATAATGATAATGGATTCTCAACCCTACTTACAATTTATCACACTTAAAACAAAGAATTAGATTCAAGGTGCTGATGATGTAAGAAAGAAAAAGATTTTTAGTTATTTTTACTTTAATTTTCTTTATTGAATTTCAAATTTCATCTTGTGACTGAAAGACTAAGACTGTAGGTCAACTAATTATTTAGTGAAATGTGACTAACCATACTAAACTAGATATTCAATGCCAAAGGAATCCAAATACATAGAATTGTCCAAAGAGGCTACTCATTGCGACATATAATTCCATTCATTTTCTTTTCCTCATCTTATTATATCCATTCATATTTTTCCCTCATCTACTTAATAATTACCAAATATTCTTTCCTTTACCAATTCATTTTATTTCCTTTTATATATTTTTCTATTGCTTTACTTTTCCCTTTTATATATCAACCATCTTTACTGGTGACATTTTTTTTTACACCATTTCAAAAATTCAATGCTTAGCAACATAGCCTCAAACACAAGACACAACCACTATTAGATATGAAAGCAAATTGATGGTTCAGGTTGTAGTTTAAATGAAAGCTTTAGAGGGCTCCACGTGGTTGAAGCGGAGTATGGAAAAGGAAAATAAATCACTGGAGAAGGCCACGTAGGAGATGTGGAGGTTGAGAAGCAAAGAAATGAGCGGGTGACGCCACATGGTTTAAGCAGAAGAGAGGAAAATGAATTCTTTTCATTTTTATTAAATGCATCTAATATGATATATGGTGGGGTCCTCCTCTAACATTAAAGTCTTATCTTAGATTTTTTGTGCCATGGGAGAGACTAAAATGAGTTTTAAATAAAATAATGGAGAGTCTATTTTAAAGGAACTGAGGCATAGTAAGGGAAAGGCTGCGGAGGATGACACTTGGAGGCACCTGAGGCAGTTAAATAAGAAACTTGAATCTCAAATGAATGTGGAAGCCACCACGTGGTTGAAGAGGAGCTAAGGGGAATTAAATGATTTTATTTCATTTGCTATAGAAGCATAAAAGATGAATCACATGGGTTTTAATAAGAAGTCTCTTATTAAATAAATGTGGTGGGCCCTCCTTTTAAATGCTAAAATAGTTCCATTTTCAGCTAAGCCATAGGAGGAGGTAGTTTTAAATAAACAAATGGAGTTTTATGAAGTCTATTTTATGACACATGGTGGGGCCCCTTCTATTAAAGTTAAGATTTAATATTAATTTGAGTTCTCTTTTAAACTCACGGGAGGTTAAAAAATTAGGTTTTGAATATAAGAATCTTTTCTTATAATGAGACATGTGGGTCCCTCCAAAGAAAATAAGAAGCTTCATTAAACAAGACTCCTTTTCATTCTCTTCATGGGAAATGAAACATGTAACCCTAAGTTTAATGGCAGCCACTTTTATGGCGAGTAAATGGAAGGCAGCAGGAATGAAACTCACACAGGTGCAAGCAAAGATATTTCTAGCCATGGAGGGTAGAACAGAAACAACTAGTTTAGTCACTAGTTTCAGTTATTAGTCTTATTTTATGCCAAATTTTATGGACATTTTGAGATTTTCAGTTGCAGAGATCTTCAAGAGATTTATTTTTCTAGGTTATAAAGGTAGATCCAATTTAGTTCTAGAGAGAGATAGACAAAGTTCCACATATTTTTTAGATTAGAGAGTTTTAGAGCAGTAGACAGATGTTTTATTCTTTGCCTTAGCAATTTTTTTTCTTTCATGAGAATGTAACAATTATTTTTGTGCAGCAAATCTTCAGCCTCTGTAACTTGTTATTGTTCAAATAAAGAGAATAGTGTTCTATGCAGATATGAGTGTCTCTATTTCTTGTTTCTCTAATTCCTCTATTTCTTTTGCTTTTGTTAAATCTAATCATAAATTGGGTATTGTTCATGCATTGATGCTCCTTGGTTTCCCAGTTAAATCTTTCAAGGTTTAGTCATTGTGCAACTATTTGTTTCAAATCTAGCGCATCGCCATAGGGTTAGATTTTATTTTATTGTATCTATAATCCTATTTTTCCTCCTCTCTTTTCCCAAACCCCACTGAAAAATGGAAGAGCTAGCTTCCTTAAAATCTGGAGGTTGTTTCTGGGGTCAATCCCACATCTCAGAAATTTCCCATGTTGCTGCTAGATTAGACCCACAGATTTATGCATCAACAGTTTTTGGCATACCCAGTGGGACTGGATTCAAAGACTTAGGTCTTTTTTTTCCTTGAATCTTTGCCCTGTATTCTTTGGTTTTGGTGGAAAATCACAGAAACATTTGCTCATAGGAGCATGAATCATCCATCTGGCAACTCTACTGGAGACTCTTTCTTGAATCTTTGCTTCTGCAGGCCATGGCAACCCCTGGTATCTATGTGCATCTGAATATTTAAAGAGATCTACCTTTTGTGACTTGGGATTCAATCCCTTTTGTTCTTCAGTAGCAAGGTCAAGTTCCTGATATAGCATGGAAGGCACTACCTCTCTTTCTTGGAGATGTCTCAGTTTCTCCTATAGACCACATTCAAGATGTTGCAAGTTTATGCGCTATTCACAATGTCACAACTAAGAATCATGCCCTCTTGTTGCTAGCATCATCCCATCATCCCTTAAAGGAAAAGCAAAAGAATGGTACAAAGGATTGTAGCCTGGTTCAATCACTAGATGACATCAACTTGGTGGGCTCATCTACAATCAGTTCAAAGAGAGAACAGATGTCAGTACTCTCATCTAGAATCTCATCACCATCAAGAGGCATCCAATGGAGAGCATGTATGACTTCAATTCATGATTTGGCAAGGTATGGAAGAAATTTTCTGTTGACATGAGGCTTTCTCCAGCCTTTACATTTCTTTATTATTTGAAAGATTTAGAACCTAGAATATCTATCATGATACAAGCCCTATGAGGTGATACTCTTCCCTAGTCATATGATTTGGCTATTAGAGCTGAAAATAAACTCATTGAAGCTGGTAAACTTCCTCCTTTTCCTTTAACACCTTTGATGCCGCATACAAATTACCTATCTTAGGCTCTTTCTTATAGCCAAGTGCATATAAATTCTGGTCCACCCACCCTCCCTGCTGATTCATCAAATCATAAGGAGATGATGGAGGTAAAAGAACTTATAAAATATTTTGCCCAAGAGCTTAATGAGCTAAGAAACCAATCCCTGTATCAAGCTGATCCTAGTTTCATGCCTCAAAATCTGTATGAACAACAATATGAATCTTGTTAGTTTATTGTAGAGATCCTTCCTCAGGCTCAACACAGACGCACTTATCTTGAAAATTGTGTCTTACAAAACTCTGTAGCTTTAAATCAGCTAATAAAAGCCATAGGTCAAGTACTTTGCCATTTTGACATTAATGGAGATTTGAGTCCCAAAGATCAAGATACAAACAAGAAGGTGGCTCATGTCTATTCAATGTGTCCTTCTAGTGATTAGCATCATGCACCTATGACAACATATAACTCATAGATTCTATCAAGTCATGAAGAAGATTTAGAAGATGATTCTGAGGTGAGACTTCCTGAAGCTGAAAGGTACTTCAAGATGGGCTTTGAAGCTGAAAAGTACTGGGAGAACATTAATGTTTCATCTATATCACATTTGGAGGCAGAAGTTGCAAAGGAAGTTGATGTTCAATCTACAAATAAAGAGTGTTTTTATGATTCACGGCATCTTAAAGGAAGTGATCTAGGGATATTTCACATGAAGAGGAAGATGAGGCAAATAACAATGGCTTAATTCTAGAAACTGAAAAGTACTATTCATCAGAAGATATAAATTCTTTGCCTCAGTTTGTAGAAAAATAAAAGGTAGGTCTGCTTGTGCAAAAAGGTGAAGATGAGTCTAAGAACAATTCTTTTTGGGATGATCTAGAAGATTTCTGTTCAAAATTGGGTGATCATGATAAAAGGAGAGGTGGCCCCCATGATAATGATATATCAAGAAACACAAGTAGTGAGGAGTCAGATGAAAGGTCTCATCATATTCCATTATATATTCAAGAAGGAATGCCAATCAAGTTCAAGACAATTATAGGCAGCTCTATCACCTTCCAACTAGAGTTTGTAGGCAATAAAGATTATGAGCATATAAAAGTGCAATCAAGGGAAGTTATTAATGAGCCCAAGATCGTGAATGCTCTCACATGTGAACAAAGAGGTGAACTTCATCACTTAATTTTCCCTTCCCACCCTCCGCTCAAGAAAGTACTACGTATAGATCAGCCTGACTGGTATTTTAGTGCAAATGCTGAACCTCCAGAATGCAGGAAAGCAAAAAGGTACAAATTCTGGTTATTTTTCTCCATGTATTTTGTTTGGACAATTCTTAGTGCAATGTGGAGCCACTGGAGCAATATCATTAGATCAGGAAGTTATTTCTCTATTCTAGTGAATGGGCATGTCCCTGTGTGTTTCAGTTGCCAGTATTTACTTTCAATTTTCAAAATAAGCTAGAATAGTAGCATTAGTTTTTCAAATTTTAGTTAGTTTTCTTTCAATAAATCTCAGCTGTAGTGGAGTATGAGGATAGATCTATGTGGTTCAGTCATGTTTCAGTTTTGTATCAATTTCAAAGATTTAAGTTATCATCAGCTATGGGCAGTTGGTTTCAGTTTTAGAGTATTTCAATGGTCAGCATAAGTTTCAAATTCATACATTTTCAGTTTTAGTTTGCATCAGTTCTGCAGATCCATTCTTGGGTGTTGGTGGTTTCTGTGTTATAATGACTCTATGCCCAATGAATAAAGCCACTCTGCAAAACCAAAGATTCTGAGATTCAAATAGGCAGGCATATTTTCCCAGCCAATTGCCAAGAACTGGTGACAATTTTTTTTACACCATTTCAAAAATTCAATGCTCAGCAACATAGCCTCAAACACAAGACACATCCACTATTAGATATGAAAGCAAATCAATGGTTTGGGTTGCAGTTTAAATGAAATCTTTGGAGGGCTCCATGTGGTTGAAGTGGAGGATGGAAAAGGAAAAGAAAATCACCAGAGAAGGCCACGTAGGAGTTGCGGAGGTTGACAAGTAAAGAAATGAGCGGGTGAAGCCACATGGTTCAAGTGGAAGAGAGAAAAATGAATTCTTTTCATTTTTATTTAATGCATCTAATATGATATATGGTGGGGTCCTCCTCCAATATTAAAGTCTTATCTTAGATTTTCTGTGCCATGAGAGAGACTAAAATGAGTTTTAAATAAAATGATGGAGAGTCTATTTTAAAGGAACCAAGGCACATTAAGGGAAAGGCTGCGGAGGATGACACTTGGAGGCACCCAAGGCAGTTAAATAAGAAACTTGAATCTCAAATGAATGCGGAAGCCACCATGTGGTTGAAGCGGAGCTAAGGGGAATTAAATGATTTTATTTCATTTGCTATAGAAGCATAAAAGATGAATCGCATGGGTTTTAATAAGAAGTTGCTTATTAAATAAATGTGGTGGGCCCTCCTTTTAAATGCTAAAATAGTTCCATTTTCAGCTAAGCCACAGGAGGAGGTAGTTTTAAATAAATAAATGGAGTTTTATGAAGTTTATTTATGACACGTGGTGGGGCCCCTTCTATTAAAGTTGAGATTTAATATTAATTTGAGTTCTCTTTTAAACTCATGGGAGGTTAAAAAATCAGGGTTTAAATATAAGAATCTTTTCTTATAATGAGACATGTGGATTCCTCCAAAGAAAAGAAGATGCTTCATTAAACAAGACTCCTTTTGATTCTCTTCATGGGAAATGAAACATGTAACCCTAAGTTTAATGGTAGCCACTTTTACAGAAAGTAAATGGAAGGCGACAAGAATTAAACTCACACAGGTGTAGCAAATATATTTCCAGCCATGGAGGGTAGAACGAAAACAACCAGTTCAATCATCAGTTTTAGTTATTGGCCGTATTTTATGCTAGATTTTAGGGACAGTTTTAGATTTTCAGTTGCAAAGATCTTCAAGAGATCTATTTTTCTGGGTTATAATGGCAGATCCGGTTTAGTTCTAGAGAGAGATAGACAGAGTTCCACATATTTTTTAGATCAGAGAGTTTTAGAGCAGCAGACAAATGTTTTATTCTTTTCCTTAGCAATTTTTTTTCTTTCATGAGAATGTAACCGTTATTTTTGTGCAGCAAATCTTCAGCCTTTGTAACTTGTTACTGTTCAAATAAAGAGAATATTGTTCTATGTAGATATGAGTGTCTCTATTTCTTGTTTCTCTAATTCCTCTATTTCAAATTGCCTTTCTTAAATCTACTCATAAATTGGGTATTGATCATGCATTGATGCTCTTTGGTTTCCCAGTTAAATCTTTCAAGGTTTAGTTATTGTGCAACTATTTCTTTCAAATCTGGCACATCGCCATAGGGTTAGATTTTATTTTATTGTATCTGTAATCCTATTCTTCCTCCTCTCTTTTCCCAAACCCCACTAAAAAATAGAAGAGCCAGCTTCTTGAAAATCTAGAGGTTGTTTCTAAGGTCAATCCCACATCTCAGAAATTTCCCATGTTGCTGCTGGATTAGACCCACAAATTTATGCATCAACATTTACTTAATATATATAATTCTTTTCCATCATTTTATACAAGGAAAATATTCTTGTGGAGATTATTAATGATGCTAAATGAAGCAGTCTAAAAAATTAGCTTACGCTATAATAATGCGCTTTGTTAAGACTTCCAATTGGCGGCTATAAAACCCAACTCCTCGACCTTTGCCAGCATACTCCATGCCCATGAAGATTGAATGAGGATATGGACGTCCATCAAGACATACGGGAAGGAGGAATTTTGTCAAATGTTATAGTTGCAAGTGGTAAATATGTATGTGAAATGTGGAAGCACAAACATGGCATGTGAACCGTTCGACAAAATGACTAAATGAAATGTGATTTCATGGAATGTCATGATAGCAGGATATGGTCAAAATGGCTTTGTTGAATAGACTTTAAAAACTGTCAAGCAAATGCAATGGGTAAGCGTAAAGCCAAATTCCAAACCTTTGCCAACGTCTTCCCTGCCTGTGCCAAAATGGGAGCTTGGATGCAGGGTATGGACAACCATCACAATATAAAGACAAGATTTTGTCAGATATTAGAGTTGGGATGTTTCCAGTAGACATGTATGCAAACATGGAAGGATAGACAAAGTAGGTGAACTATTTGAAAAAATGCCTCAAAGCGATGCCATCTTGTGGGATGCAATGATCACAGGATTTCACAAAATGGATTTATTGAAAGGCTTTAGAAACTTTCAAGCAAATGCAATTGTTAGCTATAAACCCAAATCCTACAACCTTTGCCAGCGGACTCCCAACTTGTGTGAAAATGGGAGCTTTGGAATAGGGCACATAATCCGTCAAAGCATAATGGAAGGGGGATTTTGTTGGAAATTCTCTAGTAAATAGATGGCATGCGAACTATTTGACAAAATCCCTCAAAGAAAGGTTGTCTCAGGGACTGCAATGATTAAAAAAAAATTGAGATAAATTTTATAAATCGTTTGTTTAAGCTCAGCCTGATGGGACTTGGTAAATTTATGATTCCAACATAGTTAAGTATCATGTGAATTATCTATCTTAACTATCTAACATAATAGATACTATTTTAATCTCATAAGATGAACTTCATATTTAACTAGCTTCCTTCAATGATTTTGGAAAACTTAGAATTGTATGCAGCCATTAAGGTTTAGTGGATGAGAGTTGTACATACTTCAATCATATGAGTAACCCTTATTGCATTGCAACTACAGTTGATTGTTATGCGTGGCATGGTTGACCTTCACAGTGCTGGCAATCTTGAGGACACCCTAAACTTTATCATTAATATGCCGATTAAGCCTGCGTGATTGTGCAGATGTGTTTTTTTTTGGGTGGCTGTAGATCACATACGAATATATGCTTAGGAGTACAACACTTCTTTTTTTGATTTAGATCTTAAAAATGCTGCATAACTTATGTTCTTCTTTCCAACATCTATGTAGAAATGGTAAGAATATTAGTGAAAGATAGAGGTATTAAAAAGATCACTGGATGTGGTTGGATTTAAGGCCTTAAACAAATACACGCCTTCAGGTAGAAGATAGATCGCATTCATAGTCAAAGGAGATCCATGTGAAGTTGGATAAATTGGCAAGGAAGATGGAGGTGGTAGGGTATGTTCCAGATTCAAGACATTTACTAATGTTGTGGAAGAGGAGGAGAAAGAATTACAACTCTGCCAGACATAGTGAGAAGTTAGGCAATTGCATTTGGTCTGTTAAACCCGAATGCATCTAACCGTAATTGTAGGTTATGCACAAAAAGATTTGTATAGGAAAAGGGAGATGGCTACATAGGGGGAAAGAGAAAGCCTACAAAGTGTGGAAGTATAGATGAGCACATGAACTATTTGACAGACTGCCTCAGAGAGGCATGTCACAGCAGGGGAACAACCCCCTCTCCACTCATAAAATTATGAAATTTAATCCTAAGAGAATGAAATCTCTTTTACATAAATCTAAACTAATTAAATTATGCAAACAACATACAAAAATTCAACTAAATTTTATAAATTCATAAAAGCAATGTTCATAAATTTCTAAAAAAAAGGAAAAATTAACTCACAAAACACTCCATCTATCCAGCCAAAACTACCTCCAAGTGCCTTTCCTTCACCTTTCAATGGTTATTTATAGAAAGTTTCAATCCTTGTTTTCCAAACACACAGTAGAAAAATTGGAGGACTTTGGAGTCAAGTCTAGGCACATGGTGGAAGATTGGGTCAAGTCTTCTCAATTAATGTCTTTTCCCAATTTTTCCAATTTGTCATTAATTCTTTGTGGAAAAGAGTTCTTCCATGTGAACCTTCATAATTGTTGTTTCTAGATTGCACTCTCTTAAATTTATTTATTTAAAAGTTTAAATTATTTCAAAATAAAAATTTGAATATTATATTTAGAGGATTATTAGGTTGTGACAACTTGGTTGCACATGGCCATGTGCATAATTATGTGTCTAGTGTCACAAGGAGATCAAATTAAATGATGACACGTCCCCATTAGCTACAGCAATATAGTGGGAGAATTCCTCTGTTGGGGTGGCTCCTCTTGAGATGAGACCGTACAATCAAGGTCCGAGTAAACCTGATTGCTTGTCCTTTCAATGTGCGGCCTATTCTAAAAGCAATGTTCTCCACTGCCAATCTAATAGAAAATAGAGATGCTAGGAAGAACTAGACCAACTGGATGTACCCATGTGTTGTTAAAGGATTTCTTGCCACATGGACTTGGGCTGTTTAGTGCGGCTCACAGTAAACAGCCGGCACAACGTGCGAACTGTATTTTTTTCAAATTTCGACCTGCAAAAAACGGTGATTGTTTTTATGGACCTTTTCATTCGACAATGCTTCATGCTTTCGACAGCATCAATCGACTGAATTTCGACTAAAAACAGTTAATCCACACAATTTCGATGAATTTTTATGGACCTTTTCATTCGACAATGCTTCATGCTTTTGACAGCATCAATCAACTGAATTTCGACTAAAAACAGTTAATCCACACAATTTCGATGAAAATTTAAAAAAAACAGTCGGCTGTTTATGTTTTTCCGTTTAGTGCCTAGCTGCCGTTCTTCCTTGATCAACCCAGACCGTAGATTCTTGAGAAGTAGCTGGATCATGTAAGTTGCGGAGCCGAATATCGAGCCCGAGTACATATGGGCTTCTCGGGTCTTTTCAAACAACCGGCATGTCGGAATTTTAACTTTAAAGAACACCGACTGCGAGGCAAAATATTGCATGCGTCCTTAAATAGACTGGTCAGTTTTCTGTATTCGAAACGCGTTTAAATGTTTTTGAATAGTCGGCACGGGTCTTCCAGATGTCAACGCTCCGGAACCGTGGGAACCAAAGAAACAAATTTTTAAAGAATTTTCGGGTCTGGTTAATCTGTGTGATTGATCTTATGCTATACACAAAAATTAACCTGTCAATGTTTTAAGCGGTAATTTAGACACAAAAATAATAAAATTTCAGTCTGAAAAATTTGAGGCCCGAATGAGTGTTACAACGCAAAAATTTGTAGGATTGCGTATTTATTTTTCCTCTGTGATCCTCATATTTTCATAACTCATCCGTGTGATTAAGTGATCTGAATGCCGGAGTCATAGAGCGCCCCTGCCTTCCAATTAGCCGGAATTGCATTGACGGTCTGTATATATTGGAATGCGCTTCTGCCGGAACTTATCAAGAAGCGCAACCAAAAATCGCCTTTTGGAGGGGTAACCACGTCCCACACTGCGCCGTGGTTTCGCTTCATGTTTGTCTTTGCCTCGCCATTTTTTTCCTGCAAACGAAATGAGATTAGCTGGAGCAAATGAGTAGTAGTCGAATTGTAATAAAGGAGTTTCCTTTAAAATTTGATTAAAAAGAGTATAATTTAACGACAACAAAATGGTTGGATTGAATGTTTGAGGAAAAATATCTAAATACAGTTAAATCCAAGAGGAAAAATAATATCTAAACACAGTTAAATCTAAAAGCATTAATCCAATGTTATGGACTGTAGAAAACTAATTATTGCGGACAACAAAATGGGTCACAATGGAATAAGAAACCTACCAAAAACTATCAAAAAACTTTATAATTCGGTGTAGATCAACCAGCCTGTACATTTCGTTTAATTTAATGGGAGCAAAATCAATTGAGAGATTTACAATACCTGGGAAAGGCCGACTGTTATAATGTCTCTTACGCCTGCCTGATACCAAAACTGTATTGCCAGATAGTCGGGAAACTTGCTGCTCTCGTCCATCTTGATCATCAGATTGTACCCGGGATATTTGCAAGATACTCTGCATTTTGCAATTTAAGAAAATTAGAAGCAGGGCCCGTCAATTTAGATTAGTCTACTGTATATTATATTGGGTTTTGATGATTTTTAAATAGCCTCAGAGGAATCAGTAGCACGGTGAGCTTCCTGTAATTTCTGGGCTGTGCAGACTGTCCTTAATATACACAGTGGGCAAATCCCTTAATATATACAGTGGGTAAATTGGAATTGGAACCTATATCAAGGAAAAACAAACTCACCTTTCATATTTGATGTCTACCACGTCAGTGATATCAATACACAGTGGGCAAATCCCTTAATATATACAATGAGCAAATCGGATTTGGAATCTATATCAAGAAAAAACAAACCCACCTTTGGTATTTGATGTCCACCACGCTCAGTGATATCAATACACAGTGAACAAATCCTTTAATATATACAATAGGCAAATCAGATTTGGAACCTATATTCAAAAAAAACAAAACCCACCTTTCGTATTCGATGTCCACCACGCCCAGTGATATCAATTGTTTAGTTTTGTCAGTCAGCGCTAACTTAGAGTATGCAGTGGAGCTCATAATGAAATCGGTTCCATTGCCCTCACCGTAGTCTGTCACAAGGATTTTTGTTCCCTCCTCTGTGCAAAGCTCCTTATTCGTGCATCTTACCTGTTTTGTTTCATTCCAATACAAAATTCAAGCCACTAATATTTGATATATCACCCAGTTTACAATTATTTTCAGTAAGTTACGGTGGATAAAATCTCCACTCTATTTAAATATCATCTATTTTAATATTCAAACAATCAATAGCGATTTTACATCTCATTCACAACAAAAAGTGGTAAATATTTATGTTATTTTTATTGGCCAAAATTGACCTTTGACTGTTGAAATGGATGATAAGGGAAGAGAATCAGTAGAAATAAATACTTTCTCCTTGGTTTGAGTACTTAAGAGTTATCATAGGTTTCTTTTCTTGTTTGGTTTTATTTTTTATAGAAATAATTGGATTATATAGATATTTGCATCTTTGTTTTTCATGAACAAGCGAATTATAATACTATGAACAAGCATACATCTAAATTAGAAATCATCCTTCAACTAAATAGTTATGAACAAAGAATCATGTCCATCAAAATCACTATAAAATAACTTCTAAAGCTATTTCATTTAAAAATAAATTTAAAATCAAATTACAAATCCATCAAATATGTGATGTCAAGGAAAGCACATGATCATTCATCCAGTCAGTTTTAGAGAAAGGCCATTGAAGATCTGAAGAAATTAAGCTTAGGTTATTTTCATGTTACCTGGTAGCAGGCACCGCATCCTACGCCATCATGATATAAATGAGAAGCGGCAGCTACTTCTCCTCCTCCTATGGTTTTTGCAAACGAACCATATCCACACGCCCCACCTGTCACAATTTAGAAAAAAATTTCATAAAACTTTCACAGTAGTATTCACAGTTCACACCACATAGGGGATGAGTTAGTAATTTGACATACTGGGAGTACTAAGGCCATAGAAGGTGGCTTTAGACTTAACAGTAGGCCATATGCCATATGCGCTTCTAAATACAAGGAGGCCATAAACAGCCCAACTTATAACGGCTGATGAAGCCATTGACAGCCACAAAGGAAAGAGAAATAAAGGCCCGGTATGCCCAATCCGGGGATGGCTTTAGTTTAGATGACTTCCCTTGTTTATAATCCATATCAACAAGATGAGAGTTGAATTTACTATCCATAGATAAAGACGACGTGGAATTCCATTGACAGAGCGATTTGTTGGATATTTAAGTATTGACTATACTAGAAGTCGAAGAATTCAAATTGGAACCAACTGTCTGTTTTGTTTTTTACCCTAAAAGTATTAGTTTGAGGACACATATCTGAAACAAAGTGCACGCCAAACAGATCTTCATTATGAGTTCAGCATTTACTTCGCAGCTGGACGGCTTGATAGGAATTCATCATTTCGTTCTTTGGTTGACAATTTATTTTTAATTGTAGTATATGCTAGTGCTCCATTTTCCTTCCTTCTACTTTTTATAATGGGTATGAGCATCTCGTAAATGGTCAATTTTGAGGGATAGGATTTCTTTTTTTAATATAAGGTTAAGGGGTTATTTTCGTTATTGTTAATTTTTTAATTAGACAAAATTTTAATAATTATTTTTAAATTAATAAAAATATTGTTTTGAGTCCCCTTCCACTCATGGGTGGAGAGAGTTTAGTCATTTCATTATATGAGGAAGCTTGCAAAATGATTTCCTCAGTCCTATGGCTCTCATAATTTAGATTTTGATAGAGCCTCTCATAGGGATTTGGGAGCCTATGGAGCAAGATTGATCTACGAAAGTTTGGGTCACTCAAACCTATTGCAAATCTTATGTGTTGTATGATAGTCTATACAGTTTTGTAAGAAAGATCCTCATCCTAGTCTACACTCTTGGTCTAAACTACATGTCATAACTCCATGTCAATAATACCACATAACTCAATCTATCCTAGTAGTTATGAGTAGGTGCGACAATTGCAATAGGAATATGAACGTCACTTTCCAATTCGCATGTCTTATTCCTCTCTCTTGTATAAATATGTACATATTGATTCTTTGTAAGGCTAGAAAAATAGCTAGATAGTGGATTGAATAATCAGTAGGAGGATCATATGTTTCTTCTCACATATCAATGTAGAGAACTAACCATAATACAATCTTCTTTTTACAATTTTAAATGTGTATTCTCTATTTCAATTGTGGAATGTTCCATAAACATATTCGAAAGTCCCTATCATACACAAAATCTTCTATGCTTATAACACAATTGAACCTTTTTATTTGGGTTACCAACTAGGCTCTACAACCCAGTCTCAAATCATTGGCATCATAGAATAATCTCTTCATGTCATTTTTGAGAGATATTATGCTGAAAAAGTCTATAATTATCCATGTTTGCAAAGTTACTCACATAAGGTTTAAGTATAAGAAATTAGAGCTTGAAACATGTGACCTATCATCATACCTTCCTTCACATCCTCAAATGGTCCCAACAATACATCAACCATGTCAACACTTACTTTCCAAAAAGAATGAAAAGTATTGGAGGATTGCCATGGACTTGAAACACTAGGCATCATCAATAAGTTCACTTTTTAGACAAGTTCAAAACTCTACCAATTCTTAATAACCTTTCGGTAGGCATACACGATATAAGGTACAAATTCATCTAAACATCTCCACATTTGAAGGAAACATTGTTGTAGATTCCCTAGATAGATAGCTTAATCAAATATGCTCATATTACATGGTTAATTGATTGTTTGATAAAGAGAAAATTATATTTACTCTTTTAAAAGTTTCTCTCTCAGTGAAGAAATTGTAGAATACTTATTAAAAAACAAATGGAGATGGAATAGATATATCCATAAACATGTGAAATGGTTTCATTGTGTGTGAGCGGAAGTCCAAGATCAATGGATTAGAGATCAAACACAAATGCAATATATTGAAAATGAACTGAATTGCTTTACAACCGATGAAGTATAAATAGGTGAAGTTTGAGAAACAATACTCCACGAGGATAGGAGAGGTGGCAAAAATGGAACCAAGAGAATAGCTTGAGGTTCAACCACCCTCAAATGTAGCGGCGATGTGTCGAATATGAGGTGACACATCTACTAACGATTCAACAAGAGGACTTAGTCTTTCCACATGTGAGGAAAACCACCTAACTATGGTTGTGTTAGGAATAACTCATGTGAGTTATACACCAACACCCCCCCTTAAGCATATCTTAGGTGGGTTTATTAGATATGAGTCCCAGCTGTGCGCCAGTTTAGGTACTCATTTACAAAACATCTCTCATAAAATGGAGAAAGACAGAAAACCCTATGGAAAAAAAAATTCCTCCTAAAGAGAGAAAACAAAGAGAGGACTTTAGATGGCCCCTCCAGATGAAGATGATGCCGATGTAGACCTCACGCCAAGAAGAGCTCGTAGATGGATGAACTTGCTTTCTGTAAAGGGTTTGGTGAAGATGTCGGCAACTTGTTTTGATGACTAGAAGAATACTAAGTTGATGATCTGATCATGAATGAGATCACGAATATAATGCATATGAATCTTAATGTGTTTGGTTCATTGATGTTGAACCAGATTCTTGCATATTTGGATTGTACTTTGGTTATCACAATATATAACTGTAGGTCATCTGAGAGGAATGACAAATTTACAAATGATGCCTTGAAGCCATATGGTCTCAGTCACTAAGTTAACAACTCCTCAGAACTCTACCTTTGTAGAAGATATAGCAATAGTATTTTGCTTCTTGCTAGACTAGTTGATAGAACCTGAACCAAGTGAAAAACTGTACCCGGAAGTAGACTTGCAATTTTTTGTATCACCAACCCAATCTGAATCTGTGAATCCAACCAAATCAACTGTGGAACCAACTTTGTAATGTATCCCAAATGCAATTGTACCATGAAGGTAACTAAGAATCCTCTTAGTTGCTTTCTAATGCAACTCATGAGGTTCCTGCATAAATCTAGAAACTAGCTATGCAATGTCTGGCTTGGTGTGTGTGAAGTAAATGAGGCTACCTACTAGTTGTCTATACAATGTTGCATCAACTAATGGAGTAGGACAGGATGTCTAAAGATTAACACCAGATAAGAAGGGAGTTGGAGATGGTTTACAATTAGACATGTGAAAACATGCAAGTAAATTGAGAGCATACTTAGGTTGAGCAAGAACTATCCCTAAATCTCATTGAGATATCTCAATACCAAGAAAGTAATGTAGTAACCCTAAGTCTGTCATGTCAAACCTTTCTTGAAGTGCTGATTTTACTACCACAATAGCAGAGGAAGTAGCCCTAGTGATTAAAAGGTCATCAACATAAAGTACCAATATTAACAACGAATCATCATGCCGTAGGAGATACACATTGGGGTCTGAATTGCATCGAGTGAATCCTGAAGATAGAAGGTAGGAATCCATCTTACCATACCAAGCCATGGGTGCTTGTTTTAGGCCATAGATAGATTTCCTTAGCATACATACTAAGGATGAATTGTGAACAAACCCTGGGGGCTGTTCCATGTAGATCTCCTCCTCAAGGTCTCCATGAAGAAAGGCACTCTTTATATCCATTTGATGTACTGACCACCCATGTGCTATAGCTATAGTAAGTGTGAGTCTGAGTGAAGTCATCTTTGCAAAAGGAGCAAAGGTCTCTGTGTAGTCAATTCCTACAACTTGAGAAAAACCTTTTGCAACTAACCATGCTTTGTACTTGTCAACTGACCCATCTGCTACATATGTAGTCTAATATATCCATTTCCATTGAACTACTTTTCTTCCCTTAGGCAGAAAAGTTAAGTCCCAAGTGTGATTTCTGATTAAGGAATCATATTCCTCATTCATGGCAACATCCCATTCAGGTATGCCTGATGCTTCTTTAAATGTTTGTGGATCAGACACTGAAGCAAAGAAAGCATGAGATTCCCGCTGAAAGTCTGTCTGATTCTATCTGTTATCTGTAGTAGTCTGTACCCAAGAATCTACTGGTGAAGACCTTGATGTGGGTGAGTTTGGTGAAAAAATGTTAACTTCTAATTCAATCCCTGAACTTGATGAAGACGAATGCTCTAAATCATTACTATGTGAATTGGAAGAAGAAGAAGAAGAACTACTTTTTGAACTATAAGACTGCTGCAAATGATATGAACTATCAGAGGTATTTTCATGATCCAGAGAATCAATAGTATTTTCTTGAAACTTGACACTTCAATCGATGAACAACTCATGTGTGGTTGGGTGTAATAGACGATAGCCTTTAACACCTTCTGGATATCCAACAAAGATACAAGGTTTGGATTGTGCATCCATTGCCTTGCGATGTTCTTTAGGAATGCGGGCCATAGCAAGTGAACCAAAAACTTTGAAGTGATCAACTGTAGGTTTCCATCCTTTCCAATCTTCAAAGGGGGCGATTTTTTTAAGACTTTATGAGGAACTCTATTCTAAATGTAACATGCACAATTGATAGCTTCAGCCCAATAAGATAATGTTAACCCTTTAGAATGAATCATACAGTTTGCCATCTCCTTTAGAGACCTATTTTTATGTTTTGCTACACCATTTTGTTGAGGGGTATATGGAACTGGGCGTTGCAAATCTATCCCTTCTATTGTGCAAAACCATTCAAAAATATTATTAACATATTCTCTGCCATTATTTGTCCAAAGAATCTTGATGACTTTTTGTGATTGTTTTTCGGCCAAAGATTTGAAATCTTGAAAAGAATCAAACACTTCTAATTTTTGCCTAAGGAAGTAGACCCATGTAAAACATTAGAAATCATCGATAAATGTCAGAATATATCTAGCCTTTGTAAAAGAATGATGTGGAAAAGCTCCTGAAACATCACTATGAACAAGTTCTAAGACTTGTTTTGCCCTTCAAGTTTCTCTTTTGTCAAACTTTGCTTTAGGATGTTTACCAAGTGCACATCCTTCACATAGTCCTTTAGAAAACTTGACTTTTGGTAATCCATTAAACCATATTTTGTTGCCATAGTTGTTCAAGATAACGGTAGTTAAGGTGGCTAGACCATTCATGCCATAATTTACTAACCTCATTTGAATGAGTTAGTAGTGCCTTTGGAGAAATATCTATTTTGCACAAGGATGATTTCAGTACTTCTTCAATAAGTATTTATATACTTCATCAACCTTGGAATGATCAACAAGGTTCGCTAAACTTGATGCAAATCATCAAACAGTTAGCCAAATACAACTGAGATTTGAATCTTCTTCTACAACCACTCCATGCTTCATAGAAATATGTTTAAGGCATCTGAAACAAGCTAGGAATATCCGGTCGGCCAAGATTGGGAAGAATAATAACCTCAAGAAGAAATCTTCAATCAACAAGCTCAAACTTCAATGGAGACCTCCAACATAGTAGCTACATGATCCAAAGACCTCCATAAGCACATTGGAATCACCAATAATTCACTCTAAACCATATTATCAGAAACATTTGAATCTTCCTTCAGAACCTCAAGAACACACTCTGCCATGACTATCAGACTGGAAGAATAGCTTGTGGACCTCCAAACCACAAACTACTGGAGTTGATGATACACACTAACTTCCCAAACATGCCTTCAGATCTGGAAATCATAATCTTATATTACCAGAGCAATCTAGACCTCTTTCCTGTCACTCTATCTTTCTTGATTATTGCAAGAACCGGTTCTACTAAGATGACCATAATTGCTTCAAATCTTGACTAGAGCAACCTCTGACAATCCTCTACATGTCCACATGATCCGCATGCATTGATTGTTACTAATTTTCTCAATATTCTCAACAATCCAATCTTCTACACATACAGCAAAATAGGATACAGTTGACACTAATGGCAACAAGAATATGTTGACATCAATGACAACACCACTTAGGAACATATTTGCAACAATCTCCCCCTTTGTCATTGATGGTAATATGTGATGTGAAAAATTAAATCTAACCATCAAGACAAAAAACTTCTCCCCCTTTCTCTTCTCACTTCTGCAACTACTTTCTTTATTTCTCCCCCTCACATCAGCAACTAGTTTTTCACAAGACTTCTCTCCCCCTTTGACATCAATAGAAAAGGGCACATATTTTCTATCTTTTCTCCCTTTTTGCTTCAGACTGATCCCAAAATTTGGATATTGACTACTCCCCCTTTGAGTAGTACCTCTTTAACATCGATCTAGATCACAAGATATGGATGTGAATTGCACCAGATTGATGCACCTTAATGCATCTTAGTTCTTCTTAGGAGGGGTAATAACCTCTAACTTCTCTCGGAGATACTCAAAAGTATCCTTGGGAAGAGGCTTGGTGAAGATGTCTGCAATCTGATCTTTGGAAGGCACAAACTCCAACTTGACTTCATTCTCATTTACTTTCTCTCTCAAGAAATGAAACTTGATAGATATATGTTTTGTCTTTGAATGTAATACTGGATTCATTGAGATGCTTATTGCACTAGAATTATCACAGAAAATTGTGACTGGCTCCTCAAACATAATTCTGATGTCCTTCAACATTTGCTTCATCCACAAAACTTGAGTGCAATTATTTGCTGCTCCTATGTACTCTTCTTTTGCAGTAGATAGAGATATTGCCTCTTACTTTTTGCTTATCCAGGAGACCAATCTTCTCCCCAAGAAGAATGCACCACCACTAGTACTTTTTCTGTCATCCACATCTCCTACCCAATCAGCATCTATATATGCATGACGAGTGAAGTTATTGTCCTTTGGATACCACAGTCCCTAATCAATTGTCCCCTTGAATTATCTGAAGATTCTTTTGACTGCCATAACATGGGATTTTTTTGGATCAGCTTGAAATCTGGCAACAAGTCCAACTGTATTCATGATATCAGGTCTAGTCTGAGTTAGATAAAGCAATCCTCTAATCATTGATCTATATCTTTTCTAATTTGCTTTGGGAGAGTCATCATCTTTGCTTAGCTTGCATCCGGTTACCATAGGTGTACCTACTAGCTTTGAGTCTTCCATTCCAAATTTCTTTAGCAATTCTTTTACATACTTGGACTGAGATATGAAGATACCTTTATCTGATTGAACAATTTGTAGACCTAGGAAGAAATTCATCTCACCAAACATTGACATCTCAAACTCACTTTTCATCTGATCAACAAATGCTTTACACATCCACTCATTTCCACCAAAAATGATATCATTAACAAAAACTTCAACAATTAGAATGTCCTCATGATCAATTTTGAAGTAGATATTACTATCAGTAGTACCTTTGCTAAATCCTAGCTTAAGCAAATGCTTATCCAATTTGGCATACCAAGCTCTTGGAGCTTGCTTGAGTCCATACAAGTCTTTCTCAATCTACAAACCATATCTCCCTGATTAGACAACTGAAATCCTTCTAGTTGCTCAATGTAGACTTCTTCCTCCAAATCCCTATTCATAAATGTTGATTTCACATCCTTTTGATATACTTTAAAATCTTTGAAGGCAAAAAACGTAAGAAATAATCTAACTGCCTCTATCCTTACCACCGAAGCAAAATTTTCTTCAAAATCAATTCCTTCCACTTGAGAGTAGCCTTTACATACCAATATTGCCTTATTCCTTACTACCTCACCATCTTTGTTTAGTTTATTCTGGAAGACCCATTTGGTTCCAATCACATTTTTGTCCTCAGGTCTAGGAACTAGATCCCATGTGTGATTCTTTTCAATTTGCATCAATTCCTCTTCCATTGCTTTAACCCATTTTTCATCATTGTAAGCTTCACTTATTGATTTAGGTTCAATCCTTGAAATTAAACAAATCTCTTCTTGATATTCAGACATTTTTCTCCTAGTTCAAACACCTTTACTCTTATCTCCTATGATATGGTCTTCAAGATGATTTAACCTTACATACCTGGGAGTTTTGGAAATTGTTTGAGCTTCTATTTCTTGAACTTGTTCCTCATCATCTGTGTTAACCTCTGGAGTCACCAGTTCAAACTGAATCTAGGTCTGAACTTGAACTTGCCTTCCTTGATTTTGAATTTCATCATCTAAGTCATATCTAGATTATCTAGAATGTCCTTTACTTTCATCAACTTTAACATTCACACTTTCAACAATCTTCTTCAATCTCTTATTAAAGCACCGGTAGGCCTTACTTTGAGTTAAGTATCCCAAAAATATTCCTTCATCACTTCTTGCCTCAAACTTCCTAAGTCCTCATCTCTTTTGATATAACATTTACAACCAAAGACTCTAAAGTATCTCACAGTAGGAGAATGACTAAACCAAAGTTCATAAGAGGTCTTACCAGAATTTCCTTTGATCTGCACCTGATTAAGAGTGTAGACAACAGTACTCATAGCCTCTCTCCAGTAAATTTAAGGAACATTTGTCTCCATCATCATGGTTTTGGCAGCTTCTTGAATGGTCCGGTTCTTTCTTTCCACAACTCTATTTTGCTAAGGAGTCCTAGGAGTAGATAACTGTCTTTTTATTCCATGCTTTTCATAGAAAGCATCAAACTCACTGGAGGTAAATTCTCCACCTCTGTCAGATCTTAAACACTTTAATTTCCTACCAATCTCATTTTCAACCATCATCTTGAACACTTTAAACTTGTCAAGGGATTTTGATTTTTCTCTCAGAAAGGTTACCCACATCATCTAGGAGTAGTCATCAATTAGTAACATGAAATATCTATCTCCTTGCACACTCCTAACTCTAGTAGGACCACAGAGATGAGTATGTACCTATTCCAATCTTTCACTTGAACTGTGTTCCTTACTCTTAAAAGAAATTTTGTTCTGCTTTCCCAATTGACATTCTCTACATATGTTATTAGGTTTCACAAGTCTTGGAAGATCTCTTACAGCATGAGTGGAACTTATTTTGATAATGTTGTCAAAATTCATATGACACATCCTCTTATGCCATAGCCAACTTTGATCTGTCTGAGCAATCAAACAACTTTTACCAGAGCTACTTAAGTGAAAGATGTTACCTCTGGTTTGAGTACCTAATGCAATTTCAGTTCCGGAGCTTTCCAAGATTCTACATTTTCCATCCTTGGACTGAGATATGAAGATACCTTTATCTGATTGAACAATTTGTAGACCTAGGAAGAAATTCATCTCACCAAACATTGACATCTCAAACTCACTTTTCATCTGATCAACAAATGCTTTACACATGCACTCATTTCAAATTTCTTTAGCAATTCTTTTACATACTTGGACTGAGATATGAAGATACCTTTATCTTATTGAACAATTTGTAGACCTAGGAAGAAATTCATCTCACCAAACATTGACATCTCAAACTCACTTTTCATCTGATCAACAAATGCTTTACACATGCACTCATTTCCACCAAAAATGATATCATTAACAAAAACTTCAACAATTAGAATGTCCTCATGATCAATTTTGAAGTAGATATTACTATCAGTAGTACCTTTGCTAAATCCTAGCTTAAGCAAATGCTTATCCAATTTGGCATACCAAGCTCTTGGAGCTTGCTTGAGTCCATACAAGTCTTTTCTCAATCTACAAACCATATCTCCCTGATTAGACAACTGAAATCCTTCTGGTTGCTCAATGTAGACTTCTTCCTCCAAATCCCCATTCAGAAATGTTGATTTCACATCCTTTTGATATACTTTAAAATCTTTGAAGGCAAAAAACGTAAGAAATAATCTAACTACCTCTATCCTTACCACCGAAGCAAAATTTTCTTCAAAATCAATTCCTTCCACTTGAGAGTAGCCTTTACATACCAATATTGCCTTATTCCTTACTACCTCACCATCTTTGTTTAGTTTATTCCGGAAGACCCATTTGGTTCCAATCACATTTTTGTCCTCAGGTCTAGGAACTAGATCCCATGTGTGATTCTTTTCAATTTGCATCAATTCCTCTTCCATTGCTTTAACCCATTTTTCATCATTGTAAGCTTCACTTATTGATTTAGGTTCAATCCTTGAAATTAAACAAATCTCTTCTTGATATTCAGACATTTTTCTCCTAGTTCGAACACCTTTACTCTTATCTCCTATGATCTAGTCTTCAGGATGATTTAACCTTACATACCTGGGAGTTTTGGAAATTGTTTGAGCTTCTGTTTCTTGAACTTGTTCCTCATCATCTGTGTTAACCTCTGGAGTCACCAGTTCAAACTAAATCTAGGTCTGAACTTGAACTTGCCTTCCTTGATTTTGAATTTCATCATCTAAGTCATATCTAGAGTATCTAGAATTTTCTTTACTTTCATCAACTTTAACATTCACACTTTCAACAATCTTCTTCAATCTCTTATTAAAGCACCGGTAGGCCTTACTTTGAGTTAAGTATCCCAAAAATATTCCTTCATCACTTCTTGCCTCAAACTTCCTAAGTCCTCATCTCTTTTGATATAACATTTACAACCAAAGACTCTAAAGTATCTCACAGTAGGAGAATGACCAAACCAAAGTTCATAAGAGGTCTTACCAGAATTTCCTTTGATCTGCACCTGATTAAGAGTGTAGACAACAATACTCATAGCCTCTCTCCAGTAAATTTGAGGAACATTTGTCTCCATCATCATGGTTTTGGCAGCTTCTTGAATGGTTCGGTTCTTTCTTTCCACAACTCTATTTTGCTGAGGAGTCCTAGGAGTAGATAACTGTCTTTTTATTCCATGCTTTTCATAGAAAGCATCAAACTCACTGGAGGTAAATTCTCCACCTCTGTCAGATCTTAGACACTTTAATTTCCCACCAATCTCATTTTCAACCATCATCTTGAAAACTTTAAACTTGTCAAGGGATTTTGATTTTTCTCTCAGAAAGGTTACCCACATCATCTAGGAGTAGTCATCAATTAGTAACATGAAATATCTATCTCCTTGCACACTCCTAACTCTAGTAGGACCACAGAGATGAGTATGTACCTATTCCAATCTTTCACTTGAACTGTGTTCCTTACTCTTAAAAGAAATTTTGTTCTGCTTTCCCAATTGACATTCTCTACATATGTTATTAGGTTTCACAAGTCTTGGAAGATCTCTTACAGCATGAGTGGAACTTATTTTGACAATGTTGTCAAAATTCATATGACACATCCTCCTATGCCATAGCCAACTTTGATCTGTCTGAGCAATCAAACAACTTTTACCAGAGCTACTTAAGTGAAAGATGTTACCTTTGGTTTGAGTACCTAATGCAATTTCAGTTCCGGAGCTTTCCAAGATTCTTCATTTTCCATCCTTGAACTGAAGATCATAACTCTTGTCAACCAACTGTCCAGCACTAAGAAGATTATGTTTCAGTCCTTCCACATATAGAACATCATTGGTGTTGTTCTTGCCATCAAAAGAGATAGATCCTTTGCCACAGATTCTACCAACTAAGTTGTCTCCAAATTTTACAAGGCCTCCTTCATAGTTTTCAAAGTTCACAAACTTACTCTTGTCACCAGTCATGTGATGAGAGCATCCACTATCTATCACCCATTCATTCCTTTCAATAACCTGAACAGCCAAGGCAGTTTCCATATTTTCACAGCTAGCAGATCCAGTAGACACCGAATCTTCTTCTTTGATAGCAATAAACACCCAATCATTTTCAGAGGAGCCTCTATGATTAGATTCATCATCTGTTATCCCTTCTTCTCCATTTTCTTGGACATAGTAACATTTATTTTTACCTTTAAACCTATTAGGGTTAGGTTTTGAAAACCTTTCCGGACATCTTGAGGCAAAATGACCAATCTTGTTACAAGCAAAGCATTTGAGTGGTAATTTTCCTTCATACTTACCGGATCCTCTTGGCATTCTTCTGGCAATAAGAGATTCAAGGTCTATTGATTCTATCTCAACATCTTCAAGATCCTTTCTTGTCTTTGCAAGTCTGTTTGATCTTGCAGAAGAGCTTTCACCCAGATCATATCTTTGTTTTCCATACACACTAGCTTTAAATGCAGATTCTGACTTGGGAAGAGAATCACCAAACTCACTTAATTTGAAGGCTAAAATTTTGCCAACCAGATAATATATTGTAACCTCTAAGAGTGTCCTGATTTCTTCTATAGTTGTAACCTTATGTTTGTAAGAATCTAGTAAAGATCTAAGTACTTTTGATACAATTTTTTATTCTTCCAAAATTCCATCAGCACACCTAATTCCACACACAAGTTCATTTATCTTTTTCTTGTAGATTGTGATGTTTTCATCTTTGCTCATCCTCATAGTTTCAAATTTTCCTCTCATACTTTGCAGTTTTGCACATTTGACATATTTGTCACCTTCATACAAATACTCCAACTTTTTCTAGATTTGATAAACAATTTTTAGACCAAAGACATTTGTCATTTCTGAATCAGTCAGGGCACTCAACAAGGCTTTTTTAGGTCAATGATTATTTTCAGCATCTTTGACTTGATTAGGAGTTGAAGGACCTTTCTCTGGAGGTTTATACTCAAGACTTGTTATTGCCCATGCATTGCAAATGGTAGTCCATGCGATCTTTCCAAACAAAATAATTTGTTCCATCAAATCTTGGACTACCCCTCCTTTAGGTCGACATCCTAGATCTCCTCAAGCGGTCAATCTTTTATGTGAGGATCTGGCTTTGATACCAATTGTTGGGACTAGACAACTGAGAGGGGGGGTGAATTTGTTGTCCCTTAAATTTTTTTTTTCCTTTAACCTTCTTTATTATCTTACTATCAGATTAGTAATGCAAGCATTTAAGCATGAATCCACAACATAAGAGCATAAACATAATCAACACATTTGACACCAAGATTTTGATGTCAAAACCTGGTTAAGGGAAAAACCATAGTGGGGGTTAATCCACAAAATGCGTACCCTGTTAAAAGTACTTAGAAAAATAGAAGGCACATGCCTTCAGGTGCATTTCCTAGAGGTCACTACTCAAAAGGAGAGGCTCACTACCTACAGAATTTATTTAGAAATAATTAACTAAGAATTAGAATCTATTTCATGCCTGATTCAGTTTCAATGAATGCTCAAAAACTTTTTCTTTGCCTCAAACTCTTCTTCACACTCTACACTTCTCTTGATCCTTTCCTTCTCTACTCTACTCATGATCCTTCCTTTGGATTTTATTTGTTTTGCACAAGGATGATTTCAATACTTCTTCAACAAGTATTTATATACTTCATCAACCTTGGAATGATCAACAAGGTTAGCTAAACTTGACACGGATCATCACACTATTGGCTAAATACAACTAAGATTTGAATCTGCTTCTACAACCACTCCATGCTTCATAGAAATGTGTTTAAGCATCTGGAACAAGCTAGGAACATCCAATCGGCCAAGACTAGGAAGAACAATAACCTCAAGAAGAAATCTTCAATCAACAAGCTCAAACTTCAATGCAGACCTCCAACATAGTGGCTAGATGATCCAGAGACTTCCACAAGTACATTAGAATCACCAATAACATTCACTCTAAACCATATTATTAGAAACATTTGAATCTTCCTTCAAAACCTCAAGAACACACTCTGCCATGACTGTCACAGTGGAAGGATAGCTTGCGGACCTCCAAACCACAAACTATTGGAGTTGATGATACACACTAACTTTCCAAACATGCCTTTAGATCTGTAGATCATAATCTTATATTACCAGAGCAATTTGGACCTCTTTCCTATCACTCTGTCTTTCCTGATTATTACAGGAACTGGTTCTACTCAGATGTCCATAACTCCTTCTAATCTTCATGTAGACTTCTCAAATCTTGACTGGAGCAACCTCTAACAATCTTCTACATGTCCACATGATCCGCATGCATTGATTGTTATTAATTTTCTCAATATCCTCAATAATTCAGTCTTCTACACAGACAACAAAATAGGATACAGTTGACACTAATGGCAACAAGAATATGTTGACATCAATGATAACACCACTTAGACACATATTTGCAATAGTGAGTAGCACCAAAATCAATAATCCATGTTGGAGATGAAGATTAAGATGATGTAACAACTAGAGCTTTGCTTTTTGGTTTCTCTTTATCCTTGTTAGTATCTTGAGTTGATGTAGATGCCTTGATAGAATTAGGTAGCCCAATGTTATTCTTTTTGAGAATATTTGAGAGACTTTCAATTTTCTTCCTCATGCATTTATGTTCATCATGCCCTAGCTTTTTACAAAAGGCACATATTATCCTCTCTGTAATGTGCTTACTTTTTTGATAAGATTTATCCTTTTTGATATCATCAATTTTATCTGCTTTCTTACTATCCTTGGCATTTTTAGTGTTTTTCTTCCCATTTGAAGTTTGTGGCTTGTCATTCCTTGCAATTAGAGCCTGAGGATTTGTAGACTTCAAAGAACCCATCTGAATTAGTTTCTCCTATTCCCTTGTGAGATCAAAAATGAATTTATCTAGAGTGGGCATTTTCCATGATGCTCCAAGAGCACTTTTAGTAGAATACAAAGTTGATACAAACACATAAAATTCTAGACCTAATTTGGAAAGTACTGAAAGGATTAATTGATCCTCTTTCTTGTCAATTCCACAATCTTTTAACTGTAACTTTAAAGATTTGAACTTTGTGAAGAAATCTTCTAAAGCTGAGTAATTTCTAGGACTAAGACCTAAGAGCTGATTTTCCAATTCATGACTTCTGAGTTCATCAATTTTTTCAAATAGTTTTTCTAAAGTATCCCACACTTCATTAGGTGTAGTTAAGTTTTTTACATGAAACAATAATTCAGGAGATAGATTTAAACACGGAAAGCCAAATGCTTGATCACATTTTTTGAAAATCTTTTCTTTCGCTTTAGCCGCATTAGGTTCTTTTTTTGTTCCCATAGTTATCCTATATAGGTCCTTATTTTTTAGCACAAGACCAACTTTAATCTTCCAATCTTGATAATTGAAAGGTGTTAGTGGAGGAATAGGAACTGTAGACTCCATGATGCCTTTTAGTCATGCAAATAGTAGATGTAGAAAACTTGAAAGAAAGAGAAATATAGAAAGTGAAAGTGAGATGTATCAAAGGTAACACTCTCACAAAAAACACTTCCCTAAGAAGTGTGCAATATGAACACACATATTTGCCCCCTTGATTATTTTTAGTTTCCCCCCAGATTGCTCAATTTATTAAAGAAGTGTTTTTGTCACTCTAAACTAACAAGCATGGGCACTTTATAATAATAGTGTGTTGATAGGCTAGAATGATAGAGGACAAAAAAATAGGCACTTTTGCCTTTTGAATGACTTGATTATGAGATCATATGCAAAATTTATACTCTTTACAAATGCAAAAAAAATACACCTTCAAAAATTTTCAAAGTGCTTGAAAATAAAATTTTTGCAAACAAATATTGGAAAGAAAGAAAAAATTGATGAGGGAAAAGTTAAGCCCCCTGTGGTAGAGTGTGACCAACGGCTTAAAAAGCATATGACCAGGGGCTTAATTGTGAAAATTTTGTGCCCCTCCCCTTCTTTTATTTCTCCTCTTTGCTAATGTCAGCCCCCTATCTTCTTATGTTAGCAGTTTTGACACTTTTCCAAATGAATAGTGCTTACTTGACTGTGATAAAGATTAACGACCATTGTAGTTTGAACGTGGCTCCAAACATGCCAAAAATAACAATTTTTGTACCTCTTGAATAGGGCAAAACCAAGTGATGAGGCTGACTTTAGTGTAGGGTCTTCAGGGGCCTATTTGAGGGCAAATAGAGGGTGATTTTGACACTAAGAATGAGTGACTTCCACTGGAGATAGGGGCAAAAATGAAGGAAATGAGGATGATCTGATGCCGAGTGTATACGGAATGGGCCTCTTGTCAGAAGATGTGGTGAGAATGCCACAAGTAGGGCGGTGATGTGGCTTTGGATGCTACGAGATGGGGTGTCGAGCTCAGCATGTTGGACCACATCTTCATTGATGAGAGGTTCGACCTCTGTGAAAGGTGTTACCAGATATATAAATTGGCCTCTATGTGAGGCACAAAAAATAGAGAAAAAATGCCTCTATTGAGGCTTTCCTGGCAATGATTCGACCTCACTGTGGTGAGAGTCAATGAGCTCTCCAATAACAATTTATAACCTGGAAGAAAAAATGTTTCAAATATGCTTTAAAAACTAATTTTTTACCTCCTCAATATGCAGTGATAGAAGGCTGGATTGAGCCTAGCGTGCAAGAGAGGTTGCAAAGATTCACCAATGGAGATGTTGTCAATAAGTAAACGGTTTGAAGCTATTCCAAAAGATCTAATACCATGTGTGAGTGGAAGTCGAAGATCAATGGATTAGAGATTAAACACAAATGCAATATATTGAAAATGAACAGAATTGCTTTACAACCGATCAGGTATAAATAGGTTAAGTTTGAGAAACAATACTCCACAAGAATAGGAAAGGTGGCGAAAATGGAACCAAGAGAATAGCTCAAGGTTCAACCACCCTCAAATGTAGCGACGATGTGTCGAATATGAGGTGACACATCTACTAATGACTCAACAACGAGACTTAGTCTTCCACATGTGAGGAAAACAACCTAACTATGGTTATGTTGTGAATAACTCATGTGAGTTATACACCAACACATTGCAACCCTCAAAGAAACCTTCCACCTTATAGGAAACTATGATGACTAGTCCATAAAGTTTCTTAGTTGTGCAAAGGCCAAGATCAAATAGTACAAGGATAGAAGGACTTATTTCATACTTCAGTGCCTCAACTAGAATCTAAGATTTAGAATAGTTTTGAAGAATTAATCAGGCTTGAGACCCCACATTTAAGTCACTATATATTTCTTACAAATCTCTTCTATTGGAGAAGCCTATAAGTTAGCTTATAAATTTAAAGCAAAGATGAAGTTTAAGAGTGATAAAGAAGATACAATGTCTCATAACAAGCAATAGTTAGAGCTCTCAAAGCAAAATTCTAAACTAGGAAATGGTCATCAAAACCATCACCATAAGAAGTAGCAATTGAAACATGAACAAAACTTTAAGTAGTTCAAGATTAGCAAGTGGTTCACAATTCAAAATTCCAACAATCATTCCATAGTAGAATGTTGAGTCAGGAATACTTTGCTTGTATAGCTTCAAGAAGAAGGTACCGTTACTATTATAACATAGAATAATGATTAAAAGTCATGGACAACCTAGCGTCATGGTAGGTATCTCAAATATCTCTACTTCTTTTGCAAATGAGTGATCTCACAATAGAGTGTCCCACTTTTTTCCCAAAGTGGGACATTGAAATTAATATTTTTAACTAAATTTTCACTTTCTGACACCTATAGAAACTAAACCATTAAGAATTTAAAGATGATGTGAACTAGTGATTTTGAGATTTCATGTGTAGATTCTAAATAAATATATTTTAAAAATTTTAAAAATAATTTGTGAAATTTTTATGTAACTTTTAATAACTTATTTTTTATAGTTAATAGTATTTTTATAAAAGTGATGTTTATACAATATAACATAACTTTGTTTTTATAGAAAAGGATAAAATTATATATCTTTAAACATAGATTTGTAACACCAATATCTAATGTGCATATTAGAGCTAGGTTTCCAACACTTTGGGAACTCTAGGGATACGTTTCAGTCCTATTGTTGAATGAATTTTTGAGCAAGTTAAGTTGTAGGATGATTAGAATGGTGTATCAGGAATATAGGGAGCTTGAACTTCATCTTTGTTTGAAATTGAGTTATATTTCTTAATGCTCCCTCTTGTTTAAAAACCTTGAGTAGGCTAAAATGAATGTGATTAGAGGTGCTATTGTCTAAGTCATTTCATTTAAACCATGAAGCTATTAACTTGTTGGTTGTTTATTTATCTTTCAAGATGGATTTTTGATTAAGTAGTGTGGTTTGTACAACATCTCTTGTATGTACAAAATATCTTATATTTTTCTAGACAAAATGGTTGGAGGGGGGGTCATATGTTGGTTGTCTAGGGATGTAATTATTTTATGTTAATTCTATAATTAAATGTATTGATGTTTAAAAAAAATTCCTTACGTGAAAATGGAAGGGCTTAGGGGCTAGTGTAAATTGATAGTTAACAACTGAGCTCACTTCTTTGAATAATGTGATGTATCCATTTTTTTCAAGTATCTTGTTCAAAGGCTTGTTTATGTTTGATTCCACCTCTTAGAAAAGTGATTTGCTTAACATTTTTTAGATAGACCCACCTTAGTTTAGGGTGTAAGATGAAATCTTTCATGGGTGTACCTTAATCATCTCAAAATTGAGTTATGTTATCTTATCCTTGAACCTTCATTTGGTGCCTTAACATATTTATCTTGTGTTTTCCTAATATATAAAATTTCCTTGGAATTTCTTAATTTTAGTAGTACTCTTTCTGAATTGTGAGTGGGTGTGATTTGGGAGAAATCAGATGGACATATAAAAGGTTGATTTTTAGTTAATGGAAAAGTTTATATATCTATATGAATGTATAGGGTAGTCTGATTTCTTTAAATGAGTGTTGCTCTAGAAAGACATGAAGTTTCATAAATTATTTGATTTTATGATCTTATAAAACAATGTGAACATGTAGATGTTAGAGTCAAATGTGCTAAAAGCATAAGGAGAAGTATATAGGATTATGCTTTTATATCCTCTTATTGAATCAATTAATGTTGTAGAAAACTTCCTTTTTGTTAGTTGTTATGTGTGAGAAAAAGTTTTTGTGAATTACTACTCTTATAAATTAAGCATACTTAAAATATTATACTTTTTGTATGTGTGCTTGTGATCTTTGACAAATAATAGAGATTAAATGTAAGAGAATGTTGTCTTCCACATTAGTTGATAGCAATGTGGATTACTTAATATTATACTTTTGTATGCATCCATAAAATTATAGGACTAGTTGGATGTTAGAAGATAGCATGTTACTTTGTCATTATTTTTAGTAAGTGATCATTTGTCTATTTTTCCAACATATATGTTGCTTCTCTGTGACTGTGTGGTGCATTGGAAAATTTTTATCTCTTGCTTAATATTTGAAGATTAGAATTTTCATACTAGCGTATGTTTTAACTAGCATGTATAGGCAAAACCTAATTATGTTTCAAAGAAAAAGGGAGAACTAGGACAAATGTATGAAATAATCTTAATTTTTGTGAGACATTCAAAAGGTCATAGGTTGAAATGAAGTTGATGTAATAATGCTTTGGTCAAACAAGTTTGAGTGTGAAACATGTAGAAGTTTCAATCAAGGAATAATACTTGAGGCTTTAGATTTTAGAGTAAGTTTATTGAAGAATAGATATAGTAGCACAAATCATAGGCATGTTTTATTCTGGATTAGTATTGGATATGCAAGTAACTACTTTTGAATGTTAGAATTGATGGTGAGCTATTCTATTGATGAATATGATTGAATTATGAAATATCTAATAACTTTATGTCATTAAGCAGTTTGGAAATAATTTTTGTTTTGATTAGAGGTTATCATATTATGTGATTATATAGTGAGCCATAGAGTAGGATATTCAGTATCCCTTCTAATTGACTATTTATAGGCAACTATGTTAGATATTAGTAGGCTTGAGTGCATAGATTAGTATGGTTTCCTTGCCATCTTAATGCAATAGTGATCTTCAATTTTGATATAGTAATGTAGGTGTTAACTTAATGAGAGATTAGACTATATTATTCTTACCTTGAAAAATTTTAGATATACTACTAGGCTTGTGTTTAGGTTATTACTAAATGTTTTTAATGATAATGGGCATAGTTAAATCCAATGAGTAGGTTTATCCTAGATTAAGTATTGAGGTTAAGACCACCATACACCTTCTCCCCTTTGAGTGGCTTGTTATAGTCACAAAGTGATTTTTGTGAAACAATTTTATTTGACTATTCGATTTCATTTCTATTTTTTTATATATAAATGTTGTGGATTTACTTAATTGTATTGTAACCAGCAGTATGAGAATTTATTTCCTACCCTTGGGTACTTAAAGCTAATTTAATTTGATATGTTTCTTTGCCTTGGGAACTATTTTGTTTGGACTTTCAATTTAATTCAAATATTTTACTTTGGTGATCAACCTTGATATTATTATTACTATTATTATTATTATTAGTTTAGAGATTTTATTTTAGATTTTAATATTTTCCTTTTCAAAAATTACTAGTTATTGAATTTAGAGGCCTTTTGTTTAATGGATACTACTGGGAAGTGTAAAGATTTTCATGTATTAAAAGTTTACTTTTTTGAAAGGAGTTCCTAATAGGTTGTATGGGGAGATGGAAGGAGGTGGCATGAGAATTCTTGTAGATTTAAGACTAGTGATAAAATAGTCTAAGATGGTCAATTATTTTTTTTATTCTTAACTATGTACCCTCTTTATGTCTTGTCAATTATGTAAGTTTACCTCTTTCTTCCTCCTTGAGGGCTTCCAGGAGGAAGCCTATCTCTAAGGGGATGAGGATGTAAGGCCTACCTATTTACTTATATATTTTCCTATACTTTCATGAATTTAGACCTTGAGGATTATATTCTTTGATATTATGTGGTGTTATTATGCTTAGACTAGAGGACTATAGAACATGTGTTTTGGACATTTTTATATGTGGTTGAGATTTTGGACTTATATGTTTGCAAAATTGATGGTTAGAGAAACTATATGGCTAGAATATTTATATGTTTGTGTGTATGGAATTTATATAGATAAAATAATACTTTTATATTAAATTACGAAAATGAGTGTTATGTAGCTAGATGGATTTTATGAGAAATGACCAGTTAATAATTAAATTGTACGTTTATTTTTATGTTGCTTCAGCTATTTTTACCAAGAAAATCTGATATTGAAAATTTGAGTTTCATAGGGGGTGGTCAATACATTACGATTCAGAGAAACTTCCAAGAACAAATCTATATGCTAAACATGTTATCCTAAGCCCATTCTTCCTTGAGGAATAATGGCTTATGTGTGAGTGTATGTGTTGTTATTATTTTGTGTTAATTTTAATTATTACTTTTTATTCTTTATATCTTTGGTGAATTAAATTAAATTTATTTTGAATTTGCATGGGTAATTCTTGTGGACAATTGATTTAATTTTAAAAGAATATTCTTTTGTTTTAGTTTATTTATGGAGAAGCTTTATTTTGTTTTATTGTTTATTTTAAATATTTATTTTGTTTTAATGGATTTTATTAAAACTTTATTTTTGTTTTAATTTCTTTATTTGAGAGCTTTATTTGTTTTTAATAGAATTCTTTTTGGGAAAAAAAGAGTGCTTTTTGGGAATTATTATTTATTGATTAATATTTGGAGAATAAGGTTTTTTTTTGTGGGGGGACTTAGTTTTGGGCATCTTCTCTTGAATTTTTGGTTTAGTTATGGTTTTCATGGGATTTTGGGTGAAGAAAGATTATTTTTGAAAAAGAAGGAAAACATTTTCTTGAGGTTTTTGGAAGAAGAAGAAATTATTATATGATTGGAGAAGGAAAAGTTGATTGGAATTTTATTTTTTAAAGATAATGCACTGGTAAACTTTTTAATGGGACCAACAACATTGGTGCGACACACCCTCTGGCTCCACATGAATGCTTTTGCCCCAAGAAATGAACTAGTGAGGCCACAACACGGGATACATCATCCCCTAGCAAGAACACTTCAAACCCGCGAGGTCATTTGCCCAGTGAAGGTGTAAAGCCTGCGAGCTCATTGGCCCAGTAGGGGTTTGAACTCTGGTGGCTGCCACTACAACTGAGCAACTTAACCACTGAACCATCCCCTTATCGGTGACTTGATTGGAATTTGGTGAAGGAATAGCTTGTTGGCAAGAGACACTGTGTGGATTCATGAGTGTTGTCATTGATGGCAACAAAGTCCATCCCACACATACGCAGGACATGGTGTGTCTCTACCGGAAGTTAGATTGAAGAAGTGTTGTGATCTGATAAGCAAGAACAGAGCATGTAGCAAGGTCTGACAGTCAGGTTTGGATCTCTCAGAGGAAGTATCTCAGTAAAGTGCAGATTTGGGGAAGTCAAGAGGAGTACCTTGACTGATAGATTCCAGGGATTGGGCCTTCGGTGATGGAAGAGTGAAGAGACATGAGTACTTGAGTGTTGAGTCTCTATTTGGCATAGTAGATAGAGGAAGAACTGACCGGTAGAACATCAGACCTAAATCCAGAGGAGATATTGATGGTGATCAAGCTTCCTGAGTTATCATTCATGATTGGCTGACATAATTGATGACTTCTATAAACATCTCCTTGATATGCATCACTTGGTAAGAAAGGATTCAGCCGATAGATTAGAGTCTCAAAAAATATTGACTATTCTGGATGTCAACTAGAAAGGTATTGAAATCATCTATGTGGATATATATACCAGATGGATTTTGATGTGAAGAGTGAAGTTGTGAGTGGTGTTGTGTGAAGAAAAGGAGAAAAGTAGAGTAACAGCAATATTACAGGTCTGGTATGTGATAGGACAGGAACATCAAAGAAGAGGAAGAATGAAGTGCAGTAGATCAGTATATTGAGCCTAATCGGAATTGAACCTCAACATGTGTGGATGCTTCTCATCAATTCAAGTATGTAGTTTCTTTGTATAATCTATTATAGGCAGTAAGCCCTTGTGAGCAGTGTGCTCAGGCAGTGAGCCCTAATTTGCATGTGCCATTTGTTCTTTCTATTCTTCTAACAGAGAATACAATCTTGGGTTAATCACCCCATTTTTTTTTCCCTAATAGGGTTTTCCATGTCAAAATCATTGTGTCATGTGTATTAATACTATTTCTATTCTATGGTTATGTTTGCTTATTTTATTTGATGCTGCATTAATCATTAAGGAAGTTTAGAAAGATGAAATAATTAAGATAACTAATTCACCCCCTCTCTTAGTTATCAACAATTGGTATCAGAGCCAAGTTCCTCCAAACAGAGCCTAACAGCTTGAGGAAGATCTGGGAACTCAAATGGATGTGTATGGTATGAGGGAACAACTTCAGTCTGCCCTAGATGATCTTGAGCAATCTAACTCTAAAGTCAATGAATTGAAGGAAAGACTCAAATAGGCTACTGATTTCATAAATGAACTAAAAGGGAAATTGAGTATTTCTATGAAAAAGATAAAGGACCTACTTCAGCAATTGGCAAATCAAGGTGAAGCCAATGATACAATGAAGATATGAAGGAGAAAACCAAGTTATGTGAAAAGTTATCAAAAGAGGTCATTATGGTAAGACATGAAATGGAATCAGGAGTTATGAAATTCACCCAAGAAATTGAAGAGAAAAGAAAAACTGAAGATGGTCGAAGACAATCTCTCAAGGAGAAGTCAGAAGACTGCCACAAAATGGATAGAATAATTAGGCATCTAGAATCTGATCTTGAAGAAGCTAGAGACCATGAAGAATAACTTGAGAATCAAATTGACACTCTTAAAAGGGATCTTCAAACATCAAATGAATACAAAGAGAAATTCAAGATAAGCTTTGCTCAACTTGAAGTTCTTCTTCAAAGCCAAAAGAGGGTAGATGACAAGCAAGGCTTGGGGTATGAAAAAGGTGAAAGTTCTGGATCCGGTCAAAAGAATTCTAGATTAGAAAATCTAAGAAACATGCCTAGAAGACCTCAGGTAAGGCAACCAAATGCTCAAAGATATCCATCTTTGAATGGATACTACAACAACTTCAATAACTTTGGTCATTAAGCAAATCAGTGTAGAAGAAGAATGAATTAGACTAATACATCATTCTCCAGGTAGTGCTTCAATTGCAAAAGGTATGGTCACAAATCCCATGAGTGTAGAAACTTGCAAATGAACAATGCATTCAATGGTAGATGCTTTGCATGCAATAGAAAGAGACATATGGCTAATCAGTGTAGATCAAGAGGATATCAGTCAAATATGCAAAAAAATGTTGCTTGCTACAATTGCAATAGATCTGGTCATATTGCCAAATTCTGTAGAAGTAAGAATCAAGACAAAAGGGGTCTGGAACAACATAATTATAACCAAGACAAAGGAAAAGGAAAAATGAACGCAAATGAAATTCAAAGGGAGATGAATAAGATTTGGGTGAAAAGAAGCACAGAGAATGTTGGGGATGGATGTGCACTAGAATCTGGTGCTGATAATCCTTCTAGAAATTGAATAGATGAGCTCTGGCTCAGGGGGAGTCACTAAGATAAATCAATTCCCCCAGCCAGTCAATTAGTGCCTGAAATTGGCACATGGGAAGTTACGGATTAAAGGGTTCTTAGAGAAATATCTAAAGTAGGTTTGGTTAAGATATGAAAGATCTGCAAGAAGATTTGAAGAGTCTAATCTACCAAGATTGATCTAGTTCAACAGTTATCCGATAAAAATGGGATTCCCACAGTTAGATATGGCTTGATTCAAAATTGTGGAATCTTGATCCATGGATAGACCAAATGATTAGAGAAAGGAAGATAGATTGTCACTATTCACTGAGAATAACTCTAAGTGTATCTCAGTGATCTGGAAAAGATCTATCGCAAAATAAGAAGAACAAGGCAACTAGAATGACTTAAGATGTGCATTTATTGCAGCATGAAATTAGGGCTTTCCCAGAAATAAAAGGGTTCATTCATTTGTCATTTGCACATTTGCATTCAAGAAGAAAAGAAAAGGATCTTTGCAACAAATTGCTTCAAATTTTCAATATCAACCATTGAAGTCGATTCGTCTAGCAAATTAATCTGGCTCATTCAGCAAACCCTAGAAGCGTAAAAGGTATTTTCGTTGCTAAATATCTCTCTGTAAATCCTTGAAGATGGGTACTCCAAATGTTGTAATGATTTATGATAGGCCTCACCCCAAATTTAAGAAACATCCCTACAAATCTTTAGAAGTGGATCCCTTAGGTGCATTTTCCAACACTCCGCATGGGGTTTTACATGTTGAAGACATTAGAGCATATATTCATGCAAATATTGAGGAATTCAGAGACTCCAAACTAATGGACATTTACCATAAGGAACTGATAGATGACTCATTTGATCTCAAACCCCAATACAAGGTCATCAGGGATGAACATTTCAGTTAGTGCATTTGTTTCCCCTGCTTTATTGAAGATGAATGGGTCTGGTATGTGTTAAGCAGAATACATGACAACTTCATGTGGTTGAACAAGCTGTTTAAGATCACTAAGGATGCCATTAGGGCAGTTACTAGATTGCACTCATTTCGGTGGGATACCTACTCTCAAATCTATCAAAAATCAGACAGTGAGTGAGGCTACTGGATCAAGGTTTGGCAAGAGGGTGATGACAATTGAAGATATCATTGATCCAGATATCAAATTTACATCCATGATAATTGGTTACAAGATTTATCATTCCAACAGGGAAAATTCAGTACCTGGAACTGCAATCTACACAGCCTATCAGATGCTAAAAGAAAATGCTGACTATGACCTTTGTGAGCTTCTCCTAAACCAACTTTTGGAGAACCTGTAGAAGATAAAGAAGGATAAGAAGAATTCCTTCAAATATGGTGGCTTGATACTCTGTCTATTCTTCTATTACATGAATGAGCTACCCAGATCTAATGGGTGGATATGGCAAAATGACAGACTAGTAGCAATTCAAATCAGAGACTATTTACATGGACTTGGTGATGCCAAGGCACAAAACACAGCACTCTGGGGCTACTTCAAGAACTTTTAGAACATGATGCAAGCCAGAGAGAGAATCCCCCAATCTCTAGTTGAAAAGTATAAAGATACAGTTTGCTTTATGGTAGAAACTGATCAGTGCCTAATGGAGGCAGTGGAGCCAAGAGTAGTCTTGATCATGCCTATGGGGTATGAAGTTGATGAGAAAATTGTAGAGCTGCATGTTCAACACATGCTAAGTCAGCCAAAGGATCCTAAGGCAGAAAGGTTTGGAATCTTTGAAGAGTTGAGTGTGAAGATCCATGTGGAGCTACGACAACCAGAAATGAAGAGAAAAGTGAGAAAAGAAGTTGAGAATATTGCCAAAAATTATGAAATTTCAAAAGAGGCACTTGATGCCAACAGAGTAAAGGTGGAAAGGGTAGAAAAAGGAAAGGAAGAAGCAGAAAAAGAAAGTGCTCCAGTAGAAGCCCCCTCCCAGACCAGATCCTCTAAGAGCTCTACTCCTAAGAGCTCAAAGGCATCAAAACCAGAAGCAAAATCATTCGGTAAAGGAGAAAAGAGAACAAAGACAAAGGCTACAAGATCATACACAAGCCTCAAGGATGATGAGGAAATAGAGTCTGATGAGGAAATTAAGAAAGTGAAGAAGAAGAAGAAAGTATCTGGATAATCCACTACCAGTCCAGACAAGGAAGAAGAAAAGACAGATAAATGTGTTGAGAAACCTAATCTTGACGATATCATCAAGGCAATTACTATGGATGGAAACCTGAAAACATTAACATAATTCTATGATGAATGTAGTGAAGCTGACTAGAAGATCCTGCAGGATGCCACAGTTAAGTATCTGAATATCTACAACAAAGATTTCATTGAGATCATATCTTTAATTCCTAAAAGCCTTGAGAAGGAACTTGGAATGAGAAAGAATAATGCCAAAGAAAAGGATATGGAGATCTGGGAATAGATAGCCATTCAGCTCTATCCCTCCATCACTCCTAAGCAGAATAATATGATCTTCAAAGCTTATAAGGATGAGTTTCGAAGTAAAGCTAGAATGAATCAGCGTATGCTTGGAGAAACTGACAAGGTAGCAAAAGAAACAAAAGGTATCCTCTGAAATGCATACAAAAGATTCAACATTCCTATTATAGAGGACTTAGATGATCCCTTAGCTATAGATGTTGAAGAAGAATCTACTGAGATAGTAGTAGAAGAGGTAAAGGAGACAAGTGAAGAGAAAGATAAGGACTTAGAATCCTCTTCTTTGGAAGAGGACATCCATGAACAAGCAAACATCACTCCTCCAGTTTCCCCTGCAGACTCCGGATCTAAAGAAGAAGAGAGAGTATAAGAGAAGATCAGTCAAGAAGTAGAGGAGAAGGAAAAAGCAGATGATAGTGGTAAGGCTGCAGAAGGGAAGAAAACCTTGTCACCAGCAAGAGACACAACAAAAGTGGTCGAGGAATTCTTAACCAAGGAGATGATGGAATTTGATGAACTGAAACTTCTTTAAGGACTGTTCAATTTTGACTCCTCTCCCCGGTTCAAACCATGAAGCTAGCATCCTTTACTTCAGCAAAGGCAAAAGAAAAACTTTTGATGTCTCACATGGAGGACTTCAATCTCATAGAAATAGCATCCGGTGTACTGGAAAAGATCATGCCATCTTTTCAGAAGGATCCCTTAGTCTCTTCATTTGGTAATCTCAAATCTCTAGTTAATAGTGTTAGCACACATTTTGATTCCTTAGAAAAGTCAGCAGAAGATAAGGTCCGGAAGGAGTTTTTGGTAAAAAGATTATCAGAGGTATAAGGGCTAATAACCAATGATAGGAGAGTTATGGATATCAGAATAAAAAGCCTAGAAAATGCTCTCAAAGATGGGGGAGATATATATAAATTTTGTTTATCTTGGTTTACAGTAACCTTAGATATTAAGAAGAAAGTAAAAGAGCAAGAGTAAACTACTAAGTTTGTCTCAAAGTTTTGATCCTCTTACCACTTCCATAATAAATCAAGAATGTCAGACTATTGCAGTCTTGAATGAAATTAAGAAGCTTGAGAAGGAGAAGAAAAATAGAATAAGTAGGTTGAGTGAACTTAGAGGGATAATTATCCCTAAGTTAGATGTCATGCATGAAGCCCTAAATGATGCTCAAACCACAGCCCGGACTAGTGATCTGACAGATCTGAAGAGGGCAGAAGTTTTGCATTCCTGTTGAGTGGTCACATCTCAATTTTAGACAGGATGAAGTAGAGTTGGGTGATAGAAGTTGTACAGTTGAAGAATAAATTTGCGGACATACTTAAGTATATGTAAGTATAACCTGTAATATACTTATGAGATTAAGTATAGATTGAGTTTTACAAATTTTGGTGTACGGACCCCACCCTTTGCCATTGATGTCAAAGGGGGAGTGAGGAGTAGTGAAAAATGAGGAATCCAGCTAAGGGGGAGCTCCAAAAAATGTACATAAGAACAGAGCATTAGCCAAGGGGGAGTATAGTGTGACAGTCATTTTTCACTAAGTGTTGCCATCAATGCCAAAGGGGGAGATTGTTGGCAAGAGACACTATGTGGATTCATGAATGTTGTCATTGATGGCAACAAAGTCCATCCCACACATCTGCAAGACGTGGTGTGTCTCTACTAGAAATTAGATTGAAGAAGAGTTGTGATCTGATAAGCAAGAACAGAGCATGCAACAGGGTCTGACAGTCAGGTCCGGATCTCTCAGAGGAAGTATCTCAGTAAAGTGTAGATTTGGGGAAGTCAAGAGGAGTACCTTGACTAATAGATTCCAGGGATTGGGCCTCTGGTGATGGAAGAGTGAAGAGACATGAGTACTTGAGTGTCGAGTCTCTGTTTGGCAGAGTAGACAGAGGAAGAACTGACCGGTAGAACATCAGACCTAAATCTGGAGGACATATTGATGGTGATCAAGCTTCCTGAGATATCATTCATGATTGGATGACATAATTGATGACTTCTATAAACATCTCCTTGGTACGCATCACTTGGTAAGTAAGGATTCAGCCGACAGATCAGAGTCTAGAAAAATATTGACTATTCTGGATGCCGACTAGAAAGGTGTTGAATCATCTATGTGGATATATATACCAGATGGATTTAGATGTGAAGAGTGAAGTTATGAGTAGTGTTGTGCAAAGAAAAGGAGAAAAGTAGAGTAATAACAGTACTATAGGTTTGGTATGTGACATGACAACATCATCAAAGAAGAGGAAGAATGAAGTACAGTAGATCAGTATATGAGCCTAACCAGAACTAAACCTCAGCATGTGTGGATGCTTCTCATCAGTTCAAGTATCTAGTTTCTTTATATAATCTATTATAGGTAGCGAGCCTCTTGTGAGCAGTGTGCTCAGGCAGTGAGCCCTAATTGGCATGTGCCATTTGTTCTTTCTATTCTTCTAACAAAGAATACAATCTTGGGTTAATCACCCCGTGGCTTTTCCCCTAACAGGGTTTCCCATGTCAAAATCATTATGCCAAGTGTATTAATGCTATTTCCATTCTATGGTTATGTTTGCTTATTTGATTTGATGCTGCATTAATCATTAAAGAAGTTCAGAAAGCTGAAATAATTAAGATAACTGATTCACCCCCCTCTCAGTTATCAACATAGCTTGTTAGATTTTATTGAAGGGATATTTCTATTGTGTTCTTCTCCTAACTTGGAAAGTAGAAGGTACGATCTTAGTTTCATGGTTGTATGATTTTAATGTTTGTTGATGTGATAGTATTGTGAAAATTGGGATGCATATTTATTTTATTGTTGTTTGGAATGGTTGGGAGTTGATCTTTCCTTTGGGAAAAATCCTCCCTTGCGTGGGGTTTGAGAGAGGTGAGGAGCCTCTCTTGGGGGACCATTTTGTAGTTGGATTTAAATGCATGAAGGGTTGATGCAAATTGTAGATGGGTTTGTGTCTGAAGGGTTGTGGCAAAATTGTAGTTGGGTTGTGCCCTAAGGGTTGTGGCAAAATTGTAGTTTGGTTGTACCTAAAAGGTTATGGTAAAATTGTAGTTGGGTATGTAGAAGAATTATGAAGGGTTGAAGGAATTATTTATCCCCCAAGAGGGAAGTTATCCCCTCTTTCCCCCTTTGAAGAATCCTTCTTGGAATTCTTTGTGTTTGTATGTATATCCCCAATCTTGGATGATTGTTGTTTTTATGTGTTTTTGGGAATTTGTTTATTTGTGAATCTCTGTTATTGAAAGTTTCCCACTATCTTGGGGGTGGATTGGTTTTCCAATCCTATGGTAGGGAGGAGAGCAAGCTTGGCCATCCATGTTTCTGTGATGTGTGCAGGATATTTACAAATGTTTGAGAAGACTTGTGTTGTTCAAAATTTCTTTATGTCAAAATCTTGGAGCTCTTTCTGGTGGATCATTATGAAGGTTTAAAATCTATTAATTTTAAACCCATTTATTATATTTTCTATTATCAAAACTTTATTTCAAAATAACTATTTAAAAGAGTTATAAACTGGTAAAACTGTCATGAGAGAAACTAGTATGTTCTGTCTACAATAAAAAATGTTTTAGAGTCTAGGTTCTTCTAAACATTTTAGAGAAAGTGTGAAATTAAGTTTTATAAATCATATAAAAATTTTAGAAATACCCAGATCCTAGATGTAAATATATAAAAACATTTGTGACTATATGTCTGTATTGTTTTAAATTGTTTTGATAAAAATCAATCTATTGTATCTTAAAAAATTTCATTTTATAAATTGAGTTTCTTCAATATTTTTATTGAATATGCACAACCTAGTAAAATAATTCCTCACAAGAATTAAACCATACCTAGATTCTCAATTATGAGATACGTATGAATCATTGACTATCTATCTATTCTATTGTTTTGATGATTATTATTCAATATGTGATTATATATAATTTTTAGAAATTTATATTAAAGAGAATTATGGATTAAATATTTATGAGATTTGTAGGTCTATATGTTACCTTTCTAACACATTTTAAAAATTAGAAAAATATTATGTTTTAAGAAAGTTATAGCTTTTATAATGGAAGACTCATAAAATCAATATGTAGAAATAGGAAAAGTATGTTTAAAAAAAAAAAAAAGAAAAACAAAAAGATTTAGAGATAAAGAACTATAAATAGAAAAATATAAATATTGTTTTGTTTCTTTTGTAAATAAAGCACCAATTATCTTAACAATTAAATTAAATTTATTTCCATGCTTTTATTTAACTTAGTAAATTCTTCTTGTTATTCTATGATTAACTTCAAATTGTTACTTAAGTTTTCAAATGCTACAATTTAGATAGAAAAATCTAGAATATTCACATTATTATATTAGTGAATGAGTTTTTTAGAGAATAAATTATTTATTTAATTATTATATTAAATTTATTTAATTCATTTAATGAGTGATTAATCTGTAAAGTTAATAAACAAATGTCTTTTGAAATTGACAAATTTTGGTATTGAAGTTGATTAATAAAATAATTAATATTTTTGTTCATACTTTATTATTAACTTGAAATCTTTAATTGTAAATTAATAAGTTAATTTAGATATATTTTTTTGTCTGTGAATTAGGCATAAGGGAGTCATACCCCATAACCAAAAAATAACCAACAAAAGATAAAAGTGCAAGCCCTATAAATAGAGATATGCAATGACAAATAACTATCTGTTTAAGATGATAGTCACCTAAGCTATCATCATGTATTTCTTTCCTAAAGTGCATGCCCTATAAAGAGGGGTGCATATAGACAAAACTACATCATAATTTTATTTTTAGAATGAGAAAACCATCATCTATGATGGTAAACACTCTAAAAAATATTTATCCTTGCTATTATTTCCTACCTATCTTAACATGGGAATGCAAAGTTATGTTGCATTTCTCACTTCCTACTAGAACTGTTAATATTGCCTTTGGAGTGGGAATGAAGCTGCATATTATGGGCTATGAAGTTCTTTTTTCCCCACATCACAATCTAATTTTTGCTGACATTCCTATCATTTGAGGCCTCAACACCAACACCAGTGTCTAGGGAGGTAGAGTTTCCTCCCTTTGTATACTGTGATTTATTATTTGACACTTCTAAATATTATGTATGTGAATTTTTGGACTTAGGAACCTTCTTTTCTGAAGCATTATCACTTCCTACTCCAAAAGGAGGAGACTTATGAACAACTATAGTTCCTTCCTCTAGAGTACTCAATTTTGAAGAGGATTCCTTAGCATCTCGGGAAGGAGTAGAAACCTCTTTTTCCACTAAATAATGGTGGATAGAGGCTTGCTTCCACCATGTGGCTTGTCCATCAAGCCTTTGTTTGGAGCAATCTACAGCCATGTGTCTTGTATTAAAACACCTGTGGCAACAGAAGGGCAGGCCTTTATAATCCAACATCTGAATCCAAATATGATTAGAGGTTTTTAGAGTAATTTTAGATGAAATATTTTTTGATTTATCTATATCAACTAGAATGCAAGTGAAAGTGGTGTGCAAGAAATCAGAGGAGCCATCATCAATTGCTAGAAACTTCCCCTATTTATCACCAATAGCTTCAAAACAAGAATCAAACCAAACCTGTAGCAACATATTAGGAAGCCATACCTATGTTGGCATTATAGAGAAGGATTCATATGTAGGATTAAAACTTGTGTGTCAGGGTTTGAACATGAGTAGGTGCTCTTGACAACTCAATTAGTAATGACATAGTATGGTATTTTTGTCCTAAACATTATAAAAAACCACAATAAAAAAACCTCAAGCATAGGGGAAAATTTGTAGATCACCTTTCAAGATGTTGCTCTAGGTATCTGTGATCCATCTGTGTAAATTACTGAGACTGGGCCAATACCTAACAAATCTACCAATTAATCCCTTCTCTACAAAAAATATTTCATTATCATCTATCTCTCATTTAAATTCATCATCTAATTCAATCATTGGGTTTGTATTAGCACTTTGTAAGGGCTGAATCATCTGTGAAAAACTAGAATGACGACCTTCCATTGTTCTAGCGAACCCTGGATCCTTCCTCATCAGTTGAGACTGTGCTAAATTCTATAAACATTCATTTTTAGAGGGCTAATGGACCCCCTTCTTCTCATCATTAACCCCCGACTACCATGGTTAGCCTCCGTTCAGTGGATCCCCCAAAATTGATTACGCAGAGGAAACCCTACCTTCATCCATCTACTCGCATCTAGGGGTGATGAGTCCCCTATACCATGCCCATGAAACTATTTTTTTGGTGCTGAAATCCATTCGGCGAATAATCCCCTTCCCGTCACCCTGAAGGAGCCCTATTCTCCAACAGTTTCATCAATTTTGGCATGCTCAAAAACTATATTAATAAACATATGATATAAATTAATTCAGATAGTTATTTTTATTCAAAAAAATATTATTGTTTCTAGTTTATTTATTTGCATTCTTAAACTTTGTTAATCATCATTAAAACTATTTAATTATATAAAAGAGTAATTAAACTATAAACTTGATTAGTAAGATAATTTTTGAAATCATCTCTCTAAATTGAACTTGGAGTGAATATACAAGTCTTTTAAATATCAAAATTACATCTTCATTTATTTTATGATGAAAATGATTAAATTGATTTATCCAACTATCTTTAATATGTTAAGCATGATAAGAGATTTATTTCTTAATATGTTACTTTGTTTCATTTCTAAATTTAGTGTCAAAATCTTTAGACGATCTTATCCTCTTGATTTAATTGGATCATTATCTTTGTAATGTGTCTTCTCTGAGATTGAATTAGATTTTATTTAGATTCTAATTAATATATATGTATTTTATTTATATTGAATAATTTAATAAAATAAGTTTTTTTTACAAATGAAATGTTATATTTTATATTCAATTGGTTTATCTATTCGTCAAAATTATTTATATTAATTAAAATAGTGGGTATATTGTTATGTTGAGTAAAGTTCTAATTTTACTGATCATTTTTTCTGAAAAGAAGTCATAGAATTTCCAAAAGTTTTTAATAAAATTTAGTTATGTTTTATTTCAAAAATAATGTTGGAGTAAATACTAGTATGCCATTTATTAGTTGTATCATTTTAAATCTTACCATTCAAATTAAGTTCATAATATTTGAAATCATTTTTTACATATAGGTTAATTATTTTTATTAATTAGTTCAACATAATTAGGGTATATTTTCTTTAAACTTTTTTTTTTAAGTTAAATTAGTAATTTACTTTTATAGTTTCTTTTAAGCATAGGAGAAATTATGCTTTTGTCCCAACTATGATATAATTTAAAAGTTTCATAATAAACTCATTATTTTTTTATCTATATTATTTTATATCTAAACTAATCATTTAGGTTGTCAAAAGAAATTATAGACAAGATGATTGTATTAAATTTATTAGAAAATTTATCGTACTATATAAATTGAAGTATTAGACAATTTAATGTCATTAAAATTACCTATGGACTGAATAAATAAGGTATGGGTTGCATTTAAAGTTTATTATTAGTTTATTATAGTCATTTAATTGTTCTTTAACCCTTGGTAATGTTCTTAGTACAAAAAAATTGTAATTTTGTATGTTTGAGCCAATTTGTATGTGGATATATGAGTGGGTATTACAGCATAGATATTTTTTTCAAAAACTTTTGTTGCATATTTTATTTTTATTAATTTTTGAAGTGAGATTACTTATAATTTAGACATAGGTTTACCCCACAAGCATAATTTTTTATGTATATATCCAAATTAACTTTTTTTTTGCTGAAACAAGGATATCACTACCTAGTGTGCATATATTTTTTATAATTTTTTTCTCTATTTTACTATTTTCCACATGTGTCAAACAAAGACCTTCATGTTTAGTGAAAAACCTATGTTCACTAGAAAATAGAAAATAAATATAATAATTAAATCAAATATAGTCAAAATTATATTTGTTGGAAATCTCATTTGAAGGGCTATGATCTTGCAAATTATCGTGTCATGTTGATTCCATTTGCTAGTCTAACCCAAGGTTCAAAACAAATTTTTTTGAGGGAAATCTAGAGCAAAGGAGAAAGGGCCATCCAAGGGCATTCATTTGAAATTCCTTTTTGGCCAACACTAATAGATTACAAATTTCTCAACAAACAACATTCGAATGAAGGTGCTCAGTGATAAGGTATAAACAACCTCATTCTTATGATGAGATAAATACCCCTTTTGTTTTTGCCAACCACCTCAACCATGCCAATTTATTTATTTTTAGAAGCAACAATTATCTACATTTTATAAAATGATATATAAAACTTTATTTCTCAAATTGATTGGAATTAGCTAACAAATGTTGATATAATGGTATAGACTTTGAGTAATTGTGTAGGATTTATGCATGGCCTATGAAAGGACTGGACTTCAAGTGGTTGAAGTCAGAGGCCCGGAAGCTTGGGTGCTAGAAATTTAGGCATGCATAGTGGAAGACTTTTTAAAACATTTTGTTAATTTCTATTAAAACTATTTGAGACTTTACAACTCCACCTAGAGCCTTTATTATGTTTTATGTCATGGGTAAGTGTAAAAAGTTGGGGGGCCAAAAAGTGGCCAAATTTTTTCAAAAAAAATTAATACATAACACGAGGGCATTATAACACGAGCGCGTTATAACGTGAGTGCATTATAATGCGCTTGGGTTATGGTTTGGTAGTGATGAGCCTAAGTGATGCAGGAGCACCTAACCCAAGATGGCCTCCATGAGGCATTCAACCTAATGTTTGTTTTGATGTTCATTTTTTTGTCTCTAATAAGGTCCTAGTAGACCATATACATGATTTTAATAAAGACTATGTCCAAATACCTACTCTCATATTGTTGAGGCAATCTTCATAATTGTAAGCCTTTGTTAAGGCATGTAGGACAGTCATACTTTGCATGTTGTAGACCTTGCAAAAGGCATGTCAAAGTGTTAGGAAGACATGAAAATTTGTGCCAAAGGTTAACAAATGTTTTGAAGGCTTCATTAAGCCCAAACAATTCGTTGCAGTCCTAATTAGGACAACTACAATAGTGATTAGTAAATGTTGTTTTAAAACTGACAGGCAGTTTGTCCATAGACGAACAGTTATGCACCCTCCAATGTGCAAAAACTACCTCTCAAACCATTGTATATGATTTCTAAGGATTTGGACTTGGCAAAGGAATCTTGTCGAAGTCTTGAATAAGTCGTTTGAAGGAGAAATAATAATAAAAACTTAGAATTTCTGCCTTTTTCTGTATTATTCACTGTAGCAGTCCGTCTATACTTCTGTATGGAATAGTAATGGCCCCAAAGTCTATGGAACATGTGAGGGGTTGAAGTAGATTTCAAACAAGCCTAGTTAGAGGTTTTGACACTAACTTTCAAGGGAGATATCTCTATTTTTCCTCGGGCTACTGTTGTGACTATTTTTCTAAATTTTCTGTGTTTGCTGCAACAACAAGCCGTAGTATTCATTTATACAGAATTTTCAAGAGTCCCAAATATGTGGGATGGATAGAGGGATGGACTGAATTCCAAATAAATCTTATTTGGCATCTTGACATTCAATAAATAGTTTTCTACAAGCAAAACTCTGGGACTGCCCTTTGGATAGAATTCTATTTTTTCTAAGAAATCTACCTCTACAGGCCATACTGCAGGAAGGTACAATTTTGTTATCATCTCTTCATGTTATGATTTGATACTACATTGATACATATTTCATTTGAATGTAGTTTGGCATCTTAACAAGAATATTGAAGGGAGTTATAAGGTTTCATTTCAAACTTGGTTGTGAAACCCTTCTCTAGGGTCTTGGTAGAGGAATATGCATCTCCTTGCCATTCCATTGATTTGATCCACTTGTGGTCAGTGGAATGGATGGTGGTAAGAATGTACTAGTATGTTGTGATGTTTTTTTGGTAGAGAACTTGCAGAGAAAGAGTTTGCATTGATGAGACCTAACAAAACCATGTGTTAGGTGTAGTTTAAGGCACATTGAAGGAACCAAAGGTGTGTTTTTGGGAACAACAGTTAGTAGAAGTCTAAAAACCACAAATTCCTTTGTTTTAGCATGTATTCTAAGTGTCCAAACCTTCATTTGAGTTATGGGCTTGCATTCTTTGGTAGTCTCTTTGTAAATTTGGCCTAATTGGCGTACTCAGTCATTGATAGGGGTTATTGGTTGAGATAGTCCGTCCAAAACAACCTATACTAAGTTTAGGATATGTGATAGAATGCCATAATGGGTATCTAATGAGTGTCTAAGATCTAGGTTTGGAGGTCTGAGTCAAAAGTTATTAGGTTTGTTGTCTTTTTGAAGAGCTACGAGCCATTTTGGGTGGTTTGTGAAGGAGGTACCAACCCGAAGTCCAATCTACCTTGGCCAATGGATGGAATGGGTCCCCTGACATCCCAAACCAACATTTCCTTGATGATACTAGAGTTCCCTTTTTCTGTTCCCACTTTTGCATAAAGATCTCTGTTTTTGGGCCAATAGGTGTAGTTGAACCTTGACTAGTTTGTCTATCCATTCCTATCCAATTTGCCTCTAAATCATAGTGGTATCAGAGATATAAAAGGTTCTATTGTTGGCATGGTATATGTCAGTAGAAGAGAGTGAAGGAGAGGCTAGCAATATGCCTCCAAAGGGGATGACCACTGAAGTGGTCAAGAAGTTCAAGGAGATGGAAGAGAAGATAAAAAGTGGAGTTAAGGAAGCACTCCAAGAAGAGTTGAAGGCATTGAGGATAGGGAAGAGGATAGATGAAGGTTCAGATGAAGAGGAAGAGAAAGAGGAAGAAGAACAAGAACAAGAAGAGGTAGAGATACCGACTGATCAAAGGCATTTCCTTGAGGCCATCAAGGCAATTGGCAAGGACTCTTCGGAGGCTAAGGTGGAGATTCCCATGTTTAGTGGGAAGATGAATGCTGATGAAGTTATGGAGTGGATTGAGGCTCTAAACAACTATTTTGAGTACAAGGAAGTTCCTAAAAGTAAGAGGGTTAATTTTGCAAAAACTAAACTCAAAGGTGCTGCCCTTACATGGTGGAATTACACCCAAGGTGAGAGGGTAAAGAATGGGAAGAGTATGATCTCTTCATGGAGCAGAATGTTGGTGAGGATCAAGTCCCAATTCCTTCCATCAGACTATGAGGTGCAGATCTACAAGAGGATGCAAAATCTCAAGCAACGAGATTTGGATGTGGCTACTTACACCGAGGAGTTTCACAAATACACTCTTTGTTGTGGGTACATGGAGGATGAAAAAGCCAAGGTGGAAAGGTATCTGAATGGTTTGAGATTCAATATCCAAGATGAAATTAGTTTGTTGACCCCTGAAACCTTAGAGAAGTTCTTTCAAGTGGCACTATGGGCTGAAGAGAAGTTGAAGAGGAAAGGTGAGCAGCAAAGTAGAGGAAGAGCTGACAGAAATTTCAGAGGTAGGGACAGTTTTGAAGACAAAAATCAGTCCCAAGAAGACCAAGGAGACACAAGCAGAGGTAAGCGCCAAGTTTCTGATTTTAGAGGAGGATTTAGAGGCACAAGAGGTGGAGGTAGAGGTTCTAATGTTTTCACTAGGAGATGTTATCACTGCAATGAGATTGGTCATACAACATACAAGTGTCCAATGAACCAAAGTTCTACATTTGGTGATAATGAAAGGAGGAATGAAAAGAGGGTTTAATATGTGCAAGAAGAGGAGGTAGATGAAAGTGTTGTTGCAAGTATGAGGTGAGCCAGTGTTGTCATTGATGTCAACATACTCATATTGCATTGACAAGAAGGATTTGATGAGCTGTGTGCTGAGGATATTGAGAAAATTAGCCTCAGTCAGGAACAGTGAAGAACAGTGATGAGAAGAAGGCAAATGTACTGTATAGGATGAGAACCGGAGGATGTGGATTAAAGGGTTAGTAGATATGAGTCTTGAGATGCTTCAGTTAAGATTTCAGAGGTCCGCATGAAGATCTGAAGGAGTTGTGGCTGTCGGTATAGAACCGGTTCCGGCAAGTATCCAGAGGTGACAGAGGATCACAAAAAGGTCCGGTGAGGTCCGGAATTGTATTATCCTAATCTGCGGATTGGACGGAGTGTTTGGGATGTCCTTGTGATGTGTCATCCTGATTTGTGTATGATTTGGAGGTCCGGAAGTACCTCTTGCATTATGACAGTGGCGACAGACTGTGTTCTTAAAGTTCCGGATGAGGAAGACAAGAGATCCCAGTAAGTAGAGGAAGTGCGGATGTATCCGGACATTCAGACAGGCTTGTGAAGGTTCTTGGATCATGTTTAGGTTGTGTTGTTGGTCCGCATTGATGGTAGAGCCCGCAATTGAAGTTATTCTTCCGGATGAAGTTCTTGCTCTGTTTAGCCGACCGGATGAGTTGTTCACCCTGCGAATGTTCTTGTGATGGCCGACCGGATGTGTTATTCATCTTGCGGATACTCCTATGGTTGTTTGCCGACTTAGATGTTTGTTCCTAAGTCGATGTCTTGTATAAATAACAGTTTGTGAGTTCATTTCAAAGCGTGGTGTGTGGATGAGTGTGGCATAGCGAAGAAACGTGTGAAAGGCAGAGCAGAGATTTTTGGGCTTAATTGGAACTGATCCGGACATGGTAGAGATGTCATTCTCCAGTTCAAGACTGTGATTTTTATCACTTTGTAGACAGTGTGTCTCCTTGTAGGCAGTGGGCCTCTTTGTGAGCAGTGTGCTCGGGCAGTGAGCCCTTATTGGCATGTGCCATTCATTTTTCTTTATTCTTCTAACAAAGAATAATTCTTGGGTTAATCACCCCGTGGTTTTTCCCTTAACCGGGTTTTCCACGTCAAAATCTTGGTGTTCAATGTGTTGATGCTTATCTGCTCTTGTGTTTATGTATTATGCTTCCATGGATGATTATTTGATATGCTGCTAACTAACAACAAAGAATCAAGTGTTTGAAAGAAGAAGAAGTTTTATACAACTGATTCACCCCCCCTCTCAGTTGTATGCCCTAGATCCAACAATTGGTATCAGAGCTAAGTTCCTCTGATAGGAGCTTAACCGCTTGAGGAGATCCAGGATGTCGTCATACAAGAAGGATAGTCCGAAGTTTGATGGAACCAACTTCACTCTCTGGAAAGGTCGCATGAAGTGTCACTTGGAATGTATGGGAAAAGCATACTTGGCTATGATTTCAAAACCATATGTACCTCCACAAGGTGGTCCGACAACTCTGAATGAAATCACAGAAGCTGAAAACAATCTGCGGACCAAGGAAGCTCTTCTAAGCGCATTGAATGACTCAGATCTCTCGAATGTCATTGACCTACCAACTGCATATGAGATCCTAACTAAACTGGAACTTCTGTATGAAGGAGATGAGTTTGTCAAAAGTGCAAGGTTGCAAAGTCTGAAAGGGAAATTTGAAATATTGAAAATGAGAGATGATGAAAACATCACTACCTTTATGCCAAGAGTAAATGAGCTGGTATGTGGAATCAGAAATGCTGGTGGAACTTTAGATGAAAATGAGATTGTCTGTAAAATCCTAAGATCCCTTCCTGCTGCCTACAAAATCAAAGTTGCTGCCATTGATGAATTCAGAGCCCACACAACTGTCACAAGAGAACAACTGGCTGGCAAACTAGCTGCATTTGAAATGACCGAGTTTGGAGATGATCCTCCCAAGACTGAATCTGCTTTCAAAGCCAGTGCCTATGTGAAAGGCAAACAGAGATTTGATCCGGGTGAAAACTCATCAAGGAAAATGTCATGGTATGATCAAGCAAGAAGAGACATGGAAGAAGAAGAAGCAGAAACAGCTCAACTTGAAGCCCTCATTGCAAAGAGACTGCCAAGAGGATCCGGTAAGTATGAAGGAAAACTACCCTTTAAGTGTTTCAACTGCAATAAGATTGGTCATTTTGCCTCAAGATGTCCGGAGAGATCTGCAAGATCTAATACTCACAGACAAAGGTTTCAAAAGAATTGCTATTATGTTCATGAAGAAGATGACAATGAAGGAGTAACAGATGATGAATCAGAACTAGGAAGCAAATCCAGAAATGAGTGGGTGTTTATAGCCATCAAGGAAGAAGATTCAATACTCTCTGAATCTGTCAATCACAAAGTTGTTGAAAAAGCCTTGGCTGCTCAAGTGGAAGAAAAGGATGATTGGGTTATTGACAGTGGATGTTCTCACCATATGACTGGTGACAAGAATAAGTTCTTAGATTTGGAAAGATATGAAGGAGGAATGGTAAAGTTTGGTGACAATTCTGCTGGCAGAATCAGAGGTAGGGGAACTATTTCCTTTGATGGTAAGAGCAAAACAGGAAATGTACTGTATGTTGAAGGATTGAAGCACAATCTTCTCAGTGTTGGTCAGTTAGTGGACAAAGGCTATGATCTCCGGTTCAAGAATGGAAAATGCAGAATCTTTACAAGCTCCGGAACTGAAATTGCATCCGGTACTCAGACAAAAGGTAATATCTTTCATCTGGTTGGTTCAAATAAAAGTTGTTTGTTTGTCCAAATTGATCAGAGTTGGTTATGGCATAGAAGAATGTGTCATGTAAATTTTGATAACATCATCAAGATAAACAATACTCAGGCTGTGAGAGATCTTCCAAAATTGATGAAACCTACAAATAGTGTGTGTAAAGAATGTCAGTTAGGTAAACAAAGCAGAGACTCTTTCAAAAGCAAAGATCAGTCTTCTACCGGATTGTTGGAATTAGTACATACTGATCTATGTGGTCCGACAAGAATCAAGAGTCTGCAGGGTGATAGATATTTCATGTTGTTAATTGATGATCATTCCCGGATGATGTGGGTTACCTTTCTAAAAGAAAAATCAGAAGCTTTTGAGAAGTTCAAAATCTTCAAAGCTATGGTGGAGAATCAAATCGGATTGAAACTAAAGTGTCTAAGGTCTGATAGAGGTGGTGAATTTACATCTGGTGAATTCATTGACTTTTGTGAGAAACAGGGTATAAGGAGACAGTTGTCTGCTCCTAAGACTCCACAGCAGAATGGAGTAGTTGAGAGAAAGAACCGGACCATCCAGGAAGCTGCTAGGACAATGATGTTGGAAGCAAATGTTCCTCAAATGTTTTGGAAAGAAGCTATCAGCACCGCAGTCTACACTCTCAATCGAGTTCAAATCAGAAACAACACCGGTAAGACCCCCTATGAACTCTGGTTTGGCATCACTCCTACTGTGAAATATTTCAGAGTATTTGGTAGCAAGTGTTATATTAAAAGAGATGAAGATCTAGGAAAGTTTGATGCTAGAAGTGATGAAGGAATTTTCTTGGGTTACTCCACTCAAAGCAAAGCATACCGGTGTTACAATAAGAGATTGAGGAAGATGATAGAAAGCACCAATGTAAAGGTTGATGAAGGAATTGAGAAGCCTTCAAGATTTTATGAGTTTGATGAAGATGACCAAGACAGTGTTCAAGGACCTCAATCCTCTCCGGTGAGACAGAGTCAGCCTGATCCGGTAAATCAGGAAGAAGAGATAGGTCTGAATGAGCCTGATCAAGAAGCAGCAGTGCAGGATACTCCCAAAATTCCAAGGTATGTAAAACTGAACCACTCTGAAGATCAAATCATAGGTGACAGAAGCAAAGGTGTACAAACTAGAAGGAATGTTGCTCAAAATCAGAATGAATGTTGTCTGATTTCAAAGATTGAACCTAAAACAATAAATGAAGCCTGCAATGATGAAAACTGGACCAAAGTAATGGAAGATGAATTGATGCAAATTGAGAAAAATCATACTTGGGATCTTGTTCCCAGACCTAGAGACAGGAATGTAATTGGAACCAAGTGGGTCTTCCGGAACAAACTAAATGAAGCTGGTGAAGTAATTAGAAACAAAGCTAGATTGGTCTGCAAAGGCTACTCTCAAATAGAAGGAATTGACTTTGAAGAGACTTTTGCTCCGGTGGCAAGAATTGAAGCAGTCAGATTACTTCTTGCATTTGCTGCCTTCAAAGACTTCAAGGTATATCAGATGGATGTCAAGTCTGCCTTCCTAAATGGTGATCTGGAAGAAGAAGTCTACATTGAACAACCGGATGGTTTTCAATTGTCTGATAATGATGATATGGTCTGCAAGCTGAAGAAAGCTTTGTATGGATTGAAGCAAGCCCCAAGAGCATGGTATGAAAGGTTGGATAAGCATCTTGTGTAGATTGGATTCAACAAAGGTACTGCTGACAGTAACTTATATTTCAAAATTGATCATGAAAATATTTTAATTGTTGAAGTGTTTGTGGATGATATCATTTTTGGAGGAAGAGATAGTATGTGCAAAACTTTTGCAAATCAGATGAAAAGTGAGTTTGAAATGTCTATGCTTGGTGAAATGAATTTCTTCTTGGGTCTGCAAATTACTCAAACAAAAGAAGGAATCTTCATTTCTCAGACCAAATATGTGAAAGAATTGTTAAAGAAATTTGGTATGGAAGACTCAAAGCCTATGAACACTCCTATGGCAACCAGATGTAAGTTAAGCAAAGATGATGATTCTCCAAAGGTAGATCAGACAAAGTATAGATCAATGATTGGTGGATTGTTGTATCTCACTCAAACTAGACCAGATATAATGCAGGCTGTTGGTCTTGTGGCAAGATTCCAGGCTGATCCTAGAGAATCTCATGTTATGGCAATCAAAAGAATTTTTAGGTACTTGAAAGGAACAGTTGAGTATGGTCTATGGTACCCTAGAGATCCAGATTTCTCTCTTCATGCTTACACAGATGCAGATTGGGCAGGTGATGTGGATGACCGTAAGAGCACTAGTGGTGGAGCATTCTTTTTGGGGAAGAGATTGGTTTCTTGGCTAAGCAAGAAACAAGATGCAATATCTCTGTCTACAACTGAAGCAGAATACATTGCAGCAGCAGGTAGTTGCACTCAAATCTTATGGATGAAGCAGATGCTAAGAGACATCAAAGTTGAATATGAGAAGCCTATCACAATTTTCTGTGATAATTCAAGTGCAATTAATATCTCCAAGAATCCGGTATTGCATTCTAAGACTAAGCACATATCTATTAAATTTCACTTTTTGAGAGAACAAGTAAACAAGGAAGAAGTCAGATTGGAGTATGTTCCCTCCAAGGATCAGATTGCAGATATCTTTACAAAACCTCTTCCCAAAGACTCTTTTGAATATCTCCGGGAGAAGTTAGGGGTCATGGCCCCTCCGGTGATGAACTAAGATGCACTAATGTGCATCAGTCCGGTGGCTATCACAGTCATATCTTGTGATCCGGACTAATGGGGAGCTGCAATTAAGGGGGAGCAGCTGGTATGATTCTGATGTATGAGAATTGCAAGTATGAGCCCTTTGCCATTGATGTCAAAGGGGGAGAGAAGACATGTGAAAAACAAGTGGTTGATGATCAAAGGGGGAGCAGTAAAGGAAGAGAAGACATGTGAAAAGTTGTTGTTGATAGGGGGAGCGGTGACAGAAAAGAGAAGTTCTTGTCTTAATGGTTTTTCACATCATATGTTGCCATCAATGACAAAGGGGGAGATTGTTGCAAGTATGAGGTGAGCCAGTGTTGTCATTGATGTCAACATACTCATATTGCATTGACAAGAAGGATTTGATGAGCTGTGTGCTGAGGATATTGAGAAAATTAGCCTCAGTCAGGAACAGTGAAGAACAGTGATGAGAAGAAGGCAAATGTACTGTATAGGATGAGAACCGGAGGATGCGGATTAAAGGGTTAGTAGATATGAGTCTTGAGATGCTTCAGTTAAGATTTCAGAGGTCCGCATGAAGATCTGAAGGAGTTGTGGCTATCGGTATAGAACCAGTTCCGGCAAGTATCCAGAGGTGACAGAGGATCACAAAAAGGTCCGGTGAGGTCCGGAATTGTATTATCCTAATCTACGGATTGGACGGAGTGTTTGGGATGTCCTTGTGATGTGTCATCCTGATTTGTGTATGATTTGGAGGTCTGGAAGTACCTCTTGCATTATGACAGTGGCGACAGACTGTGTTCTTGAAGTTTCGGATGAGGAAGACAAGAGATCCCAGTAAGTAGAGGAAGTACGGATGTATCCGGACATTCAGACAGGCTTGTGAAGGTTCTTGGATCATGTTTAGGTTGTGTTGTTGGTCCGCATTGATGGTAGAGCTCGGAATTGAAGTTATTCTTCCGGATGAAGTTCTTGCTCTGTTTAGCCGACCGGATGAGTTGTTCACCCTGCGAATGTTCTTGTGATGGCCGACCGGATGTGTTATTCATCTTGCGGATACTCCTATGGTTGTTTGCCGACTTAGATGTTTGTTCCTAAGTCAATGTCTTGTATAAATAACGGTTTGTGAGTTCATTTCAAAGCGTGGTGTGTGGATGAGTGTGGCATAGCGAAGAAACGTGTGAAAGGCAGAGCAGAGATTTTTGGGCTTAATTGGAACTGATCCGGACATGGTAGAGATGTCATTCTCCAGTTCAAGACTGTGATTTTTATCACTTTGTAGACAGTGTGTCTCCTTGTAGGCAGTGGCCCTCTTTGTGAGCAGTGTGCTCGGGTAGTGAGCCCTTATTGGCATGTGCCATTCATTTTTCTTTATTCTTCTAACAGAGAATAATTCTTGGGTTAATCACCCCGTGGTTTTTCCCTTAACCAGGTTTTCCACGTCAAAATCTTGGTGTTCAATGTGTTGATGCTTATCTGCTCTTGTGTTTATGTATTATGCTTCCATGGATGATTATTTGATATGCTGCTAACTAACAACAAAGAATCAAGTGTTTGAAAGAAGAAGAAGTTTTATACAACTGATTCACCCCCCCCCCTCTCAGTTGTATGCCCTAGATCCAACAAGTGTCAACTCTCCAATTGGGAATGCAGCCCCAGTTCAAGATGGAGAAGCATTGATGCTAAGGAGAACACTCTTGAAGACATCCAAGGAGATGATAAAAAGGAGAGCACTTTTCAGGACTAATTGCAAAAGCAAAGGTAAAATATGCAAGGTAGTAATAGATTCTAGTTCAACAGATAATATGGTATATAGGGAAAAGGTGGATAAATTGAACATAGAAAGAATTTCTCATCAAACTCCTTACAAAGCATCTTGGGTAAGTGATAGCCAATCACTTTTGGTAGATGAACAAGCATATGTTGATTTTGAAATTGGAGAATATAAGGATAGAGTTTTATGTGACATTTTGCCCATGGAATATTGTCACCTACTTTTAGGTAGGCCATGGCAATTTGATAGGCAAGCATTATATGATGGATATGCTAACACATACACCATCAAGAAGGATGGGAAGACTTTTTTGATGACACCATTATAGGAGGATGCTGAAGCAAAGAAGGCAGCCAAGGTCATTTTGGTGGGTAAGAAAGAGTTTGTGAAGATTAATGAAGAAGAGACAAGAAAAGTTGAGGATACCTCAAGGAGTGGGGTTGTCCAAAATCAAAGTTTGAAGGTGGTTTTAGTTTTGAATGATGGAGATCAGATGGTGATGGCTGAGATGGATCAGCAGAAGGTCAAGGAGCAAGTCTACAAGCAGCCACAAGGTGGTTGGAAAGAAGGAGATGCTATCATAGTAGGGACCATTGTTTGTCCTATAGAGCCAATAAGGGTTGAAAGACCATCACATTCTGCCATAGCAATAGTACAAGAAGGACCAACCAAGGTTTTGAATGGAGGTGTTCAGGAAGATATGATAGTAAGCAATAATGGCATGCAACATCCAAGTTTGGTTGTGAGCACCCACTCATGGCAAGGTGTGAGTAGAGCCTACAATGCTAGGCATGCATTTTTTATTCCATGGAAGACAGTTGTAGTCCAGAGATCATGGAGAAGACATAAGGCAGCAAAGGATAAAGGTGGAGCATGACAAAGACTCAACTCATGTGGCATGAGTTCTTTTGTAGGTGGGGTGTATGGTGTAGGAGCACCTAACCCAAGATGGCCTCCATGAGACATTCAACCTAATGTTTGTTTTGATGTTCATTTTTTTGTCTCTAATAAGGTCCTAGTAGACCATATACATGATTTTAATAAGGACTATGTCCAAATACCTACTCTCATATTGTTGAGGCAATCTTCATAATTGTAAGCCTTTGTTAAGGCATGTAGGACAGTCATACTTTGCATGTTGTAGACCTTACAAAAGGCATGTCAAAGTGTTAGGAAGACATGAAAAGTTGTGCCAAAGGTTAACAAATGTTTTGAAGGCTTCGTTAAGCCCAAACAATTCACTGCAGTCCTAATTAGGACAACTACAACAGTGATTAGTAAATGTTGTTTTAAAACTGATAGACAGTTTGTTCATAGACGAACAGTTATGCACCCTCCAATGTGCAAAAACTGCCTCTCAAACCATTGTATATGATTTCTAAGGCTTTGTACTTGGCAAGGGAATCTTGTAGAAGTCTTGAATAAGTCGTTTGAAGGAGAAATAATAATAAAAACTTAGAATTTCTGCCTTTTTCTGTATTATTCATTGTAGCAGTCCGTACTATACTTCTGTACGGAATAGTAATGGCCCCAAAGTCTATGGAACATGTGAGGGGTTGAAGCAGATTTCAAACAAGCCTAGTTAGAGGTTTTGACACTAAATTTCAAGGGAAATATCTCTATTTTTCCTCAGGCTACTGTTGTGACTGTTTTTCTAAATTTTCTGTGTTTGCTGCAACAACAGGCCATACTATTCATTTGTATGGAATTTTCAAGAGTCCAAAATATGTGGGATGGATAGAGGGATGGAATGAATTCTAATTAAATATTTTTTGGCATCTTGACATTCAATAAATAGTTTTCTACAAGCAAAACTTTGGGACTGCCCTTTGGATAGAATTCTATTTTTTCTGAGAAATCTACCTCTACAGGCCATACTGCAGGAAGGTACAGTTTTTTTCATCATCTCTTCATGTTCTGATTTGATACTAAATTGAGACATATTTCATTTGAATGTAGTTTGGCATCTTAACAAGAATATTGAAGGGAGTTATAAGGTTTCATTTCAAACTTGGTTGTGAAACCCTTCTCTAGGGTCTTGGTAGAGGAATATGCATCTCCTTGCCATTCCACTGATTTGATCCACTTGTGGTTAGTGGAATGGATGGTGGTAGGAATGTACTAGTATTTTGTGATGTTTTTTTGGCAGATAACTTGCAGAGAAAGAGTTTGCATTGATGAGACCTAACAAAACCATGTGTTAGGTGTAGTTTAAGGCACATTGAAGGAACCAAAGGTGTGTTTTTGGGAACAACAGTTAGTAGAAGTCTAAAAACCACAAATTCCTTTGTTTTAGCATGTATTCTAAGTGTCCAAACCTTCATTTGAGTTCTGGACTTGCATTCTTTGGTAGTCTCTTTGTAAATTTGGCCTAATTGGCACACTCGATCACTGACAGGGGTTATTGGTTGAGATAGCCCGTCCAAAACAACCTATGCCAAGTTTGGGATATGTGATAGAATGCCATAATGGGTATCTAATGAGTGTCTAAGATCTAGGTTTGGAGGTCTGAGTCAAAATTTATTAGGTCTGTTGTCTTTTTGAAGAGTTACGAGCCATTTTGGGTGGTTTGTGAAGGAGGTACCAACCCGAAGTCCAATCTACCTTGGCCAATGGATGAAATGGGTCCCATGACATCCCAAACCAACATTTCCATGATGATACTAGAGTTCCTTTTTTCTGTTCCCACTTTTGCATAAAGATCTCTGTTTTTGGGCCAATAGGTGTAGTTGAACCTTGACTAGTTTGTCTATCCTTTCCTATCCAATTTGCCTCTACATCACTAAGGCTCAGCAAAACCAAACCATAACACGTTCATGTTATAATGCGAGTGCATTATGACTAGTTATATATATATATATATATATACATATATAAAGAGCATTTGTGCTCATTTCATTTCTTTATCTTCCTCTACACCCACGGCCTGGAAACCCTAAGAAGCGCACTCGCATTTTGAAGACTTGATTCAACACCAAAATCTTATTGATTCATCACCAAAATGTCACCACAACATCGAACAAGCCAAAGGAGTGAGTTTTATTTATTTATTTGTTTAAATTTGTTTATAAATAGGTAGGTTTGAGTTGATTTTTGATGTAAATTTCCTTAATTGTTAGGAAATATCAATGCACCTCCTCCTCCTCCTCCTCAAAATCCATAAAATCCTAAAGTGGAAATACCTACCGAACAACAAACTCCTCCATCCATTCCTCAACATGCCTCTAGAACACAAGAAAATCTAATGGGGCAAATTGAAAACAATAAAAAAGAAATTGAAGACATAATTGCAAGGTTGAAAGATCCTTCAACTTCAACCTTGCATATGTCCATGCTTGCTGAATCTCTTGAATCTATGTTATCAAATGTAGATTCAATTAGCAAGCAAATATCTAGTTGGTCGGATAAGAGGAGAGAGTTTAGAGACTATTATGCAGACAAGGTATCATATCAAGATGTGAAAAAGTTACAAATTACAAAATTAGACTTGTGTTCCATTTTCACAAACCCACAAACAAATCAACCTCCACCCATTACATGCAAGAGTTTCCCTATCCATTAGTGCAACAACCAAGTGAAAAGGGAAAATTTTGGGCAGAGGTCATGGATAGTTTTTGACCATCCTCCATGCAATAATAATGAGGTCCCGCAATACTTTTTGAGGAAACACTACTGCGAGTTTGTCCTTAATAAAGTGCCAAACTATTTTGATATGTAGGACTTCCAGGGTAGAGGTGGGGGGTCAACACAAGATAGACCAGGGGCACATGTTGACCCACAGCGGGCAGTGAGATGAGTAATCAGCAGACTAGCCCATGAGAATGTTTCTATCCCTTCCATTGTGAAGGAGAGTGTTGAGGTCAATACACTTCAGTCCATTAGTGCCTTGACCCAGAGCATCATAGAGCATACCAGTCCTGCAACATAGTGTGCATTGGGAGATAGTGCGAGGAGTAGGGTCCCACCCCATGCTTGTCAGACTTGTGGGTCAGCCTATGGTTATGACCCCATGGATAGTCAGGACACAGGTACACAAGCTACATCTGTAGCTGAGTAGATGGTGATGACAAATACCCTCCTGAGTGAGACTTTCAGCCTTGATACTTAGGTAAATATTAGCAAGTTTATTGAATTTAATTTATTAAATTTTATTTTTGAAATGCAAGATTAACTAATTTAGTTTGATAATTTTAATGAAATTTCAAGGTCATAGCATTGATACAATTTTTAGTGGTTCTCCACCTGCATATTACACTACATCATCTGCTGTTGGGGAATGTAACTAGTAAACAATTATAAATATTACATGTGAATAGCATTGTTATATGAATGGTATTCTAATATCTGATTTTGTATGTTGAATAGGTTAATATTGGAGATTTCACGACAACACCTTCTAGCAGTGGTGGACTTCAAAGCTTCACAAAGGTAATAAAATAAATAGTTTAATGAATGAATTGTACTTACTAGATTTTTCTATGTGACTTGTGTATTTTATTGTGTGTACTTCCATGTTTAGATGAACATGTGTGTGTGTTAGGAGCCATGATTTGCATCACTATTATAGTTTTCGTAATTGAATAATGTTGTTTTATTTCTAGATGATGTAGGCTGCGGAGACACCTCCCGATGTTCATAGGGCAATGGAGCATTGTGTGACTTCAGCGATTCATAACTCCATGACATTGACAGGGGTATGAGGCAGATTAGTAAATTTCAATTTACATTCATTGTTATAGTTGTTTATTTTTGAAAAATCAAAAGATTATTGATTTGAAGTTTAATTTCTATCTAGATGGTTTCTATAGGACATGACATCACCACCGCCTATTCCTGCTACTAAGGCAAGTGAGGAGACAGATTATATGGTAGTAGTAAGTGATTATTTTGTTAAATGTTTTATTTTTTATAACATGTAATTTCTATATATTAATGTCTATACTTTTTATTGTAACAACTAAAGATGCAGGAAGAACTAAATAGGAGGAGTAGCCCTCAGGTTCATAGTAGACCACCCACATATCTATCTCCATCCCCTAGAAGATCAAAGGTTGCCCTTGATCTATTCTCTTCACCAGCCAGAGGGGAATGACTTTTTATTGTGTTCCTTTGTTGTATGCCTATATGGCATTTGTGGACATATATTTTGTATTGCATATAGTTGACATTGTATGCCTATATGACATTCTTGTAAGCCTATATGGCTATTTTGTATATATGTTAGACTTATATCGATAGATATTGATGTATGCCTATATGAATATTTGGTTAATACAAATCTTTTTTATTGATGGCATACATACTTGCATTATAAATCCACGTTTGAATGGATATTTGTAGATGGCTACTTCAAATATTTAAAGTCCAATTGTATGAGTTGGTCAATTGAAAATATTTCTTAATTTCTTGTTATTATACCATATTGGGAGGCAAAGAGTATGTTTGTTGCTTTGAATAAGATAGTCAAAATCATATGCTTATGAGCACCTGATGACCATTGTGGTTATTATATGTAATTCCTCTTGCATATAAGGTGAGGTTATGAGATTACATTGAGTCTTACCTAATTTTAGTATGCAACATAGCATTGGGGCTATAGGCTTCTATAAGTCATCAATAATCCAGGTTCAAGGTTGTCATTGAAGTCAAAGGGTCAAGGATGTTTGTCATTGATGTCAAGGTTGATCCCATGATGTTGATAAGGTGATACAGTGATTCAAGGTAGGTGATGGTCATGAGGTGCATGATGTTGTGAATATGGTTTTCATGATATGGTCTCTCAATTCATGTTGATGATGCACAAGACAAACATGGTTCATATGATGCAAGGTTCATGTTCATGGTGGATGTGGTTTTGTTCATGCAAGGTTTTGTTGTGAATATGGTTTTCATGATAAGGTCAATCTTGAAAGGTTGATATGATGCAAGGTTCATATTCATGGTGGATGTCATTGTGTTCTTGCAATAAGAAGTTAGAGAAGACACAAGCTTTCATAATCATAATCTTATTGATATTTAGGGTTTGCATATTGGGCATTAAACCCTAAAAAGAATCTACTTTGCTTAAGACTTTAAAACCCTCAATTACTTGTCGTGTGTAAAGTGCACTTTTGTTTTAATTTAATATTGACTTATAATCAGAAGTTACTATCACTTAAATCAACCTACTAAGGGGTCTTTAAGTCATTAGTTCACTGGCCCTTCAACCTAACTCAACCAACGTCTCTGGTAAACTCTCATAAGCTCGAGCGCCATATCATAATCGAGGGTCATATTTAACTGATATGAGGGCAGGAAAAAGGATTGGATCAAACACATCAAACTAAGAATCATACCTCTAGGCACATTTTTGCCTCTCTCTAAACTATCCATTTTGGCGCCTTGATGTAAAGTGAAGTCTAAACTTAGTGAAGATTGTGCCTAGAAAGATATCACCTTGGATATGCACCTAGAGTCATCCTAGATCATCCATTTGCGCCTAAGGGTCAATATAACATAATATAACTTAGGAAGACTTTAAAAATTGTCAAAAGAAGCCTAGGTGCCTTTTCTTGTCTCCACCATCCATTTTGGGTGCCTAGAGGAAAATGAACTTCAAATCACTTCCAATTGTAGCGCATAGTGTTAGAACCTTCAAAATGACTAAATCTTACCAAAGGAAGTCTAGGTGCCTATTGTCACTTGGATAATCATGAATGAGTGCCTAAGTGGAAGGAGAATAAGCATCTTGTATGGAGGTGCACTTTTGTGTCTAAATAACCTTATTTTGGCACCTTGAAGGAAGATGTTCTAAATCCTTATTTTGTGTCTAAATAACCTTATTTTGGCACCTTATTGTTAAATGTTGTTAGTTCTATGTTGTTATTTTTGTTCTATGCATGTTATGATTAGATAAATGTTATTTTGTGCTTAGTACTATTGTGTGTTCCTGTAGGTTGTGTTTTTAAGTTGTTGATCTCTGAGTTTCTGTTTACTTAGAATTTCTGGAGCATCCACTCTGTTCATGAAACTATTATTAGGTATTGATTAAAAGATGTTAGGTGTACTTTGAGTGAATAGTTAATCATTAGTAGTTAGTCGCTTTTGTTTAAATTTCATAGTTAAACTGCAAGTGTTGATTCTTAGATAGTTTACATGCTTTTCTTAGATAGTTTTCATGCTTTATAGAATAGGAATTTAAAAGCTTTCTAGCTTAGAATATTTCATACTTTCTAGCTTAAGTTATGTTTTCAACCAATTCAAAAATTCAAAAAATCTTACTAAGAGAGATGGCCAAAACATCCCCTATTGCATACAGCCTTTGGACACTACCTAGTTGACATAATTGATATATTTTTCAACTAAAGTGCTAGGACTTCATGACATCCTATCACTCAGTTATAAAAATATTAAAAAATTCATGGTAAAATACCTTTAAACAAAGGTTTCTAAGTTGACATTTCTAATAAATTGTAAAGTTTGTGAACTATATATAAATATTAAACATAATGAGTTATATAAATTAGAAAAAAAATTAAATATTCACATTTTTGAGATTATTTGAAAAAAAAAATTAGGTAAAAATTTACAAAAATTATGTTTGCAATTTTGGGATTTTTTGCAAGGTAAAATATTGTTAGAATGCATAGGACAACTGAGAGGGGGGGTGAATTAGTTGTATGTTATAACTTTAAACCCTTAAAACATCATCCACTTATAATGCATTAGCAAAATGTAAACATATGAAGCATCAATGCAAACACATCCAAATGCATAAGAACACCATATTTATGTGGAAAACTGAATAAGGGAAAAACCATGGTGAGGATTAGTTGACAATATATATGAATAGCAACACCGAAAACCAATAGGCTCACTACCAAGGGCTCACTGCCCATAAGAGAGAAGAAAGAAGAAGACTGTTATAGAGATATTCACTATCTCAAAGCAACGGGAGAGATCCACCACTATTACTGCTTGCCATCTGCAACCTTTGGCTCACTATCTCCAGCAACTTCTGGAAGACTAAAATGTAGGTGCCTTTTGTTCACTGCATTCCGGAGTCATAAGCATTTAAGTTCACACACAACTTCACTGCTCTTGATTCACATTCACATATTCTTCTCTACATTTCTCCACTCATCTTTATCTTGCATTTATACCATCTACAATGAAGACCTATCTCAATTAGGTCGGTCCTAATGAAGCATGTGCATTACACACATGCAACATTACATAGGTTGGAACTGAACACTTCCATGGTGGAAATAAGTGAAATTGGACCATGTCAAGGGATAACTAAGACTCAAATTTGTATCACCAAGCTGCTAGTGATCCACGAGGTACCTCTACAAATGGTGCTAGTGATCCAGGTCAGCCAAACCTAAGCTAATGACCATATTCATGCTTCTCCAAGTCTAAGAACATCATGCGGACTAGAGAGAGACACTCCAAAGCATTCACAGACCTTCCCAAAATACTCATCATCATCATAAACTTCTACAACACTACCACAACCATTTGAATTAAAAATGTCTTCATTATGCACATCAAGACACACTATTACTGGTCACCAACACAAGAACTAATCTTGATGAGCATCCCAACAATGGAAACTTCAAAGGAAGGTGAATATAATAATATACTTACACTCTCCCAGATCCACAAGATAGGAAAGATCAATGCGGAGAAATGTGGAGCATTCTCATTTCTCCCAAACAACCTCCTTCATAGTGAAATATTCTTTTTGACACATCTTTCACTTCCACATGATTTAGAACTTGAAACTCTAGATATAACACCTCTGAACACATCTGAGAAACATTTCCAAACCGCACAAGCATATCTTCAATTAGGAAGAAACGTGGAGTATAACACTGAGAGTACCTCTATCACACTGCACACGTTTTTATCAAATTTTCTCAAAAGCACTTGGAAACCAAGTGAACCAATTGTAGGACATAATAACCCAGCCAAAATAACCCCAGATAGAATAACCCAGTCAAAATAACCCAAGGACAAAATAACCTAGGGTCATAATAACCCAAGCCAAAATAACCTGTGGTCAGAATAACCCATGGACATAATATCCCCGTAATAATATTGAGAAAGGAAAACAAAATTTATAAATTACATGTATGTTGCTAAAAAACTTTATTATTCAAAATTTCAATTAAAGTGTCAAATTATGAGTGATGCCTCTTATATAATCTGAAATGTTATGGTTGTCATAACCATCAACCAATCTTTTTAGTCTTTCTTTGAGTTCACAGTATTTTTTCCTACTTGGTTGCCTAGTGTATCCAGCCATATATTTCTCTATTCTATTCTCTTGGAGACCCTATTCTTTTTTCACTACTTTTTTTATCTTCATTTGGGCACATGAAGAGATATCAGTGCAAATTTGGAGAAAAAATTTGGCATAAGAATTGGAAAAATATCTAAATTCTAATGTTCTAATTGATTTTATGTCATTTCTAGTTTAGTAGCTTGATCTAAAATGACCACGGGTTATTTTGTCCATGGGTTATTATGACCTTGGGTTATTTTGTCCTTGGGTTACTATGACGGGGTTATTATGTCCAGGGCTATTTTGGTCAGGTTATTATGTTCGGATACCAAGTGAACCATATATTGGGAGTTGACATCAATGACAACACCAGCTAGTTTCCAACAATCTCCCCCTTTGTCATTGATGCAAAAACCAACTCTTTGAAAAACCTTCAAGACCTAAAGCAATCAATCAGCAGCTCTACAACCAATAATACTCCCCCTGACAGAAACAACTTTTAATATTCACACACCTCTCTGCACAATGGTTTTTCAATCACTTCAACTCTCTCTCCCTTTGACATCAATGGCAAAGGGAAACACCTTTAACATTAGTAAGTATATGCTCTATCTCCACTACACTCTCCCCCTTAAGATCATAGGATATGCTTGATTTGACTACACCAACCAATAGTATCACTCCCTACTCTCCCTGAGAGGTAGCCTTCAACACCAGTACAGGGCCAAAAGTGTATCTTGAAATGCTTCCTAGACAGATGCACACATTTATGCATCTAGTTAAGAGGAGGAACAATAACCCCTAACTTTTATCAGAGATACTCAAAAGTATCCTTAGGGAGAGCTTTTGTAAATATGTATGCAACTTGATCCTTAGTAGCTACATACCCCAACTTCACCTCACTCTCTACAACCTTTTCTCTTAAGAAGTGATACTAGACTAAAATATGCTTTGTCCTTGAATGCATCACAGGATTTTTTGAAATGTTGATAGCACTTGTATTGTCACATAAGATAGGAATAGGTTCATCATATGACACTTTGATATCCTTCAATGTTTGCTTCATCCATAACACTTGTGTGTAGTAGGATGCTGCTGTAATATATTCTACCTCTGTAGTAGATAATGACATGAGTCCTGCTTCTTACTTAACCATGAGACAAGTTTGCTTCCCAAAAAGAAAGCACCACCACTTGTACTTCCTCTATCATCTGTATATCCTACCCAATCTGCATCTATGTATGCCCTCAAGGAGAAATCAGTTTCCTTGGGATACCATAGGCTAAACTTCAGAGTACCTTTCAGGTATCTGAATATCCTCTTTACTACTAATACATGTGATTCTTTGGGATTAGCTTGGAATCTAGCCACAATATAGACTACATGCATAATATTCAATCTAGTAGCAGTTAGGAATAATAGTCCACCAATCATTGATCTGTACTTGCTCTAATTAGCCTTAGGAGATTCATCATCTTTTCTCAACTTAAAACCAATAGTTATGGGAGTACATACAAGTTTGGAGTCTTCCATTGCAAACTTCTTCAACATTTCCCTAGCATAGTTTGACTGTGAAATGAAAATGACATTTTATGATTGACTGATTTGTACTCCAAGGAAGAAGTTCATTTCCCCACACATTGACATTTCAAATTCTTTCTGCATTTCTTCTGAAAATCTCTTGCACATACCTTCATTTCCTCTAAAGATTATATCATCTACATACACTTCCACAATCAAGATTTGACCTTTTTCAACTTTGAAGTATAGATTGCTATCTGCAGTGCCCTTTTTGAATACTTGTTGTAGTAGGTACCTATCCAACCTTGCATACCAAGCTCTAGGATCCTGTTTGAGTCCATACAATGCCTTTTTTAATTTGTAGACCATATTTGGATCATCTGATAACTGAAAGCCTTTTGGTTGCTCAATATATACTTCCTCTTCCAACTCTCCATTCAGGAATGTAGATTTCACATCCATCTGATAAACTTTGAAGTCCTTATGAGCTGTAAAGGCCAAGAACAATATGATGGCTGCAATCTTGCCACTGGAGAAAATGTTTCCTCATAATCTATTCCTTCCACTTGTGAGTAACCTTTACACACTAGCCTGGCCTTATTTCTGACTACTTCCCCATTCTTAGTCAATTTGTTCTGGAAGACCCATTTAGTTCCTATCACATTCTTGTTTTCCGGTCTTGGGACAACTTCCCAAGTTTGATTCTTCTTAATCTGCATCAATTCTTCTTCCATAGCCTTGATCTAGTGCTCATTTTTGCATGCTTCAGTCACTATTTTGGGTTTTATTTGAGACAATAAGCACAAATCTGCCATAGCAATACTTCTCCTTATTAAACCACCTTTGTTCTTATCTCCAATGATCTGATCTTTAGAATGATTCTTCTGCACATACTTGGGAGTCTTGGGAATGTTCTCCAAAGCATCTTCTTCATCAACTTGCTTCTATTTTTCCTTTTCTTCCTCTCTTTCTACTTATTTTCAATGGTTCTCATCTGACTCGTATCCTTCTAATAACACTAAAATTTCAAGTATGGTTCTTCATCCACTTTGACATTTGCACTTTCCACTAATGTCTTTAGTCTCTTGTTGTAGCACCTGTATTCCTTGCTCTTTTTAGAATATCCAAGGAAGATTCCTTCATCTGATCTTGTATCAAACTTTCCCAAGTTCTCTTCATCTCTCCTAATATAGCATTTACTTCCAAACATTCTAAAGTATTTTAAAGTAAGAGTTCTTCCATACCATAGTTCATATGGAGTCTTTGAACTATTGACCCTAGCTTGCACTCTATTTTGTATGTAGACTGCAATGTGGATGGCTTCTCTCCAATATATATTCGGTAGATTTGCTTCTTTCATCATTGTCCTTGCTTCTTTCTGAATTGTCCTATTCTTCCTTTCCACAACTCCATTCTGCTGAGGATTACTAGGTGCTGACAAATGCCTTTTTATTCCATGATCTTCACAAAAGAAATTAAGATCATTGGAGGTGAACTCACCAACTCTGTCAGACCTCAAACACTTGACTTTCAGATCAATTTCATTTTCAATCATAGTCTTAAAATATTTAAACTTATATAAAGCTTCTGATTTTCCTTTAAGAAAAGTTACCCAAGTCATTCTAGAGAAATCAACAATCAACAACATGAAATACTTGTCACCTTGAAAGCTTCCTACTCTTGTAGGTCTACATAGATCTGTATGTACCAACTCCAAAGGTTTGGTGGTAGAATACTCTTTGATCTTGAAATTCTTCCTTGTTTGCTTCACAATCTGACATTCCTTGTAGGTTGCATTGGTAGGCTTTGTAATCTTTGGTAGATCCCTCACAGCTTGAGTAGAGCTGATCTTCACTAGGCTGTCAAAATTGATGTGTCACATTCTTCTATGCCATATCCAACTTTCATTAATTTGAGTCATAAGGCACACACCATCAAAACCTTTGAGCTAATATTTATTTCCTTTTATCCTTGATCTTGTAGCAATTAAAGTTCTAGAGTCTTCTTTCCTGATTCCACAGCCACCATCCTAAAATACAAGATTTTATCCTCTGCTACACATTTGTCCTACACTCAAAAGATTATACCAGAGACCTTTGACATAAAGAACATCATCTATATTGTGCTTTCCATCAAAACTGATTGAACCTTTTCCACATATCTTAGTAGATGCATCATCTCCAAACTTAACAAAACCTCCATCAAACTTCTCAAGCTTCACAAACTTATTCTTATCACCTATCATATGATTTGAACACCCACTATCAATTAACCATAAATTCTCCTCCTCTCTTACATGAAAAGCAGTAACCAAAGCTCCTTCAATGTGGTGCCCTATTTCTGGAGCAATATCCTTCATACATCTTCTAGGATTAGTAGAATTAGTTCCAACTAAACAAGCATTCATTACCATCATCATCTGGATAATCAGACCATCATCAGATATGCTATCATCTTCTTTAACATAATAACTTTTCTTGAATGATTTACCTTTGTTCTCCTTGTACTTGTCATTAGAAATTTTGATTGGACATTTAGAAGCTTAATGACCTATCTTTCCACAATTAAAACATTTAAAGGGTAACTTACCTCTGTATTTTACGGAACCCTTTTTCAACCTACTTAGAAAATTTGCTTCTACTTCATCAAAGTCATCTAAATTTGATTCAACATTCTTTTCTATCTTGCTAGCCTTAAAAGTAGTTTCTTTTCTTGCATCATCTTGACCAAGTTCTCTTATCTCAAAAGTAGTTGAAGTACCAAACATTTGAGCCCTAGTATACTAATCTAGATTTTGAGTCTCTTCAATAGTAGAAACTTTAGCACTATAGGATTTTGGAAGAGTTCTTAGTACCTTTTTTACCACTTCACTTTCCTCCATATTTCCTCCAAGACCATTGATGGAGTTGACAACTTCATCCACTCTCACCTTCATCCTTTGGACCATTAGTAAGTATAGTATACTTTTTGTCAACTATCTTCGATATGCCATATCCTAGTGAGACAAGAAAGCTTTCCATCCTGGTTTTCCAAAAAGCATAATTTGTTCCATCAAACACTGGAACCTCCATACCTTTCATGTGTGCCATCCAGATCTACCCCAAGTGATTAAGCTTCTTCATGGAACTTGTCTCTAATGCCACTTGTTAGCATGCATAGGACAACTAAGAGGGGGGACTGAATCATTTTTATGTTATAACTTTAAACCCTCAAAACATCATCCACTTATAATGGATTAGCAAAGTGTAAACATATGAAGCATCAATGAAAACACATCCAAACACATAAGAACACTAGATTTACGTGGAAATCCCAATAAGGGAAAAACCATTTGAGGATTAGCTCACAATATATATGAATAACAACACCGAAAATCAATAGGCTCACTGCTAAGGGTCCACTGCCTAGAAGAAAGGCTCACTACCAGAGAAAGGCTCACTACCCAAAAGAGAGAATAAAGAAGAAGGTTGTTATAGAGAGATTCACTAGATCAAAGTAATAAGAGAGATCCACTGCTACCACTCCTTGCCATCCACAACCTTTGGCTCACTGCCTCCAGCAACTTTTGGCACACTAAAATGTAGACACCTTCTTCTCACTACATTTCAAAGTCATAAGCATTTAATTTTGCACACAACTTCACTGCCCTTGATTCACGTTCACATATTCTTTTCTACATTGCTCCACTCATCTTCATCTTGCATTTATACCATCTACAACCAAGACCTATCTCAATTAGGTCGGTCCTAATGAAGGGTATGCATTACACACATGCAACATTACATAGGTTGGCATTAAACACTTCTGTAGTGGAAAGAAGTGAAAGTGGACCATGTCAAGGGATAACCAAGACTCAAACTTGTATCACCAAGCTACTTAACACATCCACAATCCACAAGGTACCACCGCAAATGGTGCTAGTGAGTCAAGTTAGCCAAACCTAAGCTAATGACCATATTCATGCTTCTCCAAGTCTAAGAACATCACGCGGACTAGAGAGAGACACTCCAAAGCATTCACACACCTTCCCAGAATGCTCATTTTCAGCATAAACTTCTACAACACTACTGTAACCATCTGAATTAAAGAATGTCTTCATTATGAATATTAGGACACATTGTTACTGATCACCAACACAAGAACTAAGCTTGCAGAGCATCCCAACACTGGAAACTTAAAAGGAAGGTGGATAAAGAAAATTTAAGCACTCTCCTAGATCCGCAAGACAAGAAAGCTTAATGTGGAGAAATGTGGAGCATTCTCATTTCTCTTAGACAACATCCTTCATAGTCAAATATTTTTTCAGACACATCTTTCACTTCCGCATGATCCAGAACTTGAAACTATAGATATAACACCTCTAAACACCTCTGAGAAACACTTTCAAACTGGACAAGCATATCTTCAATTAGAAAGAAATACGGAGCATAACACAGGGAGTACCTCTGTCACACTACACACCTTTTTATTAGATTTTCTCAAAAGCACTTGGAAACCAAGAGAACCATCTGCTAGGAGTTGACATTAATGACAATACCAGCAAGTTTCCAACAAATATTTGGTAAAGAAATTTTGGGCACATATTTTACAAAGGAGGAGATGGGAAATAAAATAATAAGGCAAAATAAGGCTATGCATTCATATTCAATAGAAAAGGAACATAAACTAAGTGAGGAAAGGGAACAAATATATTTCAGAAAGAAAGAAGGTATGTATATGTTTAAATTTGTATGAAAATATTTCAAAAATATTATATTTGTATTTATCCCTACTGCCTCAAATCTAGAGTTTGAATATAGTTTTTAATTTTAGATTTAATTTTAATACAAATTGGAAACCTACATGTTCCACATTCATCTAAATTTCAAATTCTACATAGATTCCAAATGAATTCTATAGGTTAAATTCACTAGTTTCTCTCAAGGGTTTGTATATTTTCTAATTTTAGATTTTATTTTAATACAAATTAGATCTAGGTTAAATTCACTAGTTCTCTCTTTAGAATAGATACCAATTTTCAAATTTCAATCAATGCAATTCTAATACAAATCTAAACTCATATACTTTAATTCTAATTGAAAACATGTTTATATATAATAATTTCATGGAGAATATCAAACTTTCAATTAGATGACAAGAACAAAAAGTTTGTAGTAACTTAAGAAAAACTCCAAAAGACAAACACACAAAACAAATAGTTTTGGTTAAAAAAGGGTTGCTCTTACACTTGGGATGCTCATGCATCACATACATATAGACATTTACATTGACACCAACCTTAAAGTTGTTATTGGTGTGATGATGATCATGATTCTACTTGTATCTCTCTTGACTTTATTTCAACTTATCTTGCACTTGAAGATGTATTTGTTAGATGGTCTTTATGAAAAAAATTTCATCTCAACCTCTATGTTGTTGTTTTTCCCTTTTGTTATGACCATCACACAACATCAAGTAAACTTGACTTAATAACATGTCACCTCTTACAATGTCAAACAAAATCAGCATCATCACTTTACATATATAGCTAATTAATATAGTACTACAAATTAGATATGGTTTAGTGGACCAAAACTTCCCATCCACCTTAGGGGTGTGCACCTCAATAAGTATAATCTCCTCTCTTTTATAATGCACAACAAAAACAACTTGAAGAGAAAATCATTCTTCACATGAAAATTAATTCTTAGGAATACATTCATCTTTCTTACATTCTTTAATATATTGATATGGCTGTCCAAAATCATTTTTATAGATATAATACTCCACATATACTTAACTTGCAAAGGGTTCCAGAAGATAAAAAGTACTAGTTCTACCAACAACAATGGTGGTCTTGAAGAAAAATGAACACGCTTATTATTTGCACCTCTTTTATAATTTACACATGACTAAGTGGAATTGCTCAAGAAAAAAATGTCCCCTTTTAATAGTGTACTTCCTCAAGCTTCTGTTGATCTTGTAAGTAAATTGTAATGGTTGATGGCCCATTTAAATAATTGTTTGTTTAACCTTGACAAATAGTGCTTCCAATTTTTCACCACTTGCACCAAAGCAAAAATCTCTATCATAGGTGAAATACCCAAGGACAAAACCATGGAATACTTCTAGATAGTTTAATACACAAGATTACCTCCATGCATTAGAATAACTCCCACAACATAGCGATTAACATTTATCTCCTCCTCAAATACTATTTTAAATTTTAAAAAGCCAACATTAGTGTATTTCTTACTTTATTGTTTAAATCCTTAAACAATTTTTGTTTCATATTGCCTAGCTCGATTCTCTTTTCATGATTTATTGTTGCACATGTAAAGATGTAGCTTTAAAAGAAAAGACTTAACAATTTTACATATCTATTAAGCTACATGTACAAAGCTCCTTATTTTGATGATGCTTGTAGGATTAGGCCAATTCATTTGGCCTCTACTTTTGATGGTTGTACATATGAACCAATCTATTCCAAACAACATTAACAAGACTAACCAAAATTTTCTTAGAGAAATCACATTTTTAACCATTCAAATGAAGTTTGTTCTCCTTTGAAATTAATAATACCTTGTCTAGGTGTACAACAAGTTCCTCATTTATTTATCTAAAAATGATATTTTCATCCCAATTATCCTATCACATAATCTTAAAAATGCTTGAGTGTAGCACCTTATTCATAAGCCTCATTTAAGGTTGTCAAAACTAAATTCAATTCTTGGTTGAATTTGATTATAAACCTTTGTTCTCTAGATCTCTAGAAAAAATGTTATAATTTTGCAACAAAAGTGAACTTCAAATCTCCTTAAAGATTAATTGTTTAAAAAATGTGTGTAATGATTTAAAAGGTTAGATCTAGATGTTTACATAGTTATATAATTTATGTTGTCAATCAGGATTGCACCCTTAGCAAAGATAAACTCAGCTATCCTGTTGAAACATGGAAGCACTCTTAGAGCAGGCTGGGTAATCTATGTTGAGAGTGAATCTCTAGAGCAGGCTGGTTCCCCTACAAGATCACCTAAACTAAAAGACTTACTGAGGAAAAGGGTTTAGAAGGTTAACTGTAAATGAAATCCTAAACTCTAACAGGTGATACACCAGTACTTGACTTATCTATTCACTAATTTAACTCATAGTTAGCTTCAAAAAGTCTTTTATCCTCACAATTTCACTGATACAAATGCAATACATAAGTAATTTGCATGAAGTTTGAAAGTTAGAGGTTTGCATGAAGGACAAACACAAGTTTTATCACAACTTCAACCCACTAACTAGGCTAAACATTTAACATACAACCTACATTACATGAAACTCTCACACTTAATCTTACAACAATGAGACCTAGGAAAAGGATCCAAAAATTGAATCACAATTGAATATCAAGGCATTGACTACAAAAAAGAAGTAGAAAACATGAAAGAGGAGAACACTGCTTTTTTATTGATTTGAAAGGAGTAGAAACTAAGTACAAAATGTTTACAAAGCTCTTTGCAAATGAACAAGAGAGGAAGAAACAATATTCTGAACTGAGAAAAAACCAAGTTTTTCTCCTACTTATAACTCTAAAAAACCTTCAAAGGAAAAAAATGAGAAAAACTCCTCAAAATAGCCATCTTGATCCATTTTCGAGCTCCAAGAAAAAGCCACCAAAAAAGTCATTGAACTGTCGCCAAACTGAGTAAAAAGCTATCAAAATTCTATCCAAAGTGGTCCCACCAAAAAAACACTGAAAATCAGGCTTTACTTGATTAGAAACTAAAGAAAGAATCTCCAAACTGCCCAGTTCCTCTCAATTTTGCCCAGAAGAAAACAAATCTAGAAAAGAAAGATTTGGTCTATATTCACTCTACTTTAACTACATTTAATAACAACTATTTAAAGCAATTTATAGAGACATTGCTTTAAATAATGTTTTACAAAGATTTGTAGTTTTAACTCTGATTTGGTTTGATTTGATTTTTGCAAAAATACAAGGCTTAATGAAATTTGTGTCAAGTATTAAATATTTCTCTATTTAGGCATTTAGCATTTGATTTTCTAGTGAAAATTGGAAGGCTCTTAAGGCATATTAGGTGTTTGACTTACTATCCAAATGTTGCAACATATCCTAAGGCATAAAGCCTAGGCATCATATATGCAAAGGTAAAAATAATACCATGGGGTATTAGCTAAGGTATTTGATTTTATATCAATGTGATAAATTGCCCAAAGTTGAATTAGGGCACAAAGGAACCCTAACACAAAATAATCAAGCCCTATTTTTTGGCCTCATTTGCACTTCAAACTTTTGGAAAAAATGCCTCTGCTGGGCCGCCGCCATGGAGCTAGGGTTTGGAGTTCAAACTCTACATTTCCCTTCTATTTTGAAGCATTTTCCATGAAGATTGTGAAGGCAAATTGTAGAGGTAAGCCGTCTTGTCACAATTTTGAATGTTGACGTCTATTTTTTTGAAGTATTTTGGCCTTCCATGGCCGCGGCCAAGGTTATATCTATGATGCATTTTATCTTGTTTGTAACTCCTATTGATATACTTTGCTCTTGGCCACCATTGGATAGCATGGTTTAAACCTTTGAGAGGAAAATCTACGGAAAAGCCTGTGGCCTTTCATGTATTTTCTCATAGCAGAAATGAGGGTAAGCTTCCATTTTTCAAATCTTGCATTTTTACTTATTTCTAAGTGTTTCAATGCTTGCATAGGCACGGATCTTTTCTATTTTCTTCTGTATTTGTGATTCCTATTCAAACACCATGTGGATTTAGTCCTTTGTGAGACAATAGTCTTTCTCAGGCTGTGAACTTTGATGGCACAAACTGGGTCTTTCTTATTTTCAATAACATTGAGGGTTTCATTATTATCTATATGGTAGAAGAGACAATGCTTCTATCTCCTTGTATCTTACACTGGCACAAATAATTTTTCATTTATTCTAGCTTCGAAATCATTCCTTACATCTGTAGCAGGCTGACCTTGAGATTGACTCTGTGAAATGTTGTATAACAGGATCCTTACAAACTCCAATCAACCTAGCACATTCCCTAGAAGTCACTATGTAATATTGTTGATACCATGGACAAATTGTATGCACCGGTATAACATAATAAAGACTTGCCAAGCAACTTGAGACATGACTACCACAATTCCCAAAAGTTGTAAAGTAAAAGAAACCATAGATTCAAGTTGAAAAGGAATAAATTGATCCACTTTACTTTGATCTATTGATGCCTGATTTAGTATACACCTTGTTGGAGTTGCATCGAAGAAAGACATTAGTGTACAAAATATACAGCTATGCAGATTACTAAAAATTTGTTTGGCACTTTTAAATCTGGAGAGACAAAGAAGGATGGTACTCACAAGAATGCATAATGTACTGCATAATGCCAAATCCATATAAACAAGAATGAGGAGGGACTTGCTAACTAAGGGCTTTTGATCTTCGGTCAAAGGAGTTGTCCATGCCATCTAGTAATTGCTACCTATTTCAAGTAGCTGAAATATTATGTGTGCCAATAAGATGATGGGTATCAAAGCACCTTTGTATACTGTAGTGATGTAAGACTAGTGCACCCACATACTTACCCGACCTTTCTCTCTTTCTTCTTCTTGCACGAGCTATGAACTTTTAACACCTTTACCTATTTCTTCCTCTCTATGAATTTTTGATTCAAGATCTTCTTCTACCTCTTTTGATTTTTGGTTACTGTCATATTTTTGGATCTTTTGATGGTTAACATCTTTCACACTAGTTGTATTACCAGTAGATGGTCCTTCAACAAGTACTTGTGATGTGAGGTTCTTAGTATTCTCCATGGCATCGATGGATTTTAATGGCTTCAGATGTGCACCAATCAATTCCTCAAATTTTGTGCTCGATTTTAATATATCATCATATTTTCCAGCCTGGGTAATCTCACCATCTCACATTACCAAAATGAGGTCAGCTGCATATAAAATTCAACTTGGTGAGTTACATAGATGATAGATTTTGAACCCAGAATATGAAGTAGACATTCTTGGAAAATGTGTGTCCACATGTGAGCATCAACAACACTAAAAGGATCATCAAAGATAAATATCAGCATCTTGATATAAAGCACATGCAATCTGTATCCTTTGTTTTTTCCCACTACTAAGATTTATCCCTCTTTCTCCAATTTTTGTTTGGTCCCCATAAGGGAACAATTCAAGATCTTTTTTAAATGTACAAGCCTGCAGTACACTTTCATACCTAGTTTTCTCTCACTCAAAGCCTTCTATGGCTGTCATGTTCTTGATATCATTGTCTTTACTCTACTATAAGTTGCATATTATGACTATACTTGCTGCTCCTTTCTTTATGCACTCCATATTGTTTTGACTGTGATTGAGTGTTCAAACTTTGTTAGCATCATCACTGTCCATTATGTTATACCATGACAATCATTGATATGGCCTGCTTCCTTGAGTGCTTTTATATAACATTAGAAGTGTCATTTGTAACTTACCAGCTCTAGCATTATCACTACTACGCCAACAATGAGTTCATTGTGAAACAATTTGATACAGTATTATCAATAGACATGTATGCTCTTTATTGTTGTTAGAATCATGATCATGACTAGATTATTCCTTATGGTTGTTTATTACATTCAAAAGTAACCTTATATAACAAAAGTGATAAATATTTATTCTATTACTCTTGTATATTCTATTGTCACATGATGCATCTCTGGCTGTCATTACCCACAACCACATGGAAATTGGATTGAGGCATTGTATAACTTGCCTTGTCATGATTAGATCTGTATCTTATTGGCAATTGTCTTCATGCTTATGATAATCTTTAAGGACCTCATCTTTTAGATCTCTTTAGCATTCATTTTTCGTAGCACATATATAAGAGGTTTCATGACTGCACCTTACATTGTGGACAAGTGAATGCTCCATGATGACTGTATGAGTTTGATATGAAGATAAAAGCCAACACTGAACTCTATGCTCATGACTGTACCTGTTTCCTTCATTGCATGATCTTGTAATGCATTTCACTTTCTCCTTGATTTAAATGTATGGTGTTCTCTTTTTAGCTGGTTATCATCATTCCAAGCACTTGTGATTTCTCTTTTCATTCTTGATAAGCAAATGATTGCTTCCCCACCATTATGGACTTTGTAATGAAAAGATGGGTGACCAATCCACCCAAGAATTCATATGAACAATGTACCTTCTTGTCTCTTATATGCAAGCAATGCTTGTATGTACTTTGATAAGCATGTTTTATTAAATTATCCATGTTGGCATTGAGCATTAAAAACAACATAACTGCAATACATTCTTTGTTGTTCCCTCATGTGAGCACATGATTGTGGGTTGCCCTTAATTCCTATAGCTACACCTCCTGTAGCTTATGATTTTCTCTTCAAATGAGGAATGCATTGTCCCTTTTTTACTATTTCATATTTATGATTACAACATTTGGGCTGTCCTTAAGCACTTATGAATGAATAGCACTTCAAATGAATGAATTCACAAGGTATAAGATATAATGCCAATGTTGCATTTGCTCAGTTCTGTACACTATTTATTCATGACTATGTGACTGCTCTTCATTTGATGGTGACTGCTTATATCTTGTAGTTTATAGTAGTGATATCATCTAATTCACTACTACATATCATGAGATATATGTAGTTAGTATAGTATATGATAGCATAGCAGTAACTTTGCAATCTCATACAATAAAGAATATGCTTTTGTAAGATCATGACTATTAACTGCTATGAATGGATAATGTTACCTTATGAATTGATCCTCAGTTAGAATATTATTTTATTTGAGAATCCATGAGTCTTTACATATATCATACCCTTCTTAAGGCTTAAGGGTAGCATGCTGGACTCAACCCTTGTGGGAGCCCATTTTTGCACCACATGCTATGATGTCTCTAGAAATGAATCACCAACATGATTTCTCCTATACCTGCATAGTGAACAAACATGTTAGATAAAAAATAGTGAAGCTCAATACTCCTGTGATATTTTATTTTTAGGCTCTCTTGCATATATCTAATGTTTGTCAACTGAGTTTGCACATCATAGGCAATGTATTATGTTTATGTTGACTGGCATGTAAGAAGATTCATATCTGGAGCTCTAACAATTCTTCTTATCATGATGTAGGTTCACTTAAGGATTAGGAGCGAGGAGGAGTAAGATGCAATGAAGACCAATTCAAGACTCCAAATAGGCAATGAAGGATATGCCTCTCCTTATATGCTTCTTTTCCATTCTTTATCTTCATATGCATAGTATATTTCTTATGTTTGTACTGGTTCAGCTATTCCCATGGCTTGTGTGGGACATTTGATCTCTCTTTTCTTTCCAGTGAATATAAGTTACACAATACTTATGCAATATTATGTATTTCTTCTTGCAAAAATGTATGCAAAATTGTGAAATGAATAAGGCATTACATAATTGAATGAAAGCAACATTCTTTTATCTCATGTAGTCTCTTTTATGTTGTAAAACACTGCATGGCAAATTGAATTCTTTCCTTCATGAAACACATTGCACTAAAACGACTGAACTCTTTTATCTTAAATTTCAATATATGCAAAGGTTTAAGCAAAGCATAAATGTATTGAAATCTTTCACCTTAAATTGAACATAAGTTGTTTTAGCTCTGCCAATTTGAGTTGTAGGTGAAAAATTGGTAACTTTTCTGGTGATTTTTGCTGAATGCTTGCTTGCTAAGCATATAGACCAGTTGCCTTAACCATTCATTGGGCATGGAGTCAAACTCTACTCTTCTCAAACTCAGAAAACCATGAAACTGCACTGCAAACTACTCCAAACAACAGTAAAAAACCAAACATAACTAAACTAAAAGCAAACTAAAAGGCCTAGAGGCCAACAACTATGCAACAACACTTAGGGAAAAGAAAACCAAGCTGAAATGCATGTGCAAACAACACTTATTAACTAAAACACTAACTCTAACCTACTCTAATCGGCCATAGAAGTTGGTCAAACAAACCCATTAATTGGCTTTGTAAAATAACTCCCCCTTCTAACCAACATAGGATGTTTTGCAAGGTCATGAACTACTGATAAGAAGTGGGAAACAAGAAGATACCCCACAAACTGTTGTGATGCTTCATGAATAACATAACCAAACTCACTCACCTCTTGAGTTTGATCAAACATATTTCTGATTTGAACTGAATGGGTCTGTTATTCTTTAGTTGCAATCTGCTCCTTAGGTACACTCATAACCTTATGAATATTCTTGGTAACTTTGCTGGGTAAATCTCTGATTGGGCATTCTCTTGAAAGGATGAAGCCTAAACTTTTATTACTAGTTCCTTGCTGGCTATCCACTATTTCAATCTCATTTTTCTGATTGAGATCATTTGAGAACATTGCACCCAACCTTGTACATAACTCATCAATTATACTAGTATAAAAAACTTAATCAAATGCATCATTAGATTCTTGAATCATAATAGGCTCTAAGGTATCCTCTTGACTAATTTCTTAAGAACTTGGAAAAATATCAAGATCCATACATTGAAAAGTAGTGTCATGCTTTCGCTCAATTTGAACAATGTTTGCATGTACATCAATTTCTTGACTATCCAAAATAAGGATGTTCTCATTTACCTGTTCACTAATCAATCCCTTGTCTGAATGGATTTCATCATTTTGCTGCTCAAAACTTGATAACTTTGTTAGTTCATATACATTCTCTTCATCTTTACTGATAAACAAAGGAAGTTCTTCAAATGAATCAATCAAATCTTGAGTTTGGATACCTCCTTTTGCCTCTTTGAGTTGTTTTTCCACACTTTCTCCTTCAAAATATGATTGTTTGATGTCCAAGTTTGAAACAAAATTCTTAAGGTCATCCCAAAACATGTCTTCTTCATTCTCATTTCAATTTTCTTGTGAATAGAGACTATTTATTGCCTTACTACAACCCTCTTGAGGTATCAAAACATCAAAGTTTTAAACCTCTTCTTGCAGTTCTGGGACTAGTATGGGTGTGATCTAAGATATGCTTTCTTCATCATCCACAAAAATGGTAATTCATTAAATAGATCAGTCAAAACTTGAGAACTATTAGCCATTCTTTGATCTAGAATTTATTGTTCCTCAACTACAGCTTCCTCATCTCTTGCAATAGGTGTTCCTAATTTTCTAGATCTTCTTCGTCACTGTACCCACTGGATACTTCAAAATAGTTGTCGTTATTCTGTTGTTCCAATGAACCAAACCTCTCTGCACATGCCACATTCTTGTGTTTAGCTGATAAAATGGTACAATCAGGAGCAACCTCTTTCTTTGTATCCTATTGTGCTGGTTGATCTTCTAAAAAAATTTCATCTTCCAAAAAACATGGAAGCTCATTAGTGAAAACATTGAAAGATTCATCAGGAGTAGTCTTTTCTTGTTCAATCTTCTGTTACTACAAATGGTAAACTTCCAAAGCTAAACACAATGGATTTACCTTTCTAAGCTCCTCGATGAAGAGTAAGGTATTCTGATCAAAGGGTACATCCTTGGATTTCTCAGGTGGGGAAACCTGGGGAGCTTCTTGGATTTCTTGCGGGGAAAAATGTTGCTCAAGGGGCTGATCTACAACTATACTAGGCTGAATATGATTAAATTTTCCTCAACTTGCAAGGGATGAAGGATTTTGAAACTTGGTATTTCAAGATTAAGATACTGGCTTGAGGAATTAAGTACTTTATTCTGCCTAAAACTCAAAATCTCAACTTTAGGAACACTAAGAGGCTCATTCTATCTAAAACTTGGAAACTTATACTTACAACCCTCCTCTTGAGTAGGTTGCTTTAGAATGGTAGGAGTTTCTTGGGCTTCATACCTTTTTGTTTCTACCCCTTGGTCATAGAGGTAGGCCTGATAAGCCATCTCTTCCTATTGCTGATTATATTCATGCTGCCTCTTGATCTCATCTACCTGCTTTGTGAATTCATGCATGAAGTCAAACAACATACCCTTTATGCTTGTAATCTCCTCCTTTTCACGCTCTTGAAACTAATTTTTAGTATATGAAGGTTGATATGGAGGCTGAGCGAGGGTGGGTGGGTGGTAATTATATTGGGCATGCTATTTTTGAAAAGCCATGGAATTGAAACCAGCATCATGATTGATCTGATATGGAGATGGATGAGCAAAATTTTCAAGATATGGTGGATGGTAGGACATATTTCCATAAAAACTAGACATATTTGTTCTTTCAAAAGCTAGAAAACAAGCAAAATTAGACTTTTTTGAAATAAACTAGCACTTGATCATCTGAAACTAGTAAATTTGAGCTCAGAGTCACCAGATGTGTTCTTTTCTTACCTCCAAAGGTAGAGATCACTGACATACACCCCAAATATCAGTGATAAATGGTCAAATTTTGGACTAAAAATGTCTAATTTGTCTCACCAGGTGTACCAAAAACTATTGTCAATTAGGATTGGACCCTTAGTAAAAATAAACTCAGCTATCCTGTTGAAAGATGGAAACACTATCAGATTGTGGGTAATCTATGTTGAGAATGAATCTCCAGAGTGGGTTGGTTCCCCTGGTAGATCACCTAAACTAAAAGACTTACTGAAGAAAAGGGTTTAGAAGGTTAATTGTAAATGAAGTCCTAAACTCTAATAGGTGATACATCAATACTTGACTTATCTATTCACTAATTTGACTCACAATCAGCTTCACAAAGTCTTTTATCCTCATAATTTCACTGATACAAATGCAATACATAAGTAATTTTCATGAAAGTTTCAAAGTTAGAGGTTTGTATGAAGGACAAACACAAGTTTTATCACAACTTCAACCCACTAGCTAGGCTAAACATAACATATAACATTCATTACATGAAACTCTCACACTCAATCTTGCAACAATGAGACATAGGAAAAGGATTTAAAAATTGAATCACAATTAAATATCAAGGCATTGACTACAAAATGTAGAAAACATGAAAGAGGAGAACACTGCTATTTTATTGATTTGAAAGGAGTAGAAACTAAGTACAAAATGTTTACAAAGCTCTCTGCAAATGAACAAGAGATGAAGAAACAATATTCTAAACTAAGAAAAAAAAAACTTTTTGTCCTACTTATAACACCAAAAAACCTTCAAAGGAAAAAGCTGAGAAAAACTCCTCAAATTAGCCATCTTGGTCCATTTTTGAGATCCAAGAAAAAGCCACCAAAAAAGTTAGTGAACTACCTCCAAACTAAGTAAAAAGATGTCAAAATTCTATCCAAAGTGGTCCCACCAAAAAAACACTAAAAATTAGGCTTTACCTGATTGGTAACTAAAGAAAGAATCTCCAAACTGCTCATTTCCTCTCAATTTCGTCCAGAAGAAAGTAAATCTAGAAAAGAAAGATTTGGTCTACATTCACTCTACTTTAACTGCATTTAATAACAAATATTTAAAGAAATTTATAGAGACATTTCTTTAAATAATGTTTTACAAAGATTTGCAGTTTTAACTCCGATTTGGTTTGATTTGATTTTCACAAAAATACAACCTGCTTAATGAAATTTTTGCCAAGTACTAAATATTTCTCTATTTAGGCATTTGGCATTTGATTTTCCAATGAAAATTGGAAGGCTCTTAACACATATTAGATGTTTGTCTTACCCTCCAAACATTGCAACATCTCCTAAGGCATAAAGCCTAGGCATCATATATGCAAAGGTAAAAATAATACCATGGGTATTAGTTGAGGTATTTGATTTTAAATCAATGTGATAAAATGCCCAAAGTCAAATTAGGGCACAAAAGAACCGTAACACAAAACAATCAAGCCCTATCTTTTTGGCCTCATTCGCACTTCAAACTTTTGGAAAAAATGCCTCTGCTGGGCCGCTGCCATGGAGCTAGGGTTTGGAGTTGAAACTCTGCATTTCCATGCTATTTTGAAGCATTTTCTTTGAAGATTGTGAAGGAAAATTGCAAAGGTAAGCCACCTTGTCACAATTTTGAATGTTGACCTCCATTTTTTTGAAGTATCTTGGCCTTCCAGGACCATGGCCAAGGTTATATCTCTGATGCATTTTGTCTTGTTTGTAACTCATGTTGATATACTTTGCTCTTGGTTGCCATTGGAGAGCTTGGTTTGAACCTTCGAGAGGAAAATATGAGGAAAATTCTGTGGCCTTTCATGTATTTTCTCACATTAGCAATGAAGGTAAGCTTCCATTTTTCAAATCTTGAATTTTTACTTATTTCTTAGTGTTTCAAATCTTGCATAGGCTTGAATCCTTTCTATTTTCTTCTATATTTGTGATTCCTATTCAAACCCCATGTGGATTTTGTCCTTTGTGAGACAAAAGACTCTCTCAGGCTGCAACTTTGATGGCACAAATTGGGTCTTTCTTATTTTGAATAACCTTGAGGGTTTCATTATTATCTGTATGGTAGAAGAGACAATGCTTCTATCTCCTTGTATCTTTCATTGGCATAAAGCATTTTTCATGTACCCTAGCTGTGGCATCATTGCTTACATCTGTAGCAGGTTGACCCCAAGATTGACTCTATAAAATGTTGTATAATAGGAGCCTTACAAACTCTAATCAACCTAGCAAGTTCCCTAGAAGTCACTATGTAAAATTGTTGATACCATGGACAAATTACAAGCACTGATATAACATAATAAAGACCTGCCAAGCAACCTAAGACATGACTACCACAATTCCCAACAGTTGTATAAGTAAAAAAAACTACATATCTGAGTTTAAAAGGAATAAATTGATCCACTTTACTCCGATCTATTGATGCCTGATTTAGTATACACCTTGTTGGAGTTGCATCGAAGAAAGACATTAGTGTAAAAAATATATAGTTGTATAGATTATTGAAAAGTTGTTTGGCACTTTTAAATCTAGAGAGACAAAGAAGGATGGTCCTCACAAGAATGCATAATGCCAAATCCATATAAACAAGAATGAGGAGGGACTTGCTAACTGAGGGCTTTTGATCTTCAGTCAAAGGAGTTGTCCATGCCATCTAGTAATTGCTACCTGTTTCAAGTAGTTGAAATATTGTGTGTGCTAATAAGATGATGGGTATTAAAGCACCTTTGTATGCTACAGTGATGTAAGACCAGTGCACCCACATACTCACCTGACCTTTCTCTCTTTCTTCTTCTTGCATGAGTTGTCAAATTTTAACACCTTTACCTATTTCTTCCTCTCTATGAATTTTTGATTCAAGATCTTCTTCTACCTCTTTTGATTTTTGGTTACTATCCTATTTCTGGATCTTTTGATTGTTAACATCTTTCACACTAGTTGTATTAGTAGTAGATGGTCCTTCAACAAGTACTTGTGATGTGAGGTTGGGTGGGTGCAAAAAGTTGGGGGGCCAAAAAGTGGCCAACTTTTTTTAAAAAAATAGTAATAACACGAGAGCATTATAATGCACTCGCATTATGGCTTGTTGTTACCGAGCCTACACCAAGCCATAATGTGCTCATGTTATAACGTGAGCGTGTTATGTGCTTCTATATATATATAAAATAGCATTCTATTTCATTATTTCACAACAAATTGCAAGAAACCCACAGCTTAAAGAAAGAAAGGAGCGCGCTTGCATTATTTGAGGTCCAATCATTAGCTATTTCTCACCAATTCATCATCAAAATGCCACCACGACATTAGGGAAATCGAAGAAGTAAGTTTTATTTTCTTTCTTGTGTGAATTTGTTGCTAAATAGGTAGGTTAAAATAGTTTTTGATTTAAATTTCTTAAATTTATAGGAGTTGATGATGCACCTCCTCCTTCTGAAAAGCCACAAAATCCTCTAGCAAATGAACAGCAAATACCTGCTGAAGAAGAACCCCAACCACAAACACCTCCATTTATTCTTGAATATGCCCCTAGCACATAAGAAAATCTAATGAGGCAAATTGAAAATAATAAGAAACAAATTGAGGACATAATTGCAAGGTTGAAAGAACCTACAACTTCAACCTTGCATAGATCCATGCTTGCTCAATCCATTGAATCTATGTTATCAAATGTAGATTCAATAAGCAAGTAAATCACTAGTTGGACAAAAAAGAGGAGAGAATTTAGAGAGTATTATGTTGACAAGTTATCATATGAACAAGTGAAAAAGAAATAAATTACAAAACTTGACTTGTGTTCTATTTTACATACCCATGAACAAATGAATCTCTGCCCCTTACATGCAAGAGGTTCCCTATCCATTGGTGTAACAACCAAGTGATAAGAGACAATTTTGCACAGAGGTGGTGGATGGTTTTTGACCATCGTCCATGAAACAATAATGAGGTCCCACAATAATTTTCGAGGAAACTCTACTACGAGTTTGTCAAAAATAAAGTGCCAAATTATTTTGATATGCGGGAGTTCCAAGGTAGAGGTAGGGGGTCAACACAAGATAGACTAGGGGCACGTGTTGACCCACAGCAGCCAGTGAGATGAGCACTCACCAGACCGGCCCATGAGCACATTTCTATCCCTTCCATTGTGAAGGAGAGTGTTGATGTCGAGGCACTTCAGTCCATTAGTGCCTTGACCCAGAGCATCTTACATCATGCTAGTCTTGCAGTACAGCGTAGGTTAGGGGAGAGTTTGAGTACAGTTCCACCCTATACTTGTCAGACTTGTAGGTTAGCATGTGGTTATGACCCCAATGGATAGTCATTACGCAAGTGCGTAGGCTACATCTGCAACTGAGCAAATGATGATGATAGATGCCCTCCTGAGTGAGACTTTTGGGCTTAATAGTCAGGTAAACCTTAGCAAGTTCATTGAATTTAATTTATTAAATTTTATTTTTGAAATGCAAGATTAACTAATTTAGTTTGATGATTTTAATAAAATTTCAGGGTCATAGTGTTGATGCAATTTTTAGTGGTTCTCCACCTGCATATTATACTACATCATCTATTGTCAGGGTATGTAACTAGTAAACAATTATAAATATTACATGTGAATAGCATTGTTATATGAATGGTATTCTAATATCTTATTTTGGATGTTGAATAGGTTAATACTAGAGATTTCATGGCAATACCTACCAGCGGTGGTGGACTTCAAAGCTTCACGGAGGTAATAAAATAAATAGTTTAATGAATGAATTGTACTTACTAGATTTTTGTATGTGACTTATGTGTTTTATTGTGTGTACTTCCATGTTTAGGTGAATGTGTGTGTATGTTAGAAGCCATGATTTGCATCACTATTATAGTTTTTGCAATTGAATAATGTTGTTTTATTTCCAGATGATGCAGGCTATGGAGACACCTCTCGATGTTCATACGGCAATGGAGCATGGTATGTCCTCTGTGATTCATAGGTCCATGCCATTGATGGGGGTATGAGGCAGATTAGTAAATTTCAATTTACATTCATTGTTATAGTTGTTTATTTTTGAAAAATCAAAAGATTATTGATTTGAAGTTTAATTTCTATCTGGATGGTTTCTATAGGATATAACATCACCACAACCTTTAATCTTGCTACTAAGGAAAGTGAGGTGATAGATTATATGGTAGCAGTAAGTGATTATTTTGTTAAATGTTTCATTTTTTATAACATGTCATTTCTATATATTAACATCTATACTTTTTATTGTAACAACTACAGATGCACGAACAACTAAATAGGAGGAGTAGGCCTTAGGTTCATAGTAGACAACCCACATATGTGTCTTCATCCCCTAGAAGATCAAAGGTTGCCTATGATCTATTCTCTTCACCAGCCAGAGGGGAGTGACTTTTTATTGTGTTCCTTTATTGTATGCCTATATGGCATTTGTGGGCATATATTTTGTATTGCATATAGTTGACATTGTATGCCTATATGGCATTCTTGTAAGCCTATATGGCTATTTCATATATATGTTATACTTAAATTGACATATATTGATGTATGCCTATATGGATATCTGGTTAATACAAATCTTTTTTAGTGATGGCATCCATACTTGCATTATAAATCCACATTTGAATGGATATTTGTAGATGGTTACTTCAAATATTTAAAGTCCAATTGTATTACATATGATGTTTGTTGATCCAATAAGCCAGCTATTGTTATTCAAGTATCACCTAAACCTCATTTTGGAACTAAAAGATAAAAGTTGTATTTAAAATAAAAATGAATCATCATGTTGAACAGAAAATATTCATATTCTTTATGAGTTGCTCAATTAAAAATATTCAAATGAGTATGCTAATCCATATTCTTTATGAGTTGGTCAATTGAAAATATTTCTTAATTTCTTGTTATTATACCATATTGGGATGCAAAGAGTATGTTTATTGTTTTGAATAAGATAGTGAAAATCATATGATTATGAACACCTGATGACCATTGTGGTTATTAAATGTAATTCCTCTTGCATCTAAGGCAAGGTTATGAGATTACATTGAGTCTTACCTAATTTTAGTATGCAACATAATATTGGGGCTATAGGCTTCCATAAGTCATCAACAATCAAGGTTCAAGGTTGTCATTGAAGTCAAAGGGTCAAGATTGTTTGTCACTGATGTCAAGGTTGATGCCATGATGTTGATAAGGTGATACAGTGATTCAAGGTAGGTGATGGTCATGAGGTGCATGATGTTGTGAATATGGTTTTCATGATAAGGTCTCTCAATTTATGTTGATGCTGCACAAGACAAACATGGTTCATATGATACAAGGTTCATGTTCATGGTGGATGTTGTTTTGTTCATGCAAGGTTTTGTTGTGTATATGGTTTTCATGATAAGGTCTATCTTAGAAGGTTGATATGATGCATGGTTCATATTCATGGTGGATGTGGTTTTGTTCATGCAATAAGAAGTTAGAGAAGACACAAGCTTTCATAATCATAATCTTATTGATAGTTAGGGTTTGCATATTGGGCATTAAACCCTAAAAAGAATCTACTTTTCTTAAGACTTTAAAACCCTCAATTGCTTGTCGTGTGTAAAGTGCAATTTTGTTTTAATTTAATATTGACTTATAATCAGAAGTTACTATCACTTAAATCAACCTACTAAAGGGTCTTTAAGTCTTAGTTCACTGGCCCTTCAACCTAACTCAACTGACGTCTCTGGTAAACTCTCATAAGCTCAAGCACCATATAATAATCGAAGGTCATATTTAATTGATATGACGGTGGGAGAAAGGATTGGAAGGTTAGTATTTAAAAGGAATTTGGAATACAAACAATCATCTCTATGCGGTTGAATTTTATTGCCATGCTTTTATAAAAGGCTAAAAGATAACTTTATGCAGGATATCATGGTATTTGTAGTGTTTGAAGATTGAAGACTAGTTAGTGTTTATAGCTCGGATTGTTTCGGCATGTTTGGGTGTGAAACAGGACCATGCCTAGCCTAAACGTACCCATCCAAATGCATTGGAATTGTCAGTTTGGCTGCACGAGGAGAAAATAAAAGTTACACCCCTTTGCAACTTTACACTACCTCTTTTTGATGATTTTTGGGGCAGCAAAAAACCTTTCACCATAGGTAAACACCTCAGAGATATAAAAAATTGAGAGAGGTTATTGTAGAGGGACCCTACATAATTGCATTACCTTAGACGAAATGTATCTAAGTGACACAGTTTCTGATTTACAGCTCGTCAAAGATTGCTTCCTTTTTACACTTTGGACTCTTCAAGGATATTGCTAGTACAATGTAGCTCAAATTGTTTTAGCATGTTTGGGTGCAAAATAGGACCATGCCCAGCCTAAACGTACCCATCTAGATGTGTTGGAACTATCAGTTTGGCCACATGAGTAGAGAACAAAAGTTACACCCCCTTGCAACTTTACACTGCCTCCTTTTGACAATTTGTGGGGCAGAAGAAAACCTTTCACCATGGGCAAACACCTCAAAGATATAAAAAATTGAGAGAGGTTATTGTAGAGGGACCCTACATGATCACGTTTCCTTAGATGAAATGTATCTAAGTACCACAATTTTTGAGTAACAGCTTGTCAAAGATTGCTACCTTTTTGCACTTTGGACTCTTCAGGGATATCACCAGTACAATGTAGTGCAGACTGTTTCAACATGTTTGGGTGCAAAAAAGGACCATTCCTAGCCTAAACATACCCATTTCGATGCATTGAAACTGTCAGTTTGGTCACATCAGGAGCAGGACGAAAGTTACACCCCTTTGCAACTTTACACTACCTCCTTCTGACAATTTTTGGAGCAGTAGAAAACCTTTCATCATGGGCAAATGCCTCAAAGATATAAAAAACCAAGAGAGGTTATTATAGAAGGACTCTACATGATCACATTGACTTAGACAAAATGTTTCTAAGTTACACAATTTTTTAGTAACATCTCATCAAAGATTGCTACATTTTTGCACTTTGGACTCTTCAGGGATATCGTCGGTATAATGTAGCTCGAACTGTTTCAGCATATTTGGGTGAAAAATAGAACCATACCTAGTGTAAATGTACCTATCCGGATGTGTTGGAATAGTTAGTTTGGTCGCATCAAGAGCAAGATGAAAGTTATACCCCTTTGCAACTTTATACTACCTCCTTCTGACAATTTTTGGGGCAGCAGAAAACTTTTCACCACGGGTAAATGCTTCAGAGATATAAAAAATTGAGAGAGGTTATTGTAGAGGAACCCTACATGATCACATTTCCTGAGATGAAATATTTCTAAGTGACACAATTTTCAAGTAACATCTCGTCAAAGATTGCTGCCTTTTTGCACTTTGGACTCTTCAGGGATATCGTCAGTACAATGTAGCTCAGATTGTTTTGACATGTTTGGGTGAAAAATAGTACCATACCTAGTGTAAATGTACCCATCTAAATGCGTTGGAATAGTTAGTTTGGTTGCATCAGGAGTAGGATGAAAGTTACACCCCTTTGCAACTTTACACTACCTCCTGACAATTTTTGGGGTAGCAGAAAAGCTTTCACCATGGGCAAATGCCTCAGAGATATAAAAAAATGAGAGAGGTTATTGTAGAAGGACTCTACATGATCACGTTTCTTCAGATGGAATGTTTCTAAGTGACACAATTTTGAGTAACATATCATCAAATATTGCCGCCTTTTTGCACTTTGGACTCTTCAGGGATATCATCGGTACAATGTAGCTCGAACTATTTCAGCATCTTTGGGTGAAAAAAAGGACCATGCCTAGCATAAATGTACCCATACAAATGTGTTGGAACTATCAATTTGGTCGCATCAGGAGTAGAATGAATGTTACACCCCTTTGCAACTTTACACTACCTCCTTCTGATGATTTTTGGGGCAGCAGAAAATATTTCACCATAGGAAAATGACTTAGAGATATAAAAAACTGAGAGAAGTTATTGTATAGGAACCCTATGTGATCACGTTGCCTCAGACAGAATGTTTCTAAGTGACACAGTTTCTGAGTAACAACTCATAAAAAATTGTTGTCTTTTTGCACTTTGGACTCTTCAGGGATATCGTCAGTACAATGTAGCTCAGACTGTTTCAGCATGTTTGGGTGAAAAATAAGACCATGCCTCACCTAAGACCTAAGATAAATGTAGTCTACTAGACATAGGACACCTAAGACATCTATTGTATAGTATGTACATCTAGATTTTATAGACATAGTAGACCTAAGACACCTAGTCTTTATAACTTATCATAGTCTAGACCTAAGTCAACTAGACACCTAGGTTATAGTTCTACCTAAGACACCTATTATGGTAGATCTAGTTGACATATAATACCTACCTAAGACACCTAGATTAAATTATAGAAGACACCTACCTAGAAGACACGTAGATCATTCTAGATTATACCTTATTCTACTCTCTAGACAGGTCTTTGATATATAGTATCTACCTAAGACACCTAGATTAGATTAAATTTTTTTTTTCTAGTCTCTATCTACCTAGTTGACATATCGTATATACCTAAGACATAATTAGAGACACCTATTATCTAGTTAGAAACTAAGACACCTATATTTTATACATTACCTAGATTTTATACATTATTCTCAGGATCAACTTCATCCATCACTTAGGTCTAACCACATGAAGCATAACATGATGATGTAAAAATGTGTATATGTGTAAAAATATAGCAGCAAATAAAAAAAGACAAACCTTACAAATTAATGTGCATACTTACAACTCAATGTAACATGACTTTACAAAATCAATTTGAATACTTACAAATTAATCCAATGAGCCATCTGAGTCTGCTCTACTCTTTATTGTGTCAAGTATTGCTTCATGGTCAGACTCACTCATCTTCCACAAGGTCTTGTTCAAAGGTCTACCCCGATACTGTATCAAATAAACATGGGATGCCATGACAAGGTTTGAGTAATGAAGAATCTTCTAATGTGTGTCAAAGTTTTGAAACAACCAAATATTATCACTCTTATGTGGGTACCTTCTAAGCCATGTTTTGGTAATAACCACTGAGCATGTAGGGTATTCGATGTTTTCTCCATCTGTAACTGGGGCCTCCAATTTCTTTTTAGCCTCAACACAATGACATAAGTAATAATATGTTACCTCTTCTTTATCTTCATCTAGAATAACTGTATATACATGCCCTACATTGATATGTGTAGCAAATTAGATGAAATTAGTCAACATTACAAAAACACTACAAAGTAAGATGACATTAGGAATTTCAAAAACTATGCAAATGGATATTGTTACCATTTTTTGACCCCAGCTCAAAAATTGGCTGAGAAGATTTATCATTTATCATTTTTGAATGAGGTTTGATTTATTTTTATTATGTGCTAGTTGCATAGTTGTTATGACAAATGTAGTTCAGTTGTTCAAATGTAGAAAAGAAAAGTTTCAATCATTTGTTGCATTGCAGAGTAGTAAAAGAGATAAGTTTTCATTCACCATAGTGATTGTTCATTTACAATTTTGAATACATAAGAGAACAAACATTGCATTGAAGGAAATTAAGACATATCAGATGTTCCACACAAGCTATGGGTTATAGCCGAACTCATGCAAATACAAGTAAAATACTATGCATCTAATGAAGAAGAGGGAAAGACAGCCATCATTGCCTTGTTTTGGTTGATCTTCATAGTAGCCTCCAGTCTTGCTCCCAACCTCGGCATGTACCTAAAAAATTGTGGGAAAGGTCCCGTTAGAAGTTTCGGTTATGAAAATCCTTCATCAGTCAAGAGAGACATAATACTTTAGTTGTAATGCATTGATCAAATTAGAGCATCCATGTTCAGAAGGAACTGAAGAGAAGCAAATATAGGAACATCATTATTTTATTCTAATCTGTTCATTTCATGTGTAGGTATAGGACAAATCATGAAGCTGATTGAAGACATTCAACATGTGGTGTCAAATGGGCTCCCACAAGGGTTGAGCCCAACATGCTGCCACCCCTTGACCTCAAAAGGGATGAATGGAAGAAGAGGATCATTAATGGCATTCACATGACAAGCTGAAATAGTAACAAGACAATCATATGTATCAGTCTCATTTCAAGACATGACCATGATTTCACTTCAAAGTATGAAATACAACCAAGAGCATGACCTGAACAAATGGAGGACAAATTCAATGCATATGATAGATCATGCACTACTTCAACTGTTATGAAATGACATTCGTAGGCATGATAATACTCAAGAGTACACAATGCACTTGTAATCATCTGACTGATTGAGGAGTAAGTGTTCACAAGCATTGATTATCTAAAAATTACTTTCTCATTCATGACCAATAATCAAATTGGAGTGTTCATTATACACCAATAAGCAAATTGCAAAGACAAGTGAGTGTCAAATTTCATACTTTCTTATTTAAGTGGAGTGATAGAATCAGATTTAGAATTCAATAATTTAAGCTACCTTTTAAATTATGAAATATATCCAATTATGCCTCACTTTTTGCTACTGATAAGTTGAGCATCAAAACAAGTGTTATCACATGTTGCATTCATTGCATATCTATAAAAGAAACATGGTAAGTATTGTAGATCTATAGTAGAAGAATACAAGATGACCAACCCAGATGGCTCATTTTATTTTTGACAAACTCCAAAAGGACCAAAAAGAACATTTCACTACCTGTGTGTAATAGAGCATCATCATCATGTGACAGGAGTAGTTAAATTGGTATGATTAGCATCCTTATGCTACAGGATATCATCTTGTCTAAAAATGAAATGTATAAGTGTATGATTGCATCTGTGGTTGAGTGAGTTCAAACAAAATCTTCATCATAAGAAATGACTTGCCAAAATAGTGACATAAGATACAATGGACCTGATTGATGTTCTACAGAAGATCATACATAATACATTTGATATGATAAAGTATAGAGAAGAATAGCCAACTGATAACCATCATATATCCCATTTGTCGTGCTACAGTGGACAACAGTTATATCAAGTATGTGAATGGTCAAATGGTAGTAGCAGTTTATGCTTAGAAGGTTATATTATGCATCATCAACAAGATTTATATCCATAGTTCAAATATAGTTCCAAAGTGATGCTACCTGAGTTCCACAGTCACAAATGAGGTGACCAAAGTCATGCCATCATAATGTTTTAGAAGAGGCAAAAGAGATAGCAGGTATCAATCACTTCTTACTTCATGTGATAGAGTAAGCTAGACATCAAGGTATATATCATATCATAATTTGAGTTTGATCATTCAGAATATGTATAAAGCAAGTGAACAGGTATTGCAGCTATCAAATATTATACACAAATGGATTCCTCATATTAGCTCAAGACATCAAATGCATTTTGCCATGATAAAAGAGATGTCAAAGGAGAATACATATACATTTTATTCTTTTGGGGCTCATACTGAGCACATTTTAATAGCAGAATATAGTGAGGAGTAGCATTCTGACATGGAATACATAACATATAACTACTGTCCCCATTTTCTACTGAAGAAATCTATGAAAACGTGGCCTTGTGTGAGGCATTTTAAAAGCCAAAATCTTAGATTTTCAGCCTCATGTATAAATAGAGACAACTCATATTTAGAAAATGAATAGCAATGCCACAAATCTTACAACCCAACTAATAACGATAGTAATGCATAGTTATAGCCATGGCTAAATGTGTTTTTGTTTTCAAAGATTCAAGAGCCCATTTTATTTTTTTATATTTCAGTGATAAGCTCATCTACAGGAGAATGAAGCTATGGAGGTAACATAGAAAATGTGTATAGCTGGGTACAAAATCTCATGTATTTTCCATGTTACTGACATAGCCTCATCATTTCATATGCAATCAACTGCTAATATAGAGAGAAAAGAAGGATTCGAATTCAAGTCCAAATGCAGAGTACTCAGAACTACAAGAAATTTAGAAATATAGATAGCTATGACCTGGGGTAAGACAAGGTGCTCATAAACACTAATATAACTGCAGCCCAATATGTAGGAATAATATACAAGAGACATGGCAAGTATAACACCAAAAGAATAGTAGCAAATAAACACAAAGATCACAGAATACAACAGAATAAAATGTCATGGCTATGGTCTTATAAGAGAATGCTTTAAATACAGATCTCATGAATGAGAAAATAAAGAGCATTGAATTCTTGAACCATATTCACCAGATATCAGGAAGCGATACAAAACCACAATATTCAGAAGGTAAAGATCTTACCTTCTCTTCTTTCTTGAGCAAAGAATCAGGTACATATGTTTGTGGGTTTGGCATATAGCTTGTCTTGAGAGCATAGATGAGAAGCTCCAATAGCAGACAAAAACACAATGATGAGAAGATAGCAAAGAAAGGGTGTCAGAAGGCTTTAGAACAATCGGCATAAACGCTGAGTTTTTCCTTGAAAATAAAAGGGGTGAATCAAATGAGTAACATAAGTTCTTACCTTCAATTTCCAGTCGGTAATCATCAAGAAAAGACCATCATATGTAGAGGAATCAACCGAGATCAACTGAGAAATGTCAAATCTTCAAAGCCTCATTTCCTGTGGCGGTGGCAGAGAGCTTAATCCATAAAATGTCAAAATGATGCTTGAAAAAATAGGGCAAGGTTGTTTTGTCCCTAGGTTTACAAGTGAAGCCCTAACCTGATGAGACTTTTTGTCACATTTAAAGCTTTCAATTTATCTTATCCAAATGAGATCAGGGTCAACACCTTATGTTGATGGTATCTAGTAATCATAAATAGAAGTGGCTGACAACTGAAGAATTTGGCCCATTTTATTAAGTCAAAGTGGACATTATCATTGAATGGACAAGGATGTGCCTTTTAGAATCTTGCAAGGTCTTAACATCATATGTGGTTGACTCATATTCGAGTCAAATTATCATTTGATATTACATGTGGTCAAGTTTCTTTGACCTCCCACTTATGCACTTTTTATTGTTCCTTCACATGTTTCAATATATGCATAAGATCAAACAAGAATCTTGGAGATATGAAGAATATTCTAGATGAAGACATGGTCAAAGGGAGTCAATGTGACATGGTGTCACTATAGAGGCAGTGAGTTGGCATTTTTTCAAGCCATATGTATAATGATGAGGTGGCAGGATATTGACACATTGGAGTCCATGGTGTCAAGCCTTTTATGACTTTTATTTATTTTTTACAAACATGTGTAATAATTCATATTTTTTATGATTTTTATAGAAAATCATTTATGATATCTTGTAAATATCTTGGTGAAATTATAAACCAGATATCATTTTTATTTTTGCAAAAAAGTCATATCAATAGGAGATTGATTAAAAATTGCCATATCATTGTAAAGTTAACTTTAAAGCAATGAAATTATGAATTGCTTTTAAAGTTTTACTATTTTAGGCAATTTATAGGCTAATAAAATAGATCAAATATTCCATTTTGATTTGTTTTATTTAGAGCCATATATGATGAATTTTGGAGCTTTCATGAGCAGAGAAAAATAGTTTTATGGTGGGACCACATGAGAGGGTAGGTTTGTAGCTTTATTTCATAGATTGGTGGCAATGCTTTATTTTTGGCTTTCATGAGTAGCTCAAAAATGGACCTAGGGTCTATTTTTAGGATTTTTCAGCTTTCTTCACTGGAGATCATTTGGAGACATTTATAGGAGAAAAACTTAGTTTTTTTCTCAGTCAGTTAGCATTAGTTTCTTCTCTCTTCCAGAGTTGTATATAGCAGTTGGCTCACATATTTCATTTTTCATGCATTGTATTCCTTCCAATTCTAATAGTAAACCTTCTTGTTTCACATATATTTTTGCAGTCTTGATCTAATGCCATATTGTGACTATTTTAGTCCTTTATTTTGTCTCAAAACTATTAAAATTCATTTACTTCCTGGTTAAAATTTGTGTTTAATGTCAAACCTTGTTGCAATTACTTAAGGAGTAACTATCAGTGAAGTTGTGAAGGTTAATGTTAAAGGATTTGCCTATGAATGATAGAACTTGTTTAGTTTTAGATTCTAGAATCAACTTTCACTTTAGTTATATCTTTTTATCCATTTTCATTCAAGTCGTTATTTAGAAATCATAAGAGAACCAACTCACTCTAGAGATTCATTCTCATGAAAGGAGACCCACATCCGAGAATGATTCCATGTTTCAACAAGTAGTTAAGCTCTCACAAAGCTTAACAAGGGTGCATACTTGAATTGACAATAGTTTTTGGCACACCTGATGGGACTAGTTGGACTATTTCAGTCCATAGTTCAATCATTTATGAATGATATTTGGTGTGTGTATCAATGAATCTAGCCTTTGGAGGAAAGAAACTAGCATACCTAGTGCCTCTACATGTTATTCTTCTAGTTTTGAGATGATTAGTTCATATCATCCACCATATCATGATGGTGTTACTAATAAGTCATCTTATCAGCTATATCAAAGCAACCATGCAATTGGTTTTACTCCAAACAACCATGCAATAATAGTATACCAGCATGTACAACATGTTTACCACCCACCCACCCTTGCTCAATGTTCCAATCAACCAGCACTAAAGCAAGATGCAAGCATAAAAGATACTTTGGCATTCATCTTAGAGAAAATAGACAAGATCCATAGGCTATGAGAGTACAACATGCACCAAGATGAAATAGCCTATCAGGCATATCTTCATGAGCAGGAGTTGGAGGTGCAAAAGGCACATTTTGAACAAGAAATAGTAGCTAGAGACTAGCAAATGAGGGTTTTGCTCCATCAAAATCATAGGCAACAAATTCAAGCAGTTCCTATCATTCAAAATCAACCCTTTCAGGATGAGGTATGTGAGTATAATTTTGCATGTTTTAATCAAAGTGAATCTATTATCTCTACCAAGGTCAAGATTCCCAGTTTCAGGAACCCTTTACCCTTGCAAGAACCTAAGTTGGTATAGTCTAAGCATATTATGATTCAAAATCAGCCACCTTGTGAGATCTTTATTTCTGATGAGGAGTGGGAGACATGAAAAAGACAATTTGAAGAGAATCTTGAAAGAGAAGTAGCTACACAAACCAAGCTCTTGTTCGCCCAATCTCAAGCAGCCCATGTTGTCCTAGAACACCCTACTCAAGAAGAGGTACGTAAGTACAACTTTCCAAGTTTCAAACAAGATAAGCCTCTTAATACTGCTAAAGTAGAAACTCTGAGTTTTAGGCCACCTAAAGAATCCTCTTCCTACCAAGTAGGAGATCTTGAATGCAAACAGACTCCCCAAAAAATTAGAATCCCAAGTCTCAGAGGATCTAATTTTGCTGAGCAGCCTGTCAGCATTCGAGATCAGTCTGTTGACCAACAAAATAGAGATATGCTGGTGAATTTACTACATGTATCTTTAGAACAATACTAGCTAGAACAGAAAAGGATCGAGCAAGAGAGAATCCCTTCCGATGAATCTGTCAATGTTTGTATCGAAGAGGTTCCTTGTGTTGAAAAAGATGTTAGAATTTTTTTAGAAAATCAACTAGTGTAGAAGGCTGATTCACCTAAAAAGGTTGCTGATGTGTGTACAGAGCAAGTAGATTCAAATCGGATACTGAACCCTTTGAATTTTGATTCATTTGATTTTTTTTTGAAAGCTATTCATAAGATGCATGTAAGCAGGATGCAGAAGTTATAGGGTGAAAGACTTCAATTGCAAAGATCAAAATCCCAAGTTTCAAAAGATCTTGTAGCCTTGTTGGATCAGTTACTTGGTTTTGTTGAGCTAGAGGAAGAGAACATGCCCATACCAGAGATAGTAGTTTCGCAGCAGCATGAAGATCCTCAACCATTTGTTGAGTTGTGGGTTGGAGCTGAAGTTTTGGATCATGTAGAAGAGCTTGAAGGAGAGCCTAGCATGCAACTTACATTGCTAACTGAGTGTTTTCATGAGTTAAAAACTGGTCCTCTTTCATAAAAAATTCAAGAGGAATGTGAAGAAGATATGTTCTAGGATGATCTTGAGCTTTTTGTTTCAAATTTAGATGTTAAACATTCATCTTTTAAGGGGGAATTGCTGGAACAACAAGATGAAGATGTAGAGGAGAGTGTTGGAACTTAGGTTTCGACTGCTCTATTTGTTGACCTTCCTTTGTTAGTTAGTATTGATGAAAGAAATGTAGATTAACTAATAAGGTGCGATGAAGGCCATTTGAACCAAGGACTGTTACAGGAGCAATCAAATCAAGATAGCTTGTTTGTGGAGGAACACAAGGTTGAAGTTATGTCTCAACCAAAGTAAGAAGTAGCTATGTTTGAGGAGACAACCAATGAGACTGAAATTAGCAATGAAAATTTAAGCTATATCCTTACAAGAGGTTGCCCTATTAGGGATTTGGCTAATGGAGTAACTAGAAAGGTTTGAAGCATCTTTAGTTCTCCTAAGGATGAGATTGTAGTTTTGGAGTAGCAGAACTAGCTTGCTCATTCATGGCAAATCGAAGGTATGTTCGAGCAAACTAAATAAATTCAAGCCTTTGGTTGTGTTTTTCAGGATGCATTACAACATTTTGTAAGGAATGTCCTTGTTTTTCACTCCTCATTGTCAGTTTGTGAGTATGAGAAAAATCCTCAGTTGGTTAGGAGGGGGAGTTATTTCACCCAAATAGTGAATGGATATGTTTGACCAGCTTCCTTGGCTGGTTAGAATAGGGTTAGATTAGTTTTTTCAGTCAATAAGTGCTCATGCACATTTGTTTCAGCATTTTATTTTGGCCATAATGGCATGTTAGTTTGCTTTCAATAGAGTTGTTTTCAGTTTTCTGTTGTTGTTTGAACTATTGGAGAGCTGAAGTCCAGTGTTTTTGAGTTTTTGAGAAGGACAGCATATGACTATATACCCAATGGATGTCAAGGCAATTGGTTAAATGGTTAGCAGACAAGCATATAGTAGAAGTGACTAGAAATGTTACCATTTTTTGACCCCGGCTCAAAAATTTGCTAAGCAGATTTATCATTTATCATTTTTGAATGAGGTTTGATTTATTTATGTTATGTGCTAGTTGCATAGTTGTTATGACAAATGTAGTTCAATTGTTCAAATTTGGAAAAGAAAAGTTTCAATCATTCATTGCATTGCAGAGCAATAAAAGAGTTAAGTTTTCATTCACCACAATGATTGTTCATTTACAATTTTGAATACATAAGAGAACAAATATTGCATTGAAGGAAATTAAGACATATCAAATGTCCCACACAAGCCATGGGTTATAGATGAATTCATGCAAATACAAGTAAAATCCTATGCATCTAATGAAGAAGAGAGAAAGGCATAGCCATCATTGCCTTGTTTTGGTTGATCTTCGTAGTAGCCTCCAATCCTTCTCCCGACCTCGGCATGTACATGAAAAATTGTGGGAAAGATCCCATTAGAAGCTCCAGTTATGAAAATCCTTCATCAGTCAAGAGAGACATAATACTTTAGTTGTAATGCATTGATCAAATCATTTCATCCATGTGCAGAAGAAACTGAAGAGAAGCAAATATAGGAACATCATTGTTTTATTCTAATCTATTTATTTCATGTGCAGGTATAGGACAAATCATGAAGCTGATTGAAGACATTCAGCATGTGGTGTCAAATGGGCTCCCACAAGGGTTGAGCCCAACATGCTGCTACCCCTTGGTCCCTCAAAAGGGATGAACAGAAGAAGAGGATCATTAATGACATTCACATGATAAGATGAAAGAGTAACAAGACAATCATATGCATCAGTCCCATTTCAAGACATGACCATGATTTCACATCAAAGTATGAAATGCAACCAAGAGCATGACCTGAACAGATGGAGGACAAATTCAATGCATATGATAGATTATGCACTACTTCAACTATTATGAAATGGCATTCTTAGGCATGATAATAATCAGGAGTACACAATGCACTTGTAATCATCTGACTGATTGAGGAGTAAGTATTCACAAGCATTGATTATCTGAAGATTTCTTTCTCATTCATGACCAATAGTCCAATTGGAGCATTCATTATAAACCAATAAAAAATTGCAAAGACAGGTGAGTGCCAAATTTCATACTTTCTCATTTAAGTGGAGTGACAGAATTAGATTTAGAATTCAATAACTTAAGCTACCTTTTAAATGATGAAATATATTGAATTATGCCTCACTTTTTGGTACTGCTAAGTTGAGCATTAGAACAAGAGTTATCACATGTTGCATTTATTGCATATCTATAAAAGAAAAATGATAAGTATTGTAGATCTGTAGTAGAAGAATACAAGACGACCAGCCCAAATGGCTCATTTTATTTTTGACAAACTCTAAAAGGATCAAAAAGAACATTTCACTACATGTGTGTAATAGAGCATCATCATGTGATAGGAGTAGTTAAATTGGTATGATCAGCATCCTTATGCTACAGGATATCATTTTGTCTAAAAATGAAATGTATAAGTGTATGATTGCATTTGTGGCTGAGTGAGTTCAAACACAATCTTCATCATAAGAAATGACTTGTCAAACTAGTGACATAAGATACAATGGACCTGATTGAAGTTCTACAAAAGATCATACATAATGCATTTGACATGATAAAGTACATAGAAGAATAGCCAACTGATAACCATCATATGTCCCATTTACTATGCTACAATGGACAACAATTATATCAGGTATGTGAATGGTCAAATGGTAGTAGCAGTTTGTGCTCAGAAGGTTGTATTATGTATCATCAACAAGATTTATATGCATAGTTCAAATATAGTGCCAGAGTGATGCTACCTGAGTGCCACAGTTGCAAATGAGGTGACCAAAGTCATGCCATCATAATGTTTTAGAAGAGGCAAAAGAGATTGCAGGTGTCAATCACTTCTTACTTCATGTGATAGAATAAGCTAGACATCAAGGTATATATCATATGATAATTTGAGTTTAATCATTCAGAATATGTATAGAGCAAGTGAACAAGTACTGCAGCTATCAAATTGTATACACAAATGGATTCCTCGTATAAGATCAAGACATCAAATGCATTTTGCCATGATAAAAGAGATGTCAAAGGAGAATACATATACATTTTATTCTTTTGGGGCTCATACTGAGCACATTTAATAGAATAATACATGAGGAGCAATATTCTGACATGGAATACATAACATATAACTACTGTGCCAGTTTTCTACTGAAGAAATCTATGAAAACGTGGCCTTGTGTGTGGTGTTTTAAAAGCTAAAGTCTCGTATTTTTAGCCACATGTATAAACAAAGACAACTCATATTCAGAAAATGAACATCAATGCCACAAAGCTTAAAGCCCAACTGACAATGATAGGAATGAATAGTTACAGTCATGGCTAAATGTGTATTTTTTTTCAAAGATTCAAGAGCCCATTTCACTTTTTTATATTTTAGTGATAAGCTCATCTATAGGAGAATGAAGCTATGGAGGTAACATAGAAAATGTGTATAGCTGGGTACAAAACCTCATATATTTGCCATGTTATAGACAGAGCCTCATCATTTCATATGCAATCAACTACTAATATAGAGAGAGAAGAAGGATTCAAATTCAAGTCCAAATGCAGACTACTTAAAACTATAAGAAATTTAGAAATATAGATAGCTACGACCTGGGGTAAGGTAAGGTGCTCATAAACACTAATATAACTGCGCCCCAATATACAAGAATAATATACAGATAAATGGCAAGTACAACACCAAAAGAATAGTAGTGAATAAACACAAAGATCACATAATACATCAAAATAAAATGTCATGGTTGCAGTCTTATAAGAGGATACTTTAAATATAGATCTCATGAATGAGAGAATAAAGTGCATTGAATTCTCGAGCCATATTCGCCAGATATCAGGAAGCGATACAAAACCACAATATTTAGGAGGTAAAGATCTTACCTTCTCTTCTTTCTTGAGTGAAGAATTAGGTACATATGTTTGTGGGTTTGACATATACATTGTCTTGAGAGCATAGACCAGAAGCTCTAATGGCGGACCGAAACATAGTGATGAGAAGATAGCAAAGAAAGGGTGTCAGAAGGCTTTAGAACAATCGGCATAAAGACTAAGTTTTGCCCTTAGAATGAAAGGGGTGAATCAAATGAGCAACAAAAGTTCTTACCTCAATTTCCACTCAGTAATCATCAAGAAAAGATCATCAGATGTAGAGGAATCAACCAAGATCAACTAAGAAATGTCAAATCTTCAAACCCTCATTTCTTGTGGTAATGGTAGAGAGCTCAATCCATAAAATGTCAAAATGATGCCCAAAAAATAGGGCAAGGTTGTTTTGTCACTAGGGTTACAAGTGAAACCCTAACCCAATGAGACTTTTTGTCACATTTGAAGCTTTCAATTTACCTTATCCAAATGAGATCAGGGTCAACACCTTATGCTGATGGTGTCTAGTAATCATAAATAGAAGTGGCCGACAGCTGAAGAATTTGGCCTATTTTATAAAGTTAAAGTGGACATTATCATTGAGTGGACAAGGATGTACCTTTTAGAATCTTGCAAGGTCTTAATATCATATGTGGTCGACTCATATTGGAGTCAAATTATCATTTGATATTGCATGTGGTCGAGTGTCTTTGACCTCCCACTTATGCACTTTTTATTGTTCCTTCACATGTTTCAATATATGCATAAGATCAAACAAGAATCTTGGAGATATGAAGAATATTCTAGATGAAGACATGGTCAAAGGGAGTTAATGCGACATGGTGGCACTATAAAGGTAGTGAGTTGGCATTTTTTCAAGCCTTATGGATAATGATGAGGTGGTAGGATATCGACACATTGGAGTCCATGGTGTCAAGCCTTTTATGACTTTTATTTATTTTTTGCAAACATGTGTAACAGTTCATATTTTTTATGATTTTTATAGAAAATCATTTATGATATCCTGTAAATATCTTGGTGAAATTATAAACCAGATATCATTTTTATTTTTGCAAAAAAATCATATCAATAGGAGATTGATTAAAAATTGCCATATCATTGTTAAGTTAACTTTAAAGCAATGAAATTATGAATTGCTTTTAAAGTTTAACTATTTTAGGCAATTTATAGTCTAATAAAATAGATCAAATATTCCATTTTGATTTGTTTTATTTAGAGCCATATAGGACAAATTTTGGAGCTTTCATGAGTAGAGAAAAGTAGTTTTATGGTGGGACCACATGAGAGGGCAGTTTTATAGCTTTATTTCATAGATTGGTGGTAGATTCAATGCTTTATTTTTGGCTTTCATGAGTAGCTCAAAAATGGACTTAGGGTCTATTTTTAGGAGCTTTTTCAGATTTCTTCACTGGAGATCATTTGGAGACATTTATAGGAGAAAAACTTAGTTTTTTCTTAGTTAGTTGGCATTAGTTTCTTCTCTCTTGCAGGGTTGTATATAGCATTTGGCTCACACATTTTATTTTTTCATGCATTATATTCCTTTCAGTTCTAATAGCAAATCTTCTTGTTTTACATACATTTTTGCAGTCTTGGTCTGATGTCATATTGTGACTACTTCAATCCTTTATTTTGTCTCAATATTGTTAAAATTTAGTTTCTTCCTAGTTGCAGTTTGTGTTTGATATCAAACCTTGTTGCAAATTACTTAAGGAATAACTATCGGTGAAGTTGTGAAGATTAATGTTGGAGGATCTATGTGTGAATGATAGAACTTCATTTAGTTTTAGATTCTAGAATTAGTTTACACTTCAGTTACCTCTTTCTATCCCTTTTCCACTCAAGTCATAGTTTATAAATTATAAGAGAACCAGCTCACTCTGGAGATTCATTCTCATGAAAGGAGACCCACATCCAAGAATGATTCCATGTTTCAACAAGCAGGTAAGCTCTTGCAAAGCTTAACAAGGGTGCATACTTGAATTGACAATAGATATATTACCTGGTTGAACTAGATCTGATATGTGTTCAAAGTCAACTAATGATTCCATCTATGTTAGTTCTAGTGCCGTCGGGAGTTGATACGTGTCAAGTGGGCTAAGATAACTAACATTCGTCAACCCACTCCTTTGACTCACACTCATCCCAGGCTTGAATTGTATAGGAAAAACAAAAGCATGCCATCTTTCGCGTATGGATACTCGATGAACCTACAATTGAGCTTCTAAAAGAGTGCACCTCACTTGATCATGTCAGTGTAGAACATTCCTCATATGGTGCAATTTTAGTATCATCTATCAACCAAAAAAATCTACGAACTAAAGACTTACCTTCATTACCTGGACCCTTGGAAGCATTACACCACTCGACGATCGATTTTGCATTTGTCAACTTTGCATTGTCTTTATACTTTATCTCTTCTCATGCTATGGCTCTTTTGATACATGCTCCTATACCATCATGCTCCCCCTTTCCATGACTGACCTCATAAAAGTTCCACATATACTAAATACTTATAAAATTATGCCTCCTACTCAGCCAATAGAAATTTTGCGAGTTCTTGAATTGTGATGCATAATTATCTAACCATATGATACGCTAACTGAACGATATACCCCTTCTAGCCAAATCATTGTAGAACACTTGAAAGCAACCTTGCATGAACTCCATAGAATCTATGTGATCATCACTGATATAGAAATTATACTCCCTTATGATCTTTCTATCATCCTCTGTACTATCTTTCATATGAATGAATGCGATGTGCACAAATATAGAAACCTATGTGGAGTTGTAATATTGTGATTGCACCTCACGCTGTGGCTATAGACTGTAGTTCTTTGCAAAGTTGATGACTGAAACAATGCTACCAACCATAAATGTGTCCTTACATAACTTGAATTACAAGTCCAACCATCGAGCTCTATAGGCATGTCTTGCATACTCATACACTATGCTGTCATGAAATATAGGCATAAACTAATACATTGGAATCTTTTCAATAACCAATTCACACCTCTTTGCTTCTTTACCATCTTTTGTATTGTATGTCACTAGTTTATACTTGCCAAACTCTACTAGTTCATTTCCAACTACATGTGTTCTTTCCAAATGTTCACATATTGGCAAACGTTGCAAGCCACCGCAACGATGACATGTTCCATCCAAGCATAATTTCTTGTAGAATATTTGACCTTCCTCTCTTTCACATAAAATTCTTGATATGAATTCTCTTGAAGATGTTGGTAGGGCACATATGCCACAACCTTGCAAAACATTGTTAGTATGTAAATCTAAACATATAGACCTATAAACATCAAAATGGTTAGAAAATTCAATATGTAATCTACAACAACTAGTGTGTGTGATTTATATTGACATAGAAAGGTTTTAGCATTTCAAAATATCTTTGACAAATTTTAATTTGAGGATACTTCTCTATAAATTTACCATAAAATTGTGTTTGAGTCTTATAAAAAAATGCTTTGGATGTGGCTCACAGTTTTGACTATTGAATCTCCTTCTTACCACATCCCTTTGATTCAGAGATACCCTTGTGTAATTCTTCCAAAAGTCTTCAATTAGTGATCTCAATGCTTCAACAATTGGTTTATCTTTTCAGGGTAGTCTCCTCGAGAACGCCCATAATTCATTGGCATTAGTGTCCTCAATTCTTTGGCATCTTCCAACTGCTCTTGATAAAGTTTTCCTATTAATTCTCAATTCTTGACTCATCTTTCTAATGAGATGAGCTTTCCTCATTTGACTACTTACTATAGTTGATGTAATCACATGCCATGTTGCATTACTATCTTTTGTGCATGAGGTGTTACCCACACTCTCATACACACTCATTAAATTCTTGACAATAGATTTTTTACTTGAAGCCTCTGATGTTCTCAACCCAAGAATCTTAATGATGGACCTATACTTTATACTTCACATCATTTCAACAAATAGTTGACATCTTGCAGTCTCATTCAACTTTTCAAAGAACAATCTCCAAATCCTATGAGCATATCTTCTACAAGTGCATTTTAGAATCTTACCTTTCATTGGCTGCAAAATATTCTCATCAATATCAATCAAATAATTTGGCTTTCTATGTAAAATTCTAGGTGGTGTTAAGTTAGGTAAATTCATCTCAACATTAGGAATTTCATCAATATTTAAATGAGATGGGCTAGATGGCATACCTTTGATCGAAGATGGAATAGATGACATACCTTGAGGTTGAGGTGGGAACGATGGCATACCTCCTTCATCACATGTGAGTGATGATGTACTCTCAACTTGAGATACAGTAGATGGTGTCCCTACATGTTGACTTATAGTAGAGGACATGTCTCCAACTATGGTACTCAAATCTCTCATAGCACGAAGTTTTTGCATTTGTTCTCTTTGTGCCGCCAATACCATATCTCTTTGTGATGGTTGTGGTTCCTCTTCAATTGGCATGTCTTCATTTATTATGTCCAATTTCCTCTTCTCATGAAGTTCCCTCATAGCCACTACTTTCTTTGCATTCTTAGCTTCTATCTCTTCTTGTGTTGGTTTAATTCTTGATCGTTTCCTCAACATGATGGAGAATTTGTCTGTAGCATGATAAAGAGACCAATATTAGTTCCTAAGAAATGAATCCATACAAATAAGTAAAATATGTGTCATTCAACCCTTCATAGTAAATGTACATACAATCATCATTTAAAAGAGTAAATATCACTCAACCAAAATAGGTACAAAGCATACAAAGCAAATTATTGCAGCCATACAAAGCATTATTGCACAATGTTATTGTAGCCATACAAAGCGTTATGGTACAAAGTTCACTTCAGTCCTAGATGAGGATAAGGTCAAAGGAGAGTCGCCTATTGAGGCTACAAGTGAAGAGTACATGGGACTTCATGCTTGAAAAGGTTGAGGCAGACCCAATTTGACATGTTTGTTGTTACTAGGGCTACTAGGATTTGGAATTGAGAAGGAGTTTTGTTGGTACTAGAGATACTAGGATTTGGGTGGCTTGTGAAGGAATAGACAACAATTGAAGAGTGTAGACTCGAGTAAGGGTTTAGAATGGTTGTGTCTAAGTTCCTAAGGGGTAAGAAGACCTTTAGTAACCTTGTTAGGTTTTGAAGTATTGAAGATGCTCTTTGTGCCTTTGTATAGGGAGATTGCTTGAGAGGAAAGCTTATGAAATTTGAAGAAACTATTGGTATGAGCCCTTTGGATTGAGTTGAACCCTACCTCTACATCACATACCTAGGATTGTCATAAAAATCATTAGACCAATCTCTGTAATTTAGGGTATTAAATGGTATATAGTCGATCAAGGTAACCACCATCATGTGCTAACAAAGGACAATTAAGAAATTTTGAAATATTGTTGTGTCATGTGCATACAAATCATCATGAATAGGTGCATAAGGAATGTCCAAGCCCAAGATATGTGCATACAAATCATCATGTCATGTGCATACTTGTATGATGTTGGCACCTATTCATTTGTATTTTAACTTGTTAATATGACAAGATAATAGTGGGATTGTATTTTTATTATGTTGTAAGGATTTATTCTTGTATAGTTTGACATCATGGTATGTTAAGGTCTGTTTATTACACATAATTATCAAAGAGCCCAAGTGTAGAAAATATACATGGCATCATGTGAGATTGTAGGTTGCTTTCTTGATTGGGAATGTGTCTATTTTAAACATGTATGATAAAGCATGATAAAGTAATTCAAATAGAATTAAGGAAAATGTAAAGAACATGCATGTAAAGACTTGATATATCTAAAAAATAGAGATTCGAATGGAGAGAGTACCCAATTATGTAGTGTTTTTTTCTTCTTGCATCAAACTCTTGAACAATTTGAGTTTTTCACCACTTGCTTCCTTTTCAATGTTAAAATGAATAACACTCAAATATAATTAGTAACAACAATACTATTAACCAATCTCTAATGTTAAATTCCTAAAATTGAATCATTGTAACACTACAAAAATTGAAACTTGAATAGATATATATCAAATTTGGTGTGAAAACTATGTTATTTCCTCCTTCTCAAGTTGGCAAAGTAGAAAAGATGGTGGAAAGATCATGCAAAGGTGGTAGAATGTGTAAAATGTGCATGTGAACTTCCCAACAACATGAAAGCACTTTTTTTTTGTCAGAACACATGCATAATCAACATGAAAATAGAGCATGTGGGCCTAGCTCATGAGGGTCAACACTTTTTTACCATTTCTGTAGCAGGACAAAATATGAGTGTGTTATAACACGCTCATGTTATAACGCGCTCACATTTTGTCCTACTATAGATTGATCCATAAATATTTGTGCCTATCTCACCTTCAATAGCACCTTTATAATATCTCACCTCTAGTTCCATTAGCTCATGTTCTATATCTCACTTATCTCTCCCCCTCACCTCTCTACCTCTCCCCTCTCTATGTCTCTCAGTCGCTCCTTGTCTATCTCTCCATCCATCCTTAGCCATTTAGGTCTCACTTAATCTGGAATGCTAAATCTAGCTATCCCTATTCCTAAACCCTCAATGGGCTTGATACTATTCCTTAAACCCTTATCCCTTATCCCTAAACCCTCCAACCCTATCCCTAATACTTATACCCTCGACACTCTACTTTAACTCTAATCCCTCGACCCTCAACCCTATCCCTAAACCCTCAACGTCAAACCCTAATCCCTCAACCCTTAACTCTAATCCCTTGACCCTCAACCCTATCCCTAAACCCTAAACCCTAAAACTTCAACCCTTAACCCTCAATGTCAAATCCTAATCCCTCAACCCTTCACTCTAATCCATCAACCCTAAACTCTATCCCTAAACCCTCAACACTATACCTTAAAGCCTAATCCCTCAACCCTAAACCCTAAACCTTATCCCTAAACCCTAATCCCTCAACCCTCAACCCTAATCCCTCAACCCTCAACTCTAATCCCTCATCCCTAAACCCTAAATGCTATCCCTATTCCTAAACCTTCAACAGGCTTGATACTATAGCTTAAACCCTAATCCCTTATCCCTAAACCCTCCAACCCTATCTCTAATCCTTATACCCTCGACACTATACTTTAACCCTAATCCCTTGACCCTCAATCCTATCCCTAAACCCTAAACCCTCAAACCTCAACCCTCAACCCTCAACGTCAAACTCTAATCCTTCAACCCTTAACTCTAATCCCTCTACCCTCAACACTATCCCTCAACCCTAAACCCTAAAACCTCAACCCTCAACCCTCAATGTCAAATCCTAATCCATCAGCCCTTCACTCTAATCCCTCAACCCTAAATCCTATCCCTAAACCCTCAACACTATACCTTAAACCCTAATCCCTCAACCCTCAGCTTTAATCCCTCATCCCTAAACCCTAAATGCTATCCCTATTCCTAAACCATCAATGGGCTTGATACTGTACCTTAAACCCTAATCCCTTATCCCTAAACCCTCCAACCCTATCCCTAATCCTTATACCCTCAATACTCTACTTTAACCCTAATCCATCGACCCTCAACCCTATCCCTAAAACCTCAAACCTTAAACCTTAACACTCAACCCTCAATGTCAAACCCTAATCCCTCAACACTTAACTCTAATCCCTCAACCCTCAACCCTATCCCTAAGCCTTAAACCCTAGAACCTCAACCCTCAACCCTCAACATCAAATCCTAATCCCTCAACCCTTCATTCTAATCCCTCAACCCTAAACTCTATCCCTAAACCCTCAACACTAAACCTTAAACCCTAATCCCTCAACCCTAAACCCTAAACCTTATCCCTAAACCCTAATCCCTCAACCCTCAACCCTAATCCCTCAACCCTCAACTCTAATCCCTCATCCCTAAACCCTAAATGCTATCCCTATTACTAAACCCTCAACAGGCATGATACTATACCTTAAACCCTAATCCCTTATCCCTAAACCCTCCAACCCTGTCCCTAATCCTTATACCCTCGATAGTCTAATTTAACCCTAATCCCTCGAACCTAAACCCTATCCCTAAACCCTCAACCCTCGAACCTCAACCCTCAAGCCTCATCGTCAAACCCTAATCCTTCAACCCTTAACTCTAATCCCTTGACCCTCAACCCTATCCCTAAACCCTAAACACTAAAACCTCAACCCTTAACCCTCAATGTCAAATCCTAATCCCTCAACCATTCATTATAATCCCTCAACCCTAAACCCTATCCCTAAACCCTCAACACTATACCTTAAACCCTAATCCCTCAACCCTAAACCCTAAACCTTATACCTAAACCCTAATCCTTCAACCCTCAACCCTAATCCCTCAACCCTCAACTCTAATCCCTCATCCCTAAACCTTAAATGCTAACCCTATTCCTAAACCCTCAATGGGCTTGATACTATACCTTAAACCGTAATCCCTTATCCCTAAACCCTTCAACCCTATCCCTAATCCTTATACCCTCGACATTCTACTTTAAGCCTAATCCCTTGACCCTCAACCCTATCCCTAAACCCTCAATCCTCAACCCTCAACACTCAACCCTTAATGTCAAACCCTAATATCTCAACCCTTAACTCTAATAACTCAAACCTCAACCTTATGCCTAAACCCTCAACCCTAAAACCTCAACCCTTAACCCTCAACGTCAAACCCTAATCCCTCAACCCTTAACTCTAATCCCTCAACCCTAAACCCTATCCCTAAACCCGCAACACTATACCTTAAACCCTAATCCCTCAACCCTAAACCCTAAACCCCATCCCTAAGCCCTAATCCTTCAACCCTTAACCCTAATCCCTCATCCCTAAACCCTAAATGCTATCTGTATTCCTAAACCCTCAACAGGCTCAATACTATACCTTAAACCCTTATCCCTTATCCCTAAACCCTCCAACCCTATCCCTAATCCTTATACCCTCTACACTCTACTTTAACCCTAATCCCTTGACCCTCAACCCTATCTGTAAACCCTTGACCCTCGAACGTCAACCCTTAACATCAAACCCTAATCCCTCAACCCTTAACTCTAATCCCTTGACCCTCAACCCTATCCCTATACCCTCAACCCTAAACCCTCAACCCTCAACGTCAAACCCTAATCCCTCAACCCTAAACCCTCCACACTATACCTTAAACCCTAATCCCTCAACCCTAAACCCTAAACCCTATACCTAAGCCCTAATCCGTTACCCCTAAACCCTAATCCATCAACCCTCAACCCTAATCCTTCATCCCTAAACCCTAAACACTATCCCTATTCCTAAACCCTCAATGGGATCGATACTATCCCTCAACCCTTAACCCTTAAAACTTGAACCTTAAAACCTATCCCTACACCCTTGACACTTGACACTATATCTTAAACCCTAATCCCTTAACCCTCATCCCTAAAGCCTCAACCCTAAATCCCTAAACCTTTAACTTTAAACCCTATCTCTAATCCCTCTACCATTGACACTCTACTTTAACCCTAATCCTTTGACCGCCAACCCTATCCCTAAACCCTCAACCCTCAATGCTCAACCCTCAACTCTCAACATTAAACCCTAATTCATCAACCCTAAACCCTAATCCCTCAAACATAAACCATATCCCTAAACCATATCTCTAAACCATAAACCCTCAACACTATACCTTAAACCCTCAACCCTTAATGATGTAGAGGCACTTTGGATAGAATGAAGATAGACAAGATGACAAGGTTCTACTACACCCAAAAGCCCAAAATCAAAGGTCAGCTTGAAAAAGTGGGAATATAAGTTAGGGGCTTTGATTTATCCATGGAAATGGTGTTTAGGCATGTATAGGGACCCATTCCAACCAATGGCTAAGTCAGACCAAACTTCTGGATAGCACTTCCTTCACAAACCTAAGAAATGGCTTGTAGCCCTCCAAAATGACAACAGTCCTAATAACTTTTTCTATAGGTCTTCAAATGCAGATCTTATACAATTAGAAGATACTCATCAAGGCCCCCTATCACATATCCCAAACTTAGAATGGGTTGTTTTGGACGGAATACCCCACCCTATAACTCCTCTCAATGGCCTAGAGCCCCAATTAGGCCAAAATTACAATGCACAAAACTCCAACAAGGGTTTAAACATTTATAATACATGAAAAAACAAGGGATTTTGTGGGTTTTACCCTTCTACAATTTGCTATTCCAAGAAATGCCTTTATGGTTACTCCAATAGGCTTAATACATGGGCATATTAAGCCTTTTTCTACCAAAACTCGCAAACACCAACTCTCCCACTCTTGGAATTAGTCAAAACACTTGAAATACACATGGATACATCCATCCCACTAGCCTTATGGTCTTGAAAGATAGTGGGATGGTTATTCTTCCATCATTGGAGCAAAACCCTTGTTTAGGTTTTTATAAGACTATTTTTAAAGAAAACCTTATAACTCCCTCTAAAATTAATGTCCCAACTCCAAACTAGGCTCAAATGAAAGGTGGTTTAATGTAATATAAAATAATAACACCATGGGTAGATGACTATTCCATACTTGTGTACTATATGGCCTAGAACAGCAAAAAAACTTAGAAAATGAAGATTTTCAGCAACCCATTTTTGGGAAAACACTCATAACTTCCTCTAGACAGCATGTGAAGACCTATAACTAGACTAAAATGAAATTTAAGACATAGGAATTTCAAAAAAGTCCAACCTAACCTTCTAATTCATCTGTATGCGAAAGTTCTGAATGTTATAGCAGAAAAAATGCAGAAAATTTTGGAAATCACAGTGTTTGTTTGTATTTCTTTATCGCCAACTCCAACTACTACCTTGCCTCGACCCTTGGGAGGCATTTTAATCATGTAATTACAGTTCCAACTGTCCCCAACTACTTTTCAAGAGGGTGACCATTGGTTTTTTATAGTTTTGCCCTTTGTTTGCTTTACATTGTAAAAGTTGCCAAACAACTTTGCACATTTTGACAATATTGAAGGCTACAAGAGCCCAACTACCTTCAAAGGTCCACAAACACCCTAGACACACCTAAGGAGACTCAAACTACATTATTATATCCATTGGATCCATCCTTGGTTACATTTTCACCATGTGACAACAATATGACAACATTGACAAAAACATGGCATTTTGGACAAATGCCTACAAAATGGATCCAAACTTATTACAAACACTTAGGAAGTGGTCCATTGGACCTTATTACATCAAATATGGTCTCATAAGACCTTATTCACTGCAAAAACTCAAAAACCTCAACTTAACACCATTTTGGCCTCATGGTGGCCACCTTGTGTTATGTGCTCCTGCACCACTTAACCCTTAAAACTTAAACCATACCTACGCCCTCAACACTCGACACTATATCTTAAGCCTTAAACCCTCATCCCCAAAGCCTAAACCCTCAATCCTTAAACCTTCAACCCTAAACCCTATCCCTAATCCCTCTATTCTTGACGCTCTAACTCTAACCTCGACATTAAATGCTAATTTGTCAACCCTAAACCCTAATCCGTCAACCCTAAGCCCTATCCCTAGACCCTCAACCCTCAACACTATACCTTAAAACCTAATCCATCAACCCTAAACCTAATCCCTCAACCCTCAACCCTAAACCCTATCACTAAACCCTCAACCCTCGACACTATACCGTAAACCCTAATCCCTCAACCCTCAACCCTCAACCCTAATCCCTCAACCCTCAACCCTAATCCCTCATCCCTAAACCCTAAACGATATCCCTATTCTTAAACCCTCAACCCTCAACACTATACCTTAAACCCTAATCCCTTATCCCTAAAGCCCAAACCCTATCCCTCAACCCTTAACCCTTAAAACTTAAACCCTAAAACCTATCCCTAAACCCTCGATGCTCAACATTATATCTTAAACACCAATCCCTTAACCCTCAGCCCTAAAGCCTGAACCCTCAACTGTTAAACCTTCAACCCTAAACCCTATCCCTAATCCCTCTACCCTCAATACTCTACTTTAACCCTAATCCCTTGACCATCAACCCTATCCCTATACTCTAAACCATCAACCCTGAACTCTCAACATTAAACCCTAATCCGTCAACCCTAAAACCTAATCCCTCAACCCTAACCCTATTCCTAAACCCTCAACCCTCAAAACTATTCCTTAAACCCTAATCCATCAACTTTAAACCCTAATCCCTAAACCCTCAACTCTCAACACTATTCCTTAAACCCTAATCCCTCAACTCTAAACCATAATCCCTCAACCCTCAACCCTAAACCCTATCCCTAAACACTCAACCCTCAGCAAGTTATACCTTAAACCTTAATCCCTCAACCCTCAAACCTCAACTCTAATCCCTCATCCCTAAACCCTAAATGCTATCCCTATTCGTAAACCCTCAACCCAAGACACTATACCTTAAACCCTAATCCCTTACCCCTAAACCTTAAACCCTATCCCTCAACCCTTAAACCTTAAACCCTAAAACCTATCCCTAAACCCTTAACCCTATATCCTCAACAATATACTTAAGCCCTAATCCCTCAATCATCAACCCTATACCTTAAACCCTGAAGCCTACACCTTTAAACCCTCATCCCTAGACCATATAACCTCACCCTTATATCCTAAACCTCAAATATTTTGCCTCAACCCTATACTTAAATTAAACCTAAACCATACGTGCTCTCAACCCAAATCACCCTATGCCTTATATACCGTCAATCCATATTGTAAACCCTAAACCCTAATCCCCACACCTTACACACTTAATCTTATACACTCAACAACCTGAATATTAACCCTCAACCCTTTAATCTCTACCCTCTACCCTCTACCTATTACTTAAGCCCTAATCCCTCAACCGTCTACCCTCAAAACTATACAGGCTCAGGTCCTTATATACACTAAACCCAAAACACTTACATACATACATACATACATGCATGCATACATACAAACATACATACATACATACATGCATACAAAGATGCATACATACAAGCATGCATACATGTACATACATACAAGCATGCATACATGTACATGCATACATACCTATAAGAATAGATATAAACATCCTTGAAACATACTTATGAAAGTTGAACATATCTCATTCAAAGGAAGACATAACGTGAGCGTGTTATGTCGAACTGGGAAAACACTGGCAAACATGCAAAAAAGCAAAAAAAGCACAACATAATGCGAGTGTGTTATAACGTGCTCGCATTATAACACACTCGAATTATATTGTGCTTTTGGAATCCCAAGCATTGGGCTTGGGATTTGCTTTGGATTTCCTACCCAAAGGCTTAGAGTGCCTTTTCAACATCCACAGACGTGTTTTTGCAAATTCTACAAGATTTCACATAATTTTGTTCCTGCTAACCCTCAGATTTACACTTGTTTCAAGGCCAAACAAATCAAACACCTGGGTAATCTTAGTCTTTCTCTTAGCTATTTAACGATATAATTTTTTTCACATTTTGACAATGTTAAGCCTTTCATCTTTAATTTCTTTTGTTTGTGTGTCTGGGTTTGGGCAAAAATCACTGTTTGATCTTTTTTCATTGTAAATTAACCATTCATTGAAATTTCAAGAAAATTACATATTTAGAAACTAGACTCCATTCTACACATTAAAAAAAAGAAAAAAATGATTTTCAATTAGTTTTCAAAATTTATAGGGGTAACACGGCCAAAATTCTATTTTTTAGGATATGTCCACTTTGAATATTAGTAAAAAATTAAATATTCATCAAAAAATTATCAGAAAAATTGGGCATAAACTACATGTTGTTAACTAATTTCTCACTAAAGTGATTTTAAAAATATAGAAAAAAAAGTTAACCTTTTGAGAGAGCCATAAAACATGCTATGTTATGTTTTTTTGATAGAAACAACACTAATTTCTATGGCTCCCTCTTTTGAACCCCTTAATCTATACCATTTTCAAAAAAAAATAGTAGTTTAGAAAGTAGACTCGGAGCACTATGAATATTGTTTTGGTTGCATCTCCAAATTTTTAGTGTAACTATGCTCAATTTCTCATCCAAGGCCAGCATTTCCTGATTTCAAAAAAAAGTGGCCACTTAAGACCCCCTTTTTGGCCCCCCATCTTCTTGCACTTACCCAGTTCTCAGAATTCTCCATGGCATTGACAGATTTTAATGTCTTCAGATGTGCACCAACCAATTCCTCAAAATTTGTGCTTGATTGTAATATATCATCATATTTTTCAACCTGAGTAATCTCACCATCTCGCATTACCAAAATAAGGTTAGCTGCACATAAAAATTCAACTTGGTGAGTTACATAGATGACGACTTTTGAACCCAGAATATGAAGTAGACATTCCTTGAAAATGTGTGTTGCCACATCAACAACACTAAAGGGATCATCAAAAAGATAAATATTAGCATCTTGATATAAAGCACATGAAATTTGTATCCTTTTCTTTTGCCCAACACAAAGATTTATCCCTCTTTCTCCAATTTTTATTTGGTTCCTATATGGGAACAATTCAAGATCTTTTTTAAATGCACAAGCCTATTATACACTTTCATACCTAGTTTTCTCCCATTTAAAGTCTTCTATGGCTGTCATGTTCTTGATGTCATTGTCTTTACTCTGCTATAAGTTTCCTATTATGACTATACTTGCTGCTCCTTTTTTTATGCACTCCATATTGTTGTGACTGTGTTTGAGTGCTCAAAACTTTGCTAGTATCATCACTGTCCATTGTGTTATACCATGGCAATCATTGATATGGCCTACTTCCTTGGGTGCTTTTATGTAACATTAGAAGTGTCATTTGAAACTTACCAGGTCTAGCATTATCACTGCTATGCCAACAATGAGTTCATTGTGAAACAATATGATACTACTGTCAATAGACATATATGCTCTTTATTGTTGTTACAGTCATGATCATGACTAACTTTTGTTCCTTATGGCTATTTTTTGCATTCAAAAGTAACCTTATATAACAAAAGTGATAAATATTTATTCTATTACTCTTGTATATACTATTGCCACATGATGCATCTTTGGCTGTCATCACCCACAACCACATGGAAATTGGATTGAGGCATTGTATAACTTGCCTTGTCATGATTAGATCTGTCTCTTATTGGCAATTGTCATCATGCTTATGGTAATCTTTATGGATTGCATCTTTTAGATCTCTTTAGCATTCTTTTTTCATAGCACATATATAAGAGGTTTCATGACTGCACATTACATTATGGATAAGAGAATGCTCCATGATGACTGTATGTGTTTGATATGAAGTTGAGAGAAACACTGAACTCTATGCTCATGATTGTAGCTGTGTCCTTCATTGCATGATCCTGTAATGCATTTCACTTGCTCCTTGATTTAAATGTATGGTGTCCTCTTTTCAGCTGGTTATCATCATTCCAAGCACTTGGACTTTATCTTTTCACTCTTGATAAGCAAATGATTGCTTCCCCACCATTATGGACTTTGTAATGAAATGCTGGGTGACCAATCCACCCAAGCATTCATATGAACAATGTACCTTCTTATCTCTTATATGCAAACATTGCTTGTATGTACTCTAATAAGCATGTTTTAACAAATTATCCATGTTGGCATTGATCATTAAAAACAACATAACTACAATACATTCTTTTTTGTCCCCTCATGTGAGCATAGGACTTTGGGCTACCCTTAATTCCTACAGCCGCACCTCGTGTAGCTTATGATTTTCTCTTTAAATGAGGAATGTACTATCCCTTTTTTACTATTCCATATTTATTATTACAACATTTGGGCTGTCCTTAAGCATTTATGAATGAATAGCACTTCAAATGAATGAATTTCACATGATATAAGTAGCAAGAAATGATGATATGATGCCAATGTTGCATTTGCTCAGTTCTGTACATTATTTATTCATGACTATGTGACTACTCTTCATTTGATGGTGACTCCCTATATCTTTTAGTTTATAGTAGCGATATCATCTAATTCACTACTATAGATGATGAGATATATACAGCTAGTATAGTATATGATAGCATAGCAGTAACTTTGCAATCTCATAGAGTAAAGAATATTTTTTTTAAGCTCATGACAATTGGTTGCTATGAGTAGATAATGTTACCTTATGAATTGATCCTCAGTTAGAATATGCTTTTATTTGAGAATCCATGAGTCTTTACATCTATCATACCCTTCTTAAGGCTTAAGGGTAGCATGCTAGGCTCAACCCTTGTGGGAGCCCATTTTTGCACCACATGCTATGATGTCTCCAAAAATGAATTAGCAACATGTTTTCTCCTATACCTACACAGTGAACAAACATGTTGGATAAAAAATAGCGAAGCTCAATGCTCCTGTTATATTATATTTCCAAGCTCTCTTGCATATATTTGATGTTTGTCAATTAAGTCAGTACATCATAGGTAATGTATTATGTTTATGTTAAATGGCACGTAAAAAGATTCATATCTGGATCTCTAACAATTCTTCTTATCATGATTAAAGTTCACTCAAGGATTGGGAGCGAGGATGAGTAAGATGCAATGAAGACCAATTCAAGACTCCAAACAAGCAATGATGGATATGCCTCTCCTTATATGCTTCTTTTCCATTCTTTATCTTCATATGCATAGTATATTTCTTATCTTTGTATTGGTTCAGTTATTCCCACGGCTTGTGTGGGACATTTTATCTCTCTTTTCTTTCCAGTGAATATAAACACAATACTTATGCAATCTTATGTATATCTTCTTGCAAAATGTATGCAACATTGTGAAATGAATAGGTCATTATAGAATTGAATGAAAGCAATATTATTTTATCTCATGTAGTCTCATTTATGTTGTAAAACACTGAATGGAAAACTAAATTCTTTCCTTCATGAAACACATTGCACTAAAACAACCAAACTCTTTTATCTTAAATTTCAATATATGCAAAGGTTTAAGAAACGCAAAAATGTATTGAAATGTTTCACCTTAAAATGAACATAAGTTGTTTCAGCTCTACCAATTTGAGCTATAGGTGAAAAAATTGGTAACAATTTAATCATATCTTGATCATGTACACTTTTCTAGATTCACTAAAAATACTCCAATTTTATATAAATTATGTATTTTATTTTATTCTATCATGTTGTAACACCCTTGTCTAATATCATACATGCATGGACTTAATATTTCTTTCCCACATCATGCCACATTTTGGATTCAATCTTGTATATTATATAAATAATTTAAAATGTTAAATGTAAGTCACCTCAAACTATCTTTGTATATCTAATTGCTACCATCATGCAAGTATATATAAATATGATGAAATTTAAGCTAAAAATACATGTTTAATTTTATATTGATTTGAGTGTAAATGGAAAGACAATGATGTACATTTAAGAGCTTATATTCAATATATAATATAGAATAAAAAATATTAAAAAGTTAAAACTTACATCTAGTTTTTTAAAAAATGAGTTTATTTTTAAAAATGTACTTTTTGGTTTAAATACATCCATCCCTAAAATATATTCTCTAGAGATTCTCTCTTTTATATGATATGTGTAGGGGCTCAACATACATTAATTTGAGTAGAAGTTGTTGGGTCCCAAAACTGTAACTCCACTTCCTAGGACAGAATCACACTCACAAGGCTAGGATTGTCGTCATGTAAGCATAATCAGTCCATCAATAGAACATGGAGGGTTAAAGGTCAAATCTACAGGAGTGTGTTTCATCCCCTACACTTTGATCTTAGCTTAGACTTTGGAGGGATATTCCAAGGGGTATACATTAATAGGTATTGAGTTCAAACTAGATGAACAACTAAAAATAAATGGACAACCAAACCCAACTCATTGTCTTTTCCCCAAAGACTATCACTGAACCAAGAATAATTGGTTGTCACAAAACCTCTTTATAGATGATACATCTGTCTAAATGTGCATGCATAGGAAAGATGGTTTTTCTCCTAAACCACTAGTAAATATTTGTTTGATTTAAAAAGTGTAAGATTGATCCATCCCCAATATGGACCGGTGCCTACTCCATTGGGCAATTGAGTCATAAACCATAAATGAGAGAAACACACCAAACAAAATATCAACAGAATCATGAGTTATAAACATAGAACTCTAAAATATATTTCATATGATGGACATACTTAATTATCCCAAATACAACTGCAATAATCCATACATAACAGAAGAAAGACCCATACAAAAGACTTGTATGATTAAAATGCTATCACACATTATCTAACTTATGTTAGATTTGTGCTAGCAAATGTGGCAAAGGAGAATACAAAACTGTGATTAAATATCCCCCTAAATGATTACAAAGTATCGTGGAGACATACCACAATATGAGAATATTCAATGAAATCTTTCCTCCCTTTCATTGGATCTATCCCACCATTTCCTATTCAGACATTATCCTCTTCTTGTTGCCCTAAAATCTCACTTAGACTTTCTAGACCAGATAATTGGTTAAGCGACCAACCCTGAAAACATCTTCTACATATGCATATATAGCTTTTTCTCATCCACTGTGTAACCCTTGGCACTAAAAACTAGTCAACACATCAAGCCCACACTGCATTGAATATGGCCCATGGCTTTGTCATATAATCTATCAGATTGGAAGGAAATCCCATTTCCTGACAAGTCTGAAAACCTACAGTAGAAGATTTCCCACATGCATGGGTACCTAGAACAATAATGAGGGAAGGTTTGAGTCCTTTCCCTAACACTTGCAACATCTATTTCATCCATTCTATCCTCCATGTGTGCAGGCACATTTAAGATTTTCACTATTTGAACACCCTGCACAACTTTGGCCAACAACACATTAATGTTGAGTACCAATTTGCAAGTTTCATCCTACAATCATGGTACAAACTCAAAAAATAACACCCCTCAAAGCTTTTACAACACTTTAAAAGTGTTGTCCAATCTTAGCTTGCAGACACCCTTCAAATTTGTTGTACCTAAGGAATTCAAAAATTCTACCAGGTTGATCATTTTCATCTTATCGGGCTAGTTGAAACCTGATTCTTATCTCTTACTACACTAGGCATCTTCTTTTCTTCCTTTGTTGGCAAATCTGGTTGGCAAAACTCTTAGTTGGTGAACTATCAAGTTCGTGAAGTCATCCTCCCTCCGACAAAGGATCCTTGCCTCATTTTCCCATTTATTCACTTTATCAATGAATTTACCTTTCCACGAACCTTGGAAAAGTCATTCCTTTTCTTCTTTCACCTTATCAGCAAATCTTTAAGTTGGCAAACAATCACTTCATCTATCTTTTCCTTCCTTTCCACTTTATTATTGGAAAACCTCCTCTTTTGTCGAACCTCCTCTTTTGCCACTTCCTACTTGTCTTTTCTCTTCATTCACTTAGCCAATCATTCCTCTCTCAGAAAAATGTGCTCATGGAGAACTTCCTTATCGGTGAACCTAATGGTTCATGAACCAATCTCTTTGCCACCACACTCTTCTTTCTTCTTTTTTATTTGTTCACAACTTTCATCTTTTATCCTTCTTTCTTTATCGGTGAAGCATCCCCATGGTGAACCTTCCTTATCTATCCCTTTGCCTCAACCTTCTTTCATTGCTTAGTCATCTTATCAGCGAATCAGCGAAAATAGAAGTTCATGGACTTGGTCAGCGAATTAGGCGGTAAATGAACTAGTCAATTCACTAACAAACACTTAGTTTTTTCCTTTTTACCTTTTGCCTCCGCCCTAGTTCCTCCCTTTGTTCTATTGGTGAACCTTCACAATGGTGAACCTTCACAATGGTGAACCTTTCCTTTACCCATCTCTTTGCCTAATCCATCTCTTTCTCTATCGGGGAAAGTTCTCATCAACAAAACCTTTATTAGTGAAACCATGAGTTCGTGAACCAAAGGGTTCACTGACCAAGACTTCAACTTCTTCATCTTTCCCTTATAAACTTTTCCCCTACTTTATCTTCATCTTCCTTCTTTGTTGGAGCCGCTCTGCCACCTTATTAGAAAATTGGTGAAACTACAAACTCGCAAACCTAGTCAGCAAGTTTGCTAGTTTATGGTTTTGCCGATTCACCAACAAACACTTAAATTTTTGAACTATTTTGCTGAAGAAGACATCAAAATTTCTTTCCTTCAATACTTTCGTTCCCTTTGTTTTTCCTTCACCCCTTTTACCACCTTATCAACAAACTGGTGAAGTCACAGACTTGTGAACTCAGTTAGCGAAATTGACATTTCACAAACTTGCCAATTTGCTGACAAAAGGCTCAAATAGACAGATTTTTCTAAGGGAAGAAAAAATATTGACTTGGGGGGATAAAAATTATGAAGGAAAATGCCTACAAACTATCTCAGATCAGATCTAAATAGGGGGTTTTGATTGCAAAGGCAAAAGTGGGATATTTAATGCATTTTTGGGAGTTGATTTTTCAGGTCCCAATGGTGGCTCTAGTTGGGGATGTGTGGCAAACTTAACACAAAGAAAATCTAGAACATCTTTGAGCAAAAAACAAGGCAAAAAAAGATATGGGAAAAACACAAAATATTTAGAAGGCATATATACAAGAGAACAAACGATCATAAACACAAAGGCACAAAAGGGAAAATGATTGTAAACAAAATTTTTAGGCACTTGCAGGTCAAACCTACACAAAACTGTTACAACTACTTGCCTCTATCAAAGAAAAGTTAAATGAAGGAGCTGATCTCCCACAAACCAAAACAATTTTCATCACCCGGCTAGAGAGTAACTGAAGATTGTCCCTAGCATGTGCCAATCTACAATTACCACTCATGAAGCCAAGACCAGCTCCATCAATGAAACTACTCTTGCTAGGAAACTATAAGAAATAGATGCTTGACCTATTCCAGTCCATATCATTCTTGTTCCTAGTAGCAAGGGGTGACAAAATAAAACTCAGGTTAGCATTAAAGGAATTGGATGGGAATAAACATTCCTCATCAACTGCAACTTCACCATACCTGCCGACCTCATCATGTAAATTGAGGGAAAAGGAGAACACCTCTAATTCACATGGAAAAGAGAAATGTGTCTGAATACACTACTGGTCCACAACAAGAAACAAATCTTCTTGCAAATCAAACTAGAAAAAATCCATCTCTGTCACATCTTCAAGTTGGGCAGGAACATGCTAATCTTCAACTTGGCACTCATGTCCCTGCTCAATGCTATTCTCATTTGTATGTTGGGCTGAAAAAAAAGACTCAAATTCAGGCACAACACCATCATCCATAGTAATAGGAACCTAACCTTCATCACAAAGGAAACTTACATACTCACAAGTGTCAAACTCTTGGATAATAGGCTGCTGACATACATCATTTTCATGCATGCTGATGTCTTCTTCCACCCCTAGATTAAAGACCTGATCCAAATCTTCATTGTCATCATTAGCATAAGAATCATAATGAGGCATTTCAAATGATGCACTGCATCCATCCCACAACCTCTCCATTTCAATCTCAATAGGGAAATTCACTGCATTACAACTACCACTGCAAACAAGTACAAGAATGTCCTCCTCCACATCATAACGAGGAATTCTATCTACTGCCTACATAACTAGATCTGTAACAAAATGGTCATCATGGAGGTCACTTTTACTGATGTGAGCAATTATAGGATCGTAAAAATGGAACAAGTTAGTACATAAATCATCAATAAAGGAAGAACTGGTGTGACACTTGAAGCACAAGACACCTTGACTTCCACACAAGCATCCTCAGTAAAATCAACTTCATCTATGTCAAAAGAGACAAAACCTGGGAGCTCATTAAATAGAAACTCATTACTACCATCACTCCCATGAATTGACTCATCCAAATGCAAAAAAGTGCACATGTTGTTCTCATCCTTTACATTGTCAAGAGATGTTGCATCAAACACCTCTACCTTCATGTCCTCACTATGAAATTGCTCCTACACAATATCACATTCACCAACATCACAACCCATAGCAAGGTCCTCAAATTTAAACCAAATGTCTGCACCTTTACCTGTCTCAGATTAGTTGTCATTGGGTGCAAACATGCTAGTATCATCTTTAATTTTAGGTTGGGGATCACTAGATAAAACAACAACATCATCATCCACAAGGGATGATGCATCAACTTGAAGATAGGTGTCTACACTATCTTCACTTTTAGCACAACTGTTATATGATGTTGCCCTGTATAACTGCATTCTCTTGACAAGAAACTCAAATTGATCTATAGCATTGCTTCCTGCCACATGCTCATCATTTACAACGCTCACCTTAGGGGACAACAACGCAACAACATATTCATTTCTTATTTTAACCAAGGCATCATGAGCAAGGTAAGCCTGTTGTAAACTAACCAGCCTCAAATCTTCTTGTACTGAGATCAACCCAACTTCATAACATTTAGAAAACAAATTAATGCAAGATGGAATAGAAGGTTTGAAAGCATCTAGAATTCTAGATAGTGCAATAGCAAGCCAATGGGTAAAATCCATGATAGATTCACCCTCATAGCTTCTGATATTTTCAAGTTCTTGGACAAGAACAATTCCAAACTACTTGCAAACTTTTCAAATACACCCACTAAATGGTTCTAGGAATCAAAGTTATGGTCAGAGAAAACCAACAAGCCACTTCCATGCCAATGAACAAAGTGACCTAACAAGGAACCTCATCCACATATCCTCATCCTCAAACTGAAACTTGTCCATCAAATTTAAAAATACAAGAATATGTGCCTTCCCATCATAAACATCACACCCATAAAAAATTGGCATCTAATAATAGATCTTATTGGGTATTGCTTCTCATAATTGACCCATGAAAGATCTAGTTGTTTGTATGTGGCTTCATTAGCAATGGGAGGGGGCCAAAAAAGTGAGCTATTGACAACAATAGGAAGGGCATTAGATTTCCCCCTGGACTGACATAGCATGATTTGATTTTCTAATTCCTTTTCTTTCTACAATGTAATGACTCTAACAAATAGTTTTTTTTGTCAACTTCATACTGTAGTCTAGCTGAATCATTTTGATTATGCAAGGGTGTTTGAAATTGAGGCAGGGGAATGTACGATGTAGGGCAATTTGAGTAATCGGATGAATCATCATCATAAGAATCATAAGCATCTTCATCCTCATAATAGTCATGGCATGAGACATAGGATGATGCATAAGAAGGATTTGCCCTAGGGAAATTAGTGTGCCAAGAAGCCATGACTAAACTTTTCTACCCTGCAAGGTAGTAAAAGACATAATAGAATAATTGCCTTTGTATTTTGAAGGAAGTCTAAATTGGTTAAAAGAGGAAATCAAAGCTCATAAACTTGGGGCATTTGAATCAACAACATGACTAGAACAAAAACAAACTTCTATTTTGACAACAGAGTCGACACCTCACTAAAGAGAAAATCCTTGAAGTGTGACTGATCTTCAAGGCCACAAAATAATTCTAGGTTCACCAACCAATAGAGTCTTCAATTTCTTCTCAACCTAGTAACAATCTATCCCTAACAACAACACAAATTTGTTGGGTCCCAAAATCGCAACTCCACTTCTTAGGATGGAATTACACTCACAAGGATCGAGTTGTCATCATGTAAGAATAATTAGTCCATCAACAAAACATGGAGGGTTTAAGGTCAACTCTATGGGAGTGGATTTCATCCCCTACACTTTGAGCTAAGCTAGACTTTGGAGGGATATTCCAAGGGTTATACCTTAATAGGTATTGAGTTCAAACCATATGAACAACTAAACATATATGGACAACCAAACCCAACTCAATGACTTATCCCCAAAGACTATCACTGAACCAAGAACAACTATTATCACAAAACCCTTATATAGTTGATACATCTGTGCAAATGTACATGCACAAGAAAGATGGGTTTTTTCCCTAAACCACTGGTAAATATTTGTTTGATTTAAAAAGTGTGAGATTGATCCATCCCCAATATGAATCGGTGCCTACTCTATTGGGCAACTAAGTCATAAACAACAAATGAAAGAAACACACCCAATAAAATATCAATAGAATCATGAGTTGCAAACATACAACTCTGAAATATATTTCATATGATGGACATAATTAATTATCACAAATACAACTACAATAGTCCATACATAACAGAAGAAAGACCCATACAAAAGACTTGCATGATTTAAATGTTGTCACACATTATCTAACTTTTGTTACATTCGTGCTAGCAAATGTGGAGAAAGAGAATACAAAAATGTGATTAAATATCCCCTAAATCATTTCAAAGTATCATGGAGACATGCCAAAATATGAGAATATTCAGTGAAATCTTTCCTCCCTTTCACTGGATCTATCCCACCATTTCCTATTCAGACATTATCCTTTGCTTGATGCCCTAAAATTGCCCTTAGACTTTCTAGGCCAAATAATTGGTTTAACAACCAACCCTGAAAACATCTTCTGCATATGCATATATAGCTTTTTCTCATCCACTATGCAGCCCTCAGTGCTAAAAACTAGTCAACACGTCAAGCCCATGCTACATTGAATATGGCCCATGGATCTGTCATACAATCTATCAGATTGGAAGAAAATCCCATTTCCTCACAACTCTGAAAACCTACAATAGAAGATTGCCCACATGCATGGGTACTTGGAACAATAATGAGGGAAGGTTTGAGTCCTTTCCTTGACACCTACAACATCTATTTCATCCATTATGTCCTCCATGTGTGCAAACACATTTAAGGTATTCATTGTTTAAACAACCTACACAACTTTGGCCTGTAACGCAGTAATGTTGAGTACCAATCTGCAAGTTTCAACCTACAATCATGGCGCAGACTCAGAAAATCACACGCCTCAAAGATTTTACAAAATTTTAAAAGTGTTGTCCTATCTCAACTTGCAAACCCCCTTTGAACTTGTTATACCTAAGGAATTCAAAACTTTTACCAGGTTGATCATTTTCATCTTACTGGGCATCTTCTTTTCTTCCTTTGTTGGCAAATCTGGTCGGCAAAACTCTTAGGCAGTGAACTATCAAGTTTGCAAACTCATCCTCCTTCTGACAAAGGCTCCTTTCTTCATTTTCCCATTTATTCACTTTATCAGCAAATTTACCTTTCCACAAACCTTGGCAATGTCCTCCCTTTTCTTCTTTCGCCTTATTAACAAATCTTGAAATTGGCGAACCATCACTTCATCTATATTACTTTACTATCAATAAATTTTCCCTTTACTAAACCTCCTCTTTTGCCACTTCCTACTTGGCTTTCTTCTTCATTCACTTAGCTGATCATTCCTCTATCATAGAAATGTGTTGGTAGCGAACTTCCTTATCGAAGAACCTAACGGTTCACGAACCAATCTCTTTGCTAGCTCACTATTCTTTCTTCTATCTATTTCTTCACTGCCTTCATCTTTTATCCTTCTTTATTTATCAGTGAAGTAGCCTCGCAATGAACATTTCTTGGTTCTCCCTTTGCCTCATCCTTCTTTCACCACTTGGTTGCCTTATCGGTGAATTGGCAAAAAATAGAAATTCATGGACTTGGTCAATGAAGTCGGTAGTTCACAAACTAGCCAATTCATCGACAAAAACTTAATTTTTTTCTTTTTACCTTTTTGACTCCACCCTTCTTCCTCCCTTTGTTCTTTTAGTGAAGCTTCACAGCGGTGAAGCTTTCCTTTACCCATCTCTTTGCCTTAGCCATCTCTTTCTTTGGCGGGAAAAGTTGTCATCGGTGAACCCTGTATCGGCTAAACCATGAGTTCGTGAACCAAAGGGTTAGCCAATCAAGACTTCATCTTCTTCATTTTTCCCTTAGAAACTTTTCCCCTACTTTATCTTCATGTTCCTTCTTCTTCATCGGAGCCTCCCTACCACCTTATCGATAAATCGGTGAAACTACAAACTTGCGAATCCAGTCAGCAAGTTTTGTAGTTTGCGGTTTTGCGGATTTGCCAACAAACACTTAACTTGAATAGTTTTTCCAAAGAAGACATCAAACTTTCTTTCCTTCAACACTTTCCTTCCCTTTTCTTTTCCTTCGCTCCTTTTTCTTCCTTAAATCAACAAATCGACTAACAAGTGAAGTAAAGGACTTATGAACTCAATCAGTGAAATCAACAATTCATGAACTTGTTGATTTACCAACAAAAAGCTCAAATGGACAGATTTTTCTAAGGGAAGAAAACATATTGACTTTGGGGGATTTTACTTAGAAATTATGAAAGAAAAACCCCTACAAATTGTCTCAGATTGGATCTAAATAGGGGTTTTGACTGCAAAAGCAAAAGTGGGATATTTAATGGATTTTAGGGAAAAATAGTGGATTTTTGGGAGATGATTTTTCATGTCCCAACATAATTCAAGCCTAATGAAGATACTGGAGCATAGGAGGCCCAACCACACATTTGATGTTAGGGAGGAGTCCCAATCAAGCTTTGATGTTGGAGAGGGGTCAAAATCACTTCCTTCTACAGATATGTATGTGAATCTAATTGAAGAGGTAGAGGAAAAATTTTCTAAGACAAATATAGATCATTTAGTTTGAATTGATATAGATAAATTGAAATATTATGTTGAAAAACCTAATCAAGTTACTAAAAGGTCATTGTATAGAATAACAAAGGAAATACTTGAGAGGCATTTTAAACATCATGATACAATTAGTCAAGCCCATCTATTATCAACTATACTTACTTGTGATGAACTGAAAGAGCCATTAGAATTCTTGGGTGTAGATTTCACAAAAAAAGAGGATAAGACACCTAGAAAAAAATATTAAAAATGTTACGAAAGGTTTAGTTCCATTGGCAAAAAGTCTCAATAGTTGATAAGAGAATTTAAAGAATAGTGATGTTGACCTCTATTGTAAGTCCACAAATGTCAAGAAAGCATCAAATTTCTTCACTTTTGAGTGAAATTGCCTTAAGTAGAAAGACACTAACAAGATATGTGAAAAGGAGAAAGGTTTTGGATGACAATACTATAGAAGGAAATTGGGAATTGATGTGTAGGGATCCTCATTTTGACAAAATTGAAGATGGTGTTAGGAAGTTGATCTCAAATTTTTGGCACAATCATACTTGATGGAATCTCTTGTGTCACAACTGTCAAATCACGATGTGCTTCGTATAAAAAAGATTCAATCTTGCCTAGTTTTGGTATAGTTATGATGTGGTTTTTGGTGGCCCTTATGTATGTTTGAAGCTTGGTACACTAAATAAAGTTTTAGTTTCATATTAAGTACAAGTAGGAGTGGTGAGGTGTGCCTATGTAGTTCATTCAAATTAATAAATTTCTTTAAGCATATATTTCAATGTGGATGACAATGTATATATGTTGATAGATGTTCTTGATGTTGTTGTTATGATCATGGTGAGTTGCATTTAATTTGCATGTGTGCATGATTCATATTGTGTGTTTGAGTGGTTGTTTAAGCAATTGTGATGTGTATTTGGATGGATATGATGATGTAAGGATTATGTGTTGATGCAGGGGATGCAATGGATGGTCATGATGATGAGACATTGATTGTTTTGGTCATGATACAAAGTGTCCTTATGTAGATGAGGGATACTTATGTGGATCTTGGGATGAGAGGGGTTATTGGGAAAATGATTGGAAAGCAACATGAACATACTTGCTAGGTGAGGGGGATTGGGGTGAATAGAAAATTAGTTGGGATGGGGAGAATAATTAGGGGGGAATGATGGGAAAGTAGCCTCAAAATGCTTGCCGGGGGATGAGGGGGTGGATATAAATCTAGTTAGGCTATGGGGTTTATTGGGGGATATTGTGAAATAGATTAGTTGGGATGGGGGGAATGTGGATTAGGATGAGTCTCCATCTTTATTAATGCAAAGTCAAAGGTGGGGTGGTATGAATAGAAATGGATCTTTAATAGGGGTGGGGGAGTATGAGAGGATAGATAAGCGTTGGGATAATGCTAGTATGTTTTAGAGAAATCCTAAGTTTTAATATAAAAAAAAGGATATTGTTCACTAAGGTATAGAAGATCAAGGTGATGATGTATATTGAATATTTGTGTGGACTTGAAACTCAAACAAGAGGGTGTGCTTATACATATCCAACATGGTACAACCTTGTCTAGATGTGTGGGGAAAAAGACTTAGAGCATTGGAGTCCTAGTGTACAAAAAGTATGATCCTTAGATGCAATGGATGAGTGTTATGCAAAAAGTGATTCTGACACACACAACATATGAATACCAGTTAGATTAATAAGAACATCTAAAAAACATGGTATATAGAAATAAAAAGGCTCTTGCCCCATTCTATACCATCCAATAACACACCAAGATATGGAAGATTGAGGTGGTATTTGGGTAAGTGTATAAGGGGTATAAAAAGACAAATCAAAACAAAATTCTAACTAATAGATGAACAACATCCATTGAATCTCTTGTCAAGAGTGTGGATAGAATGTGATTGGTCCATGCCTATTGTGGGAATGATATATCCTAAGGCATAGGTTGTGATAGTGGATGTTGTAAGATAGGCGCATGCTATGATGGTTATGTGGTCTTTGGAGGTTTGGTCTTATGTGTGATTGGCATTGTGGTATATTATTTTTTCATATGGTGTTTGTTTTTCTTATTTGTCTTTCATTCTTGATTTAGGTGCAGTATGTTTATTGCTTGAACTTTTAAGGTTTTTTTAAATTTTTCTGGTATTTTTTGGGTTTTTCTAAATTTTTGGTATTTTGGGATTTCTAATTTTTGGTATTTTTGGGATTGTGTATGTACAAGGTACACATGAAGGCCACCTATGTAATGGTGCATAGTATGCATACAAAGATCCAATTCATTATCTAGATTCATGGATTTTTTCCCTAGTGTGGAATGATAATGGGAGGGAAATAGAGACGCTTAATGTTTACAAGTTCAAGCCATGGTAGTTTATGAATGTGAGGTGATGGTGGATGAAGTGGATGAACAAGAATTTAATAGATGGTAAGGAAGGCAACTAGTCATGATGCCTAAGACAAGTTTTCACCATGGTACTTATCCAAGGTTTCACTGAAGTGGTTTTCACCATTGGACGACTTTATTACACTCGGTGTTTTGTAATTTTTCAAATTTTTTTATTATTTATTTTTTTGCTATTTGGGAAATTTGATGCTAGGTGTAGAACTTCTTTAGATGGATGATGTTAATTCGCTCTTCTAGAGACTATCCCTTTGGTGTGGCAAGCTAATATGCTCCTGATCCATAGTTAGCAATGGTAATGAAGGGACCCAACTAATTAGGCTCAAATTTACCCATTTTCTCTCAGTCTTGATGATTTTTTTGATTTCTTTAAGCACAAGATTGCCTACTTCAAATTCTTTGGCCTTGATTTTCTTATTATAACTACAAGAGAGGTGGTTCTGATAGACTTGCAGGCGATTTAAGGCACTGAGATGTCTTTCATCCAATAGCTCTAACTCACGTAACTGGGAAACCTGATATTCCTCCTCATTGATAAGACTCTGCAAGGATATACCAAGTGATGGGAGTTCAACCTTAATTGGCAAAAAAGCCTCATTATCAAAGACAAGAGAGTATGGTGTGGCTCGAATAGGTGTCCTAATGTTAGTTTAGTAAGCCCAAATCGTGGGATTAAGCTGTAGGTGCTAGTCATGACCAACTTCATTGACTCTTTTCATGAGTATCTTAAGGATGGTCTTGTTTGAATCCTCGGCTTGGCCATTACTTTGTGGGTAATAAGGTGTGGAGAAGCGATGTTGAATGTTTAATTGTTGGCAAAGGGCTTATGCCTCTTGGTTTTTGAAAGATCTACCATTACCTATGACAATGGAAAGAGGTATCCCATAGTGGCATATGATGTAATGCAAGATAAACATGGATATTTGTTTTCCAGTGATATGAGTGGAATGACCTCAACCCACTTGGTGAAATATTCAATGGTAGTAGTGATGAATTTGTGGTTGTTGGCTGATGAAGGGGTAATTTTACCAATGAGGTCATGCCCCCACTATGAAAAGGGCCATGGAGTGGTGATTGGTTGTAGTTATTAAGAAGGTACATGAATTAAATCACCATGTTGTTGACACTGCAGACATTTCTTAGCAAACTACTGGGCATCCTGTTCCATGGTTGGCAAGTAATATCCTATTCTTAGTAGCTTCTTGGCAAGGGTAGGACCACTAGAGTGCAACCCACAGATACCTTCATGTACCCCTTGTAAGGTAGTTTGAGCTTCTCCCTCATTAAGGCACCTAAGAAGGGTTCCATCTAGACTCCTTCGATACAATGTATTGGTGATGATTATGTAATGGGATGAGTGGTGATTGAATGTTTTGCATTGAGCATTGGTTAGGTTAGGTGGCCAGGTGTTATAATGGAGATAAAGGTAAATGTCTTGATACCAGAGAGACAAGTGACCAACAAGTTCACAAATGAGTTCTTAATTTGGAACATCATAAGAAGGTACAAATAGTTGTTTGACAAGGAACTCACACTTGTGGATATTATTTAGCATGTCTAGGAGAGATCTGATAGTGGCCATGACATCATCAACTTTATTGTTGGCTACAGGAACTTGTTGAAATTGGATTTCATGAAAATACTGCTTGAGATCATCTACCATTCTTCTATATGGGATCAATTTGTCATCCTTTGTTTGATATTCATCATTAACCTACTTGATCATATTTTGGGAATCTCCATAGACATTTAACATCTCAATCTTAAGGATTTGCAACATTATGTTGTTGTGGCAAAGCATGTGCAGATAACCTTGTAATAGGTGGAAGATCATGTATGCTTGGCATCAGATTTTGTACAATATAATATGAAGTGGTAGACTTCTTGTATTATTTAGATGTTGATTAATAGCATATGGCAGCATTTTGAATGTGTTTGGGGTGGTAGACATGTTAATGTTTTTTTGCAATAGGTTTTGGGAATTGGGTAGCTGGTTATTATGTGGAACACCTTTTATGTATACATGAGTATGTGAACTGGGCCGCAAGTTTTTATTGACATTGGGTGGTAGACTTAAACATGTGATGGGTAGAACATTTGGAATTAAATTATGTGCCAAGATGCTCTCCCAATTTGGCCATAAGTTTTGTGATATGTTGGGTGGTAGAGTATGTGAAGTATTAGGCACCAAATTTAGAAATAAAACCTGTGATTGGTTTTCAAGTTGTTGCAACTAGGTATGAACATGACTTTCTTGTTGTTGTGTTTTAAATACAATAGTCCCATTTGTATTGTCATCTAATGGAACATACTCCTTGTTTGATATCTCCTATTCTACTATATAGGGCATTACTTTTTCATTAAAAATTACATCTCTGCTATGAGTAACTTGCTTACAAACTGGATGAATAGCCGGTAACCATATTTCTTATCTCTATATCCAACAAGACACATCTTTTGGACTTCACATCAAGCTTTGTTCTTTTTCCTTGTGGGATATGAATGAAAGCTTCACACCAGAACACTTTTAGATGATTGTAGGAAATCCTCTTTCCCAACCACTTCACCTCTAGAACTTCAAAATTTGACCAAGAGGATGGACCTCGGTTAATTAAATACACCTTTGTATTTACAACCTCTACCCAAAACTATTTTCCCAAACCAAAGTTTGAAAGCATGTTGCGAACTCTCTCAAGAATTATCGTATTCAACCTCTCTACTGCATCATTTTCTTGTGGTGTAAAACAATTTTAATCCTTTGAATACCATTTTCTACACAAAACTGATCAAATTCTATTGAACAAAATTTACCACTATTATCAAATTATAAGCACTTAATTTTGTTTCTGATTTGAATTTCTACATGTACTTTGAAATTTTTAAACATGCCAAAAACTTCATACTTCCTTTTCAGCATGTAAACCCAAATCTTTGTAGTGAAATCATCTAAAAAAGTGACAAAATAATTTGACCCACCAATTGATGTTACCTCCGTGTGGCCAAAGACATCTTAGTGCACTAATTCCAATAGTCATATCTTCTTTTCATGTTCCTTGGTAGATAATATGATCCTCTTTTATTTTTCATATATTGAATGCTCACACAACTCTAAATCTACTGATTTTAGACCTAGAAGTTGATGTATTTTGTGTAGAATCTGAAGGCCCTTCTTGCTCATGTGACCTTGAGCCTCTTATGCCAAAGCTCTGTGCTACTATCTACAACTACTATTGTACCTCCCACTATAGTCTGACTCTCTAGCACATACAAAGTGACTGATTTGCTTCATCTAGCAATCACCAAGGCTCCTTTTGTTACCTTCCACATACTTGACTCAAAAGTAATGCTACAACCTTGAGCATCCAACTACCCAACTGAAATCAAATTTATTTTGAGATGAGGGACATGTCTAACATCCCTTAGCAACCAATTTTTACCATTTTTTAGTTTCAATAAAACATCTCTTTTGCCAACAATATCATAAGGTTCACCATCACCAAGATAAACCTTACCAAAGTTACCTTCTTGATAATTTTTGAAATACTCACATGATGTGGCATGAAATGATGCTCTGAAATAAACAACCCAAACATCTGCTACAGTTTCTCTTATAGATAGAACAAGAGAACCTACATTTTCTTCATATGCTACATTTACCTCATTTTTTTATTGAATTTTCACCTTCTTGAATGACCATTTTTTCTTCATGTGTCCTTCCTTAACACAATACCAAAAACTAATATTTCTACCCCTAGATTTTGATCTTCTGTTGGAATTTGATCTTCTTCTATGGTTATTCCTCCCTCTTTCTTGTGATGTCCTCCTACTACTAGTTACCAAAGTGTCTCCTGATGAAGTACCTTGGTTTTTCCTTCTCATGTCATTACTAAGAAGAATTCTAAAAACATCCTCAAACTTTAGCATGCTTCCCTTCTTACTAGATGCCAAGTTACTAACAGCAATAAAAACTCCTTCCCAACTATCAAGTAGAGAACACAATAGCAAGATGGCCTTGATTTCATCTTCCAAATTAATGTTAACAAAAATTAATTGGCTGATCAAAGTATTAAATTCATTCAAGCAATTTGATACATTACTGCCTTCATCTTCAAATTGTACAATTTATTCATTAAGAAAACCTTGTTTGATGTACAAGCCATCTCATACATGTCAGGTAATTGATCCCATAATCCTTTTGATATCTTCTCTATTGAAACATTAAATAGAACATTGCTGGATAGGGAGAGAATAATGGTTGTCACTGCCTTCATATCTAATCTATCCTAGTCTTCATCTGACATTGCAACATGATTCTTTGACTTCCCTTCTAGTGTGATTGTAAGGTATTTTTGAATGAGCAGTGCTTCTAATTGTAGCTTCCACATCCCAAAGTTTTGACTTGAGAATTTTTCAATCCTCCACTTATCTACCTCTTCCATCTCTACTTGTTTGACAGTGAGCTTTTTAAATTTCTATTGTAGCTTTGATACCAATTGTTAAATATAAAGTGCATAATAAAATATTAGAAGCAATAAACCATACACACAGAAAAATGACACAACACACAAATTATGTGTTTCACCAATTAATGGTTACATCCATGAGAAAAGTAGAGGATTTATCTCTTATTAATATCAGTAGTGAATACATGAAGTTTTCATCAGTCTTACAAAGGTTCCAATTCCCATAATATAAACAAAGTTTTCAAGGAAGATGAAGAGTCAAGGACCTGGGAAATGAAGAGTTTTTTAACTAGTGTGATGGTTAGACTTCACAACCAAATGAATAGTACCTTTCTAGGTGTTGATATCCTTTATTTCTAACCAATCAAATATGTATAAAAGGATGGGAGAATAGAAACATAATAGGGATAGAGGAGTGTAGTAGTGCAACATTGTAATATAGAATTGGATAGTAGAAGCTATGTTCTTCCTCTCTAGTTGATTGTGACAAATAGAGAGATGTGATAGGTTGTCTATTCAACCATATCTCTTGTAAGTTTTCTGATTTAATGGGCTGTAATAAATTTCTATTGAGCAATTAACTTTAATATTTTGTGGATTTGTTCCATTCTTTAAATTGTCTCAAATAGATTGGTTGCAAGGCTTAGGTTGTCTTTTCATTAGACACCCAAGTGTTGTTTGCATTAATCTCTTGATATAATTGTATGTATGGCAAGGGAAAATCATCTCATGAGGTTAAGTCTTAGTCTCTTGGACTTGTTGAAAAACCTTTAGATTTTAATGATAAACTTAAAACTCTAGAATCATATAATATTGCAACACAAATTAGTTATGAATAAATTATAGAGAACAATAGAATAACAAACATACTATCAAAAAACAACAAGAGGATTTATGCGGTAAAATCCTAGCAATATGTCAGGAAAACACCCATGGGACAAAGTATCAGTATTCTTGTTGCTTAGAGGAAAAATTACAATTTTCATGCAATTTGAATTATAATTTTCCTTTGAAGGCTACAAAGATATATGATATCTTCAACATAATCACCACCATTAAATTTAGAAAAAATAGATTTTTTCTCTTTAAGAAAAAAGGAGATTTAAAAAAAAGATAAGGATTTTAATATTTCCTTGAAAGATAAGATTTTTATTTCTTTCTTTGTTGTCACAAATCCAACAATCTCCACCTTACCTATAATTTACCTGATACTTTGTTCATGCCCATTCATCACCTTTTCTCCAAGCCAAGAGAAGCCTAATACCACCTTAGCTTCTCTAACTATACAAGTTTTCTAAACATCTCTACACAATTTTCTTGCATATGGACATTGTTAACACCTAAAAAATCTAGTTCCCAAACATGGATTATTTTGCCCAAAATCCATCAAAAGATCTTGCTTTTGCCTTTGCAGTTTAAACCCATTATTTATAACTAATCTAAGATATGTTCTATGGGTTTCCCTCAAAAAAAATTCTAATTGAAGTTCTCCTTGTTCCTTATGTTTCCTTCCCATTGAAAAATGATTCATTTAAGGCCTTTGATAGTGAATCGATGAAATTGCAAACTGCCAAACTTGCCAACTAGGTTCATGAGTTTGTGATTTTGTCAATTTACCGACAAAGAGGCATAAAAGATAAGTTTAAGAGAGGCCTAATCTCTTCTTTAGAAAATTTGTTCAAGTTATTATCTTTGTCGGTGAATCATCTAGTTTGTGAATTGTCGATTTCACTGACTGACTTCATGCGTTCACAGTTTTGTTGATTTGTCAATAAGGTGAAAAAAGTAGTGAAGGTGGAGGAAAAAGTTTCTAAGTATAGGAAAGAATGGCCAAGTGCTTTTTGGAAGAGTTGGAAGTTCAGAAACCCCCAAGTTCATTGACAGAGGTTTCGCTGATGACATTTCACCAATTCAGGGATGCTCTTACAAAGAAGGGAAGACAAAGATAAGGCAAGTGGAAAAGTTTCTAAGGGAAAGTTTTAAGAGGAGTTGAAGGCTTTATTAGAAAATTGGCAAGTTTACGAATGAATGAACTCATCGACTGAGTTCATGGGTTCATAGTTTCACTAATTCGATGATAAAGCAACCAAAGGGTGAAAGAAAGAGAGAAAGAACAAGTCATAGAGAAAGAAGAAAAGGTAAAGAAAAGATAGTTTGTTGGCAGGGAAATTTAACGATAGACAAGAGAAAGACAAGAAAGAAAGAGAGAAGACAAGTGCCTTCATTGGCAAAAGGTATAGTTTGCATATCAATAGGTTCACCGATGGTTTGGTTCGCTGGAAAGGAAATTTTCCAATAAAGGAAAAAGGGAAAGAAGATGAAACAAGGAAGATAGAAAGAAAAAGAAGAGGCTAAGGCATTGTTCATGAAAAGAATGATTTGTGAATAAGGAAAAAAATTAGTCAAGAAGATAGGTCAGTAGAGAAAGTAGTTTGCGAAGGGAGAATTTCACTAACAAAGAATAGCTAGTAAAGTCAATGGTTTGCGGTTTCTCAAGTTCGCCAAAAAGGTGATTTACTGACTAGATTTACTGACAGTGGGGAAAATATAAATGGTACCAGTGCAAAAATGTAAAAATCAAATATGAAGCATGAAGTATAAATTGTAGTAATTTAAAATGTTTTAAAGCAAGTTTTAAAATATTTTAAAGTGTTGTAAAAGCTTTAGAAATGGCATGATTTCCTAGGTGCTTGAGAACACGCCTCTACAGGTGATGTCATAATTGTTGGCCAAGGTTAGTTGCAGGTAGCTTAAATAGTGCATACCTTCAATACACAGGTACCCAAATTTAATGAAGATGAATTTTTTTAGTGGCTCATCCTTTTGCAGGTCCTTCCAAGGACAAAATCATTACACAAGGTAGGGTATCCTAAAAATATGTTGATTTTTCGTCAGGACTCTAGGCTGATTTATTGCAACATGGTCTTGGTGTATTGACTTAGTTTCAATGCCCTAGGCTACACAGTAAATGAAGAAAGCTATATATGCATACGAGAAAGATATTTTCAGGGTTGGTCATTGAGCCAATTGTCTAGTAAGGAAAGCCTAAGGGAGATTTTTGAGCATCAAGTAGAGGATAACATCTGGGCAGTGAATGGCAGAATGGGTTTGATATAACATAGGAATCAATTCTAATGCACATCTTCATGCAGTGGTATGTCTCCATGGCTATTTGTAATTATTTAGGGGAATGCATTTTCGTAGCTGGGTATTTTATCTTCACCACATTTGTTAGTGTGATTGTAATAGGGATTTGATAATGTGTGACAATATTTACATCAATACAAGATTTGTGTTGGGTCATTTCTTTGTTCCAAATGGGTTATTATAGTTTTGTTTTAGATAAATAAGTATCTCTAGTGCATGAAGTGTAATCTGAGAAATGTATGTGAATACATTTTAGTTTTTTGTTGATCTTGGTTCAGTCCATTTCCTTCCTCTTTATTGCTTATGACACAATTGCCTAATGGAGTAGGTACTGGTCCATATTGGTGATGGATCAATCACTATTTTAATAAAATCCTCATCCTTTTAGTTGTAGGAGTAGGAGTAGTTTTAGTTTATGTTTTACATGCTATCCATGATTCACTATAATAACCAAGGATAAATCTAAAGGGATGCAAAATTGTTCTAATCATTGGTGGATCATATTGTACATGTATGCCTGCACTATGTATCTTGTGTATGAAAATGTAAGTGGATTCATCTCAAGGAGTATAAGGAATGTGATGTAGTTATATTTAGGTGCAATCCATAGTGCAGTAATTAGCTTAATTAGAGGCATGTGCAGCTAGTTTGTCTTCACCTTGTGATAGCTTTGGGGGTCAAGTGTACATTGGGTATAACTATGTTAGTTTGTCTTTGTTTTATTTCATGCCTCGAGGAATATCCCTTCTAGGTCTAGCTAAGCTTGAAGTGTAGAGAAGTATACCCACTCCTGTTAGTTGGCCAAGATTGTCATTGACCTGTTGATATTTCAATCACCTTGACAACACCCCTAGCCTTTTGGATTGTGAAATGTTTTAGGGTTTTTGGTTGCAGTGATTTTGGGAATCAACATTTTTGGTGCCATCACCAAGGAGTTTGTTGTATGTTGAAGTTGGCAGCCCATCAACTTATGCCAACATTCTAGTGTCGCTGCCAGGGAGAATACTGCTAGGTTAAAATTATTTGAAGACTCTTCTAGTGACCTAAACCCAAAATCAATTTATGGCCTTGAAGATCAGTGAGACTTTGTAACATGCCTTCTAATATTACTTAGTTTTACACACTGAAATTACTAGAAAAGTAATTTAATCATGATAAACACAAGTATCTATTTATGAACATATAACATTTGCATAATCAAGTAAGTAAATACCATATGTTTTCTAAATATTTTCAAGAACCTAAAAACTATAACATATTTAAAGATAGAATTTTAGTGAAATCTTTCACTTTACAATTAAAACGTTTGCTCTTTGAAATAAGAATTATTTCACATAAATTTGACTATCAAAAATCATTTCATGAAATGTACTGCATCTAGAATTTTGATATTTATTTCCATTTATCTTGGCTTGTCTTTTGCTTAAGAGGGAGAGCATCATCCAAGTATTTTACCTCCAACAATAGACTGGTGGTCCCCTGCACACCTTCCTTCCTGGAAGTGGTCCTACCCTTCATGAAGAGAATAGATAAATGGAATCTATTGGTTATTTCCACATGATTTTCTAGTGTTGTGTCCTACATAACCAACACAGTCATACAACTATAGACTCCTTCTAATTGAGTGTGACACTATTGGATGGTTATCCAAATCTAGAGCACAGTGAACCAACTAATGCATGTAGAGATAGATGCATTACTTTGGCCAAAGATTTAATATAAATAGATGTTTTACAATGAATGTAGTCGTGAGTTGACACACCTCTAACTTGACTAGGAAACTATCTCATCCTACAGTGAATTTGTCTTGATTAACTCTTGCAAAAGAGTATCTTGACTAAGTTTCTCTTGTAGTCCACTAACTTAGAACTTTAAATCCTAATTTTCTTAGAACATAATATCAAGGATAATTCTAAATAAGGTTTTATTTTTCTAGAACCTCTAATTACAATCTTGTAATCTTAGATTTATGACTCCTTGTCATTCTATAGTGACTATTCATAAGTTCAAAAAAAAATCTTGAATTGAAGTCCAATATCGACTTAGTATCTATATTTAAATTAAAAGATTCTTTCTCCTCTTGGACACCCATCTTGGTCTAAGGATTTTCAAATAATCCTTCTTGACTAAATGGTCATTAGTTATACATGTCCATGTACCCATTTAGAGAATCTTGCATTTACAAAGCACATTGGGTTATTTCTTAGAGACTATCCTCTCTAAACTAGTAACCAGATAATCTTAAATCTCCCAATAATAATAGGTTTTAAAGAGAAAATAAATGGAAAGCCCATAACATTTTATGGGTTCTCGACCTTATCTATCGACCATCAGTATATGGGAACAATATAGACATTACTCTCTTCTTAAGGGATTCTATGATCTCTAATCTCATCCCCTTACATACGAAGGTTAAGTTCTTTTAATCCCAATCATCGTGAGGCTATCAAGAAAAGTAATAAATACTTATCACAGTCTTTTAATGGTTTGATTATGGTTATATCAAAGCTTGAGTATTATTTGAATAAGACTCAATACCGAGAGTCTCTTAAGACAATTGTTATCAAATCATTCTCTTATCTAAGAATATCTTTCTTAGAGTGCTCCTACTCTATCAGTTTGAAGGAGGTTTATTCCACCTCCCAAACATATGAAAAGCATTCTTGGTCTATCAGCTTGCATTAAACATTTTCATAGTCTTGGCATACTATCTTGCAAGAAACCATTTTGCAATCTTAGCCTATCAGCCTGTAGAAATCATTATGCAATCTTAGCCTATCAGCCTGTAGAATCCATTATACAATCTCAACCTATCAGCCTGTAGAAACCATTACTGTTAAAACATGAAGAAATGGTCAGAACTAATGATCATATACAGTTGGCTTAGCTATCTAAGTATACCATTTACAAATGGCTAATATAGCCAACATGGATGGATGTAGTAAGTGTTATAGTAACTAATAACTATCCTTGCATTACATGTAGTTCATCTTGCTATTTACTAACAGCATCATTAGTCATTCATGCAAATATCAATGTGGTTCCATCGATAATTTAAGACATGGGTATGCATCGACTAAGATGGTTTCACAGAGATAGCTCATGGTTATCGATATAACTCAAAGATAAACTGGAATCATCGATAGAGTTTTAATGAAGATACTAGTTAAAGATTGTCCATTATACTGTTTACTACAATAAGTTTTAGAAAAACACAATAACGGTGTCGGCCCCTTGAGGTACACAATAAAATTGATAACGTATACCAGCAATGCCAAAGTGGATAATTGAAAACACATTTCAAACCTAAAGGGCGTTCGACCTCAAACACTCTGTCAAGCTTTCAAGTTTCTTTTCCTACTTCTTGAGCTCCTCTTCCTCTCTCTTTCCCATGAATAACTATTGTCTATCTTCTTTCCTATCATCTCTAAGTTTATTTTCCTTTCCCTTACCTCCAATACCACGGGAGTAACCACCCAATTCCATGAAATTCTCCTAAGAGGAAGCATGCAGAAAATGAGATGCTCCACTCTCTCCACATTATTGTGGAGAGTGGAGTTGTGCACCTCCACATATGGGAGTGGTTTCCAAACAATAGCAAGGTTATCTTGACAACGAAATAACTCATGTCTAAAATGTATAACTTTTCACTTGTACATTAAGTTAACATAAAAATAAATAAATAAAACAACACATATATAATCATAATAATAGTATAAACCACATTTATGGATGTTGGGAAAATCATTCGATAAGATCCTAGAATAGGGTTGAGGTTTTTCTCCCCCTTCACAATCTTGTGCTAATGTCAAAAGACAAAAGAATTATACTATGGTCCCCAAAGACATTCAAGTTCTAAAATAACTTTACTTTTATCAACCATTTCTTAACGATGGTTATTAAATGACTTAACTTATTTCAATCTAAACATAAGTTTAATGGATCTTACTGTCAAATCGATAACTGTCTATCAAGACACAATCACTAGCTAGGTAAGTCGAACTCAACTTACCACTATCAACCAGATTCGCTAAATTTATAAATCACATAACTTAGGTGGCAATAACTTGTCCCTTCCAATGTCTATCCACTTCTCCTAGATGATACTCTCCCTCCCTTCTCGGAGGTTGTTAATCTGTTCCCTAGATATCACTAACAGTCACCAAATTGTGATCAGTATATCATTAGGAAAACCTTAATTGATAATCTCTAAAACATATAATCACATTTATATTATTTACATTTAATCATAATTCATAAAATCAATGATTTATCCTAACATTTTCCTAAACGTCAAATCATTAATCCATGATAACTTATACACTAATCACATGAAAGTGAAAGTAAAGCATAGTCAAAGTTTGGGGATGTAACATAACCCCCCATAAGAATCATCATCCCTGATGATCCAATGTATCCAAAGTGATAACATGAAAAAGTTTTTGTTCATCATAGTAAAAACTTAAAATAGATGGGGAAATCTTTGATAAATATCATGATAATTTTCCCAGGTGGCATCCTCTTCTGTATATTGGTCCCACTGGACCTTGCATTGAGTAACTTCTTTATTAAGGAAGTGTAGCTTACGTATTTTGAGCACTTTGATTGGTTTGATCATTACCATCGCTAGGTCTTTCACTTCTTGTAAGGCATTCCAATCAAGAATAAGAATATGATTATCTCCTGCAATATACTTTTTCAAATAAGAAACATGGAAAACATTATGTATCATGGCAAGAGTTGGTGGTAGAGTAATCCTATATACAACTGGGTTGACTTCCTTGAGAACTTCGAAGGGACCCACATATCTAGGAGCTAGTTTGGATGACTTTCCAAAGTTAATGGAACTCTTTTGGGGCTTGAATCTTAACAAAAATTTTTGTCCTACTAAGAAATTTCTTGGAATGCACTTGGCATATGCATAGATTTTCTGTCTATCATTTTCTTCCGCTAACCTTTTCCTTATCAATTTGATTTGTTCTTCCATTTCTGATAGAATTTCTGGACCAAGGCTAATCCTATCTTCTTCCTTATCCCAACTTATAGGAGTTCGACACTTTCTTCCGTATAATGCTTCAAATGGAGCCATTTTAATAGTGGAATGATAGGAATTATTGTAAGCAAATTCCACAAGAGGAAGATAATCCTCCCACTTGTATTGCTGATCCATGCAATACATTCTCAATAGATCTTCCAACACTTGGTTTACTCTTTCCATCTGACCATTAGTCTTGGGATGATAAGCTAAGCTTACGTTTAATTGAGTTCTAAGTGAGGAAAATAATGTTTTCCAAAATGTTGATGTCATGCGGGTGTCCCTATTTGAGATGATCTTCTCAAGATTGCCATGTAACCTGAATACTTCTTGCACAAATTTATGAGCTATGACTAGTGCTCCATCTATCAAATTCATGGGTATGAAATGTGCTACCTTAGTGAGTCTATCTACCACTACCAGAATAACATTATGCTTGTTTCTAGACATAGGAAGACATTGTACAAAATCCATGCTAATGATCTGCCATTTCCATTACGGAATCTCATGTGGATATAGGAATCCTACTGGGTGATGATGTTCTTGTTTCACCCTCTGGCATTCTAGACATCCAGCTACAAACCTTGGAGAATCCCTCTTCATTCCTTTCTAGAAATATAATGGTTTTACATTGGCTAACAATTTCACCACTCCAAGATGTCCTAAATGGGGTGCAGAATGAACTTCCTTCCACATGATATTCTTTAACTCCTCAAAGTTTGGAACGTACATTCTTCCTCTAAATCTTAATATTCCATCTAGTTCAAAGTGGAATACATCACACCTAGAATCATGAGGATTGTCCAAGAGAGCTTTCTTAACCTACTCATAGTATTCATCTCCCTTGGACTTTTGCAATCCCTGATTCTTAAAATCAGAATGAATAGAGATCATTGAGGAGATATGTCTCCTTTGACTTAAGGCATCGACCACTCAGTGTTTCCTGCCATGAATATATTTGATCTCAAAATCATAGTCAGATATTAGCTCTAACCATCTCCTCTAGCAAGAATTAATATGCGGTTGGATAAACAAATATTTAAGTCCTTGATGGTCTATCCTAAACTCAAAGGGTTTCCCAAGCAAGTAATGCCGCCACATTTCTGGTACATATACAACTTCCACCAACTCGAGATCATGAGGAGCATAATTATGCTCATATGTCTTTAAATTTCCATATTCATAAGCAATAACTTGCCCATCTTGCACAAGTACACCACCTAATCCTTCTCCTAAGGCATCAGTGATGACTACAAAATGACCCTCTGGATTAGGTACCTTTGAAATTGGTTCCATAGTTAGCTTCTCTTTTAGTTGATCAAATGCCTCCTGGAAATTTTCTGATCATCTACCTTTTCTTTGTAGAGAAGTAATGGGATAGCCAATTTTTGAAAAGTTAGCCACAAATTTTCTGTAATATCCTTCTAGGCCCTTAAAACTACAAACTTCATGCATATTTTTTGGTGTAGGACACTCCAGAATGCCTTTAATCTTTGTTGGATCTACTGCAATCCCCTTTGCTGAGATTATATGACCCAGGTACTGTACTTATTTTTAAAAGAAGGTACACTTTGAGAGATTACCATAAAGTTTATGCTCTCTCAGATGTTGAAGAACAATTCTCAGATGTTGGAGATGTTCTTCCTCACTTTTGGAATAAATCAAAATATCATCTAGAAAAACAAGAACAAACTTATCCAAACAATCCCTAAACACGATGTTCATTAAGTTCATAAATGTTGCAGGTGCATTCATTAGTCCAAAGGGTAGGAAGGTGAATTCATAGTGTCCATATCTCATTCTAAAGGTTATCTTATGGACATCTTCATCTTTGAACATTAACTGATGGTATCCTGATCATAAATTGATCTTTGAAAACATAGCTGCCACACACATTTGATCAAAGAGATCAATACTAGGCAATGGATACTTATTCTTTATCATTTCTTTATTTAGCATATGATAGTTTTTAACAAAGATCACTAGTTCTCCCCAGGGTGAAACACTGGGTCTTATCAATCCTTTTTTCTAGCAATTCATGTAGCTGAGCCTTTAGCTCCATCAACTCTATTGTAGTTATTCGTTAAGGAGCTTTGGATATGGGTTCTGATACTGGAATTATATCTATTGAAAAATCAAAATCTCTTGTAGGAGTTAATCGAGGTAATTTATCTAGAAATACATCCTCAAAATCTTAAAGAAAGGGATATTTATCCATATCTAATCTCTCTTGATTTATGGATTCTCCTTCTTCAACTCCTTGGAGATTTTGAGATTCATAATACATTAAATCATCTTGAAAGATAGATTCTTTGTGATCATCTATTCTCTCCATTTTGATTGCAAAGAGTTGACACCCTTTTCACTTGGCTCATTTTAACAATAAGGCAGATATTTGCCTCAGCTTGACCTATCTGGCAATACCTTGTAGAAAAAATCTATTCCCAAGGTCATCTAGTCATTCTATTGTTTTAGAAAAACAATCCACCTTAGCCCTATGCCTCCATAACTAATTTATTCCAAGGATGACATCATATGATCCTAAGGGGGATGAATATAGGTTTACTTTGGTCGAAAAGATTGGGAGTTCAACCTTAGCTTCGAACAAACACTGCTCTACTTGAGCCCTTGTCTGGTTAGTATACTCTACTGACCAAGATTTTTCCATATAACCATCTCTTCTAGATATCTTATTTTAAAACTTTGGAGAAATAAAGCATTCAATGGCACCAGTATCTATTAAAACTAAAATTGGAACACCAAACAAAGTACCTGTGGTTTCAATTGAAGTAATCTGGTACTCCACTTGTCAGTTATCTAGTGCTACATGGATTCATTGTTGGAAGGCCACCTATTGCAAGGGTAAGGGATTTCCTCATGGTTGAGTCCCTTGTGTCTTATTAGGACACTAATTAGTATAGCGGTCACCTCCACATGAAAAACACCCTCCTAGGGGTCCTCACCTTTCAAAAGGCTTTCTTGAGTTATCTCCATTCTTCTTGGAGTTATTGTTTCCATTTTTCTTATCACCCATGGACTTATTTTGATTGTTCCAAGATCCTTTATCAACCTTCCTTCTAAATTTCTACTTGTTACCATTTTTCTTGAATGACTGGGAGGATTGTGACCAATTGTACTTTTTACGACTCTTTTCCCAATATGCAGATATGGATTTTAACTTTGTCTCTTGTTTAATAGCTTTCTCATAAACTTGGTCCATAGTAGCGGGACCATGCACATCTAATTCACCTCCTATTTGGGCATTAAGCCCCATGATGATCTTCTAGATGCGAAACCTCTCATCCTGCTAGTATTGAGGAACATATTTAAGGAGACAAGTAAACTTCTCCCAAAACTCATTTACAGACGAGTCACCTTGTCTTAGGTTTTGGAAATCTATGGACTTCTAATCAAAATACAATTGTGGGAACCATATTTTCCTGAAGAGTGCTACAAACTTATCCCAAGTTAGACTCAAAGAGCTCAATCCCAGCTCCATCTTCTTGTTCATCCACCAAGTGGATGCTTCACTAGCCAATTGATATGCTCCCCATACCACCTTGGTTATTTTAGAATAGTTCCTTATTTCAAAATATTTTTCCATTTCTATGAGCCATGCCTCCATGGCATCTCTGCTCACATTTCCATCAAATTTGGGGGGTGTGACCTTTTTTATGTCTTTGGACAATTTGAGGGCCAAATGACTCCTCTTTTCCTCATCTTGTATTGATTTTGAGTTATTCTCTCCATGCCCACTCTGAGTGGTGTGTTCATGACTACCCTCATGGAAGGCTTCATGTTCAGGTCTACTCTAACTTCTGACCTCTTGCTCTAAATTTCCAATCCTTGCCCTTGTTTCATTCAGCATGGCCCAAGAATTTGGTCAAGTTTTGCATTGGAGTTGCCAGAAGGTTGCCCTTCCTCTTGGCTACCCCCAAGTCTAGTTCTGGTTTGAACCACGCTGAAATTCTATTTCTCTTGAATTTTTCATGTTAAGCATTCAATTAGTTTTTCATACAATTGAATTCATTCATAACATAAATCCATTCTCATTTATACAATCTTAAACAAGAAAGGGAATTTTTTTGCAAAAAATCCAAAATTGTATTATAGTATCTGTGGATCACATACTATCCTTATTTATTACAAACTTCAACATCTTGCGACTTCAAGTCATTGTCAAAAAGGGAAATCTTCCCTAGTTCATCCTCATCCTTGAGGTTTGCCAAATTAGACTTGGAAGGTGGATGTACGCATAGGTACTCATCCATAACTTCCTGACTAATGACAGGGGCATTAGGACCACATCCAAATGGTAAGTCTTTATGTGTAGAGGATTTAACTAGTTCACCCATAGTGAGGAACAATATCTTTTGCTTCTTTGTCCTTCTTCTCCTTCTCCTGTTTGATACGCTTAAGAGCATCAACAAAGGTTTCTGAGTCAGTTAACCATGCGTCTTCAATGTAACCAGTTTTACCTAGGCTTTTCATTTTTGAGGCTCACTCCTTTATAGCCTTTAGGTAACATCCATTTCTTGTTACCATCTTCCTCAGGGTTAATCTTATTCTTACCATTCTAGAAAAAGAGCATTCAAACATTAGCAACTGTTAATGTTTGAGGAAGATTTTATGCAGTGAGCTCATAGGCCCATGTATTGAACCTGGTATCTCTAATACCATATGTAACATGCCTTCTCATATTACTTGGTTTTACACACCAAAATTACTAGAAAAGTAATTTAATCATGATAAACACAAGTATTTGTTTATGAACATATAAAATGTGCATAATCAAGTAAATAAATAGCATATCTTTCTTGAATATTTTCAAAAACTTGAAAATTATAACATATTCAAAGATAGCATTTTAGTGAAATCTTTCACTTCACAATTATAATATTTTCTCTTGGCAATAAGAATAATTTCACATAAATTTGACTATCAAAAGTCATTTCATGAAATGTACTGCATTTGGAAACTTGATATCTATTTCCATGTGTCTTGTCTTGTCTTCTACTTAAGAGGGAGAGAATCATCTGAGTGCTTTACCTCCAACCATAGACCGGTGGTCCCCCACACACCTTCCTTCCTGTAAGTGGTCCTACCCTTTACAAAGAGTATAGATAAATGGAATCAATAGCTTATTGACATCTGAGTTTTTAGTGTTGTGCCCTACATAACCAACATGGTCATAAAACTATAGACTCCTTCTAACTGAGTATCACACTACTAGATGGTTATACAAATCTAGAGCATAGCGAACCGACTAATGCATACAGAGACAGATGCATTACTTTGGCCAAAGATTTAATATAAATAGACATTTCATAATGAACATAGTTGTGATTTCACACACCTCTAACTTGACTAGGAAACTATCTCATCCTACAGTGAATTTGTCTTGATTAACTCTTACAATAGAGTATCTCGACTACGTTTCTCTAGTAGTCCACTAACTCACAACTTAATCCTAATTTTATTAGAACATAGTATCAAGGATAATTATAAATAAGGTTCTATTTTTCTAGAACCTCTAATTGTAATCTTGCAATCTTAGATTTAAGACCCCTTGCCATTCTATAGTGATGATTCATAAGTTAAAAAACAAAATCTTGAATTAAAGTCCAATATTGAATTAGTATATATCTTTAAATTAAAATCTTCTTTCTCCTCTTGGACACCCATCTTAGTCTAAGGATTTTCAAATAATCCTTCTTGACTGAATGGTCATTAGCTATACATGTCCATGTACCCATTTGGAGAATCTTGCATTTAGAAAACACAATGGGTTATATCTTAGAGACGATCCTCTCTAACCCATCAACTAGATAATCTTAAATCTCTTGATAATAATAGGTTTTAAAGAGAAAAGAAAAGGAATTTAGTCCATAAAATTTTGTGGGTTCTCAACCTTATCTTTTGACCATTAGTATATGGGAATAATATAGACATTATTCTCTTCTTAAGGGATTCTATGATCTCTAATCTCATCCCCTTCCATACAAAGGTTAAATTCTTTTAATCCCAAGCATCGTGAGGCTATCAAGATCAGTAATAATTTCTTATCACAGTATTTTCATGGTTTGACTATGGTTATATCAAAACTTGAGTATTATTTGAATCAGACTTGATACCGAGAGTCTCTTAAGACAATTGTTGTCAAATCATTCTCTTATCTGAGAATATCTTTCTTAGAGTGCTCCTACTTTATCAGTCTAGAGGAGGTTTATTCCACCACCTTAACATATGAAAAACATTCTTGGCCTATCGGCTTGCATTAAACATTTACACAGTCTTGGCCTACCGGCCTGCAAGGAATCATTATGCAATCTTAGCCTATCGGCTTGTAGAAATAATTATGCAATCTTGGCCTATCGGCTTGTAAAAATCATTATGCAATCTCAACCTATCAGCCTATAGAAATCATTATGCAATCTCAGCCTATCAACCTGTAGAAATCATTACTATTAAAACATGAAGAAATGGTTAAAACTAATGATCATATATAGTCAGCTTAGCTTTCTAAGTATACCATTTTGAAGTGGCTAATATAGCCAACATGGATGGACGTAGAAAGTATTATAGTAACTAATAAATATCCTTGCATTACATGCAGTTCGTTCTATTGTTTACTAACAACATCATTAGTTATTCATGCAAATCTCAACATTGTTCCATCGATAATTTAAGACATGGGTAAGCATCAACTACCATGGTTTCACAGAGATAGCTCATGGTTATTGGTATAACTCAAAGATAAGTTTGTATCATTGATAGTGTTGTAATGAAGATACTATTTAAAGATTGTCCATTATACTATTTACTACATCAAGTTTAAAGACACAGCATAATGGCGTTGGCCCCTTGAGGCACATAATAACACTGATAATGTATACTAGCAATAGCAAAGTGTATAATTTAAAACACATTTCAAACCTGAAGGGTGTCTGACCTCAAACTCTTTGTCAAGCTTTCAAGTTTATTTTCCTTCTTCTAGAGCTCCTCGTCCTCTCTCTTTCCCCCGAATAACTGTTGCCTATCTTCTTTTCTATCACCTCTAAGTTTCTTTTCCTTTCCCTTACCTCCCATACCATGGGAGTAACCACCCAGTTCCATGAAATTCTCCCAAAAGGAAGCATGTAGAAAATGGTATGCTCCACTCAATCCACATTATTATAGAGAGTGGATTCATGCACCTCCACATATGGGACTAGTTTCCAAATGACAACAAGGTTATATTGACAACAAAATAACTCATCTAAAATGTATAACTTTTCACTTGTACATTTAGTTAACATAAAATAAATAAACAACACAATACATATATAATCATAATAATAGTATAAACCACATTTATGGATGTTGGAAAAATCATTCTACAAGAGCCGAGAATGGGGTTGAGGTTTTTCTCCCCCTTCATAATCTTGTGCTAATTTCAAAAGATAAATGAATTATATTATGGTCCCCAAAGATATTCAAGTTCTAAAATAACTTTACTTTTATCAACCATTTGTTAATGATGGTCATTAACTAACTTAACTTATTTCAATCTAAACAGAAGTTTAATGGATCTTATCAACAAATCGATAACTATCTATCAAAACCCAACCACTGACTAGGTAAGTCAGACTCAACTTACCACTATCAACCAAATTCACTAGATTTATAAATCACATAACTTAGTTGGAAATAACCCATCCCTTCGAATGTCTATCCACTTCTCTTGGATGATACTCTCCCTCCCTCTCGGAGGTTGTTAATCTATTCCCTGGATATCACTCACAGTCACCAAATTGTGATTAGTGTATCATTAGTAAAACCTTAATCTTCATAAATAGATAATCTCTAAAACACATAATCATATTTAAATTCTTTGCATTTAATCATAATTCATAAAATCAATGATTTATCTTGACAATTTCCTAAATGTCAAATCATTAATCCATGATAAATTATCCACTAATCACATGAAAGTAAAAGTAAAGCATAGTTAAATTTTGGGGATGTAACACACTTCAAGGAATTCCTCTTTGGAAGAGGTGGTGACTCTGCTGTCAAAGAACAGAAGTTTGTTACTGTTGTACCTTGGTTGTTGTTGGTGACTTGAATGTTCCATCTCAATATGTAGCAACTAGTGAAATAAAGGTACACACAGTTTCTTCTTTTCCTACTTTGGAGTTTCTTGTTCCTGTCATGTTGAAGGAACAAATTTTTATGCATCATTATTTTTCCATGGATTATAGGATGTTTTACTCATGGAAGGTTCGTATAGACATGATTATTCCAGGGCTGCTATTTCATCTGAGTCTTCCTATGTCTCAGACCCTAGAAATTACATTGGTGTGGATTCCCATGACCATCCTAGCAATAAATTTTCTAGTCATGGCCTTGCATGTTATATAAACCAGAACTTATATGCACCCATGCAAAATAAAAATAACTTAGCAATGCAGCAATGTAAAATTGATAAGACTAAACAGTTGCTAGAGTCCCTATGGGAGCAAGAAAAAGAAACAAAAAATTAGATTAGGATGCTAGAGTCTAGGGTGCAGTCCAATGCATTCCCTGATGCCCCAAAAAATTAAATTTCTTAGTCCCCTACTCCTCCCTTTGATCTAGTGTATAATCAACTAGACCTTTAATGGGTTGACTACAAAACACGAGGCATGCCAACCAAGTTCTATAGCCAATTGCTTAGGTTTGATTGGTACAATATTTGGGAAGTAGACACACATGTTGATGTATTTTTAGAATTCATGGAAGAACATCAGTTTGAGGGTGAATACATGTGGATGAGGTTCTTTGTTAGGTCCTTTCATGGAAAGGCAAGAGAATGGATCCAAAGTTTTCATAGGCAATCCTTTGCCTCGTGGAATGAACTTGTGGAAGCATTTGAGAATGAATTTGCCAAAGGTCTTTACCCTACTAATCTTGTCATAGAGTTGGAAAACTTAGAAGACAAGAGGGAGAGTCAAAAAAGGATTTTGGTCACAGGTTTGTTGTTTCTCTTTCCCATATTCCTAAAGGTTTCAGACCTAACATTCCTTGTTGCATTTATATGTTTTTTGAAGCATATGAAACTGGATTGAGTTATGTGTGTGAAGATTTCAAAATAATGAGTATGCAATAGGCATATTTGCCCCTAGACTCGATGGATAAAATGAGAAATGACTATGTAAAGGTTTGTTGTCCACAAATACATGTGTTTCTAGTAATAGACATGCTAATATGATATCAACAGTGTGGATACAAATAATTAGGTGAATTCAACATCAGATAATGATGATTGTGTAGTCAGAAGGGTAGAAGTGGAAGATGCTACATCATATGACAATGATGTGGATTATGAGGATAGTATATGCACCTACCTTCAGTTGGACACCTCATCAAGTGAAAATGATAATGATAGATCCAATGATGACTTTCAATCTAATGCTTAGGTATGTGGTTTAATGAACAATGAGGATGTTGTGTATAGGAATGAACAGTCAAATGGATCAGCTTCAGAAGCTGAGTATGAAATGTGTACACAAGTAAGTAAAACATGGGGTGGACAAGAAACTTGTTTCTTGTTTGATTTGATGCCCTCCTTTGTTCTTATTTTTAATGATGAAGCAGTTGATATTTGCCTACATGAGGATGATGTAGATGTGGTTGCACTTGATGATAACCAATCAGAGACAAATGTTGGTGGAGCCATGGAGTTTTAGTGTGAAGAGCTTGCCCTGGATTATGAAAATGGTGATCATGTGGACGCATATGAGAACCTATTTCTTTGGTACAAGGTGTGTTGTCTTCCTCATGCAAAATGTGCTTCAAATCAACCACAAAGAAATGATATAGAAATGAAGGAAGAAGAAGTGTGTCAACAGTCTATTTGCAGCAGTGAGTGTGACATAGCAAGTTGCCAGAGTGGACATGAAATAGAGAGACAATTTGAGGAACATGGTTCTTCACTTGAGGTGTCTTGTGATCTTAATTTATGTGCTGATGTTTTGAATTATAGCCTAACTCATGCTTATGATTCAAAAGTTGAAGGTTGTAGCAACACATATGAAAGTTGTGTTCAAGAGCTTGGTGGAAATGAAAATGAATATGAGTCTTTCCATTTTGATGTGGTATGTTTACCAACTCTTGAATGTGTTGGTTCTGTAATAGAAGTTGAGTCCTTTGTATGGGATATTGATACAAATGAGCAGCAAGACATGCTTATGCTTGAGTTTCAACATGTTGCAGCCCAACCAGAAGGTATACTTGAGCTGGAGTCTTTCTAGTTTGCTCTACAATATGAAGTCTCTTCTCTTGTGGATCAACAGTGCATTCAGGCACAATTCTCCTTTCCATGTGAATTGGAGGTGTTTTATTTTTCCCTCAATTTGCATGAAGAGGTCAGCATGTGTAATAAGCTTACAATTGGTGGAGGTTTGCTTCCATCCATGTCTTTTGTTGCTAACCTAAATTTTAGTTTCTCACCTCCTACTATTAAGGACAAGTATGATGTAGCATGGAATAGGTCAAACATATATTTCTTATGGTTGCCCTGGAACAATAATTTCATTGGTGAAGTTGGTATAGGGTCCACAAGCATATGTCACAAATTGGTGCATGCAGATAAAATTTTTCAGTTGTTGCAGCCGAGTGAGAAGAGTAGATTTGGTTTGAGGGAGACCAACTCCTTCATTCAACATGTCTTTGATAGAGGCAAGTAGTTGTAACAATCTTTTGCGGGGTTGACATGCACTGCTCTGAAATTTTGATTACAATCATTTTTCTTTTGTGACTGCTCGTTCTCTTATATATATGTTTTGTAAATATTTTGTGTTGTTCCCCCTATTTTTTTTGCCTTGGGTCTACCTAGAGATGTTCTAGATCCTCATTGTACCAAAGTTTGCCACACGTCCCCAACTAGAGCCAGTGTTTACACCTGAAAAACTAGTTCACAGACATGCATTATTTTTGTCCAAAAATCAATCAAAAGATCATGCTTTTGCCTTTGCAGTTTAAACCCATTATTTATAACTATTCTAAGATATGTTCTATGGGTTTTCTTCAAGAAAAATTCTAAGTAAAGGGTTAGTGCAAGATCATGGGGGTCCAAACTAGGCCCCTAAGTGGCAATGAAAATTTAGAAAAATAGGGTTAGGCAAATTGACATAAAAATTTGAATAGGTTATTAACATAATTTAAAAAATATGTAACAATAGAATTTGTAGCAAATTGAATGTAGTTTCTAGGCTACTAGTCCTTTTTTGGAAAAAACTAAATCTATTTTTTGAAAATTTGAAATTTCAATGCATTAGTACTAAATTTTCAAGAAAAAGATAAAAAGCAGATGTATGTCTGACCAACATGAGAACAAGAAAAAATTAATATTTTTTTCTAAAACTTTCAATATAAGTAGCGGACACATGGTCTAATGTGCCACATCTTTTTTGAAATTTTTTTGCAAGTAAATAATTAGTTATGATTTTTTTATTAGAACATTTCAAAATTATTTAAATGTGTTTGTCTAACCACCATAACTTGGTCAAAAATTTATGAAATTCAATTTTGTTTTATCCTATAGTATGTGAAGCATATAATTTGACAAATCTTTTAGATTTGAAAAATGTGAAATAGTTTGAAAATTATAGAAGATTTTCAATCAGCCTATCAATTAGGACTTTAGTCATAATGTATGTAGAAAATCAATAATAATTATCTCTTAAATTCAAAATAAGGAATATCTTATATTGGTGGAAAGATAACAACTTTTTCAATAAACCCTTTTCATTTCATCAAATTCGGATTAAAAAAAAAGTCATTAGGCACAAGGGTGAAATTTGGTCATCACATCGCCACTTTTTGGACCCCCATGATCCTGCACACAGACCCTAAAGTTCCCCCTAATCCTTATGTTTCCTTCCCTTAGAAAAATGATTCATTTAAGGCCTTTGTCAGTGAATCAGGAAAATCATGAATTGCCAAAATTGCTGACTAGGTTCACAGGTTTGTGATTTTGCTGATTTACCGACAAAAAGGCAGAAAAGAGAAGTTTAAGTGAGGCTTGATGTCCTCCTCAAAAAATTTGTTCAAGTTATTTTCTTTGCTAATGAATCAGCTAGTTCGCAAACTACTAATTTTGCCGACTAAGTTCATGTGTTCACAGTTTTGCCGATTTTCCTATAAGGTGGCAAAAGTGGCAAAGGTGGAGGAAAAAGTTTCTAAGGAAAGAATGGCCAAGTGCTTGTTAGTGAAGTTGGAGGTTCATGAACTCCCAATTTTGCCAACAACATTTTACCAATTGAGGGAGGCTCTGATGATGAAGAAGAGAAGACAAAGATAAGGCAAGTGGAAAAGTTTCTAAGGGAAAGTTTTAAGGGGAGCTAAAGGATTTATCAAAAAATTGACAAGTTCACGAATGGTTGAACTTGATGGATGAGTTTGCGGGTTCACAGTTTCACCGATTCATTGATAAAGTGACCAAAGGGAGAAAGAAAGAGAGAAAGAACAAGTCATAGAGAAAGAAGAAAACGTAAAGAAAAGATAGTTCATCGAGAGGGAAATTTGCTAATAGAGAAGAGAAAAGACAAGAAAGAAAAAGAGAAGACAAGTGCCTTCATCGGCAAAAGAGATAGTTCACAAACTAATAGGTTCACTGGCAAGGAAATTTGTTGATAAATGCAAAAGGGAAAGAAGATGAGACAAGAAAGATAGAAAGAAAAAGAAGAGGCTAAGCCATGGTTCGCAAAAAGAATGATTCACCAATAAGGTGAAAAAGAAAGAAAGAAGATAGGTTAGAATAGAAAGTAGTTTGCGAATGGAAAATTTTGTCGAAAAATAATAGCTAGTAAAGACAGATGGTTCAGATTTTCTCAAGTTCACCAATAAGGTGATTTACCGACCAGATTTGCTAACAATGGGGAAAATATAAAGGGTGCCAGTGAAGAAATGTAAAAATCAAATATGAAGCATGAAGTATAAATTGTAGTAATTTAAAATGTTTTAAAGCAAGTTTTAAAATATTTTAAAGTGTTGTAAAAGCTTCATAGATGGCACTATTTCTTGGGTGTCTGAGAACATGCCTCTACAAGTGATGCCATGATTGTTGGCCAATGTCAATGGTAGGATTGCATTCCTTCAATGCACAAGTACCCAATTTAATGAAGATGATGAAGTGTTTCAGTGGCTCATCCTTCTGCAAGTCCTTCCAAGGACAAAATCAGTGTATAGGGCATGGGTATCCTAAGAATCCATTGATTTTCTGACAGGGCTCTGGGCCAATTTATTGCAGCATGAGCTTAGCATGTTGACTCAGTTTCAACACCTTGGGATGCACAGTAAATGAAGAAGTCTATATATGCATATGAAAATGATGTTTTCATGGTTGGTCATTGAACTAATTGTCTCGTCAAGAAAGCCTAAGGGAGATTTTCGGGCATGAAGAAAAGGATAATGTCTAGATGGTGAATAGAGGAATGGGTTTGATACAACGTAAGAATGAATTGTAATGTACATCTTTATGTAGTGTCATGTCTCCATGGCTATTTGTAATGATTCAGGGGAATGCTTAGTCACAGTTGTGTATGTTGCCTTCACCACATTTGTTGGTGTGATTGTAATAGGGATTTCATAATGTGTGATAGTATTTAAATCAATACAAGCTTTGTGTTGGGTCATCTCTTTGTTGTAAATGAGTCATTGTAGTTTGGTTTTGGATAAATAAATATGTCTAATGCATAAAGTGTAATTTGAGAAATGTATGTGAGTACATTGTTGTTTTTTGTTGATGCTGGTTTAGTCCATTTCCTTCCTCTTTATTGCTTATGACTTAGTTTCGCAATGGAGTAGGAACCAGTCCATATTGGGGATGGATCAATCAGTATTTTAATCAAATCCTCATCTTGTTAGTTGTAGGAGTAGGAGTAGTTTTAGTTTAGGTTTTACATGTTGTCCATGATTTAGTATAATAACTAGGGATAAATTTAAAGTGATGCAAAATTGTTCTAATCATTGGTGGGTCATGTACATGTATGCCTGCACTATGTTTTTTATCTATGAAAAGTTAAGTGGATTTATCTCAAGGAGTACTATAAGGAATGTGATGTAGTTATATTTGGGTACAAATGCATAGTGCAGTGATTAGCTTATTTAGAGGCATGTGTAACCAGTTGGTCTTGACCTAGTGACAGCTTTGGGGGTCAAGTGTACATTGGGTATGAATGTGTTAGTTTGTCTATGTCTTATTTCATGCCTCTAGAAATATCCCTCCTAGGTCTAGCTGAGCCTGAAGTGCAGAGGAGTATACCCACTCCTGTTAGTTGGCCAAGATCTACCTTGACCTATTGATAAACCTCTTTCAATCACCTTGATGACACCTCTAGCCTTGGTGATTGTGAAATGTTTTAGGGTTTTGTGTTGTAGTGATTCTGGGAACCAACAAACTTTCTCAAGAGTACTCCACCTCCTTTAATAACATGTCTTACAAAATGGTATTTAACTACAATATGCTTGGTCCTCCTGTGATAAGATGGATTTTTAGCCAAAAGAATAGCACTCAAACTATCACATAATACATTCACCTATCCTGTATATTTTCAAACTTACCCAAAATACCCTTTAACCAAATTACCTCTTTGCATGCATGTGAGATAGCCATCTATTCTACCTCAATAGTGTAGAAAACAATTATTCCTTGAAACTATAAATTCCAACAAATAGTTCATCTCGCAAAAGTAAAGACATAACCTAAAGTAGATCTCCTTTTGTCCAAATCACCTTGAAAATCTGAATCGACATATCCATAAACCAAATCACTACAACCACTATAGGGAATATAATAATCACTTGTTCCTCTAAGATAGTGAAGCACCCATTTCATTGCTACCCAATGCTCTTTACTTGGACTTTCCATGTATCTATTGATAACACTAATCACATGTGAAATATCTGGTCTTGTACATACCGTCACATACATTAAACTTCCTACTACACTAGCATATGGTACATGAGACATATAATCATTTTCTTCTTTATTACAAGGACATAAATTTGAAGAAAGATTAAAATGAGAATCCAAAGGGATATTTAACATTTTCACATTCTTCATACTGAATCTCATGAGGATCTTCTCCACATACTTCTGTTGTTATAACCAAAGACTACCATTTTTCTTATCTATGTACATCTCCATGCCCAAAATTTGTTTTGTTTCTTCTAGATCCTTCATATCAAACGTCCTAGCTAACCGATCCTTTAACCTACTAAGTTGTACCATGATTTTGTTTTCTACAAGCATATCATCAACATATAACACCAAGATAATGAATAAACCATTTTCCAAACTTTTCAAGTAAACACAATGGTCATACTCACTTCTTGTAAAATTATGGCTCACCATGAAGGAATCAAACCTCTTGTACCATTACCTGGGTGATTGCTTCAGGCCATACAATGACTTCTTGAGTTTGCAAACAAATCTTTTTTTTTATCCTAAACAAACCCTACTGGCTGTTCCATATAAATATATTCTTCCAAATCTCTATGTAAAAAATGTTATTTTAGCATCTAGTTGCTCTAACTCTAGATCAAGTAAAGAAACTAGTGCTAATACTACTTTAATATAAACAAGCTTAACAACTGATTAGAAGATTTCATGGAAATCAATACCTTCCTTTTGAGGATACCCTTTTTCTACTAGTCTTGCTTTGTACCATTCAACTTTATCATTAACACCCTTTTTTAGTTTGCAAACCCATTTGCAACCAGTAGTTTTTCTACCCTTTGGGAGTTCTATCAAGTCCCATGTTTTATTCTTCCCCAAGGCATCTATTTCTTGTTTCATTTCTATTTTCCATTTAGCACTTTCAATATCATCCATTGCTTCTTGATAACAACTAGGTTCCCCATCATTAGAAATCAAAGCAATAGATAAAAAATAACCATCATACCTTTCAGGAGAATTACTAACCCTTGTAGTTCTCCTTAGAGTTGATTGTAGAAATTCCACATTTTCTTGCATATTTTATGCATCCTCATCTTCATCTTCAAAAGCTTGTTCCTACTCCTTTTCTTCTATAGATGGCTGAGTTTCCAATTGAATTTGTTGATATTGTGGTACTTGTTTCTATTTCATTTCAACTTCTACTATGTCTAATTTAATTAGAGGAGATTTATCAATTACAATATCTCTGCTAATGATGATTTTGTGGGTAGTAGGATTCCATAGTTTATATCGCTTAACATCATCACCATAACCAACAGAGATATACTTATTTGATTTGGGGTCCAACTTGAAATGTTGATATTTAGTAATAAGAGCATAAGCATCACAACCAAAAAAAATTACATTTGAGTAATCACAAGAATTACCTATTCATACCTCTTCAGGAATCTAATAGTTTATTGCAACTAATGGTGATTGATTTATCGCATAGCATGCTATATTGACTGCTTCTTCCCACAACTCTTGCTCCAACTTGAGATTACTGAGCAATGCTCCTTTCCCTCTCTAGAAGAGTCTTGTTCATGCATTCAACAACACCATTTTGTTGAGGAGAATAAAATATGGTTTTCATGCCATTCGATCCCTACTTCTTTGCAATAATTTCAAATTCTAAAGATGTGAACTTGCCTCCATTATCTATTCTTAAACACTTGATTGATCTACAAGTACTCTTTTCAACCAAAGCTCTAAAATTCTTAGAAACACTAAATACATTAGCTTTCCTTTTAAGAATATAGATCCACACCTTTCAAGAGTAATCATCTATAAATGTCACAAAATATTATGACCCACCATACAAAACTGAAGGGGATGGTCCCAAAATATTTGAATGAATATAATCTAAGATACCTTTACTTGTATGACTACCTATTTTAAATTTCTTTCTACATTACTTTCCAAAGATACAATATTTGTAAAAATTCAAATCCAAAGATTTTAAATCTAAAAGTAACTTACAATTTACCAAAACCTTTAGCCCTCTCTTGCTCATATGACCTAGTTGTTGATACAATAAATGAGTAGATTCATTTACTTTTCCATATACCATTGTTGCTTCATTTATTTCAATACTACCATGTAACATGTAAAGCAACTCCCAATCCTTGTAGCTTTGATTACTACCATAATGTCCTTGGACACTTTTAGTGCTCCACCTTGACATGTAAATTTATAACCTCCAAAATCCAAAACTCCCAAGGAAATTAAATTCTTGTTGAGTTCTACTACATCTCTTACTTTTTTCAGTGCCCTCATAATACCATCAAACATATTAAACTTAATGCTCCCAACCCCAACAATCTTACAAGAAACATTGTTTCGGGCCATAAGAACAAAACTGCCATCAATAGTTTGGTAAGAAGAAAACTAACTTCTATGTGGACACATATGATGAGAAGCATCAGAATCCAATAACCATTTCTCATGATATTATGAGATATCACAATTAAATAGTACCTCATTTACTATATATGAACTTGTTTCAACCATATTTGCTTCCTTTTTGGAGTCATCATTGTCTTCTTTCCTCTTCCAACAATCTTTCTTGAGATGCCTAGATTTGTTGTAGTACCAACATTTTCCCTTACCATTTTTGCCTTTTGACTTAGATCTTGATGTACCTCTCAAATTTCTCCCCTTTTATGTGTATTGACCCCTATCCACCATTGCTTCTGGTGTGGAGGATTCTATATTAGATTTCCTTCACACCTCCTCAAGCAACAAAGCTCCTACAATAGAATCAAATTCAAGGGTGTCAATTGTGTTAAAGCTAATGGAAGTGACTAAGTCATTCCAGGATTTAGGAAATGAAAACAATAACATGATTTCCTTTTCTTCATCTTTGATTTCTACATCCATACTAATTAATTGGAACATAAGAGTATTGAAAACATTTAAATGATTAACAATTTTGGTACCTTCTTTCATTTGCAGATTATACAACTACCTCTTCAAGTAGATTTGATTTGTCAAGGATTTGTCATGTAACGACTCTCCATTCTACTCCATAAGCCTACTTCTATCTTCTCTCCAACAATATTGAAAAGAGCATCATTTGTCAAACACAACTAAATTGTGCTAAGAGCTCTTGTATCCAGATCTTCTTAGTCCTCATCATTCATATTTGTAGGATTCTTTTACTTGCCTACCAATGCCTTTTGCAATCCTTGTTAGATCAATAGATCACACATCTTGAGCTTCCATAGCTCAAAGTTATTCTTCCCATTGAATTTCTCCACCTCGAACCTTGTATTCAAAATCTTTGCCATTCAGTGCCTGAGAAAAAACACCAAATCTTATCACAATTGAGAATAAAATAAAAGCTTTGATACCACTTGTTGAAAAACCTTCATATTTTAATGATAATTAGAAAACTCTGAAGTCATATAATATTGTAACACAAATTAGTTATGAAGTGTAAGGAAGCTAAGGTAGCAGAACAACTTCCTACACTAATCTTGAGAAGAGTGATATACAAAACTTTTCATAGATCATTACAATAGTTACATGAATTATACAGAAATAAACATAAATAACAATCATACCAAAATATAGTAATTAAATGGGAAAAGCCTTTCAGAATAAAAACCCCACACTCCAAAGCTGCCCAATATATTATTCAGAAATCAACAAGATTGCAATATACATGCAGAGAAAGATTTCACATGACTATAACAAACTAGAGATTTAGAGGCAACTCAACATCTATAAGACTCACACACACGACCTCCATATCAAGCACCTAATATATAGGAGATACAATATATGAAATCGTCAAACAGTAATTAAAAAACCATGAGCTAAAACCACCCAAAAAGTGGTGCCCAAATTATCTCCAATCAAAGATGCCCTACAATGTGTCAAAACACGCACCAACGTGTGTAACTGCTTCTTACAGCTCTTTTCTATGTCCAACATGTTTTTATATTTTCCAATATGGGAGATCGAACTTCTGGAGGCCATAACTTTTGATCTGAGAACTCAATTGACGAAACGTTTAATACATTGGAAAGATTATGAAGAGATCTATGGTCTAGGCATTTGAGAATGATGCAAAACAATAAAAAAAAATTGTTTGGCCAAAAACCAACCTTATAGCCCAGAAATTAAGTTTTTATGTATTTATAAATGAAAAATCACACCTTTTTTGTAATTGCAAGTTTGAGACACCTTTCCTAACATTCTCCCACTTATTGAACACCTTGCAAGAGAAAAGAGAGTATCAACATCATGATTTAATTGCTAGGGATTGAGAGGCCCATAGATTTTAAATGCCATCTGAACTTCTATTTTCTCACAAGTTTAGTTAATGAATCTTAAACATTCATCGAAGTCTTTACCTTAACTAGCTTCACCGTGGCATTCTTGACCACATATTTGACAAAATGATCTATTGTACATTAATGTGCTTGGTCATGGCATGAAATGTCAGGTTCTTAGCTAGGTAGATTGCACTCTGAATGTCACAATAAATTGTTTCTACACCTTTTTTAATTCCAATATCTGAACATAGTCTCTTAAGTCGAATGTCTTCTTTACAAGCATGAGTCGCTACCATATACTCAGCTTTAATAGTGGACAAAGAAACCACAACCTTTTTCTTACCCATCCAACTAATTGCACCACCAAATAAAGTAAACAAATAAGTATTGGTGGATCATCTTCTATCAACATCACCTACCTAGTCTGAATCCACATAACCATGAATATCAAGGGAATGCATGTCTCATATCAAATTACCATGATAACACAAGGAATACTTTGAGGCACCCTAAAAATATCTAAAGACTCTTTTAACTGTATCCCAATGAACTCTACTAGGGTTAGACATATATTTGGAAAGAACTCCCACTGCTTGGGCAATGTCTAGTCTAGTTCAGACCATAGCATACATCAAACTTCTGACTGCACTCTAGTAAGGAACTCTACTCATGTCTTCCATCTTTGATGGAGATGTTGGACATTGTGAAGTAGATAACTTCGTTCCAACTATAAAAGGAACACACAATGGTCTACAATCCTGCATGTTAAACCTTTGTAAAACTAAATTGACATACTTACTCTAGCCAAGCCATAGTTTTTGGTTCACTATATCTCTTCTTATTTCCATCCTAAGAATGTGTTTAGCTACACTAAGATCTTTAATTTCAAATTTTGCTGTAAGTTGAGACTTTAGTTCTAAAATCATTCCTTTCCCTTTACCAATAGATAACATACCATCAATATATAATGCAATAAATAGGAAATGATCGCCATTAGATTTATAATAGACACAGTGATCTAATTTAGAATTCTCAAATCCCAAACTCAAAACATATTTATCAAATTTCTAGTACCACATCCTAGGACTTTGTTTCAGGCCATAAAAATATTTCTTCATTTTATAAACCAAATTAACTTTACCCTTCACCACGTAGTGCTCTGGCTGTGTCATATAAATATCCTCCTCCAAATCACCATGAAGGAACATTATTTTCACATCTATTTTTTCAACCTTTGGATGATAAGTACCATCAATAGAAAGCAAGAATCTAATGGATGTCATTTTTGCAACAAGAGAAAATATCTCACCATAATCAACACCCTCAACCTAAGAGTAACATGTTTTGCAACCAACTGTACTTTGTACTGCTCAATACCTCCATCTAAAGCAATCTTTTTCTTAAACAACCATTTGCAACCAACAATTGTATGCCCTTTAGGTAATAGTACTAGGTTTCATGTATCATTTTTCAAAGCTATCATTTCTTCATCCATAGCAATCTTCTAGGACTCTGCATCATTCATACCTAATACCTCTTCTACAGATCTGGGTTCATCCATGTTAGTATTCAAAGAAAATATACATCTCCAATCATCAGGTGAATACCTTTTAGGCAGTTGTTTATGCCTTGTAGACCTTCGAACAAGTTGAGTTGGATGTTCTTGCTCCTCTTCTGAAGATTTAGAGCTAGATGAGCTCTCCTCAACTTCTTGTATGTCTAGGGACCTTCATTCAACTTTCTTAGGCATAGAAGGGAGTTGAATCACATTTTTTGTTCACTTTATTCAGGCTGAAATGTAACTGAAAAAGACTTAGTTTCTCTAAAAATAACACATATATTATATGATACCTTCTATGCAACAGGGTCCCAAAGCTTGTATCCTTTCACCCCATAACTGTACCCAGTGAAGATACATTTCATAGCCTTGTTCTCAAACTTTGTTCGCTTCTCCTTTGGCACAAGTGTATATGCCTTGCAACCAAAAACTCTAAGATGTGTCAGTGAAGGTTTGTGCCCCAACCATGCCTCCATAGGTGTTTTATCAACAAGAACTCATGTAGGAGACCTCTTAATCAGGTAGCAAGTAGTGGCAATAGCTTTGTAACATCTCACCCAATAACCCTAAAGGGTAAGGGCCAAAAGAGGGCAAGAATATATATATTTTTAAAATAAAGTGATAACATATGCATAGTACGACTGCCAACTTGATAGATCATCAACATTCATGGACAAGTATGGCTGAATGTACAACCCAAAGGAGAGGACTAAATCACACTCCTTTAAAACATCGCTAAAAATACATTCATTTTTAAACACCAAATTCAAATGTTCCTAATACCCATTTCCACTTTAAAACATAGAGCCATAATGATCATCAAAGTACAAGCGGGTTTGATACCAACACCAGAAAAACATAAGCCAAATATAGAACATCAAATTTCTTCTCATTACTATAATTTACATCATATGTAGCAAGAGAGTACAAAAATTACATAAAGGAATATACATATGTAAAATAGCATAGCCATGGATAAGATACAATAACTGATAATATAAATACAATAGAGAACATCACCAACTAGTGCTCCAATAACCTATACACTGGTCCCCCATGGTCGTGGAAATGCCTCCCAACCATGTGGAGTCATAAGAGACCACCCCTCCATGCTCGAAGATAGTCACAAGGCCCAAACAAGAGAATAAAGGTAAGGAATACAATAGCCAACACTCACATCAGTCATGGGGCAAACATGTCACACAATGCATAAAGTCAATGACAACATGGAGAATAGACATCCATTAAAGCATCTCTGAAGTGAGATTAAGATTGATGTTATAGCTACCAGAATGAAAATGTAGAACATTGGCAAGCAAGCACAGGATGACAAATTGTCTCAAGAGAAGTCTACTCATGCAAAACAACAATAGGATGCATATACCACACATGGACTGATGTTGGGAATTAAGGTGTCTCAACCTTGGTAATTCCTTGCATTTATTTAATGTAATATATTTATTTATTGCCTATTGTGTAATTAGGATGCAAATCCTATTTTGTCATCTTGTGGGAATTGGCACGGTGATGTGTCATCGTACGTGGAAGCTGACCACATGTAATTTTGTCCTCACATGAGGAGATAGGCATCCCACTTAGTGGTAGAGGTATTTTTTCCATGTGTCAGCACTTTGAATAGTGTGTAAGTGAATCTTGACCGAAATGGTTATGACAGATTCCTATGACAGAATCTATGATGCATAAGAGTCGTAAATAGAAGATACTATGACAGGTGAAGACATGTGTCACAAGGCATCTTAGAAGAAGGCATCTTTGGGTGCCCCAAGGAGGGTTATGACATGTTGTAAGAGAATATGCTATTTTTAGTCAATGTATGATAGATTCTCTTACAACTATAAGATATGACAGTTATGACAGATTCTATGACAGTCGTAAGAGTAATAAGAGCATCTGTCATTGCCCAACTTGGGAATAGGTGACCATATTGGGATGGGGTGATATGACAAGTGTCATGACCATGCTGTAGTGTAGGACAAGTGTCCCTAGGTGTGAGTTTTTGGGCTATGAGGCCAAGTTGGATGCCCATCTCAAGAAAAGTTCATTTTTGCCTTGTAAACTTCTATTTAAGCAAGTGCTTTGAGAGGAGATGTATTATTTGATTGACAGGCACTATTATGCTACTGGATTGTCTCCAGATAAGAGTGTCAAAGACTCCTATAAAGACTTTCATTGCAAGTGTGTTGTAAACCTTGTTGTTTAGATAATACATTGTGCAGGTTTTGGAGTGGGGCTTTTCACCTAGAAGGGTTTTCCCCATGTTATATCTTGTCTCTCTCTTCTTTTGTCTTACATTCTCGTGTTGTGTATTGATACAATATCTCTGTTGTTGGGTTAATAACATTGTAATTGTAAAGGTTAAAAAGAATTTGCACTCATCTCTCCTCATTAGATTAGTGTATGAAGCGATTTTTGCACACCTAGCTTCCTTTCAGTTGGTATCAAAGCTTAATCACCTTTGGTCATAGTTGTTGGGTAGGGGTTTTTTGAGATAATCTTAGATTGAGTGGAAGTTTGTATAGAGTATTCTATAATCTTGTTGTAGGAAAAGAGATGGTAGGTATATCTGGAAGATTAGAGGTGGAGAAATTCAATGGCACAAATTTTGAGTTATGGAAACTTAAGATGGAAGATATGCTTGTTGATCAAAACCTATGGGAAACCATTTCCAGTGTAAAACCAATCACAATGGCACAAGATGATTGGGATCTCAAAGATAGGAAGGCTAAGGGTCTCATAAGACTCGGTCTAGCTAATTCTGTCCTGTTAAATGTCTATGAGGAGAAGACCACAAAAGACCTTTGAAAGAAGCTGGGAGATGTTTATCAGGCCAAATCCCTAGTGAACAAGCTTTTTCTAAGAAAGAAGTTGTATTCTTTGAGGATGGAAGATCTGTTGCAAATCACCCGAATGCTTTCAACATGTTAGTTGCATAGTTGACCTCCATTGGTGTGAAGATGGAGGAGGAGAATCGTTGTATGACCTTGCTTTGTTCTTTGCTGGACTCGTGGGATCATCTTGTTATGGCTATTGGGAGCACCACATCCACTTTCAAAATGGATGAAGTGGTACCTTCGTTGTTATCTGAAGAGATGTGGAGAAAGTCTTCTCACATAGCTAAAGAGGCTGTTGCAATTTGTGGAAGACCCACAGAGAAAGGGAAAAAGAAGGACAAGAAAGCTGAGAAGGGTAGATCCAAATCTTGTGGGAGATCCAAATCTCCTAGAAAGTCCAAGGCTCTTTGTTGGAACTATGGAAAAACTGGGCATTTCTGAAAGGAATGCAAAGAGGAAAAGAAAAAGAAAAAGAAGAATGTCCCAGATTCAGATTCTGACAAGTCATAAGATGATGGTGATGCCTTCATCGCAGTCCTAGCCACCCATGCATCTAATGATGTGTGGTTGATTTATTCTGGTACATCATTCCACATGACCTCACATTGAAGCTGGTTCATGAAGTATGAAGAGTTTGATGGTGGAAGAGTGTACCTGGGTGACGATTCTCATATGAAGATTGTTGGTCATGGAAGAGTCTCAATTTGATTCCCTAATGGATGAGTGAAGGGGATCACTAGGGTTATGCACATCCCAGGCTTGGCACGGAACCTACTTTATGTAAGCATGTTGAATGATGTAGGTGTGCAGGTTGTCTTTTTGAAGGATGGATGTAAGATGACTAGAGGATATATGGTGCTTGCGAAGGGTACTCAGAGAGGTACTATGTTTCATCTAGAGGCATGCACTTCACAATGCAATAGTTTTTCTGACTCAAAGAAAAGAGCTGCAGTCACTTTATCCCCACCATCTGAACTAGTAGTGAAGAAATATGTTGAACAAAATCTGATGGTAGTACTTTTTGGGTACCCAAGGGTGCTCATCCTTTGGAAGTTAAGCTTCTTGCTGAAAAGACAATGTTATGGCATATGAGATTTGGCCACATTGGTGAGAAGGGTCTTAGAACCCTGAAAAATAAAAACCTCGTTGAGGGGTTAAATGATTGTAATCTCAAGTTTGACTTTTGCGAACATTGTATATATGGAAAGTAAAACCATGTTCAGTTTTACTCTAGTTCTCACAAGTTCTCTGGTGTGTTGGACCTTATTCATTATGATGTGTTTGGTCCTGTTAGTGTTCCTTCAATTTCCAAATCTGTATATTTTTTATCTTTCATAGATGATTACAGTAGAAGGACATGGATTTATTTTCTCAAAAGTAAGTTTGAAGTCTTTAGTTGGTTCAAAGAGTTTAAAGCTTTTGTTGAGAATCAGACTAGTAAAAAGATTAAGTGTTTGAGAACTGACAATGGTGGTGAGTTTTGTTTGGTAGAGTTTGATAAGTTCTGTAAAGAGCAAGGGATTGAAACGTCCATAAGACAACTCCATACACCCCACAGTAAAATGGAGTTGCAGGGAGGATGAACATGACACTGATGGAGACGGCTAGGAGTATGCTTAGTGGAGCAAGCCTCAAACAAAAGTTTTAGGCTGAAGCTGTAGCCACTGCTTTCTATCTAGTAAACATGTCTCCTACATCAACTCTTGTTGGTAAAACACCTATGGATGTGTGGTCTAGTAAGAAGCCTTCAGTTAGACATCTTCGTGTTTTTAGTTGTGAGGCATATGCACATGTGCCTAGGGAGAAACAATCTAAATTGGAGAACAAGGTTGTTAAGTGTATTTTCATTGGCTATGGTGTTGGTGTGAAAGGATACAAGCTTTGGGATCTTGTGGATGAAAAAGTATTGTATAGCAGAAGTGTTGTTTTTAGAGAGCTAACACCTTCTCTCGTTGTCCTATAGCCAGAAGAAATAGAAAAGAAAGAGGATGTGGTTTAGTTTCCTTCTACCCCTGAGAAGACTAAACCGACAGATCCTGTGAGACCTAATGATGAGGAGAGCTCTAATAGCTCTAAAAGTTTAGAAGAAGCAGAACCTCAACCTCAGCCATTGAGGAGGTCTACACGAACAAGAAAGTAACCTGATAGGTTTGGTTATTCATTGCTTGATTCTAGTTGTACTTTTGCCTTGCTTACTAATACTGATGAGCCTAGAATTGTGACAGAGGCTATGGGCATGAAAGATGTAGGTTCTTGGAAGGAGGTCATGGAAGATGAGATGGCTTCTTTGGAAAAGAATAAAACATGGGAGTTGGTGCCTTTGCCTAAAGGACATAAACCTATTGGATGCAAATGGGTGTTCAAGAAGAAATTTGGTGCAGATGGTAGTGTTGAAAAGTACAAGGCTAGGCTGGTTGCGAAGGGGTACTCACAAGTGGAGGGAATTGATTATGGTGAAATTTTCTCTCCTGTTGTAAAGTTGACATCTATTTGGTTCCTATTATCTGTTGCAGTAGCTTATGACTTAGAGGTGTAGCAAATGGATGTGAAGACAACATTCCTTCATGGTGACTTGGAGGAAGAGATTTACATGGCACAACCAGAGCATTACACATAGAAAGGTAAAGAAAATTTGGTTTGCAAGTTGAAAAAGTTTTTCTATGGTTTGAAGCAGTCTCCTAGGATGTGGTACTTGAAGTTTGATGCCTTTGTGTTGTCGGTTGGATTTCTGAGATCGAAATCAGATCATTGTGTGTATTATAAATTTGACAATGATCACATTCTCATTATTGCATTGTATGTTGATGATATGTTGTTAATTGGGAATGGTAAGAATATGATTTCTGATTTGAAGTCAAAGTTGTCAGCATAGTTTGAGATGAAAAGTCTAGGGGCAACCAGGTATATTATGGGAATGGAAATAAGAAGAGATAGAGCTAACAAAAAACTTTGGTTAAGCTAGAATAAGCATGTGAAGACTATGTTGGATAGGTTTAGCATGGCAGATTGTAGAGGGTCGTCCCACAATAATGGGTTACACTTTTTGGCCAAACTTGACATTGAAATCAATATTTTGAACTAAATCTTCGTGTTCTGACACCTATAGCCACTGAACCATTAGGAATTTGAAGATGATGCAAACTAGTGATTTGTGAGATTTTGTTTGTAGATTCTAAATATATATTTTTAAAAAAAATTACAGTTAAAATGTAATTTTTTTGTATCTCCTTTGATAACTAGTTTTTAATAGTAAACAACATTTTTTTAAAATGATGTGTATTCCAGAGCACATAACTTTTTTTCTACAAAGGATAAAATTCTGATTCTTTTTAATTTAGATTGGTAAGACCGATATATAGTGTATACATTTGGTTTCATAATATTTTGTTGAATATATATTTTTTAATTAATTTTTGAAGTCAAACAAATTATAATTTAGACATAGGTGTATTCCATAAAACATAACTTTTTTTGTATGTATCGAAATTCAACTTTTTTTCTTTTGTTGAAACAAGGACATCAATACATAGTGTATATATTTTTTTAGAATTTTTTTTAGTAATTTACTAATTTTCCATGTGTGTAGAATAGAGAACTTGATGTTCAGTGAAAAACATACATTCACAAGAAATAAAAAATAAATATAATAATCAAATTAAATATATTTAAAATTATATTTTTTGGGAAGCTTATAATAAAGACTATATACTTACAAAGAATAAATTTTAAATGAATTCATTTGATCCCTCAAAAGATAAATCAAAATTTATTTTTTTCAACATTTTGATAGGTGTAGAGGAGACTCCATTATAGGTATGGTTTAAAACTAGTGGGGTTCTATCCAAGGGGGTTTGAATCTAAGGGGGTTTGATCAAATCTTATTTAATTAAAATCCTTTAAATGGAACCTTTCAAGGATTAAATTATTATATTTTCTAAAAATATGTGATTTCAGCAAAAAAATTAGGATGTCCTAGAAAGTGTAACCCATTATTGTGGAACTTCTGTAGACCATTGTGTGTTCCTATTTCGTTGGGGACAAATTTGTCTATTAATGATTGTCCAAAATATCCTAGTGAGGTGGAGGACATGAGAAGAGTACATTATGCTAGTGTTGTTGGTAGTTTGATGTATGCTATGGTCTGCACAAGACTAGACATTATCCAAGAAGTGGGAGTCCTTAGTTGATTTATAGCTAATCCTGGATGGGTACATTGGGATGCAGTAAAAAGAGTGTTTAGATATTTGAGGGGTACTTCCGAGTGTTCCATATGTTATCATAGTAATCCTATAGGACCTCCGCATTTGGTCTGTATTCATGAATTCATGGATTCTAATTGGGTGGGTGACATTGACAATAGGAGATCCACCAATGCGTATGTGTTTACTATGTTTGATGGTGCAATTAGTTGGATGAGTAAGTGGCAACCTGTGGTCGCTTTGTCAATGATAGAAGCTAAGTATATGGAAGCAACTCATGCTTGCAAGGAAGCCATTTGGTTTAAAAGATTGTGTTCAGATATTGGTGTTGATGCAGGATAGATTATAATCTGTTGTAACAGTCAGAGTGCGATTTGTCTAGCAAAGAATCTATCTTTCCATGCCAGAACAAAGCATATTGATGTACAATTTCATTTCATGCGAGACATGGTAGAGGATGGGAAGGTGAATTTGGAGAAGGTAGACACTTTGAAGAATGTTGTAGATGCATTGACGAAACCAGTGGGCACAAAGAAGCTTAGATGGTGTTCAGAGTCTATGGGCCTCTCGACCTATAGCAGTTAAACCTATTATTTCTATTGGCTCTTACAAGGTGTTCGACAAGTGGGAGAATGTTGGGAATTAAGGTGTCTCAACCTTGGTAATTCCTTGTATTTATTTATTGTAATATATTTATTTATTGTATATTATGTAATTAGGATGTAAATCTTGTTTTGTCATCTTGTGGGAGTTGGCATGGTGATGTGTCATCCTACGTGGAAGGTAACCACATGTAATTTTATCCTCACATGAGGAGACAGGTGTCCCACTTACTGGTAGTGGTATTTTTGCCATGTGTCAACACTTTGAATAGTGTTTACATGAATCTTGACCGAAACAATTATGACAGATTCCTATGATAGAATCTATGATGTGTAGAAGTCGTAAATAAAAGATACTATGACAAGTGAAGACATGTGTCACAATGCATCTTGGAAGAAGGCATCTTTGGGCACTTTAAGGAGGGTTATGACAGGTTGTAATAGAATCTACTATTTTTAGTCAGTGTATGTCAGATTCTCTTACAGCTCTAAGATATGACAGTTATGACAGATTCTATGACAATTATGACATATTCTATGACAGTCGTAAGCGTCGTAAGAGCATATGTCATTGCCCAACTTGGGAATAGGTGAACATATTGGGATGGTGTGATATGACAAGTGTCATGACCATGCTGCAGTGTTGGACAAGTGTCCCTAGGCATGGGTTTTGGGTCATGAGGCCAAGTTGGATGCCCATCTCAAGAAAAGTTCATTTTTGCCTTGTAAACTTCTATTTAAGTAGGTGCTTTGAGAGATGTATTATGTGATTGACAGGTACTATTATGCTGCCAGATTGTCTCCAGATACGAATTTTGAAGACTCCTGTAAAGACTTGCATTATAAGTGTGTTGTAAACCTTGTTGTTTAGATAATACATTATGCATGTTTTGGAGTGTGGGGTTTTTCACCCAAAAGGGTTTTCCCCACATTATATCTTGTCTCTCTCTTCTTCTGTCCTACATTCTTGTGTTGTGTATTGCTACAATATCTCTGTTGTTGGGTTAATAACATTGTAATTGTAAAGATTAAAAAGAATTTGCACTCATCTCTCCTCATTAGATTAGTGTAGGAAGTGATTTCTGCACACCTAGCTTCCTTTCAATTGAGTGATAAAATGCATCAAAGAGTGTAATCTCATAATAAATAATATAATAACACATGTTCACCATTGAAAATGCCTAGTAACTGCAACTGTCAAGTATAAACAAAAAAATAGATTTCAAAACCTTAAAAAAAAGATAAGTCTTTACAACTATCAAGTGCAATAATAGACTACACAACCATTATCGGAAGCTCCCAACCAATAGGGATAGCAAATCTGGCACAAGAATAGCAAAACATAGTGCCTCAAGAGGTGTTAAATTTCAATAATATTATGCAGAATGGAAAACAACAACAATAAGACACAAACTATTGGGCAAGGTGCCAACGTAGAGCTGCTCTGGTAGCCAAGCATTCATAGACTAAAGAATTTATAGTGCCCCAATTTGTTTATTAAAATGTCTTAGTGAACATGGTCTCAAGGGAGTAATGATTGTAGGGTGCAGATGTATTATATTTGTTTTAATTTTTTTTTTAATAACTTTCAAGAAAATACAGTTGAATGGCATAAGGCCAAATCCGCAACCATTGCCAGCATGTTCCTACTTGTGCCAACAATGGGAGCTTTTGGAACAAGATATTGACATCCATCAAAACACCAGTATCATGCAGTCAATATGCCTTTCATAAGATTTAAGTGAATGTTTGATCTAGATCTTACTGATTGGAAGAAGCATCAATATGTTTCCCAACTCATTGCCATTTTTTTTGCAGCATCTACCATTTTTCATATTATGATGTGCACTAACTCAATGGCCAAAGCCCAACATCTTAGCGTGACCTAGAATCCTCACCTGATAGAACCAACATATCAATCCTTGAGGACACTCACCCAAGATCTAGAATGGGCTTTCCAAGACTACAATAGATTGACAATAGAAAAAAATAATGCGTAGCATTCATAACAGATGTATACATAACATCCATATATGAACACCCATGCTAAGCATACATCAAATTATATGAGCTTGAGAAAGAACTTAACATATTTGTATCACAGATTGGAAATATAGTTATAAAGATAATGGAGAAATGGTGCAGTAGCATGTTGGTAGAAGTTTAAATCTTTTCTCTTTAAAGTAGCTAAAAGATAGGTATTTTATACAAAGAGGGAAAGAAAAAATAAGGCACGTAACTTTTTGATAGAATGCCTTAGAGTGGTGTCACCTCATGGCATGCGTTGATTGCAGGATACACACAAAATGGATTTGTTAAAAAGGCTTTAGAGAACTTCAAGCAATGCAATTGGAAGGTGTAAAGCTGAATTCCCAATCCTTTGCCAAAATTCTCGCTGCCTTCATCATGATGGGGGCTATGAAATAGGGTATATGCATCCGTCAAAGCATGAAGGATAGAGGAATTTTACTAGATCTGGTAGTTGCGATTACCCTGACAGAACATGCAAAATGTGGAAGTAAAGACAATGCATGTGAACTACTAGGCAGAATGCCTCAAAGTGACGTCCCCTCAAGGAATGTGCCAATTGCAAGGTACGCACAAAATAGATTTGTTAAAAAGGCTTTAAAAACTATTAAGCAAATGCAATTGGTTGATGTATGGCCAAATACCATAGCTACAGCCAGCATCTTCCTTGCTCATCCAAAATGGGAGCTTTTGGGGTAGGGTATGGACGATCATCAAGCATGAAGGATAGAGGAATTTCATCTGATATTGTAGTTAAAAGACTAAGGTGAATATAAAAAATTTTAGGAAGTATGCCATGAAGAATGGCCTATCAGCCTTACGTAAGGGTTTAGAGGAAACAACAATATAATAACAAATCTAGCTTGTTTTCATTTCCCAAAATGAATAGTATTTCTAAACTAGGCTTTCACCAAACAAAATACATAGAATACTAACTTCCAGATCTTGGCTTGAGGAAGATAACCACAACATAAAGGTTCTTGGCTTACCTCTTCTCTGGCTAAGCCTGGGATCATCACCTTTGCAGGAGAGCCGACTGCTCCTTTCAATCTCCTCCTTTTCTTTGCAGATCATCCTTCTATCCATAATTAATGCCATATTTAATCTAGCCTACAACTTTTTCTTCCGACCTCCTCCAATTCTTCTCCTCTAAACTTGCCCATCTCTATCCTTCAAAGCCCTTGCTCCCCTTCTTTTTCCCCCAAATTTCAGAGTAGGAGTCATCGTGGGTGACGGTTAATGAATAATAAACAAAAAGATAAGTCAAAGCCACATATATCTCCCTAAAAACTTTCTTTTCAAGACTCCAAATTTCTTTCATTTAACTTCTAATTGTCTCACTTAATAGTTTATTCTACCCCCAAGGACAATGAGAAATGACATGAATATGTTTCAGGATATGGTTTAAAAGAACAATTCATAAATGACCAAAACTAACCCATCACCAGAGATCATGCAGACTTACAACACTATGACCACATCATAAACACATATCACAATGAACCAAAAAATACATGAATATACACCCAAACAACCACAAGGAATTGACTCCAAAACTATACTCACTTGATACAAACTCAATATGGATGAGGCATTCAGACGATGACTAGGTGACGTCTGAGGGAAACACACATGCCAAGAACTCATCCCCGAACAGAGGCGGTGGTGAGAATCAGGTGGTTTAGGCCAGTGTGACTATCTCTAGTAACCACCATCAGGGATAATAAGAGTACGCTCAGGCCTGTGAGTCCAAGAGGAGTCGATACCCAATACCTGCATCACTCTGATCACACGTCAAAACACATGTGCATATAACATGCATCATAGCCAAAACAACAGTAAATATTGTAATCCAACATAATAACCAATCATGTCAACATCATAATAATATCAGAATCCATCAAGCAAAAGAAACAACCAAAATGTGAACACAGGGGTCGTTACAAGCTTCATCCCAAGACATTTGTTTTAGACCAGCACCACTAAGCATACTCCTAGCCTTCTCTATTAGTGTCCTATTTATTCTTTCTGCAACTCCATTCATCTGTGGAGAATATGGAGTTGTCTTTTGTCTCTAATTGCCACAATCTTTACAGAATCTATCAAAATTATTAGAGCAAAATTCACCACCATTTTTCAATCCTCAAGTATTTTATTTTCTTTCTAGTCTGCAACTCAACCATTGCTTTAGTTTTTTTAAATTGACTAAAAAATTCATATTTACTCTTTAGAAAATATACCCATGCCCTTTTGCTATAATCATCAATAAATGAAACATAATATGTGTATTTTGCAATGGAAGGAACATCTACAAGACCAAACACATCAGGATGAATAAGAACCAATACACCACAAGATTTAAGAGAACTCAAGTAAAACTGAACAATATTTTGTTTACCATAATCGCAATGTTCACAGAAATCAAAATCAAGATCACAATCAGTCAACCTTTCAACAAGGTTTTTATTTTTCAAGGTCCTTAGAGCCTTTTCTCCTATGCAGCCTAATCTCTAGTGCCATAACATAGTCTTCTCTGACGTTAGTTTTGATTTATAAGAAATAGCACCCTTAGGTACCTAGAAGCCATGACCATCCACTAAAAATGAAACCCTTTCCTTTTCCAATGAAGTAGTCACACACTTGTTTTTCAAAGAAGTACCATTGCATTCAACAATGTATGCATCAAGATTATACAATGTGTCAAATCTGACACCTATAGCCATCATCATAGCACCTCTCACCATCTTGCATATTGTATCAAAAAAGACTACCTACACATCCACATCTATTAGTTCGCTCATAGATAATAAATTTCATGTCAATCCAAGGATATGCAATACACCATTAATCCTTTTTACTCTACTATCAGGAAATATGATTTTAACTTTAAAATGACCAACAATATTTAAATGAGAATCATCACCCAAGTACACCTTACCTCCATCAAATTTTTCATATTCAAAAAACTAATCTCTATTAGAGGTCATATGGAAAGATGCACCTGAATCAATTAGCCATGCATCATTATTTGTATGAGTGGCTAGAGCTATAATGAATGCATCACCATCTTCCTTCTTGGACTAGGACTCAGAATCAGAATCAAATTTCTTATTTTTCTTCTTCTTTTCTTCTTTACACTCCTTATGGAAGTGTCCAAGCTTACCACAATTCTAACAAATAACTTTTGACTTTCGACAAGATTTGGATCTCCCCTTAGACTTGGATTTGTCACGCTTCTTGCTGTTCTTTCATTTTTCTTTAGGTCTTCTGGGAACATTTAGGGCCTCTTTGGTAATGATGGATACCTTCCTCCTCATCTCTTTAGAAAGCAAATAACCCACAATATCTTCAACTTTAAAGACAACAAAAGTACTCCCAATAGCCATAACAAGAGAATCCCATGAACAGGTAAAGAACAAAGCAGGATCTGACATCTCTCCTCCTCATCCACTTTTACACCAACTAATGTCAATTGAGCCACCAACATATTGAATTCTTCCAGGTGGTATACAATTCATTCACCTACTTCTATTTTCAAGGAATACAATTTCTTTCTCAAAAAATCCTTGTTTACTAAAGATTTGGCTGGATATATATCACCAATTTTCTTCTATATTTTTTCTTCACACAAGACTCTTCATGGAAATTGATTAGAATAGAGTATACTAGACATAATTTAATTAGACCCTTGGCTTTATGGTCTATAACATCATATTGAGTAGCCAAAGTAGCATTTGTAGGCCTTGAAACTTTCTCATCAACAACATTCCATAGATCTCGATCAATCAGTAGATCTTCCATCTTTAGCTTCCACATCTCAAGATTCTTACTAGAAAATTTATTTACCTCTATTCTCCTTGATGTACTCGCCATCTAAAAATTCCTGCAACAAGATCACAAAGTATCATCTACACAAGCTCTCACGAGAAAAACTGCATTAGTTCAAAAACCTAACAACCCACAACTGACACCAAAGGTGATCAAGCTCTGATACCACTTGTAAGGAAGCTAAGGTAGTGGAATAACTTGCTACACTAATATTGAGAGGAGAGATATGCAAAAAAAATTAGATCTTTACAACAATTACAAAAATTATATAGAAATAAATATAAATAATAATCATACAACACAGTAATTATGTGGGGAAACCCTTTTAGAAGAAAAACCCCACACTTCAAATGTCACCCACTATATTATTCAGAAATCAATAAGATTAGAATATACTTGTAGAGCAAGCTTTCACAGGAGTATAACCAACTAGAGATCTAGAGGCAACTCAACATTTATAGGACTTACAAACACAACCTTCATCTCAAGCACCTAATATATAGGAGATACAATACATAAACCATCAAATGGTAATTATAAAAACATGAGCTAAAATCACCCCAAAAGTGGTGCCCAAATTATCTCCAACCAAAGATGCCATATGATGTGTCAAAATATGCACCAACATGTGTAACTCCCCCTTACAACTCTTTTCTATGTCCAACACATTTTAACATTTTTCAATACGAGAGACCCAACTATTGGAGGCCATAACTTTTGATCCGAGAGGTCGATTGACAAACCGTTTAATGCATTGAAAAGATCGTGAAGATATCTATGGGTTGAGCATCTCAAAACTGATGTCAAACAATTGAAAAGTTTTATTTTGTCTAAAAACCAACCCTATAGCCCAAAAATTGAGTTTTAATATTTTTATAACCGAAAAATCACTTTTTTGTAATTGCAAGGCTGAGACATCTTTCCTAACACAAAGAAATTAGAGATAACAACAAAATAATAAACATATAGAATAATCAATCAGAGAACAACATGAGGATTTACGTGGTAAAATCCTAGCAATATGTCAGGAAACATCCACCGGACAAAGTATCAGTATTCATATTGTTTAGAGGAAAAACTACAATCTTCATGCTGCTACAATTACAATTTGTCTTTGAAGGCTACAAAGCTATATAATATCTTCAACATAACTCCCACCATTAGATTTAGAAACAAAGTAGATTTAAAACAAAAGGTAAGGATTTTAATATTTCTTTAAAAGATAAGATTTTTGCTTTCCTTTTTTGTTGTCACAAATCCAACAAGACTGAATATTTTTGTAATTCATAACTGATCTTGGGCGTAATTTTTATGATGCAATATGAGTGTGATTCAAATGACATATGATTGGACTTAGTATTATTGTTATTCTTGAATCATATTTGTATGAGTTCGCTCTACTTAAACATCATCTGTTTCAATAGTCAAGCAATCAATAAAATTTTTACAGCTCATCGATATGAAAATGTGGTAAATATTTGGCAAATTTTTATTGATCAAAATTAACCTTTAAATGAATGATATTTAAAATAGCCATAATTCAAAATGCTACCAACATTGTTAATAATTAAAATATAAAGCAATTCAAATTTCAATAAAGCAAAATAACCTGACCTGGTATACGCTTTGGTGCGTAACGCTCATCGACTGGAATGAATATTTTATTTTTGATTAATTTGAGATTTGAAATTACAATTGCCATAATTACAACTGGATTGCAAACTACCCCGCAAAAAATTAAGTAGGATCAGCGAGTTCAAACATATCCGCCGTGTTCAAATGCGTAGTGGTCGTGTGCATAGCAGGGATGCCTCCATTTTGTAGCAGAAGTCTCCATCTTCCAAGCTTAACAATACGACTCCAAAAAACAAAGATTTCAACTCCAGTTTTACATCAAACTCTATGTATCTGCTCTCTATACAACTTACAGAGCTAGCTTGGTTTCCTATATTTTATAGTGCCCGTCCACTGATAAACTTGATGAAATTAAAAATAAGATTAGAATGAATCTCTGCCGGCCTTGCCTGTATCAAATGATTCTAGCTTGAAAGTCCTGGTTAAGACACTGAACAGGGACTGAATGCAATAAGAATCATGATGAACACATTTATTCTCAAGGCGACAATGAAACAAATTAGTATGTCCAACTTCTCCAAACAGCGATACCTTTTTGCAAATAATTATTTGCATGACTGGGATTCGTGGGCATCTCTATAACCAAGCCCATTGACTCTCTCCAACATTCCTTATAAAATTAATAGTTCGGTACTGGGACAATGACTGCTACATAGTACCCCTAATGGAAAACATAATTTAATTTTTATCAGTTTCGGTGTTGCTCTTATTGGACAGACCAAATATTCATTGGCAGAGAAATTCAGGCACATGAATATGTACCGAACATGATATGGTTGAAATGTGGGAATGGAAGTCCCCTATCCAATTGGAACAGGGCGTGGAGGAATTAGGCGATTTGGATTTTTTTAAAGAGAGGGTTGGGTTGGGTTGGATAATTTAAATTAAATCTACATAATTATTTAGTTATTTGATATAGACTTAAATAACACATTCTAAGCTTTGACTTCATATGGGTCAAAAATTCTATGGCCGTTACCATTTTTCATTTTACTACCATTACTACCATGGTATCTGGTTAAGTTTAACTACTTTTTAAAATTCTTTCTCCTACCTAAAATAATGCCATTTGGAAACATTTGTAGAAAAGATATTGGTACTTTGTGTCTTGTATAAAGTTCTTGCTTCCAGTTGATGGAATAGAAAGAAATATCAAATCCTCCCATCACGTTATTCTCAATATTATAAGTAGTTAATTTTTTAAATTCTATTTTATTCTGTAATTTTGCTTTACAATTGTTTAGCTAAAACATTTTCATTTGATTAAATATGGACTTAAACCTATTGGTAGCTGATATTATTGAAATTATTTTATTTATATTATTTATGGTGGTTAGGAAAGAGTACATGGATAAAGAAAATATATGGAACAATTTTATTATTTAAAATTATTATTATATCAATTTAATTATTGAATATTTTGAATATTTATTGTAATTGTATTGAATTTATGATAGTAATTTTTTTTCAAAAAGTTATAAAATTAAATATGTGTTCATTAAGTTTAAATGTCATCAAATACATATTTTAATAATTTATAAGATATATTTATTATCTTACATTATTATAAAAAAAACTAGCTTCCACATTTTTGTTAGTAAAAGGAATCATCCTTGCTTATTTTTATAATTACGAAATTTGTGTATTCATGTCACTTCCCATTTAATTCTTGGATTATTTTTTTAATACCCACAATTTTCTATTTCAAGAAAAAATGTTGTTAAAATAAAATCCAAAGGACTTCATAAACTATTTATTGAATGCTATGGTCTATATTAATCTTGTTTTACAAACTGATATATTAATTTCTTGCTTGAAAATTGATATATTTAGAATAATTATGAGGAAATAATTTATAATGAAGGTTTGAGATTATTAATTGAATATTTTAGTTCAATTAAATTTTATTTATAATTTATACATTTTCATATGAATCTCGATGCCTTAATTGATTGTTGAGTATGCAAGTAGTTTGCTAATAGGGATTGGGCCAACCAAGCAGAAGGGGGTGTATATAGTTTTATAAGAAAATCTATCTGTGATTGGTGATGGTGCAATAGCAAACCCACCTAGGAGGAAGCATGGGCCAAGTAGTAGTAGTCAATATGACAAGGATGATCAAATTGCAAGATAAAAGCATCTGGATAGAACACAAGGATAATCTACCTTAAGTAATTGAGGCTAGACTATAAATAAATTCCATGTTGCATGAGAAAATTGAAATTTCTAGCCAGCCTTGAGGCCTTGGTAGAGCTCTATAGTCAGCATTGGATTGAGAGCATAGCTCTATGCTCATCCTTGTTGAAGTGAGATGGTGTATGTCTCAGTTAATAGTCAAATAGTGTTGCCTTGTTATACCAAGGTATTCACTTGTTCACTTGTGCTTGGGCCCAATGGGTAGTTACATCCTTCCTAATAATTGTTTGATTATCCTCATGATGACCTACTCTTGTTATCAACTTATAATAATCTTCAATATTTAATCTTTCACACAGAGACATTTATGTCTCAAATTTTACAACTTTTTGAACAAATTCAATAGATAACTTATAGGAATGAATTTAGATTTCAATTTTTTTACCATTCTATCTTATTTCTCAATATTTTAACTTACCATTTCTATTCCTTTCCTACTAAGTTTCATTCCGCCATATAGCAACATGACATTTTAGTTTTGTCTTCATAAACTTTATTAGGATTAAGTAACTTCTTCATATTCAAAATATTCTTTAAAATCAATGATCCAATCAACTCTTCAGAATTCATAATACTAAAATATTCTGGAGATTTTTTTGAGATGTAAAAAAGATTAAAATATGTAGGTCACATGTTAACTTTTTTCGTCATTTGTCTACTTATATACAATTGTCAATATTTTCTTCTACCTTCTACCTATATAAGACATTATAAATGGCACTCTCAAATAGCACCGATTAAACAGTGGAACTAACTACCATATTGTCCAAAAGTAAACAACTCATAATTTTTTTGTTACATTGTTACCATCTACAACAAACATATGAGAGAAACAAGTAGCCTTTAGACTTTGAAGGGAGTTCATGAAAAGAATTAACCACATAAGATGAAGACTTTCAATGAAGTCCTTTATTAAAAAAAATTAACGGCAACATATTAATTGTCCCTAAAAATTAGGAAGAGCTTAAACAGTCAGTATGTTGTCAGCAGAAATTTTGTTCCGATTGATTAATTTTCAATCGAAATCTTACCAACTTCTCCTATGGAAAACACAGAGGACAGTGGATTGAACCACTCAGAAGAGGAAATCAAAATATTCAAAGGTCGAAAATTCAGAAAAGCAGTCACCACACAACATACCGACTGTTTAGTACGCGAAAAATTAAATGAGGGGTTCCATCACAAATATACTGCCAGCTGAAGAAGTCTAGTCAGACTAATTTGCTTCATTATCGCCGTAAGAGTAAATGTGTTAGTGCACGATTTTTATTGCATTCAGTCACTGTCCAGAGTCTAGCCAGGACTTTCGAGGTAGAATCGTTTGATACCAGAGAGGCCGGCAGAGATTTATTCTAATCATGTTCCTTCTTTCGCCAAGTTTATCAGTCGATGGGCACTATAAAAAGGAGGACACCAAAATACCTCAACAAGTTGTAAAGAGAGCAGATACATAGAGTTTGAAGTAAAAATGGAGTTGAAAGCTTTGTTTGTCGTGGTCGTATTGTTGAGCTTATGGCCATAGGACGGAGCAGCGCAACTGGAGGTGAAGCTCGGAAAATGCAGGCTTCTGGTACAAAACGGGTGAGTCTCTGCTATGCACATGACCGACTTCAGGTCTTCACTGATCCTGTTCGTACGAAGGTGGGACATTCGTTACTTCGTTCCCTGCTCGGACTCGAAGCCAAAGCTTGCCGGTATGGACATTACCACCGTCTTCAAATGCGTAGAAGTCATGTGCATAGTAGGGGCGCCCCCATTTTGTAACAGAAGTCTCCATCTTCCATGCTTCACCGTTAGTTGCGCCGCTGCATCCCATGGCCATAAGCTCAACAATACGACGACGATAAACAAAGCTTTCAACTTCACTTTTTCTTCAAAGTCTATGTATCTGCTCTGTCTACAACTTGCAGAGCTAGCTTGGTGTCCTGCTATTTATATAGCCCGTCCACTGATAAACTTGGTGAAAATAAAAGGAGGATTAGAATGAATGTCTGCCGGCCTCGCCCGTATCAAATGATTCTACCTTGAAAGTCATGGTTAAGGCACTTGACAGGGACTGAATGCAAGCAGAATCGTGCACGTACACATTTATTCTCAAGGCGAAATAAAACAAATAGGTCTATCTAACCTTCTCCAGACAGCCATACCTTTTCCAAATAATTATTTGCACGACTGGGATTCGCTTTCATCTATATAACCAAGCCCATCGACTCTCTCCAACATACCTTATAAAATAAATAGTTCGGTACGGGAATCTTGGCTGGTGGTACCCCTTATGGAAAACAGAATTTAATATTTGTCAGTTTGGGTATTGCTCTTATTGGACAGACCTAAAATTCATTGGCAGAAAAATTCAGACACGTGAATATGAATCGAACATTATAATGTAGAAATGTGGGAAAGAAATTCTCGTATACAGCTGGAATCCGAAACTACCTTCTCCAGACAACCAAACTTTTTTCAAATAATCATTTGCACGACTGGGATTCGCTGCCATCTCTATAACCAAGCCCACCGACTGTCTTCAACATACATTATAAAATAAATAGTTCGGTACGGGAATCATGGCTGTTGATACCCCTTACGGAAAACAGAATTTAATATTTGTCAGTTTGGTTATTGCTCTTATTGGACAGACCTAACATTCATTGGTTGAAAAATTTGATAAGAGTAGAAATGTGGGAAAGAAATTTTGGTATATAGTTGGAATCCAAACGTCATCTTTTAGGGTGTCAATATCTTGCACTCAACAAGAATTGATCCATGGTGAGCTCATTCAAAACCAGAAGAGTCCATTGACAATGAAATTATTTTAAATCTGATATATTTAATAGAAACAAATCATTTGTAAACAATTCACCAAAAGAATGAAGGATTGGTTAATAAATACTTAGATTTCACTATTTATTTTGTGTGCTCCATCATCTAGTTACCAAAGTACACCCAAAAATCAAAATTAGATTTATTTCACTATATATATATTGATAGTTTTATTAGTCAAACATTGTAAAACATTACTTTGACAAAAAAACATAAACGTTTAGGTCTATCAACCATTCAATAGATGCTACTATTAGATTTTAAGAATTTAATGGATAAGATAATTTAAGATAACTTTAATGATTCAATAAATAAGAAGTTATTTTGAATGTATTATAATTTGTTGATAATTTTCAAAAATAACAACATTGATGCAATAAATATTAACCACAAGAAAGATAAATTAATAATTTTCTTTTCATACTTTTTAGTACCATTATAGTTGTTTCAAAGTAATGGATATATTAGATAAATATCTACCTAATTAAATAAATTGATTTTAAAAAGTAAAAGAAATTGATTTTAAAAAGTAAAAGAAATTATAGACTTATTTCTATAAATAAATTGATTTTAAAAATAAAAGAAATTATAGACTTATTTCTATCAATGTAGTATCTTACTAATTTTAAATACAAAGAAACCACTAACTAAAGAAATGCATTCATTTATAGTTCTTTTGAAAATTTTCAAAGCCTCGTCTAGATCACCATCTTGTGTATAGCCTATAATCACTATAGACCATGAGACCACATTAGCATTCTGCATTTTGTCCAACCAATCACGTGCGGCATTCCTAACCACAACATTTCAAAAGCCCCACATTCAATTATTTCTTGATGGGTCACCATACCCAGTACCAAAGCTCTCGTGTTGGCACAAGTTAGGAGCACGCTCACAAAGGTGAACTACTCAATTTGGCCATTTTTCTGTTGCAATCTGTCAAACAATACTAATGCCTCTTAAAGAAAGTTAGGCCTTTTGTAAGATATAGTCATCATTTTCAATGAAAAGTCACCTCATTCAATCATTTGGTTGAAAACATTTTGAGCATTATCTAGACTTTCACACCTATCCTGTGTGCTCCCCTGTTAGTTTTAGCTACTGTATGATTCTATTACTAATTTGTCTATCGTATGATGTACATATGAACCATTTCCCCTTACTTTTAAATAAAATTTAAAACTAGCATTCAAATAGGGCTAAAAGAATTAGAATTATAGAATAACCAAATGACATAACATATTGGCATACAAATATAACAAGGAATTAGGGATGCTTGTCATATTCATGCTTTGAATTCACATTAGGAGGAAGATCAAAGACCCTAGAATAATGAAACCCATGAAATAGACTAACATGGATATGACAAGAGAGTATTTAGAAACCACTAACCAAAGAAAGAATAATATCACGAGTTTCCTCCAGAGATGCAAGATTCATATTAATGTTATTGAGGGACAAAATTGTTCCTCCACAAAATAACAATGATCTTCTGCCTCCATACAAAATTGGAAATGAAGATAATTAGATTTTTCTACCAATTCATGAAGAGAAGAGGTTAAATCTATTATCAATATAAGATCTATCTTGAAATATCAAAATTAGAGTTTCACAAATACAATAAATTCTCAATCAAGGGATGCAAGATATTAGATGAACTAGTCTTTCATGTTGGAATAAGAGATCAATAGACAACCATTACCATTAGTGGGAGAAGAAGGTGAACCATAGAACTCTAGCTTAACAACTTTATCAACATTAACATCATTTTCTCTTAGCACTCCAAAAATAGGCTAAACAATCTCATTCAATCTAGGAGGAAGCTAAGTAATAATAAAATTAAAATATTATTTAGTGCCCCATTGGTACAAAGCAAAGAAAGAGAGTTATTTGGAATAACTAGATGTTGTTCGAGAACAATATTTTTACTAGTTGAAAGTCAAGCATTGAACTCAATAAATTTAACGCATCGTGGGAATGGAAAATGCTAAGCACAAGAGGCAGAAGAAGACCGCTAATTTTTTTTAGTGGTGAATCTTCACTAAATGACCATAAATACTTGAAATTAAGGCCACCATTTTTTGCCAATAGAAAAAGCTAGAAAGGTGACTAAATCACCCATTTTTAAAAAAAAATAGTTTAGCATTAATTTTCCTAAGCATTATTTTATTAAAATTTTAATTGAATTATTTTCCACAGTAAATGATGTGTGACTTAAGTATAATCATCAATATTTTGTAATATAATTACAAATACTAATCAAATTTGGAATTAATATTTATTCCCACTTATTTTGGGAGCCATGTCACCATTACTATTAGATTCTCACTTTCATTTGGGGCCATATTTGCTTTGAAATTAATATTTAAAGTGGGATTTACCACTTAGAAATTGTATATAATTAAGATTTCAAGCATTGAACATCACTCTTTCTCTCTTTTATTATCATCATCTCTAAAACCTAGGGCATACAAGGCCTCAAATCTGATGATTATGAAGAATACATGTAGCATAGAGTTTTAAAACAAATATTATTTTAATGTTTGTATGGATAAGAAATTAAGGTCTTGTTTATAATTTCTGACATGTATTCATTTTAGAAATGGCTCTTATCTATGGTAAAGTCCACCCCAAAAACCTACAATCTTAAGCTTTATGCTCTTATTATGTGCAGATAGTAAGTAGGAGCATCTAAAGCTCTTATAAATAATGTGATGTTATTTTATTTCATTCCCTAGTGCAATCTGATGATTCTAATTTCATTCTACAAGTTTATAAGGAAATTTCAAGAAAAATATTTACTCAACCTAGATTTTATTTTGGGTCATGTATTATATATTTATTGGATAGTTGATATTTAATTCTATAGGGTTATAAGTACTTAATAAAATTTCTTCTTAGCCTAGAATTTCTTTTGGGATGTGTGATTAGACATTGATCAATGACCCAAAAGAAATTCTAGGCCAAGGAGACACTTTAAAAGAAAAGTTCTTATAACTCTATGGAATGGAATATCAACTGTTTGATCATAAGGAAATATAAGGTGTAGATTAATTTATAGATATTTTAGAATCTTATAATTTTTATTGCATGAGATTTATAAAATGTTCAATCCCCATGTGTTCTAATGCTTTCTTCATAATGTATCTATGCTTGGTAGTGATATATTCTACCCCTTGACCCCATTTATATCATGATAAGAGAAATTGAGGCCACTATCCTCAAACCCCGTGAGGAGGTGCTACCCCTTGACCTCACTAGTGGCTATCGCCCCTAGGTCCCTATTTTAGCATTAGGCAAAAAGAAAAATATATGGGGGCATTAGACCAAAAAAGACATTTTTTTAAGGAAGGAATCACTTTTATCTAGTGTTAACTAGGATTTACTAAGATTTTTAACAAATCTCAAGTAGAATGTGCATAAATTCACTAGAATTTTTTTTTCAAAAAAAGATTCGTCATGAAAATTAATGCACTTGGCTAGCATTCACCAAAAATTTATAGAATTTTTAGTGGACCTTCCTTAAACTTCTCACCAAAGAAGACATAAGAAATTCTATGTAGACCTAAAAATCATCCTACCAATCAAATTGTAAAGGCAAAATCAGAAGAAATAAATCATCACACCAAACTCCATAGTTGAAAATTATGACCAAGAAGAATAAAATAGATGATTGACTAAGGGAAAAAAGAGAAACCAACAAAAATTATGATCTCTAAGATAGTGAATAGTTTGAATTCTCTGAATCATCTACTTATTAAATACGAATAAGGAAGCTATCCCAATCCTTAATAAAGAAATATATTTTAGAAAAGGAAAATTCCATCCACTACTAGTCACCAAGAAGCAAATCTAGAAGAAATGATGTCCAAAGTACAAACAACTTTGAAATAAACCATTGCAAGAATTTCTCCTTGTCTAGTATTGACATGTCCAGATCACATTAATGTTAATAATGAGATTGTTTACTACTGCATCCAAGGAATTAGTGTAAAGAATCAATCCAAAGTTCAATGTTTAATGGAAATCACTTGCTTTCTTGGCTTTTCAAGCATTATCTTCAATCTACTTTTTGATAATGTCTAAATGAATTTCACTATGTTTTGAAGGCGCATCTATTAACTTGTTATGCCACTACGAGTGATAAGACAATCACACACTCAACATTGTCAAAAGACAAGAAATATGCAAAGCAAAAGAGATAATGAATTATCTCACATGAATAAGTACATATAGGCACAACTCTCCTAAGAATAGACGTGCCAGAAATAGGAAAACAAGCTTGAGAATAGTAGTGGCCTAAAGATAGGCATGCAACTACTTAACTCAACATAAGTGACCCTAGACACCTATTCTAAACATAGACATGCTAATTTAAGCATTGAGATTTCTAATCCTGACATGTGTTGAAACAAAAAAGCACAAAGGCCAAAAGACTAAAAATAGCCCTATCCTATGTGAGCTTAATATACACTAATGCCCCTCCTTAATTAAAGATTAGTTTGGCTAAATGAAGATGGTTCATGGTAACTAGGCCTGATCAGGTACCCAAGTACAATGTAATGCAATCTCTCATAAAGTGGAGAAAGGAAGAAAACCTTGTTGGAAACAACTTCCCTCTGAAAGAGTGAAAAGAAAATGAAGAAGACTAGGAAGCCTCCTAGAAGATGATAACTTTGCACCAAACCTAAAACCATGTTGCTCTAACTATGATGATGTAGATAGCCCCCCCATATGAGAGAGAATGAGACTATGTAGCCCCCCACAATGAAGTAACCCCTATGCCAAAAGAGAATGCTCATGTATGAATGCTGAAAATGATCCATTTGTGGTAAATGACATTTCTCCCCTTAGGAAGAAACAACTCCAATGGTGAATGCTAAAGTAACTCCAACTCAAAGAAGCAATGTGAGGTGCTAAGTCTCAATGTATCTTGTCTCAGAGCACTGCTCAAATGTCATCATGCTAATGTTGAAATGAGTCACAATCAAATCAAGAGGCTCAAGCCTAGCTAAAACAAGTGACCTCTCAAAATCATGTGAAAAATGATGAAGAATAGGATCCAAAGAACTAATGTATGAAAGTGTAATGTCAATCACTATCATTTGTCTACAAAGAAAATCCTACAAGATGTCCTGTGAAGAGTCATTGGAAGCCCTTGGTGAAGCCTCTCTAAACTCTATAGTAGTAGTAGGTGTATGAGTACTATTTTCAAACAATAATATGAGATCCTCCAAGGTGTCATCAAGATTTGATATTCCAGGCTCTACAAACAACCAAAAGATGTCTAGTAGAAGTGTGTCCCATTGAAGTGAATCCTAAATATGACCCTTCTGTAATGAATCACTTGAAACTCTTAAAGGAGCAACACTGAACTCATAAGTAGAGGCATAGAAAGCATGAGACCTGTAAGGTGACAATGGAAGTTAGCCACCAACTAGATTTTGTGCCCTAATACCTACACTTTGAAGTGAATGTATAGCCAAAAGAGAGCTAAATGTGGGTGAGTCAGATGTTGAATCCTCATCCTCTAAAATGAGTCTCGATATGGATGGAGATGGCACCCCATCACTATCCTCACTATCAGAAATGGAAGAAGAAAACTATGCCTCAGGAATTTGTTGTGGATGGTCGTAAGATGAGAGATGAATTCTCGATGTCCTTGTACAAAGAGTCACTTGAGGCTCTCAGAGGAACGACACTGAACTCTATCGAAGAAACAAGTGCAGAAGCATGAAGAGAAGTCTATATGTCATCTGACCATTTAAGACTAGAAATATACTTAAAATCTAAATTATGATCATCAAAAGGCATGTTTTCTGCTTTAGGAAGATGAAGAATACAATCTATAGTAGGATTGACTAGGAATGCAGTTTGATATGAGGATCTCCATGAATCTCCCATATTCTAGTCCAAAGTGTGCAAGGAAACTCAATGCTTGATACATCACTGAGAGTGCCAAGATCAATACTAAGACAAATCAAACCGACTACATGGTCAATGATATTTACGCAAGCTTATTTTCTCCCCGATGTGTTCAGTTTAGGTATGAGTCCATAGAGATAAGGCAAAAGATTAAACCATCTGAAGTGTGTAAGGATGCCGTTTTGCCAAGACTCATAATTTTCCTTCCCCAGGATTATCACGGAAGGATGAGTAGTGAAACCCATGATGAAACCGCGACCAATAATCTCAATGCACAAGAAAGGCATGAAAGTAAGAAGTGTTCAAAGACATGACACACAAGAACCCCCTTTCAATTCAATTTTTTGAGACCCCCCTGAATTTTAGTGCTTTATAATTGAGTGCATAAATAACCCCAAATTCGTTAAATTAACCCCTAGATTTGACAATTTTCTTAGTGTATAGACAATTTAAAAATTACCCATTTTTAGCACTTAAAAAATATGTTTTTGTAAGTGTAAAAAAAATCTATTTTTAGCACTTAAAAAAACATATTTTTAGATGCCTTTGAGGAGAGAAAAAGAAAAAAGAAAAAAACGCTTAGAGCTCCAGGTTTCCAGTCGATCCATGGAATATTGAGGTCGATGCCCTTGTTAATTCTACCAACGAGAACTTGGATGAGATGAATAGCATCCCTGGTTTGCATGAAGTTGTTGGTCCTGGACTTTGCTGAAGAGTGCGCAACTCTAGGAGGATGTTGTACTGGGCTGGCTAAAGTCAGTAATGCATATGACTTACCATCTAGGAGAGCAATACACACGGTCCAAAATATGTTGTAAAATATCATAGACTGTACAGAATACACTAAGTCATTGCTACAGGTCTTGCGTTGAGCTTTTGATTGAGCATGGGCTTCAAATTATTGCAAAGAGCTGCATTTGTACTGAAGCGAAGAACTATCCACGAGAGTCGGCTGCACATGTAGCTATAAGAACTATCTGACTATTTGTAGAGAAGCATAAGGACATAATCATTATTGTTGTTTCTACACTATGACGGAATCTCTAAGCTACAAAAAAAGCTCCTCCAATCCAAATTGGTCCCCTAGATCACCCAGCTGAGGTTTGACGCCTTGTATGCAAGTTCCTCTATTGCGCGCCTTTGGAGGACACTTGAGCTGTCTAAACATGCTAAACGCCTTCCAAAGAGGATACAGGTCAAACAACTTGGAAGAGAATATAGGTTGCTCGAGTTAAATTTTACCAAGCTGATCGACCTTGCAAACTACTAATCAGGTTTACCACACCGAGGATCATCCTCTACAAACCGCCAAATGGATTTTGTGTGCTTAGTTTGGGATTTCAAGCAGAGTTCGTGCCATTCTAGGCCACAACCCTCTGTGCTTCACTTGCCAAGATTTTGTGAGCTTGCAGGGCATGGACTTGGCCTACCATCACCCACAACCAGCGCCTTTTCCTCTGCACCTCCTGTGCCCTCAAATCCACCTCCAATCAGGCCTTGAGTGCCTTTAAGTCACTCTTCAAATAGGGGTTTCAATGCCTTCTTTCCTGGTCAAATCGTGCCTTCTGCATAAACTGGCAGCAAAAAAACAAAAATAGAAAAGATATGCTATGCTCAAAATTTTAACAATGAAAACTTACCAAACTTGCAATCTACACCAACACCACTCTGATACCATGTCAAAATCAGGATCAACTGGCAGAATGCAAGTACCGAGTCATGAGTGATAAGACAATTACACACTCATCACTATCAAAACACAAGTAATATACAAAGAAAAAGAGATACCGAATTAGATCACTTGAATAAGTACATATAGGCACAAGTCTCCTAAGAATAGACGCACTGGAAATAGGAAAGCAAGCTTGAGAATAGTAGTGTCCTAAAGATAGGTGTGAAACTACTTAACTCAAGATAAGTGACCCTAGACACACATTCTAAACATAGACATGCTAAATAAAACACAGAGACTCCTAATTCTAGCATGTGCTGAAATAAAAAAGCACAAAGGACAAAAGACTAAAAATAGTCTTATCCTAAGTAAGCTTAATATACACGAGTATTTGAAATTGTTTCTTAATGAAGTTTCTCCTCCATTGAATGCTTACTAAAGAAAATGTGTAGATCTTGATCAATGCTTTATAGTTTCCCCTCCTAAAATTATAATCAAGATAAAATTAATAAATTAGATAAAATTCATCCTAAGGGAGGAATCAAATTTATAGTTTTTATTAGTTAATTCTATTTTAACTCTAACTAATGATGACGAACTTAAGATTTTGAATTTAAATGAGGATTAATAGCTAATACATTATGACTGTGTTTAACCCATTTTGTAGGCTCTTGATTTTTAATTACTAAAATTCTTGAAACTCAAGCATTGAAAAGAAATACCAATCATTTATAAACACAACCTAGATGGTTGAATCATATGAATATCAACTAAGAATATAAATGCTCCAAATGAAAAGTAACCAAGAAATCTATATAAATGTCATTTAATCAGTATACTCAATAAGTGTTATATTATTTAAAAGAAAGAATGAAAGAGGAGAAGGATCACTACAAATATCAGAAGCACCAAATGAGTTCCAATAAAAATTAAATCATATTGCATCAAAGGCTAGTGTTCTAATTATAAATGAATTGGTATTACCACAACCAATAACAAACACAAGTTGAATGCTAAGCATTGAAGCCTAAAAACAGGAATGCCAAAGGGAATTGATAATTTTGTCTAAATCCCTCAAATATTTGCATTTTAACCTTAAAAACAAAATAATGTTTTAGTAGAGGAAAACTATTATTCAATTGCATTAAAATTAGTATTCACGTGTTTTTCCTTGTGAAAATGTGACTGATGTTTCTTTAGTTTATAATATATGTAACCAAATAGTCATCAAAACAAAATCAGATGAAAGAATAACTATACTTTCTATTTCTAAAGACAAGAAAAAATGATACTTGGGTATTTCTTGTGGAACCTTATCATGTGAAATCCTTGTTAGAAAAAAATGACATTTGGAATGAAGTTAGGTCTTAATATCATAAAATAAATACCTTTCACAAGTTGGAGAAGTAATAAGACAAATTCTACTACAACTATGACTAGACAATTGATACCTATCATAAATTTTATAAATTATGTCAATTATGGCCTATCAACCAATATGGAAACAAAAAAATTATAGTTTGTTAGTTACCAGAAATAAATAGAATATTAATAAAATTATAGAATCATTGACCATATGTAATAACCATCTTGATTACTACTAATTTTTTTTACACTTCAAGTACTACTTGATTGACTAAACATTTAACTAAATTGGTATAGAAGAGCCAACTAAATTGATTTATCAGCCTCTCCCAACTCTAGTTGTGGCAACAACTTCGTGCCAAAAATCCTGTACTCACACTAGAATATGGTAAGATTCCAATGCCTGGGTCATCCCTAGACCTAGACCTAAACATTGAGGGTTCATTCATAATGGCCCTGCCTATGTATCCCCTCCTGGAAATCAAAGGCTTTATAGTTCATACACCAACAATAGAGATAATTCATCCTATGCTCTAAAGTGAGATCTTGGATCTCACTTTTAAATTACAACCATTAGTTGATCTTAGGCTTCTGAAACCATCCATATGTATAATAGTAAGATAGTGCTACATTCCAATTACAAGTTATCCCAATGCCATCATTAATGTACTTATACACACAAAACCACTTAAGGCTCAACTCATATAAACATCACATGTTCACACCTAATGAATTGCTCAAACATACATCACATATACATAATGCAAATACTTAGGCATATGTCACATATACATAGAGTGACTAACCCATGTGTTGGGACCTAAAAACCAACACCTAGACATGCATATTTTGCTCAAAACTCCATCAAAGCTCCAACTTTATTCCATTGCATTTCAACCCCATCATATATACCTGATCTGAGATGATTTAAATGGGTCTCTTTCAAAAACATTCTAAGTAAAAGTCCCCCCAAGTTAATATGTTTTCTTCCCTTAGAAAAATTTGTCCATTCGAGCACTTTGTCGATAAATCGGCAAGTTCACAAACAAGAAAACTTGCCGAATGGATTCATGAGTTTGTAGTATCACCGATTTTCTAATAAGGTGGTAGGGAGGCTCTAATGAAGAAGAAGACAAATGAAGATAAAGTAAGGAAAACATTCTAAGGGCTTTGTCAGAAAATCAGCAAGTTTGTGAACTACCTAACTCACCAACCAAGTTCACAGATTCATGGTTTCGCTGATTTGTTGATAAAGTAACCAAAGGCCTAAAGAAAGAATTTGAAAGTCAGAGAAAGATCCACCAATGGAGAAAAGGAAGAAGGAAGCAGTAAATAAGAGGTTTGTGATAAAAAGATTCATTGATAAAGAGAAGAAGGCATGAAGGTAAAAGGAAATAGAGGGAAGATAGTTTGTCACTAGTGAAATTTCTTAAAAAAGGGGAAATGAAGCAAAGAAGCCCTTGTTAGAGAAATAGTGAGTTCATGAACTTGACAATTCACCGACTAAGCAGTTTACTGACCAGATTTACTGACAAAGGGGAAAAGATGGTGCTCATCATAGAAAGAGGTAAAATCTATTTTTGAATGGCTTGATAGAGATGAAAAGGAAGATCAATTTGGCAGAATTTTTGAATTATTCAGGTACAATCAGATTTAAAAGGGAGCCTATAAGTAAAAATTGGCTGACATAGTACTCAACATTAATGTGTTGTAGGCCAAGATTCTATAGGTGGTTGACATAGTGAAAATATTCAATGCGCCTGTACACAAATGAACGAAAAAATATATAAAATAATTTGTAAGTACCAGAACATAAATTTAGACTTCCCTCTATAATGCTCCAAGTACCCAAAGTGTGTGGACAATCTTCTTCTATCAATTTTTAGAATTGTTAGGGTATGGGCATGCTTCAAATCTTGTAGATTTCCTGACAAGGCCATGGAGTAGTTTTAATGAAGCATGTGTGTATTTGATGACTGAGTGTAGCACTTTGAATTGTGCAATGAACTAAATTTCTATATATGCATAGGTTTTTGAGGCATTACGGGTTGGTCAAGTGGCTATTTTCTCTCAACAAGTTCAGAGATCTAGAGGCATAAAAGAAAAGATCATTTTGTAGTTTTGTTCTTTAGGAAACCATGGTGAAATGTATGTTAAATATTTTTTAATCTTTGTATTGAATCATTAGTTTTATTCACCACTATAGGCATTCTTCTTAGGAAACTTTAATTGCAATTATTGTTTTCTCTTTGCACATTTAGTGGTATGAATGTAACGTCTGATTTTAATGAATGTGACAGTTCTTAATTCATTTCTAGGCTTTGTAAATGATCACTTCAACATTACATAAGGAAGAATGATGCGTGGTGTTGGATTATTAATTATTCTCAATGACTTGGTATTGATTTTCATGCATTTGAATCTTCAAATATACAATTATATATTTCTTTTTAGTTGTGTTCTTTTGGTGAACTTGAGACTCTGCAACCCAATGGATATGCATCAGTTTGAGAACCATATGATCACCAAAGATTTTAAAAACAAATTAATTTATCTATCATTAGACACAGTAGTAGTTCCATATGCATCCTCACTCTGTATGAGTGCTCTTATCCGCTATATATGATTTTTTATAACAACCAGTTGTTCTTTGTTCAGTGACAAATTTGGGACCAAGACATCAATTTAGGTTTGGTTTTTTAATTATTTTTAATTGTTCATTTGGTTTGAAGTCAATACCTATTAAGATATACCCCTTGGAATATGTTTCCTGAGTCTAAGTTGAGCTCAAACTATAGAGGAGCCTACCCACTCCTGTTTGTTGGCCAAAATTGCCCTTAACTTGTTGATAAACCTCTTTCAAATTGAAAGGAAGCAAAGTGTACTGAAACACTTCCTACACTGATCTACTAAGGAAAAATTTATGCACATTTTAACTTTTACAATTATAGGTTATTAGATGCACATTAACAAAAAGCTAATAACAACATCAAATGCAAATACAAAGCTTACAACACAAGATATACATGGGAAAACCCCTTTCAGGTAAAAACCCCCACACTCCAAAAACTGCACAATGTACTATCAAATCAAAAGAAGATTGCAACACACTTGCAATGCAAGTTCTTTTAGGAGTACACACTATTGATTCTCATTCACATCCTACGACCTTTCACATTCTCCATCTACTTATTTATCAAGCATCTTTGTTGGTTAATATTGATTTATCTAGGTCGGCCAATACCCAATGTTGGTTATCCAATGTTGGTTAATTATTCTGGCAGGAAACTGCAGTTGACAAAGTCACCAAATTTTACAAGGTGCCAACTATGGGATCCTACAACATAGTGCTGAATAATAAATACAACATTAGAAACTTGCAAAAGTTGAGACACCTTAATTCCCAACACAAATCACCCTGATGACATTCCTAACCTAGGTGATTTAGGAATGTTTTAGAGTTTTGGGTTGTAGGTATTTTGGGACCTAATAGATTAGTGTCATTGTTGGGGAACCACTTAATCAATTTAATTCTGGTTTCTATAGTATTGAAGTGTGACTATATTTTACAAGAAAGAAATTAATTACAATTTAGAAAGAGATTTAAAATTGACAGAGGAAGGAACCAGGAGAAACCTAGGTGTGAGGAATCCTCTAGCAGTATAGGAAATAGGAGGACAAGATGGAGGACAGGAAACCCTAATGTGGTATCTCTATTGAATATCCAAGACCATAGATTTGTTGACCTCAGGAGCCAATATAACTATACTTCTGAGGATTATGCAGATAAGATACTCAGAACAAACAGAAGAAATAGGACTGAGTATAATGTTAGAAGAAATGAAAATATTATTGGTAGAGGAAGTAGAGATAGATCTCATGATCCATATTTAAGAATGTTTGATATACCCAGTGAGAATGAAGAGACATATATCAGGATACTAGGCATCCTAATTCTCCCACAGGATCACTTAGAGGTCAATGTGATAACATTCCTAATGAAAATGATCACCAACAGCAACCTAGTGATGAGGAAAGAGAAACAACAATACAAGGTGAACTTGAATTGCTTGATCATCTCAAGAATAGACAAAGGGAGGTGCAATCCTTTCTTGATCAATAGCAAGCTCAACTTTCCTAGCCAGCTGGTCCAGTCATGCTCGGAGGGTTCAAAGAATGAATTGTCCAAACCATGCAACTAGAGTAAACACAACGGAAACACTACAAATATAGAGTGAAATGGAATATTCATATATTCAATATATCATGAAACACAATTCTCATATGCTGGCAACATGCAGACTACAATCAAAGGGCTCATAGGCTTGCTTTCTAGGTTACAACAGATATGAAAGATATGGCATTGAAGTGCCTTCCTGAAAAGAATCTAATTATCTATGTTATGAGAATAATAACTAAGAACTTAATTCCTAATTCATCTAAGAGATATATTTATATCATCTTCAACCTCATTGAATCCTTCACGTCGGCCAAAGAAGTTAAAACTCCAATAAAAATTGTAACGTGTAGAAACAAGTAGGTTGGCCTACAACATATGGTATTGCCCCGTAAATGGATGAAACTTGGTGTGGACCTCAAGGAAGGTCTATATGATCCTTATGTGCCATGTATGATGTTCCATTAGGCTTCGTAAGTCACAGAAGTGCTCCACAAACCTTCTCCTTCAACTGATTGTCTGGATGCTCTATTCTATGAAAGCTGGTGATCTTCTCATAGCAATAACTTTCTAGAAACAAATCCAAATCACTTGAAATCTGAATATGATGTATAAACACTATGAAGATGCTATGTCTTGCTTTGCGAGCTCTGATATGAAGATGCGGTAAAATGTTGAAACTATAAATGACTAAAATGAACTAAAAACAAAAGAAAAGAAAGAATGCAAATATTTTTGGTTGATGCAAGATTGTTGTACAACCTGGGATACTCCTACATTAGAAACCTAGGGTTATTGAAATTGTGAGTCCCTCACTTTCTTGGGGCTGGACGAAAACTAAGGTGGTCGACCTTAGCCTGAGCCCTGAGCTATCTATGATGAATCATCTTCCAATCTTCCTTTCCACTTAACCAAATATTATTTTTACTACTTGCCTCTAGTACTGTGTCCAACACTACTATCCAAGATGTCCTATATATGCTCCAGTTGTTTCTATGGTAATTGATTCATCAAACCATGTTTAATGTTGAATATAGGTGATATACTCAATGTCTCTGGTATCTCCACTTCTTATGCATTTCTTGAATCAAACTTCTTCATCTTCAACTTGTTGTATGTCTCCACTAGAAATCCCTCTTTTCTTAGATATACCATTACTTCATCTCTAACTAAAAATTATTTATGTCTCCTCTTCCCCATCTTCTTGTTCCTTATACTTACATTCATCTCCTCGAAATGCTTCCTGAATTGATTATGTATTGTCTCCATGTATCCTGTAAATTCTTCTACCTCTGCATGTCTCTTATTCTCCATATAGATGTCTCTCAACTCTGCAACTCCTCTAGATTTTACTCCTGTTACAATCTCAAATGGTGTCTTCCATGTACTCCTATTCACTAAATTATTGTATGCAAACTCTACTTGCAATATAATCAGATCCCAATTCCCTACTTTGTCCCCTACTAAACATCTCAACAAGTTACACAAACTCCTATTTACCACTTTTGTTTGTCCATCTATCTATGGGTGAAATGTTGAACTGAACTTTTGGTCTATCTTCATCTTCTTACACAATGTCTTCCAAAATAATCCAATGAATCTTGTATCTATGTTTGAAATTATACTCTTAGGTAATCCATGCAATCTCACAATCTCCCTAAAAAATAGGTCAGCAACATGCACTACGTCATTTGTCTTCTTAAACAAGGAATGAAATGTGACATCTTTGAAAATCTATCCACCATTACAAATATAGAATCATATCCCCTCCATGTTCTTGGAAAACCCAATATGAAATCCATGCTTATATCTTCCCAAGGTCTCTCTGGTATTGTCAAAGATTTGTACAATCCAGTATTCTAATTACTCATTTTTGCAACTTGACAAACTCTATAACTCTAAACTCACTTTGTTTCATTCTTATGTATCTAGGGCCAAAAGCATTGTACATTTACCAAATCTATTGTCCTATCAATTCCAAAATAGCCTGCTAATCCACCACTATGCTTCTCCTTGATCAAATTATCTCTCATTGAACTCCTAGGTATACACAACTGATTTCTTTCGAACAACATATCCTCCTAAATGAAATAGTCTAGCCACTTACTTCTATCTATCACAATAGGTTCCTTACATGCTTTCCATGCTTCTACAAAATAAAGATCTTCTTCATACATGTGCTTTAGTTCCTCAAATCCTAATACTTGTACTCTCATCTCTATTAGCAAATTCCTTCTTCTACTCAATGCATCTGCAACTTTGTTTGACTTTCCACTCTTATGCTTCAATACAAATCTATAACTCTGCACGAACTCTACCCATCTCATATGTCTCTGATTCAATTTTCCTTGACTTTTCAAATATTATAAATCTTGATGATCCATGTACAATACAAGTTCCTTAGGCAACAAATAATGTGTCCAATTCTTCAAAACTTGAATTATGGGATAGAACTCCTTATCATAAAATAAATATCTTCTCATTGCATCATTCAACTTCTCATTGAAATATGCTACTAGTCTCCCTTCTTGACTTAACACTAGTCCTATTGCATTTCCCCTGGCATCATAATCAACTTGAAATACTTTGTTGAAATATGTTAATGCTACCACTAGCTGCTCTGTCACTTTCTACTTCAATAATTCAAAACTCTTATTAGCTCTTGATTTCCACTTGAAATCCTTTATGTCACCTCTCATTGGTGTGCATACTGAACTAAAATTTCTAATGAACTTCTCATTAAAACTTGCTAATCCATGAAATGATCTAACCTCTCCAATGTTCTCTGGTGTTGGTCACTCAACAATTGCTCTAGCCTTCTTAGGTTCCATTTTCAATCCTTCTGAAGAAATCATAAACCTCAAATATACCAATTCTTCCTTCATGAAACTACATTTCTTGATGTTTATCAATAATTGCTCTTCTCTCAACCTCTACAATACTTGTCTAATATACCACATATGTTCTTCCTTTGTCTTACTAAAAATAAGGATATCATCCAAGTATACAATAACAAACTTACCTAAGAATTTCATCAAAACCTTATTAATCAACCTCATGAAAGTACTCGGTACAGTAGTCAATCCAAAAGGCATCACTAACCATTCATACAATTCTTCATTTGTCTTGAATGCTGTCTTCCACTCATCTCCTTCTCTGATCCTAATATGATGGTATCCACTCTTCAAGTCTATCTTTGTGAAATACTTTGCTCCACTCAAACAGTTCATAATGTCATCCATCCTTGGCAATAAAAATCTATACTTAAGTGTGATCTTATTGATTGCTCTAAAGTCTATACACATCCTCCATTCTCCATCTTTCTTTAGTGCAAGTACTGCAGGTACCATACATGGGCTCAAACTTTCTCTGATCAATCCTTTCCTTAATAATTCTTGTATTTTTCCATTCAGCTCTGTATTCTCTGTTGATGTCATCTAGTGTGCCACTTTGTTAGGCAAACTATCTCCAAGTATAAGGTCCATATGATGATTGATGTACTCTAGATTGGTGGCAATCCTTCAGGTACATTATCTGATATGATGTCTTGGTACTCTGTCAATGATTCAGTTATCTCCTCTAGTGGTGGTTTTTCTTCTTTTCTAGTAACAGTCTCTGCACTTAGATCTCTACACTTCTTAGGAATCAAAGAAAAACACATATTCTCATGTCTCAATCCATTCAAAAATTTCCTTCCATCAACCAAATAAATTATAGCATTCCTAAATACTTTACTTTTAGGCTTATCGTCAGAATGTATCAAGATATGTTTCTTTCCATTTGATGTTATTCTTTAAGTATTCTTTCTCCCATCATGTATAGTTTTTCTATCATACTACCATGGTCTACCCAATAATATATAACATACATCCATCGGTATAATAGATCACACAATACTTCATCATTATAAGATCCTATAAGAAATTTCACCAAACATTGTTCACTCACCAATACCTTATGTTCATCTTGAATCCATGCTATCTTGTAGGGCTTAGGGTGTTTCAATCTCTCTAGGTTCAACTTAGTCACCATCCCCTTTTTAACCAAATTATCAATACTACCACCCACTATTAGTGATAACTTTACAACATTTACCTCTTGATTTGCATCTGGTCTAGAACAAAATTTTCCTTTGTGGTAGTTCCTTATTTGTCTCTACTTGAAATAGTGTTCTCCTCATGACTAATGATTCTCCTTTCTCTGGTTTTCCCACTGAACTAGGTGATCCAACAGGTTCTTCCTCTGCATAAGTTGCTCTTGCACAATTGTTAGTCCTTTGTCTTGTACTTCCCTAATGACATTCAAATGCTCTATGTCCTTCACCTCCACATTTAAAAAAAGTTCCTCTAAATGATCTCTTATTAAACCCTCTTTCATCTCTCTTGTATCCTTAATTGTGGTAAGAATTATGATTTCCTCTATTGTTGCAGTAGAAACTTATGTCATCTCTCCCTCTATAGTATGAATTATTGTCCTTTTCTTCCTTCCGGTATGGGCTACTCTCTTTGTTCTTCTCTACATATGATCTTTCTCCTCTGGAATATGTTCTACCTCTTTGAAGTTTGCCTCCTCTACTTTGTCTTTGCTCATGCTTCTTATTCAATTTGTCTTCAACTTTCAATGCAAACTAATATGCTTCTTCTATTTTTGTCATCCTTACCAAACTTAGTTCTTATTGAATATTCAATCTTAATCCATTTATGTATCTTGCCACTTTCTCCTTGCTTGCTTCACTATGTCTAGTCCTTATGACCATCTTATGAAATTCCTTAGTATGTACTCCTTTACAGATCTCTCCTTTTGCCTTAGGTTTTGTGATCTCTTCAACTATTCCAACTCATAGTAAGCAAGTATGAACTAATTCTTTATCTTTTTCACCATCCTATCCCATTTTGTGATCTTCTCTTTTCCTCTCCTATTCCTATCCAATTGAACTTCTTTTCACCAAATAGAAAAATGTCCAACTTAGTTTTTGCAAATCTTACTCTCTCTAGATCTTCAATTTCCTCATATTCAATGTATTCTTACAAATCATTTATCTAATTAATCAATTCCTCAGGATTCAAATTTTGAGTATAGTTTGGTACTTTTAGTATAGGTCTCTTTACAATCTTAGAAATAGCCTTCAACATCTTCACTTGATTAGATTCTTCTTCTTGTAGGGCTTCTTCATTTTGATCAGCTGATTGAAATTCTTCATCATCACTTTCAGCATCATGTCTATGGTTTAGTCCTCTTCTTCTATCTTCTTCTATAGAATCCAATCAAACTTTCATTGTCCTCATCATCTCAATCATTTCTTCCATTCTTCCAACAAAATTGGTCATAGAAAGCATCCTCGGTGGGATCTCTTCCTAGGATCTGGTGCAACTGACTTAATTCAACGATCTGATTACAAGGTAGCAATTGCCTCACAATCATCGCCCTATTGAAAAACATCAGTACACTACCTCAAGATAGTGATCTATTCACCACAAGATCTTATAGAATGCCTTCAGTCCCCAAAGGTTTCAAAACTTCACTCTTATACCACTTGGTGCAGTCATGGCAAGAGGGTTCAAAGAATGAATTGTCCAAACCATGCAACTAGAGTAAATACAAAGGAAACAACACAATATAAAGTGCAATGGAAGACTCATATACTCATTATATCATGAAATAGAATTCTCATATGCCAGCAACATGTGGACCACAAACAAAGGGCTCACAGGCTTGCTTTCCAGGTTACAACAGATATGAAAGATATGGTAGCGAAGTGCCTTCTTGAAAAGAATCTATCTATCTTGTGAGAATACTAACTAAGAATTGACTTCCTAATGCATCTAATAGATGCATTTATATCATCTTCAAGCTCATAGAATCCTTTGCATCGGCTAAAGAAGTTACTAACTCCAATGAAGTTTTAATGTGTAGAAACAAGTAGGTCAGCCTACAACATATGGTATTGCTCTGCAAATGGATTAAAATTAGTATGGACTTCAAGGAAGGTCTATCTAATCCTTATGTGCCATGTATGATGTTCTATTAGGCTCTGCAAGTCACAAAAGTGCTCCACAAACCTTCTCCTTCAATTGTCTGTCTGGATGCTCTGTTATGTGAAAGCTAATGATCTTCTGATAGCGATAACTTTCTGGAAAAAAATCCAGATCACTTGAAATCTGAATATGATGTATATAACACTATGAATATTCTAAGTCCTACTCTATGAGCTCTAATATGAAGATGTGGTAAAATGTCAAAATTACAAATAACTGAACTAAACTGAAAATGAAAGAAAAGAAAGAATGCAAATATTTTTGTTTGATGCAATATTGCATAGCAAGCTGGGATGCTCCTGCATCACTAGCCCATGAAAAATAAAACACACAATAATAGGGCCATAAATAGTATTATAACTATTAGAACAATCAAAGACAACATCAACATCAACATAAAAAAATGGGACAGTAGGGTGTAAATAGTGCCCATGCTCAAAATATTAACAATTAGACAGCACAGAATCAAGTGAATCACTAGCATGGCAACATTCAGAATGTTAGGTCTATCTAGCAAAGACAAGCACAAAGATTTCCTCCATAGAGGCAACCACTAGGAGTTGAAAGTTATAAAAAACTTGATTTCTTTGGCATGCCTAACTTTCCTAATCTAATTCCAAATGAGATTAGGGGAAATATTCCTAGATTTCAAGGTAACAATATTGTCACAAGTGAGGAGAACCTTAGACATTTTATTAATGTCACTAATGAATATGAAATTGAGGATGAAGATGTCATGAAAAAATTATTTGTACACTCATTGGAAGAAAGTACTAAAGAATGGTGTAAGGCTCTCCTTGATAATAGTATTGAATCTTGGGAGGAGTTCATGAGAGTGTTTAGATTGTAGTATGGGTAAAGGATTGACCCCAAGTTTGTTATCCATGAACTCACAACTATCAAGAAGGCCATAATTGAGATAATAGCTGATTTTAATAGCCACTTCATCATGACAATGAGAAAGGTACCTCCTCATATGAGACCTAAAGATTCTATGTGTTTGGTTCTATATTGTGGGGCATTTGACTCAAAGATAAGATTCCACAAACATTAAGGGAGGCATATGCTACAATGTAATGTCCCCTTTTGGGAACAATGCTAATTTTTCCTAAATTATCAATTTCCAAGCAACAAAAGTCTAGATAGTACCTTGGCTTAATTTAACTCCTCTATATGTGTGTGTAGTTCCACTTTACTCTTGCTATGCTCTAATATGTCTATATGGAGAATGGTTGTGAATTCCCTTCTTCCAGCTGTATATATATATATATATATATATATATATATATATATATATATATATATATATATATATATATATATATATATATATATATATATATATATATATATATATATATATATATATCTGTATACATGTATGTATATCTGTATACATGTATAGATATATATACATGTATATATATACATGTATATATATATACATGTATACATATATATACATGTATACATATATGTATATACATATATGTATGTATACATATATGTATGTATATACATATATGTATACATGTATATATATATATACATGTATATATATACATGTATATATGTATATACATATACTTATATACATATATATAGATATATACATATATATACATATATACACATACATATATATATACATATATACATATATATATATATACATATACATATATATATACATACATATATATATCAGTTATATTCCTTTGAGATTGTTTTTAGTTGTTTTCCAATTTGGTACTATATATATGTAGATGTGACTGATTTATATTTCTATATAATCCTTCTTATCTTTCCATCTCTATATTCCTTGCTAGATTATTACATATATCTTTTATGGTATTCATTTCTGTGATTGCTTGATTGATATTCCAATCCTTGCTTGATCCCTTAATTATATATATGTAACTCGTATTACTTCTCCTCTTAGATGATTTGATATTGCATTTCCTTCTCTTCAAGTGTGTTTCTATTTTTTGTTTGATTGTTGATTGATATATGAAAATGCTTGATTTGTATTTCTATTTGTGATTCAGATGATCGATTGATTTTAGAATGAGATGATGCTATCTTATTCCATTTTTCTTCCTACCCATTCCATATTTATTTCAATGTCTCCTTTACTCATTGGTCGCCACCCTTCCAAGAGACATTACTTCTCATGGTAATTGTTTGTTTGTCTTCAACTAAATCATCATAATCATTGTCCCTTTGACTTTAAATACATTACTTGTAATTATTTCATATGGATTGATTAATCATTTTCTTTACAAGTAGTATTTAGTATTGTTTATTAATTTCTATTTTCTTGTTATATTAATCGTTGTCTTATGTTGTTTTTAGAGGTAATCATAGCCTCTTCACACAAAAACATCACCTTTGGTTTACCTTAATCTTCTTTAAATATCATCACTGACATTATAATTGCTGGTCTTAGACTTTTAGTTGTATTTACATTATAAACTAATGTTAGTATATTAGTTTAAGTCCATTTGGAGATCGTTGTCTTGTTTGCATTCTTAATATATTCCCTGCCCTTTTCTTACATTCCTCCCTTTGACCGCCTCCTTTTATCCTTTATGAAGTGCCTCCACACAAATTAATAATAATCGCAACCCTCTATGAATTGCTTTTACTTACTTACGTAAGCTTCCATAACTCTTTATTGATGTTTATAATGATATTTAGATAATCCTTACTTTATATTAATATTTATTTATTTATATTTAACGATAATAATATTTAAATTAATTTATATTCATATTATTATAATAATATTTAATTTATTAATATTTATATTTATGTCATCATTATTGATATTTTATATTTATATATTATATATTATACTTAATAATATATTGTATTATATTATTATTATTATTATTATTATTATTATTATAAATATCTAAATTAATAATATATATTAAAGATATTTGTATGATGATATTATTTATTTTGTATATACACAATTATTATTTGAATTGACCATATTTCAAGAAAGCAATATCATCGTATATCATATGTTTAAATATTTAATTTTAACTAAACCTTAATATTGGGACATGACAACCCTCCCCACTCGAAATTACTTGTCCTCAAGCAATTACAATGAGTTCTTTCATTACCTTGCATCTTTAACATCTACCTTCCGATGTGTTGAGACGAAATCATGGTTTTGATCTAGAATGAATATTGCTTTAGCGAAGTATTTGTGAGTCCATGAAAGAGACTTTGTGACTAATGAAAGGCAAAAGCATTTTGTTCGATCTTGAATAGCAATGATGTGATGCAAGTATTATAGATGAATATGTGGGTTTTAGATAATAAAAAATATTTTCAATGTTGAAGAAATTTTTGAGAGTATTGAGATTCCAAAATTCCAATGAATGATGAAGATATCTTGATCTTTGATTACAAGATTCAGTCTTATACTTGTCATATGTTATTGATCTCAAAATTGAGAAGAGTTATGTTCTTGAGGCATAATTGATTATATGATGTCATGGACAAAAAAAATTATGATCAAAGAAGATTTGGTAAGATTTTATTTGAATAGCGATGTGATTGATGAAATATAAGTGTTATAGATGATTATGAAGAATGATCCTGGGAATTTGTGGGTTATGGGCCCATAATATAACTTAGTATCGATTTTATGTTACTTAAATAAAGAGAAGAACTCAAAGAGATTTTTGGGAAGAACTGATCTAAAATGAATTTGGTTTATGGGTCTTTGTGATTAATAAAATTAATTTTTTATGTTCTATACTTCTCTAATGTCCCCTTGTAGGATATATTGATTTCTTCACCTACACATGAAAAATAACTCTTGAAAGAGACATTAGTAATATTAAAGATCAATAAATTAGCAATGAAATCAATACATCATAACATAATTAATGATATAACATTAACATTTAATTTCAACATATAGTTATCCATACCTAAAGCCGATCCTTTGATAGAATCCATAGAAATACTTGCAAGTTAGAGCGTGATGGAGGGCACACTTCCTACCTATCACGCCCTGACAAGAGCATGATGGAGGGCATTCTTCCTACCTATCATCCCTTTAATATAACTTGTTAAGAGCATGATGGAGGGCATTCTTCCTACCTATCATCTCTTTAACATTAAGGCTCAAGAGTGTGATTGAGGGCACGCTTCCTACCTATCATGTCTTGATGAGGGTATGATGGAGGGCATTATTCCTACCTATCATCTCTTTAACATAGTTTAAAATTTTCCAATGGGGTCACCCAAGCATGCCAAGTAATCAAAAAATAATAAGGAATGCAGATAAACATGTATTGAATTTCTGATCAACTACAGCCATTTCCAGCCTATACAGCCATGGCAGTATAGGCAACTTGATCATAGTTTTATATATACTTCAAACACACATCCATTATGCTTTAAATAAGTGTTTTTGGCATACCATGATAACACAATAAACTCTATTTGAAAATCCATCCACATTTATTTCTAATATGCAACGTACCTTTTTAGCTGGTACGACATATTCTGGTATGGATCACTTCATGGCAATCTCAAGTTGATTGATAACAATCTAGTCTACCTTCCAAACTGATCACTAGAATAGATATAACATGTTGGAATCAATGGTAAAATGAATCATAGATATCACTGTAATATTAAATGATTTACTTCAGACCTAGGCCATACGGCCATGGAGGTACGATCAGCTCACAGACCAAAATATTTCACAACCAATATTTTTGCAAATACTCAAAAAAGAGGTGCCTAGAGATAGCAATCAGACTCCAACTATACTTTATCAACAAAACCTCCAACATGAATATCTAAAAGAATTCGTACCATACAGTACAGATAGCTGAAAAGAGTACAAACTTACTCACAATTAATTGAAACTGCATAAATATCAATGGAAATCTATCTAGAATGAATTGTCTATATCAGACGACAATATTGCAATAACATATAGGATGTAAAACACCTTTATTGATTTTATTTTTCGACTCCACAATCTGCAGGTACAGCCAGAACAAAAAAACTCTCCACAATACAAAGTATTAAATCAAACAACACACAATGACTTCAAGAGTATCTACCAACTACATAAAGAGAGATTACAATGACTATCACAACAAAACTTTCAATCTCTGATCAGCTCCATTGGTTTCCTAAAGTAGAAACCACCATTACCAGCTAGGGTAGATATCTCACTACCAAAACTGATCTTCTTCGAGTGGGTTTTCATCCACAAGAAGGTAGAAAATGGAAGAACACGTAGGTACAATCCAACAGACTAATAATACAAATTCCAAGCATGCCCCCAAATAAGCTCTCCATCAACTTATAAAGGCATTTGGGAGTTACAAACTCCACTTTCTTTAAAATATAATATTTTTTCTCCTCAACTCAATAAAGTCCTCACATTCCAAAGTGGTGCTCACTTAATAATAAGTCTAGGAGAAAATAAACTTATGTCCTCATCCCACACTTAAGTGCACCAAAATACAAATAACCTGATTAATTATCAATTTTCCTCAAATTACCAAAATTGATAATTAAATATTTACTCCAATGATTTGGAATGAGGATAAGAGGCTCTAGGACAACTAGGTTGAAAATAGGAACATTACACTTGATCCCTAAATTATATATATGCAACTCGTATTACTTCTCCTCTTAGATGATTTGATATTACATTTCCTTCTCTTCAAGTGTGTTTTTGTTTTGTGTTCGATTGTTGATTGATATATGAAAATGCTTGATTTGTATTTTTGTTTGTGATTTAGATGATTGATGGATTTTAGAATGAGATGATGCTATGTTATTCCCTTTTTCTTCCTACCCATTCCATATTTATATCGATGTCTCCTTTACTGATTGGTTGCCACCCTTTCAAGAGACATTACTTCTCATGGTAATCGTTTGTTTGTCTTTAACTAAATCATCATAATCCTTATCCCTTTGACTTTAAATGCATTACTTGTAATTATTTCATATGGATCGATCAATCATTTTATTTACAAGTAATATTTAGTATTGTTTATTGATCATTGTTTTCTTGTTATATTAATCAATGTCTTACATTGTTTTTAGAGGTAATCATAGCCTTTTCACATAGAAACATCACCTTTGGTTTACCTTAATCTTTCTTAAATATCATCGTTGACAGTATAATTGCTGGTCTTAGACTTTTAGTTGTATTTACATTATAAACTAATGTTAGTATATTAGTTTAAGTCCATTTGGAGATCGTTGTCTTGTTTGCATTCTTAATATATTTCCTGCCCTGTTCTTATATTCCTCCCTTTGACTGTTGCCTTTTATCCTTTATGAAGTGCCTCCAAATGAATTAATAATAATTGTAACCCTCTATGAATTGCTCTTACTTACTTACGTAAGCTTCCATAACTCTTTATTGATGTTTATAATGATATTTAGGTAATCCTTACTTTATATTAATATTTATATTTATCTCATCATTATTTATATTTTATATTTATGTATTATATATTATACTTAATAATATATTGTATTATTATTATTATTATTATTATAAATATCTAAATTAATAATATATATTAAAGATATTTGTATGACGATATTATTTATTTTTTATATACACAATTATTATTTGAATTGACCATATTTCAAGAAAGCAATATCATCGTATATCATATGTTTAAATCTTTAATTTAAACAAAACCTTAATATTGGGACATGACATACAACCATAAACATAGAAAGTAATATCTTCAAGAAAACACATCAAAAGATCTAATGTAAATGTTCCAACCAAACAAAGAAGATTTCAATAAGCCCCTCACTACTAATGATAAATTGGATAAGCTCGTGGGGGTTGTGAAAGATTTATCTTTTAAAGTTGCTAGAAATGATAAAGGGTTGCCACTCAGGGTGCTGCAACACATTTCAATAAGGGCCAGAGATTGCATAATAGGCATTATAACATTGATTGGTCTAAGAGGCCACAACAAAATGATAGACAAGTTGCCCCTAGGCATGGAAGTTTCAAATAGCTTGAAAGGAACACTCATGATCTATTGAGAAAAGATCAAGTCAATATTCAAGATGAGTCTCTATAGTGTCAGGAATGCTTCCCTCTCCATGACCTAACAAATTATGTGGTGGCTCATTCAATGAGTAGAGATAACAAATTTCTAAATAAAGAAGGTTTGGTTGAGTGCTATGAGGAGGAGATAAACTAATTTGACACATAAGGTTATGAGTAGATAGGTTAGGGTGTTGATTATGATAGCTATGAAGAGGATGATCATAATTTTCTAATATTATTATGAAGAAGGCCCAAAGAAATATTAATTTCTAGCTCATGATTTTTGTCATTTGAGGGATCTTATGTAGAAGAAGTACTAGGAGTCCAAGCCTTCAAAAGAAGATATGAAAGCCTTGATTAATGCAACCATTTTGCAAGTCTAATGAGTTTATCAGATGACAAAATAGGTTAGTGCCTATGAAAAATTATCCTGTTGTAGAGTTAAGACAACAAGAATTGAAAGGGAATAAGGAAAACTGTAAGGCAAGCATGGATAAGAAAGACAATAGTGCTCCCAAGAAGAATGTGTTAGAAAAGAAGAAGCTTTCTACATAGCCACCAATAGCAAAGAAGAAGTACATGTAAAAAATCTAGCACAAGTAGCACAACCAGTTGTTGTGCCTATTCCTAGAGTTCATGATCTAAAAGGTAGTGACAAGCATAATCAACCTCAAATACAAAAGGAATCAAAAAAGGGCAAGGAGAAGTGAGAGGAACCTCCTGCAACAATATAATTAAAATGCATGAAATAATATATTTATATAAATAGTAGAAACATAGAAGGAATTTATTGATCATAGGCCACTTCAAGGGGGCAACCTCCTTTGAGAAAACTCAATACAATAAATTGTGGATGCCTTCATTGGACTCAACACTTACTTATGTACTAAGTCTAATCTAAACAACTACTAATTCTCATCAATGTGGGATAATACAACCTCCTCTAAGCAATATCAATACAATAAATTCGTGGATGCCTTCATTGGCCTCAAGACTTACTTATATACTAATTCTAATCTAAACAACTACTAGTTCCCATGAATGTGAGATAATACAATATGCTCACAAGATGACTTACAAAGAATATGTTTCCATAGCAACTAATATACTAAAAAGGTAAAGAGAAGGGTTAAAAATAGGTTCCTAATGTCCCCTCCCTCTTAGAAAATCTTTGTCCTCAAAGCTTAAGATGTGGGAATTGTTACTAAATCTGAAATAGTCATTCCCACATTGCATCCTCTTGTTGCATTTTGTTCCACTAAATTAATACCTTTGTGATGGATCAAGAGTGAAGTTGACGAGTGTTCTTGTTGAGGATTACCTCCAGCTCCATAAGGATGGATCCTTCATTATCAAGTTCTCATAAAATAGTTTGCATTGTGATGTTGGTGCCAAGAACTTTCTTAGACAAGAGACATGAAATATTGGATGAACTAAAGAAGGTGGGAGCTCCAATTTATAAGAAACCAACCCAATCTTCTGAAGAACCTTATATGACCCATAAAACATTGGAGCTAGCTTATGACGCCCTTTGAGTTTTAGTGATGATTGCTTGTATGGCTGTAGGTGAAGAAAATCCATATCACCTACTTGAAAAGTGCACTCAGAATGGTGCTAATTAGCCTGTTGTTTCATTCTATTTCTTTCCATGTGAAGATTGTCCTACAAGATGTAGAGAATCTGATGCCAAGCTTAGAGAATCGTGTCGACTACCTAAACTGGTGAACTACTAGGGGTGTATGGAAGGATTATTGGTAGTGCATGACCATAAACTACTTCATATGGAGTCATTTTAGTTAAAGTGTGGTAGGAGGTATTGTACCACCATTCAACAAGAGGGAGGCACTTTGCCCACTAATGTTGTTGTTATGAGGTGAAGCAATGAAGGTAGGTTTCCAAACATTTGTTGACAATTTTAGTCTAGCATGGTTTGTTTGTGGATGATACCTAGAACTCATCTTTAATTTGGTGCTAGTGTGTCAAAAAAGTTCTTTCCAAAAATGACTGGTGAAGGTTGCATCATGATCTAAGATAATGGAAGAAGGGATATTGTGAAGGCAGAAGATCTGGTCCAAAAAAAATTGTACAACTGAGGAGGTGGTATAGGGATGGCTAAGGGTACAAAAATGACTATATTTTGAGAGGTGATCAACCATAACAAAGATTATTGTCTTCTCTCCAGATTTAGGGAACCCTTCAATGAAATCCATATAAATATTTGTCCAAATCCTTGTAAGGATGGGCAAGGGTTCAAGCAACCTAGGAATGAGTGTTATTTCACCCTTGTTGTGTTGGCAAGAATCACATTCAGCCATGATCTATTGAATTTCACATTTCATTCCCTTCCAAAATAAGTTACATCATGCCTGCTCATAAGTTTTGAGAAAACCTAAGCGCCTTGCTGATGGAAAAGCATGGAGTTCATAGAATACAGCTTGCTAAAGATCTATGCTCTAGGGAAGCACCAAATGGCCCTTGTATCATAGAGAAGTGCGCCATCCCAAGAATAGTGTGGTACAATAGAGGGGTTAGTGGCCAACTGTTGAATGATTTGAGATAATGAAGAGTCATTGACATAGCCCTATTGTACATATTCCAACCAATTTTGAATAGGCATAGAAATAGCTGAAAGGGAAGCTTGGTCATCAAATGTGTGAGAAAGAGCATTCACCATAATATTGTCCTTACCATTCTTGTAAGTGATCTCATAGTCATAACCCATGAGTTTATTGACCCATTTCTGTTGTTCTGGGGAGGAGACCCATTGTTCTAGGAAATATTTTAGACTCTGGTAATTAGTTTTGATGCAAAAATGATTCCCCAATAGGTATGGCCACCACTTTTGTACTTCATGCAAAATGACCATCATTTCCTTCTCATACGTAGAGAGTACTAAATTCTTACTAGAAAGGGTTTTACTGTTGAACGCAATGAGGCATTATTCTTGGAGGAGAACAATACCAAGTCCATTTCTGCAAGCATCGCTCTCATTAGTGAAGGTCTTGGAAAAATTTGGCATAGCTAAAATAGGGGTACACATAGCTTGTTTCAATTTTATAAATGCACACTCAACAGCTTGTGTCCAAGTAAAAGCATCCTTCTTCAACATAGTTGTCAGCAAAGTTGCAATCTTCTTGTAATCCTTAACAAACTTGTGATAGTAGCCAGTTAGCCCCAAAAAACCACAAAGGCTCTTGAGTGTTTAAGGATGCAGCCAATTTTTCATGGCGCCTACTTTTGCGAGATCCACCCGAACCCCTTGGGCTAAAACAATATGCCCAAGATATACTCCACTTCATCCTAGCCAAAAACACATTAAGACTATTTTCCATAGAGATGATGATTATAGATAAACTTTATAGTGCGAGATCTAGATGTTGGAGATACTCATCCCATGTTTTACTATAGATGAGGATATCATTAAAGAATAATAGAATGCATTTCCTTGGGTAGGGCCAAAATATTTTATTCATCAATGCTTGAAATGTTGAAGGAGTATTAGTGAGGCCAACAGGCATGACTAAAAACTCATAGTGGACATCATGTGTGTGGAAAGCTATTTTAGGGATATCATCCTCATGAACCTAGATCTGGTGATACCTCAGACAAAGATCCAACTTGGAGAAAAAATGAGCAACATGAAGCTCATCAAGAAGCTCATCAATAATAGGGATTAGAAACTTGTCCTTGATTGTGATATGATTAAGTGCTCAGAAGTCAATATAGAGGCTCAATGACCCATCTTTTTTCTAGACAAGAAGAATTAGTGAAGAAAATGGGTTGGTACTAGGGTGAATAATGTCTTGCTTCAGTAAGTCTCAAATGAGCATCAAAATATCTGTCTTTTGGTGAAATGGATAGTAGTGGGGCCTGATGATGGGAGGAACGCTTCAAGGAAGGATCTGAATTCAATGGTCCTCTAGCCATGAAGGTGGCAATCCCACTAGTTCAGCAAAGATGCATGCATACCTATCTAAAATTTGTTGTAGATCAGAAGTAGTGGAGACTTTTCATGGGTGCATCTGAATGGAATGGAGCTAGGAAATGACGCCATGTGAATTCTTCTTAAGAACCTTTTCCATGCAATGTAAACTTATGATGTTGAGAGACCCTAGTTGTAAGCCCTTCAATGTGTCTTTTTGCCTATTGTCTAAAAATTGCATCCAAAGTTCAACAAAATCCCATAAGATAGGTCTAAGTGTGCATAACCATTAAGCACCCAAAACCACATCACATCTGCCTAAGGGCAAGGAAAACATACTAGAGCACACATGTTATAATCTCCAATAGAGATACGCACATTACGACACTTCCCTTTGCAAGGTAATGTGCCCCATTGGCAATCATGACATCAAAGTGGGAGCAAGGATGGACAAACCAATTAGCCTGTTTGGTGATCTGAGGGCCAATGAAGTAATGAATGCTACCAGTATCAATGATTAGGAGCTTCTTGAAGTAACCCTTGACCCACATGATTTCTGGGGTGGTGACTCCTGCTAAGGCATGGAGAGAGATCTCTGGGTGGTCTTCCTGAGAAGCAAGTTTAACAAGTCATTGCTAAGCATCTTCCTGGTCATCTGTTGTATCTTGATCATGTACCCAAACCTCAATTTCAGGAAGAGAGTCCACATCCAATAGGTAGAGCTTTTTCTCAACACATCGATGTCCCCAAGTGAATTTCTCATCACAATTATAACAAAGTTTTTTTTTTTAATTTGCCTACATCTCTATTTTAGTCAAATGCTTGATAGGAGTTATTCTAGGAGCTAGCGTTGTTTGAGATCTTTGGGGAGTTGTATTTATGAATAGAAAAAAATTAGATTTGGATCACTACCAAGTTGTGATCTTGTTCTCTACCAACTTAGCCAACCCTAGGGCTTCCATGATTGTGCTAGGACATAATATTTTAACCTTAGATCAAATTGCATCCTTCAAACCACTGACAAAACAACTACTGAAGAATTCATTAGAAAATCGCTCTATGTGATTGGCTAGTTTTTTAAATTCTGTCTAATATCATCTCACAGTGCCTATTTGGCAAAGTTCAGTGAGTGCTCTAGTGAAGTCATCAAAAACACTAGGGCCAAACGATTACAAAATGAGTTTACAAAAATTGGTCCATTGTGGCTTGTCATGAGCCTTGAGATACCAATGGAACCATTGAAGGGATTCATGTTCCAAGTGAAAGGATGTAAGTGGGACTTTGTTGACATCAAAAGCATTACGTAGACTAAAATATTGTTTTGCCTAGTATATCCATCTAGTCAGATTTGTACTATCGAATCGAGGAAAATCAAGCTTCGGCCCACGAAAATTGCTGGAAGAAGAAAAACTAGTGTCTGAAGAAGACTTTGGTTGTCGTCTATTGTTCATGGCTAAATGTTGAAGATTGATTTCGAGAGTTTTTTCATCAAGATCTTGGATTTTGGTCTTGAGGGTGGTAATGTCATCCTCCATGTTTTTGGCTCCTATTTTGGTCAGTACCATAGCCAGAAGATGTTTTTGGAATGGGTAGAAAAATGTGTGCTAAAACACATTTAGTAAAAGGAAATTTTAATTTGAAGAAAACCGGAATGGGTAATTGGGTTTTGATTAGATTTTTGATAATTTCTGAGGGAAATGGGAGAATAAAATGGTGATTTCATAAGCGGGGTGAAAGAATGGGAAAATTTGTCCAAGAGGGACAAAGGAGCATAAATATGAAAGGAACGATGTGGTAAAATCTCAAAGCTATTGGGTGAGATTTGAAGTTATGGCAAACCTGTTGATGGTGGTTTTAGCACACAGCAATGTAGGTGTGATTGTTGGTTTTACACCTCTCTTGAAAAGTATCCTACCCTAGGTAAGACTACTCCAAGGATAATACAGTTAGGTCTTAGCTTGCTAGGAATCTCTCAATTGGTATGTTCTAGTTATGTCTACAAGGGGTCTTACATGCAATCTGCAAATCTTTAGGTTTGGGGCAGCAAATACACATAAACCCTTTTATGATTTTAGCTAATAAACAAGGTAAAGTGCTGCTAAAATTCCTATTCTAACAGCTAACAGTGGTTTTTTTAAAGAAAATGCAAAAGGTTTAGGGTTTTAGAAGGATCCTAAGTGACATTCACAATGCAAGGGTTATCTTCAGTAGACAAATACTCCAAAAACTTTAAACCAACTTTCTGAGTTACCAAACTGAAATGGGTGTTACAGTGCTATAGAAAACAGTGCTATCTTCAATGGAGGTTGAAAGATTTTTAGATTGCATTCATTTGTTAAATACCTAATAAAAAATGCAACCTAACTTATGAAATGCAATTGAACTTAAGCACAACAATTAGCCCAGGGTAACTTTACACAGCTATTTACCATCAACAAACAACTAAAAGTATGGACTTAGAGTATTCATCAAATACTTCAGCAAACCATGAAAATTACAAAAGCACAACTAATCTAACTATGGGAGAGCAAAAACTGAACCATGAAAACCACAATGACTCAACACAAGATACAAATTCTCATAATTACTACAGAAACTTACTTTGTATTACTTGAAATGGCATAGAGTCAACAATTCGGCATCAAAATTGCTCTTGCAAATAGTGGAAATGGCAGCCCTTTATATAGAAAGCAGCATACCAAGTTTTCAAATGAACAATGGAGATTAACTCAACACCGACGGTCCAGATTACATCAATAAATACAATAATAGTTCAGCTCACATCAATTCTTGGATTACATTTTGTCCTTTATGAAAAAGATAAAAAACAGCGTCCAGATACATTGAATCTAGTCAATTTGACTAGCCAACTCAGTATATTAATAGAAAAGAACATTTTAGAAGCAAGAAAAGACAAAAATAGAGTCACATGCTGCCCCGAATACAATAATTTATAATTGTGACAAGATTGCATCATTAGAATATTCAAAATAGTATCAAGATTCATTGTCTAAATCAATCTTTTCTTCACTAGCTAGCTTGTTATGATAAGTCAACCAGGCATCAAGTGCAGGATTAATGTCAGACAGATCTGGATCCTTCAAATGATTTATCCGATAATCAAACACTTCTAGTTCTCAACTAAATTTGCTATGTATTATTTCTATCTCTGCCCCTACCTTCTAAAACACCTTGAACTCAGCTCTGAGGTCACTTGCCTTGTCCAACCTCTCCTCCATACTGAGCGTGTCATCTTAAAAAATTACTTTATGCAACTTATCCTTACATTTTTTGACATCAAACGGGGCATAATCATCATAGGATGCTTCCCTACAATCCCTCAAAGAGTCATTGATGTCATATATGACTAATCTCAATTCTTCATCAGCTGGTTTATATGCTTCTTTTATGTGCTCAAAGGTTTCTTTTCTCAAAAGCAGTTGTTGATACCATTCAATAGCCTTTGGTAGCTGATTCCTAGTCAAAATATTCTCTATAACTAGAGTCTGAGCGGGCAATTCTCTGATACCTTTTATCCGGGGATACATATGCAAATAATACTCATCAAAAGAATCACATTCTTCATGCAAGTCTTTCCATTTCTTATGCAACTCTACCAATTTTTGGTGCGCTTGAGTGGAGGCACTTATGGCTTCACATCCCATCTCAAAAACTTTGAGTAACCAATTCTCTATACCTTGGGACTTTGATCTAACCTAGCCCAATTTAGTCATTTCATCAGTAGACAGGAAAGTAGGTATTGTCCTTATATCTCCTTCTACATCTACTGGCTTTATAAAAAATTGTAGACATGCTCGAAGTTCTTCATTTTGTTATTTCAGATCTTTCTTGGACATTTCATCTTTGTCTAATTGCTCCAAAATTGATGTGACTAAGCCCTTGAAATCATCCACTCTTTGAGAATGAGTGGCTGGACCTAGATCAATTGTAGATATATATAATCCTTTGCCCTGACTTGTTCTTGTGCTGTATCAGCTGGCGGGACTATTATTTCTGCTATCCTTGATCCTAGTTCATTCTTATAGATTCTTGATTGAATCTTAGCCTTTTTCTGCTTCTTAGGCTTTTGAGCCTGTGACAGGATAATGCTCAAGTCAAGCTACATTACTTCCACTTGTGGCTCAAGATATGCCATTCTGCCTTATAGCCATTTAGGAGCAGAAGATTGGTTTAATTCAGAGGCTCCACCCTTATCAGATATAGCCAACTCTTTGAAAGGTTCTAGGTTTTTCTCTTCATTCTTCTCTAGGCTTTTCTCTTCTCCCTTTTCTTCTTCTAGGGCCAAATTCTCTAGATTTGTCATTACATTCTCCTATGCAATTTTGAAAATTTCCTCTATTTAATCTTTATCTTGAGGACTATTAGATATATCAATAACTTCCACATCAACTGAAGGTTCATGGAAGTCATCAGTATTTACTTTAGACAATACCCCCTTTTCCTCCTCAATTGTTGTTTTAGGCTCTTGTAACCCCAATTCTGCACACACTTTCTAAATCCCGGGAAACAATGCTACTGCTAATGAGTCCGCAGGCATTTGTGAGATAGGGATAGCAGAAGATATGGCTAAGGAAGGCGTATTGACCTGTGTCAGGTTAGCCAAGACTGATGATAAGGAGGAAGAAATGACAAGAGGTGAAGGAAAGGGTAGTGAAGGTAGAGGAAGAGGAGGTGAAAGGATGGTGGAAATGGGAGGCAATGATAAAGAAGAAGAAGATGTAGGTGTAGTGGTGGTGGAAGGGTATGAGATGGTAAAAGTGGAGGAAATAGGGCTGCTATAGGCACTAGAAGGAATTGCCAGTGAGCAGGAGGTAGCAGCAATGGTAGAGGTAGGAGAGGTAGCAGGAGACGTTTCCTGAGTTATAGAGGCTAAGGTTATGGGTGAGGTGGATGTAGCAGAGGAAGGGGGAATGGAAAGAGAAGTGGCAGCAGAAACAACAGGGGTTGAGACAGCAATGTCAACACTTTGTGTAGGAGGTTGGGCAGTTGGAGGATTGGAATCATTCTTAGTTGTGGCATCCTCCTTATTAGCTTCTTTTACTTTTACCCTTTTGGTCTTTGATCTCTCTCCATAACCACTTGGCATATCTCTTTTCTTGGAATCTCTGGTCCTGGTTGAGGGAGGTTGATCCTTCTTCTGAGGAGACCTTACAAATGTCTTCTTCGTCTTCTTTGCCTTTTCTGCCAGAGATGTGTGTTCTTCACTATCTGATTTCTATTTTTTAGCTAGCTCTGCCTCATCTGTGACCTAAATGGGTTCATCCTCTTCTCCCCTAGAGTCATTGTCTGATTCCACTATTGTGTAGGTGCTGAACTCCTTGTCCATTCAGAACAGCCACTTGAGCTTTGACCCAGGCCTTACTCAACCTGATTGGTTCTCTCATTACAACTTCTAGGGAGCTCTCTTCTGCATTTGCCCAATTTGGCAATGGAATGGGCTGATGGTACTGAGCCTTCCATGGTCCTCTGACCATAACATTTTCATCATCTTGCAACTGATCTGGTACTTCCATTATATGAAACCTTTTGATGAAGTCTAGGGGCAGCCTTGCATGTGCTTTCTTCATAACCTCATAATCATTAGGACAGTTGGCCCAAAAGTCTTCAATATGTACTTTGTGGAAGAGCTTCTTACTTACAAATCTTTCCATTACTCTATTTAGATCAAAATGACCCCTTGCATTGTAGTAGTGCAAATTCAAGAGCTGAAGCTCTTTGTCTAAATGTTCTACTGATGCCAAAGAAGGGCATGCATAAAGTCCCTTGCCAAACTTGATAGAAAATTGAGCATTAGTTCTATGCAAGTGCTTGAGCTTCTCAGCACAAGGTATCAGTTGCCTAGACAGCTCCTGAAGTATTGTCTTATCATTAGGATATCAAGGGAGTCGGTAGGCCATCCTAGTGAAACCTTGTACCCGTATATATGTAAATTTCTCAAATTAGATATACCACCTGCCATATTTGGTTATTTCATTCATGGCCTCAGTGGAAATCCTCAAGGCTGTGTTACCCTACAGCTTTCTGGCTATATACATTGTGAATACATCATTTACCCTTTTGAAATGTATTAATGATTAAGATGAATTCAGTTGTGGGTAGCATTCATATACTTTTATCTGAGTTTGTTAGTCATTTCCAACTTCACCAACTTTGGACAATCCATCATAGTGGTTCCTTCTTGCGAATGCATAGACGATATAGGATGTCCATCTGAAGTATTTGTTTTCTCTGAAATTGCTAAAGGCTTCATGGATGTTGTCACTGAGGATCTGAGCCCAGTGGAACTTAGTTCCCTTCAATATCTCAGTGATAATGACAAACATCCAGTCCTCAAAGGTTGATGATGTTGGCAATCCATATACTCTACTCAGGAAGGTTACCAAATCTCCTATCTCATCATGGAAATCACTCTTGTATAGTACTCTAGGGAGCTTAATGAGAGCAGACTTTCTAGTTTTAACCCAATGGTCATCTATATACTTTCTGCATCCCTCTACATCTTTATTGTATGTTCCCTGTGATCCCTTTTTGTCTAGCATAGTCATGACCTTGTGCCAGGGGATGCCAAAGGTTTCAACCAGAGAAGGTGGGGTTAGATTAGCGAGGATATCCCCATTTGTTGTCTGAATTGTTCTTGCCATAATGTCATATTTGTCCGCACAGGTGGCCATTAGTTATGTACATTGCACCGAAGTAGGGAAGGCAGCCGCCTGTGCAATACCATTATCTCTAAGTACTTTGGCTCTGGGAGTTAGATTTGGACCAAAGACTCTTAGTCTAAAGTCATCTAGGTCTATGTGACCTAAGTCTATGTCCCCTACATTACTCCATCTGGAGTGAATCTTGGTTTTTGGAGGAACTCCTTTGAACTCGTACTTCAATGCTTGGGCCCGAGTAGTCATTTAGTCTGCAGGACTGAACCTTATAAGTTTGATATACCGAGGAACCTTATAATCTATTCTTAAGTTTCAGATGAATCAATGCAAATCTGCTATTTACTACTAACATGTTTTTGAAGGAAAGTTAAATCTAACTGCAATAACAATATATGTAATCAAATATATAATGTTGCAAGAAAATTCATGAAAATTACCATTAACAAGCATTACAACATTAATTCCATCATTTTGAACCACTTTCCCTTTGAAAATTTTAGAAAATTTGATCATTTCTATGGTTTTGTGCCAATTTCAGGGTTGTCCGACCCTTAGATAGAAAAGTACTAAATTTGAGGTCATCCGACCTCAGTAGGGAAATTGGACAGGTCCTACCAAAGGTTTGCTTCCTTTCATTCTTTTGAGCACTTTGCGTGGGTTTAGACAGTGTCTAACTTGTGCGGGATTTAGAGGTCACCGACCTCTAATGGTTGTCAAGTCAGTCGGTTGAGATTTCAACGCAAAATCTTATCGATGTAAATTTTCATTATGTTTGCGCAGGAATCAACATGGTCTAACCTGTGTGAGTTTTGGTACTACTGACCAAGTCAGTGCGAGGGCATCGCAGCGCATGTTAGATGGGGTCATTTTTAGTGCAAAGTTGAGGTATTATTTTCGACGAGATTTCAGAAGGCTACCAACTTTGGGGAGGAATTTCGGTCGTCCGACCAAGTCAGAGACATGATCATTTAGTGCACAGTCAAAGTGAGGGCTTTTCAATGCAAAGGATAGATTTATGGTTTGCAGAGTTTTTGAGACCTTCCAACCAAGTTGGAGAAAGGTGTTTTAGGCATGTGGGTTAGACAAGGCCATTTTCAGTGCTGAATTGGTCTGGATGTTTGGCACGGGTTTTGGAGGTCTCCGACCGACCAAATGTTGGTTCATTTTGCAAGTCGGTCAGACCTTGTTTTAGCACTGGGAAAACTCGCCTAAGTTTTGGTTTTAACTCATGGTAACTCGTTTACTTTACAGTGAGTCTAACTAGGGTTTCTCAAAGGAAAACTCACAATTTGTATGGAAACTCTAACCCAAAATGCTGATTTACATTTATTTTCTTATAAAAACTTGTTGTTTAGCCTAAACCCTAACTGCTTGTAAATAGAATCTTGAATACCAGGGTTAAAACCCTACCTGGTAGGAGCGATGACATGTTTGGTTTTTAGGTAGGTCGTGGGTTCGAGCTTGAAGAAGATCAATTCGCAACGATGGGAATCGGAGCTCAAAAAATCCTATTTGAAAGAAAGTAAATGATTAAAATAGATAGTTTTTTCCTTTATATTCTTTGGCAAATTCACCATTAATATACAGGTGTACGACCTACCAGTTTTAGGGTTTCTGTGATTGTCTCCAAGCTCAGACCTAACAAGGAAATCAGACATGTCAGACCTAGTCAGAGCAAGTCACTTTCAACACTAAACTTAAAGGTTCAATTTGCATAGCTTTGTAGATGTTTTGGGTTCATCTGACTTGCGGGCTTTTTGAGGTTGTCTGACTTAGTTGGCGATCGCTAGATCGAGCGCAAGTTGGATGATATCAATTTTAGCGCAACAGTTCGACCAAAGGGAAATTAGCGCTAGAGTCGGGAGGAATAGCTTTTAGCACTAGGTCAGACAAACAAGAATTTAGCGCAAAGTCAGAGTGATGGGAATTTAGCACTAAGGTTGGACAAGTGAGATTTTAGTGCAACAATTAGTTGAAGAACATTTTAGCACAAAAGGTCATTTCAAAGCCCTTAAAGGGAAAATAAGGATTCATCCTAGCAGATTTTTGAAGTGATTTTCAATATCATCTTTCAATAAAGGTCAAAATTCACTTTGACCATTCAATCACTAATGAGATGAAGAGATTCAATGACTCTCAAGCCAAATCAAAAGAGGGAGTCCCCATTTTGAATGGGGCGTGTGTGAAAGGCACAACAAAACCCTAAAAATATCCAAATGTGGGATTTCTGGCTTCAATAAGTGGAATTTGAATAGGGTCCTCAAGGAAGGAAATGTGAAGAATGAAATTTTAGGTGTTCCAATGAATTTTGAGAGGAAACAGAGCTAAAACAAGAAATATATGGTGAAAAAAAGGATTTGTTTAAAACTTTCTGCCAATTGTTCTAAATGGATTCAATTTGCGATATTCTTGTTGTCAATATATATGGGCCCAAGTCTGTTTGGCTTTCTAAAGGTTTAAGGGAGTCACTCTGGCCCCCAATATTATCTAATGACTTGCGTATTGGGGCAGTACCCCTCGCTCCATGACTTAGGTAAAAATGATAATTACTTTGCCACAAATGACAACTCTTGGTTTTCCTCACGGATGGGAACTAATCAATTAGGTAGGGGTCATTGCCCTTTTTGCTGGCAAGTGCTCTCAATGGGCCAGCTACTTCAGGGTTCATTTGGTACTCCTCACAATGAGTTTTAGGGCTATATGCCCAAGCACTTCCCATAGTTAAGCGAATAGGGATGTTCCCTGATTCAAACTTGCAATCCAAATGAACAATACAGGTGCAAAAAAAATACTGTAGTAACAATCACAATGCCTAGAGGGCCACTGCAGAAAAAAAATTTGGCAAAAATTCTACCTAGCAAGTCCAAGAAAGTGCTCTGATACCAGATGCGAGGAACCTCCTACAACAATATAATGAAAAATGCATGAAATAACAAAATTATATAAATAGTAGAAACACAAAATGAATTTATTGATCGTAGGCCACTTTAAGGGGGCAACCTCCTTTGAGAAAGCTTAATACAATAAATTCATGGATGCCTTCATTAGCCTCAACACTTACTTATATACTAAGTCTAAGCTAAACAACTACTACTTCCCATGAATGTGGGATAATACAATATGCTCACAGGATGAATTATAAAGCATATGTTTCCATAGCAACTAATATACTAACAAAGTAGAGAGAAGGGTTAATCACAAGTTCCTAACAATAAGATAAAGGAAAATGGTAAGGATGTTTCATCCAATCAAGTAATACCTTACATTTCTTGTGTAAACGATATTACCATCTCATGTGATACTCCTTTGCCAAATTATAGCCCTATTGACAAAGATAATGTTTTTAGCCAAGTTAGAATTTTAGTTCCTATAGGGGAACTAATTGGAATCCCTAAACATAGAGATAGGGTAGTAACATTTGTCACTATTGTAGATGCATAAAACAACCTATTGTTTTTCCTAGTAATGATGAGGAGGAGAAAGGCCGTGATGAAATCATAGAGGTATATCTAGGATTAACTGTTGTTAATAGAAGGATAGTCAACCCTTTTTACATAACCTTGATCATAAATAGTAGGCTATTACATAATTGCATAATTTATTTTGGTGCTTCCAACAACATTATGCCTTTGAAGATAATGAAAGAATTGGGACTGAAAGTGTCCAGGTCTTTTGCAAATGTTTTTCCATGGATTCTAGGGAAGTTAATGTCATAGGTCTGGTTAAATATGTTGAGGTCAAACTTGCTTCTTACCCCAAAAAATCATTCTTGATGGATAATTGTTGTAGATTGCCCTCTCAAGTGGGGTATCCTATTATCAAAAAAATGGTTAGCCTCTATGGGTGGAAGTATCCATAAGGATCTTTAATATGCCACTATTCCATCCTAGGGTGTGGAGGTGAAGCTATATAGAGAGAAAAAAGTGGAAGATGAGAATGTTAGGGAGAGGCATAACGCACAAGAAGATCACACCAATTTCTATGTAGTTCCTTCAATCATTCTGTCATGATCATTGATAAGTAAAATTTATGTGTTAAAACCACACTCTTCCTTATGTGTGTTTTGAGTACATTCTCCGTTCAGTTTCTATGTCCAAATTAAACTCCAACATGTGTTTCTATTCCATAGTCAAATCTTTTTATTTAATTCTAGTCACTTTATTCTATAGTTAAAATAGCACTTCTTATATTTCCATAATTCAATAGCATTTCTTTTATTCCATAGTTAAATAGCATTCCTCTGATTCTGTAGTTAAACTCCATTTTTCATTTCATAGTTAGAAATTGAATTCAATAGATTAAGAAGTGTGTGAACCTTCTTTCTAATAAGACTAAATGACTACTAGATAGATTATTTGTCACCCTTCTATAGGTAACCTTTGGACACCCCCAATTTCACAAGTAATTTATTTTACTAAAATACAAGGTTCAACGGCACCTCGTCAAATACCTACAAATATTAGAAGCACTAAATTCATTCTAATAAAAATGAAATTGTATCAAATGACAATGTTCTAATTATAAATGAATCTATCTTACCTAAACCTATAATAGACACCATTTGAAGTGTAGGCCTTGAAGCATTCCAATGCATTTTAAATGGTATTGTAATGGTCTTCTCTTGTACATGTGGGTTGTTTTGGCTCTCAAACATGTCTATACACAAATCCTAAAGACAAAAAAAAAATCTAAGGCCAAGGAACGTCACCATAGGTTGATTGGTCGGACTTATAGTCAATTATGGCATGAATGGGCCAATGATTGAGAGTGGGTAAACTCTCCTTCATCTTTAGGCATCTTCTAGGCCAAGGGGGTGTTCCTTGAGGTCTTCATTACAAGAATATTAAATGGAAGTGAAAACCGTAAATGAGGCCTTAACAACCATAACTTGTTTTATGCATTGCACCCATGCCCTATTTTTCTCAACCAAATGAGGAGTCCCTTTTTATATTTCTTTGTTATTTTTAATAATTTTGTTTTATTCTTTTTAAAGGAGATAATCTCAGCTTTTGGTCTTTCATAAATTTTCATATCAAAGTTAATGAAGGGTCTGCATATTTAAGTCTTTTCAAAGTGAGTATGCTGTTCTAAAATTTCTAAGTCTTTTCCAAGGGCATTCTAAGTATTTAGTTAGTTTTTGGGATTTTAAACTTCTCCTTACCAGCATGCTTCATAAGGTGTTTCCCAAAATCCTAGATCTTAGTGTTGTTGTGGTAATTCAAGTATTTTCTTGCTTGTTTGAATCCAATCATCAAGTTCCTTGCAATCCTAGTCTTGCAGCTCTGTCATTGGGGTTTTGATTTTTCTATTGCTTTGTTCTTTCAGTCATAGAGGTGTTTAGGTTAATGTTATCCCAAAGCATAGTGTTTGGCATGGGAGTCTAAGGCTTTTCTTAATTTTGTACCAAAAATGCTAATTTCATGAGACAAGACAAATACTTATTTCTTAGCACTTGGATAGTGTTTTCTTTGGAGCTTGACCTAGCTCCTTGGTTGAAATTATCATTTATGTTAAAAATGAGAAGTTATCTACTATCACATCCAAGCAATTAGTTCATTCCTCTCTATGATTGGATGATAATCAAGACCACTAACTATAGATGTTGTCTTATGAGGACCTAAGTCTGATTCAGATAATAACTTATGCCTAGATGGCTTCTTATCAACAAAATACTATATATAATAAGGCACGATACTCAAAGTTTATTGTATAGGTTTGCATTTTCTTCTAATTATTCTATTAAGGGTCTTAAGGAATCACCCTCCTAGATTTGGATAACCCTAAAAAAGAATAAGAGTGGACCACTCTTATGTATTAGTCTTCGACCATCCATTCTTTGTTGATGAATTTTTTGCTTTCACCACAGCAGTCTTATTCCCCTTATCATGGATATGTATGGAAATTCTAGGAGAATGTGCTAATGATTTTGAGAGCCAACATAATGACAACCTTGCTAGGGAGTGGAGTGCTTAGTTTTCACTTTCCATGGGCTTCTTGATATTGAAGACTTTGTTGGTAGAGAAGACCTAAACCATTTCATCCCTTGGAGATCTATTGTGTAGCTTCAAGGTTTTCATCAAGCTATTGAGGTGGTAACTCTACAATTGTTGCTAAATGTTCCTTGTTTCTCTTAAGTGTCGATCAGGGTTCCTAGATGTGCACTCCAAGTCAATGATTTCTCAAGTGAGACTTATCTTCTTGTGATTGTTTCTTGAAAGAAAATGTATTGTTGTCCATGGTATCAACTAGTTGGTATATGAGAAGTATTGTAGAACAACAGTTTGAAGTTTGAATATAGGTGGCTATTGGGCACTTGGTTGGAAACTTGTCTCTTCCTCCCTTCCTCATATAACGCATAAGCATACACCCATGAGCCCTATCATTGTAAAGATTGTGAAAACATAGGGCATGTCAACGAGGGAGGCTCATGTACTTTTTAATATTGTGACAACTCAATTAATCTTAATCCACACCCTTTTTTGATATGTAGTGATAGTTTCTATTGCTATGAAAAGGATAGAAGCATTAGAATCACTAACATAATGCCTTGAACAAAAATCCCATGCTATTTACTTATAATAGATTTTGAAACACTTTGTTCTTTATGGACGATCACTAGCACAATAAATCACATCACTAGGAAAGTCATCATAAATAGATGGTTCTAAAGAGAAGATATCATAAAGAGGCTCATTAAAAGTATAAACTTCCTCACACATTTCACTAGGATCCTCAAAATAAGGTGTAGCAAGAGATGTGCATGTAGGTGAATTCCTAGATGTAAGGGGAGATCAATCTTGAGATGCACAAAGAATATAATCAAGTTAGGTACAACATCACATAGAGTGAAATCACTATATGCATCATGAAAACCTAGGGCTATGTCAATATCCATCACAGAAGGGGAATAATCATCATGAATCATATACATACATACATACATACATACATACATACATACATACATACATATATATATATATATGATTCAAAGTCATCTAATATGGAAGGAAATGAACCAACATGATTATCCTTACATAAAATAATATCACTAGAATACTCACAAGATATTTAATATCAAATTGAATAGAAGGGTATGGAGATAGGGATATCTTGACATGTAGAAGAAACTAAATCACAAGGATTGAAACCATCATCAATAGCTAATGGAGGTCTAACATTATGACATAAAGTATCATACGTACATTTGAAGGGAAGTAGTGGGGTTACACCATTAGCATCCATCATGCAAGAAGTACAATCATAATGAAGTAATGCACATGAAGAAGGAAGCAATTAATGTATATAATAGGTATAATCATCACATATTTCATAAAAATTCAATGAAGGAATAGTGCTTATAGGTAGAACATCCTGATGGTCATCAATGTCACCAGTCATAAGAAAAATATCGTCATAATGAAGCTTGATAAACAGTGAACTAACTACATCCAAAAATAGAATGGTGAACGATATCCAACTCCCTAAATGAGGGTAAGCACAAAAATAATGAAATAATAACCCCATATGAAAGGCATCAACACACATATGATAAAAATAAAAGACAACATCAAGGATGAATAGATTGAATGAAGTCAATCATAGAAACACATCAAAATTAGTAAGGCATGCATGGATAGAGGCTAGTGGAAAATATCTATCATAATCCATAATAAATGATCTAGCAATAAGGTATAGTCAAAGAATGGGTGGATAAAGATAAAATAGATATCACTAATGAAGGCCCAAACCCAAATGAAAATTATATAAAAATTTATTAGAAAATGGAAGTGAATCAAAACCGTAATTAGATGTAAAATAAGAAGTTTATAATTAAAAACCATATCTAAAAATTTGGTCTATTCAAACATCACCACTATGTTTAAATGTGCGGTGGTCATGCGCATGACAGAGACACCACCATTTTGCACCAGAAGCCAGAACGACAACAATAAAAACTCACACAAAAAACAAAGGATTCTAGAGACATGCAACTTTGGTGCCATTGATGCAGTTGTCGCCAAACCAACTACCACCAATAAAGCAACTTAATGGAGCCACTCTAGTCTTAGACCACAGCAACTATTTCCTTAAATTCTATGAAACAATTTTAATGTCATTTATGCAAAACATACTAGTTTATTATTTCTATTAAAAATAAAATGAGACTTAATAACTCTTACATATATAACACATATCTATATTTTAGGAATTTAGTTTTAAAATTGTTGTTAAGTATTTAAGATACAATCATGAGAAGGGATCCATCTTCTTAGTTTCCAAGAGATGTATATGTAATTATCTATTTTTCTTATTTGAAATGGAAAATGAAATTATGAGACTTTAAACATCTTTCCATCATGAATGCATGGGTGCTAATTTCTACTATTGGAGTTATGAATGCTGAGTTGAAACCATGACATTTCCTCTGGAAAGATGGCCACTTGACAAAGAAAATACAACTATGCTAGTAGATAAGTATTTTATTTGTTCATTTTATATGCAATCTCATTTATGTGATAGTTAAATGTGTTTGACCTTTAGGTTATATGTTTTGTGTATGTATGTGTTGTTCCTTCAAGCATTTTATCATGATCATTGATATGTAAAATTTATGTGTTAAAACCACACTCTCTTCCTTATGTGTGTTGTGAGATACATTCTCCTTTCATTTTCTGTGTCCAAAATAAACTCTGACATGTGTTTCTATTTTGTAGTCAAAGCTTTTGATTCAATTCTAGTTGTTTTATTCTATAGTTAAAATAGAATTTCTTCTATTTCCATAGTTAAATAGAATTTCTTCTATTTTGTAGTTAAATAGCATTCCTCTGATTCCGTAGTTAAACTCCATTTTTCATTTCGTAGTTAGAATTTGAATTCAATAGATTAAGAAGTGTGTGGACCTTCTTTCTAATAAGATTAGATGGCTACTATATAGATTACTTGTCACCCTTCTATAGGTAGGTAGCCTTCCGAGACCCCTGATTTGACAAATAATCTATTCTATGAAAGTATGAGGTTCAATGATGCCTTGTCAAATACCAAAAAATGTTAGAAGCACTAAATGCATTCTAATAAAAATTAAATTATATCAAATGATATTGTTCTAATTATAAATGAATCTGTCTTACCTCAACCTGTAATAGACACAATTTGAAGGGTAGGCATTGAAGAATTCTAATGCATTTTAAATGGTATTGTAATGGTTTTCTATTGTACATGTGGGTTGTGTTGGCTCTCAAACATGTACATGCACAAATCCTAAAGACAAACAAAAAATCTAAGACCAAGGAAGCTCAGCATAGGTTGATTAGTTGGACTTATATTCAATTGTGGAATGAATGGGCCAATGATCAAGAGTGGGTAAACTCTCCTTCATCTTTAGGGATTTGCTAAGCCAAGGGAGTTTTCCTTGAGGTCTTCATTAAAAGAAAATTAAATAGAAGTGAAAGCCGTAAATGAGGCCTTAATAACATACCTAGTGTTGTGCCTTGCACACATGCCCTATTTTTTCTTAGCCAAATGAGAAGCCCCTTTTTTATCTTTCTTTGTTATTTTTTAATAATTCTTTGTTTTATTCTTGTTAAAGGAGGTAATCTCAACTTTTGGTCTTTCAAAAAAATTTCTATCAAAGTTAATTAAGTGTTTGCATCTTTAAGTGTTTTCAAAGTGAGTATGTTGTTCTGAAATTTCTAAGTCTTTTTTTCTAAACTCATTAAATGAGTATTTAATTAGTTTTGGGGATTTTAAACTTCTCCTTACCAACATGCTTCATAAGGTGGTTCCCAAAACCCTAGATCTTAGTGTTGTTTTGGTAATTCAAGTATTTTCTTTCTTATTTTCCGATCATGAAGTTCCTTGCAATCCTAGTCTTACGTCTTTGTCATTGGGGTTTTGAGCTTTCTAGATTGTTTTGTTCTTTTAGTCATTGAGGTATTTAGGATAATGCTATCCCAAAGCATAGTGTTTACCATGGGAGTCTAAGGTTTTTCTTAATTATCTACCAAAATGCTAATGTCATGAGACAAGACAAATACCTATGTCTTAGCACTTGGATAGTGTTTTATTTGGAGCTTGACCTATCTCCTTGGTTGAAATTACCATTTATGTTAAAAATGAGACTATCTACTATCACATCCATGGAATTAATTCATTCCTCTCTATGATTGGATGATAATTGAGACTACTTCCTATAGATGTTGTCCTATGAACATCTAAGGCTGATTGAAATAATAACTTATGCCTAGATGGCTTATTATCAATGAAATACTATATACCATAAGGCACAGTACATAAAGTTTATTGTATAGGTTTGCATTTTATTCTAATTGTTCTATTAAGGGTCTCAAAGAATCACCCTCCCAGGTCTGGTTGAGCCTAAAGAAGAAGAAGAGTTGACCACTCTTATGTATCAGTTTCCAACCATGCATTCTTTGTTGATGAATTTTTCTCTTTCACCACAATAATCTTGTTCTCCTTGTCATGGATCTATATGGGAATTATAGGAGTATGTGCTAATGATTTTGAGAGCCAACATTATGTCAACCTTGCTAGGGAGTGGAGTGCTTGGTATTCTCTTTCTATGGGCTGCTAGATTTTGAAGACTTTGTTAGTAGAGAAGAAAAAAACAAATGTTTCATCCCTTGGAGATCTCTTGTGCTTGAAGGTTTTCCTCAAGCTATTGAGGTGGAAAATCTGCAATTGTTCCTAAATGTTCTTGGTTTCTATTAAGTGTCAATCGTGGTTTAAAGGGAAAAGAAGAATAAATGACATGGTTGACTGAGGGGCAAAAGAGAAACCAATAAAACATTTTATCTCTAAGATAGTGAAAAGTTTGAATGCTCTATTCAAATCATCTACTTATTGAATACAAATAAGGTAGTTATCCCAATCCTGAACAAAGAAATATATTTTAGAAAAGGAAAATTCCATCTACCACCAATTGCCAAGAAGAAAATCTAGAATAAATGAGGTCCAAATTACACAATACTTTGAAATAAACCATTTCACATATTTCTCCTTGTCTAGTACCGACATGCCCAAATTTTCATTGATGTTAAGAATGAGACTATCTACAACTGCATTGAAGGAATTAGTGTAGAGAAGCAATCCAAAATTCAATGCTTTGTGCAGGTCACTTACTTCCTTGTCTTTTCAAGCATTATCTTCAATCTACATTTTCATAGTGTCTAAAGGAATTCCAATATCTTTTGAAGGCACATCTATGTACAAGGGTATTTCAAATTTCATCTTGATGAAGTTTCTCCTCCATCAAATGCTTGTTGAAGAAAATGTGTAGATCCTAATTAGATTCACCACATAACTAATAAATTTATCAAGGAGATTGCCAAACAACTACCTTGCACTCTCTATTCTCAACTACTTCCACCATTGAAGAGATAACTACATAGAAGGGGCCCACCACTAGAAGAAACTAACTAGTAATAAGACTTTACACCAGTAAAAATTCATTTTCTCCTTGGACTCCCATGAACCATTACATGAACTTAATTTATGTTTGGTAGAGTTTGAAGGCCCTGCACCACAAAAATAAGCCATAGTCCCTAGGAGACATTAGATCAAAGGGATCCAATACTAATTGGTAGCTAACTTTCGCACAAATAAGGAACTCTCTACAAGAAAGTCTAAATATCAGAAACAAAAGATTCCATGAGTCTAGACTAGGGTCTGACCATGACACATGTGATATGATAATCAACAAGGGATTTATTCTCCATTACTTGTGCAATATCTTGGCTATTTGTACCTAGGCAAGTCTTGGACTCACTGGTGGCATATTTGTGTTGTCTCATTGTGTTAGAATGAGGATCTTTTTTAGCATAGGGGTGCACCTGCATACAAGTGTACTGTAACTCTCAGGGTTCATATGCTATCCTATAGGAAGCCTTAACTCATACATGAGACATATTGTAGGTGGCTTCTTAGGATCAACTTGTGTTCATTTATGATCCAGGGGAAGATGTCTTAGCTACTAAACATGTCTGAGTGACAAATCTAATACTCCATCCCTCTTTAGGGATGTCAAGTGATTTTATAGGAATCTACTCCCTATCATGTTCTCCTCCATGTCCTCCATTGTATCTATGAATGAGGCCTACATATTACTGATACAACTTGCTATAGGAGCTAAAATTGAATTAAATGCCTGATTTCTACTCATGCTAGCTAGACATGTGTGTGTGATTGACTTTTATTGTGGGTTTAAGATATCCTCCCATGTCCAAAGTATTGCATATCTAGAATATATTTCCTACTCTCCTAAGGTTCATTCCTCTCTACCATTGGATGATAATAAAGAAGTTTGACAATAGATGTTGGCCTATGAGCATCTAATGATTATAAAAATAATAACTAATGCAGAGATGACTTATTATCAATGAAAGACTATATACCATATGGAACAATACTGAAGGTTTATTGTATAGGTTTTCATTTTATTCTAATTTTTCCATTAAGGGTGTCAAGGAAACACGCTCCCAGGTTTGGATGAGCATGAAGAAGAAGAAGAGTTTCCCACTCTTATGTATTGGTCTTCAACCATCCATTCTTTGTTGATGAATTTTTCTCTTTCACCATAGTATTCATGTTCCCCTTATCATGGATTTATATGTAAATTCTAGGAGAATGGGCTAATGATTTTGAGAGCCAACATAATGATAATTTTTCTAGGGAATGGAGTGCTTAGTTTTCTCTATCTATGGGCTTCTAGATGTTGAATACTTTGTTAGTGGAGAAGACTAAAACCATTTCATCCCTTGGAGATCACCTGTGCTTCAAGGTTTTCCTCAAGCTATTGAGGTGATAACTCTACAATTGTTGCTACATGTTCCTTTTTCTCTTAAGTGTTAGTCATGGTTCCTATATGTGCACCCCAAGTCAAAGATTTCTCAGGTGAAATTTATCTTCTTGTGCTCATTTCTTGAAAGCAAATTCATTGTTGGATGCTATCAGGTAGTTGGTATGTGAGAAGTATTTTAGAACAATAGTTTGAAGTTTGAATATGGGTGGCTATTGGGCACTTGGGTGGGAAATTTTCTCTACACCCCTTCCTCCTATCACTCCTAAGCATACCTATGAGCCCTATCATTGTAAAGATTGTGAAAACTTAGGGCATGTCAATGATGGAGGCTCCTGCATTTTTTAATATAGTGACAACTCGATTAATCTTAATCATGCCCTTTTTGATATGTAGTGAGAGATTGTTTTGTTGTGAAAATGATAGAAGAATTAGAATCACTGGCATAATGACTTCAACAAAAATCCCATGCTATTTACTTATAATAGATTTTGAAAAACTTTCTTCTTTATGGAAGATCACTAGCACAATAAATCACATCAATAGGAAATTCATCATAAATAGGTGGTCCTAGAGAGAATATATCACAAAGAGGCTCATTAAAAGTATAAAATTCATCATACATTTTGCTAGGCTCCTCAAAGTAAGGTGTAACAACAGACATACATGTAGGAGAATTCCTAGATGCAAGGGGAGATCAATCGGGAGATGTAGAAAGAATATAATCACTAGGTACAATATCACATAGAGTGAAATCACTAGATGTATCATAAAAACTTAGGGCTACATCATTTAAATCCATCATAGGGGAATAATCATCATGAATCGTATATATATAAATGATGCAAAGTCATTTAATATGGAAAGAAATGAATCATCATGATTATGCTCACATAAAACAATATCACTAGAATCCTCACATGATATTTAATATCAAATTGAATAGAAGGGTATGGAAATATGGTTATCATAAAATATAGAACAAACTAAATCACAAGGATCAACACCATCATCAATAGCTAAGGAAGGTCTAACATTATGACATAAAGTAATGTAGACATCTAAATTTGACCATATCCTGATTATCCTATTTATTCCTTATTATTCTCTAATTATTCCCTAGTTTACCTTTAATCACCATATTCCATAAATAATAAATTAAAATTAAAAAATTAATTCATTATCTACCTACCTTACCATTTAGATGAGATTTAATTAATTACTTAAATTAATTAAATCATCCCCTTCTACACATTTCTCGTGAATAATAAATTAATTATAATTTATTATTTACTTCTCTCATTAATAATAAATTAAATTTAACAATTTTAATTTATTATTAACCTAAACCAAAACCTAAAACTAGAAATTAAAAGTAATTAAGCAACTCGTTCAACTACTTTACCATTCAACCAACCATTTAACTATCCTTGAACCACTTCTACCCAAACTTTATAAAAACCTATTTCATTTTCATTTACCCCTCCCTAGAAGACAATTTACCGAGTTATGCTGGAAAACAATGAGCAACCATATTTCAAATATATTCAGTAACATTTATGTTTATTTGTTTTCTATAGTTTTATTGTTGATCTTTATGTTGCATTTGATATAAATTTTATGATTTGTAATAGTTTCAAATCTTTTCAAATAAAATTTATATTGGTGTAAACAAGTATCATACCTATATTTTAAGGGAAGAAGTGGGGTTACATCATTAGCATCCATCGTGCAAGAAGTATAATCATCATGAAGTAATGCACATGAAGAAGGAACCAAGTGATGCATCTAATAGGTATAATCATCATATATTTCATCAAAATGCAATCAAGGAATAGTGCTTCTGGTAGAACACCCTAGTGGTCATCATTGTCACCAGTCATAAGAAAAATATGGTCATGTTGAAGGTTGATATAAGGTGAACTAACTACATCCAAAAGAGAATGGTGAACAATAGCTAACTCCCTAAAGGAGGGGAAGCACAAAAATAATGAAATAATAACCCCATATGAAAGGCATCACCACACATATGATCAAATAAAAGACAACATCAAGGATGAATGGATTGAATGAAGTCAATCATAGGAACATGTCAAAATTAGTAAGGCATGTAGGGATAGAGGCTAGTAGAAAATATCTATCATAAGATCCATAATAAATGATCTAACAATAAGTTATAGTCAAAGAATGAGTGGGTAAAGATAAAATAGATATCACTAATGAAGGCCCAAACCCAAATGGAAATTATATAAAATATCACTAGAAAATGAAAGTGAATCGAAACCTTAACTAGATGTAAAATAAGAAGTTATCCTATGAGCACCTAAGTTTGGTTTGGATAATAACTTATGCCTAGATGGCTTGTTATCAATAAAACACTATATATCATAAGGCATGGCACTCAACATTTATTGCATAGGTTTGCATTTTCCTCTAATTATTCTATTAAGGGTATCAAGGAATCACCCTCTAGAAAGGTTTGGATGACTCTACAGAAGAAGAAGAGGGGACCACTCTTATGTATCAGTCTTCAACCATCCATTCTTTTTTGATGAATTTTGCTCTCTCACCATAGTAGTCTTGTTCCCCTTGTCATGGATCTGTATGGAAATTCTTGGAGAATGTGCTAATGATTTTGAGAGCCAACATAATAACAACCTTCTAGGGAGTGGAGTTCTAAGTTTACTCTTGCCACAGGCTTCCCGATATTGAAGACATTCTTAGTAGAGAAGATGTGAACCATTTCATCCTTTGGAGACCTCTTGTGGTTCAAGGTTTTTGTCAAGCTATTGAGGTGGTAACTCTACAATTTTTGCTAAATGTTCCTTTTTTCTCTTAAGTGTCGATCATGGTTCCTACATGTGCAACCCAAGTCAATGATTTCTTAGGTGAAACTTATCTTCTTGTGGTTATTTCTTCTAATAAAATGTATTGTGGGATGCTATCAACTAGTTGATATATGAGAAGTATTGCAGAACAATAGTTTAAAGTTTGAATATGGGTGACTATTGGGCACTTGGTTGGAAAATTTTCTCTACGCCCCTTCCTCATATCAATCCTAAACGTACCCATGAGCCCTATCATCAAGTAAAGATTATGAAAACATAGGGCATGTCAATGAGGGAGGCTCCTGTATTTTTTAAAATTGTGACAACTCAACTAATCTTAATCACACCCTTTTTTGATATGTAGTGATAGTTTTTATTTCTATGAAAAGGATAGAAGGATTCTAGAATCACCAACATAATTCCTTGGACAAAAATCCCATGGTATTTACTTATGATAGATTTTGAAACACTTTGTTCTTTATGGAAGATCACTAGCACAATAAATCACATCACTAGGAAAGTCATCATAAATAGATCACTAGCACAATAAATCACATCTCTTGAAATATCAACATCAGAGTTTCCCCAATCTAGTAAAATTTGAAACAAGGGATGCAATTTATCCAACAAACTATCCTGTCATCTCAGAAGAGGAGATTGAGAGACGGTCAAATTACCATCAGAAGGAATAGAAGGAAAACTATTCCCCAACTTAACAACTTTATTTACACTAACATTATATACTATCAACACTCTGAGAACAAGATGGATAATCTCATTTAGACTAGGAGGAAGTTGGGTAATAATAGGATCAAAAGAATCTTATAATGCCTCATTGGTATGAAGAAACTAAACAAAGTTATTCGTAATAACATGATGTTATTTGAGACCAACACTCATACCATTTGAAAGGTCCAACATTAAACTGAATAAGTGTAATGAACCACAGGCAAGGAGAAGGCTAACCCTAGGAGGTAAAACAAGACATAAGAAATTTCACACGGATATGAAAATCATACTACCATTCAAATCATGAAGGCTAAATAGGAAGAAACAAATAATCGTAGAAAACTCCATAGTTGAAAAAAAGGAGCAAGAAGAATAAATTAGATGGTTGACTAAGGAAAGTAGAGAAACCAACAAAATATTTATCGCTAACATAGTGAATAGTATGAATGCTCCCAATCACCTAATTACTAAATACAAATAAGGCACTTATCCCAATCCTTAAAAGTGAAAATCTAGTTTATAAAAGGAAAAGTCCATCTCCTACTAGTCACGAAGAAGAAAATTGAAAGAGAAGAGATTTGAGGTACAAACTACTTTGAAAGAAACCATTTTACGTGTACATTTACCTTCATCTAGTATTGGCATACTCAAATCCTTATTGATGTTGAGAATGAGATCACCTACCACTACATCCAAGGCATCATAGTAGAGAACCAATCAAAAATTTAATGTTTTTAATGAAAATCGTTTCCTTCCTTAGACTTTAAAGCATTATCTTCAATATACTTTTTGATGGTGTGTAGGTAAATTGCACATTCCACTATCTTTCGAAAGCACGTGTACACTTGAGGGTCTTTCAAATTTTATCTTGATAAAATTTCTCCTCCCTAGAATGCTTGTTAAACAAAATATGTAGATACTGATCAATCTTTTGTGGTTTCAACTTCCAGATAAATTGTAATAAAAATAAAATCAATAAATTAGAAAAAAATTCATAAACAAAGAGATCAAATTTGTAGCATCTAATTCTCAGTTAAATCCAGTTGAACTCCAAATTAACTAGGAGGTACTTAAGATTATGAATTTAAATGAGGATTAATAGTTGATACGTTCTTATTGAATTTAACTCATACTTGTAGGCTCTTGATTTTAAATCAATCACATTCTCAAAACTCATGCATATACCAAGGAAATCCTATTTAGATAGAAATAAAAACTAGGTGGTTAAACCATATGACTATAAACTAAGTATATAAATTCTCCAAATGAAAAATAATAGTTATAAAATGTACATAAATGTCATCCAATCATTATACTCAATAAGTACTATATTTTGTTAGTGAAATAGTCCAAGAGAAGGATACTAACGAGGCATAAATATAGCCTCATTCATTTTTCCAAGTGCATATTTTTCCTTCTTTTTCCCGAACAATAATCATGTAGATTTATGTTTTAACAAAGAATTATTTGTTATATGAAAGAGAAAATATTGCATTATGTGATATGTTTATTGATGATTAACTTTGATGAAGAACTCACAAAAATCCATGTAGAGTTCTATTTTTTCCTTTGCAGATCATCCCGATGACAAATTTACAAAGAAAGCACATCTCCGCAGGACTTAGATTGATGCAAGGGACTAATCCAAAGACTTTTTCAACCATCTCTAAAAACTTTGGTTTCTATACAAAATCTGAAGAACTTTAGAGAAGCCAGAATGACAACAATAAAAACTCTTGCACAAAAAATAAAGGATTCTAGAGACATGCAACTTTAGTGCCGTTGATCCAGTTGTCACCAATCCAACTACAACCAATTCAGCTACTTAATGGAGCCACTCTAGTTTGAGACCACAACAACTATTTCCTAAAATTCTATTAAACACTTTTAATGTCATTTATGCATAACAAACTTGTTTATTATTTTTGTTAAAAATTTAATGAGACTTAATAACTCCTGCATATGTAGCACGCATCTATATTTTAGGAATTTAGTTTTAAAATTGTTGTTAAGTATTTAAAATACAGTCATGAGAAGGGATCCACCTTCTTAGTTTCCAAGAGACGTATTTGCAGTTATCTATTTTTCTTCTCTGAAATGGAAAATGAAATTCTGAGATTTTAAATATATTTCCATCATGAATGCATGGCGATAATTTCTACTATTTGAGTTATGAATGCTGAGCTAAAATCATGCTATTTTCTATGGAAAGCTGGCCACATGACAAAGAAAATAGAGCGGTACTAGTAGATAAGTATTTTACATGTTCATTTTATATGCGATCTCATTTCTGTGACAGTTCAATGTGTTTGACCTTTAGGTGATATGTTTTGTGTATGTCTATGTTGTTCCTTCAATGATTCTATCATGATCATTTATATGTAAAATTTATGTGTTAAAACCACACTCTCTTCCTTATGTGTGTTGTGAGTACATTCCCTTCATTTTCTGTGTCCAAATTAAACTCCAACATGTGATTCTATTCTGTAGTCAAGGATTTTTATTTAATTCTAGTCATTTCATTCTGTAGTTAAAATAGCACTTTTTCTATTTCCATAGTTAAATAACATTTCTTCTATTCCGTAGTTTAATAGAATTCCTTTGATTCCATAGTTAAACTCCATTTTTCATTTCATAGTTAGAATTTGAATTCAATTGATTAAGAAGTGTGTGAACCTTCCTTCTAATAAGATTAGATGACTACTAGATAGATTATTTGTCACCCTTCTATAGGTAGCCTTCGGACACCCCCGATTTGACAAATAATTTATTGTACTAAACTATGAGGATCAACGATGCCTCATCAAATATCAACAAATGTTATAAGCACTAAATACATTCTAATAAAAATTAAATTGTATCAAATGATACTATTCTAATTATAAATGAATAACTCTTACCTAAACCTATAATAGGCACATATTTGAAGGGTAGTCATTGAAGCATTCTAATGCATTTTAAATGGTATTGTAATGGTCTTCTTTTGTACACATGGGTTGTGTTGGTTCTCAAACATGTATGTGCACAAATTCTAAAGACAAGCAAAAATTCTAAGGCCAAGGAAGGTCATCATAGGTTGATTGGTTGGACTTATAGTCAATTGTGGCATGAATGGGCCAATGATTGGGAGTTGGTAAAGTGTCCTTCATCTTTAGGGATCTTCTAGGAAAAGGGGGTGTTCCTTGAGGTCTTCATAACAAGAAAATTAAATAGAATTGAAAACTGTAAATGAGGCCTTAACAACCATACCTAGTGTTCTCCATTGCACACATGCCCTATTTTATTTAACCAAATGGGGAGCCCCTTTTTATCTTTCTTTGTTATTATTTAATATTTACTTGTTTTATTCATATTAGAGGAGGTATTCTCAATGATGCAGATAGAGAGGATTCACAACTCAACTTGACAAAACTCTCAACCAAATTTTGTTGTCCTTTTAATTAGGACTCGCCTTCTTTCACTAAACTCTTCTTCAACACACCAAAATAGAGAAAAAGGAAAAAAATCCATTATTGATTCCTCAAAACACTTTAAACAACTTCAAATTGTTTGACTCAAGCCTTTCAACAACTCATACAATTCTAACATGTAAACTTTCAAAACTGGCCAAATCAACATCTAGGCCCTTTAGGCCACATAAACAAACAACTTCCATTACCCAAGCCCATTTCTCTTTCCCAATGGAAACCACATGTGTAAATATGCCTGCTACAACATAAATAAACCATTTCCCATTCTTTACTCATGACATTTCATTAGAAATTTATGCTAAACCTTCATTTAAGATTCCCAAAGAAAACTGTCATAACACTGCCTTAACAGGACAGTCAACAAATAAGGCCCTCAAACTCTCAAATTTACCAAACCCTATTTTGAAATAGTTCACAATAAACCTAATCACCTTTTAAAAACAATATCCTTCAAGAAGCACTCATAAACCACAAGCAAAATTCTTTAAATCTCACTATTCACTGTATTTTACATATTTGTTCATAGTTTTTCAGAACTAGGGCATCATTGTTTCATATGCTATCCTTAATATTTAGGTCTAAGACTTTGGAATATGAAATAATATGCAAAAAAACACCTTCTCACCAAAAATTAGGATTTTCCACCATTTGAAATTGAAGATTCACAATTTTCTTTGTCTTTGGTTACCCTAAGACAAGGTTTTGGTCACTTGGAGTATTTTCCCCATAACTTTCACAAAACTAAATCATGTTTCATGAGACAAAAAGAATATTAAATAATATTCTCAGGGCTATCATGTACCATGGAGGAAGAAAGGATTTATGGTAAGAATATGGTCGTACAATGGACTGAAACCATGAAATTGCAGAAAATTAACAGAAAAACTAAGAATTTCTTTGAATTTCTTATTCATACATTGTCCTCCAGCCTTCCTCAAAGTTTGTGATGGTTCAAAATGCTTAAATAAACCAGAACCAACACCTACAACTAACTTTCTAACTTCCTAACTCTTCACATTCCTCTATTTTGCAATTTGTTACATTTTAACAATATTGCTTGACAACATTTTGTCAATATTTGCAACTTTTGCACTTGATGCCCAAATTAACCCAAATCAACTAACTAGAACCTATTACATGCTTATTGAGGCCTTCTAGACCTTATTATAAAATGATAATACCTATAAAAAATCAAAATCCTAAGTCTACATCATGGAGGCATATTCATGCTAGGGTGCACCTGCACCACTCAGCTTTTGTTCTTTCATAAAATTTTCTATGGAAGTTAATAAAGGGTTTGCATCTTTAAGTATTTTCAAAGTGAGTATGTTGTTCTAAAATTTCTAAGTCTTTTCCAAGCTCATTTTGAGTATTTAACTAGTTTATGGGATTTTAAACTTCTCCTAACCACCATACTTCATAAGGTGTTTCCCAAAATCCTAGCTCTTAGTGTTGTTGTGGTAATTCAATTGTTTTCTTGCTTGTTTTCCAATCATCAAGTTCCTTGCAATCCTAGTCTTACGGCTTTGTCATTGGGGTTTCGAGTTTCCTATTGCTTTGTTCTGTTAGTCATTGAGGTATTTAGGTTAATGTTATCCCAAAGCATACTGTTTAGCATGGGAGTCTAAGGATTTTCTTAATTATGTACCAAAAATGCCAATTTCATGCGACAAGACAAATACTTATTTATTAGCACTTGGATAGTGTTTTGTTTGAATATTGACCTATCTCCTTGGCTGAAATTATCATTTATGTAAAAAATGAGACTATCTACTATCACTTCCAAGGAATTAGTTTGTTCCTCTCTCTACGATTGGATGATAATCAAGAAACACTCACTATAGATGTTGTCCTATGAGCACCTAAGCTTGATACGGATAATAACTTATGCCTATATGGCTTATTATCAATAAAATACTATATACCATAAGGCAAGGCACTCAAAGTGTTTTGTATAGGTTTCTATTTTATTCTAATTATTCTATTAAGGGTCTCAAGGAATCACCCTCCAAGGTTTGGATGACCCTAAAGAAGAAGAAGAGGGGACCACTCTTATGTATCAGTCTTCAACCATCCATTCTTTGTTGATGAATTTTGCTCTCTCACCATAGTAGTCTTGTTCCCCTTGTCATGGATCTGTATGGAAATTCATTGAGAATGTGCTAATGATTTTCAGAGCCAACATAATGAAAACCTTGCTAGGGAGTGGAGTGCTTAGTTTACTCTTTCCATGGGCTTCCTGATATTGAAGACATTATTAGTAGAGAAGACCTGAACCATTCCATCCTTTGGAGACCTCTTGTGCTTCAAGGTTTTCATCAATCTATTGAGGTCGTAACTCTACAATTGTGCTAAATGTTCCTTGTTTCTCTTAAGTGTTGATCATGGTTCCTACATGTGCAATCCAAGTCAATGATTTCTCAGGTGAAACTTATCTTCTTGTGATTATTTCTTGAAAGAAAATGTATTGTCGGATGCTATCAACTAGTTGATATATGAGAAGTATTACAGAACAATAGTTTGAAGTTTGAATATGGGTGACTATTGGGCACTTGGTTGGAAAATTTTCTCTACGCCCCTTCCTCATATCACTCGTAAGTGTACCCATGAGCCCTATCATCAAGTAAAGATTACGAAAAATATAGGGCATGTCAATGAGGGAGGCTCCTATATTTTTTAAAATTGTGACAACTCAATTAATCTTAATCACGCCCTTTTTTTATATGTAGTGATAGTTTTTATTGCTATAAAAAGGATAGAAGGATTCTAGAATCACCAACATAATGCCTTGGATGAAAATCCCATGGTATTTACTTATGATAGATTTTGAAACACTTTGTTCTTTATGGAAGATCACTAGCTACACAACAAATCACATCACTAGGAAAGTCATCATAAATATATGGTCCTAGAGAGAAGATATCATAACGAGGCTCATTAAAAATATAAACTTCATCATACATTTCACTAGGCTCCTCAAAAAAAGGTGTAGCAAGAGATGTGCATGTAGGCGAATTCCTAGATGCATGGGGAGATCAATCATGAGATGTAGAAAGAATATAATCACTAGGTACACCATCACATAGAGTGAAATCACTGGATGTATCATGAAAACTTAGGGCTACGTCATTATCCTTCACAATAGGGGAATAATCATCATGAATCATATACATAAATTATGTAAAGTCATCTAATATGGAAGGAATTGAACCATCATGATTATCCTTACTTAAAAAAGCATCACTAGAATCCTCACAAGATATTTAATATCAAATTGTATACAAGGGTATGGAAATAGGGATATCATGACATGTAGAAGATACTAAATCACAAGGATCAACACCATCATCAATAGCTAACGAAGGTCTAACATTATGACATAAAGTATCATACCTATATATGAAGGGAAGAAGTGGGGTTACACCATTAGCATCCATCGTGCAAGAAGTAAAATCATCATGAAGTAATGCATGTGAAGGAAGTAAGTAATGCATATATAACAATTATAGTCATCATATATTTCATAAAAATTCAATGAAGGAAAAGTGATTATATGTAGAACATCCCGGTGGTCATCACTGTCATCAGTCATAAGAAAAATATGGTCATGATGAAGCTGGATAAAAGGTGAACTAACTACATCCAAAAGAGAATGGCAAACAATAGCCAACTCCTTGAAGGAGGGGAAGCACAAAAATAATGAAATAATAACCCCATATGACAGGCATCAACACACATATGATAAAAATAAAAGACAACATCAAGGATGAATGAATTGAATGAAGTCAATCATAGGAACACATCAGAATTAGTAAGGCATCCATGGATAGAGGCTAGTGGCAAATATCTATCATAAGATCCATAATAAATGATCTAGCAATAAGGTATATTCAAAGAATGAGTTGGTAAAGATAAAATAGATATCACTAATGTAGGCCCAAACCCAAATGAAAATTATATAAAAATTCACTAGAAAATGAAAGTGAATTGAAACCTTAACTAGATGTAAAATAAGAAGTTTTTTAATTAAAAACCATATCTAAAAGTTTAATATAGAAGGAACAAATGCTAAGGGTGTACAATAGATCAAGTTCACCAATTTAATGTAAAGGAAAATAAAAAAACACATATAAATATCATAGGTAAATTAATTAATCCACTATGAATAAAAAATCCTATGGAAGATAAGGAGCTAGGGATGATACATGCAATGAAACAAATGCTCATAAATTAAATAAATAAACCAATGGCACTTAGCTTTAAACTTGATGAAGACATCTAGGTGAAAATTGATTCTTTGTTTTATGAAATCCCTATTTGATGTCAAATGAACACATTTATATTGGTAGTATAGATATTTCGTCTGGTGCTCTAGTTCACTTTGATAACTACAAAATTGACCTTCATGTTTGTGGCTCTAAAACCTACACTTAGATTTGAACTTGGATCACACATCTAAATTTTATTTATTTTGATGTTGAGATTTCATTTACGTTGGTGTCTATAACATGTGTTTGAAAGTTGTGGTGCCAGTAGACACCATTTCTAGAAATAGGCTAGCATTGTTTTCCTTCTGGCCAAACCCCTGTTATCGAGTTAATATAATAGAAAAATGATTAAAAAAAAAAAAGACAATAGGTAGTCGTGCAACATACCTAGAGTGTTGATGTTGTGCTCTTGTGATGATAAGATGTGTAATAGAGCTCTCTAATAATTTTGTAATGTATAATATACGAGTTAGGGGCTGTATTTCCATATGTGTAATAGAGCTCTCTAATGAGTTATTATTTTTGATAGTAGATTATGAGTGATTAAAAAAGATGATTAAAATTTTTCTTATTGTATTTTGTCAAAACCTTCTCTAATTGTTATAAACTATGGAAACCGTATGTTCTTAATAAAAAGAACTCTGTTTTATATTAAATTTCAGAAAATTGTTAAAAATCCAGAGCTGTTTTATAATGTATTAGAAAATAACATGTTGATTCGACTGAATAATTCTGTTATGATGAGACATGAATGTGACTCAAATGACAAGTTGATTGGACTTAACATTATTGTTATTCTTGAATAATATGTGTGTAACTGAAAAAGCTAATCATTAGTTTACTCGGTATATGCTTTGGTGCAATGCACGTGGATTGGAATGAATATTTCATTTTTGATTTATTTGAGATTTGAAATTACAATAGCCATAATTACAACTGGGTTTTAAATTACCCCCAAACAAATGCAGCATGCCTTCTATGTAACATAGTTCAAACAATTGGAAGGAATTTAGAAACTATGATCCCCTCCAAGCAAAATTGAGACATCAATGAAGTCGATCTAACAAGTTTATGAAAACTGAACCCGCTGGGCGATGCTGGGAATGCCATTATTTACCACAAACAACATGTAATATCCAGATGGGGCAGCCACAGCGCTAGGAGGGGTAGTCACAAAAGAAGAATACACGACATTCCCGGTTGCATTTGAGGCGAGGGTCAGTGTTTTAGCGGTGAGAATGAGAAGCCTCTGGTTCATCGAATTGGTGTGGGTCGTAAATGACAGAGCGTAGGCATTGAACTATATAATGTTGTTAAGAGGATTGGGGACTAAGTAAACAACCGTAAAGGTGGTGCCGTAGGAAATCAAGGTTGGTGACATGGATGTTATCTTGGGGCGCAAGTACATGTAGACATTTTCTAAGTAATAAGGACTGTATGCTTCTAGCTGGAGCTCTGTCGGGAAGTTAGTTCTCGTGAAGACGTAGCCCTCATGCGGATTAGAGCCGCCCACAATGATTCTCATGTCCGCCATCATGTTAGCAGTAGAGTGGTACATTCTGTGGATGGTTGTGGCCGCTAGGGTGAAGAAGCAATGCCCGACGGGTGCAACGGGTCGATAGAGGTAAGGTGTTAAGACGGGGGTGGTCTGGATGTTCCACCCTACTACGCCCTTGCCCATGCCATTGATGATGATGATTTTGCCATTGGGGAGAATGAGCATGTCCGACATGGTTCTCAGAGAGGGCATATCTTCGATGCTCTAGGAAGGATTCAGGTCTATAGTGACCATTCATCCACAGCTGCGGAGCGCATCTGAGAAATTACCTGCACTAGCCAGGGTGAAGCTGTTGTCGAGACAGCCCCCACAGATGAGAACTTCCACTTTGGCAACCTTATCCGTGGCGGAGAGCGGCAGTATGACGGACGACCTGGTGGAAGGGTAGTTCCACGGGCCGTCACCTAGCATTCTAGGAAAGGTCTTCACGACAACATTGGTTTTGTAGTCAAGGAGAATGGAGTCCCTGTTTGCGAAGATAAAGAGGTTGCCATCAGATGAGAGGTGGAGAAATGGGTAGATGTTGTTCTCCACTTGGCTGTTGGTTCAGGTCTGAGATAGAAATGACAGATTGAAAACTCCTTCACTGGGGCTCTTGGGGAAAAACTCATAGTTAAACATCTGCGTGCCCTCGACAACAATAATACGGTTGTCCGGTAGGATTTGGTTGGCGGCATACCAGCGATTTGTAGAAATCTTGGGCCCCTTGAAATTATTCCAATCGCAACTGTCGTCTGAGCAGGGGACGAAGTAATGAATGTGTCGTGCCCCGTCACGCCACCCCCTAGTTTATACCAACATTCCATTTGCGGCAAACACCTTAGACGAACACCAGGTGTTGATGAAAATTGTGAGTGGCCTCACATTGTTGGTGGCTATGTTGTACTTGATGGAATGCACCGAGCAGTTGTGAGTGAAAATTCCATAGTTGAAAAAAAGGAGCAAGAAGAATAAATTAGATGGTTGACTAAGGAAAGTAGAGAAACCAACAAAAATATTTATCACTAACATAGTGAATAGTATGGATGCTCCCAATCACCTAATTACTAAATACAAATAAGGCACTTATCCCAATCCTTAGAAGAAAAAATCTAGTTTATAAAAGGAAAAATCCATCTCCTACTAGTCATGAAGAAGAAAATTGAAAGAGAAGAGAGTTGAAGTACAAACTACTTTGAAAGAAACATTGTACGTGTACATTTAGCTTTGTTTAGTATTGGCATACCCAAATCCTTATTAATGTTGAGAATGAGACCTCCTACCACTACATCCAAGGAATCATAGTAGAGAACCAATCCAAAATTTAATGTTTTTTAATGCAAATCGTTTGCTTCCTTAGACTTTAAAGCATTATCTTCAATCTCCTTTTTGATGGTGTGTAGGTAAATTGCACATTCCACTATCTTTCAAAGGCACGTGTACACTTAAGGGTCTTTCAAATTTTATCTTGATAAAATTTCTCCTCTGTAGAATGCTTGTTAAAGAAAATATGTAGATCCTGATCAATCTTTTGTGGCTTCAACTTCTAATTAAATTGTAATTGTTATCACCCAGATTTGCATCCTTACTGCGGTTGTGAAACTTTAACAATCTGGAGTAACATGGTAATGATCTCGAAGTGTGGGACTTTGCGAAATGAGATCAGACCTCCGGGGAAGGTCGGCGTCCTTGACTAGATATCACCTAAAACTACTAAATCTTCAGAGGAAAAGGGAGAAGAAATGCTTTTGAATGAAAGATGAAATAGGAAAAAAACTTGAAAGTAAGGGTGATGCACCAGACTGATTAAAAGAAACCTTCATAGAACTGAGAAGATGCACAACATAACCAGATAGAGTAAGTAGACATACACAGATTCAAATGATTTTAGTAGAGGTAAAAAGCAAAATGATTGAGAGGAACAGAGATGTTCATAGACAATCACATGCAGATTTACACTAAACTAGAAAATTAGTAAAAAGAGGCAAAATGAGTTGCATATATTCAATAAGGAGGCACAGTTACAGTAGCAGAAAGCTCTATTTGGAAATAGAAAGATTGAGAGCCAAAAAAATTCCAACCTTATTTACATCTCAAGCCTATGCTTATATAGCATTACAAAAATGTCCTAAGTCAGTTACCAAAATTTACTCCATGAGCTGTATCACAAAAATACCTACCTTTTAATGATTGTTCACCTACAAGAAGTTATGGTGCAGAAGATCTGGGACTAGGGCAGATGGAAGATATTTTGGGCATTGAATGCGAGCAACTCCTTTGTCTATCTTCAATAATGAATATATGAAATATCTGAAACAAAGTAGTGGAGAGATATTTCTGGTCAGCAATGTGAGATGCTGAACATCCACCTGCAGTAATAAATGCAACAAATATCTACATCTTGCCCAAAAATGGTCACTGAAACGTCTAATCGTCAAAACATGCAAATCCATATCCAAAATTGAAAGAGAGAAAAACCTGCTCAAAAACCTGCCAAATAAAAGAGTAGGCAAAAACAAGCATTTTTGCCTTTTACAGCATGTAAAAATTCACCATGATGGAGGAGATATAGGCGGTCAAAGTTTCGGTCAACTGTATGTATATATCGCTTTGCATCTATGGTTGTATATTTCTATATTATGCCATTGTATATACAATGGCCACTGCATTCTTAGGTTCACGTTATGCATTCATACAATCTCCCCTTTTTTGCCTTTTGCATATTCAAATCGCTTTGTATATGCCAACATGTAAGCGCAATCTTTGTCTTTTGAAACAGCCTTTGTATCACCCCTGATATGTGGCACCACCTGGTTCATCACTGAAATAAAGTTTGGGGCCCATCGCTGAAAAATTGCATCTTCCTATCAGTGATTAGAATGATCTAAAATACAGCCGCCGATGTGCAATGTCTTGTCGAAATTCCCTTGCATATCTGACTCTTTGTATATCGTATTGCATATGCAAACATACAATTGCAAATATACATACAATGCATAGACCTGAAAAGATCATCCACCATGTTTTATTCTTCAGTCGGATCCACCTTGTATCTTTCTCCTTTGTATGTCTCCTTTGAATGTCACAATATGCAATGCAAAATATACAAGCCATGGACCTAAACCTTTGAATTTTGTCAAAATTGACTTCTGGGTCAGGTCCAGCTTGCATATTGCCTTTGTATCTTTGCCTTGTATATTTCACTATACAATGTAAAATATACAAGCAAAACATGCAAGCTGAGCTCTGATACATTACAAACACTTTACTTCGGCATATGCATGTAACCTTTATATATCACATATACATGACCCTTTGTATGTCTGAACATACAACGCCAAATATACAAAGGAAAACATGCATACAAACATACATTTGAACTTGTACATTTTCCTTTGTATGTGCACTCGGTGGGCCCCAAGCTTTGTATCTGTTCCTTTGTATATCAATACATACAATGCCAATATACAAGCCACAGACTCCAAATGATTATCTGCCATGCCTAATTCCACAGTTAGGTTTGGCTTGTATCATTCTCCTTTGTATATCGGCACATACAATGCCAATATACAAGCAAAACATGCATACATATAATCAGACCTTTGCATTTATTAAACAAAATGTATGCTCCTTTTGGTTTCGGGCTTTGTATCTCAGGAATGCATATTCACTTTGTATATGTGATTGTATGTACAAAGATATAATCGCATATACATACATTTGGTGGCCACCACCTTTTGTATCTTGCCTCTGACCTGATGCACATTTATCTTTGTATATTTACTTTGTATGTTTTCCTTTGTATCTGCGAACATACAATGACCAATGTATATCACTGATGTTCATTTTCCTTGCATCCTTTCTTTACATCTTTGGTGTTGTATCTCACACTGATGTACATCGATGATGTACATTGCCCCTTGTATATGTTTGATGTACATTTTGCTATGCATGTTATCCTTTGTATGTGCGATTGTATAGACAAAGATACAATCGCATATACAAGCCACTGTTGCATCCTACCGATGTACATTTGACTTTGTATCTTTGATTGGTATGTCGCTGATGTATCTTTGTATCCTTTTTCCTTGCATGTCCCCCTTTGCATATTCAATTGTATGTATGTTGACTATCAGAAAGAGCTAAGACTTAGCTGCCAATGAACATTCTCATGCTGATGAATTCTTTATACATTGACCCTTGCATATCTACCAGTATACATTCTCCTTTTTATATGGCCCTTGTATCTTTTTCTTGCATTTTTTCCTTTGTATGTTGCACTTGTATATCAGTGATGTATGTCGCCCTTGCATGCTTTCCTTTGTATATTGTCGATTGTATGTAAGATACAACCGCCCAATATATAATCATTTGTATAAAAGATGACCCCACATTCCTTTGTATCTTCAGCCTTGTATGTCTTTTCCTTTGTATATTGCAAACATACAATGGTGAATGTACATGCAAACATACATTCAAAAATGCATATACAAATACTAAGTATAAAATTGAGATTTATCTGTGATGGAAAGCATTTGAAGACAAAAGATTTCTGGGTTTTTCTGGGTTTTCTGTAAAGATTCTCAAGGTGAATTTTTTGGGATTTTTTGCAAAGCATGGCATGAGTATTTGAAAGATTCAAGCCTTTTGGGGTGATTTCCTAAAGGATTTTCAAGGAAAATGCAAGGTGAACTATTTAACTCTAGGCAGAGGAAAATAGATCAACATTTTTGGCAACCTCTATGGGATGTTTGCCTACTAAACAAATAGATCAGTTTCCTTAAGCATCCATTGGGACCTTAGCAACCTAGCATAATAGTAGTAAAGAACACTGGAATACCAAAACTAGAACAATGATGAAAGCAACTCTTCTAACTGTGATAGACAACACTTAGGGAAAACAAAATGGATCTAAACTACTGTGCAACAACACTTATTGAAAGCAAGAAATCTAATCTACTGATTTACAAGGCACTCATACCTTAAAACACCTCTTTAGGTGTATCTCATTAACTGGGATAGGAAAATTTTCTCCATCCATGTTTGATAATTGAAATGCATTGTGTTCCTTGCATTCAATAACGATAAACGGGCCACTCCACATGCTGTCAAACTTGGAGTGTTTTCCTGGCCTGCTTTTCAACTCATCCCATTTGAGTACCATATCACCCTCCCTAAAGATTCTGGGAGTGGCCTTCTGATCAAAATTTCTTTTGGTCTGAAGTTGATGATACTCCATAGTTTTCATAGCCTTGTCTCTGATTTCTTCAAGCTCCATAAGTTGAGCATATCTGACAGCCATGGGATCCTCTTCTTCAAATATCTCCAGTTGATTCATGATATCAAGTGCTGGTAGCTCCATAGATATAGGCAATCTTGCCTCTTTCCCATACACTAGCATATATGGGGAGTTTCCAATAGACCTTTTGGGAGTTATTCTATCTGCTCATAGAGCAAATTTTAGATTGGTGTGTCAGGTCTTCTGGTTGTCCTCCATTGATCTTTTAATAATCCTTATGAGATTCTTATTTGTAGATTTAGCCAAACCATTAACCTGTGGCTAATAATTTGATGAAGTATTCAAATAGATCCCATTCTTCATAGCCCAGCCAGTTATCTTTAATCCAACAAAGGCTAAAGCATTGTCTGTGATAATTGACTCAGGCACCCCAAATCTAAATATCAAATCATGGTAAAAATTTAAAATAGCAATCTCATTGGATTCCTTCAGAGCCACTGCCTCAGTCCACCTTGTGAAATAGTCTATTGTTGTGAGTATCCACCTATGGCCTGCACTTGATGGTGGGTTAATGGGACCTACAAAATCAATGCCCCATCTCATGAAGCATTGTTCTACATGAATTGGCTGCAGAGGTAAAGCTGGCAGCCTTTCTTTGCCTGCAAAAATGGCACATTTTACACATTTTCTAGCCCAAATATGGGCATCCTTGAATAAGTTGGGCCAGTAATATCCAACTCTCATTATTTTCTAAGTAGTAGTCTTTGGGGCAAAATAACCCCCTGCAGTTCCATCATGAAACTCATGTAGCACCTAGTCAGTTTGATCATTACCAATGCATCTTAACAATATACCATTAAAATCTTTTCTGAAAAGGATGTCATTTATTAAAACATATGGAATTGACTGCAGTCTAAAATACCTTCTCTTAGTTCTATCTAAACCTGCTGGACATTTGCTGATTTGCAAAAATTGAGTCATGTTATTAACCCAACCTGTGCCTACTGCTGCTGTATCATCCTAATGTGCATCTTCAATGGTCAGCAACACCTCTTCCTTTTTATCTAGTTCATTTTCAGGACTAGTAGCAAGTTGCTCACTGAGTCCTCTACCTCTAACCAGCTTGGTTATCTTTATATCCATGTCATATTCCATGACTTTGGTGATCCAACCAGCCCTTTTCTCATTCACGTCCTTTCCTAACAGGAACTCTTTCATGATAGGGTGAGCAACCCTCAAATGTATCTTATTATTAGAAATAAGATGCCTAAACTTCTTGAGGCTCCTTACCACTACAAGGACATGTTTTTCGATGAAGCTATACCTCTGCTCATACTCCTCCAACCCCTGACTAAAGAAAATGATTGGCTATTCAAAACTGTCACTTTGCTATTGTACCAGAATCACAGAGATTGTATCTAGACCGCCATAAGCATACAAGATAAAATCTTTGGAGAAATCAGGATTTACTAGATTCGGTGCAGTCGATAACGCTTCTTTTATGGACTCAAAGCTGAGTTTGGCCTCCTTTGTCCAATTGAAAACTGTATTTTTTTTCAACATAGAGGGTAATGGCTTCAATAAATCTGCAATGTCAGGTATAAATCTTAGCAAAAAATTAATTCTTCCAATAAAACTTTGTAGTCCCTTCTTGTGACTAGGTAAAGGTAGCTCCAAAATAGCTCTTACCCTTTCTGCATCAATGGTAATCCCCTCTTTCAACACAATGTGCCCTAACAGCTTGCCTTCATGCACAACAAAGATGCATTTCTTGGGATTAAGAGATATCCCAAACTCTTTGCATCTCTCAAATACTAGCCTCAGGTGGCATATATGTTCAGCTGCATTTTTAGAAAAAATCATGATGTCATCAAGGTACACCAGCACCAATTTATACAGCAAACCCTTAAAAGCCATATCCATAGCTCTCTGAAAAGTAGAGCTAGCATTTGAGAGACCAAAAGGCATCATTTTGTAGGCCATGGTGCCCCATTTGGTGGTGAAAATAGTTTTATATTGATCTTCCTCCTTGACTAACACTTGATTATAACCGGAATATTTGTCAAGTAGGGAGAATCTTTCAGAACTAGCCACTACTTGCAGAATTTGCTCCATTGAGGGCAGTGGGTAGTGGTCTTTTAGGAAGGCTCTATTGAGGTCTCTGAAGTTGACACATAGCTTAATCTCCCCATTCTTTTTTCTCACAGGGACAAGGTTGGAGACCCAAGAAGTATGCTTGATCGGGAAAATGATCTTTCCCTCGATCAGCTTGGTTAATTCTTTAATCATCAAAGGCTCAAGTTTGGGGTTTAAAGGCCTTTGTTTCTACCTCATAGGTTTTGTACCTGGTTCTAACTCTATGGTATGCTGGGCAATATGAGGGTCAAACCATTTTAGGTCTGAATAATCCCAAGCAAACACATCTTCAAATTCTTGACAAAGAGCAATAAAAGCCCTTTTATCCTCAGGTGAAAAGATTTTGCCAATTTTTAGAAGCTTACCTTTGAATATTTCTAGCTCCTTGTAATGCTCCTCTTTAACTTGCATGCTAGTTTTATTCCCTTTTAGCTAATCATCGGTACTAAAAATAGATTCCAAGGTTACCAATCCTTTGGGCAGCTTGTTTGTCTTTAACTGAATAACTTGACCATCCTCATATTTCTATTTGAGTTTATCCTGATTCATCATAGAAAACTCAAGCTCCTCTAACAGGAAATGTAGGATCTGCTCATCACTCTCAAAAACCTGCCAATCAATATTATTGTCAGGGATAGAGGTCCTATCAACTATTCTTGCATGAGGCTACACCTTTTCTCTTTGAATATCATTAGGGATGTCAAACTGAGCCCCAATTATAGCTAACCTATCTGCATGATAGTTTTGACTTCTTGGAATAGAGATCAGATTGAAAGCATCAAACTCTTCAACCATATCCCATTCCCTATGCTTGTAGCATTTCAAAACATCATTTTTTGTAACATGCAACCCTCTCACCTGATTTACAATGAGTTCACTGTCACCATAGACCTGCAAACAACTAATTTTCCTCTTTCTTGCCCACTGCAAACCTTGGATCAATCCCTCATACTCAGCAATGTTATTTGTGCATGAAAAAGCAAAACAGAAAGTAGAATAATATCTATCACCTTGTGGAGACACAAGCATTGCACCACCACCAGATCCATTCATGTTCCTAAAGCCATCAAAGTACATTTTCCATACCTCATTTTGTTGTTCTGTCTGCTATTCTGCATCCTTTACAAGGCTTGGAATTGTTCTTTCGGGCTCATGCAGTATGTAAACCCCCATACCAGTTTCTTGGATGTGTCCCTCAGGATCATCAACAACATTTTCTAAGGCCCACTCCTTTAATAGCACCTCTAGTATACTTTTAGCTTGTAGTTCTTGAGTAGCAACAAGCTTAGGATCATCAGAAATAATGCAATTTGCATTAACAACACTTGGAACATAAGGCTCTATGTGATGATTTGAAAGAAATTTAGATTTTAGGGTTACTTTGGTGCCATATCTGGTCTTGAAAAATATGTGGGACTAGTCCAAAGATAAATATCCTCCTATTTTGGCTATGAACTCTCTTGATAAACACATGGAAAAATAGGGAGGCAAATCTATGATGAACACCTCTTGGGAAATGGAAACATTTGGGCAAGTGTGCAAGGTGAGACATAGGTCTTTTATCACACCCACAGTGTTAACAGCTATGCCATCTAGCTGGAGTACACCCTTCTCAAGGGGCTGGTATTTCAATCCTAGTTGGTCTGCAATCTTCTTTAGCATTACAGAACTACTTGTACCACTATCCACCATGCATTTATGTACTAACTTGTCTCCAATTATTAGTGACATATAAAATGGGAGTGGTTTAGCACTTTTGTTTGGCTATTTGTTGTTGTCTTGGGGTGAATTGGTAAGGACAGTCAGGTAGTTGGGTCAATAATTGTGTCATTGGACACTTTTAAATCAAACAAGGCAGATTGCAACATGTCCTTTTGACTTGGGATTGCTAAGGAATCCCACATAGACATTGTCACATTCATCTTCTTCATATTTTCAATAATATTGAAAGGTGGAGTGACACTTACCTTTTGATGTGACTTTGTAGCAACAATGTCAGCTTGAAAATGAGGCATTTCCCTTGCTGTTGCTAAAGTATTCCTTTGTAAAATGTGGGGAACATGAGACGTAGAAGCCTTAGCATGTCCTTTTCCTTTGTTTACTACTTGATCTACCTCATAACCCCTCTTTTTAGCTCTTGTATTTGCTGCCACTGAGGCATCATCTCTATTTACACCACAGAATTCACCTTCCTACCAATTTATGAAGGCAGAATCATTCTAAGTTGCTCTTGTTGCTGCACAGCCCCATCATTAGGTGTGTTTGTCTATGAGACTACAACATTTTGCACCATTAGAGCCTGATTGATCACTCCATTTGAACAGGTTGCCTGACTGTGTGGCTGATTGCATGGAAAACACCATTCATACTCAGCTGCAAGGTTATTCTGAACAGGTACAAGGTCCCTAACTATATTAATGGGTGCCAGATTGTAAGGTTGGAAAGGCCTCTGATTCACGTTCTGCCTAGGACCCTGGTAATTGCCTTGATATGGAGGCCTGTTGGCCTGGTATGGCTGATTCTACCCTTGATAAGGCTGATTTTACCCTTGATTGGGTTGCTGATAAGGCTATTTATTCTGGGACTGCTTCTTTTTTATGTTTACTAACTCATTTTGAAAAGTTTGTAGGATGTTCTCTATTTTTTGTTGGCTATTTGTAATATCTTTTAACTCTTGTGATGAGCTAGAAGTAGCAATTTTAGAATTGACAACATTTGGCAATGCTGCTATAGCATGTAAAGGGGCAAAATATGGGATTGGCAAGGGCATTGAAGCTTGAATATCAGGGAAGATGGGTACTGGTGGTCAAGGAGCTATTTTACTAGCTTGAATCAGGTTGTTTTCTGCTCTAATAGCTATTTCATATGCATCAGGTAGGCTTGTACCTCCCAATGATTGAATCATTACTAAAATATTACTATTTAAAGCTTTCAAAAAATATAAGAATGCATATTCTGATGGAGGCCTTACTGTGATAGGAATTATGTCCCATGTCTTCTAGAATCTGAAGTTGAAATCCATCATTTCGTCCTAGGGAGCTCTCTTTATTATAGTCATCTGTTCAACCAATGACAAGTTGTCTGATTTATCTTGAAATTACTTTTTTAACTTATCACCTAGATCATCCCAGGTTGCAATGGTTTGCACTGGTAAACTCCTGAACCATTGTAATGCTTTTCCCTTGAAAGAGGCAGCCAGCAACCTGATGGCAATGTTTTCTTGGGTTATATGATGAACACCACATAGAGAAGCTACGTCTCTAATGTGCTCAATTGGGGTAGTTCTATTCTCCCTTGTGAAATAGGGCAGACTCTTCAAAGCTGCCATGGGTATAATGTCATGCACTATCAAATTCAATGGGCTGCCCCCATCAAAAGGCATGAATGGCTAATTTCTTGTCATTTGAATGGCTAGAGGTAGGATTACTTGAGTTGGTACAGGGACTACAGTTGCAACTAGCCTGAAGCTTGGTGGAGTTGATTGTACTCTTTTAGAAACTAGAGCCCTTACTACAGCTCTACTCTGTCTTCTAGGTGGAGACAGCTGCAAATAATCAAATGAATTTGAGTTTGAATCTTTCTCATAAAATGTAATAGGAGAACTGATCTGCTTGTCTTTCCTCAGTATCAGTCACCAGATATGCAAATTTTAACCTCTTACAGGTCTAAAAATTACTGGCTGCACATCAAAACTAGCAATATAATTGTAAAGAGTCCCACTGGGCATGCCAGAAACTGTTATCACCTAGATTTGCACCCTTGATGCAGTTGTGAAACTTTAGCAATCTAGAGTAACATGGGAATGATCTCGAAGTGTGGGACTTTACGAAATGAGATCAGACCTTTGAGGAAGGCCAGCTTCCTTGACTGGATATCACCTAAAACGACCAAATCTTCAGAGGAAAAGGGAGAAGGAATGCTTTTGAATGAAAGATGAAACAGGAAAAAAACTTGAAAGTAAGGGTGATGCACCATACTGATTAATAAAATCCTTCATAGAACTAAGAAGATGCACAACATAACTAGATACAGCAAGTAGACATACACAGATTCAAATGATTCTCGCAGATGTAAGAAGCAGAATGATTGAGAGGAACAAAGATGTTCACATACAGTCACATGCAGATTTACACTAAACTAGAAAATTAGTAAAAAGAGGTAAAATGAGTTGCATATATCCAATAAAGAGGCATAGTTATAGTAGCAGAAAGCTCTATTTGGAAACACAAAGCTTGAGAGCCAAAAAATTTCCAACCTTATTTACATCTCAAGCCTATGCTTATATAGCATTACAAAAATGTCCTAAGTCGATTACCAAAATTCGCTCCATGAGCTGTATCAGAAAAATATCTGCTTTTTAATGCCTCATTGGTATGAAGAAAATAAACAGAGTTATTCGTAATAACATGATGTTATTTGAGACCAACACTCATACCATTTAAAAGGTCAAGCATTAAACTGAATAAGTGTAATGCACCACAGGCAAGGAGAAGGCTAACCCTAGGAGGTAAAACAAGACATAAGAAATTTCACACGGATATGAAAAATCATACTACCATTCAAATCATGAAGGCTAAATAGGAAGAAAGAAATAATCGCAGAAAACTCCATAGTTGAAAAAAAGGAGCAAGAAGAATAAATTAGATGGTTGACTAAGGAAAGTAGAGAAACTGAAAAAAATATTTATTGCTAACATAGTGAATAGTATGAATGCTCCCAATCACCTAATTACTAAATACAAATAAGGCACTTATCCCAATCCTTAAAAGTGAAAATCTAGTTTATAAAAGGAAAAATCCATCTCCTACTAGTCACAAAGAATAAAATTGAAAGAGAAGAGAGTTGAAGTACAAACTACTTTGAAAGAAACCATTGTACGTGTACATTTAGCTTTGTCTAGTACTGGCATACCCAAATCCTTATTGATGTTGAGAATGAGACCACTACCACTACATCCAAGGCATCATAGTAGAGAACCAATCAAAAATTTAATGTTTTTAATGCAAATCATTTGCTTCCTTAGACTTTAAAGCATTATCTTCAATCTACTTTTTGATGGTGTGTAGGTAAATTGCACATTCCACTATCTTTCAAAGGCACGTGTACACTTGAAAGTCTTTTAAATTTTATCTTGATAAAATTTCTCCTCCATAGAATGCTTGTTAAAGAAAATATGTAGATCGTGATCAATCTTTTGTGGCTTCAACTTTTGGATAAATTGTAATAAAAATAAAATCAATAAATTAGAAAAAAATTCACAAGAAGGAGATCAAATTTGTAGCATCTGATTCTCAGTTAAATCCATTTGAACTCCAAATTAACCAGGAGGTACTTAAGATTATGAATTTAAATGAGGATTAATAGTTGATACGTTCTTATTGAATTTAACTCATATTTGTAGGCTCTAGATTTTAAATCAATCGCATTCTCAAAACTCGTGCATATACCAAGGAACCCATTTTGATAGAAATAAAAACTAGGTGGTTAAACCATATGACTATAAACTAAGTACATAAATTCTCCAAATGAAAAATAATAGTTATAAAATGTACATAAATGTCATCCAATCATTCTACTCAATAAGTATTGTATTTTCTTAGTGAAATAGTCAAAGAGAAGGATACTAATGAGGCATAAATATAGCCTCATTCATTTTTCCAATTGCATATTTTTCCTTCTTTTTCCCAAACAATAATCATGTAAATTTATGTTTTAACAAAGAATTAGTTCTTATATGAAATAGAAAATATTGCATTATGTGATATATTTATTGATGATTAACTTTGATGAAGAACTCACAAAAATCCATGCAGAGTTCCATTTTTTCCTTTGCAGATCATCCCGATGACAAATTTACAAAAAAAGCACATCTCCGTAGGACTTAGATTGATGCGAGGGAGTACTCCAAAGACTTTTTCAACCATCTCTAAAAACTTTGGTTTCTAGACAAAGTACGAAGAACTCTAACGGAGCCAGAATGACAATAATAAAAACTCTCACACAGAAAACAAAGGACTCTAGAGACATGCAACTTTAGTCCGAGACCACAACAACCAATTCAGCTACTTAATGGAGCCACTCTAGTCTGAGACCACAACAACTATTTCCTAAAATTCTATGAAACACTTTTAATGTCATTTATGCATAAGAAAATTGTTTATTATTTTTGTTAAAAATTGAATGAGACTTAATAACTCCTGCATATGTAGCAAGCATCTATATTTTAGGAATTAAGTTTTAAAATTGTTGTGAAGTATTTAGGTTATATGTTTTGTGTATGTCTATGTTGTTCCTTCAATCATTCTGTCATGATCATTTATATGTAAAATTTATGTATTAAAACCACATTCTCTTCCTTATGTGTGTTGTGAGTACATTCCCCTTTCATTTTCTGCGTCCAAATTAAACTCCAACATGTGATTCTATTCTATAGTGAATGCTTTTTATTTAATTCTAGTCATTTTGTTCTGTAGTTAAAATAGCACCTTTTCTATTTCCATAGTTAAATAACATTTCTTCTATTCCGTAGTTAAATAGAATTCCTTTGACTCCATGGTTAAACTCTACTTTTCATTTCATAGTAAGAATTTGAATTCAATTGATTAAGAAGTGTGTGAACCTTCTTTCTGATAAGATTAGATGACTACTAGATAGATTATTGTCACCCTTCTATAGGTAGCCTTCAGACACCCCCGATTTGACAAATAATTGATTCTACTAAGCTATGAGGATCAACGATGCCTCATCAAATACCAACAAATGTTATAAGCACTAAATGCATTCTAATAAAAAAATAAATTGTATCAAACGATACTGTTCTAATTATAAATGAATCTGTCTTACCTAAACCTATAGTAGGCACAATTTGAAGGGTAGTCATTGAAGCATTCTAATGCATTTTAAATGGTATTGTAATGGTCTCCTCTTGTACACGTGGGTTGTGTTGGCTCTCAAGCATGTATGTGCACAAATCCTAAAGACAAGCAAAAAATCTAAGGCCAAGGAAGGTCACCATAGGTTGATTGGTTGGACTTATAGTCAATTGTGGAACAAATGGGCCAATGATTGAGAGTGGGTAAACTCTCCTTCATCTTTAGCGATCTTCTAGTTGTTTCAAAATTTTCTTTTAATATTTTATCATTAGCATTATAGTTGTTTCAAAATGATGGATTTATTACAAAAAACTACACTTGAAAATATTTTGAAAATCCTCAAACCTCATCTAGATCACCATTAATTGTACAACCTATAATCGTAGCAGACCATGAGACCACTTGGCATTATGCATTTTGTCAAACCAATCACGTGCCTTGTGTATGCTTCCCTGTGTTACCAGAAACGTGACGACAAGGATGGATTTACTGTTTTAACCAGCGAAACACGTTTCTGTCAGAAACGACTATTTCTAAGCCTACCGCGACGTTTGTTACTATTGTAGACATTGTCAAATGTTTACCGAACCCGCATTCTTTGCGTTTTGCATTTTCCCTTCAAAAACTTTCCTCATGTTTTCCTTCAAAGAATGCATCTAAAATGCATTTTTAAACAAACAAAGAGAAATCTGCCTTTTTGTAGGTATTCATTTTAGGTAGTTATTGTTTGAAGGAATTTTTCAACAAATTCATTTTTTTTAAATGATTTTTTCCCTCCATTTTCCTAAATGATATTTGTTTTTTTTTAAAAGAAATTTTACCTTTTTATGTTTCTTATAATTTATAATTATAGATAAATTATATAATTATTTTTTTAATTTTTACTTTTTTTTCAATTGATTTAGAGACTTGTTTTAAATTTCAATATTTATTTTTATTTTTATTATACAAATTATTTATATGTATTTGTGGAATAAAATTTTATAATAAATTTAAATGTTTGAAAGTGTATATGTATATAAGAACCATCTCTTATACACAACTTTTAAATATCTCGTTTCTAATCACATTGCCATTGTCATTGCGACTTTCATTTCTCGTTTCTGCTAACATAGATGCACTTCCACATTTGGTGCATGCATATCTATCAAGGCATTCCGAACCACAACATTTGAATAACCCCACTTTCAATTATTCCTTGATCGATCTCCATACTCTCTACCAAAGCTCCCATGTCAGCACAAGTTGGAGTATCCTCACAAATGTGAACTAGTCAGTTTGGCATTTGTTTGTTGCAATTTGTGAAACAATACATATGCCTTTTAATGAAGCTTGAGCCTTTTGTAAGACACCGTCGTCTTTTTCCATGAAAACACATGTTGTTCTATACATTGGTTAAAAACTTTGTGATCTTTAGCTAGAATTTCACGTTGTCATATGTGCTCCCTTGCTAGTTTTAGCTATTATGTGATTTTCTTAAAAAAATCTTACCATGATGTGCATTTGAACCATTCCCGCTTACTTTAAACAATTAAATTGATTCTCTTAAAACAACCCAGAAGATATACTCCAAAAAAACATCTTTTTTTATAAAATTAGAAACTATTCATATAGCTAGAATAGCTAGAATTGCATAGTAACTAGAAGCCATAACACAATAACATGAAACGAACAAAAGTAATTGGGAATTACCATCTGATTCATGTTCTAAAATCACATCATAAGGGAGATTAGAGACCCTATAACAAGACCCCCATGAAACAGTCTCACTTGGATCTAATGAGAGTCTTCAAAAATTAATATTTCCTGAAGAGTTGCAAGATTTCCATTACTATTATTGAGAGACCAAACTTGTTTATCCATGGAATGACAACAATGTTCTCTCTCCATGTGGATTTGAAAAAGAAGGTTACTAGAATTTTCTACCAAGTCATGAAAAGAAGATGTTAACTCTATCATCAATCTACAATCTTCTCTTGAAATATCAACATCAAAGTTTCCCAAATCTAGTAAAATTTGAGAGATGGTCGAATTACCATCAGAGGGAATAGAAGGAAAACTATTCCCCAACTTAACAACTTGTTACACACTAACATTATATATTATCAACACTCCGAGAATAGGACAGATGATCGCATTTAGACTAGGAGGAAGTTGGGTAATAATAGGATCAAAAGAATCTTATAATGCCTCATTGGTATGAAGAAAATAAACAGAGTTATTCGTAATAACACGATGTTATTTGAGACCAACACTCATACCATTTGAAAGGTCAAGCATTAAACTGAATAAGTGTAATGCACCACAGGCAAGGAGAAGGCTAACCCTAGGAGGTAAAATAAGACATAAGAAATTTCACACGGATATGAAAATCATACTACCATTCAAATCATGAAGGCTAAATAGGAAGAAAGAAATAATCGCAGAAAACTCCATAGTTGAAGAAAAGGAGCAAGAAGAATAAATTAGATGGTTGACTAAGGAAAGTAGAGAAACCAACAAAAATATTTATGGCTAACATAGTGAATAGTATGAATGCTCCCAATCACCTAATTACTAAATACAACTAAGGCACTTATCCCAATCCTTAAAAGAGAAAATCTAGTTTATAAAAGGAAAAATCCATCTCCTACTAGTCACGAAGAAGAAAATTGCAAGAGGAGAGAGTTGAAGTACAAACTACTTTGAAAGAAACCATTGTACGTGTACATTTAGCTTTGTCTAGTACTAGCATACCCAAATCCTTATTGATGTTGAGAATGAGACCACCTACCACTACATCCAAGGCATCATAGTAGAGAACCAATCCAAAATTTAATGTTTTTAATGAAAATCGTTTGGTTCCTTACACTTTAAAGCATTATCTTGAATCTACTTTTTGATGGTGTGTAGGTAAATTGCACATTCCACTACGTTTCGAAGGCACGTGTACACTTGAGGGTCTTTCAAATTTTATCTTGATAAAATTTCTCCTCCATAGAATGCTTGTTAAGGAAAATATGTAGATCCCGATCAATCTTTTGTGGCTTCAACTTCTGGATAAATTGTAATAAAAATAAAATCAATAAATTAGAAAAAAATTCACAACAAAGAGATCAAATTTGTAGCATCTGATTCTCAGTTAAATCCATTTGAACTTCAAATTAACCAGGAGGTACTTAAGATTATGAATTTAAATGAGGATTAATAGCTGATACGTTCTTACTGAATTTAACTCATATTTGTAGGCTCTTGCTTTTAAATCAATCGCATTCTCAAAACTCATGCATATACCGAGGAAATCCCATTTAGATAGAAATAAAAACTAGGTGTTTAAGCCATATGACTATAAACTAAGTATATAAATTCTCCAAATGAAAAATAATAGTTATAAAATGTACATAAATGTCATCCAATCATTATACTCAATAAGTACTGTATTTTCTTAGTGAAATAGTCAAAGAGAAGGATACTAATGGGGCATAAATATAGCGTCATTCATTTTTCCAAGTGCATATTTTTCCTTTTTTTTCCCAAACAATAATCATGTAAATTTATGTTTTAACAAAGAGTTAGTTGTTATATGAAATAGAAAATATTGCACTGTGCAATATATTTATTGATGATTAACTTTGATGAAGAACTCACAAAAATCCATGCAGAGTTCCATTTTTTCCTTTGCAGATCATCCCAATGACAAATTTGCAAAGAAAGCACATCTCTGTATGACTTAGATTGATGCGAGGGAGTACTCCAAAGACCTTTTCAACCATCTCTAAAAACTTTGGTTTCCAGACAAAGTCCGAAGAACTCTAGAGGAGCCAGAACGACAACAATAAAAACTCTCGCAGAGAAAACAAAGGATTCTAGAGACATGCAACTTTAGTGCCGTTGATCCAGTTGTCGCCAATCCAACTACAACCAATTCAACTACTTAATGGAGCCACTCTAGTCCGAGACCACAACAACTATTTCCTAAAATTCTATGAAACACTTTTAATGTCATTTATGCGTAAGAAAATTGTTTATTATTTTTGTTAAAAATTGAATGAGACTTAATAACTCCTGCATATGTAGCACGCATCTATATTTTTGGAATTAAGTTTCAAAATTGTTGTTAAGTATTTAAGATACAGTCATGAGAATGGATCCACCTTCTTAGTTTCCAAGAGACATATTTGCAGTTATCTATTTTTCTTCTCTGAAATGGAAAATGAAATTCTGAGATTTTAAATAGATTTCCGTCATGAATGCATGGGTGATAATTTCTACTATTTGAGTTATGAATGCTGAGCTGAAATCATGCTATTTTCTCTGGAAAGCTAACCACTTGACAAAGAAAATAGAGAAGTACTAGTAGATAAGTATTTTACGTGTTCATTTTATATCCGATCTCATTTCTGTGACAGTTCAATGTGTCTGAACTTTAGGTTATATGTTTTGTGTATGTCTGTGTTGTTCCTTCAATCATTCTATCATGATCATTTATATGTAAAATTTATGTATTAAAACCACACTCTCTTCCTTATGTGTGTTGTGAGTACATTCCCCTTTCATTTTCTGCGTCCAAATTAAACTCCAACATGTGATTCTATTCTATAGTGAATGCTTTTTATTTATTTCTAGTCATTTCATTCTGTAGTTAAAATAGCACCTTTTCTATTTCCATAGTTAAATAGCATTTCTTCTATTCCATAGTTAAATAGAATTCCTTTGATTCCATGGTTAAACTCCATTTTTCATTTCATAGTAAGAATTTGAATGCAATTGATTAAGAAGTGTGTGAACCTTCTTTCTGATAAGATTAGATGACTACTAGATAGATTATTTGTCACCCTTCTATAGGTAGCCTTCAGACACCCCCGATTTGACAAATAATTTATTCTACTAAGCTGCGAGGATCAACGATGCCTCATCAAATACCAACAAATGTTATAAGCACTAAATGCATTCTAATAAAAAAATAAATTGTATCAAACGAGACTGTTCTAATTATAAATGAATCTGTCTTACCTAAACCTATAGTAGGCACAATTTGAAGGGTGGTCATTGAAGCATTCTAATGAATTTTAAATGGTATTGTAATGGTCTTCTCTTGTACGCGTGGGTTGTGTTGGCTCTCAAACATGTATGTGCACAAATCCTAAAGACAGGCAAAAAATCTGAGGCCAAGGAAGGTCATCATAGGTTGATTGGTTGGACTTATAGTCAGTTGTGGAACGAATGGGCCAATGATTGAGAGTGGGTAAACTCTCCTTCATCTTTAGGGATCTTCTAGGACAAGGGGGTGTTCCTTGAGGTCTTCATAACAAGAAAATTAAATAGAATTGAAAACTGTAAATGAGGCCTTAACAACCATACCTAGTGTTTTCCATTGCACACATGCCCTATTTTTCTTAACCAAATGGGGAGCCCCTTTTTATCTTTCTTTGTTATTTTTTAATATTTACTTGTTTTATTCTTGTTAGAGGAGGCAATCTCAGCTTTTGTTCTTTCGTAAAATTTTCTATCGAAGTTAATAAAGGGTTTGCATCTTTAAGTCTTTTCGAAGTGAGTATGTTGTTCTGAAATTTCTAAGTCTTTTCCAAGCTCATTTTGAGTATTTAACTAGTTTTGGGGATTTTAAACTTCTCCTTACCACCATGCCTCATAAGGTGTTTCCCAGAATCCTATCTCTTAGTGTTGTTGTGGTAATTCAAGTATTTTCTTGCTTGTTTTCCAACAATCAAGTTCCATGCAATCCTAGTCTTACGGCTTTGTCATTGGGGTTTCGAGTTTCCTATTGCTTTGTTCTTTTAGTCATTGAGGTATTTAGGTTAATGTTATCCCAAAGCATAGTGTTTAGCATGGGAGTCTAAGGATTTTCTTAATTATGCACCAAAAATGCCAATTTCATGAGACAAGACAAATACTTATTTCTCAGCACTTGGCTAGTGTTTTGTTTGAATCTTGACCTATCTCCTTAGCTGAAATTATCATTTATGTTAAAAATGAGACTATCTACTATCACATCCAAGGAATTAGTTCGTTCCTCTATCTACGATTGGATGATAATAAAGACCGCTAACTATAGATGTTGTCCTATGAGCACCTAAGTTTGGTTCGGATAATAACTTATGCCTAGATGGCTCGTGATCAATAAAATACTATATATCATAAGGCATGGCACTCAACGTTTATTGCATAGGCTTGCATTTTCCTCTAATTATTCTATTAAGGGCCTCAAGGAATCACCCTCTGGAAAGGTTTGGATTACTCTAAAGAAGAAGAGGGGACCACTCTTATGTATCAGTCTTCAACCATCCATTCTTTGTTGATGAATTTTACTCTCTCACCACAGTAGTCTTGTTCCCCTCGTCATGGATCTGTATGGAAATTCTTGGAGAATGTGCTAATGATTTTGAGAGCCAACATAATGACAACCTTGCTAGGGAGTGGAGTGCTTAGCTTACTCTTTCCATGTGCTTCCTGATATTGAAGACATTCTTAGTAGAGAAGACCTGAACCATTTCATCCTTGTGAGACCTCTTGTGCTTCAAGGTTTTCGTCAATCTATTGAGGTGGCAACTCTACAGTTGTTGCCAAATGTTCCTTGTTTCTCTTAAGTGTCGATCATGGTTCCTGCATGTGCAATCCAAGTCAATGATTTCTCAGGTGAAACTTATCTTCTTGTGATTATTTCTTGAAAGAAAATGTATTGTCGGATGCTATCAACTAGTTGATATATGAGAAGTATTACAGAACAATAGTTTGAAGTTTGAATATGGTTGACTATTGGGCACTTGGTTGGAAAATTTTCTCTACGCCCCTTCTGCATATCACTCCTGAGCGTACCCACGAGCCCTATCATCAAGTCAAGATTATGAAAATATAGGGCATGTCAACGAGGGAGGCTCCTCTATTTTTTAAAATTGTGACAACTCAATTAATCTTAATCGCACCCTTTTTTTATATGCAGTGATAGTTTTTATTGCCTTAAAAAGGATAGAAGGATTCTAGAATCACCAACATAACGCCTTGGACGAAAATCCCATGGTATTTACTTATGATAGATTTTGAAACACTTTTTTCTTTATGGAAGATCACTAGCTACACAATAAATCGCATCACTAGGAAAGTCATCATAATTAGACGGTCCTAGAGAGAAGATATCATAAAGAGGCTCATTAAAAGTATAAACCTCATCATATATTTCGCTAGGCTCCTCAAAAAGAAAGGTGTAGCAAGAGATGCGCATGTAGGCGAATTCCTAGATGCATGGGGAGATCAATCATGAGATGTAGAAAGAATATAATCACTGGGCACACCATCACACAGAGTGAAATCACTGGATGTATCATGAAAACTTAGGGCTACATGATTATCCATCACAGTAGGGGAATAATCATCATGAATCATATATATAAATTATGCAAAGTCATCTAATATGGAAGGACTTGAACCGTCATGATTATCCTTACATAAAAAAAGTATCACTAGAATCCTCACGAGATATTTAATATCAAATTGAATACAAGGGTATGGAAATAGGGACATCATGACATGTAGAAGAAACTAAATCACAAGGATCAACACCATCATCAATAGCTAATGAAGGTCTAACATTATGACATAAAGTATCGTACCTATATTTGAAGGGAAGAAGTGGGGTTACACCATTAGCATCCATCGTGCAAGAAGTAAAATCATCATGAAGTAATGCACGTGAAGAAGGAAGCAAGTAGTGCATATATAACAGGTATAGTCATCATATATTTCATAAAAATTAAATGAAGAAAAAGTGATTGTACGTAGAACATCCCGGTGGTCATCACTGTCACCAGTCATAAGAAAAATATGGCCGTGATGAAGCTCGATAAAAGGTGAACTAACTACATCCAAAAGAGAATGGCGGACAATAGCCAACTCCCTGAAGGAGGGGAAGCACAAAAATAACGAACTAATAACCCCATATGAAAGGCATCAACACAGGTACGATAAAAATAAAAGACAACATCAAGGATGAATGGATTGAATGAAGTCGATCATAGGAACACATCAGAATTAGTAAGGCATGCATGGATAGAGGCTAGTGGCAAATATCTATCATAAGATCCATAATAAATGATCTAGCAATAAGGTATAGTCAAAGAATGAGTGGGTAAAGATAAAATAGATATCACTAATGTAGGCCCAAACCCAAATGAAAATTATATAAAAATTCACTAGAAAATGGAAGTGAATCGAAACCTTAACTAGATGTAAAATAAGAAGTTTTTTAATTAAAAACCATATCCAAAAGTTTAATATAGAAGGCACAAATGCTAAGGGTGTAATATACATCAAGTTCACCAATTTAATGTAAAGGAAAATAACAAACCACATATAAATATCATAGGTAAATTAATTAATCCACTATGAATAGAAAATCCTACGTGAGATAAGGAGATAGGGATGATAAATGCAATGAAACAAATGCTCATAAATTAAATAAATAAAACAATGGAACTTAGCTTTAAACTTGATGAAGACATCTAGGTGAAAATTGATTCTTTGTTTTATGAAATCCCTATTTGATGTCAAATGAACACATTTATATTGGTAGTACAGATATTTCGTCTGGTGCTCTAGTTCACTTCGATAACTACAAAATCGACCTTCATGTTTGTGGCTCTAAAACCTACACTTAGATTTGAACTTGGCTCACACATCTAAATTTTATTTATTCAGATGTTGAGATCTCATTTATGTTGGTGTCTATAACATGTGTTTGAAAGGTGTGGTGTCAGTAGACACCATTTCTAGAAATAGGCTAGCATTGTTTTCCTTCTGGCCAAACCCCTGTTATCGAGTTAATATAATAGAAAAATAATAGAAAAAAGAAAAAAAGAAAAGACAATATAGGTAGTCGTGCAACATACCTAGAGTGTTGATGTTGCGCTCTTGTGATGATAAGATGTGTACTAGAGCTCTCTAATCATTTTGTAATGTAAAAAATACGAGTTAGTGGCTGTATTTCCATATGTGTAACAGAGCTCTCTAATGGGTTATTATTTTTGATAGTAGATTATGAGTGATTAAAAAAGAAGATTAAAATTTTTCTTATTGTATTTTCTCAAAACTTTCTCTAATTGATATAAACTGTGGAAACCGTATGTTCTTAATAATAAGAACTTTGTTCTATACTAAATTTTAGAAAATTGTTAAAAGTCCAGAGCCGTTTTATAATGTATTAGAAAATAACATGTCGATTCGGCTGAATAATACTGTTATGATGAGACGTGAATGCGACTCAAATGACAAGTCGATTGGACTTAACATTATTGTTATTCTTGAATAATATGTGTGCAACTGAAAAAGCTAATCATTAGTTTACTCGGTATACGCTTTGGTGCGATGCACATGGACTGGAATGAATATTTCATTTTTGATTTATTTGAGATTTGAGATTACAATAGCCATAATTACAACCGGGTTTCAAATTACCCCCAAACAAATGCAGCATGCCTTTTACATAACATAGTTCGAACAAATGGAAGGAATTTAGAAACTATGCTCCCCTCCAAGTGAATTGAGACATCAATGAAGTCGATCTAACAAGTTTATGAAAACTGAACCCACTGGGCGATGCTGGGAATGCCATTATTTACCACAAACAACATGTAATATCCCGGCGGGGCAGCCACAGCGCTGGGAGGGGCAGTCACAGAAGAAGAATACACGACGTTCCCGATTGCATTTGAGACGAGGGTCGGTGTTTCAGCGGCGAGAATGAGAAGCCTCTGGTTCATCGAATTGGTGTGGGTCGTAAATGACGGAGCGTAGGCATTGAACTGTATAACGCCGTTAAGAGGATTGGGGACCGAGTAAACAACCGTAAAGGTGGTGCCGTAGGAGATCGAGGTTGGCGACACGGATGTTATCTTGGGGCGCAAGTACGTGTAGACGTTTTCTAAGTAATAAGGACTGTATGCTTCCAGCCGGAGCTCTGTCGGGAAGTTAGTTCCCGTGAAGACGTAGCCCGCGTGCGGATTGGAGCCGCCCACAATGATTCTCGCGTCCGCCATCATGTTAGCAGTAGAGTGGTACATTCTGGGGATGGTTGTGGCCGCCAGGGTGAAGAAGCGCTGCCCGACGGGTGCAGCGGGTCGGTAGAGGTAAGGTGTTAAGACGGGGGCGGTCTGCATGTTCCACCCTGCTACGCCCTTCCCCGCTCCATTGATGATGATGATTTCGCCGTTGGGGAGAATGAGCATGTCCGACATGGTTCTCGGAGCGGGCATGTCTTCCATGCTCCAGGAAGGATTCGGGTCTGTAATGACCATTCGTCCACAGCTGCGGAGCGCGTCCGTGAAATTACCTGCGCTAGCCAGGGCGAAGCCGTTGTCGGGACAGCCCCCACAGATGAGAACTTCCACTTTGGCAAACCCGTCCGCGGCGGAGAGCGGCAGCATGACGGACGACCCGGTGGAAGGGTAGTTCCGCGGGCCGTCACCCGGCATTCTGGGAAAGGTCTTCACGACAACATTGGTTTTGTAGTCGAGGAGAATGGAGTCCCTGTTTGCGAAGATAAAGAGGTTGCCATCGGACGAGAGGTGGAGAAATGGGTAGAGGTTGTTCTCCACTTGGCTGCTGGTTCGGGTCTGAGATAGAAACGGCAGATTGAAAACTCCTTCGCCGGGACTCTTGGGGACAAACTCGTAGTTAAACATCTGCGTGCCCCCGACAACGATAATGCGGTTGTCCGGCAGGATTTGGTTGGCGGCATACCAGCGATTCGCAGCAAGCTTGGGCCCCTCGAAATTATTCCAATCGCAGCTGCCGTCCGAGCAGGGGACGAAGTAACGAATGTCCCGTGCCCCGTCACGCCACCCCCCGGTTTGTACCAACGTTCCATTTGCGGCAAACGCCCCAGACGAACACCAGGTGTCGGTGAAAATCGTGAGCGGCCTCACATTGTTGGTGGCTATGTTGTACTCGATGGAATGCGCCGAGCAGTCGTGAGTGAGCACCAGGTCCTGCGGATTGTTGCGGCAACTGCCGTTGGCCAGCAGGATCTGCGACGACCCGAAGTTGGTCCGGTCAAACATCACCACCGTGTTTAAATGCGTGGTGGTCATGTGCATGGCAGAGACGCCCCCATTTTGCACCAGAAGCCTCCATCTTCCGAGCTTCACCGCCACTTGCGCTGCTGCCATTTTGTCCCACGGCCATAAGCTCAACAAGACGACCACGACGAACAAAGCTAATTTCGACTTCATTTTTATTTCCAACTGCTCTCTATACAACTTGCAGAGCTACCTTGGTGTCCTGCTTTTTATAGTGCCCATCGACTGATAAACCTGGTGAAAGAGAAAACAGGATTAGAATGAATCTCTGCCCGCATCAAATGATTCTACTTCGAAAGTCCTGGTTAAGGCACTCGACAGTGACTGAATGCAATAAGAATCGTGCGCCAACACGTTTATTCCCATGGCGATAATGAAGCAAATTAGTCTGTCTGACCTCCTCCAGACAGCGATGCCCTTTTCAAATAATTTTTTCCGCGACTGGGATTCGCTGGCATCTCTATAAGCAAGCCCATCCAGTACTCTCTCCGACATACTTTATAAAAGAAATAGTTCGGTACCGGAATCATGGCTGCTAATGGATTTAATATATGTCAGTTTGGGTATTGCTCTTATTCCACCGACCTAAATTTCATTGGCAGAAAAATTCAGACGTCTGAATACATGATACGGTCGAATTGTGGGAAAGGAATTCTCCTATACAGCTGGAATAGAGCGACTAGGAATTATGCGATAGAATTAGTTTTAAGTCTGAAATAATTAATAGAAACCAACCATTTGTCAACGATTCGCTAAAAGACTCAACGATCTGGTAATTAATACTTGGATTTCATTATGTATTTTTTTTTGTTCTCTGTCATCTTGAGTTTGGAATGTTCGTTGTGTATCGTAAAATGAAACATAGATTTATTTTTTGGTACGGGAAAATAGACCCGCCGGTAATTGGTAATTTTCGTTTGTTTTGTTCAGACTTAAAGCTGATTCAATTTTTTCTTTTGGAAATTTTTATGAGATATAAAATTAATAAATTAGACAAAACAATTCTCAACGAAGATATCAAATTTCTAGTATCTGATTCTCAGATTCGAACTCCAAATTAGCCATGTGAATTTAAACGGGGATTAATAGTTCATATTTGTAGGCTCTTGATTTTAAATTAATCACATTCTCGAAACTCGTGAAAGCCCATTTAGATAGAAATACAAAACAGGTGGTTAAATCATATGACTATAAACTAATTACATAAATTCTCCAAATGAAAAAAAATAGTTATAAAAATGTACATAAATGTCATTCAATCATTATGCTCAATAAGTACTGTATTTTCTTAGTGAAATAGTCAAAGAGAAGGATATTGATGAGGCATAAATATAGCCTTGTCCATTTTTTCCGAGTGCACTTTTTTCCTTCATTTTCCCCAACAATATTCATGTAAAATTATGTTTAAAGAAGGAATTAGTTGTTATATGAAATAGAAAATATTGCATTATTTGATATATTTATTGTTGATTAACTTGGATGAAGAACTGACAAAAATCCATGCAAAGTTCCATTTTTTGCCTTTGCAGATCATCCTCGTGACAACTTTTGCAAAGAAAGCACGGCTCTGGAGGACTCCGATTGACGCGAGGGAGTGGTGCGAACACTTTTTCAATGGTTGATATGTATATATGAATAGTTTGGTCACTGGAATACTGGAATGAAAATGTTTTTAAATAAAAGATAAATGTGTACATGAAAGGAATATAAATATGTAGGCCTATCGACCATCCAATAGAGCTACTACTCGTTTTTAAGAATTTTGTGGGTAACATAATTTAAGAGAATTTTAATGATTCAATAAAGAAGAAGTTAGTTTCAATATATTATAACTCTCAATTTTAATGATTGTTCTCAAAGATACCCAACATTGATAAAATAAATATTAACCATAGGAAGGATAAATTCATAATTTTCTTTTAATATTTTTCATTAGCATTAGAGTTGTTTCAAAATAATGGATTTATTACAAAAAAGTACGCTTGAAAATATTTTGAAAATCCTCAAACCTCATCTAGATCACCATTAATTGTACAACCTATAATCGTAGCAGACCACTCGGCATTATGCATTTTGTCAAACCAATCACGTGCCTTGTGTATGCTTCCCTGTGTTACCAGAAACGTGACGACAAGGATGGATTTACTGTTTTAACCGGCGAAACACGTTTCCGTCAGAAACGACTATTTCTAAGCCTACCGCGACGTTTGTTACTATTGTAGACATTGTCAAATGTTTACCGAACCCGCATTCTTTGCGTTTTGCATTTTCCCTTCAAAAACTTTCCTCATGTTTTCCTTGAAAAAATGCATCTAAAATGCATTTTTAAACAAACAAAGAGAAATCTGCCTTTTTGTAGGTATTCATTTTAGGTAGTTATTGTTTGAAGGAATTTTTCAAAAAATTCGTTGTTTTTTAAATGATTTTTTCCCTCCGTTTTCCTAAATGATATTTGTTATTTTTTTAAAAAAAAATTTACCTTTTTATGTTTCTTATAATTTATAGTTATAGATAAATCGTATAATTATTTTTTTAATTTTTACTTTTTTTCCAATTGATTTAGAGACTTGTTTTAAATTTCAATATTTATTTTTATTTCTATTATACGAATTATTTATATGTATTTGTGGAATAAAATTTTATAATAAATTTAAATGTTTGAAAGTGTATATGTATATAAGAACCATCTCTTATACGCAACCTTTAAATATCTCGTTTCTAATCACATTGCCATTGTCATTGCGACTTTCGTTTCTCGTTTCTGCTAACATAGATGCACTTCCACATTTGGTGCATGCATATCTATCAAGGCATTCCGAACCACAACATTTGAATAACCCCACTTTCAATTATTCCTTGATCGATCTCCATACTCTCTACCGAAGCTCCCATGTCAGCACAAGTTGGAGTATCCTCACAAATGTGAACTAGTCAGTTCGGCATTTGTTTGTTGCAATTTGTGAAACAATACATATGCCTTTTAATGAAGGTTGAGCATTTTGTAAGACACCGTCGTCTTTTTCCATGAAAACACATGTTGTTCTATACATTGGTTAAAAACTTTGTGATCCTTAGCTAGAATTTCACGTTGTCATATGTGCTCCCTTGCTAGTTTTAGCTATTATGTGACGTTCTTAAAAAAATCTTACCATGATGTGCATTTGAACCATTCCCGCTTACTTTAAACAATTAAATTGATTCTCTTAAAACAACCCAGAAGATATACTCCAAAAAAACATCTTTTCTTATAAAATTAGAAACTATTCATATAGCTAGAATAGCTAGAATTGCATAGTAACTAGAAGCCATAACACAATAACATGAAACGAACAAAAGTAATTGGGAATTATCATCTGATTCATGTTCTAAAATCACATCATAAGGGAGATTAGAGACCCTAGAACAAGACCCCCATGAAACAGTCTCACTTGAATCTAATGAGAGTCTTCAAAAATTAATATTTCCTGAAGAGTTGCAAGATTTCCATTACTATTATTGAGAGACCAAACTTGTTTATCCATGGAATGACAACAATGTTCTCTCTCCATGTGGATTTGAAAAAGAAGGTTACCAGAATTTTCTACCAAGTCATGAAAAGAAGACGTTAACTCTATCATCAATCTACGATCTTCTCTTGAAATATCAACATCAAAGTTTCCCAAATCTAGTAAAATTTGAGAGACGGTCGAATTACCATCAGAGGGAATGGAAGGAAAACTATTCCCCAACTTAACAACTTGTTACACACTAACATTATATACTATCAACACTCCGAGAACAGGACGGATGATCGCATTTAGACTAGGAGGAAGTTGGGTAATAATAGGATCAGAAGAATCTTATAATGCCTCATTGGTGTGAAGAAAATAAACAGAGTTATTCGTAATAACACGATGTTATTTGAGACCAACACTCATACCATTTGAAAGGTCAAGCATTAAACTGAATAAGTGTAATGCACCACGGGCAAGGAGAAGGCTAACCCTAGGAGGTAAAATAAGACATAAGAAATTTCACACGGATCTGAAAATCATACTACCATTCAAATCATGAAGGCTAAATAGGAAGAAAGAAATAATCGCAGAAAACTCCATAGTTGAAGAAAAGGAGCAAGAAGAATAAATTAGATGGTTGACTAAGGAAAGTAGAGAAACCAACAAAAATATTTATGGCTAACGTAGTGAATAGTATGAATGCTCCCAATCACCTAATTACTAAATACAACTAAGGCACTTATCCCAATCCTTAAAAGAGAAAATATAGTTTATAAAAGGAAAAATCCATCTCCTACTAGTCACGAAGAAGAAAATTGCAAGAGGAGAGAGTTGAAGTACAAACTACTTTGAAAGAAACCATTGTACGTGTACATTTAGCTTTGTCTAGTACTGGCATACCCAAATCCTTATTGATGTTGAGAATGAGACCACCTACCACTACATCCAAGGCATCATGGTAGAGAACCAATCCAAAATTTAATGTTTTTAATGAAAATCGTTTGGTTCCTTACACTTTAAAGCATTATCTTGAATCTACTTTTTGATGGTGCGTAGGTAAATTGCACATTCCACTACGTTTCGAAGGCACGTGTACACTTGAGGGTCTTTCAAATTTTATCTTGATAAAATTTCTCCTCCATAGAATGCTTGTTAAGGAAAATATGTAGATCCCGATCAATCTTTTGTGGCTTCAACTTCCGGATAAATTGTAATAAAAATAAAATCAATAAATTAGAAAAAAAATTCACAACAAAGAGATCAAATTTGTAGCATCTGATTCTCAGTTAAATCCATTTGAACTCCAAATTAACCAGGAGGTACTTAAGATTACGAATTTAAATGAGGATTAATAGCTGATACGTTCTTACTGAATTTAACTCATATTTGTAGGCTCTTGATTTTAAATCAATCGCATTCTCAAAACTCGTGCATATACCGAGGAAATCCCATTTAGATAGAAATAAAAACTAGGTGTTTAAGCCATATGACTATAAACTAAGTATATAAATTCTCCAAATGAAAAATAATAGTCATAAAATGTACATAGATGTCATCCAATCATTATACTCAATAAGTACTGTATTTTCTTAGTGAAATAGTCAAAGAGAAGGATACTAATGAGGCATAAATATAGCCTCATTCATTTTTCCAAGTGCATATTTTTCCTTCTTTTTCCCAAACAATAATCATGTAAATTTATGTTTTAACAAAGAGTTAGTTGTTATATGAAATAGAAAATATTGCACTGTGCAATATATTTATTGATGATTAACTTTGATGAAGAACTCACAAAAATCCATGCAGAGTTCCATTTTTCCCTTTGCAGATCATCCCAATGACAAATTTGCAAAGAAAGCACATCTCCGTATGACTTAGATTGATGCGAGGGAGTACTCCAAAGACTTTTTCAACCATCTCTAAAAACTTTGGTTTCCAGACAAAGTCCGAAGAACTCTAGAGGAGCCAGAACGACAACAATAAAAACTCTCGCAGAGAAAACAAAGGATTCTAGAGACATGCAACTTTAGTGCCGTTGATCCAGTTGTCGCCAATCCAACTACAACCAATTCGGCTACTTAATGGAGCCACTCTAGTCCGAGACCACAACAACTATTTCCTAAAATTCTATGAAACACTTTTAATGTCATTTATGCGTAAGAAAATTGTTTATTACTTTTGTTAAAAATTGAATGAGACTTAATAACTCCTGCATATGTAGCACGCATCTATATTTTAGGAATTAAGTTTTAAAATTGTTGTTAAGTATTTAAGATACAGTCATGAGAATGGATCCACCTTCTTAGTTTCCAAGAGACGTATTTGCAGTTATCTATTTTTCTTCTCTGAAATGGAAAATGAAATTCTGAGATTTTAAATAGATTTCCATCATGAATGCATGGGTGATAATTTCTACTATTTGAGTTATGAATGCTGAGCTGAAATCACGCTATTTTCTCTGGAAAGCTAACCACTTGACAAAGAAAATAGAGAAGTACTAGTAGATAAGTATTTTACGTGTTCATTTTATATCCGATCTCATTTCTGTGACAGTTCAATGTGTCTGACCTTTAGGTTATATGTTTTGTGTATGTCTGTGTTGTTCCTTCAATCATTCTGTCATGATCATTTATATGTAAAATTTATGTATTAAAACCACACTCTCTTCCTTATGTGTGTTGTGAGTACATTCCCCTTTCATTTTCTGCGTCCAAATTAAACTCCAACATGTGATTCTATTCTATAGTGAATGCTTTTTTATTTATTTCTAGTCATTTCATTCTGTAGTTAAAATAGCACCTTTTCTATTTCCATAGTTAAATAACATTTCTTCTATTCCGTAGTTAAATAGAATTCCTTTGATTCCATGGTTAAACTCCATTTTTCATTTCGTAGTAAGAATTTGAATTCAATTGATTAAGAAGTGTGTGAACCTTCTTTCTGATAAGATTAGATGACTACTAGATAGATTATTTGTCACCCTTCTATAGGTAGCCTTCAGACACCCCCGATTTGACAAATAATTTATTCTACTAAGCTGCGAGGATCAACGATGCCTCATCAAATACCAACAAATGTTATAAGCACTAAATGCATTCTAATAAAAAAATAAATTGTATCAAACGAGACTATTCTAATTATAAATGAATCTGTCTTACCTAAACCTATAGTAGGCACAATTTGAAGGGTGGTCATTGAAGCATTCTAATGAATTTTAAATGGTATTGTAATGGTCTTCTCTTGTACGCGTGGGTTGTGTTGGCTCTCAAACATGTATGTGCACAAATCCTAAAGACAGGCAAAAAATCTGAGGCCAAGGAAGGTCATCATAGGTTGATTGGTTGGACTTATAGTCAGTTGTGGAACGAATGGGCCAATGATTGAGAGTGGGTAAACTCTCCTTCATCTTTAGGGATCTTCTAGGACAAGGGGGTGTTCCTTGAGGTCTTCATAACAAGAAAATTAAATAGAATTGAAAACTGTAAATGAGGCCTTAACAACCATACCTAGTGTTTTCCATTGCACACATGCCCTATTTTTCTTAACCAAATGGGGAGCCCCTTTTTATCTTTCTTTGTTATTTTTTAATATTTACTTGTTTTATTCTTGTTAGAGGAGGCAATCTCAGCTTTTGTTCTTTCGTAAAATTTTCTATCGAAGTTAATAAAGGGTTTGCATCTTTAAGTCTTTTCGAAGTGAGTATGTTGTTCTGAAATTTCTAAGTCTTTTCCAAGCTCATTTTGAGTATTTAACTAGTTTTGGGGATTTTAAACTTCTCCTTACCACCATGCCTCATAAGGTGTTTCCCAGAATCCTAGCTCTTAGTGTTGTTGTGGTAATTCAAGTATTTTCTTGCTTGTTTTCCAACAATCAAGTTCCATGCAATCCTAGTCTTACGGCTTTGTCATTGGGGTTTCGAGTTTCCTATTGCTTTGTTCTTTTAGTCATTGAGGTATTTAGGTTAATGTTATCCCAAAGCATAGTGTTTAGCATGGGAGTCTAAGGATTTTCTTAATTATGCACCAAAAATGCCAATTTCATGAGACAAGACAAATACTTATTTCTCAGCACTTGGCTAGTGTTTTGTTTGAATCTTGACCTATCTCCTTAGCTGAAATTATCATTTATGTTAAAAATGAGACTATCTACTATCACATCCAAGGAATTAGTTCGTTCCTCTATCTACGATTGGATGATAATAAAGACCGCTAACTATAGATGTTGTCCTATGAGCACCTAAGTTTGGTTCGGATAATAACTTATGCCTAGATGGCTCGTGATCAATAAAATACTATATATCATAAGGCATGGCACTCAACGTTTATTGCATAGGCTTGCATTTTCCTCTAATTATTCTATTAAGGGCCTCAAGGAATCACCCTCTGGAAAGGTTTGGATTACTCTAAAGAAGAAGAAGAGGGGACCACTCTTATGTATCAGTCTTCAACCATCCATTCTTTGTTGATGAATTTTACTCTCTCACCACAGTAGTCTTGTTCCCCTCGTCATGGATCTGTATGGAAATTCTTGGAGAATGTGCTAATGATTTTGAGAGCCAACATAATGACAACCTTGCTAGGGAGTGGAGTGCTTAGCTTACTCTTTCCATGTGCTTCCTGATATTGAAGACATTCTTAGTAGAGAAGACCTGAACCATTTCATCCTTGTGAGACCTCTTGTGCTTCAAGGTTTTCGTCAATCTATTGAGGTGGCAACTCTACAGTTGTTGCCAAATGTTCCTTGTTTCTCTTAAGTGTCGATCATGGTTCCTGCATGTGCAATCCAAGTCAATGATTTCTCAGGTGAAACTTATCTTCTTGTGATTATTTCTTGAAAGAAAATGTATTGTCGGATGCTATCAACTAGTTGATATATGAGAAGTATTACAGAACAATAGTTTGAAGTTTGAATATGGTTGACTATTGGGCACTTGGTTGGAAAATTTTCTCTACGCCCCTTCCGCATATCACTCCTGAGCGTACCCACGAGCCCTATCATCAAGTCAAGATTATGAAAATATAGGGCATGTCAACGAGGGAGGCTCCTCTATTTTTTAAAATTGTGACAACTCAATTAATCTTAATCGCACCCTTTTTTTATATGCAGTGATAGTTTTTATTGCCTTAAAAAGGATAGAAGGATTCTAGAATCACCAACATAACGCCTTGGACGAAAATCCCATGGTATTTACTTATGATAGATTTTGAAACACTTTTTTCTTTATGGAAGATCACTAGCTACACAATAAATCGCATCACTAGGAAAGTCATCATAATTAGACGGTCCTAGAGAGAAGATATCATAAAGAGGCTCATTAAAAGTATAAACCTCATCATATATTTCGCTAGGCTCCTCAAAAAGAAAGGTGTAGCAAGAGATGCGCATGTAGGCGAATTCCTAGATGCATGGGGAGATCAATCATGAGATGTAGAAAGAATATAATCACTGGGCACACCATCACACAGAGTGAAATCACTGGATGTATCATGAAAACTTAGGGCTACATGATTATCCATCACAGTAGGGGAATAATCATCATGAATCATATATATAAATTATGCAAAGTCATCTAATATGGAAGGACTTGAACCGTCATGATTATCCTTACATAAAAAAAGTATCACTAGAATCCTCACGAGATATTTAATATCAAATTGAATACAAGGGTATGGAAATAGGGACATCATGACATGTAGAAGAAACTAAATCACAAGGATCAACACCATCATCAATAGCTAATGAAGGTCTAACATTATGACATAAAGTATCGTACCTATATTTGAAGGGAAGAAGTGGGGTTACACCATTAGCATCCATCGTGCAAGAAGTAAAATCATCATGAAGTAATGCACGTGAAGAAGGAAGCAAGTAGTGCATATATAACAGGTATAGTCATCATATATTTCATAAAAATTAAATGAAGAAAAAGTGATTGTACGTAGAACATCCCGGTGGTCATCACTGTCACCAGTCATAAGAAAAATATGGCCGTGATGAAGCTCGATAAAAGGTGAACTAACTACATCCAAAAGAGAATGGCGGACAATAGCCAACTCCCTGAAGGAGGGGAAGCACAAAAATAACGAACTAATAACCCCATATGAAAGGCATCAACACAGGTACGATAAAAATAAAAGACAACATCAAGGATGAATGGATTGAATGAAGTCGATCATAGGAACACATCAGAATTAGTAAGGCATGCATGGATAGAGGCTAGTGGCAAATATCTATCATAAGATCCATAATAAATGATCTAGCAATAAGGTATAGTCAAAGAATGAGTGGGTAAAGATAAAATAGATATCACTAATGTAGGCCCAAACCCAAATGAAAATTATATAAAAATTCACTAGAAAATGGAAGTGAATCGAAACCTTAACTAGATGTAAAATAAGAAGTTTTTTAATTAAAAACCATATCCAAAAGTTTAATATAGAAGGCACAAATGCTAAGGGTGTAATATACATCAAGTTCACCAATTTAATGTAAAGGAAAATAACAAACCACATATAAATATCATAGGTAAATTAATTAATCCACTATGAATAGAAAATCCTACGTGAGATAAGGAGATAGGGATGATAAATGCAATGAAACAAATGCTCATAAATTAAATAAATAAAACAATGGAACTTAGCTTTAAACTTGATGAAGACATCTAGGTGAAAATTGATTCTTTGTTTTATGAAATCCCTATTTGATGTCAAATGAACACATTTATATTGGTAGTACAGATATTTCGTCTGGTGCTCTAGTTCACTTCGATAACTACAAAATCGACCTTCATGTTTGTGGCTCTAAAACCTACACTTAGATTTGAACTTGGCTCACACATCTAAATTTTATTTATTCAGATGTTGAGATCTCATTTATGTTGGTGTCTATAACATGTGTTTGAAAGGTGTGGTGTCAGTAGACACCATTTCTAGAAATAGGCTAGCATTGTTTTCCTTCTGGCCAAACCCCTGTTATCGAGTTAATATAATAGAAAAATAATAGAAAAAAGAAAAAAAGAAAAGACAATATAGGTAGTCGTGCAACATACCTAGAGTGTTGATGTTGCGCTCTTGTGATGATAAGATGTGTACTAGAGCTCTCTAATCATTTTGTAATGTAAAAAATACGAGTTAGTGGCTGTATTTCCATATGTGTAACAGAGCTCTCTAATGGGTTATTATTTTTGATAGTAGATTATGAGTGATTAAAAAAGAAGATTAAAATTTTTCTTATTGTATTTTCTCAAAACTTTCTCTAATTGATATAAACTGTGGAAACCGTATGTTCTTAATAATAAGAACTTTGTTCTATACTAAATTTTAGAAAATTGTTAAAAGTCCAGAGCCGTTTTATAATGTATTAGAAAATAACATGTCGATTCGGCTGAATAATACTGTTATGATGAGACGTGAATGCGACTCAAATGACAAGTCGATTGGACTTAACATTATTGTTATTCTTGAATAATATGTGTGCAACTGAAAAAGCTAATCATTAGTTTACTCGGTATACGCTTTGGTGCGATGCACATGGACTGGAATGAATATTTCATTTTTGATTTATTTGAGATTTGAGATTACAATAGCCATAATTACAACCGGGTTTCAAATTACCCCCAAACAAATGCAGCATGCCTTTTACATAACATAGTTCGAACAAATGGAAGGAATTTAGAAACTATGCTCCCCTCCAAGTGAATTGAGACATCAATGAAGTCGATCTAACAAGTTTATGAAAACTGAACCCACTGGGCGATGCTGGGAATGCCATTATTTACCACAAACAACATGTAATATCCCGGCGGGGCAGCCACAGCGCTGGGAGGGGCAGTCACAGAAGAAGAATACACGACGTTCCCGATTGCATTTGAGACGAGGGTCGGTGTTTCAGCGGCGAGAATGAGAAGCCTCTGGTTCATCGAATTGGTGTGGGTCGTAAATGACGGAGCGTAGGCATTGAACTGTATAACGCCGTTAAGAGGATTGGGGACCGAGTAAACAACCGTAAAGGTGGTGCCGTAGGAGATCGAGGTTGGCGACACGGATGTTATCTTGGGGCGCAAGTACGTGTAGACGTTTTCTAAGTAATAAGGACTGTATGCTTCCAGCCGGAGCTCTGTCGGGAAGTTAGTTCCCGTGAAGACGTAGCCCGCGTGCGGATTGGAGCCGCCCACAATGATTCTCGCGTCCGCCATCATGTTAGCAGTAGAGTGGTACATTCTGGGGATGGTTGTGGCCGCCAGGGTGAAGAAGCGCTGCCCGACGGGTGCAGCGGGTCGGTAGAGGTAAGGTGTTAAGACGGGGGCGGTCTGCATGTTCCACCCTGCTACGCCCTTCCCCGCTCCATTGATGATGATGATTTCGCCGTTGGGGAGAATGAGCATGTCCGACATGGTTCTCGGAGCGGGCATGTCTTCCATGCTCCAGGAAGGATTCGGGTCTGTAATGACCATTCGTCCACAGCTGCGGAGCGCGTCCGTGAAATTACCTGCGCTAGCCAGGGCGAAGCCGTTGTCGGGACAGCCCCCACAGATGAGAACTTCCACTTTGGCAAACCCGTCCGCGGCGGAGAGCGGCAGCATGACGGACGACCCGGTGGAAGGGTAGTTCCGCGGGCCGTCACCCGGCATTCTGGGAAAGGTCTTCACGACAACATTGGTTTTGTAGTCGAGGAGAATGGAGTCCCTGTTTGCGAAGATAAAGAGGTTGCCATCGGACGAGAGGTGGAGAAATGGGTAGAGGTTGTTCTCCACTTGGCTGCTGGTTCGGGTCTGAGATAGAAACGGCAGATTGAAAACTCCTTCGCCGGGACTCTTGGGGACAAACTCGTAGTTAAACATCTGCGTGCCCCCGACAACGATAATGCGGTTGTCCGGCAGGATTTGGTTGGCGGCATACCAGCGATTCGCAGCAAGCTTGGGCCCCTCGAAATTATTCCAATCGCAGCTGCCGTCCGAGCAGGGGACGAAGTAACGAATGTCCCGTGCCCCGTCACGCCACCCCCCGGTTTGTACCAACGTTCCATTTGCGGCAAACGCCCCAGACGAACACCAGGTGTCGGTGAAAATCGTGAGCGGCCTCACATTGTTGGTGGCTATGTTGTACTCGATGGAATGCGCCGAGCAGTCGTGAGTGAGCACCAGGTCCTGCGGATTGTTGCGGCAACTGCCGTTGGCCAGCAGGATCTGCGACGACCCGAAGTTGGTCCGGTCAAACATCACCACCGTGTTTAAATGCGTGGTGGTCATGTGCATGGCAGAGACGCCCCCATTTTGCACCAGAAGCCTCCATCTTCCGAGCTTCACCGCCACTTGCGCTGCTGCCATTTTGTCCCACGGCCATAAGCTCAACAAGACGACCACGACGAACAAAGCTAATTTCGACTTCATTTTTATTTCCAACTGCTCTCTATACAACTTGCAGAGCTACCTTGGTGTCCTGCTTTTTATAGTGCCCATCGACTGATAAACCTGGTGAAAGAGAAAACAGGATTAGAATGAATCTCTGCCCGCATCAAATGATTCTACTTCGAAAGTCCTGGTTAAGGCACTCGACAGTGACTGAATGCAATAAGAATCGTGCGCCAACACGTTTATTCCCATGGCGATAATGAAGCAAATTAGTCTGTCTGACCTCCTCCAGACAGCGATGCCCTTTTCAAATAATTTTTTCCGCGACTGGGATTCGCTGGCATCTCTATAAGCAAGCCCATCCAGTACTCTCTCCGACATACTTTATAAAAGAAATAGTTCGGTACCGGAATCATGGCTGCTAATGGATTTAATATATGTCAGTTTGGGTATTGCTCTTATTCCACCGACCTAAATTTCATTGGCAGAAAAATTCAGACGTCTGAATACATGATACGGTCGAATTGTGGGAAAGGAATTCTCCTATACAGCTGGAATAGAGCGACTAGGAATTATGCGATAGAATTAGTTTTAAGTCTGAAATAATTAATAGAAACCAACCATTTGTCAACGATTCGCTAAAAGACTCAACGATCTGGTAATTAATACTTGGATTTCATTATGTATTTTTTTTTGTTCTCTGTCATCTTGAGTTTGGAATGTTCGTTGTGTATCGTAAAATGAAACATAGATTTATTTTTTGGTACGGGAAAATAGACCCGCCGGTAATTGGTAATTTTCGTTTGTTTTGTTCAGACTTAAAGCTGATTCAATTTTTTCTTTTGGAAATTTTTATGAGATATAAAATTAATAAATTAGACAAAACAATTCTCAACGAAGATATCAAATTTCTAGTATCTGATTCTCAGATTCGAACTCCAAATTAGCCATGTGAATTTAAACGGGGATTAATAGTTCATATTTGTAGGCTCTTGATTTTAAATTAATCACATTCTCGAAACTCGTGAAAGCCCATTTAGATAGAAATACAAACCAGGTGGTTAAATCATATGACTATAAACTAATTACATAAATTCTCCAAATGAAAAAAAATAGTTATAAAAATGTACATAAATGTCATTCAATCATTATGCTCAATAAGTACTGTATTTTCTTAGTGAAATAGTCAAAGAGAAGGATATTGATGAGGCATAAATATAGCCTTGTCCATTTTTTCCGAGTGCACTTTTTTCCTTCATTTTCCCCAACAATATTCATGTAAAATTATGTTTAAAGAAGGAATTAGTTGTTATATGAAATAGAAAATATTGCATTATTTGATATATTTATTGTTGATTAACTTGGATGAAGAACTGACAAAAATCCATGCAAAGTTCCATTTTTTGCCTTTGCAGATCATCCTCGTGACAACTTTTGCAAAGAAAGCACGGCTCTGGAGGACTCCGATTGACGCGAGGGAGTGGTGCGAACACTTTTTCAATGGTTGATATGTATATATGAATAGTTTGGTCACTGGAATACTGGAATGAAAATGTTTTTAAATAAAAGATAAATGTGTACATGAAAGGAATATAAATATGTAGGCCTATCGACCATCCAATAGAGCTACTACTCGTTTTTAAGAATTTTGTGGGTAACATAATTTAAGAGAATTTTAATGATTCAATAAAGAAGAAGTTAGTTTCAATATATTATAACTCTCAATTTTAATGATTGTTCTCAAAGATACCCAACATTGATAAAATAAATATTAACCATAGGAAGGATAAATTCATAATTTTCTTTTAATATTTTTCATTAGCATTAGAGTTGTTTCAAAATAATGGATTTATTACAAAAAAGTACGCTTGAAAATATTTTGAAAATCCTCAAACCTCATCTAGATCACCATTAATTGTACAACCTATAATCGTAGCAGACCACTCGGCATTATGCATTTTGTCAAACCAATCACGTGCCTTGTGTATGCTTCCCTGTGTTACCAGAAACGTGACGACAAGGATGGATTTACTGTTTTAACCGGCGAAACACGTTTCCGTCAGAAACGACTATTTCTAAGCCTACCGCGACGTTTGTTACTATTGTAGACATTGTCAAATGTTTACCGAACCCGCATTCTTTGCGTTTTGCATTTTCCCTTCAAAAACTTTCCTCATGTTTTCCTTGAAAAAATGCATCTAAAATGCATTTTTAAACAAACAAAGAGAAATCTGCCTTTTTGTAGGTATTCATTTTAGGTAGTTATTGTTTGAAGGAATTTTTCAAAAAATTCGTTGTTTTTTAAATGATTTTTTCCCTCCGTTTTCCTAAATGATATTTGTTATTTTTTTAAAAAAAAATTTACCTTTTTATGTTTCTTATAATTTATAGTTATAGATAAATCGTATAATTATTTTTTTAATTTTTACTTTTTTTCCAATTGATTTAGAGACTTGTTTTAAATTTCAATATTTATTTTTATTTCTATTATACGAATTATTTATATGTATTTGTGGAATAAAATTTTATAATAAATTTAAATGTTTGAAAGTGTATATGTATATAAGAACCATCTCTTATACGCAACCTTTAAATATCTCGTTTCTAATCACATTGCCATTGTCATTGCGACTTTCGTTTCTCGTTTCTGCTAACATAGATGCACTTCCACATTTGGTGCATGCATATCTATCAAGGCATTCCGAACCACAACATTTGAATAACCCCACTTTCAATTATTCCTTGATCGATCTCCATACTCTCTACCGAAGCTCCCATGTCAGCACAAGTTGGAGTATCCTCACAAATGTGAACTAGTCAGTTCGGCATTTGTTTGTTGCAATTTGTGAAACAATACATATGCCTTTTAATGAAGGTTGAGCCTTTTGTAAGACACCGTCGTCTTTTTCCATGAAAACACATGTTGTTCTATACATTGGTTAAAAACTTTGTGATCCTTAGCTAGAATTTCACGTTGTCATATGTGCTCCCTTGCTAGTTTTAGCTATTATGTGACGTTCTTAAAAAAATCTTACCATGATGTGCATTTGAACCATTCCCGCTTACTTTAAACAATTAAATTGATTCTCTTAAAACAACCCAGAAGATATACTCCAAAAAAACATCTTTTCTTATAAAATTAGAAACTATTCATATAGCTAGAATAGCTAGAATTGCATAGTAACTAGAAGCCATAACACAATAACATGAAACGAACAAAAGTAATTGGGAATTATCATCTGATTCATGTTCTAAAATCACATCATAAGGGAGATTAGAGACCCTAGAACAAGACCCCCATGAAACAGTCTCACTTGAATCTAATGAGAGTCTTCAAAAATTAATATTTCCTGAAGAGTTGCAAGATTTCCATTACTATTATTGAGAGACCAAACTTGTTTATCCATGGAATGACAACAATGTTCTCTCTCCATGTGGATTTGAAAAAGAAGGTTACCAGAATTTTCTACCAAGTCATGAAAAGAAGACGTTAACTCTATCATCAATCTACGATCTTCTCTTGAAATATCAACATCAAAGTTTCCCAAATCTAGTAAAATTTGAGAGACGGTCGAATTACCATCAGAGGGAATGGAAGGAAAACTATTCCCCAACTTAACAACTTGTTACACACTAACATTATATACTATCAACACTCCGAGAACAGGACGGATGATCGCATTTAGACTAGGAGGAAGTTGGGTAATAATAGGATCAGAAGAATCTTATAATGCCTCATTGGTGTGAAGAAAATAAACAGAGTTATTCGTAATAACACGATGTTATTTGAGACCAACACTCATACCATTTGAAAGGTCAAGCATTAAACTGAATAAGTGTAATGCACCACGGGCAAGGAGAAGGCTAACCCTAGGAGGTAAAATAAGACATAAGAAATTTCACACGGATCTGAAAATCATACTACCATTCAAATCATGAAGGCTAAATAGGAAGAAAGAAATAATCGCAGAAAACTCCATAGTTGAAGAAAAGGAGCAAGAAGAATAAATTAGATGGTTGACTAAGGAAAGTAGAGAAACCAACAAAAATATTTATGGCTAACGTAGTGAATAGTATGAATGCTCCCAATCACCTAATTACTAAATACAACTAAGGCACTTATCCCAATCCTTAAAAGAGAAAATATAGTTTATAAAAGGAAAAATCCATCTCCTACTAGTCACGAAGAAGAAAATTGCAAGAGGAGAGAGTTGAAGTACAAACTACTTTGAAAGAAACCATTGTACGTGTACATTTAGCTTTGTCTAGTACTGGCATACCCAAATCCTTATTGATGTTGAGAATGAGACCACCTACCACTACATCCAAGGCATCATGGTAGAGAACCAATCCAAAATTTAATGTTTTTAATGAAAATCGTTTGGTTCCTTACACTTTAAAGCATTATCTTGAATCTACTTTTTGATGGTGCGTAGGTAAATTGCACATTCCACTACGTTTCGAAGGCACGTGTACACTTGAGGGTCTTTCAAATTTTATCTTGATAAAATTTCTCCTCCATAGAATGCTTGTTAAGGAAAATATGTAGATCCCGATCAATCTTTTGTGGCTTCAACTTCCGGATAAATTGTAATAAAAATAAAATCAATAAATTAGAAAAAAAATTCACAACAAAGAGATCAAATTTGTAGCATCTGATTCTCAGTTAAATCCATTTGAACTCCAAATTAACCAGGAGGTACTTAAGATTACGAATTTAAATGAGGATTAATAGCTGATACGTTCTTACTGAATTTAACTCATATTTGTAGGCTCTTGATTTTAAATCAATCGCATTCTCAAAACTCGTGCATATACCGAGGAAATCCCATTTAGATAGAAATAAAAACTAGGTGTTTAAGCCATATGACTATAAACTAAGTATATAAATTCTCCAAATGAAAAATAATAGTCATAAAATGTACATAGATGTCATCCAATCATTATACTCAATAAGTACTGTATTTTCTTAGTGAAATAGTCAAAGAGAAGGATACTAATGAGGCATAAATATAGCCTCATTCATTTTTCCAAGTGCATATTTTTCCTTCTTTTTCCCAAACAATAATCATGTAAATTTATGTTTTAACAAAGAGTTAGTTGTTATATGAAATAGAAAATATTGCACTGTGCAATATATTTATTGATGATTAACTTTGATGAAGAACTCACAAAAATCCATGCAGAGTTCCATTTTTCCCTTTGCAGATCATCCCAATGACAAATTTGCAAAGAAAGCACATCTCCGTATGACTTAGATTGATGCGAGGGAGTACTCCAAAGACTTTTTCAACCATCTCTAAAAACTTTGGTTTCCAGACAAAGTCCGAAGAACTCTAGAGGAGCCAGAACGACAACAATAAAAACTCTCGCAGAGAAAACAAAGGATTCTAGAGACATGCAACTTTAGTGCCGTTGATCCAGTTGTCGCCAATCCAACTACAACCAATTCGGCTACTTAATGGAGCCACTCTAGTCCGAGACCACAACAACTATTTCCTAAAATTCTATGAAACACTTTTAATGTCATTTATGCGTAAGAAAATTGTTTATTACTTTTGTTAAAAATTGAATGAGACTTAATAACTCCTGCATATGTAGCACGCATCTATATTTTAGGAATTAAGTTTTAAAATTGTTGTTAAGTATTTAAGATACAGTCATGAGAATGGATCCACCTTCTTAGTTTCCAAGAGACGTATTTGCAGTTATCTATTTTTCTTCTCTGAAATGGAAAATGAAATTCTGAGATTTTAAATAGATTTCCATCATGAATGCATGGGTGATAATTTCTACTATTTGAGTTATGAATGCTGAGCTGAAATCACGCTATTTTCTCTGGAAAGCTAACCACTTGACAAAGAAAATAGAGAAGTACTAGTAGATAAGTATTTTACGTGTTCATTTTATATCCGATCTCATTTCTGTGACAGTTCAATGTGTCTGACCTTTAGGTTATATGTTTTGTGTATGTCTGTGTTGTTCCTTCAATCATTCTGTCATGATCATTTATATGTAAAATTTATGTATTAAAACCACACTCTCTTCCTTATGTGTGTTGTGAGTACATTCCCCTTTCATTTTCTGCGTCCAAATTAAACTCCAACATGTGATTCTATTCTATAGTGAATGCTTTTTTATTTATTTCTAGTCATTTCATTCTGTAGTTAAAATAGCACCTTTTCTATTTCCATAGTTAAATAACATTTCTTCTATTCCGTAGTTAAATAGAATTCCTTTGATTCCATGGTTAAACTCCATTTTTCATTTCGTAGTAAGAATTTGAATTCAATTGATTAAGAAGTGTGTGAACCTTCTTTCTGATAAGATTAGATGACTACTAGATAGATTATTTGTCACCCTTCTATAGGTAGCCTTCAGACACCCCCGATTTGACAAATAATTTATTCTACTAAGCTGCGAGGATCAACGATGCCTCATCAAATACCAACAAATGTTATAAGCACTAAATGCATTCTAATAAAAAAATAAATTGTATCAAACGAGACTGTTCTAATTATAAATGAATCTGTCTTACCTAAACCTATAGTAGGCACAATTTGAAGGGTGGTCATTGAAGCATTCTAATGAATTTTAAATGGTATTGTAATGGTCTTCTCTTGTACGCGTGGGTTGTGTTGGCTCTCAAACATGTATGTGCACAAATCCTAAAGACAGGCAAAAAATCTGAGGCCAAGGAAGGTCATCATAGGTTGATTGGTTGGACTTATAGTCAGTTGTGGAACGAATGGGCCAATGATTGAGAGTGGGTAAACTCTCCTTCATCTTTAGGGATCTTCTAGGACAAGGGGGTGTTCCTTGAGGTCTTCATAACAAGAAAATTAAATAGAATTGAAAACTGTAAATGAGGCCTTAACAACCATACCTAGTGTTTTCCATTGCACACATGCCCTATTTTTCTTAACCAAATGGGGAGCCCCTTTTTATCTTTCTTTGTTATTTTTTAATATTTACTTGTTTTATTCTTGTTAGAGGAGGCAATCTCAGCTTTTGTTCTTTCGTAAAATTTTCTATCGAAGTTAATAAAGGGTTTGCATCTTTAAGTCTTTTCGAAGTGAGTATGTTGTTCTGAAATTTCTAAGTCTTTTCCAAGCTCATTTTGAGTATTTAACTAGTTTTGGGGATTTTAAACTTCTCCTTACCACCATGCCTCATAAGGTGTTTCCCAGAATCCTAGCTCTTAGTGTTGTTGTGGTAATTCAAGTATTTTCTTGCTTGTTTTCCAACAATCAAGTTCCATGCAATCCTAGTCTTACGGCTTTGTCATTGGGGTTTCGAGTTTCCTATTGCTTTGTTCTTTTAGTCATTGAGGTATTTAGGTTAATGTTATCCCAAAGCATAGTGTTTAGCATGGGAGTCTAAGGATTTTCTTAATTATGCACCAAAAATGCCAATTTCATGAGACAAGACAAATACTTATTTCTCAGCACTTGGCTAGTGTTTTGTTTGAATCTTGACCTATCTCCTTAGCTGAAATTATCATTTATGTTAAAAATGAGACTATCTACTATCACATCCAAGGAATTAGTTCGTTCCTCTATCTACGATTGGATGATAATAAAGACCGCTAACTATAGATGTTGTCCTATGAGCACCTAAGTTTGGTTCGGATAATAACTTATGCCTAGATGGCTCGTGATCAATAAAATACTATATATCATAAGGCATGGCACTCAACGTTTATTGCATAGGCTTGCATTTTCCTCTAATTATTCTATTAAGGGCCTCAAGGAATCACCCTCTGGAAAGGTTTGGATTACTCTAAAGAAGAAGAAGAGGGGACCACTCTTATGTATCAGTCTTCAACCATCCATTCTTTGTTGATGAATTTTACTCTCTCACCACAGTAGTCTTGTTCCCCTCGTCATGGATCTGTATGGAAATTCTTGGAGAATGTGCTAATGATTTTGAGAGCCAACATAATGACAACCTTGCTAGGGAGTGGAGTGCTTAGCTTACTCTTTCCATGTGCTTCCTGATATTGAAGACATTCTTAGTAGAGAAGACCTGAACCATTTCATCCTTGTGAGACCTCTTGTGCTTCAAGGTTTTCGTCAATCTATTGAGGTGGCAACTCTACAGTTGTTGCCAAATGTTCCTTGTTTCTCTTAAGTGTCGATCATGGTTCCTGCATGTGCAATCCAAGTCAATGATTTCTCAGGTGAAACTTATCTTCTTGTGATTATTTCTTGAAAGAAAATGTATTGTCGGATGCTATCAACTAGTTGATATATGAGAAGTATTACAGAACAATAGTTTGAAGTTTGAATATGGTTGACTATTGGGCACTTGGTTGGAAAATTTTCTCTACGCCCCTTCCGCATATCACTCCTGAGCGTACCCACGAGCCCTATCATCAAGTCAAGATTATGAAAATATAGGGCATGTCAACGAGGGAGGCTCCTCTATTTTTTAAAATTGTGACAACTCAATTAATCTTAATCGCACCCTTTTTTTATATGCAGTGATAGTTTTTATTGCCTTAAAAAGGATAGAAGGATTCTAGAATCACCAACATAACGCCTTGGACGAAAATCCCATGGTATTTACTTATGATAGATTTTGAAACACTTTTTTCTTTATGGAAGATCACTAGCTACACAATAAATCGCATCACTAGGAAAGTCATCATAATTAGACGGTCCTAGAGAGAAGATATCATAAAGAGGCTCATTAAAAGTATAAACCTCATCATATATTTCGCTAGGCTCCTCAAAAAGAAAGGTGTAGCAAGAGATGCGCATGTAGGCGAATTCCTAGATGCATGGGGAGATCAATCATGAGATGTAGAAAGAATATAATCACTGGGCACACCATCACACAGAGTGAAATCACTGGATGTATCATGAAAACTTAGGGCTACATGATTATCCATCACAGTAGGGGAATAATCATCATGAATCATATATATAAATTATGCAAAGTCATCTAATATGGAAGGACTTGAACCGTCATGATTATCCTTACATAAAAAAAGTATCACTAGAATCCTCACGAGATATTTAATATCAAATTGAATACAAGGGTATGGAAATAGGGACATCATGACATGTAGAAGAAACTAAATCACAAGGATCAACACCATCATCAATAGCTAATGAAGGTCTAACATTATGACATAAAGTATCGTACCTATATTTGAAGGGAAGAAGTGGGGTTACACCATTAGCATCCATCGTGCAAGAAGTAAAATCATCATGAAGTAATGCACGTGAAGAAGGAAGCAAGTAGTGCATATATAACAGGTATAGTCATCATATATTTCATAAAAATTAAATGAAGAAAAAGTGATTGTACGTAGAACATCCCGGTGGTCATCACTGTCACCAGTCATAAGAAAAATATGGCCGTGATGAAGCTCGATAAAAGGTGAACTAACTACATCCAAAAGAGAATGGCGGACAATAGCCAACTCCCTGAAGGAGGGGAAGCACAAAAATAACGAAATAATAACCCCATATGAAAGGCATCAACACAGGTACGATAAAAATAAAAGACAACATCAAGGATGAATGGATTGAATGAAGTCGATCATAGGAACACATCAGAATTAGTAAGGCATGCATGGATAGAGGCTAGTGGCAAATATCTATCATAAGATCCATAATAAATGATCTAGCAATAAGGTATAGTCAAAGAATGAGTGGGTAAAGATAAAATAGATATCACTAATGTAGGCCCAAACCCAAATGAAAATTATATAAAAATTCACTAGAAAATGGAAGTGAATCGAAACCTTAACTAGATGTAAAATAAGAAGTTTTTTAATTAAAAACCATATCCAAAAGTTTAATATAGAAGGCACAAATGCTAAGGGTGTAATATACATCAAGTTCACCAATTTAATGTAAAGGAAAATAACAAACCACATATAAATATCATAGGTAAATTAATTAATCCACTATGAATAGAAAATCCTACGTGAGATAAGGAGATAGGGATGATAAATGCAATGAAACAAATGCTCATAAATTAAATAAATAAAACAATGGAACTTAGCTTTAAACTTGATGAAGACATCTAGGTGAAAATTGATTCTTTGTTTTATGAAATCCCTATTTGATGTCAAATGAACACATTTATATTGGTAGTACAGATATTTCGTCTGGTGCTCTAGTTCACTTCGATAACTACAAAATCGACCTTCATGTTTGTGGCTCTAAAACCTACACTTAGATTTGAACTTGGCTCACACATCTAAATTTTATTTATTCAGATGTTGAGATCTCATTTATGTTGGTGTCTATAACATGTGTTTGAAAGGTGTGGTGTCAGTAGACACCATTTCTAGAAATAGGCTAGCATTGTTTTCCTTCTGGCCAAACCCCTGTTATCGAGTTAATATAATAGAAAAATAATAGAAAAAAGAAAAAAAGAAAAGACAATATAGGTAGTCGTGCAACATACCTAGAGTGTTGATGTTGCGCTCTTGTGATGATAAGATGTGTACTAGAGCTCTCTAATCATTTTGTAATGTAAAAAATACGAGTTAGTGGCTGTATTTCCATATGTGTAAGAGAGCTCTCTAATGGGTTATTATTTTTGATAGTAGATTATGAGTGATTAAAAAAGAAGATTAAAATTTTTCTTATTGTATTTTCTCAAAACTTTCTCTAATTGATATAAACTGTGGAAACCGTATGTTCTTAATAATAAGAACTTTGTTCTATACTAAATTTTAGAAAATTGTTAAAAGTCCAGAGCCGTTTTATAATGTATTAGAAAATAACATGTCGATTCGGCTGAATAATACTGTTATGATGAGACGTGAATGCGACTCAAATGACAAGTCGATTGGACTTAACATTATTGTTATTCTTGAATAATATGTGTGCAACTGAAAAAGCTAATCATTAGTTTACTCGGTATACGCTTTGGTGCGATGCACATGGACTGGAATGAATATTTCATTTTTGATTTATTTGAGATTTGAGATTACAATAGCCATAATTACAACCGGGTTTCAAATTACCCCCAAACAAATGCAGCATGCCTTTTACATAACATAGTTCGAACAAATGGAAGGAATTTAGAAACTATGCTCCCCTCCAAGTGAATTGAGACATCAATGAAGTCGATCTAACAAGTTTATGAAAACTGAACCCACTGGGCGATGCTGGGAATGCCATTATTTACCACAAACAACATGTAATATCCCGGCGGGGCAGCCACAGCACTGGGAGGGGCAGTCACAGAAGAAGAATACACGACGTTCCCGATTGCATTTGAGACGAGGGTCGGTGTTTCAGCGGCGAGAATGAGAAGCCTCTGGTTCATCGAATTGGTGTGGGTCGTAAATGACGGAGCGTAGGCATTGAACTGTATAACGCCGTTAAGAGGATTGGGGACCGAGTAAACAACCGTAAAGGTGGTGCCGTAGGAGATCGAGGTTGGCGACACGGATGTTATCTTGGGGCGCAAGTACGTGTAGACGTTTTCTAAGTAATAAGGACTGTATGCTTCCAGCCGGAGCTCTGTCGGGAAGTTAGTTCCCGTGAAGACGTAGCCCGCGTGCGGATTGGAGCCGCCCACAATGATTCTCGCGTCCGCCATCATGTTAGCAGTAGAGTGGTACATTCTGGGGATGGTTGTGGCCGCCATGGTGAAGAAGCGCTGCCCGACGGGTGCAGCGGGTCGGTAGAGGTAAGGTGTTAAGACGGGGGCGGTCTGCATGTTCCACCCTGCTACGCCCTTCCCCGCTCCATTGATGATGATGATTTCGCCGTTGGGGAGAATGAGCATGTCCGACATGGTTCTCGGAGCGGGCATGTCTTCCATGCTCCAGGAAGGATTCGGGTCTGTAATGACCATTCGTCCACAGCTGCGGAGCGCGTCCGTGAAATTACCTGCGCTAGCCAGGGCGAAGCCGTTGTCGGGACAGCCCCCACAGATGAGAACTTCCACTTTGGCAAACCCGTCCGCGGCGGAGAGCGGCAGCATGACGGACGACCCGGTGGAAGGGTAGTTCCGCGGGCCGTCACCCGGCATTCTGGGAAAGGTCTTCACGACAACATTGGTTTTGTAGTCGAGGAGAATGGAGTCCCTGTTTGCGAAGATAAAGAGGTTGCCATCGGACGAGAGGTGGAGAAATGGGTAGAGGTTGTTCTCCACTTGGCTGCTGGTTCGGGTCTGAGATAGAAACGGCAGATTGAAAACTCCTTCGCCGGGACTCTTGGGGACAAACTCGTAGTTAAACATCTGCGTGCCCCCGACAACGATAATGCGGTTGTCCGGCAGGATTTGGTTGGCGGCATACCAGCGATTCGCAGCAAGCTTGGGCCCCTCGAAATTATTCCAATCGCAGCTGCCGTCCGAGCAGGGGACGAAGTAACGAATGTCCCGTGCCCCGTCACGCCACCCCCCGGTTTGTACCAACGTTCCATTTGCGGCAAACGCCCCAGACGAACACCAGGTGTCGGTGAAAATCGTGAGCGGCCTCACATTGTTGGTGGCTATGTTGTACTCGATGGAATGCGCCGAGCAGTCGTGAGTGAGCACCAGGTCCTGCGGATTGTTGCGGCAACTGCCGTTGGCCAGCAGGATCTGCGACGACCCGAAGTTGGTCCGGTCAAACATCACCACCGTGTTTAAATGCGTGGTGGTCATGTGCATGGCAGAGACGCCCCCATTTTGCACCAGAAGCCTCCATCTTCCGAGCTTCACCGCCACTTGCGCTGCTGCCATTTTGTCCCACGGCCATAAGCTCAACAAGACGACCACGACGAACAAAGCTAATTTCGACTTCATTTTTATTTCCAACTGCTCTCTATACAACTTGCAGAGCTACCTTGGTGTCCTGCTTTTTATAGTGCCCATCGACTGATAAACCTGGTGAAAGAGAAAACAGGATTAGAATGAATCTCTGCCCGCATCAAATGATTCTACTTCGAAAGTCCTGGTTAAGGCACTCGACAGTGACTGAATGCAATAAGAATCGTGCGCCAACACGTTTATTCCCATGGCGATAATGAAGCAAATTAGTCTGTCTGACCTCCTCCAGACAGCGATGCCCTTTTCAAATAATTTTTTCCGCGACTGGGATTCGCTGGCATCTCTATAAGCAAGCCCATCCAGTACTCTCTCCGACATACTTTATAAAAGAAATAGTTCGGTACCGGAATCATGGCTGCTAATGGATTTAATATATGTCAGTTTGGGTATTGCTCTTATTCCACCGACCTAAATTTCATTGGCAGAAAAATTCAGACGTCTGAATACATGATACGGTCGAATTGTGGGAAAGGAATTCTCCTATACAGCTGGAATAGAGCGACTAGGAATTATGCGATAGAATTAGTTTTAAGTCTGAAATAATTAATAGAAACCAACCATTTGTCAACGATTCGCTAAAAGACTCAACGATCTGGTAATTAATACTTGGATTTCATTATGTATTTTTTTTTGTTCTCTGTCATCTTGAGTTTGGAATGTTCGTTGTGTATCGTAAAATGAAACATAGATTTATTTTTTGGTACGGGAAAATAGACCCGCCGGTAATTGGTAATTTTCGTTTGTTTTGTTCAGACTTAAAGCTGATTCAATTTTTTCTTTTGGAAATTTTTATGAGATATAAAATTAATAAATTAGACAAAACAATTCTCAACGAAGATATCAAATTTCTAGTATCTGATTCTCAGATTCGAACTCCAAATTAGCCATGTGAATTTAAACGGGGATTAATAGTTCATATTTGTAGGCTCTTGATTTTAAATTAATCACATTCTCGAAACTCGTGAAAGCCCATTTAGATAGAAATACAAACCAGGTGGTTAAATCATATGACTATAAACTATGTACATAAATTCTCCAAATGAAAAAAAATAGTTATAAAAATGTACATAAATGTCATTCAATCATTATGCTCAATAAGTACTGTATTTTCTTAGTGAAATAGTCAAAGAGAAGGATATTGATGAGGCATAAATATAGCCTTGTCCATTTTTTCCGAGTGCACTTTTTTCCTTCATTTTCCCCAACAATATTCATGTAAAATTATGTTTAAAGAAGGAATTAGTTGTTATATGAAATAGAAAATATTGCATTATTTGATATATTTATTGTTGATTAACTTGGATGAAGAACTGACAAAAATCCATGCAAAGTTCCATTTTTTGCCTTTGCAGATCATCCTCGTGACAACTTTGCAAAGAAAGCACGGCTCTGGAGGACTCCGATTGACGCGAGGGAGTGGTGCGAACACTTTTTCAATGGTTGATATGTATATATGAATAGTTTGGTCACTGGAATACTGGAATGAAAATGTTTTTAAATAAAAGATAAATGTGTACATGAAAGGAATATAAATATGTAGGCCTATCGACCATCCAATAGAGCTACTACTCGTTTTTAAGAATTTTGTGGGTAACATAATTTAAGAGAATTTTAATGATTCAATAAAGAAGAAGTTAGTTTCAATATATTATAACTCTCAATTTTAATGATTGTTCTCAAAGATACCCAACATTGATAAAATAAATATTAACCATAGGAAGGATAAATTCATAATTTTCTTTTAATATTTTTCATTAGCATTAGAGTTGTTTCAAAATAATGGATTTATTACAAAAAAGTACGCTTGAAAATATTTTGAAAATCCTCAAACCTCATCTAGATCACCATTAATTGTACAACCTATAATCGTAGCAGACCACTCGGCATTATGCATTTTGTCAAACCAATCACGTGCCTTGTGTATGCTTCCCTGTGTTACCAGAAACGTGACGACAAGGATGGATTTACTGTTTTAACCGGCGAAACACGTTTCCGTCAGAAACGACTATTTCTAAGCCTACCGCGACGTTTGTTACTATTGTAGACATTGTCAAATGTTTACCGAACCCGCATTCTTTGCGTTTTGCATTTTCCCTTCAAAAACATTCCTCATGTTTTCCTTGAAAAAATGCATCTAAAATGCATTTTTAAACAAACAAAGAGAAATCTGCCTTTTTGTAGGTATTCATTTTAGGTAGTTATTGTTTGAAGGAATTTTTCAAAAAATTCGTTGTTTTTTAAATGATTTTTTCCCTCCGTTTTCCTAAATGATATTTGTTATTTTTTTTAAAAAAAATTTACCTTTTTATGTTTCTTATAATTTATAGTTATAGATAAATCGTATAATTATTTTTTTAATTTTTACTTTTTTTCCAATTGATTTAGAGACTTGTTTTAAATTTCAATATTTATTTTTATTTTTATTATACGAATTATTTATATGTATTTGTGGAATAAAATTTTATAATAAATTTAAATGTTTGAAAGTGTATATGTATATAAGAACCATCTCTTATACGCAACCTTTAAATATCTCGTTTCTAATCACATTGCCATTGTCATTGCGACTTTCGTTTCTCGTTTCTGCTAACATAGATGCACTTCCACATTTGGTGCATGCATATCTATCAAGGCATTCCGAACCACAACATTTGAATAACCCCACTTTCAATTATTCCTTGATCGATCTCCATACTCTCTACCGAAGCTCCCATGTCAGCACAAGTTGGAGTATCCTCACAAATGTGAACTAGTCAGTTCGGCATTTGTTTGTTGCAATTTGTGAAACAATACATATGCCTTTTAATGAAGGTTGAGCCTTTTGTAAGACACCGTCGTCTTTTTCCATGAAAACACATGTTGTTCTATACATTGGTTAAAAACTTTGTGATCCTTAGCTAGAATTTCACGTTGTCATATGTGCTCCCTTGCTAGTTTTAGCTATTATGTGACGTTCTTAAAAAAATCTTACCATGATGTGCATTTGAACCATTCCCGCTTACTTTAAACAATTAAATTGATTCTCTTAAAACAACCCAGAAGATATACTCCAAAAAAACATCTTTTCTTATAAAATTAGAAACTATTCATATAGCTAGAATAGCTAGAATTGCATAGTAACTAGAAGCCATAACACAATAACATGAAACGAACAAAAGTAATTGGGAATTATCATCTGATTCATGTTCTAAAATCACATCATAAGGGAGATTAGAGACCCTAGAACAAGACCCCCATGAAACAGTCTCACTTGAATCTAATGAGAGTCTTCAAAAATTAATATTTCCTGAAGAGTTGCAAGATTTCCATTACTATTATTGAGAGACCAAACTTGTTTATCCATGGAATGACAACAATGTTCTCTCTCCATGTGGATTTGAAAAAGAAGGTTACCAGAATTTTCTACCAAGTCATGAAAAGAAGACGTTAACTCTATCATCAATCTACGATCTTCTCTTGAAATATCAACATCAAAGTTTCCCAAATCTAGTAAAATTTGAGAGACGGTCGAATTACCATCAGAGGGAATGGAAGGAAAACTATTCCCCAACTTAACAACTTGTTACACACTAACATTATATACTATCAACACTCCGAGAACAGGACGGATGATCGCATTTAGACTAGGAGGAAGTTGGGTAATAATAGGATCAGAAGAATCTTATAATGCCTCATTGGTGTGAAGAAAATAAACAGAGTTATTCGTAATAACACGATGTTATTTGAGACCAACACTCATACCATTTGAAAGGTCAAGCATTAAACTGAATAAGTGTAATGCACCACGGGCAAGGAGAAGGCTAACCCTAGGAGGTAAAATAAGACATAAGAAATTTCACACGGATCTGAAAATCATACTACCATTCAAATCATGAAGGCTAAATAGGAAGAAAGAAATAATCGCAGAAAACTCCATAGTTGAAGAAAAGGAGCAAGAAGAATAAATTAGATGGTTGACTAAGGAAAGTAGAGAAACCAACAAAAATATTTATGGCTAACGTAGTGAATAGTATGAATGCTCCCAATCACCTAATTACTAAATACAACTAAGGCACTTATCCCAATCCTTAAAAGAGAAAATATAGTTTATAAAAGGAAAAATCCATCTCCTACTAGTCACGAAGAAGAAAATTGCAAGAGGAGAGAGTTGAAGTACAAACTACTTTGAAAGAAACCATTGTACGTGTACATTTAGCTTTGTCTAGTACTGGCATACCCAAATCCTTATTGATGTTGAGAATGAGACCACCTACCACTACATCCAAGGCATCATGGTAGAGAACCAATCCAAAATTTAATGTTTTTAATGAAAATCGTTTGGTTCCTTACACTTTAAAGCATTATCTTGAATCTACTTTTTGATGGTGCGTAGGTAAATTGCACATTCCACTACGTTTCGAAGGCACGTGTACACTTGAGGGTCTTTCAAATTTTATCTTGATAAAATTTCTCCTCCATAGAATGCTTGTTAAGGAAAATATGTAGATCCCGATCAATCTTTTGTGGCTTCAACTTCCGGATAAATTGTAATAAAAATAAAATCAATAAATTAGAAAAAAAATTCACAACAAAGAGATCAAATTTGTAGCATCTGATTCTCAGTTAAATCCATTTGAACTCCAAATTAACCAGGAGGTACTTAAGATTACGAATTTAAATGAGGATTAATAGCTGATACGTTCTTACTGAATTTAACTCATATTTGTAGGCTCTTGATTTTAAATCAATCGCATTCTCAAAACTCGTGCATATACCGAGGAAATCCCATTTAGATAGAAATAAAAACTAGGTGTTTAAGCCATATGACTATAAACTAAGTATATAAATTCTCCAAATGAAAAATAATAGTCATAAAATGTACATAGATGTCATCCAATCATTATACTCAATAAGTACTGTATTTTCTTAGTGAAATAGTCAAAGAGAAGGATACTAATGAGGCATAAATATAGCCTCATTCATTTTTCCAAGTGCATATTTTTCCTTCTTTTTCCCAAACAATAATCATGTAAATTTATGTTTTAACAAAGAGTTAGTTGTTATATGAAATAGAAAATATTGCACTGTGCAATATATTTATTGATGATTAACTTTGATGAAGAACTCACAAAAATCCATGCAGAGTTCCATTTTTCCCTTTGCAGATCATCCCAATGACAAATTTGCAAAGAAAGCACATCTCCGTATGACTTAGATTGATGCGAGGGAGTACTCCAAAGACTTTTTCAACCATCTCTAAAAACTTTGGTTTCCCGACAAAGTCCGAAGAACTCTAGAGGAGCCAGAACGACAACAATAAAAACTCTCGCAGAGAAAACAAAGGATTCTAGAGACATGCAACTTTAGTGCCGTTGATCCAGTTGTCGCCAATCCAACTACAACCAATTCGGCTACTTAATGGAGCCACTCTAGTCCGAGACCACAACAACTATTTCCTAAAATTCTATGAAACACTTTTAATGTCATTTATGCGTAAGAAAATTGTTTATTACTTTTGTTAAAAATTGAATGAGACTTAATAACTCCTGCATATGTAGCACGCATCTATATTTTAGGAATTAAGTTTTAAAATTGTTGTTAAGTATTTAAGATACAGTCATGAGAATGGATCCACCTTCTTAGTTTCCAAGAGACGTATTTGCAGTTATCTATTTTTCTTCTCTGAAATGGAAAATGAAATTCTGAGATTTTAAATAGATTTCCATCATGAATGCATGGGTGATAATTTCTACTATTTGAGTTATGAATGCTGAGCTGAAATCACGCTATTTTCTCTGGAAAGCTAACCACTTGACAAAGAAAATAGAGAAGTACTAGTAGATAAGTATTTTACGTGTTCATTTTATATCCGATCTCATTTCTGTGACAGTTCAATGTGTCTGACCTTTAGGTTATATGTTTTGTGTATGTCTGTGTTGTTCCTTCAATCATTCTGTCATGATCATTTATATGTAAAATTTATGTATTAAAACCACACTCTCTTCCTTATGTGTGTTGTGAGTACATTCCCCTTTCATTTTCTGCGTCCAAATTAAACTCCAACATGTGATTCTATTCTATAGTGAATGCTTTTTTATTTATTTCTAGTCATTTCATTCTGTAGTTAAAATAGCACCTTTTCTATTTCCATAGTTAAATAACATTTCTTCTATTCCGTAGTTAAATAGAATTCCTTTGATTCCATGGTTAAACTCCATTTTTCATTTCGTAGTAAGAATTTGAATTCAATTGATTAAGAAGTGTGTGAACCTTCTTTCTGATAAGATTAGATGACTACTAGATAGATTATTTGTCACCCTTCTATAGGTAGCCTTCAGACACCCCCGATTTGACAAATAATTTATTCTACTAAGCTGCGAGGATCAACGATGCCTCATCAAATACCAACAAATGTTATAAGCACTAAATGCATTCTAATAAAAAAATAAATTGTATCAAACGAGACTGTTCTAATTATAAATGAATCTGTCTTACCTAAACCTATAGTAGGCACAATTTGAAGGGTGGTCATTGAGGCATTCTAATGAATTTTAAATGGTATTGTAATGGTCTTCTCTTGTACGCGTGGGTTGTGTTGGCTCTCAAACATGTATGTGCACAAATCCTAAAGACAGGCAAAAAATCTGAGGCCAAGGAAGGTCATCATAGGTTGATTGGTTGGACTTATAGTCAGTTGTGGAACGAATGGGCCAATGATTGAGAGTGGGTAAACTCTCCTTCATCTTTAGGGATCTTCTAGGACAAGGGGGTGTTCCTTGAGGTCTTCATAACAAGAAAATTAAATAGAATTGAAAACTGTAAATGAGGCCTTAACAACCATACCTAGTGTTTTCCATTGCACACATGCCCTATTTTTCTTAACCAAATGGGGAGCCCCTTTTTATCTTTCTTTGTTATTTTTTAATATTTACTTGTTTTATTCTTGTTAGAGGAGGCAATCTCAGCTTTTGTTCTTTCGTAAAATTTTCTATCGAAGTTAATAAAGGGTTTGCATCTTTAAGTCTTTTCGAAGTGAGTATGTTGTTCTGAAATTTCTAAGTCTTTTCCAAGCTCATTTTGAGTATTTAACTAGTTTTGGGGATTTTAAACTTCTCCTTACCACCATGCCTCATAAGGTGTTTCCCAGAATCCTAGCTCTTAGTGTTGTTGTGGTAATTCAAGTATTTTCTTGCTTGTTTTCCAACAATCAAGTTCCATGCAATCCTAGTCTTACGACTTTGTCATTGGGGTTTCGAGTTTCCTATTGCTTTGTTCTTTTAGTCATTGAGGTATTTAGGTTAATGTTATCCCAAAGCATAGTGTTTAGCATGGGAGTCTAAGGATTTTCTTAATTATGCACCAAAAATGCCAATTTCATGAGACAAGACAAATACTTATTTCTCAGCACTTGGCTAGTGTTTTGTTTGAATCTTGACCTATCTCCTTAGCTGAAATTATCATTTATGTTAAAAATGAGACTATCTACTATCACATCCAAGGAATTAGTTCGTTCCTCTATCTACGATTGGATGATAATAAAGACCGCTAACTATAGATGTTGTCCTATGAGCACCTAAGTTTGGTTCGGATAATAACTTATGCCTAGATGGCTCGTGATCAATAAAATACTATATATCATAAGGCATGGCACTCAACGTTTATTGCATAGGCTTGCATTTTCCTCTAATTATTCTATTAAGGGCCTCAAGGAATCACCCTCTGGAAAGGTTTGGATTACTCTAAAGAAGAAGAAGAGGGGACCACTCTTATGTATCAGTCTTCAACCATCCATTCTTTGTTGATGAATTTTACTCTCTCACCACAGTAGTCTTGTTCCCCTCGTCATGGATCTGTATGGAAATTCTTGGAGAATGTGCTAATGATTTTGAGAGCCAACATAATGACAACCTTGCTAGGGAGTGGAGTGCTTAGCTTACTCTTTCCATGTGCTTCCTGATATTGAAGACATTCTTAGTAGAGAAGACCTGAACCATTTCATCCTTGTGAGACCTCTTGTGCTTCAAGGTTTTCGTCAATCTATTGAGGTGGCAACTCTACAGTTGTTGCCAAATGTTCCTTGTTTCTCTTAAGTGCCGATCATGGTTCCTGCATGTGCAATCCAAGTCAATGATTTCTCAGGTGAAACTTATCTTCTTGTGATTATTTCTTGAAAGAAAATGTATTGTCGGATGCTATCAACTAGTTGATATATGAGAAGTATTACAGAACAATAGTTTGAAGTTTGAATATGGTTGACTATTGGGCACTTGGTTGGAAAATTTTCTCTACGCCCCTTCCGCATATCACTCCTGAGCGTACCCACGAGCCCTATCATCAAGTCAAGATTATGAAAATATAGGGCATGTCAACGAGGGAGGCTCCTCTATTTTTTAAAATTGTGACAACTCAATTAATCTTAATCGCACCCTTTTTTTATATGCAGTGATAGTTTTTATTGCCTTAAAAAGGATAGAAGGATTCTAGAATCACCAACATAACGCCTTGGACGAAAATCCCATGGTATTTACTTATGATAGATTTTGAAACACTTTTTTCTTTATGGAAGATCACTAGCTACACAATAAATCGCATCACTAGGAAAGTCATCATAATTAGACGGTCCTAGAGAGAAGATATCATAAAGAGGCTCATTAAAAGTATAAACCTCATCATATATTTCGCTAGGCTCCTCAAAAAGAAAGGTGTAGCAAGAGATGCGCATGTAGGCGAATTCCTAGATGCATGGGGAGATCAATCATGAGATGCAGAAAGAATATAATCACTGGGCACACCATCACACAGAGTGAAATCACTGGATGTATCATGAAAACTTAGGGCTACATGATTATCCATCACAGTAGGGGAATAATCATCATGAATCATATATATAAATTATGCAAAGTCATCTAATATGGAAGGACTTGAACCGTCATGATTATCCTTACATAAAAAAAGTATCACTAGAATCCTCACGAGATATTTAATATCAAATTGAATACAAGGGTATGGAAATAGGGACATCATGACATGTAGAAGAAACTAAATCACAAGGATCAACACCATCATCGATAGCTAATGAAGGTCTAACATTATGACATAAAGTATCGTACCTATATTTGAAGGGAAGAAGTGGGGTTACACCATTAGCATCCATCGTGCAAGAAGTAAAATCATCATGAAGTAATGCACGTGAAGAAGGAAGCAAGTAGTGCATATATAACAGGTATAGTCATCATATATTTCATAAAAATTAAATGAAGAAAAAGTGATTGTACGTAGAACATCCCGGTGGTCATCACTGTCACCAGTCATAAGAAAAATATGGCCGTGATGAAGCTCGATAAAAGGTGAACTAACTACATCCAAAAGAGAATGGCGGACAATAGCCAACTCCCTGAAGGAGGGGAAGCACAAAAATAACGAACTAATAACCCCATATGAAAGGCATCAACACAGGTACGATAAAAATAAAAGACAACATCAAGGATGAATGGATTGAATGAAGTCGATCATAGGAACACATCAGAATTAGTAAGGCATGCATGGATAGAGGCTAGTGGCAAATATCTATCATAAGATCCATAATAAATGATCTAGCAATAAGGTATAGTCAAAGAATGAGTGGGTAAAGATAAAATAGATATCACTAATGTAGGCCCAAACCCAAATGAAAATTATATAAAAATTCACTAGAAAATGGAAGTGAATCGAAACCTTAACTAGATGTAAAATAAGAAGTTTTTTAATTAAAAACCATATCCAAAAGTTTAATATAGAAGGCACAAATGCTAAGGGTGTAATATACATCAAGTTCACCAATTTAATGTAAAGGAAAATAACAAACCACATATAAATATCATAGGTAAATTAATTAATCCACTATGAATAGAAAATCCTACGTGAGATAAGGAGATAGGGATGATAAATGCAATGAAACAAATGCTCATAAATTAAATAAATAAAACAATGGAACTTAGCTTTAAACTTGATGAAGACATCTAGGTGAAAATTGATTCTTTGTTTTATGAAATCCCTATTTGATGTCAAATGAACACATTTATATTGGTAGTACAGATATTTCGTCTGGTGCTCTAGTTCACTTCGATAACTACAAAATCGACCTTCATGTTTGTGGCTCTAAAACCTACACTTAGATTTGAACTTGGCTCACACATCTAAATTTTATTTATTCAGATGTTGAGATCTCATTTATGTTGGTGTCTATAACATGTGTTTGAAAGGTGTGGTGTCAGTAGACACCATTTCTAGAAATAGGCTAGCATTGTTTTCCTTCTGGCCAAACCCCTGTTATCGAGTTAATATAATAGAAAAATAATAGAAAAAAGAAAAAAAGAAAAGACAATATAGGTAGTCGTGCAACATACCTAGAGTGTTGATGTTGCGCTCTTGTGATGATAAGATGTGTACTAGAGCTCTCTAATCATTTTGTAATGTAAAAAATACGAGTTAGTGGCTGTATTTCCATATGTGTAACAGAGCTCTCTAATGGGTTATTATTTTTGATAGTAGATTATGAGTGATTAAAAAAGAAGATTAAAATTTTTCTTATTGTATTTTCTCAAAACTTTCTCTAATTGATATAAACTGTGGAAACCGTATGTTCTTAATAATAAGAACTTTGTTCTATACTAAATTTTAGAAAATTGTTAAAAGTCCAGAGCCGTTTTATAATGTATTAGAAAATAACATGTCGATTCGGCTGAATAATACTGTTATGATGAGACGTGAATGCGACTCAAATGACAAGTCGATTGGACTTAACATTATTGTTATTCTTGAATAATATGTGTGCAACTGAAAAAGCTAATCATTAGTTTACTCGGTATACGCTTTGGTGCGATGCACATGGACTGGAATGAATATTTCATTTTTGATTTATTTGAGATTTGAGATTACAATAGCCATAATTACAACCGGGTTTCAAATTACCCCCAAACAAATGCAGCATGCCTTTTACATAACATAGTTCGAACAAATGGAAGGAATTTAGAAACTATGCTCCCCTCCAAGTGAATTGAGACATCAATGAAGTCGATCTAACAAGTTTATGAAAACTGAACCCACTGGGCGATGCTGGGAATGCCATTATTTACCACAAACAACATGTAATATCCCGGCGGGGCAGCCACAGCACTGGGAGGGGCAGTCACAGAAGAAGAATACACGACGTTCCCGATTGCATTTGAGACGAGGGTCGGTGTTTCAGCGGCGAGAATGAGAAGCCTCTGGTTCATCGAATTGGTGTGGGTCGTAAATGACGGAGCGTAGGCATTGAACTGTATAACGCCGTTAAGAGGATTGGGGACCGAGTAAACAACCGTAAAGGTGGTGCCGTAGGAGATCGAGGTTGGCGACACGGATGTTATCTTGGGGCGCAAGTACGTGTAGACGTTTTCTAAGTAATAAGGACTGTATGCTTCCAGCCGGAGCTCTGTCGGGAAGTTAGTTCCCGTGAAGACGTAGCCCGCGTGCGGATTGGAGCCGCCCACAATGATTCTCGCGTCCGCCATCATGTTAGCAGTAGAGTGGTACATTCTGGGGATGGTTGTGGCCGCCATGGTGAAGAAGCGCTGCCCGACGGGTGCAGCGGGTCGGTAGAGGTAAGGTGTTAAGACGGGGGCGGTCTGCATGTTCCACCCTGCTACGCCCTTCCCCGCTCCATTGATGATGATGATTTCGCCGTTGGGGAGAATGAGCATGTCCGACATGGTTCTCGGAGCGGGCAGTCTTCCATGCTCCAGGAAGGATTCGGGTCTGTAATGACCATTCGTCCACAGCTGCGGAGCGCGTCCGTGAAATTACCTGCGCTAGCCAGGGCGAAGCCGTTGTCGGGACAGCCCCCACAGATGAGAACTTCCACTTTGGCAAACCCGTCCGCGGCGGAGAGCGGCAGCATGACGGACGACCCGGTGGAAGGGTAGTTCCGCGGGCCGTCACCCGGCATTCTGGGAAAGGTCTTCACGACAACATTGGTTTTGTAGTCGAGGAGAATGGAGTCCCTGTTTGCGAAGATAAAGAGGTTGCCATCGGACGAGAGGTGGAGAAATGGGTAGAGGTTGTTCTCCACTTGGCTGCTGGTTCGGGTCTGAGATAGAAACGGCAGATTGAAAACTCCTTCGCCGGGACTCTTGGGGACAAACTCGTAGTTAAACATCTGCGTGCCCCCGACAACGATAATGCGGTTGTCCGGCAGGATTTGGTTGGCGGCATACCAGCGATTCGCAGCAAGCTTGGGCCCCTCGAAATTATTCCAATCGCAGCTGCCGTCCGAGCAGGGGACGAAGTAACGAATGTCCCGTGCCCCGTCACGCCACCCCCCGGTTTGTACCAACGTTCCATTTGCGGCAAACGCCCCAGACGAACACCAGGTGTCGGTGAAAATCGTGAGCGGCCTCACATTGTTGGTGGCTATGTTGTACTCGATGGAATGCGCCGAGCAGTCGTGAGTGAGCACCAGGTCCTGCGGATTGTTGCGGCAACTGCCGTTGGCCAGCAGGATCTGCGACGACCCGAAGTTGGTCCGGTCAAACATCACCACCGTGTTTAAATGCGTGGTGGTCATGTGCATGGCAGAGACGCCCCCATTTTGCACCAGAAGCCTCCATCTTCCGAGCTTCACCGCCACTTGCGCTGCTGCCATTTTGTCCCACGGCCATAAGCTCAACAAGACGACCACGACGAACAAAGCTAATTTCGACTTCATTTTTATTTCCAACTGCTCTCTATACAACTTGCAGAGCTACCTTGGTGTCCTGCTTTTTATAGTGCCCATCGACTGATAAACCTGGTGAAAGAGAAAACAGGATTAGAATGAATCTCTGCCCGCATCAAATGATTCTACTTCGAAAGTCCTGGTTAAGGCACTCGACAGTGACTGAATGCAATAAGAATCGTGCGCCAACACGTTTATTCCCATGGCGATAATGAAGCAAATTAGTCTGTCTGACCTCCTCCAGACAGCGATGCCCTTTTCAAATAATTTTTTCCGCGGCTGGGATTCGCTGGCATCTCTATAAGCAAGCCCATCCAGTACTCTCTCCGACATACTTTATAAAAGAAATAGTTCGGTACCGGAATCATGGCTGCTAATGGATTTAATATATGTCAGTTTGGGTATTGCTCTTATTCCACCGACCTAAATTTCATTGGCAGAAAAATTCAGACGTCTGAATACATGATACGGTCGAATTGTGGGAAAGGAATTCTCCTATACAGCTGGAATAGAGCGACTAGGAATTATGCGATAGAATTAGTTTTAAGTCTGAAATAATTAATAGAAACCAACCATTTGTCAACGATTCGCTAAAAGACTCAACGATCTGGTAATTAATACTTGGATTTCATTATGTATTTTTTTTTGTTCTCTGTCATCTTGAGTTTGGAATGTTCGTTGTGTATCGTAAAATGAAACATAGATTTATTTTTTGGTACGGGAAAATAGACCCGCCGGTAATTGGTAATTTTCGTTTGTTTTGTTCAGACTTAAAGCTGATTCAATTTTTTCTTTTGGAAATTTCTATGAGATATAAAATTAATAAATTAGACAAAACAATTCTCAACGAAGATATCAAATTTCTAGTATCTGATTCTCAGATTCGAACTCCAAATTAGCCATGTGAATTTAAACGGGGATTAATAGTTCATATTTGTAGGCTCTTGATTTTAAATTAATCACATTCTCGAAACTCGTGAAAGCCCATTTAGATAGAAATACAAACCAGGTGGTTAAATCATATGACTATAAACTAAGTACATAAATTCTCCAAATGAAAAAAAATAGTTATAAAAATGTACATAAATGTCATTCAATCATCATGCTCAATAAGTACTGTATTTTCTTAGTGAAATAGTCAAAGAGAAGGATATTGATGAGGCATAAATATAGCCTTGTCCATTTTTTCCGAGTGCACTTTTTTCCTTCATTTTCCCCAACAATATTCATGTAAAATTATGTTTAAAGAAGGAATTAGTTGTTATATGAAATAGAAAATATTGCATTATTTGATATATTTATTGTTGATTAACTTGGATGAAGAACTGACAAAAATCCATGCAAAGTTCCATTTTTTGCCTTTGCAGATCATCCTCGTGACAACTTTGCAAAGAAAGCACGGCTCTGGAGGACTCCGATTGACGCGAGGGAGTGGTGCGAACACTTTTTCAATGGTTGATATGTATATATGAATAGTTTGGTCACTGGAATACTGGAATGAAAATGTTTTTAAATAAAAGATAAATGTGTACATGAAAGGAATATAAATATGTAGGCCTATCGACCATCCAATAGAGCTACTACTCGTTTTTAAGAATTTTGTGGGTAACATAATTTAAGAGAATTTTAATGATTCAATAAAGAAGAAGTTAGTTTCAATATATTATAACTCTCAATTTTAATGATTGTTCTCAAAGATACCCAACATTGATAAAATAAATATTAACCATAGGAAGGATAAATTCATAATTTTCTTTTAATATTTTTCATTAGCATTATAGTTGTTTCAAAATAATGGATTTATTACAAAAAAGTACGCTTGAAAATATTTTGAAAATCCTCAAACCTCATCTAGATCACCATTAATTGTACAACCTATAATCGTAGCAGACCACTCGGCATTATGCATTTTGTCAAACCAATCACGTGCCTTGTGTATGCTTCCCTGTGTTACCAGAAACGTGACGACAAGGATGGATTTACTGTTTTAACCGGCGAAACACGTTTCCGTCAGAAACGACTATTTCTAAGCCTACCGCGACGTTTGTTACTATTGTAGACATTGTCAAATGTTTACCGAACCCGCATTCTTTGCGTTTTGCATTTTCCCTTCAAAAACTTTCCTCATGTTTTCCTTGAAAAAATGCATCTAAAATGCATTTTTAAACAAACAAAGAGAAATCTGCCTTTTTGTAGGTATTCATTTTAGGTAGTTATTGTTTGAAGGAATTTTTCAAAAAATTCGTTGTTTTTTAAATGATTTTTTCCCTCCGTTTTCCTAAATGATATTTGTTATTTTTTTTAAAAAAAATTTACCTTTTTATGTTTCTTATAATTTATAGTTATAGATAAATCGTATAATTATTTTTTTAATTTTTACTTTTTTTCCAATTGATTTAGAGACTTGTTTTAAATTTCAATATTTATTTTTATTTTTATTATACGAATTATTTATATGTATTTGTGGAATAAAATTTTATAATAAATTTAAATGTTTGAAAGTGTATATGTATATAAGAACCATCTCTTATACGCAACCTTTAAATATCTCGTTTCTAATCACATTGCCATTGTCATTGCGACTTTCGTTTCTCGTTTCTGCTAACATAGATGCACTTCCACATTTGGTGCATGCATATCTATCAAGGCATTCCGAACCACAACATTTGAATAACCCCACTTCCAATTATTCCTTGATCGATCTCCATACTCTCTACCGAAGCTCCCATGTCAGCACAAGTTGGAGTATCCTCACAAATGTGAACTAGTCAGTTCGGCATTTGTTTGTTGCAATTTGTGAAACAATACATATGCCTTTTAATGAAGGTTGAGCCTTTTGTAAGACACCGTCGTCTTTTTCCATGAAAACACATGTTGTTCTATACATTGGTTAAAAACTTTGTGATCCTTAGCTAGAATTTCACGTTGTCATATGTGCTCCCTTGCTAGTTTTAGCTATTATGTGATTTTCTTAAAAAAATCTTACCATGATGTGCATTTGAACCATTCCCGCTTACTTTAAACAATTAAATTGATTCTCTTAAAACAACCCAGAAGATATACTCCAAAAAAACATCTTTTCTTATAAAATTAGAAACTATTCATATAGCTAGAATAGCTAGAATTGCATAGTAACTAGAAGCCATAACACAATAACATGAAACGAACAAAAGTAATTGGGAATTATCATCTGATTCATGTTCTAAAATCACATCATAAGGGAGATTAGAGACCCTAGAACAAGACCCCCATGAAACAGTCTCACTTGAATCTAATGAGAGTCTTCAAAAATTAATATTTCCTGAAGAGTTGCAAGATTTCCATTACTATTATTGAGAGACCAAACTTGTTTATCCATGGAATGACAACAATGTTCTCTCTCCATGTGGATTTGAAAAAGAAGGTTACCAGAATTTTCTACCAAGTCATGAAAAGAAGACGTTAACTCTATCATCAATCTACGATCTTCTCTTGAAATATCAACATCAAAGTTTCCCAAATCTAGTAAAATTTGAGAGACGGTCGAATTACCATCAGAGGGAATGGAAGGAAAACTATTCCCCAACTTAACAACTTGTTACACACTAACATTATATACTATCAACACTCCGAGAACAGGACGGATGATCGCATTTAGACTAGGAGGAAGTTGGGTAATAATAGGATCAGAAGAATCTTATAATGCCTCATTCGTGTGAAGAAAATAAACAGAGTTATTCGTAATAACACGATGTTATTTGAGACCAACACTCATACCATTTGAAAGGTCAAGCATTAAACTGAATAAGTGTAATGCACCACGGGCAAGGAGAAGGCTAACCCTAGGAGGTAAAATAAGACATAAGAAATTTCACACGGATCTGAAAATCATACTACCATTCAAATCATGAAGGCTAAATAGGAAGAAAGAAATAATCGCAGAAAACTCCATAGTTGAAGAAAAGGAGCAAGAAGAATAAATTAGATGGTTGACTAAGGAAAGTAGAGAAACCAACAAAAATATTTATGGCTAACGTAGTGAATAGTATGAATGCTCCCAATCACCTAATTACTAAATACAACTAAGGCACTTATCCCAATCCTTAAAAGAGAAAATATAGTTTATAAAAGGAAAAATCCATCTCCTACTGGTCACGAAGAAGAAAATTGCAAGAGGAGAGAGTTGAAGTACAAACTACTTTGAAAGAAACCATTGTACGTGTACATTTAGCTTTGTCTAGTACTGGCATACCCAAATCCTTATTGATGTTGAGAATGAGACCACCTACCACTACATCCAAGGCATCATGGTAGAGAACCAATCCAAAATTTAATGTTTTTAATGAAAATCGTTTGGTTCCTTACACTTTAAAGCATTATCTTGAATCTACTTTTTGATGGTGCGTAGGTAAATTGCACATTCCACTACGTTTCGAAGGCACGTGTACACTTGAGGGTCTTTCAAATTTTATCTTGATAAAATTTCTCCTCCATAGAATGCTTGTTAAGGAAAATATGTAGATCCCGATCAATCTTTTGTGGCTTCAACTTCCGGATAAATTGTAATAAAAATAAAATCAATAAATTAGAAAAAAAATTCACAACAAAGAGATCAAATTTGTAGCATCTGATTCTCAGTTAAATCCATTTGAACTCCAAATTAACCAGGAGGTACTTAAGATTACGAATTTAAATGAGGATTAATAGCTGATACGTTCTTACTGAATTTAACTCATATTTGTAGGCTCTTGATTTTAAATCAATCGCATTCTCAAAACTCGTGCATATACCGAGGAAATCCCATTTAGATAGAAATAAAAACTAGGTGTTTAAGCCATATGACTATAAACTAAGTATATAAATTCTCCAAATGAAAAATAATAGTCATAAAATGTACATAGATGTCATCCAATCATTATACTCAATAAGTACTGTATTTTCTTAGTGAAATAGTCAAAGAGAAGGATACTAATGAGGCATAAATATAGCCTCATTCATTTTTCCAAGTGCATATTTTTCCTTCTTTTTCCCAAACAATAATCATGTAAATTTATGTTTTAACAAAGAGTTAGTTGTTATATGAAATAGAAAATATTGCACTGTGCAATATATTTATTGATGATTAACTTTGATGAAGAACTCACAAAAATCCATGCAGAGTTCCATTTTTCCCTTTGCAGATCATCCCAATGACAAATTTGCAAAGAAAGCACATCTCCGTATGACTTAGATTGATGCGAGGGAGTACTCCAAAGACTTTTTCAACCATCTCTAAAAACTTTGGTTTCCAGACAAAGTCCGAAGAACTCTAGAGGAGCCAGAACGACAACAATAAAAACTCTCGCAGAGAAAACAAAGGATTCTAGAGACATGCAACTTTAGTGCCGTTGATCCAGTTGTCGCCAATCCAACTACAACCAATTCGGCTACTTAATGGAGCCACTCTAGTCCGAGACCACAACAACTATTTCCTAAAATTCTATGAAACACTTTTAATGTCATTTATGCGTAAGAAAATTGTTTATTACTTTTGTTAAAAATTGAATGAGACTTAATAACTCCTGCATATGTAGCACGCATCTATATTTTAGGAATTAAGTTTTAAAATTGTTGTTAAGTATTTAAGATACAGTCATGAGAATGGATCCACCTTCTTAGTTTCCAAGAGACGTATTTGCAGTTATCTATTTTTCTTCTCTGAAATGGAAAATGAAATTCTGAGATTTTAAATAGATTTCCATCATGAATGCATGGGTGATAATTTCTACTATTTGAGTTATGAATGCTGAGCTGAAATCACGCTATTTTCTCTGGAAAGCTAACCACTTGACAAAGAAAATAGAGAAGTACTAGTAGATAAGTATTTTACGTGTTCATTTTATATCCGATCTCATTTCTGTGACAGTTCAATGTGTCTGACCTTTAGGTTATATGTTTTGTGTATGTCTGTGTTGTTCCTTCAATCATTCTGTCATGATCATTTATATGTAAAATTTATGTATTAAAACCACACTCTCTTCCTTATGTGTGTTGTGAGTACATTCCCCTTTCATTTTCTGCGTCCAAATTAAACTCCAACATGTGATTCTATTCTATAGTGAATGCTTTTTTATTTATTTCTAGTCATTTCATTCTGTAGTTAAAATAGCACCTTTTCTATTTCCATAGTTAAATAACATTTCTTCTATTCCGTAGTTAAATAGAATTCCTTTGATTCCATGGTTAAACTCCATTTTTCATTTCGTAGTAAGAATTTGAATTCAATTGATTAAGAAGTGTGTGAACCTTCTTTCTGATAAGATTAGATGACTACTAGATAGATTATTTGTCACCCTTCTATAGGTAGCCTTCAGACACCCCCGATTTGACAAATAATTTATTCTACTAAGCTGCGAGGATCAACGATGCCTCATCAAATACCAACAAATGTTATAAGCACTAAATGCATTCTAATAAAAAAATAAATTGTATCAAACGAGACTGTTCTAATTATAAATGAATCTGTCTTACCTAAACCTATAGTAGGCACAATTTGAAGGGTGGTCATTGAAGCATTCTAATGAATTTTAAATGGTATTGTAATGGTCTTCTCTTGTACGCGTGGGTTGTGTTGGCTCTCAAACATGTATGTGCACAAATCCTAAAGACAGGCAAAAAATCTGAGGCCAAGGAAGGTCATCATAGGTTGATTGGTTGGACTTATAGTCAGTTGTGGAACGAATGGGCCAATGATTGAGAGTGGGTAAACTCTCCTTCATCTTTAGGGATCTTCTAGGACAAGGGGGTGTTCCTTGAGGTCTTCATAACAAGAAAATTAAATAGAATTGAAAACTGTAAATGAGGCCTTAACAACCATACCTAGTGTTTTCCATTGCACACATGCCCTATTTTTCTTAACCAAATGGGGAGCCCCTTTTTATCTTTCTTTGTTATTTTTTAATATTTACTTGTTTTATTCTTGTTAGAGGAGGCAATCTCAGCTTTTGTTCTTTCGTAAAATTTTCTATCGAAGTTAATAAAGGGTTTGCGTCTTTAAGTCTTTTCGAAGTGAGTATGTTGTTCTGAAATTTCTAAGTCTTTTCCAAGCTCATTTTGAGTATTTAACTAGTTTTGGGGATTTTAAACTTCTCCTTACCACCATGCCTCATAAGGTGTTTCCCAGAATCCTAGCTCTTAGTGTTGTTGTGGTAATTCAAGTATTTTCTTGCTTGTTTTCCAACAATCAAGTTCCATGCAATCCTAGTCTTACGGCTTTGTCATTGGGGTTTCGAGTTTCCTATTGCTTTGTTCTTTTAGTCATTGAGGTATTTAGGTTAATGTTATCCCAAAGCATAGTGTTTAGCATGGGAGTCTAAGGATTTTCTTAATTATGCACCAAAAATGCCAATTTCATGAGACAAGACAAATACTTATTTCTCAGCACTTGGCTAGTGTTTTGTTTGAATCTTGACCTATCTCCTTAGCTGAAATTATCATTTATGTTAAAAATGAGACTATCTACTATCACATCCAAGGAATTAGTTCGTTCCTCTATCTACGATTGGATGATAATAAAGACCGCTAACTATAGATGTTGTCCTATGAGCACCTAAGTTTGGTTCGGATAATAACTTATGCCTAGATGGCTCGTGATCAATAAAATACTATATATCATAAGGCATGGCACTCAACGTTTATTGCATAGGCTTGCATTTTCCTCTAATTATTCTATTAAGGGCCTCAAGGAATCACCCTCTGGAAAGGTTTGGATTACTCTAAAGAAGAAGAAGAGGGGACCACTCTTATGTATCAGTCTTCAACCATCCATTCTTTGTTGATGAATTTTACTCTCTCACCACAGTAGTCTTGTTCCCCTCGTCATGGATCTGTATGGAAATTCTTGGAGAATGTGCTAATGATTTTGAGAGCCAACATAATGACAACCTTGCTAGGGAGTGGAGTGCTTAGCTTACTCTTTCCATGTGCTTCCTGATATTGAAGGCATTCTTAGTAGAGAAGACCTGAACCATTTCATCCTTGTGAGACCTCTTGTGCTTCAAGGTTTTCGTCAATCTATTGAGGTGGCAACTCTACAGTTGTTGCCAAATGTTCCTTGTTTCTCTTAAGTGTCGATCATGGTTCCTGCATGTGCAATCCAAGTCAATGATTTCTCAGGTGAAACTTATCTTCTTGTGATTATTTCTTGAAAGAAAATGTATTGTCGGATGCTATCAACTAGTTGATATATGAGAAGTATTACAGAACAATAGTTTGAAGTTTGAATATGGTTGACTATTGGGCACTTGGTTGGAAAATTTTCTCTACGCCCCTTCCGCATATCACTCCTGAGCGTACCCACGAGCCCTATCATCAAGTCAAGATTATGAAAATATAGGGCATGTCAACGAGGGAGGCTCCTCTATTTTTTAAAATTGTGACAACTCAATTAATCTTAATCGCACCCTTTTTTTATATGCAGTGATAGTTTTTATTGCCTTAAAAAGGATAGAAGGATTCTAGAATCACCAACATAACGCCTTGGACGAAAATCCCATGGTATTTACTTATGATAGATTTTGAAACACTTTTTTCTTTATGGAAGATCACTAGCTACACAATAAATCGCATCACTAGGAAAGTCATCATAATTAGACGGTCCTAGAGAGAAGATATCATAAAGAGGCTCATTAAAAGTATAAACCTCATCATATATTTCGCTAGGCTCCTCAAAAAGAAAGGTGTAGCAAGAGATGCGCATGTAGGCGAATTCCTAGATGCATGGGGAGATCAATCATGAGATGTAGAAAGAATATAATCACTGGGCACACCATCACACAGAGTGAAATCACTGGATGTATCATGAAAACTTAGGGCTACATGATTATCCATCACAGTAGGGGAATAATCATCATGAATCATATATATAAATTATGCAAAGTCATCTAATATGGAAGGACTTGAACCGTCATGATTATCCTTACATAAAAAAAGTATCACTAGAATCCTCACGAGATATTTAATATCAAATTGAATACAAGGGTATGGAAATAGGGACATCATGACATGTAGAAGAAACTAAATCACAAGGATCAACACCATCATCAATAGCTAATGAAGGTCTAACATTATGACATAAAGTATCGTACCTATATTTGAAGGGAAGAAGTGGGGTTACACCATTAGCATCCATCGTGCAAGAAGTAAAATCATCATGAAGTAATGCACGTGAAGAAGGAAGCAAGTAGTGCATATATAACAGGTATAGTCATCATATATTTCATAAAAATTAAATGAAGAAAAAGTGATTGTACGTAGAACATCCCGGTGGTCATCACTGTCACCAGTCATAAGAAAAATATGGCCGTGATGAAGCTCGATAAAAGGTGAACTAACTACATCCAAAAGAGAATGGCGGACAATAGCCAACTCCCTGAAGGAGGGGAAGCACAAAAATAACGAAATAATAACCCCATATGAAAGGCATCAACACAGGTACGATAAAAATAAAAGACAACATCAAGGATGAATGGATTGAATGAAGTCGATCATAGGAACACATCAGAATTAGTAAGGCATGCATGGATAGAGGCTAGTGGCAAATATCTATCATAAGATCCATAATAAATGATCTAGCAATAAGGTATAGTCAAAGAATGAGTGGGTAAAGATAAAATAGATATCACTAATGTAGGCCCAAACCCAAATGAAAATTATATAAAAATTCACTAGAAAATGGAAGTGAATCGAAACCTTAACTAGATGTAAAATAAGAAGTTTTTTAATTAAAAACCATATCCAAAAGTTTAATATAGAAGGCACAAATGCTAAGGGTGTAATATACATCAAGTTCACCAATTTAATGTAAAGGAAAATAACAAACCACATATAAATATCATAGGTAAATTAATTAATCCACTATGAATAGAAAATCCTACGTGAGATAAGGAGATAGGGATGATAAATGCAATGAAACAAATGCTCATAAATTAAATAAATAAAACAATGGAACTTAGCTTTAAACTTGATGAAGACATCTAGGTGAAAATTGATTCTTTGTTTTATGAAATCCCTATTTGATGTCAAATGAACACATTTATATTGGTAGTACAGATATTTCGTCTGGTGCTCTAGTTCACTTCGATAACTACAAAATCGACCTTCATGTTTGTGGCTCTAAAACCTACACTTAGATTTGAACTTGGCTCACACATCTAAATTTTATTTATTCAGATGTTGAGATCTCATTTATGTTGGTGTCTATAACATGTGTTTGAAAGGTGTGGTGTCAGTAGACACCATTTCTAGAAATAGGCTAGCATTGTTTTCCTTCTGGCCAAACCCCTGTTATCGAGTTAATATAATAGAAAAATAATAGAAAAAAGAAAAAAAGAAAAGACAATATAGGTAGTCGTGCAACATACCTAGAGTGTTGATGTTGCGCTCTTGTGATGATAAGATGTGTACTAGAGCTCTCTAATCATTTTGTAATGTAAAAAATACGAGTTAGTGGCTGTATTTCCATATGTGTAACAGAGCTCTCTAATGGGTTATTATTTTTGATAGTAGATTATGAGTGATTAAAAAAGAAGATTAAAATTTTTCTTATTGTATTTTCTCAAAACTTTCTCTAATTGATATAAACTGTGGAAACCGTATGTTCTTAATAATAAGAACTTTGTTCTATACTAAATTTTAGAAAAATGTTAAAAGTCCAGAGCCGTTTTATAATGTATTAGAAAATAACATGTCGATTCGGCTGAATAATACTGTTATGATGAGACGTGAATGCGACTCAAATGACAAGTCGATTGGACTTAACATTATTGTTATTCTTGAATAATATGTGTGCAACTGAAAAAGCTAATCATTAGTTTACTCGGTATACGCTTTGGTGCGATGCACATGGACTGGAATGAATATTTCATTTTTGATTTATTTGAGATTTGAGATTACAATAGCCATAATTACAACCGGGTTTCAAATTACCCCCAAACAAATGCAGCATGCCTTTTACATAACATAGTTCGAACAAATGGAAGGAATTTAGAAACTATGCTCCCCTCCAAGTGAATTGAGACATCAATGAAGTCGATCTAACAAGTTTATGAAAACTGAACCCACTGGGCGATGCTGGGAATGCCATTATTTACCACAAACAACATGTAATATCCCGGCGGGGCAGCCACAGCGCTGGGAGGGGCAGTCACAGAAGAAGAATACACGACGTTCCCGATTGCATTTGAGACGAGGGTCGGTGTTTCAGCGGCGAGAATGAGAAGCCTCTGGTTCATCGAATTGGTGTGGGTCGTAAATGACGGAGCGTAGGCATTGAACTGTATAACGCCGTTAAGAGGATTGGGGACCGAGTAAACAACCGTAAAGGTGGTGCCGTAGGAGATCGAGGTTGGCGACACGGATGTTATCTTGGGGCGCAAGTACGTGTAGACGTTTTCTAAGTAATAAGGACTGTATGCTTCCAGCCGGAGCTCTGTCGGGAAGTTAGTTCCCGTGAAGACGTAGCCCGCGTGCGGATTGGAGCCGCCCACAATGATTCTCGCGTCCGCCATCATGTTAGCAGTAGAGTGGTACATTCTGGGGATGGTTGTGGCCGCCAGGGTGAAGAAGCGCTGCCCGACGGGTGCAGCGGGTCGGTAGAGGTAAGGTGTTAAGACGGGGGCGGTCTGCATGTTCCACCCTGCTACGCCCTTCCCCGCTCCATTGATGATGATGATTTCGCCGTTGGGGAGAATGAGCATGTCCGACATGGTTCTCGGAGCGGGCATGTCTTCCATGCTCCAGGAAGGATTCGGGTCTGTAATGACCATTCGTCCACAGCTGCGGAGCGCGTCCGTGAAATTACCTGCGCTAGCCAGGGCGAAGCCGTTGTCGGGACAGCCCCCACAGATGAGAACTTCCACTTTGGCAAACCCGTCCGCGGCGGAGAGCGGCAGCATGACGGACGACCCGGTGGAAGGGTAGTTCCGCGGGCCGTCACCCGGCATTCTGGGAAAGGTCTTCACGACAACATTGGTTTTGTAGTCGAGGAGAATGGAGTCCCTGTTTGCGAAGATAAAGAGGTTGCCATCGGACGAGAGGTGGAGAAATGGGTAGAGGTTGTTCTCCACTTGGCTGCTGGTTCGGGTCTGAGATAGAAACGGCAGATTGAAAACTCCTTCGCCGGGACTCTTGGGGACAAACTCGTAGTTAAACATCTGCGTGCCCCCGACAACGATAATGCGGTTGTCCGGCAGGATTTGGTTGGCGGCATACCAGCGATTCGCAGCAAGCTTGGGCCCCTCGAAATTATTCCAATCGCAGCTGCCGTCCGAGCAGGGGACGAAGTAACGAATGTCCCGTGCCCCGTCACGCCACCCCCCGGTTTGTACCAACGTTCCATTTGCGGCAAACGCCCCAGACGAACACCAGGTGTCGGTGAAAATCGTGAGCGGCCTCACATTGTTGGTGGCTATGTTGTACTCGATGGAATGCGCCGAGCAGTCGTGAGTGAGCACCAGGTCCTGCGGATTGTTGCGGCAACTGCCGTTGGCCAGCAGGATCTGCGACGACCCGAAGTTGGTCCGGTCAAACATCACCACCGTGTTTAAATGCGTGGTGGTCATGTGCATGGCAGAGACGCCCCCATTTTGCACCAGAAGCCTCCATCTTCCGAGCTTCACCGCCACTTGCGCTGCTGCCATTTTGTCCCACGGCCATAAGCTCAACAAGACGACCACGACGAACAAAGCTAATTTCGACTTCATTTTTATTTCCAACTGCTCTCTATACAACTTGCAGAGCTACCTTGGTGTCCTGCTTTTTATAGTGCCCATCGACTGATAAACCTGGTGAAAGAGAAAACAGGATTAGAATGAATCTCTGCCCGCATCAAATGATTCTACTTCGAAAGTCCTGGTTAAGGCACTCGACAGTGACTGAATGCAATAAGAATCGTGCGCCAACACGTTTATTCCCATGGCGATAATGAAGCAAATTAGTCTGTCTGACCTCCTCCAGAGAGCGATGCCCTTTTCAAATAATTTTTTCCGCGGCTGGGATTCGCTGGCATCTCTATAAGCAAGCCCATCCAGTACTCTCTCCGACATACTTTATAAAAGAAATAGTTCGGTACCGGAATCATGGCTGCTAATGGATTTAATATATGTCAGTTTGGGTATTGCTCTTATTCCACCGACCTAAATTTCATTGGCAGAAAAATTCAGACGTCTGAATACATGATACGGTCGAATTGTGGGAAAGGAATTCTCCTATACAGCTGGAATAGAGCGACTAGGAATTATGCGATAGAATTAGTTTTAAGTCTGAAATAATTAATAGAAACCAACCATTTGTCAACGATTCGCTAAAAGACTCAACGATCTGGTAATTAATACTTGGATTTCATTATGTATTTTTTTTTGTTCTCTGTCATCTTGAGTTTGGAATGTTCGTTGTGTATCGTAAAATGAAACATAGATTTATTTTTTGGTACGGGAAAATAGACCCGCCGGTAATTGGTAATTTTCGTTTGTTTTGTTCAGACTTAAAGCTGATTCAATTTTTTCTTTTGGAAATTTTTATGAGATATAAAATTAATAAATTAGACAAAACAATTCTCAACGAAGATATCAAATTTCTAGTATCTGATTCTCAGATTCGAACTCCAAATTAGCCATGTGAATTTAAACGGGGATTAATAGTTCATATTTGTAGGCTCTTGATTTTAAATTAATCACATTCTCGAAACTCGTGAAAGCCCATTTAGATAGAAATACAAACCAGGTGGTTAAATCATATGACTATAAACTAAGTACATAAATTCTCCAAATGAAAAAAAATAGTTATAAAAATGTACATAAATGTCATTCAATCATCATGCTCAATAAGTACTGTATTTTCTTAGTGAAATAGTCAAAGAGAAGGATATTGATGAGGCATAAATATAGCCTTGTCCATTTTTTCCGAGTGCACTTTTTTCCTTCATTTTCCCCAACAATATTCATGTAAAATTATGTTTAAAGAAGGAATTAGTTGTTATATGAAATAGAAAATATTGCATTATTTGATATATTTATTGTTGATTAACTTGGATGAAGAACTGACAAAAATCCATGCAAAGTTCCATTTTTTGCCTTTGCAGATCATCCTCGTGACAACTTTGCAAAGAAAGCACGGCTCTGGAGGACTCCGATTGACGCGAGGGAGTGGTGCGAACACTTTTTCAATGGTTGATATGTATATATGAATAGTTTGGTCACTGGAATACTGGAATGAAAATGTTTTTAAATAAAAGATAAATGTGTACATGAAAGGAATATAAATATGTAGGCCTATCGACCATCCAATAGAGCTACTACTCGTTTTTAAGAATTTTGTGGGTAACATAATTTAAGAGAATTTTAATGATTCAATAAAGAAGAAGTTAGTTTCAATATATTATAACTCTCAATTTTAATGATTGTTCTCAAAGATACCCAACATTGATAAAATAAATATTAACCATAGGAAGGATAAATTCATAATTTTCTTTTAATATTTTTCATTAGCATTATAGTTGTTTCAAAATAATGGATTTATTACAAAAAAGTACGCTTGAAAATATTTTGAAAATCCTCAAACCTCATCTAGATCACCATTAATTGTACAACCTATAATCGTAGCAGACCACTCGGCATTATGCATTTTGTCAAACCAATCACGTGCCTTGTGTATGCTTCCCTGTGTTACCAGAAACGTGACGACAAGGATGGATTTACTGTTTTAACCGGCGAAACACGTTTCCGTCAGAAACGACTATTTCTAAGCCTACCGCGACGTTTGTTACTATTGTAGACATTGTCAAATGTTTACCGAACCCGCATTCTTTGCGTTTTGCATTTTCCCTTCAAAAACTTTCCTCATGTTTTCCTTGAAAAAATGCATCTAAAATGCATTTTTAAACAAACAAAGAGAAATCTGCCTTTTTGTAGGTATTCATTTTAGGTAGTTATTGTTTGAAGGAATTTTTCAAAAAATTTGTTGTTTTTTAAATGATTTTTTCCCTCCGTTTTCCTAAATGATATTTGTTATTTTTTTTAAAAAAAATTTACCTTTTTATGTTTCTTATAATTTATAGTTATAGATAAATCGTATAATTATTTTTTTAATTTTTACTTTTTTTCCAATTGATTTAGAGACTTGTTTTAAATTTCAATATTTATTTTTATTTTTATTATACGAATTATTTATATGTATTTGTGGAATAAAATTTTATAATAAATTTAAATGTTTGAAAGTGTATATGTATATAAGAACCATCTCTTATACGCAACCTTTAAATATCTCGTTTCTAATCACATTGCCATTGTCATTGCGACTTTCGTTTCTCGTTTCTGCTAACATAGATGCACTTCCACATTTGGTGCATGCATATCTATCAAGGCATTCCGAACCACAACATTTGAATAACCCCACTTCCAATTATTCCTTGATCGATCTCCATACTCTCTACCGAAGCTCCCATGTCAGCACAAGTTGGAGTATCCTCACAAATGTGAACTAGTCAGTTCGGCATTTGTTTGTTGCAATTTGTGAAACAATACATATGCCTTTTAATGAAGGTTGAGCCTTTTGTAAGACACCGTCGTCTTTTTCCATGAAAACACATGTTGTTCTATACATTGGTTAAAAACTTTGTGATCCTTAGCTAGAATTTCACGTTGTCATATGTGCTCCCTTGCTAGTTTTAGCTATTATGTGACGTTCTTAAAAAAATCTTACCATGATGTGCATTTGAACCATTCCCGCTTACTTTAAACAATTAAATTGATTCTCTTAAAACAACCCAGAAGATATACTCCAAAAAAACATCTTTTCTTATAAAATTAGAAACTATTCATATAGCTAGAATAGCTAGAATTGCATAGTAACTAGAAGCCATAACACAATAACATGAAACGAACAAAAGTAATTGGGAATTATCATCTGATTCATGTTCTAAAATCACATCATAAGGGAGATTAGAGACCCTAGAACAAGACCCCCATGAAACAGTCTCACTTGAATCTAATGAGAGTCTTCAAAAATTAATATTTCCTGAAGAGTTGCAAGATTTCCATTACTATTATTGAGAGACCAAACTTGTTTATCCATGGAATGACAACAATGTTCTCTCTCCATGTGGATTTGAAAAAGAAGGTTACCAGAATTTTCTACCAAGTCATGAAAAGAAGACGTTAACTCTATCATCAATCTACGATCTTCTCTTGAAATATCAACATCAAAGTTTCCCAAATCTAGTAAAATTTGAGAGACGGTCGAATTACCATCAGAGGGAATGGAAGGAAAACTATTCCCCAACTTAACAACTTGTTACACACTAACATTATATACTATCAACACTCCGAGAACAGGACGGATGATCGCATTTAGACTAGGAGGAAGTTGGGTAATAATAGGATCAGAAGAATCTTATAATGCCTCATTGGTGTGAAGAAAATAAACAGAGTTATTCGTAATAACACGATGTTATTTGAGACCAACACTCATACCATTTGAAAGGTCAAGCATTAAACTGAATAAGTGTAATGCACCACGGGCAAGGAGAAGGCTAACCCTAGGAGGTAAAATAAGACATAAGAAATTTCACACGGATCTGAAAATCATACTACCATTCAAATCATGAAGGCTAAATAGGAAGAAAGAAATAATCGCAGAAAACTCCATAGTTGAAGAAAAGGAGCAAGAAGAATAAATTAGATGGTTGACTAAGGAAAGTAGAGAAACCAACAAAAATATTTATGGCTAACGTAGTGAATAGTATGAATGCTCCCAATCACCTAATTACTAAATACAACTAAGGCACTTATCCCAATCCTTAAAAGAGAAAATATAGTTTATAAAAGGAAAAATCCATCTCCTACTGGTCACGAAGAAGAAAATTGCAAGAGGAGAGAGTTGAAGTACAAACTACTTTGAAAGAAACCATTGTACGTGTACATTTAGCTTTGTCTAGTACTGGCATACCCAAATCCTTATTGATGTTGAGAATGAGACCACCTACCACTACATCCAAGGCATCATGGTAGAGAACCAATCCAAAATTTAATGTTTTTAATGAAAATCGTTTGGTTCCTTACACTTTAAAGCATTATCTTGAATCTACTTTTTGATGGTGCGTAGGTAAATTGCACATTCCACTACGTTTCGAAGGCACGTGTACACTTGAGGGTCTTTCAAATTTTATCTTGATAAAATTTCTCCTCCATAGAATGCTTGTTAAGGAAAATATGTAGATCCCGATCAATCTTTTGTGGCTTCAACTTCCGGATAAATTGTAATAAAAATAAAATCAATAAATTAGAAAAAAAATTCACAACAAAGAGATCAAATTTGTAGCATCTGATTCTCAGTTAAATCCATTTGAACTCCAAATTAACCAGGAGGTACTTAAGATTACGAATTTAAATGAGGATTAATAGCTGATACGTTCTTACTGAATTTAACTCATATTTGTAGGCTCTTGATTTTAAATCAATCGCATTCTCAAAACTCGTGCATATACCGAGGAAATCCCATTTAGATAGAAATAAAAACTAGGTGTTTAAGCCATATGACTATAAACTAAGTATATAAATTCTCCAAATGAAAAATAATAGTCATAAAATGTACATAGATGTCATCCAATCATTATACTCAATAAGTACTGTATTTTCTTAGTGAAATAGTCAAAGAGAAGGATACTAATGAGGCATAAATATAGCCTCATTCATTTTTCCAAGTGCATATTTTTCCTTCTTTTTCCCAAACAATAATCATGTAAATTTATGTTTTAACAAAGAGTTAGTTGTTATATGAAATAGAAAATATTGCACTGTGCAATATATTTATTGATGATTAACTTTGATGAAGAACTCACAAAAATCCATGCAGAGTTCCATTTTTCCCTTTGCAGATCATCCCAATGACAAATTTGCAAAGAAAGCACATCTCCGTATGACTTAGATTGATGCGAGGGAGTACTCCAAAGACTTTTTCAACCATCTCTAAAAACTTTGGTTTCCAGACAAAGTCCGAAGAACTCTAGAGGAGCCAGAACGACAACAATAAAAACTCTCGCAGAGAAAACAAAGGATTCTAGAGACATGCAACTTTAGTGCCGTTGATCCAGTTGTCGCCAATCCAACTACAACCAATTCGGCTACTTAATGGAGCCACTCTAGTCCGAGACCACAACAACTATTTCCTAAAATTCTATGAAACACTTTTAATGTCATTTATGCGTAAGAAAATTGTTTATTACTTTTGTTAAAAATTGAATGAGACTTAATAACTCCTGCATATGTAGCACGCATCTATATTTTAGGAATTAAGTTTTAAAATTGTTGTTAAGTATTTAAGATACAGTCATGAGAATGGATCCACCTTCTTAGTTTCCAAGAGACGTATTTGCAGTTATCTATTTTTCTTCTCTGAAATGGAAAATGAAATTCTGAGATTTTAAATAGATTTCCATCATGAATGCATGGGTGATAATTTCTACTATTTGAGTTATGAATGCTGAGCTGAAATGACGCTATTTTCTCTGGAAAGCTAACCACTTGACAAAGAAAATAGAGAAGTACTAGTAGATAAGTATTTTACGTGTTCATTTTATATCCGATCTCATTTCTGTGACAGTTCAATGTGTCTGACCTTTAGGTTATATGTTTTGTGTATGTCTGTGTTGTTCCTTCAATCATTCTGTCATGATCATTTATATGTAAAATTTATGTATTAAAACCACACTCTCTTCCTTATGTGTGTTGTGAGTACATTCCCCTTTCATTTTCTGCGTCCAAATTAAACTCCAACATGTGATTCTATTCTATAGTGAATGCTTTTTTATTTATTTCTAGTCATTTCATTCTGTAGTTAAAATAGCACCTTTTCTATTTCCATAGTTAAATAACATTTCTTCTATTCCGTAGTTAAATAGAATTCCTTTGATTCCATGGTTAAACTCCATTTTTCATTTCGTAGTAAGAATTTGAATTCAATTGATTAAGAAGTGTGTGAACCTTCTTTCTGATAAGATTAGATGACTACTAGATAGATTATTTGTCACCCTTCTATAGGTAGCCTTCAGACACCCCCGATTTGACAAATAATTTATTCTACTAAGCTGCGAGGATCAACGATGCCTCATCAAATACCAACAAATGTTATAAGCACTAAATGCATTCTAATAAAAAAATAAATTGTATCAAACGAGACTGTTCTAATTATAAATGAATCTGTCTTACCTAAACCTATAGTAGGCACAATTTGAAGGGTGGTCATTGAAGCATTCTAATGAATTTTAAATGGTATTGTAATGGTCTTCTCTTGTACGCGTGGGTTGTGTTGGCTCTCAAACATGTATGTGCACAAATCCTAAAGACAGGCAAAAAATCTGAGGCCAAGGAAGGTCATCATAGGTTGATTGGTTGGACTTATAGTCAGTTGTGGAACGAATGGGCCAATGATTGAGAGTGGGTAAACTCTCCTTCATCTTTAGGGATCTTCTAGGACAAGGGGGTGTTCCTTGAGGTCTTCATAACAAGAAAATTAAATAGAATTGAAAACTGTAAATGAGGCCTTAACAACCATACCTAGTGTTTTCCATTGCACACATGCCCTATTTTTCTTAACCAAATGGGGAGCCCCTTTTTATCTTTCTTTGTTATTTTTTAATATTTACTTGTTTTATTCTTGTTAGAGGAGGCAATCTCAGCTTTTGTTCTTTCGTAAAATTTTCTATCGAAGTTAATAAAGGGTTTGCGTCTTTAAGTCTTTTCGAAGTGAGTATGTTGTTCTGAAATTTCTAAGTCTTTTCCAAGCTCATTTTGAGTATTTAACTAGTTTTGGGGATTTTAAACTTCTCCTTACCACCATGCCTCATAAGGTGTTTCCCAGAATCCTAGCTCTTAGTGTTGTTGTGGTAATTCAAGTATTTTCTTGCTTGTTTTCCAACAATCAAGTTCCATGCAATCCTAGTCTTACGGCTTTGTCATTGGGGTTTCGAGTTTCCTATTGCTTTGTTCTTTTAGTCATTGAGGTATTTAGGTTAATGTTATCCCAAAGCATAGTGTTTAGCATGGGAGTCTAAGGATTTTCTTAATTATGCACCAAAAATGCCAATTTCATGAGACAAGACAAATACTTATTTCTCAGCACTTGGCTAGTGTTTTGTTTGAATCTTGACCTATCTCCTTAGCTGAAATTATCATTTATGTTAAAAATGAGACTATCTACTATCACATCCAAGGAATTAGTTCGTTCCTCTATCTACGATTGGATGATAATAAAGACCGCTAACTATAGATGTTGTCCTATGAGCACCTAAGTTTGGTTCGGATAATAACTTATGCCTAGATGGCTCGTGATCAATAAAATACTATATATCATAAGGCATGGCACTCAACGTTTATTGCATAGGCTTGCATTTTCCTCTAATTATTCTATTAAGGGCCTCAAGGAATCACCCTCTGGAAAGGTTTGGATTACTCTAAAGAAGAAGAAGAGGGGACCACTCTTATGTATCAGTCTTCAACCATCCATTCTTTGTTGATGAATTTTACTCTCTCACCACAGTAGTCTTGTTCCCCTCGTCATGGATCTGTATGGAAATTCTTGGAGAATGTGCTAATGATTTTGAGAGCCAACATAATGACAACCTTGCTAGGGAGTGGAGTGCTTAGCTTACTCTTTCCATGTGCTTCCTGATATTGAAGGCATTCTTAGTAGAGAAGACCTGAACCATTTCATCCTTGTGAGACCTCTTGTGCTTCAAGGTTTTCGTCAATCTATTGAGGTGGCAACTCTACAGTTGTTGCCAAATGTTCCTTGTTTCTCTTAAGTGTCGATCATGGTTCCTGCATGTGCAATCCAAGTCAATGATTTCTCAGGTGAAACTTATCTTCTTGTGATTATTTCTTGAAAGAAAATGTATTGTCGGATGCTATCAACTAGTTGATATATGAGAAGTATTACAGAACAATAGTTTGAAGTTTGAATATGGTTGACTATTGGGCACTTGGTTGGAAAATTTTCTCTACGCCCCTTCCGCATATCACTCCTGAGCGTACCCACGAGCCCTATCATCAAGTCAAGATTATGAAAATATAGGGCATGTCAACGAGGGAGGCTCCTCTATTTTTTAAAATTGTGACAACTCAATTAATCTTAATCGCACCCTTTTTTTATATGCAGTGATAGTTTTTATTGCCTTAAAAAGGATAGAAGGATTCTAGAATCACCAACATAACGCCTTGGACGAAAATCCCATGGTATTTACTTATGATAGATTTTGAAACACTTTTTTCTTTATGGAAGATCACTAGCTACACAATAAATCGCATCACTAGGAAAGTCATCATAATTAGACGGTCCTAGAGAGAAGATATCATAAAGAGGCTCATTAAAAGTATAAACCTCATCATATATTTCGCTAGGCTCCTCAAAAAGAAAGGTGTAGCAAGAGATGCGCATGTAGGCGAATTCCTAGATGCATGGGGAGATCAATCATGAGATGTAGAAAGAATATAATCACTGGGCACACCATCACACAGAGTGAAATCACTGGATGTATCATGAAAACTTAGGGCTACATGATTATCCATCACAGTAGGGGAATAATCATCATGAATCATATATATAAATTATGCAAAGTCATCTAATATGGAAGGACTTGAACCGTCATGATTATCCTTACATAAAAAAAGTATCACTAGAATCCTCACGAGATATTTAATATCAAATTGAATACAAGGGTATGGAAATAGGGACATCATGACATGTAGAAGAAACTAAATCACAAGGATCAACACCATCATCAATAGCTAATGAAGGTCTAACATTATGACATAAAGTATCGTACCTATATTTGAAGGGAAGAAGTGGGGTTACACCATTAGCATCCATCGTGCAAGAAGTAAAATCATCATGAAGTAATGCACGTGAAGAAGGAAGCAAGTAGTGCATATATAACAGGTATAGTCATCATATATTTCATAAAAATTAAATGAAGAAAAAGTGATTGTACGTAGAACATCCCGGTGGTCATCACTGTCACCAGTCATAAGAAAAATATGGCCGTGATGAAGCTCGATAAAAGGTGAACTAACTACATCCAAAAGAGAATGGCGGACAATAGCCAACTCCCTGAAGGAGGGGAAGCACAAAAATAACGAAATAATAACCCCATATGAAAGGCATCAACACAGGTACGATAAAAATAAAAGACAACATCAAGGATGAATGGATTGAATGAAGTCGATCATAGGAACACATCAGAATTAGTAAGGCATGCATGGATAGAGGCTAGTGGCAAATATCTATCATAAGATCCATAATAAATGATCTAGCAATAAGGTATAGTCAAAGAATGAGTGGGTAAAGATAAAATAGATATCACTAATGTAGGCCCAAACCCAAATGAAAATTATATAAAAATTCACTAGAAAATGGAAGTGAATCGAAACCTTAACTAGATGTAAAATAAGAAGTTTTTTAATTAAAAACCATATCCAAAAGTTTAATATAGAAGGCACAAATGCTAAGGGTGTAATATACATCAAGTTCACCAATTTAATGTAAAGGAAAATAACAAACCACATATAAATATCATAGGTAAATTAATTAATCCACTATGAATAGAAAATCCTACGTGAGATAAGGAGATAGGGATGATAAATGCAATGAAACAAATGCTCATAAATTAAATAAATAAAACAATGGAACTTAGCTTTAAACTTGATGAAGACATCTAGGTGAAAATTGATTCTTTGTTTTATGAAATCCCTATTTGATGTCAAATGAACACATTTATATTGGTAGTACAGATATTTCGTCTGGTGCTCTAGTTCACTTCGATAACTACAAAATCGACCTTCATGTTTGTGGCTCTAAAACCTACACTTAGATTTGAACTTGGCTCACACATCTAAATTTTATTTATTCAGATGTTGAGATCTCATTTATGTTGGTGTCTATAACATGTGTTTGAAAGGTGTGGTGTCAGTAGACACCATTTCTAGAAATAGGCTAGCATTGTTTTCCTTCTGGCCAAACCCCTGTTATCGAGTTAATATAATAGAAAAATAATAGAAAAAAGAAAAAAAGAAAAGACAATATAGGTAGTCGTGCAACATACCTAGAGTGTTGATGTTGCGCTCTTGTGATGATAAGATGTGTACTAGAGCTCTCTAATCATTTTGTAATGTAAAAAATACGAGTTAGTGGCTGTATTTCCATATGTGTAACAGAGCTCTCTAATGGGTTATTATTTTTGATAGTAGATTATGAGTGATTAAAAAAGAAGATTAAAATTTTTCTTATTGTATTTTCTCAAAACTTTCTCTAATTGATATAAACTGTGGAAACCGTATGTTCTTAATAATAAGAACTTTGTTCTATACTAAATTTTAGAAAAATGTTAAAAGTCCAGAGCCGTTTTATAATGTATTAGAAAATAACATGTCGATTCGGCTGAATAATACTGTTATGATGAGACGTGAATGCGACTCAAATGACAAGTCGATTGGACTTAACATTATTGTTATTCTTGAATAATATGTGTGCAACTGAAAAAGCTAATCATTAGTTTACTCGGTATACGCTTTGGTGCGATGCACATGGACTGGAATGAATATTTCATTTTTGATTTATTTGAGATTTGAGATTACAATAGCCATAATTACAACCGGGTTTCAAATTACCCCCAAACAAATGCAGCATGCCTTTTACATAACATAGTTCGAACAAATGGAAGGAATTTAGAAACTATGCTCCCCTCCAAGTGAATTGAGACATCAATGAAGTCGATCTAACAAGTTTATGAAAACTGAACCCACTGGGCGATGCTGGGAATGCCATTATTTACCACAAACAACATGTAATATCCCGGCGGGGCAGCCACAGCGCTGGGAGGGGCAGTCACAGAAGAAGAATACACGACGTTCCCGATTGCATTTGAGACGAGGGTCGGTGTTTCAGCGGCGAGAATGAGAAGCCTCTGGTTCATCGAATTGGTGTGGGTCGTAAATGACGGAGCGTAGGCATTGAACTGTATAACGCCGTTAAGAGGATTGGGGACCGAGTAAACAACCGTAAAGGTGGTGCCGTAGGAGATCGAGGTTGGCGACACGGATGTTATCTTGGGGCGCAAGTACGTGTAGACGTTTTCTAAGTAATAAGGACTGTATGCTTCCAGCCGGAGCTCTGTCGGGAAGTTAGTTCCCGTGAAGACGTAGCCCGCGTGCGGATTGGAGCCGCCCACAATGATTCTCGCGTCCGCCATCATGTTAGCAGTAGAGTGGTACATTCTGGGGATGGTTGTGGCCGCCAGGGTGAAGAAGCGCTGCCCGACGGGTGCAGCGGGTCGGTAGAGGTAAGGTGTTAAGACGGGGGCGGTCTGCATGTTCCACCCTGCTACGCCCTTCCCCGCTCCATTGATGATGATGATTTCGCCGTTGGGGAGAATGAGCATGTCCGACATGGTTCTCGGAGCGGGCATGTCTTCCATGCTCCAGGAAGGATTCGGGTCTGTAATGACCATTCGTCCACAGCTGCGGAGCGCGTCCGTGAAATTACCTGCGCTAGCCAGGGCGAAGCCGTTGTCGGGACAGCCCCCACAGATGAGAACTTCCACTTTGGCAAACCCGTCCGCGGCGGAGAGCGGCAGCATGACGGACGACCCGGTGGAAGGGTAGTTCCGCGGGCCGTCACCCGGCATTCTGGGAAAGGTCTTCACGACAACATTGGTTTTGTAGTCGAGGAGAATGGAGTCCCTGTTTGCGAAGATAAAGAGGTTGCCATCGGACGAGAGGTGGAGAAATGGGTAGAGGTTGTTCTCCACTTGGCTGCTGGTTCGGGTCTGAGATAGAAACGGCAGATTGAAAACTCCTTCGCCGGGACTCTTGGGGACAAACTCGTAGTTAAACATCTGCGTGCCCCCGACAACGATAATGCGGTTGTCCGGCAGGATTTGGTTGGCGGCATACCAGCGATTCGCAGCAAGCTTGGGCCCCTCGAAATTATTCCAATCGCAGCTGCCGTCCGAGCAGGGGACGAAGTAACGAATGTCCCGTGCCCCGTCACGCCACCCCCCGGTTTGTACCAACGTTCCATTTGCGGCAAACGCCCCAGACGAACACCAGGTGTCGGTGAAAATCGTGAGCGGCCTCACATTGTTGGTGGCTATGTTGTACTCGATGGAATGCGCCGAGCAGTCGTGAGTGAGCACCAGGTCCTGCGGATTGTTGCGGCAACTGCCGTTGGCCAGCAGGATCTGCGACGACCCGAAGTTGGTCCGGTCAAACATCACCACCGTGTTTAAATGCGTGGTGGTCATGTGCATGGCAGAGACGCCCCCATTTTGCACCAGAAGCCTCCATCTTCCGAGCTTCACCGCCACTTGCGCTGCTGCCATTTTGTCCCACGGCCATAAGCTCAACAAGACGACCACGACGAACAAAGCTAATTTCGACTTCATTTTTATTTCCAACTGCTCTCTATACAACTTGCAGAGCTACCTTGGTGTCCTGCTTTTTATAGTGCCCATCGACTGATAAACCTGGTGAAAGAGAAAACAGGATTAGAATGAATCTCTGCCCGCATCAAATGATTCTACTTCGAAAGTCCTGGTTAAGGCACTCGACAGTGACTGAATGCAATAAGAATCGTGCGCCAACACGTTTATTCCCATGGCGATAATGAAGCAAATTAGTCTGTCTGACCTCCTCCAGAGAGCGATGCCCTTTTCAAATAATTTTTTCCGCGGCTGGGATTCGCTGGCATCTCTATAAGCAAGCCCATCCAGTACTCTCTCCGACATACTTTATAAAAGAAATAGTTCGGTACCGGAATCATGGCTGCTAATGGATTTAATATATGTCAGTTTGGGTATTGCTCTTATTCCACCGACCTAAATTTCATTGGCAGAAAAATTCAGACGTCTGAATACATGATACGGTCGAATTGTGGGAAAGGAATTCTCCTATACAGCTGGAATAGAGCGACTAGGAATTATGCGATAGAATTAGTTTTAAGTCTGAAATAATTAATAGAAACCAACCATTTGTCAACGATTCGCTAAAAGACTCAACGATCTGGTAATTAATACTTGGATTTCATTATGTATTTTTTTTTGTTCTCTGTCATCTTGAGTTTGGAATGTTCGTTGTGTATCGTAAAATGAAACATAGATTTATTTTTTGGTACGGGAAAATAGACCCGCCGGTAATTGGTAATTTTCGTTTGTTTTGTTCAGACTTAAAGCTGATTCAATTTTTTCTTTTGGAAATTTTTATGAGATATAAAATTAATAAATTAGACAAAACAATTCTCAACGAAGATATCAAATTTCTAGTATCTGATTCTCAGATTCGAACTCCAAATTAGCCATGTGAATTTAAACGGGGATTAATAGTTCATATTTGTAGGCTCTTGATTTTAAATTAATCACATTCTCGAAACTCGTGAAAGCCCATTTAGATAGAAATACAAACCAGGTGGTTAAATCATATGACTATAAACTAAGTACATAAATTCTCCAAATGAAAAAAAATAGTTATAAAAATGTACATAAATGTCATTCAATCATCATGCTCAATAAGTACTGTATTTTCTTAGTGAAATAGTCAAAGAGAAGGATATTGATGAGGCATAAATATAGCCTTGTCCATTTTTTCCGAGTGCACTTTTTTCCTTCATTTTCCCCAACAATATTCATGTAAAATTATGTTTAAAGAAGGAATTAGTTGTTATATGAAATAGAAAATATTGCATTATTTGATATATTTATTGTTGATTAACTTGGATGAAGAACTGACAAAAATCCATGCAAAGTTCCATTTTTTGCCTTTGCAGATCATCCTCGTGACAACTTTGCAAAGAAAGCACGGCTCTGGAGGACTCCGATTGACGCGAGGGAGTGGTGCGAACACTTTTTCAATGGTTGATATGTATATATGAATAGTTTGGTCACTGGAATACTGGAATGAAAATGTTTTTAAATAAAAGATAAATGTGTACATGAAAGGAATATAAATATGTAGGCCTATCGACCATCCAATAGAGCTACTACTCGTTTTTAAGAATTTTGTGGGTAACATAATTTAAGAGAATTTTAATGATTCAATAAAGAAGAAGTTAGTTTCAATATATTATAACTCTCAATTTTAATGATTGTTCTCAAAGATACCCAACATTGATAAAATAAATATTAACCATAGGAAGGATAAATTCATAATTTTCTTTTAATATTTTTCATTAGCATTATAGTTGTTTCAAAATAATGGATTTATTACAAAAAAGTACGCTTGAAAATATTTTGAAAATCCTCAAACCTCATCTAGATCACCATTAATTGTACAACCTATAATCGTAGCAGACCACTCGGCATTATGCATTTTGTCAAACCAATCACGTGCCTTGTGTATGCTTCCCTGTGTTACCAGAAACGTGACGACAAGGATGGATTTACTGTTTTAACCGGCGAAACACGTTTCCGTCAGAAACGACTATTTCTAAGCCTACCGCGACGTTTGTTACTATTGTAGACATTGTCAAATGTTTACCGAACCCGCATTCTTTGCGTTTTGCATTTTCCCTTCAAAAACTTTCCTCATGTTTTCCTTGAAAAAATGCATCTAAAATGCATTTTTAAACAAACAAAGAGAAATCTGCCTTTTTGTAGGTATTCATTTTAGGTAGTTATTGTTTGAAGGAATTTTTCAAAAAATTTGTTGTTTTTTAAATGATTTTTTCCCTCCGTTTTCCTAAATGATATTTGTTATTTTTTTAAAAAAAAATTTACCTTTTTATGTTTCTTATAATTTATAGTTATAGATAAATCGTATAATTATTTTTTTAATTTTTACTTTTTTTCCAATTGATTTAGAGACTTGTTTTAAATTTCAATATTTATTTTTATTTTTATTATACGAATTATTTATATGTATTTGTGGAATAAAATTTTATAATAAATTTAAATGTTTGAAAGTGTATATGTATATAAGAACCATCTCTTATACGCAACCTTTAAATATCTCGTTTCTAATCACATTGCCATTGTCATTGCGACTTTCGTTTCTCGTTTCTGCTAACATAGATGCACTTCCACATTTGGTGCATGCATATCTATCAAGGCATTCCGAACCACAACATTTGAATAACCCCACTTCCAATTATTCCTTGATCGATCTCCATACTCTCTACCGAAGCTCCCATGTCAGCACAAGTTGGAGTATCCTCACAAATGTGAACTAGTCAGTTCGGCATTTGTTTGTTGCAATTTGTGAAACAATACATATGCCTTTTAATGAAGGTTGAGCCTTTTGTAAGACACCGTCGTCTTTTTCCATGAAAACACATGTTGTTCTATACATTGGTTAAAAACTTTGTGATCCTTAGCTAGAATTTCACGTTGTCATATGTGCTCCCTTGCTAGTTTTAGCTATTATGTGACGTTCTTAAAAAAATCTTACCATGATGTGCATTTGAACCATTCCCGCTTACTTTAAACAATTAAATTGATTCTCTTAAAACAACCCAGAAGATATACTCCAAAAAAACATCTTTTCTTATAAAATTAGAAACTATTCATATAGCTAGAATAGCTAGAATTGCATAGTAACTAGAAGCCATAACACAATAACATGAAACGAACAAAAGTAATTGGGAATTATCATCTGATTCATGTTCTAAAATCACATCATAAGGGAGATTAGAGACCCTAGAACAAGACCCCCATGAAACAGTCTCACTTGAATCTAATGAGAGTCTTCAAAAATTAATATTTCCTGAAGAGTTGCAAGATTTCCATTACTATTATTGAGAGACCAAACTTGTTTATCCATGGAATGACAACAATGTTCTCTCTCCATGTGGATTTGAAAAAGAAGGTTACCAGAATTTTCTACCAAGTCATGAAAAGAAGACGTTAACTCTATCATCAATCTACGATCTTCTCTTGAAATATCAACATCAAAGTTTCCCAAATCTAGTAAAATTTGAGAGACGGTCGAATTACCATCAGAGGGAATGGAAGGAAAACTATTCCCCAACTTAACAACTTGTTACACACTAACATTATATACTATCAACACTCCGAGAACAGGACGGATGATCGCATTTAGACTAGGAGGAAGTTGGGTAATAATAGGATCAGAAGAATCTTATAATGCCTCATTGGTGTGAAGAAAATAAACAGAGTTATTCGTAATAACACGATGTTATTTGAGACCAACACTCATACCATTTGAAAGGTCAAGCATTAAACTGAATAAGTGTAATGCACCACGGGCAAGGAGAAGGCTAACCCTAGGAGGTAAAATAAGACATAAGAAATTTCACACGGATCTGAAAATCATACTACCATTCAAATCATGAAGGCTAAATAGGAAGAAAGAAATAATCGCAGAAAACTCCATAGTTGAAGAAAAGGAGCAAGAAGAATAAATTAGATGGTTGACTAAGGAAAGTAGAGAAACCAACAAAAATATTTATGGCTAACGTAGTGAATAGTATGAATGCTCCCAATCACCTAATTACTAAATACAACTAAGGCACTTATCCCAATCCTTAAAAGAGAAAATATAGTTTATAAAAGGAAAAATCCATCTCCTACTGGTCACGAAGAAGAAAATTGCAAGAGGAGAGAGTTGAAGTACAAACTACTTTGAAAGAAACCATTGTACGTGTACATTTAGCTTTGTCTAGTACTGGCATACCCAAATCCTTATTGATGTTGAGAATGAGACCACCTACCACTACATCCAAGGCATCATGGTAGAGAACCAATCCAAAATTTAATGTTTTTAATGAAAATCGTTTGGTTCCTTACACTTTAAAGCATTATCTTGAATCTACTTTTTGATGGTGCGTAGGTAAATTGCACATTCCACTACGTTTCGAAGGCACGTGTACACTTGAGGGTCTTTCAAATTTTATCTTGATAAAATTTCTCCTCCATAGAATGCTTGTTAAGGAAAATATGTAGATCCCGATCAATCTTTTGTGGCTTCAACTTCCGGATAAATTGTAATAAAAATAAAATCAATAAATTAGAAAAAAAATTCACAACAAAGAGATCAAATTTGTAGCATCTGATTCTCAGTTAAATCCATTTGAACTCCAAATTAACCAGGAGGTACTTAAGATTACGAATTTAAATGAGGATTAATAGCTGATACGTTCTTACTGAATTTAACTCATATTTGTAGGCTCTTGATTTTAAATCAATCGCATTCTCAAAACTCGTGCATATACCGAGGAAATCCCATTTAGATAGAAATAAAAACTAGGTGTTTAAGCCATATGACTATAAACTAAGTATATAAATTCTCCAAATGAAAAATAATAGTCATAAAATGTACATAGATGTCATCCAATCATTATACTCAATAAGTACTGTATTTTCTTAGTGAAATAGTCAAAGAGAAGGATACTAATGAGGCATAAATATAGCCTCATTCATTTTTCCAAGTGCATATTTTTCCTTCTTTTTCCCAAACAATAATCATGTAAATTTATGTTTTAACAAAGAGTTAGTTGTTATATGAAATAGAAAATATTGCACTGTGCAATATATTTATTGATGATTAACTTTGATGAAGAACTCACAAAAATCCATGCAGAGTTCCATTTTTCCCTTTGCAGATCATCCCAATGACAAATTTGCAAAGAAAGCACATCTCCGTATGACTTAGATTGATGCGAGGGAGTACTCCAAAGACTTTTTCAACCATCTCTAAAAACTTTGGTTTCCAGACAAAGTCCGAAGAACTCTAGAGGAGCCAGAACGACAACAATAAAAACTCTCGCAGAGAAAACAAAGGATTCTAGAGACATGCAACTTTAGTGCCGTTGATCCAGTTGTCGCCAATCCAACTACAACCAATTCGGCTACTTAATGGAGCCACTCTAGTCCGAGACCACAACAACTATTTCCTAAAATTCTATGAAACACTTTTAATGTCATTTATGCGTAAGAAAATTGTTTATTACTTTTGTTAAAAATTGAATGAGACTTAATAACTCCTGCATATGTAGCACGCATCTATATTTTAGGAATTAAGTTTTAAAATTGTTGTTAAGTATTTAAGATACAGTCATGAGAATGGATCCACCTTCTTAGTTTCCAAGAGACGTATTTGCAGTTATCTATTTTTCTTCTCTGAAATGGAAAATGAAATTCTGAGATTTTAAATAGATTTCCATCATGAATGCATGGGTGATAATTTCTACTATTTGAGTTATGAATGCTGAGCTGAAATCACGCTATTTTCTCTGGAAAGCTAACCACTTGACAAAGAAAATAGAGAAGTACTAGTAGATAAGTATTTTACGTGTTCATTTTATATCCGATCTCATTTCTGTGACAGTTCAATGTGTCTGACCTTTAGGTTATATGTTTTGTGTATGTCTGTGTTGTTCCTTCAATCATTCTGTCATGATCATTTATATGTAAAATTTATGTATTAAAACCACACTCTCTTCCTTATGTGTGTTGTGAGTACATTCCCCTTTCATTTTCTGCGTCCAAATTAAACTCCAACATGTGATTCTATTCTATAGTGAATGCTTTTTTATTTATTTCTAGTCATTTCATTCTGTAGTTAAAATAGCACCTTTTCTATTTCCATAGTTAAATAACATTTCTTCTATTCCGTAGTTAAATAGAATTCCTTTGATTCCATGGTTAAACTCCATTTTTCATTTCGTAGTAAGAATTTGAATTCAATTGATTAAGAAGTGTGTGAACCTTCTTTCTGATAAGATTAGATGACTACTAGATAGATTATTTGTCACCCTTCTATAGGTAGCCTTCAGACACCCCCGATTTGACAAATAATTTATTCTACTAAGCTGCGAGGATCAACGATGCCTCATCAAATACCAACAAATGTTATAAGCACTAAATGCATTCTAATAAAAAAATAAATTGTATCAAACGAGACTGTTCTAATTATAAATGAATCTGTCTTACCTAAACCTATAGTAGGCACAATTTGAAGGGTGGTCATTGAAGCATTCTAATGAATTTTAAATGGTATTGTAATGGTCTTCTCTTGTACGCGTGGGTTGTGTTGGCTCTCAAACATGTATGTGCACAAATCCTAAAGACAGGCAAAAAATCTGAGGCCAAGGAAGGTCATCATAGGTTGATTGGTTGGACTTATAGTCAGTTGTGGAACGAATGGGCCAATGATTGAGAGTGGGTAAACTCTCCTTCATCTTTAGGGATCTTCTAGGACAAGGGGGTGTTCCTTGAGGTCTTCATAACAAGAAAATTAAATAGAATTGAAAACTGTAAATGAGGCCTTAACAACCATACCTAGTGTTTTCCATTGCACACATGCCCTATTTTTCTTAACCAAATGGGGAGCCCCTTTTTATCTTTCTTTGTTATTTTTTAATATTTACTTGTTTTATTCTTGTTAGAGGAGGCAATCTCAGCTTTTGTTCTTTCGTAAAATTTTCTATCGAAGTTAATAAAGGGTTTGCGTCTTTAAGTCTTTTCGAAGTGAGTATGTTGTTCTGAAATTTCTAAGTCTTTTCCAAGCTCATTTTGAGTATTTAACTAGTTTTGGGGATTTTAAACTTCTCCTTACCACCATGCCTCATAAGGTGTTTCCCAGAATCCTAGCTCTTAGTGTTGTTGTGGTAATTCAAGTATTTTCTTGCTTGTTTTCCAACAATCAAGTTCCATGCAATCCTAGTCTTACGGCTTTGTCATTGGGGTTTCGAGTTTCCTATTGCTTTGTTCTTTTAGTCATTGAGGTATTTAGGTTAATGTTATCCCAAAGCATAGTGTTTAGCATGGGAGTCTAAGGATTTTCTTAATTATGCACCAAAAATGCCAATTTCATGAGACAAGACAAATACTTATTTCTCAGCACTTGGCTAGTGTTTTGTTTGAATCTTGACCTATCTCCTTAGCTGAAATTATCATTTATGTTAAAAATGAGACTATCTACTATCACATCCAAGGAATTAGTTCGTTCCTCTATCTACGATTGGATGATAATAAAGACCGCTAACTATAGATGTTGTCCTATGAGCACCTAAGTTTGGTTCGGATAATAACTTATGCCTAGATGGCTCGTGATCAATAAAATACTATATATCATAAGGCATGGCACTCAACGTTTATTGCATAGGCTTGCATTTTCCTCTAATTATTCTATTAAGGGCCTCAAGGAATCACCCTCTGGAAAGGTTTGGATTACTCTAAAGAAGAAGAAGAGGGGACCACTCTTATGTATCAGTCTTCAACCATCCATTCTTTGTTGATGAATTTTACTCTCTCACCACAGTAGTCTTGTTCCCCTCGTCATGGATCTGTATGGAAATTCTTGGAGAATGTGCTAATGATTTTGAGAGCCAACATAATGACAACCTTGCTAGGGAGTGGAGTGCTTAGCTTACTCTTTCCATGTGCTTCCTGATATTGAAGGCATTCTTAGTAGAGAAGACCTGAACCATTTCATCCTTGTGAGACCTCTTGTGCTTCAAGGTTTTCGTCAATCTATTGAGGTGGCAACTCTACAGTTGTTGCCAAATGTTCCTTGTTTCTCTTAAGTGTCGATCATGGTTCCTGCATGTGCAATCCAAGTCAATGATTTCTCAGGTGAAACTTATCTTCTTGTGATTATTTCTTGAAAGAAAATGTATTGTCGGATGCTATCAACTAGTTGATATATGAGAAGTATTACAGAACAATAGTTTGAAGTTTGAATATGGTTGACTATTGGGCACTTGGTTGGAAAATTTTCTCTACGCCCCTTCCGCATATCACTCCTGAGCGTACCCACGAGCCCTATCATCAAGTCAAGATTATGAAAATATAGGGCATGTCAACGAGGGAGGCTCCTCTATTTTTTAAAATTGTGACAACTCAATTAATCTTAATCGCACCCTTTTTTTATATGCAGTGATAGTTTTTATTGCCTTAAAAAGGATAGAAGGATTCTAGAATCACCAACATAACGCCTTGGACGAAAATCCCATGGTATTTACTTATGATAGATTTTGAAACACTTTTTTCTTTATGGAAGATCACTAGCTACACAATAAATCGCATCACTAGGAAAGTCATCATAATTAGACGGTCCTAGAGAGAAGATATCATAAAGAGGCTCATTAAAAGTATAAACCTCATCATATATTTCGCTAGGCTCCTCAAAAAGAAAGGTGTAGCAAGAGATGCGCATGTAGGCGAATTCCTAGATGCATGGGGAGATCAATCATGAGATGTAGAAAGAATATAATCACTGGGCACACCATCACACAGAGTGAAATCACTGGATGTATCATGAAAACTTAGGGCTACATGATTATCCATCACAGTAGGGGAATAATCATCATGAATCATATATATAAATTATGCAAAGTCATCTAATATGGAAGGACTTGAACCGTCATGATTATCCTTACATAAAAAAAGTATCACTAGAATCCTCACGAGATATTTAATATCAAATTGAATACAAGGGTATGGAAATAGGGACATCATGACATGTAGAAGAAACTAAATCACAAGGATCAACACCATCATCAATAGCTAATGAAGGTCTAACATTATGACATAAAGTATCGTACCTATATTTGAAGGGAAGAAGTGGGGTTACACCATTAGCATCCATCGTGCAAGAAGTAAAATCATCATGAAGTAATGCACGTGAAGAAGGAAGCAAGTAGTGCATATATAACAGGTATAGTCATCATATATTTCATAAAAATTAAATGAAGAAAAAGTGATTGTACGTAGAACATCCCGGTGGTCATCACTGTCACCAGTCATAAGAAAAATATGGCCGTGATGAAGCTCGATAAAAGGTGAACTAACTACATCCAAAAGAGAATGGCGGACAATAGCCAACTCCCTGAAGGAGGGGAAGCACAAAAATAACGAACTAATAACCCCATATGAAAGGCATCAACACAGGTACGATAAAAATAAAAGACAACATCAAGGATGAATGGATTGAATGAAGTCGATCATAGGAACACATCAGAATTAGTAAGGCATGCATGGATAGAGGCTAGTGGCAAATATCTATCATAAGATCCATAATAAATGATCTAGCAATAAGGTATAGTCAAAGAATGAGTGGGTAAAGATAAAATAGATATCACTAATGTAGGCCCAAACCCAAATGAAAATTATATAAAAATTCACTAGAAAATGGAAGTGAATCGAAACCTTAACTAGATGTAAAATAAGAAGTTTTTTAATTAAAAACCATATCCAAAAGTTTAATATAGAAGGCACAAATGCTAAGGGTGTAATATACATCAAGTTCACCAATTTAATGTAAAGGAAAATAACAAACCACATATAAATATCATAGGTAAATTAATTAATCCACTATGAATAGAAAATCCTACGTGAGATAAGGAGATAGGGATGATAAATGCAATGAAACAAATGCTCATAAATTAAATAAATAAAACAATGGAACTTAGCTTTAAACTTGATGAAGACATCTAGGTGAAAATTGATTCTTTGTTTTATGAAATCCCTATTTGATGTCAAATGAACACATTTATATTGGTAGTACAGATATTTCGTCTGGTGCTCTAGTTCACTTCGATAACTACAAAATCGACCTTCATGTTTGTGGCTCTAAAACCTACACTTAGATTTGAACTTGGCTCACACATCTAAATTTTATTTATTCAGATGTTGAGATCTCATTTATGTTGGTGTCTATAACATGTGTTTGAAAGGTGTGGTGTCAGTAGACACCATTTCTAGAAATAGGCTAGCATTGTTTTCCTTCTGGCCAAACCCCTGTTATCGAGTTAATATAATAGAAAAATAATAGAAAAAAGAAAAAAAGAAAAGACAATATAGGTAGTCGTGCAACATACCTAGAGTGTTGATGTTGCGCTCTTGTGATGATAAGATGTGTACTAGAGCTCTCTAATCATTTTGTAATGTAAAAAATACGAGTTAGTGGCTGTATTTCCATATGTGTAACAGAGCTCTCTAATGGGTTATTATTTTTGATAGTAGATTATGAGTGATTAAAAAAGAAGATTAAAATTTTTCTTATTGTATTTTCTCAAAACTTTCTCTAATTGATATAAACTGTGGAAACCGTATGTTCTTAATAATAAGAACTTTGTTCTATACTAAATTTTAGAAAATTGTTAAAAGTCCAGAGCCGTTTTATAATGTATTAGAAAATAACATGTCGATTCGGCTGAATAATACTGTTATGATGAGACGTGAATGCGACTCAAATGACAAGTCGATTGGACTTAACATTATTGTTATTCTTGAATAATATGTGTGCAACTGAAAAAGCTAATCATTAGTTTACTCGGTATACGCTTTGGTGCGATGCACATGGACTGGAATGAATATTTCATTTTTGATTTATTTGAGATTTGAGATTACAATAGCCATAATTACAACCGGGTTTCAAATTACCCCCAAACAAATGCAGCATGCCTTTTACATAACATAGTTCGAACAAATGGAAGGAATTTAGAAACTATGCTCCCCTCCAAGTGAATTGAGACATCAATGAAGTCGATCTAACAAGTTTATGAAAACTGAACCCACTGGGCGATGCTGGGAATGCCATTATTTACCACAAACAACATGTAATATCCCGGCGGGGCAGCCACAGCGCTGGGAGGGGCAGTCACAGAAGAAGAATACACGACGTTCCCGATTGCATTTGAGACGAGGGTCGGTGTTTCAGCGGCGAGAATGAGAAGCCTCTGGTTCATCGAATTGGTGTGGGTCGTAAATGACGGAGCGTAGGCATTGAACTGTATAACGCCGTTAAGAGGATTGGGGACCGAGTAAACAACCGTAAAGGTGGTGCCGTAGGAGATCGAGGTTGGCGACACGGATGTTATCTTGGGGCGCAAGTACGTGTAGACGTTTTCTAAGTAATAAGGACTGTATGCTTCCAGCCGGAGCTCTGTCGGGAAGTTAGTTCCCGTGAAGACGTAGCCCGCGTGCGGATTGGAGCCGCCCACAATGATTCTCGCGTCCGCCATCATGTTAGCAGTAGAGTGGTACATTCTGGGGATGGTTGTGGCCGCCAGGGTGAAGAAGCGCTGCCCGACGGGTGCAGCGGGTCGGTAGAGGTAAGGTGTTAAGACGGGGGCGGTCTGCATGTTCCACCCTGCTACGCCCTTCCCCGCTCCATTGATGATGATGATTTCGCCGTTGGGGAGAATGAGCATGTCCGACATGGTTCTCGGAGCGGGCATGTCTTCCATGCTCCAGGAAGGATTCGGGTCTGTAATGACCATTCGTCCACAGCTGCGGAGCGCGTCCGTGAAATTACCTGCGCTAGCCAGGGCGAAGCCGTTGTCGGGACAGCCCCCACAGATGAGAACTTCCACTTTGGCAAACCCGTCCGCGGCGGAGAGCGGCAGCATGACGGACGACCCGGTGGAAGGGTAGTTCCGCGGGCCGTCACCCGGCATTCTGGGAAAGGTCTTCACGACAACATTGGTTTTGTAGTCGAGGAGAATGGAGTCCCTGTTTGCGAAGATAAAGAGGTTGCCATCGGACGAGAGGTGGAGAAATGGGTAGAGGTTGTTCTCCACTTGGCTGCTGGTTCGGGTCTGAGATAGAAACGGCAGATTGAAAACTCCTTCGCCGGGACTCTTGGGGACAAACTCGTAGTTAAACATCTGCGTGCCCCCGACAACGATAATGCGGTTGTCCGGCAGGATTTGGTTGGCGGCATACCAGCGATTCGCAGCAAGCTTGGGCCCCTCGAAATTATTCCAATCGCAGCTGCCGTCCGAGCAGGGGACGAAGTAACGAATGTCCCGTGCCCCGTCACGCCACCCCCCGGTTTGTACCAACGTTCCATTTGCGGCAAACGCCCCAGACGAACACCAGGTGTCGGTGAAAATCGTGAGCGGCCTCACATTGTTGGTGGCTATGTTGTACTCGATGGAATGCGCCGAGCAGTCGTGAGTGAGCACCAGGTCCTGCGGATTGTTGCGGCAACTGCCGTTGGCCAGCAGGATCTGCGACGACCCGAAGTTGGTCCGGTCAAACATCACCACCGTGTTTAAATGCGTGGTGGTCATGTGCATGGCAGAGACGCCCCCATTTTGCACCAGAAGCCTCCATCTTCCGAGCTTCACCGCCACTTGCGCTGCTGCCATTTTGTCCCACGGCCATAAGCTCAACAAGACGACCACGACGAACAAAGCTAATTTCGACTTCATTTTTATTTCCAACTGCTCTCTATACAACTTGCAGAGCTACCTTGGTGTCCTGCTTTTTATAGTGCCCATCGACTGATAAACCTGGTGAAAGAGAAAACAGGATTAGAATGAATCTCTGCCCGCATCAAATGATTCTACTTCGAAAGTCCTGGTTAAGGCACTCGACAGTGACTGAATGCAATAAGAATCGTGCGCCAACACGTTTATTCCCATGGCGATAATGAAGCAAATTAGTCTGTCTGACCTCCTCCAGACAGCGATGCCCTTTTCAAATAATTTTTTCCGCGACTGGGATTCGCTGGCATCTCTATAAGCAAGCCCATCCAGTACTCTCTCCGACATACTTTATAAAAGAAATAGTTCGGTACCGGAATCATGGCTGCTAATGGATTTAATATATGTCAGTTTGGGTATTGCTCTTATTCCACCGACCTAAATTTCATTGGCAGAAAAATTCAGACGTCTGAATACATGATACGGTCGAATTGTGGGAAAGGAATTCTCCTATACAGCTGGAATAGAGCGACTAGGAATTATGCGATAGAATTAGTTTTAAGTCTGAAATAATTAATAGAAACCAACCATTTGTCAACGATTCGCTAAAAGACTCAACGATCTGGTAATTAATACTTGGATTTCATTATGTATTTTTTTTTGTTCTCTGTCATCTTGAGTTTGGAATGTTCGTTGTGTATCGTAAAATGAAACATAGATTTATTTTTTGGTACGGGAAAATAGACCCGCCGGTAATTGGTAATTTTCGTTTGTTTTGTTCAGACTTAAAGCTGATTCAATTTTTTCTTTTGGAAATTTTTATGAGATATAAAATTAATAAATTAGACAAAACAATTCTCAACGAAGATATCAAATTTCTAGTATCTGATTCTCAGATTCGAACTCCAAATTAGCCATGTGAATTTAAACGGGGATTAATAGTTCATATTTGTAGGCTCTTGATTTTAAATTAATCACATTCTCGAAACTCGTGAAAGCCCATTTAGATAGAAATACAAACCAGGTGGTTAAATCATATGACTATAAACTAAGTACATAAATTCTCCAAATGAAAAAAAATAGTTATAAAAATGTACATAAATGTCATTCAATCATTATGCTCAATAAGTACTGTATTTTCTTAGTGAAATAGTCAAAGAGAAGGATATTGATGAGGCATAAATATAGCCTTGTCCATTTTTTCCGAGTGCACTTTTTTCCTTCATTTTCCCCAACAATATTCATGTAAAATTATGTTTAAAGAAGGAATTAGTTGTTATATGAAATAGAAAATATTGCATTATTTGATATATTTATTGTTGATTAACTTGGATGAAGAACTGACAAAAATCCATGCAAAGTTCCATTTTTTGCCTTTGCAGATCATCCTCGTGACAACTTTTGCAAAGAAAGCACGGCTCTGGAGGACTCCGATTGACGCGAGGGAGTGGTGCGAACACTTTTTCAATGGTTGATATGTATATATGAATAGTTTGGTCACTGGAATACTGGAATGAAAATGTTTTTAAATAAAAGATAAATGTGTACATGAAAGGAATATAAATATGTAGGCCTATCGACCATCCAATAGAGCTACTACTCGTTTTTAAGAATTTTGTGGGTAACATAATTTAAGAGAATTTTAATGATTCAATAAAGAAGAAGTTAGTTTCAATATATTATAACTCTCAATTTTAATGATTGTTCTCAAAGATACCCAACATTGATAAAATAAATATTAACCATAGGAAGGATAAATTCATAATTTTCTTTTAATATTTTTCATTAGCATTAGAGTTGTTTCAAAATAATGGATTTATTACAAAAAAGTACGCTTGAAAATATTTTGAAAATCCTCAAACCTCATCTAGATCACCATTAATTGTACAACCTATAATCGTAGCAGACCACTCGGCATTATGCATTTTGTCAAACCAATCACGTGCCTTGTGTATGCTTCCCTGTGTTACCAGAAACGTGACGACAAGGATGGATTTACTGTTTTAACCGGCGAAACACGTTTCCGTCAGAAACGACTATTTCTAAGCCTACCGCGACGTTTGTTACTATTGTAGACATTGTCAAATGTTTACCGAACCCGCATTCTTTGCGTTTTGCATTTTCCCTTCAAAAACTTTCCTCATGTTTTCCTTGAAAAAATGCATCTAAAATGCATTTTTAAACAAACAAAGAGAAATCTGCCTTTTTGTAGGTATTCATTTTAGGTAGTTATTGTTTGAAGGAATTTTTCAAAAAATTCGTTGTTTTTTAAATGATTTTTTCCCTCCGTTTTCCTAAATGATATTTGTTATCTTTTTTTAAAAAAATTTACCTTTTTATGTTTCTTATAATTTATAGTTATAGATAAATCGTATAATTATTTTTTTAATTTTTACTTTTTTTCCAATTGATTTAGAGACTTGTTTTAAATTTGAATATTTATTTTTATTTTTATTATACGAATTATTTATATGTATTTGTGGAATAAAATTTTATAATAAATTTAAATGTTTGAAAGTGTATATGTATATAAGAACCATCTCTTATACGCAACCTTTAAATATCTCGTTTCTAATCACATTGCCATTGTCATTGCGACTTTCGTTTCTCGTTTCTGCTAACATAGATGCACTTCCACATTTGGTGCATGCATATCTATCAAGGCATTCCGAACCACAACATTTGAATAACCCCACTTCCAATTATTCCTTGATCGATCTCCATACTCTCTACCGAAGCTCCCATGTCAGCACAAGTTGGAGTATCCTCACAAATGTGAACTAGTCAGTTCGGCATTTGTTTGTTGCAATTTGTGAAACAATACATATGCCTTTTAATGAAGGTTGAGCCTTTTGTAAGACACCGTCGTCTTTTTCCATGAAAACACATGTTGTTCTATACATTGGTTAAAAACTTTGTGATCCTTAGCTAGAATTTCACGTTGTCATATGTGCTCCCTTGCTAGTTTTAGCTATTATGTGACGTTCTTAAAAAAATCTTACCATGATGTGCATTTGAACCATTCCCGCTTACTTTAAACAATTAAATTGATTCTCTTAAAACAACCCAGAAGATATACTCCAAAAAAACATCTTTTCTTATAAAATTAGAAACTATTCATATAGCTAGAATAGCTAGAATTGCATAGTAACTAGAAGCCATAACACAATAACATGAAACGAACAAAAGTAATTGGGAATTATCATCTGATTCATGTTCTAAAATCACATCATAAGGGAGATTAGAGACCCTAGAACAAGACCCCCATGAAACAGTCTCACTTGAATCTAATGAGAGTCTTCAAAAATTAATATTTCCTGAAGAGTTGCAAGATTTCCATTACTATTATTGAGAGACCAAACTTGTTTATCCATGGAATGACAACAATGTTCTCTCTCCATGTGGATTTGAAAAAGAAGGTTACCAGAATTTTCTACCAAGTCATGAAAAGAAGACGTTAACTCTATCATCAATCTACGATCTTCTCTTGAAATATCAACATCAAAGTTTCCCAAATCTAGTAAAATTTGAGAGACGGTCGAATTACCATCAGAGGGAATGGAAGGAAAACTATTCCCCAACTTAACAACTTGTTACACACTAACATTATATACTATCAACACTCCGAGAACAGGACGGATGATCGCATTTAGACTAGGAGGAAGTTGGGTAATAATAGGATCAGAAGAATCTTATAATGCCTCATTCGTGTGAAGAAAATAAACAGAGTTATTCGTAATAACACGATGTTATTTGAGACCAACACTCATACCATTTGAAAGGTCAAGCATTAAACTGAATAAGTGTAATGCACCACGGGCAAGGAGAAGGCTAACCCTAGGAGGTAAAATAAGACATAAGAAATTTCACACGGATCTGAAAATCATACTACCATTCAAATCATGAAGGCTAAATAGGAAGAAAGAAATAATCGCAGAAAACTCCATAGTTGAAGAAAAGGAGCAAGAAGAATAAATTAGATGGTTGACTAAGGAAAGTAGAGAAACCAACAAAAATATTTATGGCTAACGTAGTGAATAGTATGAATGCTCCCAATCACCTAATTACTAAATACAACTAAGGCACTTATCCCAATCCTTAAAAGAGAAAATATAGTTTATAAAAGGAAAAATCCATCTCCTACTGGTCACGAAGAAGAAAATTGCAAGAGGAGAGAGTTGAAGTACAAACTACTTTGAAAGAAACCATTGTACGTGTACATTTAGCTTTGTCTAGTACTGGCATACCCAAATCCTTATTGATGTTGAGAATGAGACCACCTACCACTACATCCAAGGCATCATGGTAGAGAACCAATCCAAAATTTAATGTTTTTAATGAAAATCGTTTGGTTCCTTACACTTTAAAGCATTATCTTGAATCTACTTTTTGATGGTGCGTAGGTAAATTGCACATTCCACTACGTTTCGAAGGCACGTGTACACTTGAGGGTCTTTCAAATTTTATCTTGATAAAATTTCTCCTCCATAGAATGCTTGTTAAGGAAAATATGTAGATCCCGATCAATCTTTTGTGGCTTCAACTTCCGGATAAATTGTAATAAAAATAAAATCAATAAATTAGAAAAAAAATTCACAACAAAGAGATCAAATTTGTAGCATCTGATTCTCAGTTAAATCCATTTGAACTCCAAATTAACCAGGAGGTACTTAAGATTACGAATTTAAATGAGGATTAATAGCTGATACGTTCTTACTGAATTTAACTCATATTTGTAGGCTCTTGATTTTAAATCAATCGCATTCTCAAAACTTGTGCATATACCGAGGAAATCCCATTTAGATAGAAATAAAAACTAGGTGTTTAAGCCATATGACTATAAACTAAGTATATAAATTCTCCAAATGAAAAATAATAGTCATAAAATGTACATAGATGTCATCCAATCATTATACTCAATAAGTACTGTATTTTCTTAGTGAAATAGTCAAAGAGAAGGATACTAATGAGGCATAAATATAGCCTCATTCATTTTTCCAAGTGCATATTTTTCCTTCTTTTTCCCAAACAATAATCATGTAAATTTATGTTTTAACAAAGAGTTAGTTGTTATATGAAATAGAAAATATTGCACTGTGCAATATATTTATTGATGATTAACTTTGATGAAGAACTCACAAAAATCCATGCAGAGTTCCATTTTTCCCTTTGCAGATCATCCCAATGACAAATTTGCAAAGAAAGCACATCTCCGTATGACTTAGATTGATGCGAGGGAGTACTCCAAAGACTTTTTCAACCATCTCTAAAAACTTTGGTTTCCAGACAAAGTCCGAAGAACTCTAGAGGAGCCAGAACGACAACAATAAAAACTCTCGCAGAGAAAACAAAGGATTCTAGAGACATGCAACTTTAGTGCCGTTGATCCAGTTGTCGCCAATCCAACTACAACCAATTCGGCTACTTAATGGAGCCACTCTAGTCCGAGACCACAACAACTATTTCCTAAAATTCTATGAAACACTTTTAATGTCATTTATGCGTAAGAAAATTGTTTATTACTTTTGTTAAAAATTGAATGAGACTTAATAACTCCTGCATATGTAGCACGCATCTATATTTTAGGAATTAAGTTTTAAAATTGTTGTTAAGTATTTAAGATACAGTCATGAGAATGGATCCACCTTCTTAGTTTCCAAGAGACGTATTTGCAGTTATCTATTTTTCTTCTCTGAAATGGAAAATGAAATTCTGAGATTTTAAATAGATTTCCATCATGAATGCATGGGTGATAATTTCTACTATTTGAGTTATGAATGCTGAGCTGAAATCACGCTATTTTCTCTGGAAAGCTAACCACTTGACAAAGAAAATAGAGAAGTACTAGTAGATAAGTATTTTACGTGTTCATTTTATATCCGATCTCATTTCTGTGACAGTTCAATGTGTCTGACCTTTAGGTTATATGTTTTGTGTATGTCTGTGTTGTTCCTTCAATCATTCTGTCATGATCATTTATATGTAAAATTTATGTATTAAAACCACACTCTCTTCCTTATGTGTGTTGTGAGTACATTCCCCTTTCATTTTCTGCGTCCAAATTAAACTCCAACATGTGATTCTATTCTATAGTGAATGCTTTTTTATTTATTTCTAGTCATTTCATTCTGTAGTTAAAATAGCACCTTTTCTATTTCCATAGTTAAATAACATTTCTTCTATTCCGTAGTTAAATAGAATTCCTTTGATTCCATGGTTAAACTCCATTTTTCATTTCGTAGTAAGAATTTGAATTCAATTGATTAAGAAGTGTGTGAACCTTCTTTCTGATAAGATTAGATGACTACTAGATAGATTATTTGTCACCCTTCTATAGGTAGCCTTCAGACACCCCCGATTTGACAAATAATTTATTCTACTAAGCTGCGAGGATCAACGATGCCTCATCAAATACCAACAAATGTTATAAGCACTAAATGCATTCTAATAAAAAAATAAATTGTATCAAACGAGACTGTTCTAATTATAAATGAATCTGTCTTACCTAAACCTATAGTAGGCACAATTTGAAGGGTGGTCATTGAAGCATTCTAATGAATTTTAAATGGTATTGTAATGGTCTTCTCTTGTACGCGTGGGTTGTGTTGGCTCTCAAACATGTATGTGCACAAATCCTAAAGACAGGCAAAAAATCTGAGGCCAAGGAAGGTCATCATAGGTTGATTGGTTGGACTTATAGTCAGTTGTGGAACGAATGGGCCAATGATTGAGAGTGGGTAAACTCTCCTTCATCTTTAGGGATCTTCTAGGACAAGGGGGTGTTCCTTGAGGTCTTCATAACAAGAAAATTAAATAGAATTGAAAACTGTAAATGAGGCCTTAACAACCATACCTAGTGTTTTCCATTGCACACATGCCCTATTTTTCTTAACCAAATGGGGAGCCCCTTTTTATCTTTCTTTGTTATTTTTTAATATTTACTTGTTTTATTCTTGTTAGAGGAGGCAATCTCAGCTTTTGTTCTTTCGTAAAATTTTCTATCGAAGTTAATAAAGGGTTTGCATCTTTAAGTCTTTTCGAAGTGAGTATGTTGTTCTGAAATTTCTAAGTCTTTTCCAAGCTCATTTTGAGTATTTAACTAGTTTTGGGGATTTTAAACTTCTCCTTACCACCATGCCTCATAAGGTGTTTCCCAGAATCCTAGCTCTTAGTGTTGTTGTGGTAATTCAAGTATTTTCTTGCTTGTTTTCCAACAATCAAGTTCCATGCAATCCTAGTCTTACGGCTTTGTCATTGGGGTTTCGAGTTTCCTATTGCTTTGTTCTTTTAGTCATTGAGGTATTTAGGTTAATGTTATCCCAAAGCATAGTGTTTAGCATGGGAGTCTAAGGATTTTCTTAATTATGCACCAAAAATGCCAATTTCATGAGACAAGACAAATACTTATTTCTCAGCACTTGGCTAGTGTTTTGTTTGAATCTTGACCTATCTCCTTAGCTGAAATTATCATTTATGTTAAAAATGAGACTATCTACTATCACATCCAAGGAATTAGTTCGTTCCTCTATCTACGATTGGATGATAATAAAGACCGCTAACTATAGATGTTGTCCTATGAGCACCTAAGTTTGGTTCGGATAATAACTTATGCCTAGATGGCTCGTGATCAATAAAATACTATATATCATAAGGCATGGCACTCAACGTTTATTGCATAGGCTTGCATTTTCCTCTAATTATTCTATTAAGGGCCTCAAGGAATCACCCTCTGGAAAGGTTTGGATTACTCTAAAGAAGAAGAAGAGGGGACCACTCTTATGTATCAGTCTTCAACCATCCATTCTTTGTTGATGAATTTTACTCTCTCACCACAGTAGTCTTGTTCCCCTCGTCATGGATCTGTATGGAAATTCTTGGAGAATGTGCTAATGATTTTGAGAGCCAACATAATGACAACCTTGCTAGGGAGTGGAGTGCTTAGCTTACTCTTTCCATGTGCTTCCTGATATTGAAGGCATTCTTAGTAGAGAAGACCTGAACCATTTCATCCTTGTGAGACCTCTTGTGCTTCAAGGTTTTCGTCAATCTATTGAGGTGGCAACTCTACAGTTGTTGCCAAATGTTCCTTGTTTCTCTTAAGTGTCGATCATGGTTCCTGCATGTGCAATCCAAGTCAATGATTTCTCAGGTGAAACTTATCTTCTTGTGATTATTTCTTGAAAGAAAATGTATTGTCGGATGCTATCAACTAGTTGATATATGAGAAGTATTACAGAACAATAGTTTGAAGTTTGAATATGGTTGACTATTGGGCACTTGGTTGGAAAATTTTCTCTACGCCCCTTCCGCATATCACTCCTGAGCGTACCCACGAGCCCTATCATCAAGTCAAGATTATGAAAATATAGGGCATGTCAACGAGGGAGGCTCCTCTATTTTTTAAAATTGTGACAACTCAATTAATCTTAATCGCACCCTTTTTTTATATGCAGTGATAGTTTTTATTGCCTTAAAAAGGATAGAAGGATTCTAGAATCACCAACATAACGCCTTGGACGAAAATCCCATGGTATTTACTTATGATAGATTTTGAAACACTTTTTTCTTTATGGAAGATCACTAGCTACACAATAAATCGCATCACTAGGAAAGTCATCATAATTAGACGGTCCTAGAGAGAAGATATCATAAAGAGGCTCATTAAAAGTATAAACCTCATCATATATTTCGCTAGGCTCCTCAAAAAGAAAGGTGTAGCAAGAGATGCGCATGTAGGCGAATTCCTAGATGCATGGGGAGATCAATCATGAGATGTAGAAAGAATATAATCACTGGGCACACCATCACACAGAGTGAAATCACTGGATGTATCATGAAAACTTAGGGCTACATGATTATCCATCACAGTAGGGGAATAATCATCATGAATCATATATATAAATTATGCAAAGTCATCTAATATGGAAGGACTTGAACCGTCATGATTATCCTTACATAAAAAAAGTATCACTAGAATCCTCACGAGATATTTAATATCAAATTGAATACAAGGGTATGGAAATAGGGACATCATGACATGTAGAAGAAACTAAATCACAAGGATCAACACCATCATCAATAGCTAATGAAGGTCTAACATTATGACATAAAGTATCGTACCTATATTTGAAGGGAAGAAGTGGGGTTACACCATTAGCATCCATCGTGCAAGAAGTAAAATCATCATGAAGTAATGCACGTGAAGAAGGAAGCAAGTAGTGCATATATAACAGGTATAGTCATCATATATTTCATAAAAATTAAATGAAGAAAAAGTGATTGTACGTAGAACATCCCGGTGGTCATCACTGTCACCAGTCATAAGAAAAATATGGCCGTGATGAAGCTCGATAAAAGGTGAACTAACTACATCCAAAAGAGAATGGCGGACAATAGCCAACTCCCTGAAGGAGGGGAAGCACAAAAATAACGAACTAATAACCCCATATGAAAGGCATCAACACAGGTACGATAAAAATAAAAGACAACATCAAGGATGAATGGATTGAATGAAGTCGATCATAGGAACACATCAGAATTAGTAAGGCATGCATGGATAGAGGCTAGTGGCAAATATCTATCATAAGATCCATAATAAATGATCTAGCAATAAGGTATAGTCAAAGAATGAGTGGGTAAAGATAAAATAGATATCACTAATGTAGGCCCAAACCCAAATGAAAATTATATAAAAATTCACTAGAAAATGGAAGTGAATCGAAACCTTAACTAGATGTAAAATAAGAAGTTTTTTAATTAAAAACCATATCCAAAAGTTTAATATAGAAGGCACAAATGCTAAGGGTGTAATATACATCAAGTTCACCAATTTAATGTAAAGGAAAATAACAAACCACATATAAATATCATAGGTAAATTAATTAATCCACTATGAATAGAAAATCCTACGTGAGATAAGGAGATAGGGATGATAAATGCAATGAAACAAATGCTCATAAATTAAATAAATAAAACAATGGAACTTAGCTTTAAACTTGATGAAGACATCTAGGTGAAAATTGATTCTTTGTTTTATGAAATCCCTATTTGATGTCAAATGAACACATTTATATTGGTAGTACAGATATTTCGTCTGGTGCTCTAGTTCACTTCGATAACTACAAAATCGACCTTCATGTTTGTGGCTCTAAAACCTACACTTAGATTTGAACTTGGCTCACACATCTAAATTTTATTTATTCAGATGTTGAGATCTCATTTATGTTGGTGTCTATAACATGTGTTTGAAAGGTGTGGTGTCAGTAGACACCATTTCTAGAAATAGGCTAGCATTGTTTTCCTTCTGGCCAAACCCCTGTTATCGAGTTAATATAATAGAAAAATAATAGAAAAAAGAAAAAAAGAAAAGACAATATAGGTAGTCGTGCAACATACCTAGAGTGTTGATGTTGCGCTCTTGTGATGATAAGATGTGTACTAGAGCTCTCTAATCATTTTGTAATGTAAAAAATACGAGTTAGTGGCTGTATTTCCATATGTGTAACAGAGCTCTCTAATGGGTTATTATTTTTGATAGTAGATTATGAGTGATTAAAAAAGAAGATTAAAATTTTTCTTATTGTATTTTCTCAAAACTTTCTCTAATTGATATAAACTGTGGAAACCGTATGTTCTTAATAATAAGAACTTTGTTCTATACTAAATTTTAGAAAATTGTTAAAAGTCCAGAGCCGTTTTATAATGTATTAGAAAATAACATGTCGATTCGGCTGAATAATACTGTTATGATGAGACGTGAATGCGACTCAAATGACAAGTCGATTGGACTTAACATTATTGTTATTCTTGAATAATATGTGTGCAACTGAAAAAGCTAATCATTAGTTTACTCGGTATACGCTTTGGTGCGATGCACATGGACTGGAATGAATATTTCATTTTTGATTTATTTGAGATTTGAGATTACAATAGCCATAATTACAACCGGGTTTCAAATTACCCCCAAACAAATGCAGCATGCCTTTTACATAACATAGTTCGAACAAATGGAAGGAATTTAGAAACTATGCTCCCCTCCAAGTGAATTGAGACATCAATGAAGTCGATCTAACAAGTTTATGAAAACTGAACCCACTGGGCGATGCTGGGAATGCCATTATTTACCACAAACAACATGTAATATCCCGGCGGGGCAGCCACAGCGCTGGGAGGGGCAGTCACAGAAGAAGAATACACGACGTTCCCGATTGCATTTGAGACGAGGGTCGGTGTTTCAGCGGCGAGAATGAGAAGCCTCTGGTTCATCGAATTGGTGTGGGTCGTAAATGACGGAGCGTAGGCATTGAACTGTATAACGCCGTTAAGAGGATTGGGGACCGAGTAAACAACCGTAAAGGTGGTGCCGTAGGAGATCGAGGTTGGCGACACGGATGTTATCTTGGGGCGCAAGTACGTGTAGACGTTTTCTAAGTAATAAGGACTGTATGCTTCCAGCCGGAGCTCTGTCGGGAAGTTAGTTCCCGTGAAGACGTAGCCCGCGTGCGGATTGGAGCCGCCCACAATGATTCTCGCGTCCGCCATCATGTTAGCAGTAGAGTGGTACATTCTGGGGATGGTTGTGGCCGCCAGGGTGAAGAAGCGCTGCCCGACGGGTGCAGCGGGTCGGTAGAGGTAAGGTGTTAAGACGGGGGCGGTCTGCATGTTCCACCCTGCTACGCCCTTCCCCGCTCCATTGATGATGATGATTTCGCCGTTGGGGAGAATGAGCATGTCCGACATGGTTCTCGGAGCGGGCATGTCTTCCATGCTCCAGGAAGGATTCGGGTCTGTAATGACCATTCGTCCACAGCTGCGGAGCGCGTCCGTGAAATTACCTGCGCTAGCCAGGGCGAAGCCGTTGTCGGGACAGCCCCCACAGATGAGAACTTCCACTTTGGCAAACCCGTCCGCGGCGGAGAGCGGCAGCATGACGGACGACCCGGTGGAAGGGTAGTTCCGCGGGCCGTCACCCGGCATTCTGGGAAAGGTCTTCACGACAACATTGGTTTTGTAGTCGAGGAGAATGGAGTCCCTGTTTGCGAAGATAAAGAGGTTGCCATCGGACGAGAGGTGGAGAAATGGGTAGAGGTTGTTCTCCACTTGGCTGCTGGTTCGGGTCTGAGATAGAAACGGCAGATTGAAAACTCCTTCGCCGGGACTCTTGGGGACAAACTCGTAGTTAAACATCTGCGTGCCCCCGACAACGATAATGCGGTTGTCCGGCAGGATTTGGTTGGCGGCATACCAGCGATTCGCAGCAAGCTTGGGCCCCTCGAAATTATTCCAATCGCAGCTGCCGTCCGAGCAGGGGACGAAGTAACGAATGTCCCGTGCCCCGTCACGCCACCCCCCGGTTTGTACCAACGTTCCATTTGCGGCAAACGCCCCAGACGAACACCAGGTGTCGGTGAAAATCGTGAGCGGCCTCACATTGTTGGTGGCTATGTTGTACTCGATGGAATGCGCCGAGCAGTCGTGAGTGAGCACCAGGTCCTGCGGATTGTTGCGGCAACTGCCGTTGGCCAGCAGGATCTGCGACGACCCGAAGTTGGTCCGGTCAAACATCACCACCGTGTTTAAATGCGTGGTGGTCATGTGCATGGCAGAGACGCCCCCATTTTGCACCAGAAGCCTCCATCTTCCGAGCTTCACCGCCACTTGCGCTGCTGCCATTTTGTCCCACGGCCATAAGCTCAACAAGACGACCACGACGAACAAAGCTAATTTCGACTTCATTTTTATTTCCAACTGCTCTCTATACAACTTGCAGAGCTACCTTGGTGTCCTGCTTTTTATAGTGCCCATCGACTGATAAACCTGGTGAAAGAGAAAACAGGATTAGAATGAATCTCTGCCCGCATCAAATGATTCTACTTCGAAAGTCCTGGTTAAGGCACTCGACAGTGACTGAATGCAATAAGAATCGTGCGCCAACACGTTTATTCCCATGGCGATAATGAAGCAAATTAGTCTGTCTGACCTCCTCCAGAGAGCGATGCCCTTTTCAAATAATTTTTTCCGCGGCTGGGATTCGCTGGCATCTCTATAAGCAAGCCCATCCAGTACTCTCTCCGACATACTTTATAAAAGAAATAGTTCGGTACCGGAATCATGGCTGCTAATGGATTTAATATATGTCAGTTTGGGTATTGCTCTTATTCCACCGACCTAAATTTCATTGGCAGAAAAATTCAGACGTCTGAATACATGATACGGTCGAATTGTGGGAAAGGAATTCTCCTATACAGCTGGAATAGAGCGACTAGGAATTATGCGATAGAATTAGTTTTAAGTCTGAAATAATTAATAGAAACCAACCATTTGTCAACGATTCGCTAAAAGACTCAACGATCTGGTAATTAATACTTGGATTTCATTATGTATTTTTTTTTGTTCTCTGTCATCTTGAGTTTGGAATGTTCGTTGTGTATCGTAAAATGAAACATAGATTTATTTTTTGGTACGGGAAAATAGACCCGCCGGTAATTGGTAATTTTCGTTTGTTTTGTTCAGACTTAAAGCTGATTCAATTTTTTCTTTTGGAAATTTTTATGAGATATAAAATTAATAAATTAGACAAAACAATTCTCAACGAAGATATCAAATTTCTAGTATCTGATTCTCAGATTCGAACTCCAAATTAGCCATGTGAATTTAAACGGGGATTAATAGTTCATATTTGTAGGCTCTTGATTTTAAATTAATCACATTCTCGAAACTCGTGAAAGCCCATTTAGATAGAAATACAAACCAGGTGGTTAAATCATATGACTATAAACTAAGTACATAAATTCTCCAAATGAAAAAAAATAGTTATAAAAATGTACATAAATGTCATTCAATCATCATGCTCAATAAGTACTGTATTTTCTTAGTGAAATAGTCAAAGAGAAGGATATTGATGAGGCATAAATATAGCCTTGTCCATTTTTTCCGAGTGCACTTTTTTCCTTCATTTTCCCCAACAATATTCATGTAAAATTATGTTTAAAGAAGGAATTAGTTGTTATATGAAATAGAAAATATTGCATTATTTGATATATTTATTGTTGATTAACTTGGATGAAGAACTGACAAAAATCCATGCAAAGTTCCATTTTTTGCCTTTGCAGATCATCCTCGTGACAACTTTGCAAAGAAAGCACGGCTCTGGAGGACTCCGATTGACGCGAGGGAGTGGTGCGAACACTTTTTCAATGGTTGATATGTATATATGAATAGTTTGGTCACTGGAATACTGGAATGAAAATGTTTTTAAATAAAAGATAAATGTGTACATGAAAGGAATATAAATATGTAGGCCTATCGACCATCCAATAGAGCTACTACTCGTTTTTAAGAATTTTGTGGGTAACATAATTTAAGAGAATTTTAATGATTCAATAAAGAAGAAGTTAGTTTCAATATATTATAACTCTCAATTTTAATGATTGTTCTCAAAGATACCCAACATTGATAAAATAAATATTAACCATAGGAAGGATAAATTCATAATTTTCTTTTAATATTTTTCATTAGCATTATAGTTGTTTCAAAATAATGGATTTATTACAAAAAAGTACGCTTGAAAATATTTTGAAAATCCTCAAACCTCATCTAGATCACCATTAATTGTACAACCTATAATCGTAGCAGACCACTCGGCATTATGCATTTTGTCAAACCAATCACGTGCCTTGTGTATGCTTCCCTGTGTTACCAGAAACGTGACGACAAGGATGGATTTACTGTTTTAACCGGCGAAACACGTTTCCGTCAGAAACGACTATTTCTAAGCCTACCGCGACGTTTGTTACTATTGTAGACATTGTCAAATGTTTACCGAACCCGCATTCTTTGCGTTTTGCATTTTCCCTTCAAAAACTTTCCTCATGTTTTCCTTGAAAAAATGCATCTAAAATGCATTTTTAAACAAACAAAGAGAAATCTGCCTTTTTGTAGGTATTCATTTTAGGTAGTTATTGTTTGAAGGAATTTTTCAAAAAATTCGTTGTTTTTTAAATGATTTTTTCCCTCCGTTTTCCTAAATGATATTTGTTATTTTTTAAAAAAAAAATTTACCTTTTTATGTTTCTTATAATTTATAGTTATAGATAAATCGTATAATTATTTTTTTAATTTTTACTTTTTTTCCAATTGATTTAGAGACTTGTTTTAAATTTGAATATTTATTTTTATTTTTATTATACGAATTATTTATATGTATTTGTGGAATAAAATTTTATAATAAATTTAAATGTTTGAAAGTGTATATGTATATAAGAACCATCTCTTATACGCAACCTTTAAATATCTCGTTTCTAATCACATTGCCATTGTCATTGCGACTTTCGTTTCTCGTTTCTGCTAACATAGATGCACTTCCACATTTGGTGCATGCATATCTATCAAGGCATTCCGAACCACAACATTTGAATAACCCCACTTCCAATTATTCCTTGATCGATCTCCATACTCTCTACCGAAGCTCCCATGTCAGCACAAGTTGGAGTATCCTCACAAATGTGAACTAGTCAGTTCGGCATTTGTTTGTTGCAATTTGTGAAACAATACATATGCCTTTTAATGAAGGTTGAGCCTTTTGTAAGACACCGTCGTCTTTTTCCATGAAAACACATGTTGTTCTATACATTGGTTAAAAACTTTGTGATCCTTAGCTAGAATTTCACGTTGTCATATGTGCTCCCTTGCTAGTTTTAGCTATTATGTGACGTTCTTAAAAAAATCTTACCATGATGTGCATTTGAACCATTCCCGCTTACTTTAAACAATTAAATTGATTCTCTTAAAACAACCCAGAAGATATACTCCAAAAAAACATCTTTTCTTATAAAATTAGAAACTATTCATATAGCTAGAATAGCTAGAATTGCATAGTAACTAGAAGCCATAACACAATAACATGAAACGAACAAAAGTAATTGGGAATTATCATCTGATTCATGTTCTAAAATCACATCATAAGGGAGATTAGAGACCCTAGAACAAGACCCCCATGAAACAGTCTCACTTGAATCTAATGAGAGTCTTCAAAAATTAATATTTCCTGAAGAGTTGCAAGATTTCCATTACTATTATTGAGAGACCAAACTTGTTTATCCATGGAATGACAACAATGTTCTCTCTCCATGTGGATTTGAAAAAGAAGGTTACCAGAATTTTCTACCAAGTCATGAAAAGAAGACGTTAACTCTATCATCAATCTACGATCTTCTCTTGAAATATCAACATCAAAGTTTCCCAAATCTAGTAAAATTTGAGAGACGGTCGAATTACCATCAGAGGGAATGGAAGGAAAACTATTCCCCAACTTAACAACTTGTTACACACTAACATTATATACTATCAACACTCCGAGAACAGGACGGATGATCGCATTTAGACTAGGAGGAAGTTGGGTAATAATAGGATCAGAAGAATCTTATAATGCCTCATTCGTGTGAAGAAAATAAACAGAGTTATTCGTAATAACACGATGTTATTTGAGACCAACACTCATACCATTTGAAAGGTCAAGCATTAAACTGAATAAGTGTAATGCACCACGGGCAAGGAGAAGGCTAACCCTAGGAGGTAAAATAAGACATAAGAAATTTCACACGGATCTGAAAATCATACTACCATTCAAATCATGAAGGCTAAATAGGAAGAAAGAAATAATCGCAGAAAACTCCATAGTTGAAGAAAAGGAGCAAGAAGAATAAATTAGATGGTTGACTAAGGAAAGTAGAGAAACCAACAAAAATATTTATGGCTAACGTAGTGAATAGTATGAATGCTCCCAATCACCTAATTACTAAATACAACTAAGGCACTTATCCCAATCCTTAAAAGAGAAAATATAGTTTATAAAAGGAAAAATCCATCTCCTACTGGTCACGAAGAAGAAAATTGCAAGAGGAGAGAGTTGAAGTACAAACTACTTTGAAAGAAACCATTGTACGTGTACATTTAGCTTTGTCTAGTACTGGCATACCCAAATCCTTATTGATGTTGAGAATGAGACCACCTACCACTACATCCAAGGCATCATGGTAGAGAACCAATCCAAAATTTAATGTTTTTAATGAAAATCGTTTGGTTCCTTACACTTTAAAGCATTATCTTGAATCTACTTTTTGATGGTGCGTAGGTAAATTGCACATTCCACTACGTTTCGAAGGCACGTGTACACTTGAGGGTCTTTCAAATTTTATCTTGATAAAATTTCTCCTCCATAGAATGCTTGTTAAGGAAAATATGTAGATCCCGATCAATCTTTTGTGGCTTCAACTTCCGGATAAATTGTAATAAAAATAAAATCAATAAATTAGAAAAAAAATTCACAACAAAGAGATCAAATTTGTAGCATCTGATTCTCAGTTAAATCCATTTGAACTCCAAATTAACCAGGAGGTACTTAAGATTACGAATTTAAATGAGGATTAATAGCTGATACGTTCTTACTGAATTTAACTCATATTTGTAGGCTCTTGATTTTAAATCAATCGCATTCTCAAAACTTGTGCATATACCGAGGAAATCCCATTTAGATAGAAATAAAAACTAGGTGTTTAAGCCATATGACTATAAACTAAGTATATAAATTCTCCAAATGAAAAATAATAGTCATAAAATGTACATAGATGTCATCCAATCATTATACTCAATAAGTACTGTATTTTCTTAGTGAAATAGTCAAAGAGAAGGATACTAATGAGGCATAAATATAGCCTCATTCATTTTTCCAAGTGCATATTTTTCCTTCTTTTTCCCAAACAATAATCATGTAAATTTATGTTTTAACAAAGAGTTAGTTGTTATATGAAATAGAAAATATTGCACTGTGCAATATATTTATTGATGATTAACTTTGATGAAGAACTCACAAAAATCCATGCAGAGTTCCATTTTTCCCTTTGCAGATCATCCCAATGACAAATTTGCAAAGAAAGCACATCTCCGTATGACTTAGATTGATGCGAGGGAGTACTCCAAAGACTTTTTCAACCATCTCTAAAAACTTTGGTTTCCAGACAAAGTCCGAAGAACTCTAGAGGAGCCAGAACGACAACAATAAAAACTCTCGCAGAGAAAACAAAGGATTCTAGAGACATGCAACTTTAGTGCCGTTGATCCAGTTGTCGCCAATCCAACTACAACCAATTCGGCTACTTAATGGAGCCACTCTAGTCCGAGACCACAACAACTATTTCCTAAAATTCTATGAAACACTTTTAATGTCATTTATGCGTAAGAAAATTGTTTATTACTTTTGTTAAAAATTGAATGAGACTTAATAACTCCTGCATATGTAGCACGCATCTATATTTTAGGAATTAAGTTTTAAAATTGTTGTTAAGTATTTAAGATACAGTCATGAGAATGGATCCACCTTCTTAGTTTCCAAGAGACGTATTTGCAGTTATCTATTTTTCTTCTCTGAAATGGAAAATGAAATTCTGAGATTTTAAATAGATTTCCATCATGAATGCATGGGTGATAATTTCTACTATTTGAGTTATGAATGCTGAGCTGAAATCACGCTATTTTCTCTGGAAAGCTAACCACTTGACAAAGAAAATAGAGAAGTACTAGTAGATAAGTATTTTACGTGTTCATTTTATATCCGATCTCATTTCTGTGACAGTTCAATGTGTCTGACCTTTAGGTTATATGTTTTGTGTATGTCTGTGTTGTTCCTTCAATCATTCTGTCATGATCATTTATATGTAAAATTTATGTATTAAAACCACACTCTCTTCCTTATGTGTGTTGTGAGTACATTCCCCTTTCATTTTCTGCGTCCAAATTAAACTCCAACATGTGATTCTATTCTATAGTGAATGCTTTTTTATTTATTTCTAGTCATTTCATTCTGTAGTTAAAATAGCACCTTTTCTATTTCCATAGTTAAATAACATTTCTTCTATTCCGTAGTTAAATAGAATTCCTTTGATTCCATGGTTAAACTCCATTTTTCATTTCGTAGTAAGAATTTGAATTCAATTGATTAAGAAGTGTGTGAACCTTCTTTCTGATAAGATTAGATGACTACTAGATAGATTATTTGTCACCCTTCTATAGGTAGCCTTCAGACACCCCCGATTTGACAAATAATTTATTCTACTAAGCTGCGAGGATCAACGATGCCTCATCAAATACCAACAAATGTTATAAGCACTAAATGCATTCTAATAAAAAAATAAATTGTATCAAACGAGACTGTTCTAATTATAAATGAATCTGTCTTACCTAAACCTATAGTAGGCACAATTTGAAGGGTGGTCATTGAAGCATTCTAATGAATTTTAAATGGTATTGTAATGGTCTTCTCTTGTACGCGTGGGTTGTGTTGGCTCTCAAACATGTATGTGCACAAATCCTAAAGACAGGCAAAAAATCTGAGGCCAAGGAAGGTCATCATAGGTTGATTGGTTGGACTTATAGTCAGTTGTGGAACGAATGGGCCAATGATTGAGAGTGGGTAAACTCTCCTTCATCTTTAGGGATCTTCTAGGACAAGGGGGTGTTCCTTGAGGTCTTCATAACAAGAAAATTAAATAGAATTGAAAACTGTAAATGAGGCCTTAACAACCATACCTAGTGTTTTCCATTGCACACATGCCCTATTTTTCTTAACCAAATGGGGAGCCCCTTTTTATCTTTCTTTGTTATTTTTTAATATTTACTTGTTTTATTCTTGTTAGAGGAGGCAATCTCAGCTTTTGTTCTTTCGTAAAATTTTCTATCGAAGTTAATAAAGGGTTTGCATCTTTAAGTCTTTTCGAAGTGAGTATGTTGTTCTGAAATTTCTAAGTCTTTTCCAAGCTCATTTTGAGTATTTAACTAGTTTTGGGGATTTTAAACTTCTCCTTACCACCATGCCTCATAAGGTGTTTCCCAGAATCCTAGCTCTTAGTGTTGTTGTGGTAATTCAAGTATTTTCTTGCTTGTTTTCCAACAATCAAGTTCCATGCAATCCTAGTCTTACGGCTTTGTCATTGGGGTTTCGAGTTTCCTATTGCTTTGTTCTTTTAGTCATTGAGGTATTTAGGTTAATGTTATCCCAAAGCATAGTGTTTAGCATGGGAGTCTAAGGATTTTCTTAATTATGCACCAAAAATGCCAATTTCATGAGACAAGACAAATACTTATTTCTCAGCACTTGGCTAGTGTTTTGTTTGAATCTTGACCTATCTCCTTAGCTGAAATTATCATTTATGTTAAAAATGAGACTATCTACTATCACATCCAAGGAATTAGTTCGTTCCTCTATCTACGATTGGATGATAATAAAGACCGCTAACTATAGATGTTGTCCTATGAGCACCTAAGTTTGGTTCGGATAATAACTTATGCCTAGATGGCTCGTGATCAATAAAATACTATATATCATAAGGCATGGCACTCAACGTTTATTGCATAGGCTTGCATTTTCCTCTAATTATTCTATTAAGGGCCTCAAGGAATCACCCTCTGGAAAGGTTTGGATTACTCTAAAGAAGAAGAAGAGGGGACCACTCTTATGTATCAGTCTTCAACCATCCATTCTTTGTTGATGAATTTTACTCTCTCACCACAGTAGTCTTGTTCCCCTCGTCATGGATCTGTATGGAAATTCTTGGAGAATGTGCTAATGATTTTGAGAGCCAACATAATGACAACCTTGCTAGGGAGTGGAGTGCTTAGCTTACTCTTTCCATGTGCTTCCTGATATTGAAGACATTCTTAGTAGAGAAGACCTGAACCATTTCATCCTTGTGAGACCTCTTGTGCTTCAAGGTTTTCGTCAATCTATTGAGGTGGCAACTCTACAGTTGTTGCCAAATGTTCCTTGTTTCTCTTAAGTGTCGATCATGGTTCCTGCATGTGCAATCCAAGTCAATGATTTCTCAGGTGAAACTTATCTTCTTGTGATTATTTCTTGAAAGAAAATGTATTGTCGGATGCTATCAACTAGTTGATATATGAGAAGTATTACAGAACAATAGTTTGAAGTTTGAATATGGTTGACTATTGGGCACTTGGTTGGAAAATTTTCTCTACGCCCCTTCCGCATATCACTCCTGAGCGTACCCACGAGCCCTATCATCAAGTCAAGATTATGAAAATATAGGGCATGTCAACGAGGGAGGCTCCTCTATTTTTTAAAATTGTGACAACTCAATTAATCTTAATCGCACCCTTTTTTTATATGCAGTGATAGTTTTTATTGCCTTAAAAAGGATAGAAGGATTCTAGAATCACCAACATAACGCCTTGGACGAAAATCCCATGGTATTTACTTATGATAGATTTTGAAACACTTTTTTCTTTATGGAAGATCACTAGCTACACAATAAATCGCATCACTAGGAAAGTCATCATAATTAGACGGTCCTAGAGAGAAGATATCATAAAGAGGCTCATTAAAAGTATAAACCTCATCATATATTTCGCTAGGCTCCTCAAAAAGAAAGGTGTAGCAAGAGATGCGCATGTAGGCGAATTCCTAGATGCATGGGGAGATCAATCATGAGATGTAGAAAGAATATAATCACTGGGCACACCATCACACAGAGTGAAATCACTGGATGTATCATGAAAACTTAGGGCTACATGATTATCCATCACAGTAGGGGAATAATCATCATGAATCATATATATAAATTATGCAAAGTCATCTAATATGGAAGGACTTGAACCGTCATGATTATCCTTACATAAAAAAAGTATCACTAGAATCCTCACGAGATATTTAATATCAAATTGAATACAAGGGTATGGAAATAGGGACATCATGACATGTAGAAGAAACTAAATCACAAGGATCAACACCATCATCAATAGCTAATGAAGGTCTAACATTATGACATAAAGTATCGTACCTATATTTGAAGGGAAGAAGTGGGGTTACACCATTAGCATCCATCGTGCAAGAAGTAAAATCATCATGAAGTAATGCACGTGAAGAAGGAAGCAAGTAGTGCATATATAACAGGTATAGTCATCATATATTTCATAAAAATTAAATGAAGAAAAAGTGATTGTACGTAGAACATCCCGGTGGTCATCACTGTCACCAGTCATAAGAAAAATATGGCCGTGATGAAGCTCGATAAAAGGTGAACTAACTACATCCAAAAGAGAATGGCGGACAATAGCCAACTCCCTGAAGGAGGGGAAGCACAAAAATAACGAACTAATAACCCCATATGAAAGGCATCAACACAGGTACGATAAAAATAAAAGACAACATCAAGGATGAATGGATTGAATGAAGTCGATCATAGGAACACATCAGAATTAGTAAGGCATGCATGGATAGAGGCTAGTGGCAAATATCTATCATAAGATCCATAATAAATGATCTAGCAATAAGGTATAGTCAAAGAATGAGTGGGTAAAGATAAAATAGATATCACTAATGTAGGCCCAAACCCAAATGAAAATTATATAAAAATTCACTAGAAAATGGAAGTGAATCGAAACCTTAACTAGATGTAAAATAAGAAGTTTTTTAATTAAAAACCATATCCAAAAGTTTAATATAGAAGGCACAAATGCTAAGGGTGTAATATACATCAAGTTCACCAATTTAATGTAAAGGAAAATAACAAACCACATATAAATATCATAGGTAAATTAATTAATCCACTATGAATAGAAAATCCTACGTGAGATAAGGAGATAGGGATGATAAATGCAATGAAACAAATGCTCATAAATTAAATAAATAAAACAATGGAACTTAGCTTTAAACTTGATGAAGACATCTAGGTGAAAATTGATTCTTTGTTTTATGAAATCCCTATTTGATGTCAAATGAACACATTTATATTGGTAGTACAGATATTTCGTCTGGTGCTCTAGTTCACTTCGATAACTACAAAATCGACCTTCATGTTTGTGGCTCTAAAACCTACACTTAGATTTGAACTTGGCTCACACATCTAAATTTTATTTATTCAGATGTTGAGATCTCATTTATGTTGGTGTCTATAACATGTGTTTGAAAGGTGTGGTGTCAGTAGACACCATTTCTAGAAATAGGCTAGCATTGTTTTCCTTCTGGCCAAACCCCTGTTATCGAGTTAATATAATAGAAAAATAATAGAAAAAAGAAAAAAAGAAAAGACAATATAGGTAGTCGTGCAACATACCTAGAGTGTTGATGTTGCGCTCTTGTGATGATAAGATGTGTACTAGAGCTCTCTAATCATTTTGTAATGTAAAAAATACGAGTTAGTGGCTGTATTTCCATATGTGTAACAGAGCCTCTCTAATGGGTTATTATTTTTGATAGTAGATTATGAGTGATTAAAAAAGAAGATTAAAATTTTTTCTTATTGTATTTTCTCAAAACTTTCTCTAATTGATATAAACTGTGGAAACGTATGTTCTTAATAATAAGAACTTTGTTCTATACTAAATTTTAGAAAATTGTTAAAAGTCCAGAGCCGTTTTATAATGTATTAGAAAATAACATGTCGATTCGGCTGAATAATACTGTTATGATGAGACGTGAATGCGACTCAAATGACAAGTCGATTGGACTTAACATTATTGTTATTCTTGAATAATATGTGTGCAACTGAAAAAGCTAATCATTAGTTTACTCGGTATACGCTTTGGTGCGATGCACATGGACTGGAATGAATATTTCATTTTGATTTATTTGAGATTTGAGATTACATAGCCATAATTACAACCGGGTTTCAAATTACCCCCAAACAAATGCAGCATGCCTTTTACATAACATAGTTCGAAACAAATGGAAGGAAATTTAGAAACTATGCTCCCCTCCAAGTGAATTGAGACATCAATGAAGTCGATCTAACAAGTTTATGAAAACTGAACCCACTGGGCGATGCTGGGAATGCCATTATTTACACAAACAACATGTAATATCCCGGCGGGGCAAGCACAGCGCTGGGAGGGCAGTCACAGAAGAAGAATACACGACGTTCCCGATTGCATTTGAGACGAGGGTCGGTGTTTCAGCGGCGAGAATGAGAAGCCTCTGGTTCATCGAATTGGTGTGGGTCGTAAATGACGGAGCGTAGGCATTGAACTGTATAACGCCGTTAAGAGGATTGGGGACCGAGTAAACAACCGTAAAGGTGGTGCCGTAGGAGATCGAGGTTGGCGACACGGATGTTATCTTGGGGCGCAAGTACGTGTAGACGTTTTCTAAGTAATAAGGACTGTATGCTTCCAGCCGGAGCTCTGTCGGGAAGTTAGTTCCGTGAAGACGTAGCCCGCGTGCGGATTGGAGCCGCCCACAATGATTCTCGCGTCCGCCATCATGTTAGCAGTAGAGTGGTACATTCTGGGGATGGTTGTGGCCGCAGGGTGAAGAAGCGCTGCCCGACGGGTGCAGCGGGTCGGTAGAGGTAAGGGTGTTAAGACGGGGGCGGTCTGCATGTTCCACCCTGCTACGCCCTTCCCCGCTCCATTGATGATGATGATTTCGCCGTTGGGGAGAATGAGCATGTCCGACATGGTTCTCGGAGCGGGCATGTCTTCCATGCTCCAGGAAGGATTCGGGTCTGTAATGACCATTCGTCCACAGCTGCGGAGCGCGTCCGTGAAATTACCTGCGCTAGCCAGGGCGAAGCCGTTGTCGGGACAGCCCCCACAGTTGAGAACTTCCACTTTGGCAAACCCGTCCGCGGCGGAGAGCGGCAGCATGACGGACGACCCGGTGGAAGGGTAGTTCCGCGGGCCGTCACCCGGCATTCTGGGAAAGGTCTTCACGACAACATTGGTTTTGTAGTCGAGGAGAATGGGAGTCCCTGTTTGCGAAGATAAAGAGGTTGCCATCGGACGAGAGGTGGAGGAAATGGGTAGAGGTTGTTCTCCACTTGGCTGCTGGTTCGGGTCTGAGATAGAAACGGCAGATTGAAAACTCCTTCGCCGGGGACTCTTGGGGACAAACTCGTAGTTAAACATCTGCGTGCCCCCGACAACGATAATGCGGTTGTCCGGAGGATTTGGTTGGCGGCATACCAGCGATTCGCAGCAAGCTTGGGCCCCTCGAAATTATTTCCAATCGCAGCTGCCTTCCGAGCAGGGGACGAAGTAACGAATGTCCGTGCCCCCGTCACGCCACCCCCCGGTTTGTACCAACGTTCCATTTGCGGCAAACGCCCCAGACGAACACCAGGTGTCGGTGAAAATCGTGAGCGGCCTCACATTGTTGGTGGCTATGTTGTACTCGATGGAATGCGCCGAGCAGTCGTGAGTGAGCACCAGGTCCTGCGGATTGTTGCGGCAACTGCCGTTGGCCAGCAGGATCTGCGACGACCCGAAGTTGGTACCGGTCAAACATCACCACCGTGTTTAAAATGCGTGGTGGTCATGTGCATGGCAGAGACGCCCCCATTTTGCACCAGAAGCCTCCATCTTCCGAGCTTCACCGCCACTTGCGCTGCTGCCATTTTGTCCCACGGCATAAGCTCAACAAGACGACCCACGACGAACAAAGCTAATTTCGACTTCATTTTTATTTTCCAACTGCTCTCTATACAACTTGCAGAGCTACCTTGGTGTCCTGCTTTTTATAGTGCCCATCGACTGATAAACCTGGTGAAAGAGAAAACAGGATTAGAATGAATCTCTGCCCGCATCAAATGATTCTACTTCGAAAGTCCTGGTTAGGCACTCGACAGTGACTGATGCAATAAGAATCGTGGTCCAAAACGTTTATTCCCATGGCGATAATGAAGCAAATTAGTCTGTCTGACCTCCTCCAGACGAGCGATGCCCTTTTCAAATAATTTTTTCCGCGGCTGGGATTCGCTGGCATCTCTATAAGCAAGCCCATCCAGTACTCTCTCCGACATACTTTATAAAGAAATAGTTCGGTACCGCGAATCATGGCTGCTAATGGATTTAATATATGTCAGTTTGGGTATTGCTCTTATTCCACCGACCTAAATTTCATTGGCAGAAAATTCAGACGTCTGAATACATGATACGGTCGAATTGTGGGAAAGGAATCTCCTATACAGCTGGAATAGAGCGACTAGGAATTATGCGATAGAATTAGTTTTAAGTCTGAAATAATTAATAGAAACCAACCATTTGTCAACGATTCGCTAAAAGACTCAACGATCTGGTAATTAATACTTGGATTTCATTATGTATTTTTTTTGTTCTCTGTCATCTTGAGTTTGGAATGTTCGTTGTGTATCGTAAAATGAAACATAAGATTTATTTTTTGGTACGGGAAAATAGACCCGCCGGTAATTGGTAATTTTCGTTTGTTTTGTTCAGACTAAAGCTGATTCAATTTTTTCTTTTGGAAATTTTTATGAGATATAAAATTAATAAATTAGACAAAACAATTCTCAACGAAGATATCAAATTTCTAGTATTGATTCTCAGATTCGAACTCCAAATAGCCATGTGAATTTTAAACGGGGATTAATAGTTCATATTTGTAGGCTCTTGATTTTAAATTAATCACATTCTCGAAACTCGTGAAAGCCCTTTAGATAGAAATACAAACCAGGTGGTTAAATCATATGACTATAAACTAAGTAACAATAAATTCTCCAAATGAAAAAAAATAGTTATAAAAATGTACATAATGTCATTCAACTCATCATGCTCAATAAGTACTGTATTTTCTTAGTGAAATAGTCAAAGAGAAGGATATTGATGAGGCATAAATATAGCCTTGTCCATTTTTTCCGAGTGCACTTTTTTCCTTCATTTTCCCCAACAATATTCATGTAAAATTATGTTTAAAGAAGGAATTAGTTGTTATATGAAATAGAAAATATTGCATTATTTGATATATTTATTGTTGATTAACTTGGATGAAGAACTGACAAAAATCCATGCAAAGTTTCCATTTTTTGCCTTTGCAGATCATCCTCGTGACAACTTTGCAAAGAAAGCACGGCTCTGGAGGACTCCGATTGACGCGAGGAGTGGTGCGAACACTTTTTCAATGGTTGATATGTATATATGAATAGTTTGGTCACTGGAATACTGGAATGAAAATGTTTTTAAATAAAAGATAAATGTGTACATGAAAGGAATATAAATATGTAGGCTAATCGACCATCCAATAGAGCTACCTACTCGTTTTTAAGAATTTTGTGGGTAACATAATTTAAGAGAATTTTAATGATTCAATAAAGAAGAAGTTAGTTTCAATTTATTATAACTCTCAATTTTAATGATTGTTCTCAAAGATACCCAACATTTGATAAAATAAATATTAACCATAGGAAGGATAAATTCATAATTTTCTTTTAATATTTTCATTAGCATTATAGTTGTTTCAAAATATGGATTTATTACAAAAAGTACGCTTGAAAATATTTTGAAAATCCTCAAACCTCATCTAGATCACCATTAATTGTACAACCTATAATCGTAGCAGACCACTCGGCATTATGCATTTTGTCAAACCAATCACGTGCCTTGTGTATGCTTCCCTGTGTTACCAGAAACGTGACGACAAGGATGGATTTACTGTTTAAACCGGCGAAACACGTTTCGTCAGAAACGACCTATTTCTAAGCCTACCGCGACGTTTGGTTACTATTGTAGACATTGTCAAATGTTTACCGAACCCCGCATTCTTTGCGTTTTGCATTTTCCCTTCAAAAACTTTCCTCATGTTTTCCTTGAAAAAATGCATCTAAAATGCATTTTTAACAAACAAAGAGAAATCTGCCTTTTTGTAGGTATTCATTTTAGGTAGTTATTGTTTGAAGGAATTTTTCAAAAAATTCGTTGTTTTTTAATGATTTTTTCCCTCCGTTTTCCTAAATGATATTTGTTATTTTTTAAAAAAAAAAATTTACCTTTTTATGTTTCTTATAATTTATAGTTATAGATAAATCGTATAATTATTTTTTTTAATTTTTACTTTTTTTCCAATTGATTTAGAGACTTGTTTTAAATTTGAATATTTATTTTTATTTTTATTATACGAATTATTTATATGTATTTGTGGAATAAAATTTTATAATAAATTTAAATGTTTGAAAGTGTATATGTATATAAGAACCATCTCTATACGCAACCTTTAAATATCTCGTTTCTAATCACATTGCCATTGTCATTGCGACTTTCGTTTCTCGTTTCTGCTAACATAGATGCACTTCCACATTTGGTGCATGCATATCTATCAAGGCATTCCGAACCACACATTTGAATAACCCCACTTCCAATTATTCCTTGATCGATCTCCATACTCTCTACCGAAGCTCCCATGTCAGCACAAGTTGGAGTATCTCACAAATGTGAACTAGTCAGTTCGGCATTTGTTTGTTGCAATTTGTGAAACAATAACTATGCCTTTTAATGAAGGTTGAGCCTTTTGTAAGACACCGTCGTCTTTTTCCATGAAAACACATGTTGTTCTATACATTGGTTAAAAACTTTGTGATCCTTAGCTAGAATTTCACGTTGTCATATGTGCTCCCTTGCTAGTTATAGCTATTATGTGACGTTCTTAAAAAAATCTTACCATGATGTGCATTTGAACCATTCCCGCTTACTTTAAACAATTAAATTGATTCTCTTAAAACAACCCAGAAGATATACTCAAAACAAACATCTTTTCTTATAAAATTAGAAACTATTCATATAGCTAGAATAGCTAGAATTGCATAGTAACTAGAAGCCTAAACACATAACATGAAACGAACAAAAGTAATTGGGAATTATCATCTGATTCAATGTTCTAAATTCACATCATAAGGGAGATTAGAGACCCTAGAACAAGACCCCCATGAAACAGTCTCACTTGAATCTAATGAGAGTCTTCAAAAATAATATTTCTGAAGAGTTGCAAGATTTCCCATTACTATTAATGAGAGACCAAACTTGTTTTATCCATGGAATGACAACAATGTTCTCTCTCCATGTGGATTTGAAAAAGAAGGTTACCAGAATTTTCTACCAAGTCATGAAAAGAAAGACGTTAACTCTATCATCAATCTACGATCTTCTCTTGAAATATCAACATCAAAGTTTCCCAAATCTAGTAAAATTTGAGAGACGGTCGAATTACCATCAGAGGGAATGGAAGGAAAAACTATTCCCCAACTTAACAACTTGTTACACACTAACATTATATACTATCAACACTCGAGAACAGGACGGATGATCGCATTTAGACTAGGAGGAAGTTGGGTAATAATAGGATCAGAAGAATCTTATAATGCCTCATTCGTGTGAAGAAAATAAACAGAGTTATTCGTAATAACACGACTGTTATTGAGACCAACACTCATACCATTTGAAAGGTCAAGCATTAAACTGAATAAGTGTAATGCACCACGGGCAAGGAGAAGGCTAACCCTAGGAGGTAAAATAAGACATAAGAAATTTCACAACGGATCTGAAAATCATACTACCATTCAAATCATGAAAGGCTAAATAGGAAGAAAGAAATAATCGCAGAAAAACTCCATAGTTGAAGAAAAGGAGCAAGAAGAATAAATTAGATGGTTGACTAGGAAAGTAGAGAAACCAACAAAATATTTATGGCTAAACGTAGTGATAGTATGAATGCTTCCCAATCACACTAATTACTAAATACAACTAAGGCACTTATCCCATATCCTTAAAAGAGAAAATATAGTTTATAAAAGAAAAATCCATCTCCTACTGGTCACGAAGAAAGAAAATTGCAGAGGAGAGAGTTGAAGTACAAACTACTTTGAAAGAAACCATTGTACGTGTACATTTAGCTTTGTCTAGTACTGGCATACCCAAATCCTTATTGATGTTGAGAATGAGACCACCTACCACTACATCCAAGGCATCATGGTAGAGAACCAATCCAAAATTTAATGTTTTTAATGAAAAATCGTTTGGTTCCTTACACTTTAAAGCATTATCTTGAAATCTACTTTTTGATGGTGCGTAGGTAAAATTGCACATTCCACTACGTTTCGAAGGCACGTGTACACTTGAGGGTCTTTCAAATTTTATCTTGATAAAATTTCTCCTCCATAGAATGCTTGTTAAGGAAATATGTAGATCCCGATCAATCTTTTGTGGCTTCAACTTCCGGATAAATTGTAATAAAATAAAATCAATAAATTAGAAAAAAAATTCACAACAAAGAGATCAAATTTTGTAGCATCTGATTCTCAGTTAATCCATTTGAACTCCAAATTTAACCAGGAGGTACTAAGATTACGAATTTAAATGAGGATTAATAGCTGATACGTTCTTTACTGAATTTAACTCATATTTGTAGGCTCTTGATTTTAAATCAATCGCATTCTCAAAACTCGTGCATATACGAGGAAATCCCATTTAGATAGAAATAAAACTAGGTGTTTAAGCCATATGACTATAAACTAAGTATATAAATTCTCCAAATGAAAAATAATAGTCATAAAATGTACATAGATGTCATCCAATTCATTATACTCAATAAGTACTGTATTTTCTTAGTGAAATAGTCAAAGAGAAGGATACTAATGAGGCATAAATATAGCCTCATTCATTTTTCCAAGTGCATATTTTTCCTTCTTTTTCCCAAACAATAATCATGTAAATTTATGTTTTAACAAAGAGTTAGTTGTTATATGAAATAGAAAATATTGCACTGTGCATTATATTTATTGATGATTAACTTTGATGAAGAACTCACAAAAATCCATGCAGAGTTCCATTTTTCCCTTTGCAGATCATCCCAATGACAAATTTGCAAAGAAAGCACATCTCCGTATGACTTAGATTGATGCGAGGGAGTACTCCAAAGACTTTTTCAACCATCTCTAAAAACTTTGGTTTCCAGTACAAAGTCCGAAGAACTCTAGAGGAGCCAGAACGACAACATAAAAACTCTCGCAGAGAAAACAAAGGATTCTAGAGACATGCAACTTTAGTGCCGTTGATCCAGTTGTCGCCAATCAACTACAACCAATTCGGCTACTTAATGAGCCACTCTAGTCCGAGACCACAACAACTATTTCCTAAAATTCTATGAAACACTTTTAATGTCATTATGCGTAAGAAAATTGTTTATTACTTTTGTTAAAAATTGAATGAGACTTAATAACTCCTGCATATGTAGCACGCATCTATATTTTAGGAATTAAGTTTTAAAATTGTTGTTAAGTATTTAAGATACAGTCATGAGAATGGATCCACCTTCTTAGTTTCCAAGAGACGTATTTGCAGTTATCTATTTTTCTTCTCTGAAATGGAAAATGAAATTCTGAGATTTTAAATAGATTTCCATCATGAATGCATGGGTGTAATTTCTACTATTTGAGTTATGAATGCTGAGCTGAAATCACGCTATTTTCTCCTGGAAAGCTAACCACTTGACAAAGAAAATAGAGAAGTACTAGTAGATAAGTATTTTACGTGTTCATTTTATATCCGATCTCATTTCTGTGACAGTTCATGTGTCTGACCTTTAGGTTATATGTTTTGTGTATGTCTGGTGTTGTTCCTTCAATCATTCTGTCATGATCATTTTTATGTAAAATTTATGTATTAAAACCACACTCTCTTCCTTATGTGTGTTGTGAGTAACTTCCCCTTTCATTTTCTGCGTCCAAATTAAACTCCAACATGTGATTCTATTCTATAGTGAATGCTTTTTTATTTATTTCTAGTCATTTCATTCTGTAGTTTAAAATAGCACCTTTTCTATTTCCATAGTTAAATAACATTTCTTCTATTCCGTAGTTAAATAGAATTCCTTTGATTCCATGGTTAAACTCCATTTTTCATTTCGTAGTAAGAATTTGAATTCAATTGATTAAGAAGTGTGTGAACCTTCTTTCTGATAAGATTAGATGACTACTAGATAGATTATTTGTCACCCTTCTATAGGTAGCTTCAGACACCCCGATTTGACAAATAATTTATTCTACTAAGCTGCGAGGATCACGATGCCTCATCAAATACCAACAAATGTTATAAGCACTAAATGCATTCTAATAAAAAATAAATTGTATCAAACGAGACTGTTCTAATTATAAATGAATCTGTCTTACCTAAACCTATAGTAGGCACAATTGAAGGGTGGTCATTGAAGCATTCTAATGAATTTTAAATGTATTGTAATGGTCTTCTCTTGTACGCGTGGGTTGTGTTGGCTCTCAAACATGTATGTGCACAAATCCTAAAGACAGGCAAAAAATCTGAGGCCAAGGAAGGTCATCATAGGTTGATTGGTTGGACCTTATAGTCAGTTGTGGAACTATGGGCCAATGATTGAGAGTGGGTAAAACTCTCCTTCATCTTTAGGGATCTTCTAGGACAAGGGGGTGTTCCTTGAGGTCTTCATAACAAGAAAATTAAATAGAATTGAAAACTGTAAATGAGGCCTTAACAAACCATACCTAGTGTTTTCCCATTGCACACATGCCCTATTTTTCTTAACAAATTGGGGAGCCCCTTTTTATCTTTCTTTGTTATTTTTTAATATTTACTTGTTTATTCTTGTTAGAGGAGGCAATCTCAGCTTTTGCTTCTTTCGTAAAATTTTCTATCGAAGTTAATAAAGGG